>CM066036.1:750336052-751596351 GCA_033557465.1 Ichthyophis bannanicus | reverse complement strand
CCTGCGTCCCTGCACCCAGTTGCCTATGGCACACATAGGTGTGGTCCACACCTCTGTCTCCCCCACGTACTGACTCATAGTGGTCCTTGCTTGTCCTCACCAACCTACACGGTATTCTAACAACAAATGTTTTTGCCCAACGCGGCTACCACGGGGCCGGTCACCCCCCATCCCTGCACCCTTACACATGCACATGCTGATCCCCTTTCAACATCACCACATCCACCCAATTCTGGGACACTGCACCTTCAGCAATGACTGTGCTGCCCCACTCATTGCCTCTGTGTTGGTGCCCTCCCCTCGATCTATGGCAGCTCCTGTCCTTGCTGCCACAGTTTACGATCCCCCTCTCTGCCCACCACACCCTGCCACCCTGCACCCTCTTCCAGCCGGGGCTGTCATCCCCGGCACCTGCCCCCCCATGGACCGCTGTCCACTTCCTGGAGGGGTATCGGCAACACAATGCGCTGATGCGCATCCATGGCCCCCCCCCTGCAACCACGCCCCCATGCGCTTGATGGTGACATGTGGGGTGCATGCCCTGCCCATCCTGCCCCAGCTTCTGGAACATGATCCCCCAGCTTTGCCTGGCCAGACCCAGTGTCGCGCTGTCTGGACACCTGCCAGAACCCATGACAGGTCTGCACCTGGATCAGTGGCTCCTGTCCTGGGGTCCCTGCATTTACCCATGTGCCTCATCCCTCTGGAGAGGTGATGGTGTAGGGGACCTGGCACTCCCTTCAACCTGCATAACAGGGCTGGCCCCCCCTTCTGACCCCCGTCCCGGCACCTCCAACCATTGGCTAGTCCATTGAACCCATGGTTACCCCCCTCCGCCCCCTCCCATGCTGGCGGGCCAATGCCGGGTAAATCCTTGTGGTCCGTGTTCTCGGATTTGGGGGTATGGCTCTGTACTTGTCATCAGTGGCCCCACCCCCCACCCTTACACAGCACTACCTATGGGTGTGTACCGGTCACCTGCAAGCCCCAATGATAGTGCCATCACCAGGGGTTGTACTCCCATGGCCTCTGTGACATGGCCATTGATCGTGTACAACCCTGTTTGCACAGTCCCTTGGTGCACTATCCATGCCCATGTGTGCAGTGGCAGTCTGTGCACCTCGTAGGGAACTATTTCTTTGCCACAGGGTCCATGCTGGCAGGGTTGGCAGCGTGCTGTTCCGCGCTCCTGGTCTGCCCCCCGGTTCCGAGGGCTACCACCCTGTGAATGGGTGAGTGGGCTCCCTGTACCTGGCTGTGTGCCTTATGCAGGGCCACATGCTGGGATTGGCATGTGCCCTGGGATGGCAATGGCATGTTGACCGGTGTTGTGGCGAGGGCCACATGGTGTGGTGCTTGGGACATGGTTTTGTGGGGGGGCTGTGGGTTTGTGGGATGGTGAACCCTATTGGGCCAGGTTTTCTCTGCCGTCTCGAATGTGTGTTGGGTTCTGCAGGTGGTGGGTTACACTGTGCAAGTCCTGACAGGGGGGCTGTAGGTCCAGGGGCAGTGCTGGGGATGGTGCACCAGGTGTGGGGTTATGCCATATGTTGCATGGGATTGGCTGAGGATATGCATCTCTTGTGGGACTCCTGACATGGCCCCCACACCCCTGCATCCCTCCCTGCACCAGCGCTTGTTTACGGGTCTGTCACTGGAAAACACCTCTCTCTGTCTTACCTGCCACGATGGGTGCTGGCGGCTGTCCTCCAGCACAAGGGGGCAGGCACACATATGTACATGGGCCCAAGTCCGTCCACCATGGCCCGGGCTGCTGCTTCCAGGGTGGTCAGAGGTGGCCCCCATACGCTGGATTCCCCACCTGGGCCCTGCGCAATTGTGCACTCTCCTGTGAGAGATTGGGCACAGATTTTTTCTCTTGATGTCACAGTGACGCACCTTGCAGAGGCTCTCTATGTCATGGTGTGCGGCCCCCCTGCTGTCCGCCACCACTGCCTGGACCTCTTGCCCATTGCCCTGTGTGCATGGCCAATGGTTGGTGGTTGAGCTCAGCCGGCAGAAAGGAAGCACCTCAAACACTCTCAAGGATTGCTAGCCAAGAGGAGGTCATTCTCCTCCTGTTGAAGCTGGGGATCCGCCCTCCTCCCTGGCTTTCCTTGGCTATGGATGGTCCGGTGGCGCTTCGGGCCTCTGGCGCACCTCCAGGATGTTCCGGTGGGTGGTGTATGGCCCCGGATGGGCCTGCCCTCTCACTCTCTGATCTGCAGTGGTGTGGAGCCACCGCGGTGGCCTTCTGGCTGCACTCCCTCCCCTCCTACCTCATGGTGATCCCTCATCCTCCATTATGTGGCTACCATTACTGTGTACCATACACCCTTGGCAATGGGGCATGCTGTGGCCCAGTTATGTACCTAAGGCGTGGGTCCTACGCGCATATCCGCATGGGCGTTTTGCATGCACTCCGCTGCGATTGGGTCCATTGGTGCGTTCACGTGCATGTCTGCAGATGCCAGTGCATGGGGATACCTCGTCTGCCCCATATGAGAACTGCTCCCATTCCACACGCACGTTACTTTGCCTTACGCATGACGTATCTCATCCTGCACTGTGTGCGCATAAGGTGCATTCCTAGGCATGCTACGCCCTTTCACTATGTACCCCGTCCTCAGATTTATCCTCGGTGTTACTATTGGTGTGCACCGCTGGCATACACGGCCCGTTTATCCTCCGGCGTGCTTCATGGTGCATGCACACACACTCTGCTATTTATCATTGCTTTGGGTGCTGTCTGTTACATACGGAGCATTCTGACATGCGTAGGTGGGTCATGCAATGTGTCCCCATGCACTGCTCTGTGTCAGACATATGTGTGGATGCCCTGCCTGCACATGTTGGAACGCGCCTTCCGTTCTGCCCTTACCTACGTGTCTGGGTGGGGCATGCAGTGCGAAATGCCATACGTTTGTACGATGCTGGGGCACGGGGACATGCCGCATGCTCCTCCTACCCTCATTCAACATAGCCAATCATGGAACATGCATTTTCGGGAACGCGTGTTTCTGCGCACGCTACGGCGTTAGCTTCCGTATGTGCAGGGCGTTGTCTCATGCTGTTGCTGATGTATGTCCCAGCATCACCAGGTGTGTAAGGTTTGCCATACCCCACACCCTATTTAACATCTACATGTGCTCCATTTCATGTCTTTCATGGCTCAGATTGTGAATGGGGGTTGTGCCAATGCTGGCATTGGTGGAGCTGGCGGAGCTGCGGAGCTGTGGTTGCCTGAAGGGGGAGATGGTGTCCCTGGGTCCTGTGGCACTGGGCATGGGTGCAGTCCCACTGCAACTCAGAATCTGCAGCTGTGGGGGCTCCACAGGCAAAGGTGATACCAGCACAGCACCATAGGCATGTCCATGGGCACCTCTACAGGCTCAGGGCCCATGGTCCAGGACATATGTGAGGAACCCGGTCATCTCCCTCTAACTGTCTGGACACAGGGGCTATTAGGGAGCTCTATGAGGATCTACAACCTGATCTCAAGCCCCGGACTGCCTGGTCACATGCCATACCGGGATTGGCCAAGCTCCTGGCTGCCCTACATTTCTTTGCCTCTGGCTGTTTCCAATCCTCGGTGGCCACAGTGGACGGGATGAGCAGGCAACCTTCTCACGCTGTCTCCACCAAGTACTGTGTGACATGGTCAGCCTGGTTGGTATTTACATTGCAATTCCTTACTGTAGTCAACATTGGGGGGTCCTGGGCCAGGCATTCCAGTGAATTGTAGGGATACCACATGTGATGGGAGCTATTGATTGCACACATGTTGCCCTGGTCCCGCCACGTGACAGGAAGGTTGTGTTCCACAACCATAAACACTACCATTCCCTGAATGTGCAGGTTGTTTGTGATGCAAATATGTGTATTCTGAATGTGGTTCCATGGTTACCAGGGTCAGCCCATGATTCCTATATCCTGCAGAACTCGGCACTGTTTGGCCAATTTGAGGCCGGACAATATGGGGACTGTGTCCTGCTGGGTGGGTATTTACCATATCTCACATGCGCATACAGTGTATGATATCTGGGGTCCCATTGTCACCTGTGTCCTCTGCATGCCTTTCCTTGCATTGTGGTTATGGGACATTGCCTTGTATGGGACTTTGTACAATGTCACGCCCTGTCACCGGGGACATGGTCACATACCTCTGTGTGATTCTAAACGTCTCTATGTATACCATGTGTGTCTCATTGCTCATCTGGGTGTCTTGGCACACACACAGGTGACACTGGTATCTGCTACTGCTGTTCTGTTGCACAGGTCTTATGTACAGGGACACTCTGGGCACATATGGTGTGTCCCTTCTATGGCTGGGTGTGACACCTCTTGGTTGACAACGACTCCAGCACATGGCCTCGGACATACCGCACATACAGATGTACATGTGTATGCCTTTGTGGTGTGTCCCTCGTGGACTCCATATCCAAAGTGTGTGTGTGTGTGTGTGTGTGTGTGTGTGTGTGTGTGTGTGCGGTCCAGGATGGGGGAGTTAAGTATGTGCCCAGAACCGTCCTCATGCTGTATGGTGTGTGGGGGGGCTATTCTGCATTGTCCATGTGTGTGACAACACGTGAGTGGAGCTGTTGTCACACTTGACATCACATATGTATGCTGTATGTCTGTCCATGTTATCTTGTCTCTACTGCCATTCCGACCTGTCCCCTCAGGTATGTGTTCTGGTGACATCTGCTGTGTGTGCACTGTATCATGGGCGTCACATGGTTGCACACAAGCGCATCTCTGCCCCTTCCAGTATGCTTTGCCACTGTCGGCCAGATGCCTTCACACTTGCCACTGCTGCCATTTGGGTACAGGTTTTTGGCCGTGTGTTTGGCCTGGATACAGTTGATGTGTGTTGCCCTCATTAGCCTTCCCCGTGGTTCTGGGTCTCCCAGCTCCAGATGCTGGTGCAGTGCCATCGTGTGCCATTCGATGACGTTGTATGTTTGTGTCCCTGTTTATCTGTTGTCCAGTTAAACGTTGCTACTTCTGTGCTTTTGTGTGTCCATCATCTCCCGCTTGACCGTACTACATTTCTTTCTGTAGGTGATGCGGCATATGGCTGTCATGCCTGGTTGCTGACCCCTGTGAATCTCCCACGGCCAGGTGCAGAGATGAGGTACAATGAGGCCCATGCCTCCAGCCACTCAGTCATTGAGCGCACCTTTGGCGTTCTGAAGAGTCGCTTCAGATGTCTGGATAGGACCGGCGGTGCCTTACAATATGGACCCATGACTGTGGCACATATCATTCTGGCCTGTTGCATCCTGCACAACATTGCTCTCAGGCACAATGTCCCAGTCGAAATTAATGAGTATCTGGAGGAGGATCCTTTGTGCCCTCCTGTATGTGGCCGTGGTGACACACGTGAGGGGATGGCAGTCAGGCAACATCTGATCGAGGAGCTGTTCTCCTGTAAGTTCTGCATATGTGGGGATGTGCATATGTGTCTCCATGTTTGTGCTGCCCTATGTGTTTCACGGCACTATCATGACATATATATATGTCACTTGTGTTTTTGACTCCCCAGGATAGGCTGCAGACCCTGCCCGGTGCTGTGGTGCATGTAGGAACTGTGTGTACATCATTCAGACCTGCAGGTGACTGGGGTGGGTGGACATACAGGTAAGTGTACTGTGGGGGCAGTGCAGCATTACACATGTCTGTGTTTCCCTCTCCACTGCACCTATGTTTGTTGTACACATCTTTGGCCTGCGGCTCCATCCCCCATATGTTCCGGTTGACATGTATATGGCCATTGGCCTGTGCACATTTCGGGTGTTTACACACTGTATCTAGGGCACATGTTACCGGGCTGTGTGTGTCTCCAGGCACAGGGTGTGGAGTTAGTGGAGAGCTCATACAGCCTTCCCTGGCATTGTGGCATTACACAATATCAGTGTATCATTGCATGGACTGTAATGATTGTCTCCACTGGTCGCTGATTGTGCACAGACATGCCATATGCAACTTGCGGCATGCTCACCTTGTCTCACGGTGAATTGTCTCTGTGTCTTTGGGGCGTGTCTAGGTGACGGTACCTTCTGATGCCCTCTGCCATTATCTGGTGCAGGGATGTGTCTGGCCACCTGTGCAGTGGTATTCACCCGTCTCTCTGTGACCTTCTGCTGATGCCTTTGTGTACATTGTGCGCATGTGTCTACGCATGTGTCATGTATTGTTGCCTGATGTGTCTCATATTTGATGACAGGACACTACGCATCAATGTTTCGGTTACACGCAACTCACCATACCTTGGACATGTGCCACTGACAGCTGACCATGATGACGTGGTGATGAATGCATTTCATTGACATCTGCAGCCTCTACTGTGGCCCCTTGTGCCCTTTGCCTGGCTCAGACAGTCCCCATCAGACACCTGCTGTACAATGAAGGTAGGTTGCACCTTAGATCTTCTGTGACTGACATCCATGTGTAGATGTTTCTTTTGAGCTGTTTGTATCATCGTGCCTTTCTGTGGGATCTCTGTGCACCACCACTGCTGGACATGCTGTGGACCTCTAGGATGCCTGTGTGACATGGGCATTGACATGACCATGTCAAGATGGTAACCTGGTCTGCAGTGCCATCTCCTGCTGTGGTCAACATGCACTGTGCTGTGTGTTGGGGCCGTGTCATGTTTTAATATCTGGGCATTCATTATGCACATAATGTGCTGTCACTGTCTGCATTGTGACCTGATGGTGTGTGTAGCATACCTTTACATTTTCTCTACTCCTTTTAACACAGGGCGCAGCCAACACACAAGGCAAATATGCTATGCTGCATCTGGAATCCCCATCACCCAACTGTGGTTGGACAGGACACCTCCATTCAATTTTATTTATTTTATTTTATTTATTTAACAGTATTTCTAAACCGCCTTATCATGATAATCAAGGTGGTATCACAGCAAACAATCTAGTAGTGTGAGTGTGTTATACATGCAGTGAGGGTGGAAATTTAGTTGGGTGTGTGTTGTGTTGTGAGCTAGATTGGTTTGAGCTATGTACAATGTGGGCTATGGTGATGGTGATGGTGCCAGTGGGAGATGGACCTATGTGAGTTGGACACATGCCTATGTTGGACATCATTGTTGCCCTGCTACTTTGGGCATCACCATGGGGACTGACACACCATTGCTGCCGTGCTCTATCTGGGTGTTGCATTTATTGCAGCAGAGGACACATCACCTTTGCATTGCTGTGGAACATTGAGACGTCACTCGTGACTTTGTATGGCCATGTAATCTGGGATGGTCATAGCCGGACTTGTAGGGTCACAGGTGGCATTTGCACTGTGGACAGTTGTCCATACATCTGCAGCAGGAACTCACATGCGCGCTGTATGTTGTACATCCATCTGACATTGTGTAGCTGTGTGGGGCCAATGTGTGGGGCTCGAATCGCAGGCATTGCACCAATATTTGGCTACACAGGTACATGCAGCCACGTATGTGGCACAGGAGATACATTCTGTAGGTCCTGCTTATTTGTGTGGCTAACTTCCACTTGTACATGACACACTATTTGCCTCCAGAACACTGGGATGCATGCCACCATCTCTGATTGCTGTTTGACCATCGCAGGGGGTGTTACAGTGGATATGGGGCAGCACTCTGTGGTGTTTCAATGTACACGGTGCATGCGCATGTGCCTGACTCGTCTCTTACACTGGTGCATGTGCCGGGGTGGGATTTGTGTGGGTATGTGCACCGTTGTGAACGTCTCTTTGTAGCTCTACGTACATGTTATTGTGTGCGTTTACTGGACAGATGTGGCAATGTACATTGATTTGCAGGCTTACCTTTGCATGTGTGCACAGTCCTCTTTCTGACATGACATTGCTCCACTCACATTGCGCCAGTACCTTTGCACTGTGGCGGTGGGTGTGTCCATTTCCAGGCTTCATTTGTGCAGTCCCTGTACATTGCCATATTATGACTGCTCCTGTTTCCACGGTACCCATTGCGGTGGGCCCTTCTACATAGTGCTACCTCTGTATGTTAGTGGGATCCTGTCTTCTTTGCTTTTTGCCCATAGGTGACTCTCATCCTGATACCGTGTCCTCATGTTGCATTGTGTCACTGTTTTCTGATGCCATGTGTGCATTAAAGGTGTTTATTTACATGACTAGCTGACGTCTGGTCTTTCTCAGCACATCATATGCTGTTCTAGGGACATCTACACTGCTGTATGACCCACTGATACTCACACATTAGGTCTACAAATCTGAGGGGGTGGTGCTGGGCCATTGGGACATGACATAATTGGCATGTTTGTGCATTTGCCTGTGCACTGCGTATGCACTTCACTGTGTGGCAGCATGACATTACATCTCTGTATCTTCCCTTCAGACCTTATTGCCTTGTGTGTGTGTGGTCAGCCTGGTGTGCCTGTCTGATATGTGCCACCTGTAAGCTGTGTGTTCTGGTGCTGTGGCCGTGATGGTGCAGGCATGTACTACTATTACTACTGAGCATTTGTATAGTGCTACATGGCGAATGCAGCGCTGTGCAGACAGGTGGAAGACATGTTCTGTGCATCAGTGATTACTATCTAGTCAGCACAGACATAGATGAGGTGGGAGGAATACCGCTGGGGACAGTGGGGGGGGCAGGGGAATCATGCTTCCATGGCTGCAGCGAGGACATGTGGTTTCATCCTGGATTTGTGGGGGGTTGGGTGCCTGCTGTACGGACAGCGGAGGTTTGCTCACGGCATATGGGGCATCATGGAGAGAGAGGCAGAGTGTGGGGTTAGCAGTAGGGGTGTACTGCACAGGTGGTGGGTGTCTGCTTGGGGCCAATGTTTTCAGGGGTTTGTACAGGGAGATAGGAGATGAGTGTGGTCGGGAGCCACAGAGTCTCTGCATTTTGAGCTCAGCAGGGGATGTTTGACATGGGTACGGTAAAGGCTAGGGAGACTTTGACGTGACCTGACAAGGGGGGTAGTGTGGCCATGACTGGCCTGGCGCACGGTTGGATGCACAGCAAATTGTTGCACACATTGATGGGGAATGAGGTGTGTCCAGGTGAGACCTGCAGGGGGCAGACTACTGAGGTACTGATGGGATGCGATTGGGCAGTGCATGGGCATATTGGTGGTGTGTTCAGGGTGGATGGGGCGGGTATTACTACTGTTGTGGAGGAAGGGGGCAGGTGTTAGCTATCAGATGGCTGTGTGTCGTGAACGGGGGTGAGGGGTCAGGGATGGGTCAAAATTGTGGCCTGGGGACACTGGGGGAGGTACAGAGTTATCCACAGACACCGACAACAAGGGGGGGCAGGGAGGTGTTACGATGATGGATGTGAGGTACGGTCATGGCCATGTTCACTTTCAGGCCATGGTGAGACATCCAGGAAGCAATATCGTCACGACAGGCATGGATCAGGGTTTGGTTAGCCGGGGAGGGTTCAGGTGTGTGTAGGTGGCTCTGTGAGACATCAGTATCTAGCTGGTACAACCAGCCATGGGTGCTGATGGACACACCAGGGGACTGTGTATGGAGGGGGTAATGGGGGGTCCACGCCAGATCCTTGGGGTACACCATCCGGTTGCGGGGTTGCGGGGGAGGGGGTAGGTGTACAGATATTGTTACGGTGTACCGTGTATGGGTATAGTTACATCACAAAGTTTAATCTCACTACTTTAATTACTACCACATCTACTGCACCTGCACATTGGGAGACATGGACTGTTGGTTAGGACATGGTACCTCAGGCCAGAGTGCCATGGGTTCACATCCCACCTGGGGACAGCAACATCAGGCCTGTGGGACTGGGGTTTCTAGTCTTATTGGCATTCCTTGTGGCCTTGGGCACACCACATGGCCCTCCATTGGCCACCGCATTATTTGATGGGTAAGGCGGGATAGACAACTGGTTACTTACAGAGATAACTCAGTACTTATGTCTGGCACTGCCCCTTGTACACAGCGCTGCACAGACATGTCGGGCAGACACCCTACTCACCACAGCTTACGTTCTAGTTAGGATAAGTGAGAGAATGTGGGAGCAGGGGTAGGAGAGGCGACAGTGGAGGAGGATCAGGGTAGTTAGAGTCCACAGGCAGCAGCGGGTAGATGAGCTCTCAGCATGGATTGGATGTGTGTTTGCGAGGGTGCCTGGCACAAAGACCCCGTGAGTTTATCCCAGGTGTAAGGTGCATCAGGGTGAGGGACGCGATGTCTGCTGTTCGCAGTGGAGCAGAGGGGCCGTCCGTTTCAGCACTGTGATCCAGTGTGTGCCTTTTTGTGGTAACTTGTTTGCATGGTGCTTGTTGGGGTTGTTTGGGATAGTGGTCACAGATGCCCATTGGCAGTCCATAGGTTGCTAGTTTGATTCCCACATGCCTCTTTAAATAGGGTAACATTTTTAGACCCAGATATTTTATGTGACATCCTACCCAAATGAGTGGGAAACCATCCTGCCAAAGATCCCTTAACTTCTGTTGGTTTAGCCATGTTTAATTTTAAAACCAGAGAGTGTTCCACAATCTCTAAATTCCTGCAGTGTCTCTGCTAGAGATTCATGGGGATGGTAAGAACCATTAAGATATCATCTGCAAAATGCTAAATATTTGATACAGATGGTCCCCCATATCCATATCCTGAATTCCACTGTTATGTTTATATTAGAGCAATAAAGGTTCCAAAAATAAAATAAATAATAATGGGAAAAAAGAGCATCCTTGATGGGTTCCCCTTCCCAGACTAAAAGGGATAAAAGTAATGCCATTGACAGCAAATACTGCTCTACTGCCTGCGCACAAAGCCACCACACGCCTTGAAAAAATTCTACATTCATTCCATAGGAATGAATGTTTGAAATTGAAGTAAGAAGGGCCAACTGACCATATCAAAGGAAAAAGGAGCCAAATGGCAAAAACAGGAAACAACGTAAGCACTGAACTGAACTGAAACAGAAAGTGGAGGGTAAGGACCACAGCCACACACAATAATTAAAAAGGGGAGCTTTATTGTAGACCCAACTTTACAAGTTTCGGCCCTAGGCTTTCATCAGGGGTCTAAAAATAGACATATAAACAAAAAAGTCAGATAACATAAAAAATATATTAAAACAATAATAAAAACAATAACAATAAAACAAAAAGCATCATAAAAAACTAAAATACATTACCAGAGAAATACAACAAACAATGCGTAGTGCCCGTCCCAAAGGGCGGACCAATATCAGTCTCCCAATCTAAAATAATAGACAAACAGATACAAAGTGAATAATGAATATATATAATAAAGAAGTAAAAAACGGTGGGGGGGAGGGAAGGGGGGAAGAGGGGAAGGGAACAAATTGGAAGGGGAAGGAAGGGGGGAAGGAGGGAGGGGAGGGGGAAGGGAGGTACAGATCTTCAGTTTACTTTCCTCTCATAATCTCGAAGTGTATTACTCATCCGTGTATGTATTTTATCAGAACTGTCAGTTTTTTTTACTTTTAATAGCTTGTACCTGCATGTTATATTGCTGCACATTCATATTTCCAGTATTAATGGAGCTGACCCCCTTTTTCTAGCGTTCCACTTTGTACACACTTTTTCCTTCTAGGATGGACACGTTTTTTCTGCTTTTATTTGAATATAGACAAACATATACTTTTCACTTTTGTGGCTATTCACATATGTTTCCTGTTATGGTCAGTCTGCATTCAATGTTTTAGGTTCAATCATGTCTTTCATTTTCAGTTATGCATGCTACTGCTATTCATCCATTATACTTTTTCTGACGGAAACAGCAATACAGATATGTACCGATTTGGGTATCCTCACAGATTATGATGTGTTTTTATTTTATACATTTGTTCTAAGCTATATATTGTTTTAATACAACTGTGAGTTTGTTTTGTACCAAATTTTTTTAATACATTTTTTAATATTGTTTTTAGATGTTTGTTGTCTTGTAATGAATATTATTATTACCAGGTCTGTTTTATAATCACACATACATCATTTCAACACACTACCCATTGTGAGTAGTGGTTTATTATTGTTCTTATATTCATTCATATCTGAAATATGTATAATTTGCAACCACATATTCCCCTTCCCCTTTCCCCTTTCCCATCCTCCTTCCCCTCCCTTTTTCCCTCCTCCCTTCCCCCTCCCCTCCCCTCCCTCCTTCCCACCTTCCTTCCCCTTCCCCTTTGCTCCTTTCCCCTCTTCCCGCCTTCCCCCTCCCCTTCCCCCCTTTTTTACTTCTTTATTATATATATTCATTATTCACTATCTTTGTATGTTTGTCCATTATTTTAGATTGGGAGAGTGATATTGTTCTGCCCTTTGGGATGGGCACTACGCATTGTTTGTTGTATTTCTCTGGTAATGTATTTTAGTTTTTTATGATGCTTTGTGTTTTATTATTATTGTTTTTATTATTGTTTAAATATATTTTTTATATTATATGACTTTTTTGTTTATTTGTCCATTTTTAGAACACTGATGAAGGCCTAGGGCCGAAACTTGTAAAGTTGGGTCTACAATAAAGTTCCCCTTTTTAATTATAGTGTGTGGCCATGGTCCTTACCCCCCGCTGTCTGTTTCAGTTTTGATTTTGTGGAAGGTGCACTTCTCCATTTTCCAACAACGTAAGCACTGGAAACTTAGACGATAGACATTGATATGGCAGGAACATAAGAAATGCCATACTAGGCCAGAGCAGGGTCTATCAAGCCCAGTATCCTGTTTCCAACAGTGGCCAATGCAGGTCACAAGTACCTGGCAGGTTCCCAAAAAGGTACATAGATTCCAAAAGGTTTGTCATGGGGTAAGCAGTGAATTTCCCGAGTCCTCTTTAATAATGCTTTCTGGACCTTTTCTCCAGGAATTAGTCCAAACCTAGTTTGATTATGTGTTGAGTGAAAAAATATGTTCTTTTATTAGTCTTAAATGGGTTACATTGCAGCTTCATTACGAGTCTCCTAGTCTTTCTACTTTTTGATGGAGTAAACAACCGATCTACATTTTCCTGTTCTACTCTGTTCATTAATTTATAGACCTCTATCATATCTCCCCTCAGCTGTCTCTTTTCCAAGTGAAGAACCCTACCCTTTTAAGCCTTTCCTCATAGGGGTATCCTTCTATCACCTTTAACATTTTGGTGGCTCTTCTCTGTAGCTTTTCTAATTCTTCTATATCCTTTTTAAGATACTGTGACTAGAACTGTACACAACTTTGAATAATTTTATGTCATCTGCAAATTTGATCTCCTCACTCATTGTTCCCATTTCTAGGTCATTTATAATGTCCAGAGAGGTATGCTGTCTGCCTGGTGCCAAAATCCAAGATGTTACGGAGAGTTTGCCGAGACTCATCAAGCCCACTGACTATTACCCAATGTTGCTAATCCATGTTGGAACAAATGATACTGCCAGGTATACCTCGGAACGTATCAAAAGTGACTTCATGGCTCTGGGACAGAGGGTGAAGCAGTTAGGTGCACAGGTGGTGTTCTCTTCAATCCTCCCTGTTGAGGGTAAAGGCCGAGGCAGAGAGGCTCGCATCCTGGAGATGAATGCATGGCTGCGTGGATGGTGTCATCGAGAGTGTTTTGGTTTCCTAGACCATGGGATGCTGTTCCAAGGGTTGCAGAGCAGAGATGGCATCCATCTGTCCAAGAAAGGTCAACGCGTCTTCAGTAGTAGACTGGCTAATCTACTGAAGAGGGCTTTAAACTAGATTCGTTGGGGATGGGTGAAGAAAGCCCCCAGGTAAGTGAAAGCCCCCAGGGGTAACATATGGAACGCAGTGTGTATAAATGCCCGTAGCATGGGAAATAAGATCCCTGAAGTTGAAGCTTTGGTGGGAGTGGCTGACTTGGATTTAGTGGCAGTTACAGAAACATGGTTCACAGAAAACCATGATTGGGATGTAACTATACCTGGCTATACTTTATTCAGAAAGGACAGGGTAGGAAGAAGGGGAGGAGGAGTGGCACTATATGTAAAAACTACTATTAAAGCTTTGGAATTACAGAGCTTAAAAGGGAGAGAGGAGGCATTCTGGGTTAAACTAGAAAGAGGGAAAGAGAAATCTATTTGCATTGGTTTGATATACAGACCTCCCTCACAAGAGGAAGAGGTGGACAGAGAGTTAATTGAAGACATACGCAGCATTGCTAGGAAAGGGGAAGTGCTACTGATAGGAGATTTCAATATTCCAGATGTTGATTGGCACATTCCTGCTGCAGTATCATCTAGAAGTAAGGAGATCTTGGATTCTCTACAGGGAGAACTATTCAGGCAATTGGTAACAGACCCCACATGTGAAGCGTCCCTCCTGCAAATCTGCTGCTTAATCTTATTTTGTGCTGTTGTATGTTTTGTTTCCAGAAGGGTTCTCTGGTGTTTACCTTCTGTGTGTCCCTGAACAAGCCTGTGGAACACTTCTCCCGCCTCCAGGAAGTGACGCGACCGCAGAAGCGCGGTCGCGACCCCTCCAGGTATCCAGCATCTATTTAAAGAAGTACTCGACGGCAGCGCACGACCAAGGAGCGCGACAAGGAGCAGGTCCTGCTCCTTGGACGAGCTCCTTGGGGCGAGCTCTGGGCATCTTTGTCTTTACTAGCTCTTCTGGTAGTATTTTCTAAAGCAACATCTCAGCTGGTACATCTAACAGGCACCATACCATGCTGGCCTACCCTCTCCTCTCTATCAGGTAAGCCTTGGCCTGGAGTACTCCTCTTCATTCCTTTTCTTGGTACCTTGATTACGGCCCTCATGTCTTTTATCCCTGTTTTTTGGGGTCGGCGTCCCCACTTCAACTCTAGGCCTGCTGGGTCTGCGCCCGGCCGCTGCTCCTCCAACCTGGTGATTTGCAAACGGTCCCCACATCTTTTCCCCCGTCGTACAGCTCAGACAGCTGCACTTTCTGTGGCCGCTAGTTTGACTTTGGGCTTAGCTTTACTTAATTGCAGATCTCTCCGCTCTAAGTCTTTATTGGTTCAGGATCTTATCCAACAGCACTCTTTCGACCTTTGCTTTCTCACCGAGACCTAGCTCAAAGAAGGGGACAGTCCTCTTCTTTCTAGTGCACTTCCCCCCAGCTATTCAGCCTTCTCGACACATCGGCTGGGCAGGGGAGGGGGCGGTGTAGCCCTTCTTTATCGCTCTACGCTTCCTATTATTGAAATTACAGCTACCACGGTTCATTTCTCAGAATCTTTGCTCCTGCGTTTCCACTCCTCTCCCCCATTCTATTTTCTTTTACTTTATCTCCCCCCTTCAGTCTCCACCGACCAATGGGAGGCATTTTTGCTAACCCTCTCTGAGACGGTCCTACAGTATCCTAATATTATGGTCCTGGGCGACTTTAACATCCATGCAGACGCACCTTCTAGACCTAAAGATCGGGTCTTCATGGATCTCCTCCATGATCTATCATTTCACCAGCATGTATCAGGACCTACTCATTACTTGGGCCATACCTTACATCTGGTCCTCACCTCCTCTTCAAGCTCCTGTTCTGTGTTATCGGCACCCGTCTCTCATAGTGTTCCGTGGTCGGATCACTATTGTGTCTCTTTTTCTGTTTCCATACTGATCTCTGATACCGGTGGTTCCTCTGTCTCTCAGTCTTCAGTACGTCTTCGGCGTCATATTACCTCATCCACTCTTGCTGCTTTTCCCCCGGCCCACTCGCTATTTCCAGCAGATTTCTCGGTACTGGCCCCTGATGCCCAGGCCTCTCTTTGGAACTCTGTTCTTTTGCGCACTTTGGACAATTTAGCTCCACTTCGTCCTTCCATTGCCCCGTCCCTGACCCATTCGCCTTGGTTCCATCCGGGCTTACGGTTACAACGCACACAATTGCACCAAGCACAATGACACTGGCGCACTCATCCGTCTCCAGCTACTATGTCACGCTTCAAAATATTATACTCAGAATATCGTTCTTTGGTCCAGTCTGCTAAGCGCTCCTTTTATGCCTTGGAAATGTCACAAGCAGCTAACTCTTCCAGACAACTCCACTCAATTTTGTGGCAACTTTCCTCTATTGTATCCCCTTCTGCTTCTCAGGTTGCTGTTCCGGCCCCCGCATCCCTAGCATCTTTTTTCTCTGAAAAAGTTCAGAATTTACGCTCTTCCTTCCATATCACACCTCCTCTACCTCTGTCTCCCCCTTGTACTTCTTCAGCCTCTCCTATGTCCTTCGCCTCTGAGGAGCTGACTGATACTGAGTCCTGTGTTTCCATCGCTTCATATGCTGATGGATCTCCAAATAGAGCTTTATCCCATACGTGGTCCACCTTTCGTCCCCTCACTACAGCAGAGGTGCTGCTTACTCTATCGCAGTCTAGGAAGACCACCTGCTCTCTAGATCCCATCCCCTCCAATTGGCTGGTGGAACCTTCTTTGCAGTTAGTACCTCTTATTACAACCTTGTTTAATTCCAGTTTATCATCTGGTCATTTTCCCTCTGTGTGGAGATCAGCCATAGTCCATCCCCTGCTGAAACAGCCTTCTCTCGATCCCTCAGTACTATCGCATTGGCGCCCGGTATCTAATCGCCCTTTCCTTGCAAAAATACTGGAGCGTCTAGTCTTTCTCCAACTCTCTTCCCATGTCGAGGCTACCAATGCCCTTCATCCCCGTCAAGCGGGTTTTAGACCAGGACATAGTACGGAAACTATTCTCCTGGCCCTGCTAAATGAGATTCCTGTAGCCCATAACCGTGGTGACATTACTCTTCTGGTTTCATTGGATCTATCTGCGGCTTTTGATCTGATTGACCATCGGACCCTTCTCTCATGTCTTTCTGATATTGGCTTACGGGGTGTGGTGCTACGCTGGTTTCGCTCTTTTCTCACTGCTCGCTCCTATGTTGTCTATGCCAATCACCAAACCTCTCCGTCTATTCCGTTGTTATGTGGAGTCCCCCAGGGATCAGTTTTGTCCCCTCTGCTCTTTAATATTTTTCTTGCCCCGCTTCCCCTTTTGGTTCAACAGTTTCCAGTTTCCACCTACAGTTACGCTGACAATATTGTCCTTCTTTTCCATACTTCCCCAGCCATGATTGATATCACCCCTCTTAATACTTGCCTCACTCATATTGCCACCTGGCTCTCATCTAATTTTCTCCATTTGAATCCTTCTAAATCCTCAGCCATGTGGGTGTCCCTGAGCTCTCACTGTCCGGTCATCACGCCTCAAATAAATTCTACTTCTATTCCTCTCACCTCCTCTCTTCGATACTTAGGGGTAACCCCGGATTCGTCGTTGTCTTTTCACGAACACGTGTCAAACTTATCCCGCCGTTCTTTCTTTACACTGCGACAATTGCGTTCAGTCTGCTCGATCTTGTCCCCAGACTCCCTTACTACTCTGTTACTGGCATTAGTCATGTCCAGATTGGATTATTGCAATGTGGTTTTTGCCAATCTCCCTGCTTACCAACTTAAACGCTGACAACTTCTACAGAATACAGCGGCCCGACTTGTCACTTTTGCCCGGAAATCAGATCATGTAACTCCTCTTTTGTATCACCTACACTGGCTTCTGCTTCGTTTTCGGTTTAAATACAAGTTTCTTATACTATTACATAGAGTCATCCATACTTTCAACCCGCAGTATTTAGCGAATCTGGTTTCCCTTCACACTCCTTATCGTCAGCTCCGTTCTTTACATGCTAACCGTTTGTTTCTTCCCCCACCCACACGAGCTCACCTCGAACAGACACGCCGTGCCACTTTCTTTTTCCTGGGACCCTCACTTTGGAATTCTCTACCATCCTCTCTTCACCTAGAATCCTCCTATCAACATTTCAAAAACCTATTAAAAACACATTTGTTCCAACAGGCATATGATCTCCCTCCCAGCAGTCCTGTCTAATTTTGTTTTGTTTGTCTTTGGCTGCCTATAGTTTGCTTAGTTTTTGTCTACTGTTTGTCTTGTGACCTCTTTGGTCCGTCTTTCTCTTTATTTTAATGGATTTCTTTTCCTTTCTGACGCTTTATTTTATATTATTTTATTGTAAACCGCTCTCACGTCTCGACAAGGGCGGTATATTAAATGTAAATAAAGATAAAGATAAAGATACTGGACTTTGTGCTTACCAATGGTGAAAGTGTTTCTGATGTTGTAGTGGGAGATCATTTTGCATCCAGTGATCACCAGATGGTGTGGTTCAGTATTAGGACTAGGGCTGTTAGAATCCAATCCAAGGTGAGGATCTTAGACTTTAGAAAGACTAACTTTGCGAAGATGGGCCAATAACTCAGGGAGTCGTTAGTGGGATGGGAACAGCTGGGGGATGTAGAAAAACACTGGGCAAAACTGAAAGGGGATATTTTAAGGGCAACCAACCTTTTTGTTAAAATGGTAAATAAAGGCAAAAGGAAAAGGAGACCGCTATGGTTTTCGAAGGAAGTAGCTGAAAAAGTGAAGAAAAAGAGGGAGGCCTTTATGAAATACAAGAGATCACAGAGAGAGGAAGACAGGCATCTGTATTTGGAAAAACTTAGAGAAGCTAGCAAAGTAGTCAGGAAGGCAAAGATTCAAAAGGAGGAAATAGCCAATGCAATAAAATGGGGGGATAAGACATTTTTCAGATATATTAGTGAGAAGAGGAAGGGCAAAAGTGGTATTGTCAGACTCAAGGGTGCAGGGGGGGAATATGTAGAAGCTGATAAGGATAAAGCGGAATTGCTTAACAAATATTTTTGTTCTGTGTTCACAGATGAAGAACCAGGAGCAGGACCTCAGAAAACACCCACAATTAGGAACAGAAGAAGCGAGGGACATCTTGAACAATTTTCAGAAGACTGTGTTCGTGAGAAACTAGCTCAACTTAAAGTAGACAAAGCGATGGGACTGGATGGGATACACCCTAGAATACTGAGGGAACTTGGGGAAGTTCTAGCAACTCCACTGACTGACCTTTTAAATGCCTCGTTGGAGTCGGGAGTGGTGTCAAAGGACTGGATAGAGGCTCATGTGGTGCCTTTACACAAAAGCAGAAGTAAGGATGTGGTTGAAAACTACAGGCCGGTTAGTTTAACTTCGATGGTGAGTAAATTATTGGAAACACTGCTGAAAGAGAAAATAATGAGGTTTCTGGAGTCCAGCGGATTACAGGATCCGAGGCAGCATGGATTCACCAGAGGCAGGTCTTGTCAGACAAATCTGATTGATTTCTTTGACTGGGTGACCAGGGAGTTGGACCGAGGGAGAGCTCTAGATGTGGTGTATTTAGATTTCAGTAAAGCCTTTGACACTGTTCCTCACAGGCGACTTATAAACAAACTGAGCACCCTAGGGATGGACCCTAAAGTTACTGCTTGGGTTAGAAATTGGTTGGGTGGGAGGCGACAAAGAATACAAGTAAATGGAGCTCACTCTGAGGAGAAGGATGTTACCAGTGGTGTGCCCCAGGGATCTGTCCTTGGTCCGATTCTTTTTAACATCTTTGTTAGTGATATAGCGGAAGGGCTGTCGGGTAAGGTTTGCCTCTTTGCGGATGATACCAAAATCTGCAATAGAGTAGACACCCAGGAAGGTATAGATAACATGAGGAGGGATCTAGCTAAGCTTGAAGAATGGTCTAGAATTTGGCAGCTGGGATTTAATGTTAAAAAATGTAAGGTCATGCATTTGGGCTGCAGCAATCCAAGGGAGCAATACAGTATAGGAGGTGAAGTACTTTTGTCCACTAAAGAAAAGCGGGACCTAGGCGTGGCTGTGTCTGATGATCTTAAAGTAGCTAAACAGGTAGAAAAGGCGACGGCAAAAGCTAGAAGGATGCTTGGGTGCATACGGAGAGGATGGCTAGCAGAAAAAAGGAGGTGATAATGCCTCTGTATAAGTCTTTGGTGCGACCTCATTTGGAGTATAGTGTGCAATTCTGGAGACCGCACCTTCAAAAGGATGTGAACAGGATGGAGTCGGTGCAGAGGGTGGCTACTAAAATGATTAGTGGGCTTCATTATAAAGTATATGAGGACAGACTTAAGGATCTTAATATGTACACCTTAGAGGAAAGGCGGGATAGAGGTGATATGATTGAGATGTTTAAATACCTCCGTGGCATAAATGTTCAGGAAGAGAGCCTCTTTCAATTGAAAGCAAGTTCTGCTACGAGGGGACATGGGATGAGGGTGAAGAGAGATAGATTCAGGAGTGATATGCGGAAATATTTCTTTACGGAAAGAGTAGTGGATCCATGGAATAGTCTCCCAGTGGAGGTGATAGAGATGAGGACAGTAACTGAATTCAAAAAAGCATGGGACCAACACAGAGGATCTCTAAAGGTAAAAAGTGGACTGTTGTAGTTGTTGATATGGAAGGACAGACTAGATAGGCCATGTGGTCTTTTTCTGTCATCATGTTTCTATGTAAAAAGCAGCAAGCCCCACACAGATCCCTGTGGTCACTATTTGTCTTTCTCCACTGAGAAAATTGGCCATTTAGCGTACTCTCTGTTTTCTATCTTTAACCAGTTCCCAATCCACAGTAGTACACTGTTCCTATCCCATGACATTTTTAATTTCCTCAAAATCCAGTCTTCCAAAAATAGAATTTGAAAAGAAGCTTGCCATGGAAGCAAAAACTCATATTGAAAGCTTTCTCAAGTACGCTCATGTAAAAACCCCCGTGAAAGAGCATCAGTTGAACAATAAAATAATAGAGGAGTAAAAGGAGCATTAAGGGAGGACAAGGCCATAGCTGAGAGACTGAATGAATTCTTTGCTTCGGTCTTTACTACAGAAGATGTATAGAAGATACCCATGCAAGAATGATATAGTGCCTGAGAAAATGTAATGCAGCAATTTGATAAACTGAGGAGTAGCAAATCACATCCCAGGGTGCAGAAAGAACTCAAAAATTAAATTGCAGACCTACTATTAGTAATTTTAAAACTATCATTAAAATCATCTATAGTACCTGAAGACTGGAGAAGGGCCAATGTAATGTCTATTTTTAAAAAGGGTTCCAGGAGTGATCCAGAAAACTACAGACCAATGAGCCTGACATCAGTAACAAGCATAATGGTAGAAACCTTCATAAGGAATAAAATTACTGAACATTTAGATAGTCATAGTTAAATGGGACAAAATCAACATGGATTTAGCCAAGGAAAGTCTTGCCTCACTAATGTGCTATATTTTTGAAGGTGTGAATAAGCAGGTAGATAAAGGTGAGCAGGTTGATATAGTATATATGTATTTTGAGGAAATTAAAAAGTCATGGGATAGGAAATAATGTACTATTTTGGACTGGGAACTTGTTAAAAGATAGAAAACAGAATATTGCTAAATGACCAAGTTTCTCAGTGGAGAAAGGCGAATAGTAGAGTACCCCAGGGATCTGTGTGAGGCTTGCTGCTTTTTAAGATATGTATAAATGACCTGGAAATGGGAACAAAGAGTGAGGTGATCAAATTTGCATATGACACAAGATTGTTAAATCACAAGAGGATTGTGAAAAATTGCAGCATCACACTGAGAAATTGGGAGACTGGGCATCCAAATGGCAGATAAAATTTAATGTGGACAAGTGCAAAGTTATGTACTTAGTGAAGAACAACTCAAGCGACAGTTACACAATGCAAGGTTCCACATTAGGAATAACCACCCATGAAAAGGATGTACACGGCGGTGTGGATAATACATTGAAACTCTGCTCAGTGCACAGCGGTGGCCAAGAAAGCAAATAGAATGCTAGGAATCATAAGGAAAGGAATGGAGAATAAAATTAAGGATATTATAACACCTCTGTATCGCTCCATGGTGCAATCATATTTTGAATATTGTATGCTGTTCTGGTCACTATATGTAAAAAAAGATATAGCTGAATTAGAAAAAGTACAGAGAAGATCAACCAAAATAAATAGGATGGAAGGATACCCATATGTGGAAAGGCTTTAAAGGTTAGGGCTCTTCAGTTTGGAAAAGAGACAGTTGTAGGAAGACATGATAGAGGTCTAAAAAATAATGAGTGGAGTGGAACAGGTAAATGAAAATCAGTTGCTTACTCCTTCAAAAAATTCAAAGACAAGGGAACATGCAAAGAAGCTGCAAAGTAGTACATTTAAGACTAATTGGAGAACATATTTTTTCACTCAACATGTAATTAAGCTCTGGAATTCATTGCTGGAGGATGTATTGGGTAGTTGGGTTTAAAAATATTTTACACAAGTTCCCGGTGAAAAATTCCATAAACCATTATTAAGGCAGACTTGGGGAAATCCATTGCTTATCTCTGGGATAAGCAGCATGGAATCTGTCTACATTTTGGGATCTTACCAGGTACCTGTGACCTGAATTGGTCACTATTGGAAACAGGATACTGAGCTTGATTGACCATTGCTATGACCCAGTATGGCAAATCTTAAGTCCTTATATTCTTATATAAGTCCAAACATCTAAGATTATTTTCATGCACAGTGCTCTTTTTTCTTTTTGTATTTAAAAAAAAATTTACCAAAATGCTTGTTAAAGATTGTACTTGTATTTGCTATGGGGGAAAAAGTCAAGTCTGAACATCAGCTAGTCATGTATACTGTTGTGAATATATAAATATGCCTGGGAGTATACATGTTCCATCATGTCTCTTTCAAGTACAAGTATTTGAATCAGACATGCCTATAAAATTCAGCATAGTGATCATTTTATTATAAGGAGTGTAAATAGGAATCTAAAAATCACTTTTGTTTGGTTAAAATTCAGGTGTACTAGAAAAAATATGCAAATTGAATAAACAGGGACGAGCCATTTAGTTCAGGCTGCTAAGTCTGGTTCTTCAAATTACATATTTTTGATATTACATAATGGTCATAAGCAAATGTCATAAATGGCAGTCTGCCACATAAACCAAAAAATTCCCTCCACCATTTCATGGAATTATGCAGACATGTGTACCACAGTGAATACAGGTCTCAGACTTACAATGGCCACACTTAGAATTTTACCCAAGTTGTGCGCCTAATCGCATCAATGACCATAAAGTATTCACTGTTTTTTACTTCAAATTTTGCTTATTCACCACATCCAACTTTTCCATGATATTTATACTGTTTTTCTTAATTTTTGTGTTTTATAGATAAGAGATTGTGCTTAACTTAGCTGTGTTGTTGTTGACAGTAAGTCCCCGACGCCACCAAGTGGGCACCTCATTGCATTTCGAATAACTTCTTCAGGGGGAATTCACATAAAACAGCACACTCTCTAATCTTGCGGCCGGTCCCAGCCTTCTTCATTGGGCACAGTTGGGGATTGAACCCATGATCCCTGCATCATCGGTCAGTGTCTTAACCATTGTACTGTGGCTCTGTTCCTGTGCTTGCACATCAGCGCGCCACTTATGCTTCCCGCGCATGTTTCTCATGCGCTAATGTGCGCGGCGCACATGAGCGCACAGCGCACATTAGCGCATGATTAATCCCGGTTTGCTTTTTTCAGACAGAACCGCCCACTCCTTATATGGCATCCCGCACACTAGCGCGGCGCGCACCTAACGTGGTTTTAGTAAACATACCCCTAAGTGTTTACTGCTTAACCAAATAAAAATCACCATATAGCAACCTCACAGTTTGATGTAACAAGTGTGCAGCAATCAGCGCAGTCAATAGCATTTAAATATAGTAGCTATGCAGCGCAGATGCAGAGAAACATGCTGTAGAAGACCTGAAGGCTGAGCTCAGCTTTGAGCTTTTAGCTCAAGGTCTGAAGAGATGTTCAGGGCTACTTCATAGATTTGCACTTGTGAGGAATTTCTGTTTAAGTGTACAGCACCTGCAAATTATTTATGGCTTTGCTGAAGAGTTTGCTGAAAAAAAACGGCAGAGGAAGTGTGCTGGAATGCTATCTAGTGCATAACAATTTTTATTTAGCTTACTCCATGGTTTGCTTCTTATTTGTATGTGCCAAGATCAGGGCTGATGCAAGGATATGAGGCTCCTTGAGTGAACCTCATTCCTGCTGCCACCCCCACCCCTGCTGCCTCCACCGAGACCCCTCTCGGGGACCAGTAAAACAGGAAAGCAGCACTTACCCAGAGCCTCTGGCACTGCATGCTGTTAGTGCTGTGCTCTAAATAGCCCATCCCACCCCCTCCAATGCAAACTTCCTGTTTGTGTGATAGTGGAAGTGGTTGGTCAGAGCACAGCATCAACAGCACACAACATCATTGGCTCTGGGTAAGCGCAGCGTTGCTGTTTTATTGTCCTTCTGCTGATGATGGGGTAGCAGCAGTAGCAATGGCGGGAATGGGATGTCCTCTATTGATATATTTATTAAGTTGACTTCAAAAAGTTAACAAGAAAAAAAAAAAAACACAGCACTTCAATCTCTGAAGCAACTAAGCAATAACTAGAGGACAACAAAAAAAACAACAATAATACAGTACAATAAAGTACAATAAAATAAAATAAGCAGCAACATTCATCCCTGTAACTTTATACAAATGGAAGGAGAGAGTTCCCAATTAAAAATATATATATATATAAATATATATATACATACATAAACAGGCCAAAAGGCCAAAGTACCTATACCCCATTATGGATTACCCCAATAACCTCCCTCAGTAAGTTCTCATTAGCCTGGTAGATCACTCGCATCTCTAACAATGGCTTTTTTATGGGTAACAATTAGCGCCAGCACTTGAGAAGGATCCATAAAAACATAGGGGTATGTTTACTAAACCGTCTTAAAGTGCGCTCTGTGACGTTATCGTGCGATAAGGTACCTTATTGCGCGATAATGGCGCTTTCTAAGGTGCACAGGTAACTTATCGCATGATAACGCGCGCAGCGGCGCAAACGAGCACTGAAGGCGGGGAAAGGCTCCCGGAGGGCGGAGGAAGGCTCCCCAGGGGCGGAGAGAAAGGGTCAATGGGTGGAGAGTGGGAGGGGAGAGGCTCCCTGCACACTAACGCTGTTAAATCCGAGGCTCAAAACTAACGCCAGTGAAACCCTGGCGTTAGAGATGATTTAAAGGGAAGAGAAACCATTTCTGTCAGCAATGTACAGCAAAACCAGGGAAACCTACAAAAAAGTGATAAGTGTGATACATGTGCACGGAACAGAAGTGCAAATAAACATTGAAAATGACCCCAACAAAATATAAAAAAAACATAACCAAGCTGGGCAATAGTGATATTAATGGGAAACATCAAAAAACACTCCCAAGAAAGCACCAAAAAAAGATATGAATTGTGGAAGGGTCCACGCTCCGGCCCCATACAAGGCGAATGATCCCACAGTGAAATTGTGCTGTGCAGGATTACCCTCTCCATTGGACAGGTTCCCTATGGCATGCACATGTTCCACAACAGCAGGGCGGGCATGTCGGAATGGGCAACTGGACAGATGTTGGGAAAGGGGACACAAAGGGCTGCAGACGGCACATGCTGTGGTGCAGCTGGGCCACAGTGCAGACCAGGGTGATGCCTAGGTGGCCCATAGGAATGTTGAAACAGTAGAGCAGCCAGACAGCAACTGATGAGGGCCCAGCATGGGAACGAGTGTACCTCCCACAGTGTCACAGGGGATAGTACCCTGCAGGCACCCCCAAGGGCACAGAACATTGGCAGGCGGTGTTGGGGGGAAGCGTGGACACCTATGCAGACACCCCTACCCCCAGAACCCGCACCATAGGCAGCTGCCTACCTGCACACTGGGTGGCCTGACACTGCGCTCCACCAGCACCACCAGCAGAAGGGCATGTCAGCAGGGTGGCAGAGGGGTACTGGTGGTGGAGGGGGCAGTGGCAGCTGCACACAGCAGACCGTGGCCCAGCCCTGTGTAGGTGGGTGCCATGCACCGCATCATACAGGCCCTGTCTGATGAACAGTCATGGTATCTTCATGGAATAAAGCATCTCTGTGGCCACAGTGTGGTGCAGTACACACAGTCAGTGCACTTAAAAGCAGAAAGTCACAGGTTCAAATCCCAGCTGTGGCCCTGACATTCCAGGCCCCATATTTTACCCACCACTATACCGTGGCAGTAAAAACAGGACCTTTATTGCAGAGAACAGAAACATGCCCCAAACGCCTATATTTTACCCTACACATCACAGATATCATAAACATGCAAATCACCCACACCAGGGTCCCCAAATGCAGTCCTGGAGGGCCAAACAACATTCAGGTCCCATGCTGTCCTGAATAAAGATGCCTGTGCTGCATGTCCCTGTACCGCCCCCATGGTATGCAGATGTATCTCATGCATAGTCATTAGGGACAGCATGAAAACCCGAACAGTTTTTGGCCCACCAGGACGAGTGTTGGGAACCGCTGCCCTAGAGCAGCGGCCAACAGGGCCAGACACACCTGCAACCACAGGCACCATTCTCCAAAGCTTCATGGAGAGGCAGGATGTTGGGCCCTGCATGCATCTCCCAATACTAGCACCTGCATACCTTAGCAATGCCACCCAAAAACTGGGGATAAGGTACACATATATCAAAAGGTTGCTATGAATAATGGCAGATAGCAATTCCTAAGTTAGGCACAAACTGCCCATTGAGTTGTACCATACCAACCTCCCCGATGTCTGTGGAGTGTGTAGCAGGTCTGGTGTCCGAAAGTGTTTAGCACCCTGGGGAGTGACCCCAACAGTATTGCATAACATAGCCATGCCTGTGCTGTAACCAGGTCTGGTGAGTTGGCAAGGGCTGCAAAATGCCTCTATAGTTGCACAATGCTGCCACAGGTGTGAGAGAGTGTGTCTGTCCATCCAATGTGTAGTGGTTGCCAACACCTTATGCAGTCCACACTGCTTGCACTGTTCAGAGTGTTAGTCTGCCAATGTGCATAATGAGGAGCAAGGTATTGTGGGTATAGCCTGGACAGGGTGGCCTGGGCAGGATGAAGAAGCACAGGGCATAGGGCAATGGCTAGGACATTGTACTGCCCAGCCACCACCTGCAGGGACAGGGTGGCCCCAAAATGTCCTGCTGGGAGGCACTCTCACCATGACCGTGCAGTGACCATGGCTTGGCTAGGTGCACCCATAGTGCTACATAGTGTCTCTATGAAGTGATATATATGGGCTTCCCTTTTGGGGGCCCAATCACTGATCTGTCTGCTTGGTGGGTGTGCTCATATCCCTGGTTGTGGATGAACACATTTGTTCCAGTACTATGGACTAACCAGCAGGCTGTATGCAGTTTCTATGTGTATTGCTGGAACACCTTGCAGGGTGCAGTAGCTGGAGACTCCCTGTGCTTGCTGATGGAGAATGTCAGATATTGGTGGGGAGCAGCTGAACATTTCCAGTCCTATTGTCTGTCCCCTATTGCCCAATGGATGTGTACAGAACTACATGGACTGCCCTGGAAGCTGTCTGTACCCCTGATGGATCGAGATGGATGGGCCCCACCATCGCGTGGATGTGGTGGTGTGGGATACTGAGCCCTAAGGGGCAGTATGGGTGGTACTACATAATCTGCCTATGGGTCCAAACACAACCCCCCCCTCTCCAGCATATGGCCATGGCACCCACACAGGACATGCACTATTCTGGGTGCATCATAGTCCACAAGGGCTAAACATAACTGTGAAATACCAATGGACACAGGTGTATGCCAAAGTGTATCTGCAAGACCTTCCTATCACACACTGCTATTGATGGGGTTCTGCAGCATAGCCTATTTCAGCTAAGCCAGGTGCTGTGGATATGGTGCCGGTAGGTCCACCTCACCCTCAGGGTGAGCACTGGACCCGCACAATGTGACGGCCGTAGCTACTCTGTGCCAGTAAAACATATGGTCAGTACCCCCTACCAGGCTGAGGTGCTGTGGGGATGCATACCCCATCCTGTGGGTATCTGTAGAGTGCTGTTTTGCATGTGCAGTGCATCATGGGTATGTGTGGTTCAACCCTATCCCGGTGACCACAGCAGACAGTTCGTGGGATTACCTGAGGTCCTACTGTAGCCAGCCAGCAGTTAGTTAGCAGCTATGGAGATGTAGCCAACTGGTGACCTCACTGCCTGTGGAGTGAGAGGTCATGGGTGTGAACCCACAGTGGGGTTCCCTGATAGGGCTATCAGAGGCATATTTTTTCCTAATTTTAAGTAGTGCTGCCAGCAGCAACACTGTCAGTACTGTAGCTTGAGGGTGCCTCCAAAGCGCACTATAAAGCGCAAAAAGGTACCCCATAAGGTGACCTATGATTCGCCCTATGAGGGAACATCATAAGGTGCTGTGGCAGACAGTGCACCTTATAATGTGTCCCCTGGATAGCCCCATAGGAAGCCTGATGTGGCACATTAGGGTATGGTACTGTGAGGGTGTGTTTGCTGGCAGCACAAATGAAAATAAAAGGAAACTGCCTCACAAACCACTGCTGATAGTAAAGGGCAATGTCTCAGGCAGTCAGATGCAATAGCCACACTGGGGGATTGGACCCATGACGCCTGTACCATCAGTCATTGTATTAACCATTGTGGTACGCTGCTGTTGCTGCTTGCATGTCAGCGCACCTACTTAGGATGACCAAGCGTTAACATGTGCAGTGCTGCCATCCAAAACAGTGCTGTACCCTTGCAGCGGCTCATAGGGTACCCTATATAGCACCCTCTAGGGTGCCCTATAGGCAACATCATAGGGTACCATGGCATACAGTGCACTTTTAAAGGTGCCCTCTGGGGTGCCTTAGGAGGCGCCTTCTGCAGCACCTCATTTTACAGCACTTTGAGGGTGTGTTTGCTGGCAGAACAGATTTCAATTAAAAAGGGAACTGCCTCAGACAGCAGTGGGTAAATGTGATGGGTACTGCCTCCTTCAGCAAGCCCACTTGGGAGTCGAACTCATAACCCCTATACCATCAGTCAGTGTATTAACCATTGTACTACATCTTTGTTGCTACATTTGCAGGTCAGTGCGCCTACTTGTGATTACCGCGCGTTGACATGCGCTACGCACATTATCGCGTGATACCACACGCTTGTGACATTTAGACTGGAATGCCCACTCCTTTTATGGCATCCTGAACACTAACGCTGGGCGCACTTTAAGACGGTTTAGTAAACATACCCCATAATCTTTACCCAGATATTTAATCCAACATTTCCGAGGATACTCTAAAAGCTGGTGCTCTAGGCATCTGTCTATTTTTCCTAATGGTAGTGCCGGTACTATTACTACTACTACTATTAATCATTTATATAGCACTGCAAGACATACGCAGCGCTGAACAGACACATATAAAAGACGGTCCCTTCTCATCACAGCTTACAATCTAATCAAGACAGACAGTACAAAAGATGAGAGTAAGGGTACAATAGGTAAGAGTAAGGAAACAGGAGAACAAATAATTAAGATCCAAAAGCGGCCTGAAAGAGGTGAGCCTTTAGCATGGATTTAAAAAGAGGGAGAGACGAAACCTGATGTAAAGCTACAGATAGTTTGTTCCAGGCATAAAGAGCAGCAAGGTGAAAAGAACAAAGTTTGGAGTTGGCAGTGGAAGAGAAGAGCATAGAGGGAAGCAAGCCAGTGGAAGAGCGGAGTTCATGAGGAGGGGTGTAGGGAGAGAGGAGAGAGGAGAGAGGAAAGGTAGTGAGGAGCAACAGAATGAATGTATTTATAGGTCAGAAGGAGATGTGTGTATTGGATACAGAATGGAAGGAAAGCCAATGAAGTGAATTAAGAAGAGGGGCTATATGAGTGTATTGGGACTGGAGGAAGATTAGTCACGCAACAGAACAAGGGGAAAAAGATGACTCAGAGGGAGACCAGCAAGGAGGAGGTTGCAATAGTCGAGGCAAGAGGTGATTAAAGAGTGGATAAGAGTTTTAGTATGTGTTCAGAAAGGAAGGGGCGAATTTTGTTAGTTATAGAGAAAGAAATGACAGGTTTTTGCTATCTGTTGGATATGTGTGGAGAAGGAAAGGGAAGAGTCGAAGATGACCCCAAGGTTGCGGCCTGAGGAAACAGGAAGAAGAAGAGTGTTATCAACAGAGAGAGAGAAAGGAGGAAGGAGGGGAAGTGGGTTTGGGGCAAAAATAAGAAGTTCAGTTTGGCCTGTTCAATTTCAAATGGCAGTGAGACATCCAGGCAATGATGTCAGATAGGCTGGCAGATATATGGGCTTGCAGTGTAGGAAAAATATCAAATGTAGATAGATAGATTTGAGTGTCATCAGCATAAAAATGATATTGAAAACCATGGGATAAGATGAGTGCATCAAGGGACTGGGTATAGAGAGAGAAAAGGAGAGGGCCCAGAATAGATCCCTGGGGAAAAACAACTGAGAGAGGGATAGCAATAGAGGAGAAACCACCTGAACAAACACTGAAAGAGCACTGGGAGAGATAAGAGGAAGACCAGGACAGAACAGAATCCCTAAATCCAAGTGAGGACAATGTATCGAGGAGAAGGTGGTGGTCAACAGTGCCAAAAGCAGCAGAAAGGTCAAGAAAATGAGGACTGGGTAAAGGCCTTTGGATTTAGCCAGGAACAAGTCACTGGAAACTTTGGCAAGGGCTTTTCAGTAGAATGTAAGGGACAAAAGCCAGATTGAAATGGATCAAGGAGGGCTTGAGAGGAGAGAAATTCAGAGCAATGGCAGAGAACTGCATGTTCAAGAATTTTGGAAATAAAGAGAAAGAGGGATATGGGTCAATAATTAGAAAGACAAGTAGGGCCGAGTGAAGTTTTCTTAAGGAGTGATGTGACCAGAGCATTTTTTTAGGCTGAAGGGAAGGATGCAGTGGAGAATGACAGGTTGAGAATGTGTGTGATGGAAGGGATGACAGCGGAGGAGATGGGGTTAAAGATGCAGGTGGGGAAAGGATCAGAGGAGCAGGTAGTAAGCTTAAAGGAGGAAAGAAGATGAGAGGTTTCATCTTCAGAGTTCTTAGAGAAGGCAGAAAGGGCAGCAGAGATTGAGGGAAAAAGTTGGTATTGAAGAGGGAGACGAGGGGATGAAGCTGGTCTTGAGGGGAGTTGGAGTGTGATCTAGTGGACTTTATCATGGAAATAATCAGCTAGGGTTTGGGCAGGAAGAGAAGGAATGGTCAGAGGCGGAGGTGCCTTGAGGAGAAAATTGAAAGTAGAGAAAAGACAATGGGATTCAGAAGCAAGAGAATTACTTAGACGGACATAGCAGTTTTGTTTGGTAAGTGCTATGGCAGATAGAAAGGAGATAGGCGTGAATTTGGAGTGAAGAAAGTCAGAAAGGGAGCGGGATTTGCGTCAAATGCACTCAGATGAGCAGGCACATGACCGAAGGTAGTGCATTTGGCTCAAGGTAATTGAAGACAGCCAGGGCTGAGGTATAGTTCATCTCAGAGGACATAGGATAGGTGGAGCAAGAGTATCCAGAGCAGAGAAGAGAGCAATATTATAAGAAACTATATAGCTTCATCAACCAAATTAGAAGACAAGGTGGAGGAGAGAAGTGATGAGACTATAGTGGAGAAAGCACTGAGATTCCTAAAAAGGTAGGAGGAGACTGGGCACGATTGAGGTGCGGAGTGATGAAGATTGAAGCTAAGCAGATGATAGTCAGATAAGGGAAGAACTGAGGAATAGAAATTAGAGGGTGAACAATTAGAGAAGAAAACAAGATCAAGGCAATGCCTGTGCTGATGAGTAGGGGCAGAAAAGCAAAGCTGGAGATTAAATGAGGAAGTAAGGGAAAGGAGTTTGGAAGTATAAGGGTCAGAAGGGTTATCAACATAAATATTAAAGTCACCAAGAATAAAGAAGGAGGAAGAAGAATCAAGAAATAAGGAAAGCCAAGAGTCAGTCAGTGAGAAAAGTAAAGGTGGGCTTCTCAGGTGATCGATAGATAGCAGCTATCTGGAGAGGTAAGGGATTAAAAAACAGATGGAGTGGACTTCGAAGGAGGAAAAGGAGTGAGACTGAGGTAGAGGGAGGGGTTGAATTTGGCAGGAAGTAGAAAGCAGGAACATAAGAACATAAAATATGCCATACTGGGTCAGACCAAGGTCCCATCAAGCTCAGTATCCTGTTTTCAATAGTGGCCAATCCAGGTCACCAGTACCTAGCAGTTTCACAAAAAGACACACAGGCTTCTCAATGCTTGTATTGGGGCAAGCAGAGGATTTCCATGGTCCTCTTTAATAATGGTTTATGGACCTTTCCTCCAGGAGTTTGTCCAAACCTTTTTTGTTTGTAGAATTTGATATACTGCCTATAGCGGGTAGCAGCTAGGCAGTTTACAATAAATAAAAACATAATATTACCAAGGGGGAGACAGAGGGGACAAAACACAAGAAGACAAGAAGAGTTATCACTAGACAGAGGAGAGAAAGAAACAAAAGGAAGGCCTAGGTTACAATTGCAGTGAAAGTAAAATAAAGGAACAATAGGAAGGGAAAGAAAAAGGGGAAGGGAAGGCACTAGAGCCCAAGCCACATGAAAAATAAGAAAAGAAAGAAACTAACTCCCAGGAAGTGAACCCGAAGGATGGGCCAGAGAGGAGATAGATCTTCAGCTGGGCCTTAAAATGAGAAAGAGAAAGCTTGGAGCATAAGTCAAGGGGAAGAGAGTTCCAGAAGGTCAGAGTAACAACACAAAAAAGAGGAAGTTCGAGTAAGAGTGGAACAAATAGAATGGACCCCAGGGACAGTGAGCAACTGAGAAGAGGAGGAACAGAGGACACGCGAGGGAGTGTAGAGAAACAAGAGATCAGAGAGGAAGACAGAAAGACAGGAAGACCGGTAGAAAGGGCGTGAAATGTCAACAGGAGGATTTTATATTTAATACAGAAAGAAATTGGTAACCAATGCTCAGAAAGAAAAAGAGGAGTGACATGAGTAAACCAACGAGCACCATAGAGAAGCTTAAGAGCGGTGTTTTGAACTAAATGAATATGCTGTACCTGACAGAGCAGAAGACCAGAAAGAAGGAAATTAGCATAATCAAGACGTGTTAAAACAAGAGACATAAGAAGAAGGTGGAGTGAAGAATGATCCAGAAACTTCCGCACAGAACAAATCTGGCTTAAAGTAAAAAAGCAGCACTACACGACCAAAGAAAGATGGTGGGAAAAAGCAAGCTGAGAATCGAAAAGCACACCAAGAATTTTGATTGAGGCACAGAATGAAAGGTGAACGCTGTGGACTGAAGGAGTGGGTAACGACTGAGAAGAAACAGAAGATGGAGGGAAAAATAGGATAGAACCATCTTAGAGGTTTTAAGCCTTGAAAAGAGAGCTAATCTGCAATCCGATCCAAGGCAGAAGAAATAGTGAAAGCAGAAGAAGCAGAGTAGGAGACATAACAAAACAGGAGCTGAATGTCAAAGATGTAATACCAAGGGAAGAAATCAAAGAAACCAAAGGGGCCAAATAAATATTAAAGAGAATAAGACCCAAAACTGAACCCTATAGGACCCCACAGTGCAAGGGAAAGGGAGAAGACAAGACCTAGCTACACTAATAGCTTTTACTATATGCTCCAGTAACGAATTCCAGAGTTTGATTATGTGTTGAGTGAAAAAATATTTTCTCTTATTAGTCTTAAATGGGTTACACTGTAACCTCATTGCATGCTCCCTAGTCTTTCTACTTTTTGATGGCGTAAACAATCAATCTGCGTTTACCCATTCCACTCCATTCTTCAATTTATAGATCTCTATCATATCTCCCCTCAGCCTTCTTTTTTCCAAGTTGAAGAACCTTAACCTTTTAAGTCTTTCTTCATAGGGGTATCCTTCCATCCCCTTTACTATTTTGGTGGCTCTTCTCTGTGCCTTTTCTAATTCCGCTATACCCTTTTTAAGATATGGCGACTAGAATTACACACAATATTCAAGGTGCGATCACACCATGGAATGATACAGAGGCATTTTAATATCCCTATACCACTACCATGGCTGGTGGTTCAAGGAGTGTGCAAGAAATGGTAGCCACCATGAGAGAGGACAGCGACTAAAGCAGTGTCATCAGGAAGGAGCCAGGATTCAATAAGAACAAGAAGTTGAAAAGAGTTAGAGATGAAGAGCTCATGAGTAAAGGAGAGTTTATTAGCTATGGAATGAGCATTCCATAAAGCACAAGAGAAAGGCAGAGAGGAGGGGGAAAGGAAAGGACTATGGATGAGATTAGAGTGGTTTAGTGAGGAGCAGGAGTGAGAGAAAAGTCTAGGGGGGCCAGAGTTAGGATTAATGTCACCAGATAAGAGAAGGAGAAGAGTGTGAGGCAGAGAAGAGACGGAACGGCAGAAATGAGGATGAGATTGTTTAAGAGAGAAGGAATAGGGATGAATGAGAGGAAGAAGAAGGTGAAGTTCAAGAGCAAAGGAAAGGGAGGAAAACAAGATAGGAGTTAAAATGGGAAAGGTAGAAAGAGTGTGATAAGGAGGGAGGGAGGGTTTTAAGTTGAAAATGAGAGGGGAGAAGGTTAGGGAGTGCCAACAAAAGGAGGAAAAAGTGGTATGGAGCCATAAGAAATGGAGGTGTAGATCAAACCTAAGATGCAGATGATGATGGAAGCTGGAGAGAGAGGAAAAGGATGAAGGTAAAAGGTTTAGCTAATATGTAAAAGCAAATAGTATCTAATCAAAAAGTTGAAAATAGTTTGTGAGATAGTAAGTTTAAGTAAATAGTTTCTGTACATTTATGGGCAGTCTGTTCTGATCATGAGTCAGAAAGTTGTCTGATACATATAAAAAGGTGGTCAAGGTCACTTAAGATACAACCGGGCCTCAGAGCAAGTGGGAGAGAGGGCCAGAGCTGCCTTGGAAGAGAAGGTCAAACTGCGTTCAGAGATTTATTGCAGGTACATAGCTCAGATTTAGAATTTAGTTATTAGGAATAGTTCAGGATCCTCTGCGGGTTAAAAGACTGGCATGGGTCCACAACAGTGCAGCAGATGGAGTGGTAGGCAAGTAGTTGAGGCCTACCACATGGTAAAGGCCCAGCGCAATGAGGTGATGACAGCCTCCATCAGGGCATTCTAGGACTGGTACTTCGCTGCTTGAGTCCCTGGGATACCGTGGTCACTGATGATCACAGCTGCTGAGTCGAATTGATGTTGGGTGATGGTAAACAAGGATGGTAGTCCCAGTAGGAGCGAGACCTGTCAGGCTCACAGTTTCAGAGTGAGGAAGAGCTTCATGTGCTGGCTATCACCAGCAGGCAGTTGCCGCATCACAGGCCCTCCTTCAGGTAAACTCAACTCAGAGGGTTCTCCCCCAACTATTTCTGCCTCTAACATCCGATAGCCAGTAGAACGCTGAAGGAGCAGGAAGAGGGCAAAGATGAAGCAAATCACTAGTTTGCTGCTGAGTCCCGATTAGTGCCTAGAGCCAATCCCTGCAAGCAGGAATGCGCACGTGATCAGGTGCAGCAAGCCAGGACTATTCAATAAATCGTAATTTATCTACCCTTGACTGCCTACTGGTTGTTTGGTTAGTCAGGTGCATCAAAGATTAAGGGGCTGTGGTAGTGTGGCTTGTAGTGGGAAGGGCTTTTCTGTTAAAACACCAGACAGCAGTTCAAGGAAAATACAATGGGAGTCATTCAGTACAGCGAATAGCAGGGATGGATATCTGGACTGGAAATCCATCCCCGCTATGCTTTCCCCTGCCGGCCCCAGCTAATGCTTCCCAATATGTACAATGTGTTTGTATGGGGAGCCTTAAACGGGGGTGAAAGGGTGTTTTACTGATTCTGAGACAGCCCTGTATATCCGGGGCTGTGAACATGGATGGGGGACGTATTTCACTACAGAGGTGGAAAAAGTCCCCCTGGACATCAGGGGATCATGCCACCAGGCTAGAGCAAAAAGGTAGGGATGCAGAAAAATCCCTGCAGCCGGACCCTGGCCATGGGAGGCCAGATCGCGGGTCCGGCTGCGGGGAAAGAAGAAAAACTGCAGCGGCCAGGCATTTGCGGCTCCTGATCTACTGGCATTTGCGGCTGGGGATCTACTGGGTGTGCAGGCCGACCAGAATCGGGGCCCGGCCTGCATGTCTAGCCTCCGTGGGATCAAAATTGGGTCTACCTTTGGGCATCCCACTTCTGGTCGGCCGCACAAGGGGCTGGATGGCCAGGTCAGAATGTGCCTCCATGAGCCAGAATCTGCACTTGTCCTGATTGCACCAGAGTCTGATCCCACGGGGGCTAGAAGTACCCGCAGGATAGAATCAGGTACAACCAGCCAGACATGCAGGCCAAGCCCGATTCTGGGCCCCAGACATCCAGCCTACTGCAAGGCTAGCCCAGCCAGGCTCCTGCATGGAGTGGCAGTGGCATGGTGTCCTGTTGCCATGCCACCACGGCTCCATGCAGGAGCCATGATCCCTGGCAGACCCTGAAAAGTTGCATTTCCCACAGCCTGATCCCCGATCGGGCCTGTTGTGGCTGGGGTTGGGCTGCGGGAAACCCCCTGCATCCCCTCACCTTCCGTTCTGGACATGGTGTCATTTGGCTCCATCTAGGATGAAGTATTCCAACTCCAAGGTGGAATAAGTCCCACGTCCAATCAACCAACCATGGACATACAGATCCAACCTCGGAATCGTCCCTGTAGGTTCGGGGTCGGGTTGCCGCCCACTGCCTGCCCTCGCTCTGCCTGTGGCCCACCCCCTCCCACCCACAAACAGTGCTCCCCACACAGCTCAAATCTACGTGTGGGGAGCTCTGTTTCCCGGATACAAGCAAAGCATTTAGCGGGTCTAGATGTCCGAATCAGACATCCCGACCCACTAAATGCAGTTCAGAATGACCCCCCAATATATTTTTATTCAGACCCAGTTTGTTAAACCTTCACAAAGCTGGTATCCCGGCCCTTCCTCCAGTCAAGTTAAAGTTCCTTCCTTGCTCATTTAAAGTTCCTGCCTTTGTATGGCTTGCTTTGAAAGAACTCCTGGCTCCACGGGTCTCTCTCCCTCCTGCAGCCTGCAGGGTTTTTAACCTCTTCCTGTGAACCACACCCTCCCAGCCCTGAACTCTGGGATGCAGGCTTTCTTAAAGGGGACTATTGATAATCCTTCTGGAGAGGGATGGGCAACATCCTATAGACCCCATCACAGGGACCTATCGATGTACAGTGTTTAATGAGTGCCACTAGCTGTATTAGCTGCTGCATTAAAAGTCTAACTCGAAAAGCCTAATTGTGTGTGGTGGGGAGGGGGCAAGTAATTGGTAGGGACTGCATCTTGCAGCTAACATTGATGTCATTAATGTCTGTTAATTGTTAGCATGGCAGATAACAAGAAAACAATTAACCCTACTTCCAGATGCATAGTTAACTGCACTCCGCATTTTTGGCCAAGCCATTAACATGCAAAAATGACTACTCTCCTTTATTAACTGCATGGCTGACTTCACCAAAGTGGGGAAATACCTAATAGTTACCACAGAGGTTTTGCATTTAAGGCACCTTGAAGGATATTTACTAAAGTGCAGTACGTTTTTGCACTTATATCACCTTAACTGCAAAAGTTACGATACGGCAAATGCAAAGCCTGTGCAGTAAATTCAGAGGGTCTACCAAGCATCTATCCTGCATTTACGTAAAGGCAGATGTTTTCCACATGGGCCAGCACTCCTGGCCTTGGCAGGTAGCACAGCAGCTTTCAAACTGGCGACTTTCACCCTAGTGCTAGTCTCACTAAGGAACATAGCGGTAGTACTGCAAGACTACTGCTAGGGGGAAGCTGTCATTTTGAAAACTGCAGCAGCTGGCATGCAACCAGAGGGGGAGCACTCCTTCCTCAGTCCCACTAGGTGCCACAAAGTCCCCCGGGTAAGTCCAGTGGATAGGTCAGGTGGGGGGAGGGTAGAGTGATGGAACGGGAAATCTGTGCTAATCAGGAGTCTGGTTTTGGGGGCATCTTTTTTGGTCAGATCTTCCTTCTAAGGGTGAAGATCAGGAAGGAGAGGTCTGCTGCAGGGTTCTTTACTTACTTTTTTCATGCTGGGAAGGTGGAGTGGACAGCTGTCAGACCAGGGTGTGGTAGAGCATCAGCATGGGGGGGGTGAATTGTGCTTTTGAAGATCTGAGAAGATCTGGAAGAGGGGCTATTTTAAGGGGAGGATGTGATTATCAGGGAGGGATGGTCCTGGCAGCTACTGCGCTACCAGATTGATGGTAGCACAGTTGCACTTAACACTATCTCTTGAGGTGGTGGTAGCTGCCACAGCTGCTGACAGAGTGATCATACCTAACATATGATGCCATCCTGTGTGCTAGCTGTCACCTGTCACAGCGTGCGATTTTTAGTGCACAGGTGCAGTTAAGGTAGGCCCATGCTAAAACACATGTTAACTATTAGTGCACTTTAGTAAACATTCCCCTTACCTGTGTTAATACCCATTAGGAGCCAAACAGTACAAGTTAGCAAATAGGCCTCTAAGGCAGAAGCATATCTTGGAAAATGCATTACTAAGACATTGCTGGATCTACTAGAAGGCAAGACTAACTTACATAATATAGTAGAGCTACATCCAAGTGTTATTAACAAACTACAGTTTTTGTAAAATGATGAATTCTGAATGCAAGCTAAAATTTTAATGCATTGAGATGTTTGGTGCTGCTTTCTGTCATATAAGATAGGAAGAGTAAACTTTGTACAATGTTCAATAACAAGCAATTTTAAAGAAGAAACAAAGAGGTCTTGGGCAAGCCACTTAACCCTCCATAGCCCATGTTCCCTGTAAAATAGTTATCTCCAAGTTATAATGCCCTGTTCAATGTAATTTCAGTTTGTTCAATGTAAACCGCCTTGATATCATGAAAGGTGGTATATAAGAAATGTTAAATAAATAAAAAAAAAAAGAGTAACACCCATTCCCAATAAAGAATACATCTCCTAATACATGCTTTCCAAGAGAACATCTGTCCCAGGAAAAATAATTGTCGCTATAATCTGCTAGGTGGTTCTGTTGCCCGGCAACCTCTGAAACTAAATAAGCATGATATAAAGGATTATGTGGTGATGTTTCTGATTTTAAAAGCTGATGCCTGTGCTACAAAAGTCTGCTATATGGTGTGAATATATAAAGAGAAGAGAGGATTATCCTGGATATGCTGATAGAAAAGTAGAAAGCAAACTGCTTCTGAGACCGGTCACTGTTTTACACCGGTATTATCTCTTCCATCTTTACAAGAATTCTGACACCATCTTGGAGTTTCATGTTTCTAGTTTTTATACTGTTTTAAAACTTTCGAAGATGCCAGTAGCCACCTTCTTTAGGCCTTAAAATTAGAAGAATAGACGATTTAAAACAATAGCTTGCACTTTTATATGCATATCATCAATTACATCTTCCTACAAAATGGCAAAACAGTAGGAGATGATGTGCACAAAAAAGAAAAAAACAAAATGAACTTAAAAAAACGTTATTCTGTGGTTCCATGCAAAGGCCACATCTTACTAGTTATAAGTTTTAAAAAAAAAGTTTAGTAATTTTTGAGCACATATTACTATTTTTAATGAATTTTTGATATGCACTCATATGAATTTTTGAACAGTAAATTTTATATTGACTTTTTAAGGCTAAAATTTGACAAATTTTGGATTGTTTTTTGGACTGGATTTTTTATATGAATTGTTGACATGAATTTTTACATAAACTGACTTGATGACTTTCAGTTACCATTTCTATGCACTGATTTGAACGGTAGAGTTGTGTATGGACCTCAGATAAAATTATAGAATCACGATATTATGAATTTTTGAATCACAGAATGTTTGCTGATGATGGAATATGATTTATTCTCTATGGATCTATGAACTGATTTTTCATTAAATCAGTTTATAAAAACATTTTTGTTGCTGCTGTTTTCTTCAATAGCTATAACGCCCCGGCTGCACGTGAGATTTTCAGTAAGAGGTAGAATGGAATGCCCTTGTTTTGTGTAGTCTATAACACACTTTTCCTGTAGAGATGTGCCGTAGTTTTAGAATAAGAATGTAAATGATCAGACATACAGTATGCTTTCTAAGTGCAAAATTCCCACCATGGCCAAGTTAAACAGACAGTTTTGATTTCTGCATGTTAATTATCCTGCATATGCAGGGTTTAGTGGTGTATTTACTAAAGTGCATTCATTTTTGGCAGCTGAATGTGCAGTCTGAGCTGAAAATAAGCACAGGAGGTATGGCATACCCATGCTAACTGGTGGGAGCATTCCCAGCAGGTCCCCATACAGTCAGCACAGTTCAAAGGACCTTGCCGCGCTAAAACAGCAGGTTCACTTAATGCCACCCACTGAGATGGCAGTAAGCATACCCATGCTAACTGCAACATACATGATTAGTGTGGACCAAGTATGCCCACGCTAACAGTGATGCCGACTCTCCACCCGAAACCTTCAGAGTCCCCGCCTCATCCCGCACAAAGTGATTAGTATGGGATTTGTACTACAGTCGCATTTGTAGCATGTGATAATGATTACCACAGTTGCATGCTAATCACTTAGCACAGGAATTAGTGTGCGATCACCATTACTGCACTTTAGTAAATATGCTCCTTAGGGGTATGTTTACTAAACCACGCAAATGTGCGGGGCGCACTTCAGCGTGCGCTAAGGTACCTTAGCGCACACTAATAGTGCATTTTTGGTGCCCCGCATGCGTGCGCGCCCCCCGCACAAGTGCGCTCCGCCCGCACAAGAGCGGGGCGCACTGATGTGCGATAGAGGCGTGCAAAGGCATTTCGAAGGTGGAGGAAGGCTCCCGAGGGGCGGGGGGATGGGGTCAATGGGTGGAGAGTGGGAGGGGAGAGGCTCCCCTCACAGGAGCGGGGCTGAATTTCGGCAAAAAAAATACCGCGAGTGAAACCCTCGCGTTAGAGCCGATTTAAAGGGAAGAGAAACCATTTCCGTCAGCAATGTACAGCAAAACCGGGGAAACCTGCAAAACGTGAGCAGTGTGATACATGTGCACAGAACAAAATAGCAAATATAAATTGAAAATGACCACAACAAATTCCAAATAAATTATAATCCAGCTGGGCAACAGTGATATTAATGGGCAACCATATAAAACACTCCCAGGAAAGCTCCAAAAAAAAGAAATGATTTTTGGAAGGGTCTACGCTCCGTAGACTCTTTCAAAAATCACTGCATTTTATTGGAGCTTTCCTGGGAGTGTTTTTTATGTTGCCCATTGATATCACTGTTGCCCAGCTTGGTTTTGGTTTTTTTCCCCTTTTTTAGAGGTCATTTTTGAGGTTTATTTGCACCTTTGTCCCCATACAAAGTAAACAAGCCCACAGTAAAATTGTGCAGAGCAGGGTGTCTGACTCGTGCGGCCAGGTTTCCTATCTCCAGAGACTGCACTATCTCTGTGGCCACAGTGTGGTGCAGCAGACACAGCCAGTGCCTATAAGACCAGAAGGTCACAGGTTCAGATCCCAGCTGGGGCTCCTGACAACCCAGTCCCCATAGTTTTATCCACCACTAAACAGTGATAGTACAGACACTCCTTTATTGCAGAGAACATAAGCATGGTTCCAACACCTATATTTTACCCTACACCGCACACAAACCATAACAATGGGCATTACCTACAGCCGAGTCCCCCAAATTCAGTCCTGGAGTGCCACAACTCAATCAGGTCATATGCTTTTTCCCAGATAAGGACATGTCTTCATGTTGGCGGAGGGTACAGGTGGTGGAGGGGGAAGTGGCTGCAAGCCACAGCAGACAGTGGCCTAGGCGTGTGCAGGCTGGCACCGTCCACCGCAACAGACAGACTCTGTTGGATGTACAGTCATGGACACGCCAGGGAAGGCAGCATATCTGTGGCAACACGGTGGTGCAGTGCACACAGACAATGTGTGCAGGAACAGAAGGTCATGGGTTCAAAGGCCAGCTAGGGCTACCACCAATCCTGTCCACATATATTTCCCACAACTAAACCGTGATAGTAAGGACAAACCTTTATTGCTGAGAACATACGCATGGTTAATACGCCTATATTTTACCACACCAAACACAGACACCATAAACAGCCGCATTACCTAGAGCAGAGTCTCCCAAATGCAGTCCTGGAGGGCCCCACACCATTCAGGTTCCATGCTGCCTCTAATAAAGATGCCTGTGCTGCATATCTATGCACCACCCCCATGGTATGCAGATGTAGCTCATGCATATTTATGAGGGACAGCATGAAAACCCGAACAGTGTTTGGAACACCAGGACTGGAGTTGGGAAACTCTGCCGTAAAGCAGCAGCCAACAGGGCCAGGCACACCCACACACACACCCAAAGGCCCCATTGGCCAATGCCTCCTGGAGAGGCAGGACATTGGGCCCTGCCTGTATCTCCCAATACTAGCAGTTGCATACCTTAGCAATGCCACCCTACACCTGGGTATATGGTACACAGCTATCAAATGTTTCCCATGATAACTGGCAGATATCAATGCCTACGTTAAGCACATTTTGCTCCTTGGGCTCCACCATAGCAATCATTCTGATGTCTGCGGTGTGTGCTGCAGGTCTGGTCTCTGACAGTGTTTACAGCCCTGGGGAGTGACCCCCAACAGTATTGCATACCATATCCATGCCTGTACTGTGCCCAGGACTGGTGTGGTGGGTATGGCTGCTGAACTCCTCTATAGTAGCACAATGCTGGCATAAGTGTGGGGGTGGCTGTCTGTCTATCCAGTGTGTGGTGGCTGCAAACACCTTCCACAGCCCACACTGCCAGCAATGTTGCCAGTATTGGGCTGCAAATGTGCATAATGAGGAGCAAGGTACCATGGGTATAGGCCGGACAGGGTGGCCTGGCCAGAGTGCATCTGCAGAGGGCATAGGGCACTGACTGGGACAGTTTAGTGCTCGGCCACCACCTACACAGACAGGGTGACCTCAGTATGTCCTGCTGAGAGATCACTCTCACCCTGACTGTGCAGTGACCACAGCATGGCTAGCTACCCCCATAGTGCTACATAGTATTTCTCTCATGTGATAGATATGGGTTTCCTTTTGGGGCTCATTCATTGATTTATCTGCTTGCTGTGTATGCTGACATCCCAGTTCTGGGTGCAGGCATCTCCACTGAGAACATGCACTGTGGACTAACTAGCACACTGTTTGCAGCTGGTATGTGTCATGATGGAGTGGCTTGCAGGGTGTAGTGGTTGATGACTTGCTGCAGGAGAATATCAGATAATGGTGGGGTGCAGCTCACCATATCCAAGCCTACTGTCTGTCTGCTATTGTGTTATGGATATGTATAGAGCTGCATTGACTGCCCTGTGGATTGTCTGTTCCTCAGCAGGACTGGGGTTGATGGTCCCCTCTACTGCCACCTTTGCAGGGAGGTAGAATGTGGATCTATTGATAGGAGACCCTGTTTGCCACCCTTGGCCCTGGGTGGGGGGGGGGGGTCCATGTGGGCTGCACCTGACTGAAACAGACAGAGATATCCAAGGCGTTTCTGCAGAAACTACCCATCTCACAGTTTAACACTACTTTGGACCTCTGGCATGGCCTTATTCAGCTATGGAAGGTGCTGTGGACCTGGTGCTGGGCGCCTCACCGCACCCTCAGGGTTAGCACAGTACCTGCACAATATGACGGTGTGTAGCTACTCTGTGCCAGTAAAACACACGGTCAGTACCCCCTACCAGGCCGAGGTGCTGTGGGGGTGCATTGCCCATCTTGTGTTAATCTGTGGACAGCTGATTTGCATGTGCAGTGCATCATGGGTATGGGTGGGCTAACCCTATCCTGGTGACCACAGCAGACTGTCTGTGTGGTGACATGCATGCTCTCTGCAGCCAGCCAGGAGCTTGCTAGCAGCTATAAAGCTGTAGCCCAATGGTTATCTCACTGCCTTTGCAGCCAGAGGTCATGGGTTCAAACCCACAGTGGGGCTATTTGATAGGGTTGTCCAATGCATTATCTTTTGTTAATGTACATATTTTGATGCCAGCAAAAACACCCTCAGCGTACTGTACCCATAAGGTGCCTCTGAGGGTGCTTTATAGGGCGCCCTATAGGGCAACTTATGGTTCCCGTCCATATAAGGTGCACTATACATTATCCTGTGATGCAACCTATAGGGTGCCCTATAGGGGACATTTTAGGGTGCTGTGGCGGACAGTGCAATTTATAATGTGCCCTATGGAGTGCCTTATAGAGTGCCTTATACGGCACCTTCAATTACGGCACGTGAGGGCGTGTTTGCTGGCAGCAATTAATAACATAAAAATAAAGTGCTGCAGGACAAAATATGTACAATGCAAAGCTGATGCCACAGCCAGCCTTACGTATTAGGCACACTGGGGAGCAAACTCATGACCCCTGTATTAGCAGTCAGTGCCTTAACCATTGTGCTCCACTGCTGCTCCTCCTTGCCTGTCAGCGCACCTACTTATGCTTTTCATTCCTTAAACTTCACAGTGCTGCCATAAAAACAGTACACTGACCTTGCGGTACCTCATACGGCACCCTCTAAAGCGCCCTATAAGCAACATTCTAGGGTGCCTTGGCTGACAGTGCACTTTAAAATGTGCCTTATAGGGCGCCTTATGTTGACATGCTTTGAGAGTGCGTTTGCTAGTAGTGATAATTAAAATATGAATAAAATGCCTCCTAAAGCAATCTTTCCCATAATATGTTATGCCTCAGCCAGCCTTGTTCATTGGGCACTGTGGGGGATTGAACCCCTGATCCCTGCACCATTGGTCAGTGTCTTAACCATTGTGCTGCAGCTTGGCTCTTTTTCTTGCACTTCAGAGCGCCACTTATGCCTCCCGCGCAGCTATCTCATGCGCTAAGGTGCGGGGCGCACATGGGCGCCGCGCACCTTAGCGCATATGTAAATTCCGGCTTTTCTTTTTCAGGACGGAACGCCCACTCCTTATATGGCACCCGCACACTACCGGGGCCTGCACTTTACCGGGGTTTTAGTAAACATGCCCCTTAGTGTCTTAACTGATTCTCAGAAGGCCACCATTTCTCTAACTGAAAAACATCAACACTAATATATATATTATACAAGGATGACTATATGCACGCCCCATTTTCCCCTGGAAATGAATTTCAAACAAGATGACATTTTTTAAAAAATTATTTTTCAGCAATGTCATCACACACTGAAGTGCATATAACCTGTCTTGCTTCAAAACATTTGAAGGACATACATACTTCAGCTTGCCTTACCTTTTAATAACATTTCAGCTTTTTTGTAACTGACATCCAGTACACAAAATAATAGGCATGTATGCGCCAAAGATTTTCATATTCATTTTTGATCATCAGTTAGTCTTCAGGAGCCAAAGCATTCATGTGTTCGTTCCACTTCTCCTAATTAGTCTTTCAAGAGAGCATGTTTAAAATATAACAATCTATAACAGCACTATAAGCCATGAAGAGTGTCACAAACCCCCCAGACCCACGAGATGCAAAGAGTACGTAAAGTGGCAGGATGAGTACCAGAAATCATCATCAAAAGGCCAAAGTCATACAAACAGCACAATGAACACATTAAGATAGTGGAAGAGGGCAAAGCAGCAACACACCAAGATGAGGTAAAATGGAAAGGAGAGCAACACAGCACCAAGATTGGCTGCAAGGCCTTAAAGATGCCAAGAACACCACACAATATTCCCAATTACCTGAAAGGCCCTAAAATATAGCAAGAAGACCAGCACAGACCCAGATTGGCTGCAGGGCCCTAAATATACCAGGGAAAACAGCATAGCACCTAGATCGACTGCAAGGCCATAAAAATACCAAGGATACCAGCACAGCACAGCACAGCACCTAGATTGACTTCAAAGCCCTAAATTATACCAGGAGGCCCAGCACAACATCTTAAACACCTAAAGGGCCTGAAAACATGCCAAAGGGGCCAGCAAAGCACCCAAATTTGCTACAAGGCACTTAAATGAAAGAACTGAAATATGAGATTGCAGACCTACTATTAGTAATCTGTAAACTACCATTAAAATCATCTGTAGTACCTGAGGATTGGAGAATGGCCAATGTAACTCCAGTTTTTAAAAGGGGTTCCAGGGGTGATCCAGGAAACTACAGACCGGTGAGCCTGACGATAGTGCCAGGCAAATTAGTAGAAACTTTTATAAAGAATAAAATTACTGATCATGGTGATTGCCATGGTTTAATGGGAGAAAGCCAACATGGATTTAGCCTAGGAAAGTCTTGTCTTACTAATCTGTTATATTTGTTGAAGGTGTGAATAAACAGGTAGTCAGAGGTGAGCTGGTTGATATAGTTCTATCAACATTTTCAAAAAGTCTTTGACAAGGTCCCTCATGAGAGACTATTGAGGAAATTAAAATGTCATGGGATAGGAGGCAGTGCAGTATTGTGGATCAGGAACTCGCTAAAATATAGAAAGCAGAGAGTAGGGCTAAATGGCCATTTTCTCAATGGAGAAAAGTGAATAGTGGAGTACCCCATGGATCTGTGCTGGGTCCCCTGCTTTTTAACATATTTATAAATGATCTGGAAATAGGAATAACAAATGAGGTGATCAAATTTGCAGATGATGCAAAATTATTCAAAGTTGTTAAAACGCAAGAGGATTTTGAAAAATTGCCAAGAGGACTTTGATGAATTGGAAGACTGGACATCCAAATAGCTGATGAAATCTAATGTGGACAAATGCAAAGTTATGCATCTAGGAAAGAACAACCCACACTATGGTTACACGATGCAAGGTACCACATTAGGAACAATCATCCAGAAAAAGAATGTAGAAGTCATCATGGATAATATATGGAAATCCTCTGCCCAGTGTGCAGCAGCAGCCAAGAAAGCAAATAGAATGCTAGGAATCATAAGGAATAAAACAAAGGATATTATAATGTCTCTACATCGTTCCATGGTGCAACCGTACCTTGAATATTGCCATGGTCGAAATATCTTAAAAAGGATATAGTTAAATTAGAAAGGTATAAAGAAGAGCAACAAAAATGGTAAAGAGAATGGAGGGATACTCCTATGAGGAGAGACTTAGGGGCTTGTTTACAAAGCCGCGGTAGCGGTTTCCAATCGTTATCGGTGCCGCAGCCCCATTGATTTCAATGGTACCGTGGCTCTGATAATGATTGGAAACTGCTACCGTGACTTTGTAAACAAGCCCCTTAAAGTTTGGGCTCTTCAATTTTGAAAAGAAATGGCTGAGGGAGGATATTATAGAGGTCTATAAATTAATGAATGGAATGGAACGGATAAACGCAGATCAGTTGTTTATGCAATCAACAAGTAGAAAGACTAGAGAACACACAATGAAGCCACAATGCAACCCATTTAAGATTAATAAGAGAATATTTTTTTACTCAACACGTAATCAAACTCGAATTCACTACTGGAGGATGAAGTGAAAGCTGTTAGCGTAGCTGGGTTTAAAAAAGGTTTGGACAAGTTCCTGGAGAAAAGGTTCATAAGCCATTAATAAAGAGGACCCAGGAAATCTAATGCTTGCCCCAGGACAAGCATTTTGGAACCTGTGTGTCTCTTTGGGAACTTGCCAGGTACTTGTGGCCTGAATTGGCCACAGTTGAAAAACAGGATACTGGGCTTGATGGACCTTGTCTGACCCAGTAAAGCATTTCTTGTGTTCTTATGTTCTTAATTATGCCAAGAGTACCAGCATAGCAGCTTAATCACCTGTGAGGCTCTAGAGCATGTCAAGAGGACCCTCACAGCACTCAGATTGGCCACAAGGCTCAAAATTATGCCAGGAGGACCAGCACAGCACCCAGATTGACTGTAAGGCTGTAAACAAGCCAAGGAGACCAGCACATTACAGTTCTCAGATCAGCTGCAAGGTCCTAAATTATGCCAGGAGGACCAAAGTAGCACCTAGATCAACTGCAACACCTTAAACATACCAAGGGGACCAGCACAGCACAGCAATAAGATTGGCTGCAAGGCCCTGAATTATGAAAGGATGACCAATACAGCACACAGACTTACTGAAAGACTCTAAGCCAGAAAGGAGCAGAGGAATGGCCTAGTGGTTGGGGCAAGGTACTTCAGGCCAGAAGGTCAGGGGGTTCAAATCCCACTAGAGAACAGCAACCTTGGGCCTGAAGGACTGGGGTTTCTAGTCCCACAGGTGCTCCTTGTGGTCTTGGGCAAGCCACTTAACCCGCCATAGCCCATGTTCCCTGTGAAATAGTTATCTCCAAGTTATAATGCCCTGTTCAATGTAAACCACACTGATGCAGAATAGCATGGTGTATAAGAGAATGTAAATAAATAGATAAAGAGCAACACACCACATCAATCACCCATAAGGCCCTAGAACATGCCAAGGGGGTCAGCACAGTACCCACATTGGCTGAAAGGCCCTACATTAAACAAGGGAGGCAAGCACAGCATCCAGATCCACAGAAAGGCCCCAAGTACAGCACTCAGATTGGCTGTAGGGCTGTAAATGTGCCAAGGGGTCCACCACAGCACAGCACCCATAGCAGCTGCAAGGCTATAAGTTATGCTAAGATGACCATCCAAGCACCTTAATCACAAATAAGGCCCTAGAACATGCCAAGAGGGCTAGCACAGCACCTAGATCAGCTGCAGTGCCTTACATGTGCCAAGAGGACCAGCACAGCACAGCATAGCACCAGATTGGCTGCAAGACCCTAAATTATGAGAGGAGGACCAGCACAGAATCCAGATTGGCTGCAACACCTTAAACATGCCAAGGGAACTAGCACAACACAGCACCCAGATTGGCTGCAAGGCCCTAAATTATACCACGAGGACTAGCACAATATCCAGATTGGCTGCACCAGCAGAGCACCCCAATCATCTCTAAACCCTAGAACATGCCAAGAAGATCAGCACAGCATCCTGAACTGCTGTAAGGCTTGAAATTATACCAGACATATTAAGATTTCACAGTACCCAGATGGTCTATAATGCTTTAAATTATGCCAAGAGAACCATAACCGCACCCAGATCAACTGTGATGTCTTAAACTTGCCAAGGGCACCTGCACAACACCCATATAGGTCCCAGTGCCTTACAATGCCAAGGGTACCAGCACAGAACAGCACCCAGATTGGGTGCAAAACCCTAAATTATGTTAGGAGGAGTAGCACAGCACCCAGATCAGCTGCAATACCTTAAATATGCCAAAGAGACCAGCAGAGCACAGAAACAAGATTGGCTGCAAGGCCCTGAATTACAAAAGGAGGACCAGCCCAGCACCCAGATTGACTAAAAGGCCCTAAATTATTCCAGGAGGAGTATCACATCACCTCAATTGTCCATAAGACCCTAGAATATGCCAATAGGACCAGCATAGCACCCAGATCAGCTGCAAGGCTCTAAATTATCCCAAGAGGACCAGCACAGCACAGCATTTTGATAGGCTGCAATGCTTTAAATTTGCCAAGAGGATCAACATGATACCTAGATTGACTGCAACACCTTAAACATGGCAAGGGGGACTAGCACAGCACAACATTCAGACCTGCTACAAACCTTAAACATAACAATTAACCACCCTTCACTTGCATTAAATAACCAAAGACCCACCTAAAAGTGATTCTATAGTGGCTGATATACAATTTTCTAAACTAATTTTGTATTATGCTAATTTTTTTTTGTCGGAAGTTATTGCCGTGAGCGATTAATCACTCATGAAGCGTGACTTCCCTTTTAATTACTCTTATGGTAATGAAACCACCGTATAAAATACATGAAGCAATTGCATTTTTAAACATCACTTAATGCTACTTCATAACACACCATCTTCACAACCGTTATTTAAACAGCTGTTAAAAGCTTGTTTTGCAGATTTTTCACGAACACAGTACTGCGTTTAGACCTGTACTTTCATTCCGGCTCTGTTTCAACGCTTAATTTCTGCCCAATATACTCATCTGAATTAGTGAGTTGAATAGATTCTTCCAGACTCATCTGAATTAGTGAGTTAAATAATTCCTTCCAGCAATCCGAACGGAAGATATGTTAGCTATTGGATTTCTCCAAAGACACAGCCTGACTTGTGTGAGCGGTAAAAGCAAAGGAAAAGACTTTTAAAGCCTGCTGGGAAACTCCACCCATCATGATGTCATCATCCCTGATTGGTCTTTTGATTCACAGTCACTAAATCAGACTGAGCCAATCCAGCTCTGCATTAAGCCCATGAGGTTCCAAACAGCCAATCCGAAATATCCAATATTGTTCAATCCATTGGAGCCGCTGTTCCCTATTACCTCCTCTAACAACTGGGGGCACTTGATCAATAATTCGCCATTGAAAATCTTTGAAAGAATGGCCAGAGTCCATACAATGTTGTACTAATGGGGCTGTAATAACTTTGTTTCGAATGCGAGACGCATGCTCCTGGAGGCGGACTCGCACTTTCCTAATCGTTCGGCCAACATATACTTTCGTACATGGGCATATTAGAATATACACCCCATAAGTAGTAGAGCAGGTAGTAAATGCTTTGGACCGCTGAGTTATGGTGGTGTGTGGGATTTTCCATTCGGCCCCTTGAATTGTTTGCTGACAAAGTTCACATGAAAGTCCCTTAGAACAGCTGAAATGTCCAATTGTTACATCATGAGAAACTGACGATGATTGAGACTGCATTGTATTAAGTAAATTGGCTATGTTTTGGCCTCTGGTATATGCTACCCGCAATGGCTTGCGAAAACATTCATGGAGAGCCAAAACATGCCAGTGTTTCTTTAAAATGGAAGTTATTTTCGAACTATTCAGCATATATGGAAAAATACCAGTAATAAACTCATTTTCAGACTGAGTATTGCTCTTTTCAGTGTCTTGTAACCATTCTGTATGTGTATATCTCGCCCGTGTCCGGGCCTGTTGTACAACCGATAGTGGATATCCTCTCTGTAATAGACGAGCTTGTAAATCCTGAGCATGATGGTCAAATTCATGAGTGATTAATCGCTCACGGCAATAACTTCCGACAAAAAAAAAATTAGCATAATACAAAATTAGTTTAGAAAATTGTATATCAGCCACTATAGAATCACTTTTAGACAAACCTTAAACATGGCAAGAATGCCAGCACACAACCCAGGAAGATCAGCAAAGTACAGCATCCAGATCAGCTGCAAGGTCTAAATTATGTCTGGAAGACCAGCACTGTACCTATATCAGTTGCAAGGCCCTAAATTATGCCAGGAGGATCAGTACAGTGCAAGGCTATGGAGAATATATATTCAGTGGGTACAATGGCCGGAAGACAGGTCAGAAAATGCTGTGCAACCCTAGCTAGGCTGGCCATACTGCTGACCTATGTGCCCAATATGCCAAGGGATTTGTGTGTATGGCCTCAATGGGCTCTTCAAGGTAACGTCACTGAAATCCGTGCAGGAGTGTCATTTGGCAGGCTGATTTCTGCTGCTTCTGCTAAGCACTGAAGTTACAGCTTCAGTCACAAATGATTTTCCAATACTGGGGCTCATGAATCACTGGCATGGAAAGTTGGGAGGAGGAGGAGGAAATGGTAGATGACAGGACAGTGCTCATGGTACTAGCACTACTGGTTGACATGCTTCCAATTTCCCTTGCTGTATCACCACTGCCAGAGTCCACCTTGCCTCTGGCATTCCCTTTCCTCCACCTTAATCATCAGTTTTTCCTAGCAGTAAGTATGTTGCACTTCAGATTAATGGTTCCTTTCATGCGCCATTCACAGAGACCAGCTAGCATATAAGCATCCTCCTTCAGAAGAGGTTGCCACCTTTTTCCCACTTGACCATGCAAGAAGTCCGCCATCATCAAACTGTCCATTGTGATACCTGTTGCCACCGAAAATCCTCTAACATCACCTGTAAAATATTCATTAGCAGGATGAGAAAGCTCAGGATAGCTCTTGTGGAACACAGCTCCTCTGTGGCATCCTTAAAGGGCTCGAGAACTTCTATCAACTGAAAGGTATTTTTTCCAATCCTGGCAACACAGGTGGCTTTCGATGTCTATCTTGGGCTCCAATGATATCAGATAAAGGGCTGCCCATTGCTCCACTAACCTCTCCAGCATTTCATAAGTAGAATTCCACCTGGGGTTAACACCCTGCTTGAAGGTGAAGGTGTCCCTGTTGTGCCCACTTAGGTGAAAATACCCAGCTATATTTCAGTGCTTCTTAATCAGTTGCCACAGGACAGGGCTGCTGCACCCCTTATTTCCCAGGCCTAGGGAGTCTCTGTCAACCAGATACAGCAAGTGTGCAAAACATCTGATCCCCCAAAAGTCCCCCTCTTTCACTGCCTTGACCATGTTCATCCCTGTTACAATGTAACCTGGAAGCATGCTGCTGTTTGTGCCCTATGTGACAGCCCTGCTGCATTTCCTTTATTTCTGATAAAATGAATTCAAATATTGCTGCCATCCATTACCTGGTTGTGCAGCATAGACCACCTGTACCCTCTTCCTGTTGCTCTCCTATTATATCTACAGCCTGTTCCTGCCTCCTCTGGCTGCCACCAGTGTGTTGTCAGGAAGAAGTCAGTGTATGTAGCATGCGAGGAGCAGCCTCTACTTTTGCCAGCTCTGCCTGCAGCTGGTGGTGCAATTGATTATACAGGCTGGGGCCACCTGCTTAATAAACGTTGTCCCGCAGAGCACTTTGTAATTTGGAGCTAAGAGATACAGCAGCCTCTTAAACCCCACCTTCTCAACCATCTCAGGGGATGGTTATCCAGGGCTATCATTTCCCCAATGCACTATGTCACTACACTTGATGCTGCCTGCCATCTGCCTACCTGCTGAACATCGCCCTTTCTCTTCCATGGTGACTTGCTTCGATGCGTGTTGGCCTGCTGCAATGCCATCTGACTGGCAGAGGAGGCTAGGGGCCCCACTTTGGAAAGGGATTTTGTTTTTTCTGTACCTTGGCCATCACTGCTATTTCCATGCCTGTTTGGAGCCTCTAGCCTAGGATAAGCGCCCTCCTGAGTACTGAACTGGAAAGGATGCTCTTTTAGCAATGATGATGTATGTCACTGTTCGTGAGTTGGCCAATCAGCTTCCTTCTACTAATGTGCTTTCTGCAATGATTGCATTTTGCATACCATTGGTCCTCATGCACCATGCCTGTGATGTTTAACAAGTCTTCCCCTCTATGTCCTTAAACAGGGGCTGCTGCATTTAGGACTGCTACTAGACCTATGGCAGGGCAGAAGAGAGGATGAAAGGCCGGCTTCATCCTCCCTACTCTCTATAGTCCCCTCTACCTGTGCAGTGCTCTTTGCCTTAGCGCTGCCAGTATCACTTTCTTCCACCTCCTCACTTGTTAGCTTGCTAACAACCTCTTCATCACTCTCTTCAACCAGTAAACTTTCATTACCTACTGATTCAGATGCAAATCCCACCCATGTGGATTCTACTACTACTACTATTAATCATTTATCTAGTGCTACAAGGCTTGCGCAGTGCTGCACAGACACATATAAAAGACAGTCCCCTGCTTATCAGAGCTTACAATCTAATCAAGACAGACAGTATAATAGATGAGAACAAGGGTACAGTAGGGAAGGGTAATGAGACAAAAGAACAAAGGATTAAGATCCAAAAGCTGCTTGAAAGAGATGACCCTTTAGCATGGATTTGAAAAGAGGGAGAGATGAAACCTGATGTAAAGATACAGGTAGTTTGCTCCAAGCATAAGGATTCTGTTTTTGTGAAAACCATCTCCACACACTTCAGCAGAGAATAGAGTGTACCTGCTTCTAGGCTCAGTTGCCTTCACCTGCAGCTTCTCTTGTGTCCCCCCTCTCCCCACACCTCCACCCTGTACTATGTAAACCTCCCTTTATGTCTCTATAGAAATGATACTGGACACCTCCTCTTTAATTGTTGTACTGTTCCTTGTAAAGATATCTATCTTTAGCTTTGTTGGCAGACTAGAAGAGCCCATAAGCATACACTGGGAATGACCTGTCTTTCTGTGCACTTGTGCCAGCGCTGATCTCAATGTCCCTCCCTTCTTTCCTTCTATAATGATTCCGTTTTCTGCACATACCCTTCACATGCATTGTGATAGGCTTAGACTGGATTCCCAGTTCTTGGAGGCATAGCTGCCTGTCGTTCAGTGCCCCGCACCACCCACCAGGCCTACGCTGTCCTGAAGAACCATTACCCCAAATGTGCTGCCTCAGAAACTGGCCCCAGGGTCACCCACCCAGTCTGTCGCAGATCCTGCAGTACCCAGTTACCTCTCTTCCCTGCTCATACTCTTCAGCAGACTGGAGAGAGAGAGTGAGGTTGCTTGCCTAATTCTCCTATTGGATTGTATTTTCAGCTCTTGGGGCTGGGATTGCCTACCTTTTAGCACTGTATATGTTCTACTCTAACCAGGTAAGTTGCATAGAAACATAGCAGAGAAAAATTACAACAGATAAAGATCATTCAGCTTATCCAGTCTACCCATCCATACCAACTACTAAGCTCTACAATCTCTGAATATTGCACCAATTATTTCTATGTGGCTTGCGGACAGTTAAAATGATGGGTTCTAGACTACAGTTAAAAAATAATGCTTTTCTGTTATTAATTTTGCTGTCGTGAAGGGCTACCATAAACATATTGTGATAGCAAGTATTGAAGGAACAAGTCTTAAGAAAATTAAAATTCTGTTATAATTCCACAATAATGAAAAACCACACAATGTGATTCTGACAGACACTAAGGGGGTGATATTCAGCGGCGACAGCTAACAGAGTTTCAGTGACGTGTTAGTGCAACTGAATATCTTGGTCAGAACAATTAACACTGTTAATCACTTTGAATATACTCCTCTAAATCTATTTCATAAAACTATATTAGCCCAGAACCAATCAAATTTATTGGTCAGTACAGTTATATGAGAAAAGTAGCACACAACCTGTTTTGCCATCCAGATCAAATCCATAACCAATTTGTAGCAAATAACTTTTATGGAGTTTTTAACTCGTGTCTTTTAGGAGGCGGCCTCAGAAAGCAAAATGGCATCGACTATATAGATGCCTTTTTCCATTTCTCTCTGGGCTAACAGGTTTTGGATTTTATCTTGTAGGTTTTCTGCTCATGAGAAAAAGCCTGCCTACCCTTTGCTTTCCTCTCTGACCTTTGCCCTCTGAATGTCTTTATGAGTTCTGAAGGTGGTGGCCTGAATCCATCTGGAGCTGATTTGTTGGCATTTCTTCTGCACCCCAAGTTTTGTCCTGCCACCAGAAACGTGCAGAAGGTCTTCAGCATCTCCAGTGTCAGTCTTCTATGGAGAAGGGGGAAGAATGAAGAGAAATACCCCCTTGCCCCCCCCCCCCAAGGAAACAGCCATGGAAATTCTATAGTTTGTTATAGTGAATGAAGAGAGGCTGGACCCCATTAGAACAGGGGTTCTCAACCTTGTCCTCAGGACACACCTAGCCAGTCAAATTTTCAGCATCACCATAATGGATATGCATTAGAGAGATTTGCATGCATTGCCTCCATTGTATGCAAATATTTCTCATGTATACTCAATGTGGCTATCCTGAAGCTTGAGTGGATAAATGTGTCCCTAGTACTGGGTTGAGAACCCCTGCTCTAATGGGGTCCAGTCTCTCTTCGGGCATTGTGCTTCATATATCCTTCAGGCCCTGACAAAGATCAAGGATATTTCCACCTTCCTTGTCTTCAGCAGGGTAATGATCACCTATGTTGCATACCCTTTTTTCTCAACTTAGTCCTTTCAAGGGCCAAGCCATAAAGGCATTGAGTAGGGTTTTTCATGACAACGGTAACCTACTAGAGGAGCCCCTTGCCCTGATGTAGACTCCATGAATCCTATACTTTGAGCCTGATCTAGCCTGCATACCATGGTTGTTAGACCAACCTGGAACCATCATGCTTACCAAGTTCTAATGCTCCTCTGTCCTCAGTAGCAACCTGCCTATTAAACGCCAAGATGGGATCATATAAATGAAATGCCCAAGGCCAAGGCTGCAGTTGAACAGCCATCATACCTAGGCATTCCCTCTTGATACAAAGAGGACCCACTGTTGGGCTTCCCATTTTTCTCTGATCTGGGCTTCCATGTGTGCCTATTTAGACAGGAAATTGGCATGAGGCATTGGAGGGGTGGAACGGCAAACAGGCCAGCAGCATTGGAAGTTTAGGTAAGCACTGCAGGGCTGTTTGAAGCCATTGCTGCTGCTGCTGCAGGGCAGCAGTGGTAACGGGTTGCCCCCTGGACCATTGGCACTCTAGGCAGATGCCTAGCTTGCCTAATGGTCATGTTGGCCCTGATCTCTGGCCTACCATGACAGTAACTTCTCACAATTCTCATCCTACTCCTGGCTGCCTGACACTTTAGAGCCCTTCCTGGCCTATTTTTTGGTGGCTTCTGTGAGCTCTGGCCTCCTAGATCCTTGATCAACTTGTCAAATCTTCCCCAAATAATGATGGCCCCCTGAGGGGCAATTTACTAAGCTGGGACAGATGCCACATTCACAAATCAGTTGCACAACTGCAGTAATCTTGTAACTGTTATCATGGTCCTCATTAGCTGTGCTGAGCTGCAGATTGTCATATAGAGTATCTAACAAAAAGACTGCGCCAGGTTCCGTGAATGTTGCCTCACCTGAAGCTGCCAATTCATCTACTGGCAACTTCCCTGGTGCCTGCTGTAACTTCTGACCTTTAGTGAAGAAGTGATTTATAAATTATTCTAAAGAAATACATTAAGCCACTGGAATAACGTTTGTACCATGTAACAATCCCTCAGAGCTACTGCACCTTTCACTGGGATGGCTGTTTTCTGGATCACAGCTGACACTGAAAGATCTAGCTGAGGCACATTTAACAGCTTGTCCCATTCTTCTTTGGACCATGGATACAGTTTCCCCATTGGCCTTGACACTGTGAGCATAATATCCAGAGGGTCCCCTTCTGTTGTTATCATATCCCTCAGTGCTTGGTGGAGTGGAAACACTTTTATCAGTTTCCACATGCCTGAAGACAGCGTGGGTGTCACCTGGACTATTATTAACAATGCCAGTTCCTCCTTCTTAAGCAACCTGATTGCAGATTCTTGCTCATATGTTTTCTTCTAGTCTCTCTTCCTCGTTTTCTCCACTGCTATTGATACTAAGCACTTCCTCTTCTACACTGCAGAAGAAAGGTCAAGAAGGATGAGAATAAAGGCCCTTGGATTTAGCCAGGAACAAGTCACTGGAGACTTTGGCAAGTGCCGTCTCAGTAGAGTGTAAGAGACAAAAGCCAGATTGATGTGGATCCAGCAGGGCTTGAGAGGAAAGAAATTCAAGACAATGATGAAGGAATGCATGCTCAAGAAGTTTAGAAATGAAGGGAAGAAGGGAGATGGGTCAATAATTAGAAGTACAACTATGGTCAAGAGAAGGTTTCTTAAGGAGAGATGTAACTACAGCATGCTTGAAAGCTGCGGGAACCGTAGCAGTGGAGAGCGAGAGGTTGAGAATATGTGAGGTGGAAGGAATGATAGAGGAGGAAATGGGGCCGACGAGATGGGTAAGGATAGGATCAGAAGAGCAAGTAGTAACTTTAGAGGAGGAAAGGATATGAGAGGTTTCCTCATCAGAGATCATAAAAAAGGAAGAAAGAGTAACAGAGATGGAAAGGAAAAGTTGGTATTGAGGTGGGGGAAGAGGGGATGAAACTGATCTAGTAGGGAATTGAAGTGTAAACTTGTGAATTTTGTCATGGAAATAGTTGGCAAGGGTTGGGCAGAAAGAGGAGGGGGGCCTTGGAGAGAGTTAAGAGTTGAGAAAACATGGTGGGGGTTATTGGCAAGAGAGTTGGTCAGATGGACAGTAGTTTTGCTTGGCAAGTGCTAAGGCTGATTGGAAGGAGGTAAGCATGGATTTGAAGTGAAGAAAGTCAGAGAGGGAGCGAGATTTGAGCTAAATGCGCTCACCTTAGTGGGCACAAGAGCATAGATAGTGGATAGTTGAAGACAACCAGGGCTGAGGTATAGTGCATCTTACAGGACATGGGATGGGTGAAGCAAGATTATCTAGAGCAGAGAAAGGCAGTATTATAAGAAACTATAGCCTCATTAACAGTTTTAGAAGACAAGATTGGAGAGATGATGAGACAATAGTAAAGAGTCAAATGATCAATACCATGAAGATTCCTGAAAAAATAGGAGGAGACTAGGTATGGAGTGATGAAGGGTGAAGGTTAGGAAATGATGATTATATAAGGGAAAAACTGAGGTATGGAAATCGGAGGATAAACAGATAAACAGGTCAAGGCAGGGATCATGATGATGATTGGGAGCAGAAAAGCAAAGTTGGAGGTTGAATGAGAAGGTAAGGGAAAGGAGTTTAGAAGCATAGGGGTCAGAAGGGTTATCAACATGAATATTGAAGCCACCAAGAATAAGGAAGGGGGAAGAAAAATCAAGAAATAGGGAAACCAGGAGTCAAAGTCAGTGAGAAAGGTAGAGGTGGATTTATCAGGGGGTCTATAGACAGCAGCTATACTGAGAGATAAGGGATAAAAAGGCGGATAGAATGGACTTCAAAGGAGGAAAAGGAGTGAGATGGAGGTAGGCGTGGTAGGAATTGACAACAAGGAGAAAGCAGAAACCCAATACCACCACCATAGCTTATGGCACAAGGAGTATGAGAAAATTGGTAGCCACCCTGACAGAGGGCGGCACCAAAGCAGTGTCATTGGGGAGGAGCCAGGTTTCAGTAAGAGCTAAAAGAAATTAAGGTTAAAAATGAAGAGATCATAGGTAAAGGGAAGTTTACTGGATATGGAATGAGCATTCCATAATGCACAAGAGAAAGGGAGAAAGGAGGGGGAGAGGAAAGGAAAGGAACATGGAGATTAGAGTGGTAGAGAGAGGAATAGAAGTGGGAGAATAGTCTAGGAGGGCCAGGGTTCAGATTAATGTCAACGGAGGAAAGGCGGTTTTTATCAAATAAATAAACATAAACATAAACATAAGAAGGAGGAGGAGGAGGAGAGTGCGAGGGAGAGAGGAGACAGAACAGCGGAACCGAGGATGATGTTGTTTAAGAAAGAGGGGAGGAGGATGAATGAGAGGAAGAAAAAGGTGAAGTTCAAGAGATGAGGAGAGGGAGGAAGACAAGATGGGAGAGGAAATGGGCAAGATAGAGAGAGGGTGATAAGGAAGGGAGGTATGAGGAAACTAGTGTAAGGGGAGAAGGTTATAATATAATAATAGGAAGGAAAAATGGAGCCATAAGGAGGGAAGAAATGGAGAGAAAGAGTTAGAAGAAGAAATAACAGAATTATTAATTATTAAATTAATAAAACCAATTACTAATTGTATGATTAATCATACAGCACGATAAGGCTAAGTAGCACAGCACAGCTACATGTCAGAGACAGTCCTTGCTCACAGGATGAATCTAAGTCATAAGGTGCTATCCTCTGCTCTAAGGTCTGGCAGAGCAGTCTCTTTTTTGGAGAGAGCCAGTAGCACAAGGCTCATAGCTGGATCGTATGGCTAGAATAGCAACTTAAGATGATTACTAGAGGCATCAGATCATGAGCTATTAAGTTTGTTTCACAAATACCAGTCAAGCTGGGCCTCCAATAGGAAGAACACTACACAATAATTCTTGAATTGTAATATCGTCTCCATTTCTTGAGATACCACAATGCCCCAACATCCTTTTAACAGACGTGCGAGTTCATTCTGCCTCAGTTTCAACTGCTGGGAATTCATATTATAGCTGTAATAGCAGCAAATGAGGCCTGCAGCATGTGGCTCGTTGCTGGATCGTACGGCCTGAATACCTAAAACTGGTGTTGTTCCGGCCCAGCGGCCTCTCGGGGGCGAATGGGGTGGGAGGGCTGGTGCTGTCCTCCTGGAACTGGCAGGGCTGGTCGGTGCAGAGCCACTGTAGAACTCCTGCTTTCACTTGAGGGCCTGGACCAGTGACTGAGCCTGGATTCTATTTATTTTATTTATTTATTTAACTAGATTTGTATACCACTTTATCCTTTAAACAAAGTGATTGATAACACAACTGTGGGTCTACATTTAACATTAGGGGAGGGAAGACGAGACGTGTGTATAGACTTGGATAATTTGGGTCGTCGTTCTTTTCTTGCGTGTTGGAGGGGGTAGATTCCCTGGCTGGTAGGGTCTTTATATAGTCCAAAGCCATTTTGCTGGCCTCTTTTATTTAAGAGATATTGTACCATGAAGGGGTTGAACTACAAGGGTGCTAATCATGTTGACCACAACTATATGATAGAGGTCTATATATTGATGAATGGAATGGAACTGGTAAATGTAGATCGATTGTTTACGCTATCAAAAAGTAGAAAGACTAGGGGACATGCAAAAAAGCTACAATGTAACCCATTTAAAACTAATAAGAGAAAATATTTTTTCACTCAACACGGATCAAACTCTGGAATTCATTACCAGAGGATGTAGTAAAAGGTGTTAGTGTAGCTGGGCTTAAAAAAGGTTTGGACAAATATCTGGAGGAAAGGTCTATAAACCATTATTAAAGAGGACCCATGAAATGGGCTGCTTGCCCCGAGACAAGCAGTGTGGAACCTGTGTACTTTTCTGGGAACCTGCCAGTTACCTGGATTGGCCACTGTTGGAAACAGGATACTGGACTTGATGGACCTTGGTCTGATACAGTATGGCATTTCTTATGTTCTTATGTTGTGTTCTTTGAAGAGCTTGTGCCTGTTAAATTTCCTTAACCACTTTAAGAGCTTTAGCACAGAATTATTGACCTCTCAGTTTTCTAATATGATTCTTTGAAAGTTACTGTGGAGAAAATTGCACCAGAATATCCAATTGTTCTGCAAGTCAAAGCTCTGTCACATTATCAATGTAGGTCTTATGAGGATAAAAAAATGTTTTGTGTCTCTGTTGCTTTGTTTGCTACAAAAGATGGTAACACAGTACAGCAGTAAACTATTTATCTAGAATGGTTGGGACTAAGGCCAGGCCATTCTGACAGTGAATTTCTCCAGACTGATTGATAGATTATTTACTTACGTACAGCTTCTGTCCCACTAATCCAAAAATATTTGCTCCAGGTAAGTCATAGCAATAAGTAGACAAGCTATCAAAAAGATACATTAACCCTATATGACATAACATAAAAATTAAGAAATACAAAGGATAGTCCAACTAAATAAGCTTTAACTTTATTGTGAAAGGACAAATAACAAGATTATAAATGAGTGTTTATCCTATATGTTAAAAAACAACAAAACAAACAAACAAACAAAAACAAACAATCCAGCTTTTCAAAGAAAAACTGCACATAAACCCCTAAAATAATAAACCAGTAAAAAGCTGCAATATGGATTGCTTAGAGATCTATGCTTCTTTGAAATTAAGGACTTCCATTCTGAACAAATAAACATTTTTGTAGTTTATTTTACATATGACAAAGAAATAAAAATATGTTCTTGTGGATAAAATCACAGGTTACTATAATAAAGCAAACTGAGAACTGACCAGAATTGGAATCTCTGCGGCCGAAGCTGGGAAAGGGTGCTTTTCTCCTAGCCAAAGGAAGTGGAAAAACAGAACTGTTAAGCATCAGATTTTCCACCCATTTAAGCAGGATAAAGAAAAGTAAAGAGGGAAAGTACTTTTACAGATCAGGGTGCAGGGGTGGGGAGCATAACTAGAAAACAGTAGCCTCAAATGAAATCCTTATTTCTTCCAGCAATCCAGTGTTGAAAATTCTGCTTCATACTTCCATAAAATTATAATGGGATGACAACTTTGGTGACATGATGTTTCCAAGGCATATTTCTGCTACTGGAGCTTTGGTACATGTTGAAAGAAATAAAGAAAAGACCATCCAAAGTCCTCACATTTTCTTAAGCTGTCCTGCAAATTAAAAAGCAGTTGCTTATTTTCTGCAAAATCTAACACTCTTCTTCTGATTCCCTGTTTAGCCCCGTTTGCTGGTTTACCTGTTATTAGGGTATGGAATAAATTTACATTATCCCTTCAGACTACAAAATGTGTTTATGTATCTACAAGATCTTTGGAGAGTGCTAGGGTCAGTAAGGAAAGGCTGGGGGAATGGAGGGATCAATACTTTTTACATTTATAGTCCTGGGCTACAAAATAAAGCTAGTACAGTTTGCTGGATATAACCAGCATTGCAAAGAGGTTTTGTTTATTTATTTTAATGTAGTCGGAGTATAAATTGTGCTCTTTTCTCTTGGGCCAACAAACAAGAGAAAGACCCCGTTGTGTTCCAGAAAATTTTTTTTAAATTTTTGTCGGACATAGATCATGAGGAGAAGGCACTATGGACCAACTCACTTACATGATACATGTCCCTTTTATTCCACCACTTGGGTATGAAACATAAAAGTACTTGAATTGAAAAGGCCTCAAACCTAAATAGCACGATACTTATCAAATGTCTGCGCGACGTGCACGTTTCGGGGGAAAAAACCCCTGTATCAAGCGCTCAAAACTCTCCTCGTGAAGACAACCACTGCCACCATGGAACTTTTCTCTTGGGCCAGCAGCCTGACCTATGCTCTGAGTGAGGGAGACCTACAACTGCAGAGTTCTAAGGGAACCAACCCTAGCTTTCTAACCCGAACTCTGAGGTGGACCCCTGGCCCCATTGCAGGCAAGAACCACAAATGTGGGCTTGCATGAATAAAAGCTTGCCCACTCCTGATTTTGTTTATTTTGGATGTGAAAGAGTGGAGATAAATTGACTCCACTGAGCACTCACATTATTCTGTTGAACCCACCCAATATTCTCGCAGACATGTCTAAAGGTGCAGATAGTGGAAGGGCTCAGAAAAGGTGCTTTCTTTGATGTTATAAGACTGATGGTAAATATAACCAGCTGTACCAACTCAAATCAGAGAAATAGATAATGAATTGATTATAGATATTGCCAAGATAGCCACAAAGGGGGACGTGATCATATTGGGTGACTTTTATCTGCCCGATGTGGATTGAAGTACTCCTGCTGCAACTTTGGCAAGAAGCAAAAAAACTGTGGATGCTTTCCAAGATGCGTCACTTAGACAAATGGTGATGGAACCAACCAGGGAAAGCTCATTGCTGGATTTAGTGCTCACCAACGGTGAGAGCATGTTGAATGTCTGGGTGGGTGCCCCTGTGAGCAGCAGCGATCATCACATGGTGTGGATAAAAGCCAAGGGGCAGTCCAATCATAGCAAGCTCAAAGTCCTAAACTTCAAGAACACTGACTTCAGTAAAATGGCCAAGTACCTGAAGGAGGAATTGGCAGGGTGGGAGGGGATAAGGGAAGTGGAATTGCAATGGGCTAAACTAAAGGTGGCAATAAAAGGGGAAACAGATAAATATGAAAGGAAAGTAAATAAAAACAAGAGAAGGAACCCTATTTGGTTCTCCAAAGAAGTGGCTGCTCAAATAAAGGCAAAAAACACGGCTTTCACAAAATTCAAAAGCTTGCAAACAGAGGAACACAGAAAGGAATACAGGATCAAACTAAAAGAAACAAAAAAAGAGAAATAAGGAAGGCAAAATCAAAAGCAGAAGAAAAAATGGCTAAAGATGTGAAGTGTGGTGACAAAACTTTCTTCAGGTATATTCGGGAGAGGAGGAAAATCAGAGGTGGAATTGCAGGACTCAGAAGTGCTGGGAACGGACTCGTGGAAAGTGACATTGAAAAAGCGAAATTGCTAAACAAATACTTCTGCTCTGTTTTTACTAAAGAAAATCCTGGAGAAGGACCATCTGTGACTCCCAAATATAAAAATGGGAATGAAGTAGATACCACACCATTCACAGAAGATGATGTGTTAGAACAACTTGCAAAACTGAAAGTTGACAAGGCCATGGGACTGGATGGGATACATCCCAGGATACTGAAAGAGCTCAGAGAGGTTCTTGCAGGGCCACTAAAGGATGTTTTCAACAGATCCTTGGAAACGGGAGTAGTTCCTCAGGAATGGAGAAGGGCGGATGTGGTACCTCTTCACAAAAGTGGTGGCAAGGAAGAAGTGACAAACTACAGGCCCGTGAGCCTTACCTCAGTGGCGGGAAAAGTAATGGAGGTGCTTCTGAAAGAGCGAATAGTGGACTTTCTCAAAACCAACAGGTTGCATGATCCAAGGCAACATGGCTTTACCAAAGGACGATCTTGCCAAACAAATCTGATTGAGTTCTTTGACTGGGTGACAAGAGAACTGGATCAGGGGCATGTGATGGATGTCATCTACCTGGATTTCAGCAAAGCCTTTGATACTGTTCCTCATAGGAGGCTCATCAATAAACTCAGTAGTTTGGGGATGGGTCCCAAGGTGGTGAACTGCATCAGAAATTGGTTGACTGACAGACGACAGAAGGTGATGGTAAATGGAGCTCACTCGGATGTAAGGAGGGTGATTAGCGGGGTGCCCAAGGTTCGGTCTTGGGCCCATCACTGTTCAATGTATTTGTGAGTGATATTGCGGAAGGACTGCATGGAAACGTCTGGCTTTTTGCAGATGACACGAAAATGTGCAACAGAGTGGACTCCCCTGAGGGAGTGGATAACATGAGGAAAGATCTACAAAAGCTGGAAGAATGGTCTAATGACTGGCAGTTAAGATTTAATGCGAAGAAGTGCAGTGTCATGCACTTGGGAAGCAGACATTGAAGGGAAATGTACATGATAGGGGGTGAGAGGTTGGTGTGCATGGACCAGGAGAAGGACCTTGGTGATTATTTCTGAGGATTTCAAGGTTGCAAAACAGTGCGACAAGGCGGTGGCAAAAGCCAGGAGGATGTTGGGTTGCATACAAAGAGGAATTACCAGCAGAAAGGAAGAGGTACTAATGCCACTGTATAAATCGCTGGTGAGGCCTCACTTGGAATACTGTGTTCAGTTTTGGAAACCATATCTTGCAAAGGATATAAAAAGACTGGAAACGGTTCAGAGGAAGGTGACCAAAATGATTTGCAGCCTGCGTCAGAAGCCTTATGAGAAGAGCCTAGAATACCTAAATATGTACACTCTGGAGGAGAGGAGGAACAGGAGATATATGATTCAGACCTTTAAATACTTAAAGAGAAATAATGAACAAACAAACCTCTTTTCAAAGATGTGGAAGCTGTAAAACTAGAGGGCATAACATGAAGCTGCAAGGGGGTAAATTAAAAGGCAATGTCAGGAAATACTTTTTCACTGAAAGGGTGGTGGATGCTTGGAATGCCCTCCTGATGGAAGTGGTAGGGGCAAATACAGTGACAGAATTCAAAATGGCATGGGACAGACACAGTGGATCCCTTACAGCAACAGGATAAAATCAAACTAAACTTATCTAATTTTACAACATACAGGGGTGTCCCACACGGAGAGGTTGGTTTACCCCTAAAACAGACATGGGGAGGGGTGGCCTGCACGGAGGGCAAGTGCACCTACTCTTGTCATCTTACTGGGCAGACTAGATGGACCATACTGGTCTTTATCTGCTGTCATTTACTATGTTATTATGTATCTACACAATGAGGGCAATTTTCATACTGTCTGCATAGTGTGTAGATGGAAGTGAGGAGGGGAAGATATAAAGTAGGGGATAGATGTACTGATATTGGGGAACAAAGTTTGTTTTAATTAAATGAGTCACTCTAAGGGGCCCTTTTACTAAAGGGTGCTAGCTGTCAGTGCAGGTCTAGTATGTGCTAAAGGCACATATTGGACACATGTTGACAGCTAGCATAGGGCCATGACAGCACCGGTGGATTTTGGCAATGTCCATGGGCCATTACAATTGCAAGTGGGAGGGCTAGGGGTGGAGAATGGGTAGGGTGAGCCCCACAGTCAGCACACTAGCAATATCTGCATGGCGAGAAAGTAGCGCAAGTGTACTCACCACCACCTTCACAGTTATTCTTTTTTACAATTGTGATATTTTTAATTGTGGCATATTTTATATGTGACATATCTTTAGATATGCTTTTAGATGTCAATATTGCACTCTATTAAGTTATGTGTTGTCAGTATTGCACTGTAATATCTTATGTATTGTCTTTTATATATTTAGATAATTTGGATGTGGGCCTGTGTGGTATTTCTTACAGGTTACCTCTGCACTCATTTACTGTATTTTTTATACTTTTATGATATAATTTGCACGTGGGTATTTTTAATTTCATAACATTTTTTAATTTCGGAATATTTACATGTTATTTTATTGTTTCGTTAACTTATTTATTGTTGTTTTTTTATTTATATATTATTATGTGCTTTTATTTTTTTGTATCTTTTCGAGGTTTGTCTCCCAAATCCCCCTGAAGAAGGCCTACGGCTGAAACGCATTGGAGTCAATAAAGGAAAGGGTTTGTCAATACCTTAGAATCTGCCAGTCTTGGTACCACCTCCTTTTGTTATTAGCTGCTGGCTGCAGGTACTTTGTGCTCCTTTTTGTTTGTGTTCGTTGTTTGAGCCATGTTCTCCCTGTGGAAGGAGGTCCTCAGTTATAGCGAAAGAGGCTTGCAAGACATGCTTCCTGAGGACCCCTTTTTCAATCAAGATGATATGTGTTTTGGTATTGAAGAATGGGGAGAGACTGTGCGTTTTACCCAGAAAATGGTCAGAGAGGAGATGCACACCTCGTCTCTACTTGAGAATTGCCGACATAAAATTATTCCCAGAGGCCTACGGATCAACAAGGCACCGGGGATGTACTGTGATGACTCTGATTTTATGGCCAATTGGACAAAGATCTTGAACAAATGCTCATTAGACCTTATGATTCTTTTAATTAATACCTCACATCGCAAGGCTGATAACCTACTTATGGATGTAGAATCAAAACTATCTGCATTAAAAGAGGCAGATAGCAATTATGAAGACTCTAAGGGGTATGTTTACTAAACTGCGCACTTGTGCGGGGCGCATTTGAGCGTGCGAAAATGATGGACTTAAGTGCTCTTAAGTGCCCCGCATGAGTGCGCGTCACACTAACGGGCCCCGCACACGTGCGACGAACACGCGCACGTGTGCGGTGCGGTACTGTGCGAGAGAGGCGGGGAAAGTCGAAAGGAGGGCGGAGGAAGGCCCCCGAGGGGCGGAGAGGCGGGGTCAATGGGTGGAAAGTGGGAGGGGAGAGGCTCCCCGCACAGGAGCGGGGCCGAATTTACAAGTAAAAACTACCGCGAGTGAAACACTCGCTGTAGACTGCATTTAAAGGGAAGAGAAACCATTTCCGTCAGCAATGTACAGCAAAACCGGGGAAACCTAAAACTCGTGAGCAGTGTGATACATGTGCACAGAACAAAATGTCAAATAAACAATGGAAATGACCACAACAAAAACGTTACAAATTATAATCCAGCTGGACAACATTGATATCAATGGCCAACAATAAAAAACACTCCCAGGAAAGCTCCAAAAAAAAGGAACGAGTTATGGAAGGGTCTACGAAGCGTAGACCCTTCCAAAACTCATTTCGTTTTTTGGAGCTTACCTGGGAGTGTTTTTAATGTTGCCCATTGATATTACTGGTGCCCAGCTTGGTTATGTTTGTTTTCCCCTGTTTTCGAGGTCATTTCTGAGGTTTATTTGCCCTTTTGTCACCATACAAGGTGAATGAGTCCACAGTAAAATTGTGCAGAGGTTTTCTGAGCCGTTCGGTCAGGTTATCTATCTCCAGGGAGTGCACTGTCTCTGTGGCCACAGTGTGGTGTAGCAGACACAGCCAGTGCCTGTAGGACCAGAAAATCACAGGTTCAAATCCCAGCTAGGGCTCATGACAACCCAGTCCCCACAGTTTTACCCACCACAAAACAGTGATAGTCAGGACACCCCTGTATTGCAGAGCACATAAGCATGGTGCAAACCCCCATATTTTACCCTACACCGCACACAAACCATACCAATGGCCATTACCTACAGTCAATTCCCCCAAATTCAATCCTGGAGTGCCACAACTCAAGGTCACATGCTTTTTCCAAGATAAGAACATGTCAGCATGTTGGCAGAAGGGTACAGGTGGCGGAGGGGCCAGTGGCTGCAAGCCACAGCACACAGTGGCCTAGGCCTGTGCAGGCTGGCATGGTCCACCGCAACAGACAGGCTCTGTCGCATGTACAGACATGGCCTCCCCAGGGAATGCAGCACATCTGTGGCAACACAGTGGTGCAGTGCACACAGACAGTGTGTGCAAGAACAGAAGGGCACAGGTTCAAAGCCCAGCTGGGGCTACTGCCAAACCTGTCCACATATTTTTCCCACAACTAAACCGTGATAGTAAGGACAAAACTGTATAGCTGAGAACATATGCATTGTTAATACGCCTATATTTTACCACACCAATCACAGACACCATAAACAGGCACATTACCTAGAGCAGAGTCTCCCAAATGCAGTCCTGGAGGGCCCCACACCATTCAGGTCCCATGCTGCCTCTAATAATGATGCCTGTGCTGCATATCTATGCACCACCCCCATGGTATGCAGATGTAGCTCATGCATATTTATGAGGGACAGCATAAAAACCCGAACAGTGTTTGGAACACCAGGACTGGAGTCGGGAAACCCTGCCGTACAGCAGCAGCCAACAGGGCCAGACACACCCACACACACCCCCACAGGCCGCATTGGCCAATGCCTCCTGGAGAGGCAGTACATTGGGCCCTGCCTGTATCTCCCAATACTAGCAGTTGCAAACCTTAGCAATGCCACCCTACACCTGGGTATACGGTACACAGCTATCAAACGCTTCCTATGATATCTGGCATATATCAATGCCTACGTTAAGCACATTGTGGTCATTGAGCTCCACCATAACAATCATTCTGATGTTTGCGGTGTGAGCTGCAGGTCTGGTCCCTGACAGTGTCTACCACCCTGGGGGGTGACCCCCAACAGTATTGTGTACCATATCCATGCCTGTACTGTGCCCAGGACTGGTGTGGTGGTTATGGCTTCTGACCTCCTCTATAGTAGCACAATGCTGGCATAGGTGTGGGGGTGGCTGTCTGTCTATCCAGTGTGTGGTGGCTGCAAACACCTTCCACAGCCCACACTGCCAGCAATGTTGCCAGTATTGGGCTACCAATGTGCATAATGAGGAACAAGGTACCATGGGTATAGGCCGGACAGGGTGGCCTGGCCAGGGTGCATCTGCACAGGGCATAGGGCATTGACTGGGACATTGTAGTGCCCGGCCACCACCTACACAGACAGGGTGACCTCAGTATGTCCTGCTGAGAGATCACTCTCACCCTAACTGTGCAGTGACCAGAGCATGGCTAGGCACCCCCATAGTGCTATATAGTATTTCTCTTGAGTGATAGATATGGGTTTCCTTTTGGGGCCCAGTCACTGATATATCTGCTTGCTGTGTATGCTGACATCCCAGTTCTGGGTGCATGCATCTCCACTGGGAACATGCACTATGGACTAACTAGCAGACTGTTTGTAGTTGGTATGTGTCTTGCTGGAGTGGTGTGCAGTGGCTGATGGCTTGCTGCTGGAGTATAACAGATGGTGGTGGGGTGCAGCTTATCATAACCTGGTCTAATGTCTGTCTGCTATTGTGTTATAGATGTGTATAGAGCTGCATTGACTGCCCTGTGGGGTGTCTGTTCCTCAGCAGGACTGGGGTTGATGATCCCCTCTAACTGCCACCTTTGCAGGGAGGTAGAATTGTGGATCTATTGATGGGAGACCATGTTTGCCACCCTCAGCCTGGGGTGGGTGGTGGTGCAGGTGCAGCATGGCCCACCTGGGGGTCTACACCTGACTGAGACAGAGATATCCAAAGTATTTGTGCAGAAACTACCTATCTTACACATTAACACTGCTTTGGGCCTCCATCAGTCATGGCTGGTGTTGTGGACCTGGTCCTGAGCACCTCATGGCACACTCTTGGTGAGCACAGTACCCGCACAATGTGACGGTGTGTAGCTACTCTGTGCCAGTAAAACACCCAGTCCATACCCCCTACCAGGCCGAGGTGTTGTGTGGGTGCACCCGGTCACTTCCTCCTACCAGGCCGAGGTGCTGTGGGGGTGCATTCCCCATCTTGTGTTCATCTGTGGACAGCTGATTTGCATGTGCAGTGCATCATGGGTACGGGTGGGCTAACCCTATCCTGGAGACCACAGCAGACTGTCTGTGTGGTGACGTGCAGGCTCTCTGCAGCCAGCCAGGGACTTGCTAGCAGCTATAGAGCTGTAGCCCAATGGTTACTTCACTGCCTATGAAGCCAGAGGTCATAGGTTCAAACCCACAGTGGGGTTATTTGATAGGGTTGTCCAAAGCATTGTTTTTCTTTAATGTACATATTTTGATGCCAGCAAAAACACCCTCAGCATACTGTACCCATAGGGTGCCTCTGAGGGCGCTTTATAGGGCACCTTATGGTTCCCGTCCATATAAGGTGCACTATACATTATCCTGTGATGCAACTTATAGTATGCCCTATAGGGAATATATTAGGGTGCCGTGGCGGACAGTGCACTTCATAATGTGCCCTATGGAGTGCCATATAGGGTGCCTTTTAGGGCACCTTCCATTACGGCACATGAGGGCGTGTTTGCTGACAGCAATTAATAAAATAAACATACGGTGCTGCAGGAACAGATATATACATTGCAAAGCTGATGCCACAGCCAGCCTTACGTATTAGGCACCCTGGGGAGCTACCTCATGACCCCTGTATCAGCAGTCAGTGCCTTAACCATTGTGCTCCACTGCTGCTCCTCCATGCATGTCAGCACACCTACGTATGCTTTTCATTCCTTAAACTGCACAGTGCTGCCATCAAAAACAGTACTCTGACCTTGCGGTACCTCATACGGCACCCTCTAAAGTGCCCTATAAGCAACATTCTAGGGTGCCTTGGCGGACAGTGCACTTTAAAATGTGCCTTATAGGGTGCATTATGTTAACACGCTTTGAGGGTGCATTTGCTAGTAATGATAATTAAACTAAAAAAAAAACATGCCCCCTAAAGCACTCTTCCCCATAATACACAATGCCTCAGCCAGCCTTGTTCATTGGGCACTGTGGGGGATCAAACCCCTGATCCTTGCATCATTGGTCAGTGTCCTAACCATTGTGCTGTGGCTTTGATCCTGTGCTTGTACATCTGCACGCCACCTTATGCCTCCCAATAATAGAACAGCCTCCTATATCAATAGCGCATTGCCTAATGCCCATCTGCGTGCCACCTTATGCCGCCCATTATTTGTATGCCTCCTAAAATATCACCTCAGCCAGCCATTGAGCACATATGTGCTTAGCGCATATGTCAATCACGGCTTTTCTTCTTCAGGACGGAACGCCCACTCCTTATATGGCACCCGCGCACTACCGCGGCACGCACATTACCGGATTTTAGTAAACATACCCCTAAGAGTGAATATGACAAGAAAGTTCAAGAATATAAGAAAGTGATAAAGGATAGAAAATTGAAAAAATTTAAAAGGGATGAAGAGGACTACAAGACAGGCAATGTTTATTTCTGGACAAACGATACTAATTCATCTAGAAGTATATCTAGAAAGCGTAAGTTTGATTCTAAATCTCATAGATCCTGCCGCCCCTCAACCATTGGTAGTCCTGAACATCTTAGAAAAAGAAGTCAGAGCAACCATTGAGATCCCCCAGAATCCTCTGCCTCTCTCTTCTCCTCTTTCCCCTCCTCCGAATCTACAACAGAAACAGGATTTTTTTCATGGAAAATCTATGGAAAGGAGGAGGGTTCAAACACAAGAAGGATACCCCACAACAAGATTATCCCCATCCACCACGGGATCCTCCTTATATGTCACAGAACCAACAAGAATTTTATCTGCAGGGCAGAGGAAGGGGTCAGGGGTACCGACACCACTGGGAGAGATAGATGGCATTTTTAATCTCTCTAGCTACACTCTCACCTCTTTAGAGACATCTGTTTTACAGAAAGGTTTGTCCTTTGTTCCCACCAAGAAACATGATCCATTTAATACCCATGTAGAACTCTTCAAGTTCTTTCGTAAGCTACAGATTAAAGATTTTTTTTTATAAACACACTGACACCCAGTGTGATCCCTCTGTAATTCATAAACCTTCCACCTGGATCCCCCCGAAGACAGGAAACACCATGACTGAGGCTTTCCAAAAGGTGGTATTTCATGAAGTACAAAAACTATATGACAGAAGAAACACCACACTTATTTCAACCTCTCTCGCGAGGAAAAGAAAGCCTTAACACAGCTTAAAAACAATTTTGATATAATCATAAGACCAGCTGACAAGGGTGGGGCCTTAGTAATATAAAATAGAGATACATATATTCAAGAGATATTATGTCAAGTAAAAGATATTACGTATTATACAAGACTCTATGATGACCCCCACTCCCACTCTTAAAAGCAAATTAGATACCCTCATTTATGTAGTTTCTAGTCTCGTTATGCCAACCATCTATGTTCTTCCCAAAATACATAAATCCCTCCACAATCCGCCAGGTAGACCTATCATATCTGCTATTGGATCATTATTTGAACCCGTGTCCAAATTTCTTGATATTTTTCTCCGACCTTTCATCCCACTAATACCTTCCTACATCAGAAATTCCTCACACATGATAATCTATTAAATACATATGAAGGCACTCATGATGGGATGCTTTTACATAGAAACATGATGACAGAAAAAGACCACATGGCCTATCTAGTCTGTCCTTCCATATCAACAACTACAACAGTCCACTTTTTACCTTTAGAGATCCTCTGTGTTGGTCCCATGCTTTTTTGAATTCAGTTACTGTCCTCATCTCTACCACCTCCACTGGGAGACTATTCTATGGATCCACTACTCTTTCCGTAAAGAAATATTTCTGCATATCACTCCTGAATCTATCTCCCTCCCGCCTCATCCCATGTCCCCTCGTAGCAGAACTTGCTTTCAATTGAAAGAGGCTCTCTCCCTGAACATTTATGCCACGGAGGTATTTAAACATCTCAATCATATCACCTCTATCCCGCCTTTCCTCTAAGGTGTACAACATATTAAGATCTTTAAGTCTGTCCTCATATGCTTTATAATGAAGCCCACTAATCATTTTAGTAGCCACCCTCTGCACCGACTCCATCCTGTTCACATCCTTTGAAGGTGCGGTCTCCAGAATTGCACACTATACTCCAAATGAGGTCGCACCAAAGACTTATACTTTTAGTTACTTTAGATGTCAAATCTTTATACACGAACATACCCCAAGAAGCTGCACTCTCCATTTTGGAAAACACACTTAAAACACACACTACACCAGTGCGGACTCCTACTTGCTTTTTAATACAGATGGCCTCATTAGATTTATGTTATAATTATTTTTGTATTCAAGACCTATACTACCAACAAATCAAGGGTGTAGCAATGGGCTCTGCAATAGCACCGGATGTTGCTAATTTACTGTATGTGTATCCTATTTTGAGAAGACATTTCTCACTACACATCCATGTCAAGTACAAGTCTGTATATAGACGATATATTTTTAATTTGGAAGAGGTCCCATGAACAACTTCTTGATTTTTTTATCATGGTTTAATTCTCTAGATCCGCATCTACAATTTGAATTTACATGCAACCCTGATCAAATTGCCTATTTGGATATTTTGATTAAAAATACATCTCATGGCTTTACCACTACAATACAGTATATAGAAAACCTACTGATCACAACTCTTTGTTACACTTCAGTAGCTTTCATAATCGGGCACTAAAAGAAAATTTGCCTACCAGTCAATTTTTGAGAGTACGGAGACTATGCACCACGGACACTGATTTTGAACAGCATGCAGCAGATATGAGTAAGAGGTTTTTTTTATTGTGGATATCCATTTGCTTGCATTAAAAAAGGTCTGTGCCAAGTTCGTTCTTCCGAAAGAGCTTCTCTTTTACAAAGTTGTCCTTCAACACAGAACAACATCATCGTCTCTTCCCTGACTTTTTCAGAGTATTCAAAAGACATTGCTCGTATCATACAAGAAGCATACCACATTCTAGATCCGGTCCCGTTCCTAAAAGATAGCAAGCTTCTAATAGCCTATACAAGAAATTCAAATCTCAGGGATATTCTGGTACCTTCTGCTCTCAGTAGGCATCATTTTGTACCAAAAGCATGTGGACATTTCAAATGTGGGAAATGCAGTGTATGCGACAATGTCATGGTAACCAAAGGTGTATTTACACATCCCACTTCTTCACGAAAGGTATATGTCAAAGATTTCTCTAATTGTGATACAGCACAATTCATCTATTTGATCATTTGGCCATGTCAAATGTGCTACATAGGTAAAACTAAAAGAAGCATCACAAGAATTAGTGAACACAAGAGTTGTCTTTGGAGAAAAGTGGTGGATAAATCCTTAGTGGCACATTGGACTCAGGCCCAACACACAGTTTCTGACCTCCGTTTTTTAGTCTTGAAAGTAGTCCATTCTAATTGGCATGGAGGCGACATAGACAAGCTGTTACTCCGTATGGAACAATGGTTCATATACGAACTACATACTCTGCACCCTTTGGGTCTCAATCAAGATGTAGACTTTTCCATCTTCTTATAATAATTTTTATGGACATTACAGTCTTTTACATATTTTTTTGCAATATTACAGATTTCCTCCTTGTTCCCTTCTTCCCCTCCCCCTTTCTTTCCCCCTCTCCCTCCCCTCTCCTCTTCCTTTTCCCCTTCTCCTCCCCTCCTCCTTCCCCCTCCCCCTCTCTCCTGTTCCCCTTCCACCTCCCCCTTCCTTCCCACACTTTCTTCCCCTTCCTCTCTTCCTTCCCCTCCCCCCTTCCCCTTCCACCTCCCCCTTCCTTCCCACCTTTTTCCCCTCCCTCTCTTCCTTCCCCTTTCCTTTCTCCCTCTCTCCCCTTTCTTCATTTTCCTCCCTTCCCCCCCTTTTTCCCCCCCTATTCCCCCCTCCCCCCCACCCCCCCTCTTTTCTCCTTTGCGTGCATTTTCCATTTCTCAGCATTTTATTTATTATAGCAGCTCTCCCCACAGTTTACAACAATCACACTGTAACCTTTCACCTTTTTCACGGCGGGAAAGTGTCTTTAAATCGGTAGCAGTCAGCACGCATACTCACTCTAATCACTGAACGCTAGAACTCGCTATGGCAATCTCAGAGGTAAGTCCTCTTCTGAGTTTCTCACCATTACAATTTTTTCATGTCAAAAGACTATGAGATAATTGGAATTTGATGTTAGTAGTTTCATTTTGATCTACATGGGAGACAGTTTCCTTTTTCAGGCCGACTACATTTTACAACAATGTATCCCACCTTTGAACAAAGTTTTAAGATTTTAGATAACCTCCCCCCTTGCTTGTGCAATTTCCACCTTGTAGCGATTATTTTTGCATTATTTTATTATAGCAGCTTTTCCCGCAGTCCATAACAATCATACTGTGACCCTTCATCATTTCACGGCGTGATAGTGCTTTTCTAAAACTGCTTGTAATCAATGCGCATACTCACTTCTGCGATTTCGCTATGGCTATTGTAGTGGTAAGTCCTCTTTTCAGTTTCTCATTACTTTTGCTTGTCATTAGACTGTGGGACAGACCGAATTTGGCAATAAGGGAAACGGTTTTCCTCTCTCAAACTGTCTACAGTTTTAAACAATATCCCGTTTTTAAATAAAATTTTTGAATTTTTAATTATAAGAAAGGAACAACCTAACAATTCAAAAGTTCTTTTGGTCTCACAATTACTTTTGCCATTTTTTCAGAATTTTTTGCTGATTGGTAGTATAATTTGTCTCAACGTGGCTATCCACATGAGCGTTTGTTCGGTCTTCGGCTCTCTGTATTTTATATAAACACGAGTGCATAAATTTCATTTTAAATATATATGTTAGTGTTTATGTTTATTAGGTTTCTTGATATACCGCTCCTTCATTACACCAGGGCGGTTTACAAATATAGTATACAATAAAAGGCAGAGAATGAAGATCAGGAAAAGGAAAGGGAACTCCAATATATGATAGGACAGCAATAGGACAGAGAGAAAGAGGAGAGAAGAGAGGGAAGGGGAACATATGCTGTGTAATTCACACACATTATTTATGAGGTTCCACAATATTGGTTTAGGATCGGTGAACAGAAAGCAAGGTTTGATTTTTTGATTGGGTTCTGTTTGTTTACCTGGCTTGTTACGTTAAGATTTTGCTACGGGCATAGTTCTAAACAATAAGAATCTCTTCAAAAATATTATTGGAGCAGAATGCTTATCATGTGTCCTTACACACAATGCTAAATATAGTCTACCAAATTAATGATTTCAGCTGCTGCCACTACAATGTAGCCTCCCTGCAATTTTTGAAGGGCAATGGTATGGTCTCTTGGTGTGATTATAAGAGGATCCTCGATTCTCACAGAACTGGAGTTTATTTTTTGTGAACGGAGCTCTCATTTTATGGATTTAATTAACACACTTTTTACTCTCCCAGTGGTATTAATGTCTGAGTTTTATTTTCACCCTTTTTTTCAGTGACATTAGCTTTCTACAAAGTCAGGATTTTGAAAGTACCATACTATACTCATAATATGTCCTCCTCATCACCTTTTTTTAATACCTTTTAATCTATGTTTTGTGTTCATGTGGCACATGTATATAGATGTTTACAATGCGCTTCATTAAGTTATTCTTCTTTACAATTGTGAAATTTTTAATTGTGATATATTTTTATAATTGTGGCATATTTTATATGTGACATATCTTTGGATATGCTTTTAGATGTCAATATCGCACTCTATTAAGTTACATGTTGTCAGCATTGCAATCTAATATGTTATGTATTGTCTTTTATCTACTTCTGTATCTTGCCATAAAAACCCAATGGATAGTTACAACAAGACAAATTGTGCTATGGTGCTGGAAGATGAGACCCCCAGGTCGGAAGGCACTCAACTAGCTACTGGGGAAGAGCTGAAGACTTTTCAGAGTAAAGCCAGCATTTATGATGTGGTTGGATCAAAGCCCTCGGGAAGTCTGACTTGCTGATGTAGCTGCGCATGAAATGAGAGTCAGAAGCTGTAAAGATGTCTTACACATTGGAACATGGAACGTACGAAGCATGAACCAAGGGAAGTTGGAGGTGGTCAAGAATGAAATGGAACGTGTACAACTTGATCTGTTGGGTGTCAGCGAACTGAAATGGACTGGCATCGGGCACTTTGCATCAGATGATCACATTGTCTACTATTCTGGAAATGAAAGACAAAGAAGAAATGGTGTTGCATTTATAATAAAGAAGAAACTTGCAAGAACTGTAATGAAATACAATGCAGTCAGCGAACGCTTAATCTCTATTCATATACGAGGATTGCCTATCAACACAACTATAATTCAAGTATATGCCCCAACAACAGCTGCAGAAGAGAATGAAATTGAAGAGTTCTATGAACAAGTACAAGCTGAAATTGACAGAACATGCAAACAGGATATCCTGATAGTCATGGGTGACTGGAACGCAAAAGTTGGCAACAAAGAAGAAGGCAAAGTAGTTGGAAAATATGGACTTGGCAACAGAAATGAAGCTGGAGAAAGACTGATAGAATTCTGCAAGACCAATGATCTATTCATCTCAAACACCTTCTTCGAGCAACACAAGCGGCGACTGTACACATGGACTTCACCCAATGGATTCTATAAAAATCAAATTGACTACATCTGTGGAAGTCAACAATGGAAAAGTTCTATAACATCAACAAAGACAAAACCTGAAGCTGACTGCGGTACAGATCATCAACTACTAGTATGCAAACTCAAGCTAAAGTTGAAAAAGAGCAAACCACTCATGAATGCAGCAAAATATGACCTTGAGAATATACCACTGGAATTTAAAGACTGCCTGCAAAATCGATTTGCTGCTTTAGATACAAATGACAGAGCTCCGGAAGAGTTATGGAATGACATTAAGAAGGTTGTGTTGGAAGAAAGCAAGAAGTCTCTACAAAAGGTGAAAAAGCAAAAACGGCCAAAATGGATGACGGAAGAAATTCTGAAAACTGCCCAGAAACGCAGAGAAGCTAAAGCCAGAGGAGAAAGAAAGACAATCGCAGAACTCAACAGAGATTTCCAATGTGCAGCAAGACAGGACAAGGAAAAGTACTACAATGACACTTGCAAGGAAATAGAAGCAGAAACTATTAGACGAAGAACAAGATCGGCTTTCCTAAAGCTAAGAGAGTTAAAGAAAAAGTTCCAGCCTCGAATTGGAATGTTACAAGATACTCAAGGTTCTATGTTGAATGATGCTGAGAAGATCAAGAAAAGGTGGAAGGAATATACAGAGTTTTTATATGATAAAGATCAAGTGGACCAACAGCCGTTTCAACCTGTACCTTATGATCGGAAACCATTGGTGATGAAAGAAGAAGTTGAAGCAGCATTGAAAGCCTTATCAAAGAACAAAGCACCAGGCATTGATAGCATTCCCATAGAAGTACTACAGCAACCTGATGCAGCTGTTACCGTACTTACAAGGCTCTGCCAAGAAATATGGAAGACAACATCATGGCCAACTGACTGGAAAAGATCTGTGTTTATACCAATACTAAAGAAAGGTGATCCAACTGACTGTGGAAATTATCGAACAAATCGCTCTGATCCCACATGCCAGCTAGATCCTACTGAAGATTATTCAAAAAAAGACTACAACCATACCTGGAACAAGAACTACCTGAAGTGCAAGCGGGGTTCAGGAAAGGGCGAGGAACGAGAGACATCATTGCGGATGTGAGATGGATCCTTGAAAAGACTAAAGAATACCAAAAGGATATCTATTTGTTCCTTATCGACTATAGCAAGGCTTTTGACTGTGTAAACCATGAGAAACTCGGGGCCACATTAATAAGCATGGGTATTACCAGAACACCTGATCGTTCTCTTGCACAATCTGTACATTGATCAAGAAGCAACAGTTCGAATGGAACAAGGAGAAACAGAATGGTTTAAAATAAGCAAAGGTGTAAGACAAGGCTGCATACTTTCCCCCTACCTGTTTAATTTATATGCAGAACAAATCATCAGAGAAGCAGGATTGTATGAAGACAACAGAGGTGTGAAGATTGGTGGAAGACTCATCAACAACCTTCGCTATGCTGATGATACTACATTACTGGCTGAAAGTGAAGATGATCTGAAACATTTGCTTCTCACAATCAAAGAATATAGTCTCAAAATGGGCCTGCACCTTAATGTAAAGAAGACAAAGATCATGACAACTGGCATAATCAACAGGTTCATCGTTGAAGGAGAAGAAATTGAAATTGTGAACAACTTTAACCTACTTGGATCAACTATCAATAAAGAAGCAACAAGCAGTCAAGAAATCAAACGACGCATTGCTCTTGGCAGAATGGCTATGAAAGACCTAGATAAGATTCTCAAGAGCAGAGATGTCTCTCTTCATACAAAGATTTGACTTGTTCAAGCCACGGTATTCTCAATAACATCATATGGATGTGAAAGATGGACAGTGAAAAAGACAGACAGGAAGAAAATTGATGCCTTTGAATTATGGTGCTGGCGGCGAATACTGTGTATACCATGGACTGCCCGAAGAACAAACCAGTCGGTACTAGAGGAGATCAAACCTAAGCTTTCTTTAGAAGCTCAGATGACAAGACTTCGACTTTCATACTTTGGACACATCATGCGAAGAGAGAGATCATTAGAAAAAGACATCATGCTTGGCAAGATAGAAGGTCAACGCAAAAGAGGAAGGCCAGCAATGAGATGGATCGATACAATAACAGCAGCTACGGGTACCAATCTGTCAACAATGAGCTGCCTGACTGAAGACCGAACACAATTTAGGATAGCTATCCAGAGGGTCACCATGAGTCGACTCCGACTTGACGGCACTTAACAACAACAACAATTGTCTTTTATATATTTATATAATTTCCATGTGGACCTGTGTGGTATTTCTTACAGGTTACCTCTGCACTCATTTAATGTATTTTTTATACTTTTATGATATAATTTGCACAAGGGTATTTTTAATTTTATAGCATTTTTAAATTTTGTAATATTTACATGTTATTTTATTATCTTTAACTTATTTATTATTGTTTTTTGATGAGTATATTATGTGCTTTTTGTATCTTTTCGAGGTTTGTCTCCCAAATCCCCCTGAAGAAGGCCTATGGCCGAAACGCGTTGGGGTCAATAAAGGAAAGGGTTTGTCAATACCTTAGAATCCACCAGTACCAGCTCCTTTTGTTATTAGCTTCTGGCTGCAGGTACATTGTGCTCCTTTTTGTTTGTGTCCAGAGCGCCACATATCTCAAGCCTGATGGAACAACTGCATAAACTGGAGATCAGAGCCGTAAACTGAAGTCTGCATAGGCTGAATAAAGAGTTGTAGAGGGCGAACAGGCTGCTCGGGCAACAATATCAGAGGAAGGGCATCTTGAGATTTAGCATTATCCTGAGGTAACCCAGAGGGAGCTAATGCAAGAGACCCGGAACCAGGACCTGCAGACGCAGAAGGACCCCTTGATCAGAACAACAGGAGGAACACAAACTACCTGTCAAAGTCTTACATTTCTTCTCACAGCCCAAGCAGGCAAAGAAGGCATTTTCATAACAGGATAAAAGAAAGTCACTGGAAGAACTGGTGAGCCAAAAATCAGACTCTGAAGAAAGAATAGCAATCGCGGCACAAACATTATGGTGGGAAACGGCAAAACAGAGCCGGGAAGCAGCTGCCGACTGACCACATGAAGAGAAGCAGGAAAAAGGCAACTGCAGAAAATGCAGCACACCAGAAAAAGAAAGGAGGCGCATGGGGTCAGAAGAACAAGATACCGCCGAAAAACAGATCGGGACTCTGCTTTAAAAGAGAACCGCGAAAGAAATAAAAACATTCACTGCTCCTGATGGAGGAAAAAACAGATGAAGAAGGAAGAGTCTGGAGAAGAAAAAACTGCCCAACGACTTCCTCAGCAACCAGATACTTGAATAAGGGTTGTTGTTTTTTTAAACAAACTTTAAGGACTTAGAAAAATAATAAAAGGTGACTGCCAATTTAGTTGATAGAAGTCTTCCTTGCAGAACAGTCAGAATGGAAGGCTGCAACTGTTCCTCCTGAGAAGGAGCACATCCCTTCAGAGGTGCTCTACAGTCTTCTTGAAAAGGAGCAGCTCTGGAAAGTGAAGAAAGGAAAACTGTTGACAAAGAAGGCGCACCACAGTGTGCACAACTGCCAAAGATGGCTTCACTAACATCAAATCTCCTCTCAGAGAACACCAGGAGCTAGGAAAAGTCTGCCTTCTGCTAAGACAGAGCAAAGGAGGAGTAGCCTCATGGTTAGAGCACTGGCTTGGGAACCAAGAAACAAGGGTTTGATTCCCATTAGTACTCCTTGTTGCATAGGGCAAGTCACTCCATTGCCTCAGAAAATTCCAAGTTATCAATGTCCCTGTTTAATGTACATCACCAAGTTTAAGTTACAATGTAAACCACTTTGGCTGAAATAAAGTGGCATAAAAATCCTGTTAAATAAATACTGATGCTTCCCTTGGGGGATGGGTTTCTATACCAAGGGTGATGTCATAAAACTTTGGGAATATTTCTCTCTCACCATCCGCTGGCAGGGGAACACAACCCACTGGTCTAGCAGGATGTATTTGGAAAAATCATTGAATATACAAAATTATCACAAGCTACTGATTAAAACACTATTATATAAAATTCAGCTAAATCAATATCAATATATACACACAACAAAATTAACTACTGTCAATATCTACAAATAACTATTCAATTTCAAATTACATTATGGTTCCAATAAAATCAATTTCTAAAGAACCCCAACCCACCTCTGAACTCTCACTAGGGAGAGGGTTATAATTTTAATGAAACACAACAACTATGCCTAGGAATGATTTTGCAAACAGCCTTCAGTATGCCCATCTCTAGTTTTTATATGCGAGAAAAAAAATCTCTGGACTTCTCTACAAATAATACAAAAAAAATATATACTGGTGAATTTCCCAATTTGGCCATTTAAGACATCCATGCAGAAAAATAGTAGCAGCTTTCCAGAAACTTGGAAATCTGCATTTAGCTCATGCATTTTGCATGGCAAATTACATTCAGCTATAAGAGGTATTTTCCTGTCCATGGAGGCCTTATGATCTCAGTTTGCATCTGAGGCAACAGAGGGTTAATTGACTTGCCCAAGACCACAAGGAGCAGCACTGGGATTGAAACCCAGCTTTCCCAGTTTGCAGCACGTTGCTTTAATCATCATAGAACAGACCTCACATTTTCAGACATGAGTATAAACATATGAACTCTAATTAATCCAAACGTCTCTCCTATGCATTTACTGCATGGTTTGAAGATTTTCCCCAATCATTCCTTCCAAAAAAAGTATTTTCCTGTGAGCTCAGATTTCCATGACAATTTAAATTCTTTAGTCATTTCGCCTTCAAATCCAATTTTTTTCATAGAGTAGGTGATGTTGATGGACATCCAACATCCTCTATTTTATGATGTCTTGATATTGCTTTACAGAAAGTTCATACTTTTCTAACCAATTGAATTGAAAATTTTAAATTGCTTCATCTGCTTCAAGGGTTTTTTTTTTTAATTTTTTTAATAAAATTCTATGTTGGAAAATAAAGATGCCAGGGTGTGTGGGAGGAATGTATGCCATCCTCTTGTTGGTTTTATTGTGGTTTAAAACTATAAAAGAGGTGCTTGGGAGCTCGCTTTAAAAATATTTAGATAATTTTCTGTGCAACAGAAATCAAGATTTTGGTGGCTTCCTCCTGAATGTCTGAAGATTCCTTAATTGTTTCCTTTCTAACACAAGATCTTCATCAGCAGGTGTCAGATGATGCTACCGCTAATATGGGTTACTGAATATATTAATTGCCACTGGTCTTATTTTCAATGAGGCAAATTCACTAAAAACACTTTCAGGAATGGCTCAAGGCAATCTGCTGCCTGAAAAAAGGGGGGGGGGGGCTTTCTCAAAACTCCAATCAAGTACTGAACCAAACCAAAAAGCTGATTAGATTATATGGTTCCGATACGCATTGTTGGAACAACAACAAGAAGGAGGTTAAAAATGATTTAAAAAATGTTGATATCAGGTTTTTGAAACAAAAAGGGTTATATGTATTTTTGTCGTGATGTTTTTGTGATTAATTTTATTATGTTTGTTGTATGGTTGCTATTGTACAAATTTTTTGTATTTTATTTTTTGTAGTCTTGTTTTTTTTTTGTGTGGGGGGGTATTTATACGTAAATGGTTGTGAAAGAGAAAATTAAACTTACCTGATAATTGTAGTTCCTGGAGGAACTCCAGTCTAGTCCCAAACATCCGGGTCTTGCATCTCTTCTAGCAGCTTTGGAGACTGAGTACGTCATCTTTTTGATGATGCTGGTATAAATAGCTGAGGGACTACCTTCCTTCTCCAGTAATCTATTAACAAAGCAGACTCACCGGAGCAACAATTAAGTAGCAACCACACAACAACCTGAAAAAAATCTATCAGAACTATCTACTAACGGAACAAGGAGGAAATGACCTCCTGAGTCGCCCCCCTCTACCGGGGACACCACAACCCAATGGCCTTGCCCAGGTCTGCCCTCCCCCAAGGGCACCCTGAACTCGCGCTGTAATCTCATTACAGTGCTACCTCCTTCGGAAACCCACTCTCTGCAGCTGCGCCACTCACCTGTACCTGGACATATTTCCTCACTTCAGGCTGAAGATCTCAGAAAGAAACCTGGGTAGGGAAGTGGGACTAGACTGGAGTTCCTCCAGGAACTACAATTAGCAGGTAAGTCTAATTTTCTCTTCCTTATCGGCCCTCCAGTCTAGTCCCAAACATCCGGGGATGTAACAGAGCAGTGAAAAAGTCAACGGGAGGGACCTGCCAAACCAGCCTGAAGCACAGGTGCTCCGAAATGAGAGTCTCTCTCCGCGAACACATCCAGACGGTAATGTTTGACAAAAGAATTCAGCGACGACCACGTAGCAACCCTACAAATGTCCGCAGCTGGCACTGAACCATATTCTGCCCATGATGCCGCTTGCGCCCTAGTGGAATGAGCCTTTAGTCCTTCTGGAACGCGCCTACCTTTTAACAGATGATGCGATGCGATGCGATGGACTCCTTGAGCCAGCGGGCAATAGAGGCCTTGGAAGCGGCCTCTCATTTTCGCGGCCCTCCAAACATGAACAACCTATCCGACCTGCGAAACTCCGCAGTAACTCGTAGATACTTCTTAAGAGCTCGGCGAACATCTAAGAGATGTAAGTTCTCAGACGCCGCCGAACTGCTATCTCCCTCAAACACTGGAAAAGAAATCACTTGATTGACATGAAATGGCGAAACCACTTTAGGCAAAAAGGAAGGGACTGTCCTCAACACCACCTTCTTCTGGAAAAAAGACAGAAAAGGTTCTCAACAAGACAAAGCCTGCAATTCAGAAATCCTGCGAGCCGAACAAATGGCCACTAGAAACACCACCTTAAGGGTAACATCTTTTATGGAAGCCAAAGACAAAGGTTCAAACGGAGCCCCTACCAATGCTCCCAACACTACCTGAAGCTGCCACTTCGGCACAGTCGACCTACAGGGCGGCCTCAACAAAGACACCGCATTCAAAAAACGCTTAACATCAGGAAGCGTTCCCAGCGCATGCCCTTGAACCTTACCTCTCTAACAGGAAAGCGCTGCCACCTGCACTCGCAAGGAAGCTGCCGCCAGACCTTTTTCATAACCGTCCTGCAGGAAAGCCAAAATTTGAGGCACCGATGAACGCAGTGCCTGCAGCTGACGTTCCTCTCACTATGCCTCAAAAATATGCCAGATGCGAACATACGCCAGTGATGTGGACCTTCTCCTAGCCTGAAGCAGAGTTGCAATCACCTCTGGGGAATAACCTCTCACTCTCAGACGCGCTCTTTCAAGAGCCAAGCCGTAAGCGAGAACTGACCTACCTGCGGCATGCGTAGAGGCCCCTGCAACAACAGGTCTCGTCATACCGGCAGCCGCCACGGTCGGTCTACCAATAGCCTCACCAGATCTGCATACCAAGGTCTCCAAGGCCAGTCTGGAACTATCAAGAGTACTCGTCCCCTGTGAACCTCTATTCTTTGCAGCATTCGACCGATCAACGCCCACGGAGGAAACACGTATAACAGTTTATCTTCTGGCCATCCTTGAATTAGCACGTCGAGACCTTCCGACATTCTCTCGCGCCGTCTGCTGAAGAACCTGCTGCTTTTCGCCGACTCCATTAAATCCATTACCAGAGTCCCCCCATCGGCGAAGGAACCTGTCGAACACTTCGGGATGGAGTACCCACTCCCCTGGATCTACCTTGACCCGACTCAAAAAAATAGGCCTCCACATTTTCCACTCCTGCTACACGCGCCGCCGACAAGGCCACCAGATTCATTTCAGCCCACGACAACAGTCGATCCGCCTCCACCTCCAGAGCAACACTGCTGATGCCCCCTTGACGGTTGATGTAAGCCACCGCAGTCGCGTTGTCGGAAAACACCCACACAGCTCTGCCACCAAGGTAAGGACGAAACTCTCTCAATGCCAGAATCACCGCTCTCAACTCCAACGTATTGATGGACCACTTCTGCTCTTCTGGAGACCAAATTCCCTGGGCGAAAAGACCCTCGCTGTGCGCTCCCCAGCCCGGGAGACTGGCATCCGTTGTCAGTGGAACCCAAGACGGCGGCTCCAATGGCACCCCCCTTTGTCCAGATTTCCTGGGCACAACCACCACTGCAACGCCCTGCGCGTCTTCAGCGGATAGGAGAGCCTCTGAGACAGCGGATCCGACTAGTGTGACCATCTTCGAAGTAGCGCTCTCTGCAACGGCCTCATGTGAGCTCTTGCCCACTGCACCATGTCGATCACCGCCACCATGGTACCCAATACCTGCAGATAATGCCATGCCGTAGGCATCTTTCTCTTCAAGAAATGGCATACTAACTGCCTCAACCTCTGTGCCTTCGGCTGAGGAAGAAAAACCCTTGCTATACTCATGTCGAACTGCGCCCACAAGCATTCCAGAGCCTGCGATGGGGTCAACCTGCTCTTTGCCATATTGACCACCCAACCCAGCCCCTGTAGGAAGTCCACTACCCGAGCTGTGGCGGACTTTGCGTGAATTAACCAATCGTCCAAATACGGGTGCACCAATATTCCTTCCTTTCGCAATGCTGCCGCCACTACCACCATGATTTTGGTGAACGTTCTCGGCGCCATCGCCAAACCAAACGGAAGCGCCCGGAACTGAAAGTGGCCCATGGGAACCGCAAACCTGAGATATTTCTGATGTTCCGCGCGGATCGACACATGCAGATAGGCTTCCGATAGATCTAGAGGGGTAAGAAATTCCCCGGCTCTTACCGCTACGATAACCGATCTTAGCGTTTCCATATGAAAATGAGACACCCAAAGGCACCGATTCACCCCTTTGAGGTCCAAAATTGGCCGATATGAGCCTTACTTTTTTGGAACGACAAAATATATGGAGTATCGACCGTAACCGCATTGGCTCAGGGGTACTGGAACCACCGCCTTCAGGTTTATCAGTTTCTCTAAGGTTTCCTGCACCACCTTTAACTTGCCAGCCGCCCTGCAAGGAGACTGAACGAAGGAATCTCAGAGCGGACTTTGAAACTCCAGTGCATACCCCTCGCGAATCACTTCCAACACCCATTGATCGGAGGTAACTTGGACCCAGGCAGGCAAAAACTCCCGCGGCCAACCTCCCACGGGTACTAGGTCCTATCTGGTCCCGCCTGACTTCATTGTGATTTTCTAATGGTTGGGGAGGAGGCGCCCCCAAAACCTCTGTTCGCTCCTCGAAAGCCCCGAAATCCAGGATTCCTATATGGAAACCGTCCTCTCTGAAACTGGCCGAACCTCTGAGATCGGAACCGCCGAGATCGGAACCGCCGGAACTCTTGAATAGGCCCTTTGGACTGGACATTCTGCTTACTCTGCTTAGGTTTGTCCTCAGGAAGCCGGCTGCCCTTGGACTCCCCTAGGTCCTTAACCAACTTGTCCAAATCCTTTCCAAATAGCAACTTACCTCGAAAGGGAAGCTTACTTAATCTGGCCTTGGACGAACTATCCGCCGCCCAATTACGAAGCCACAGGTACCGCCTAGCCGCTACCACCGAGGCCATACTTTTTGCTACGCCCCGAATCAGGTCATAATGAATATCAGCCAGATAGGCTGCCCCAGTTTCCAACCTGACTGCCTCTCTACTCGACTCGTCCACCTGCTCCCCTTGTAACCTCCGAGCCCACCTCAGACAGGCCCTCGCTACCCATGCTCCACAAACCGAAGCTTGCATGGATAGCGCATTAACCTCAAAGACCTGCTTCAACAAAGTATCCAGTTTCCGATCCTGGGCATCCTTGAGAGCCATACTACCTTCAACCGGAATGGTAGTCTTCTTGGTAACCGCCGAGACTGCGGCGCCTATCTTTGGGGACTTGAATAAATCCCGATCTTGATCCGACAAGGGGTAAAGACGTCTCATCACTCTGCCCCCTTTAAGACCTGCTTCCGGCATGTCCCACTCGTCCTGAATCATTTCCCGAAAAACTTTATGTACAGGAAAAACCCTCTGAACTTTGCGTACTGCTTGCAACAACGGATCCTCCAAGGAAGCCTCCGCTTCCGGCCCCGCTACCGGCATATTAAGAGTCTTAAGTGTCTCTGAAATGAGCGCTGGCAACTCTTCCCGCCTAAAAACTCGAACTACCCGAGCCTGATCCTCGTCTTCCATACGTTCACCTTCCTCAAGATCTGCTTCGCTCTCTACCTCCGGATCCCAATCCTCCAAGCGGGGAGTCTTGGAAACAACCGAACGTTTTTGCTGGTCCCGGACAATCTTTGACCTCTTGGCCGGCAGCCCCCCCACTCCGGAGTGCAAGAGACTGCCTGCACGCTTCCCAGGTAGCGGCTGCTCCACCCCGCCGTCCTCCGCTCCCTTAGCGAAGGACTGTTGCAGAAGCAGCATAAACTCTTGAGAAAATATGGACGCCAAACCTGCAGAGATAGGCCCCTGGGAAGGAGGCATATCGGGCACTGAAGATGGTCCTGCCATGGGCTCTAGCGGGCCCAATATAGGTGAAATGGGCTCTTGCCCAACAGCCAAGGTTCCACTTTGACTTCCATCATTGACCTCCTGATCCAGAGTAGATGTCTCCTGAATGCATTCCCTGCAGAGCCCTGACGCTGACAGTGAACTCCTCTTTGCCCCGCAGACAATGCAGAGAGGCTTAGAGGGCATTTTGAGCCAACCTATCTGTATGTGCCAGTACTGCTAACAACTGCAATAGGCCCAAAGCGGGGCTCGGTTATTCTTTTTTTTTTTTAAATATCCAAACTAACCACCTAAATCAGCAGAGGGAAACCCCCCTTGCAAAATCTGACAAAGAACGGGCCGAAACGAAGCTTCCTGCGGTCACCTGGCCCTTCAACAGAAACTGAGCTGCCACTGTCTTTCCCGCGCGGGAAACACGCGGTCGGGCCTGCAGCCCTCCGTGACCGCCGAACACACCGCGAGCCCGGACCCGCTCAAAATACACTGTAGTATCCGCCTTACCTCCGCAGAGGAACTCCAGGTGCCGTCCACTCTTCCGGCGCTGCTGCCTTGCTCTCTCTACCCACGCTTAGCCAGTAACCGTGGCTGCCGCGTTGGGGAGGAGCGAACGGGCCTGCAGAGAATTTAGTTTCCGTCACCACTGCTGCTTGCACCTTGCTACTGGCTCCTCACCCAAAATCATGGGATCCGGAGCTGGAGCCTTCCCCCTGCAATGGGCTCTTCTGCAGCCCTTCAGACCAACGGCAGATAAAGGAGAGGGGGGGGGGGGCGGGGAGGGCGGGCCTCTTTCAGCCTGCCTCAAAACCCCTTAAATCAGTGGATCTGAGGCTCGATGTCGAATTATCCCAAGGGAAAATAAAAAATCCAACTAACTAAATTGCACTAAACTCCTTAATTGTCCCTGAAGTGAGTCCTAAACATCTGGGCTCACTACTCCTAGCTGCTTGGAGACTGAGATACTGGAGAAGGAAGGTGGTCCCTCAGCTATTTATACCAGCATCATCAAAAAGATGACGTACTCAGTCTCCAAAGCTGCTAGAAGAGATACAACACCCGGATGTTTGGGACTAGACTGGAGGGCCGATAAGGAATATTAAGTATTAGATAGGAGAATTGGTGTATTAGGCAGATGCTGTTGATGAAGTACTCTAATACATTACATTTATGCTGCTTTTGATAAGTAATAATGTATGATGTATATTTATTTATAAAATATTCATATGTATGTCTAATAAATATTTAATTTACATATTTGATGCATCTGTATTTATTTTTTTAATTTAGTGAATGTTTATTTACAGTAGGAATATGATGAATTTGTTAATTTCTTAATTCTGTTGAGCTATTAATGATTGCAATGTGTTTTTGACAATTGGTTTTTGTTTGCAATTGGTGGTTCTATTTTTATATAGATTATATGGAGGAAAAGCAAGATGTTTGCACACCAAGGAACTAAGAGAGAGTGAGAACCACAACCACAGCACAGTTTATAAAATTAAATTATAATTCAGGTTTATTTGCTTTTTCTTTTTGAACATATATTTTGCATCCACAGAACCCCCTTCCTCAACAGTGGATGCAGAGCAGAACCAGGACTTTCACCCACAGAACTCAATATCTTAAAAAAAACATTATCCAGTACCAGACATATTGTGAACTAATACAAAACCCTACAACAAAGTCACTATAGAGCAAATTGACCATACCATACCAGCACCAACTTCCAGAATTCACATAAGGAGGCCATCAAAAAAAAAAAAGCATTACTGTAAAAACTACAGTGGGCCCTGGAACATCCAAACACCTATTTGGAAGCTGAACAATTCAGATTACTACAGTACAGATCCCTACATACAAACTCCATATTAACAGAACACCTGGTCAAAACACAGACCCTCACCAAGTAGAGAATATGAGACCATAACCTAAAAACAAACATATGTAGATTAAAATTAAACTGCAACCCCAAGAAGCCAGATTCTGCCTACAGTGCAATACCAGAGAAATAGAAAAAGATGCATTTCCATGTACTGTATAAAATATAAAGACAGCTCCAAGTCTGGTCATTAAATTGAAAATAAAATTCTCTTCTAACTTTGTTGTCTGACCATTTTATTCTCAGATCATGTAGGTCCCAATCTGAGGTTTTGCTTTTCTCTGTCTCCCAGTGCATCCTCCTGTCTACTTTCCCCCAGGGACGGCAGGAGGGTGATGCAGGGCCATGTGCAGAGACTCACTGCAGCATCATTTGCATACATTTAGTATACTTTAAAATGTATATGCAACCCATCTAAAACCCTAGGTGGCTTCCAAACATATACATGCAATTTAGTAAAACAATGTTACAATAAAACAAACGTAATAAAACATGAAATTTGATTAATGAAAAGTCACTTACACCTCCCCCCAATCAAACTATTATAAGTATCTGCAAATCAGATTTATTTTGCTATGACTAGATTATTGATGAGGAGGGAAGATATTAAATGAGAAACTAATCCTGGTAGCCATGAATTCAAACACTGGATTGGATTGGATTGTGCTAGAGCAGGAAAAGTCTGGAACTCAGCAGCAGTGAAGCGGTCAGGCTACTAAACAAAATTAAACTGAGACGCTCCCTGAAAATTCAAAATTTCCTTGAATCTGAACTGACAAAATATTTTAAATTTGTCTGGCAGCATAAAGAACGCAAAACTGCAAATCTCAAAAACAATACATATTCCAGTACCTCCCCCCAACCAACACCCTACAGTTGACCTCGCCAAGAACCCAGAGTACAGGACCCATAGAGCAAATCTGCTATTCCATAACAGCACTAACTTCCAAAACTCACACAACATGAAGTGTACCCAGAAAAGGGCAACACCATAAATACTGCAGCGGGCCCTAGAACATTCATACATCTGTTTGAAAACTTGAACAAGCCAAATTACTACAGTACAGTATAGATCCATATGTACAAACTCCATGTTAACAGAATACCTGGCCTCAGTCACATACTCAGAACACAGACCCTCACCAAGAATAGAAGTGACTACAATCTAAAGTAAAAATAAAAATATGTATGCAAAAATGAAACTGAAACTCCAAGAAGCCAGACTCCGCAATGAGTGCAACATCAGAGATGAAGTTCCCTATACTGTGTAAAATACAAAGATAGAGCAAAATCCATTCACTAAAATGAAAATAAAATTATTGTTTCTACCTTTGTTGTCTGAGCATTTTATTCTCTCATCATGCTGGTCCCTATCTGAGCTTCTGCTTTCCTGTCTTCTCTCAGCTCTCTTTCTATGGTCTATAATCCATCTGCCATTTCTTATCTCTTTTGTTTTCTTCACTTCCTTCCATCAGCCTATTTCCAGTCCGAGTAACCCTTCCCAGTATCAGCCCCCTTTCTAGTCCTCCCCTCCCAGTACCTTCCAATGTCAACTTGCATTCTCACAACTGCCACTGGTGTCCATTCCCTTCCAGTCCCCCTCCTTTCCCACTGTCCAGCCCCTTCTAGTCCAAATACCATCACAAGTATCAGCTCACTTCCACTTCCAGTGCCACCCCTCCCCCCGTCAGCTCCCTTCCAGTCACCCTACCCTCTGTCCATCCCCCTTCCAGTGTCATCCCTACATGTCAGCTCCCTTCCAGCCCCAGTGACCGCTTCCTTCCAGCATCCTTCACATTACCCAGCCACCTACCAGTCCCATCCGCAAGTGTCAGCTCCTTTCCAGTCCCCCTCCAATACCATCCCCAGATGTCAGTTCCTTTCCATTCCCCTACTGTACTCCCTTCCCTAGTGTCATCACCCTTCCAGTCCCCCTCCAGTACCACCTTCAGGTATCAGCTCCCTTCTAGCCCTCTCCTTCCATCCTGGGTCAGCTCCCTTCCTGCCCCCCACATCAACACCTTTCCTGCCCCTCCTTACTCTGGCAGCTCCACTCAGCATCCACTCCCATTCTCCCATCCTTCCCACATCAGCCCATTTGTAGCCCTAGCCCCCATTTTCTTCCAGGACCAGCAGCTTAATCCTTTCCTCCCCACCATCAGTCCATTTCCAGTTCTAGCCCCCAGTCTTCTTTCATTGCCAGCAGCACTCCCCTCCCTCCCCCCTCATCAGCCCATTCTAGTCCTAGCCCCCCCAATCAGTCCATTTTCAGTCCTAATTCCCCCCCACACCGATCAGCCCACTACCAGTCCCCCATTTCCAATGCTAGCCCCCATAAAAACATAAGATATGCCATACTGGGTCAGACCAAGGCCCATCAAGCCCAGCATTCTGTTTCCAACAGTGGCCAATCTAGGTCATACGCACCTAGCAGTTTCCCCAAAAGACACAGGTTCCACAATGCTTGTATTGGGTCAAGCATTGATATCCTGGGTCCCTTCTTAATAATGGTTTATGGACCTTTCCTCCAGGAACTTGTCCAAACCTTTTTTAAACCCTGCTACACTAACAGCCTTTACTACATCCTCTGGTAACAAATTCCAGAGTTTGATTACACGTTCAGTGAAAAAATATGTTCTTTTATTAGTCAAATAGTTTACCCTGTAGCTTCATTGCATGTCCCCTAGTCTTTCTATATTCTGATAAAGTAAACAATTGATCTAGGTTTACCCATTCCACTCCATTCATTAATTTATAGACTTCTATCATAACTCCCCTCAGCTGTCTCTTTTCCAGGTTAAAGAGTCCTAATCTTTTTAGCCTTTCTTCATAGGGGTATCCTTCCATCCCCTTTACCATTTTGGTGGCTCTTCTCTGAACCTTTTCTAATAAAGCTATATCCTTTTTAAGATACGGCGACCAGAATTGCACACAATATTCAAGGTGCGGTCTCACCATAGAACAATATAGAGGCATTATAATATCCTTTGTTTTCTTTTCCATTCCTTTCCTTACAATAACCAGCATTCTATTTGCTCTCTTGGCCGCCGCTGTACACTTGGGCCGAGGGTTTTAACATGTTATCCACAATGACGCCTAAATCTTTTTCCTGGGTGGTGGTTCCTAATGTGGAACCTTGCATCATGTAACCATAGTTTGGGTTGTTCTTCCCTAGGTGCATAACTTTGCACTTGTCCACATTAAATTTTATCTGCCATTTTGATGTCCAGTCTTCCAATTTATCAAGATCCTCTTGCAATTTTCCACAATCCTCTTGGATTTTAACAACTTTAAATAGTTTTGTGTCATCTGCAAATTTGATAACCTCACTTGTTATTCCCTTTTCCAGGTCATTTATGAATATGTCAAAATGCAGCGGACCCAGCACAGATCCCTGGGGTACACCACTATTCACCTTTCTCCATTGGGAAAATTGGCCATTTAGCCCTACTCTCTGCTTTCTATTTTTTTAACCAGTTTCTGATCCACAATAGTACACTGCCTCCTATCCCATGACTCTTAGGTTTTGCAATTAGCAGTCTCCTAACCCCCACCCATCAGCCCATTACTAGTCCCAGCCTCCCCTAATCAGCCCATTACCAGTCCTAGCCCACCAATCAGCCCATTTCCAGTGCTAGTCCCCTTCAGTAAAATGTTCTGGATCAGTCTGGTTGAGGCATTTGTAGTCTATAAGCAAAATCTGAAATCTAATGCTCCTTTGGACAGATAGCCAATGAAGTTTCTCTACAACTGGCAAGATGTGCCCTGTTACTTTGGCCTTGATTGGTAGTCTAGGTGGAGAATCTGGAAGTGTTGCAAAAGATTCAGTGAGAGAATCAGCAGGAATTTAATTTTGTAAGAACTAGACAAGGAGGAAAAGGTTTTGGGAAAGGAGGAGCAAACTTTTGTATGTGGTTGAATAAAACGAGAGGGGCAATAGCGGGATAAAAGGAAAGATAGATAAGGTGCAAGACTGAAATATATTTGAACATGAGGAACATTTCAAACTGAAAGCGATTACAAACTAGAAAACTATACCGAGAGGATTTCACAAGGAAGTAGCAGAGAACTTTGTAAGACAAGTGTAGCAAGACCTTCAAATCTTCCCGATATATATATTTTTTTAAGAAGGAAGATTCTAGTGTCCTTGTGTCTAATCTGACCTTGTCCTGCAGTGTGAGGGAATGGATGTTAGACCCGCCTGACAGTCAGTGGTCTGGGGGTATCTCCTTTTGGAGGGGGGGGGGGATAAAAGGCCCTGTCTCTAGTGGTCTGAGATCATCCTTCTTTCCTCCAGTCAATCTAAGAGGAGGGAGGACATAGGAGTCCAAAGTGGAATTAACACACAATGGGGAGCATCCTTCCTGATAGTTGGACAGGAAATCCAAAGGGAGAACTGCTGCCCCTAAGCTGGAAAGACTTAAAAGAGTTATGTTTAAAGAGGAGAAAGCTGGCTAGACCACAGTAGGTCTGGAGAACCTACAGGGAGCAGTGCAAGAGCAGCTGTGGCACCAAAGCCTCAAGAAAAGGGACCTGCTGTAGTCTGATTTCCTCAAGGTGGGTGGGACTCAAGAGGGTGCATCCCAGCTCTACTCTAGAGAAGCCCAGTGCATTGTGGTACAAGGGACCAATCTACCTGGTATATCCTAAACCCTAAGGGAATTGTGAGATCTTTCGATAAAAGAAATTCCCAACGTTTACTCTCTTGGTAAAGAGAGCACCTTCCCACTTTTGCATTTCTCCTTAAGAGATATTTTTTGTTTAACTCACACCTTTCCAGTAAGGCATAAGGAGCAGCAAGGCAAGTTACTATCAGGTGCAGTCAATATTTTCCTGTCTCCAGAGGGCTGTATCTGAGAAAAATGGAGGGTTAAGTAACTTGCCCAAGGCCACAGAGTGCCAATAGGGTTTGCACTCTGGTCTCTTTGGTCATTAGGTGGCTGTTCTTACCACTAAGCTATTCTTCCACGCCACAGATATGTGCTGAGGAGGTCTTAGACTAAGGATTTTGAATCCAGGCTACTGAGCCATTGACAGTATTTAACAGAGTACTGACCCATGAATTGTGACATGACAAGAGGAGGAAAATGTAGGAGAGTTTACCAAAATAAATACCACTTTGTGCCATGGGACTTAAAATAGGGATTCTTTAGGGGACTTTAATTGATTTTTACTGTACCTTGTTGATTGTCCTTGCTATTTTTATCCAATGTTTGAACTGTATACAACTTGTTTTGGGGAATTAACAAATATATTTTATCTAGAGATACCCCTGGTGTCCCATTGTCGTGACATTCATTTCTGTACTTCACTCCAATTTAGGCCTCAGGAATTTTTCTCAGTTCACCTAGACCCTTTACTTTTGAAGCATTAGTCATTTTCGCTGTCTCCCCCCCTTGTTCTACAAGAGCCAGTGCATTATTTTCTTTAGTGTAGCACCTCTGGGAATATACTCACCCTTTTAAATGAAAGGTAGTTTATAAAAGAACAAACTTTCTTGTTGTAATGAAAGTTAAGAGAACAACAGAGTGCAATGATGTAAGGAGAATCAAATAATAAATGCTTAGTGTGAGAGTATATTTGAGGATGGTTAATGAAAGGAATAAGTGCATTATTATACTTTTCTTATTCCAAATAATGATTCTCTTAACTTCTAATTACAACAGGAAATAATGCCAGTTTTTGTGATGCATGAGAAACTGAGAAGATATATACAAAGGGTGGGCAAACTAGAACCTCAAGGGTCACAGCCCAGGCAAGTTCTAAAGATTTCCACAATGAGAATGCATGCTATCTATTTGCATGAAGTGCCTACTTTAAAAGAAAATAGATCTCATTCTAGAGCTAGAGCAATTACTCTTTTATGGAAGGTTGATTGCTAATGGTAGTACTGTGAGACTACCGCTAGGTGGTCATAACTGACATTCAGAAACTCAGCGACTAGCGCGGTGGGGAGCAGATGGAGACCATTCCCACCTTGCTCCTCTAACCTACCAGGGAAATCCCTGCTGAGTCTTGATGTGGATAGAGGGAGGGTTAGAGTATGCTGTTGGGGGGGAGGTGGAGAAGGCTTGAGGCTTGATTAAGGGGGCGCTTGCTGTCCAGGTCAAGGATGCTGATTGGAGGGAGAGAGGCAGAGGGGACCTTGCAGCAATTTTCTGGAGCAGGGCTGGAGTCTGCATTCCATACCTCATGCACCTCTGTTATCTGCAGCATATGAAGCAAGCCTGTGCAGTAAATGCACAGCAGATGCTAGTCATGCCCTCTGCATTTATCACATCAGCTTTGTGCAAAGCGTAGCACACGTTAGGTGATATGCCCCTGTCTTCTATAAATCTAATATGTATTCTAATGCTCAGGATTCCGAGGTGTTTTTACTACTACTATTAATCATTTATATAGTGCTACAAGACTTACACAGCGCTGTACATACACATGTAGAGACAGTCCCTGCTCATCAGAGCTTACAATCTAAACAAGACAGACAATGCAATAGCTAAGAAAAGGGGTTCAAATAGGGAAAGGTAATGAGATACAAGGAGCACAAAGGATCAGGATCCAAAAGCAGCCTCAAAGAGGTAAGCTTTTAGCATGGATTTGAGATGGAGCCTAACGTACAATTTGTTCCAGGCATAATGAGCAGCAAAATGAAAGGATCTAGGGAATTAAAAATAAAGCTTCCTTAAAATTGAGGATCTTTGTTTAATTCACACCACACATTCCAGCCGGTCATATATATATATACACACATACAAGGTGTGACAAAAAAGAAAAGAGACTGTCCCGTAAATGTTGTATTACAAAATCTACAGAGAAATTACACATTGTCCACTTCAAAGTAATCCCTCCTAGAGTTAATGCACTTCTGCATTCGCTTCTGCCACGTACGGAAGCACTCGGTAAAGTCGTTCTCCTTGAGGCCCCTGAGCTCCCTCGTCACAGTGGCTTTGATCTCTTCTACAGAGGCGAAATGAGTTCCTTTGAGCACAGTTTTCAGCCTGGAGAAGAGCTAGAAGTCGCACGGTGCGAGATCTGGGGAATAAGGAGGATGGTCGAGAGCTGTGATCAGTTTGTTGGCCAAGAACTGCCTTACACTGAGTGCGGTGTGTACGGGCGCATTGTCGTGGTGGAGCAGCCACGACTTGTCTCTCCACAGAGCCCGCCTGCTGCGCCGAACCTGGTCATGGAGGTGATTGAGGACCTGCTGGTAGAAGTTCTGGTTGACTTTCTGACCCTCAGGCACAAACTCATGATGGACCACTCCCTTCTGGTCGAAGAATGCGATCAGCATGACCTTGATTTGGACACATGCGCCTTCTTGGGTCTGGGTGACAGTGGAGTCTTCCACTGCAGGCTCTGTCTCTTGCTTTCAGGGTCATACTGGAAGACCCAAATCTTGTCTCCTCTGATGACTCGGCCAACGAACTCTAGATCTTCTCCAATCTTCTCTAGCAAGTCTCGACAAACATTGACACAGTGCTCCTTCTGGTTGTCCGATAAAAGCCCGGGCACCATCTTGGCACACACCTTCTGCATCCCCAGCTCCTGCACCAAGATAGTCCGCACTGACTTCTTGTTCAGGCTGAGCTCCTCAGCTATCATCCACACCAGCTGGTTCACTCTGTCAATGTTCTCAGCCGTTTTTGTCATGGAAGTCCGTCCTGACTTGGGGTCATCCTCCACCTCCTCGCAGCCAGTCTTGAAGCGTTTGTGCCACTCGAAGACTCACGGCCTTGACACTGCATCTTCTTCATAAGCCTTTTGGAGAAGTTGGAGACACTCAGTTGGGCCCTTCTCCAACTTAACCAGAAATTTCAAGTTGATTCTTTGCTCCATATTTCTGCCACCTCCAGTTGTGTGACAAAGCGATGGAGCAGTGTGCTACAAAAAACCCCCTGAAAAACAGAGTGAGAGAGATGAAAAATATTGCAGAATAGTGGCGAGATGTTGCACAACAGTGACATAAGTGTTTAGCCAATTGGTATTGAGTCATGGGCGTGGCTGCCACAATCTCATTTCTTTATGTCACACCTCATATATATATATAATCTTTTCAGGGAAAATATTTCCTGCTTTTCAGTTTCGCTTGGACTGCTTCTTTTCCAATGATAATGTTTTATTTGGCTCTTTAATAGACTGAGTAAATTCAACACCTGACAAAACTTATAAATAGTTCCACCCAGACAATTTCTGGGAGAACTGCCCTTATTTTAATGTCAATTATATTTGCTGCGACTTTTCTGCCAGCAGTGAACACTCATACAGGATTCCTTCACAATCAGCTGAAACCTCACACCCCCCAAATGATGGATTCTGAGATAATTTCAAAATATCTCATCTCTCAAAATTTAATTAACTCTTTTCTTCGCTGCCATAAAAAGTAAATTGCCTTTCAGCACACACACACTATTCACTCACTCGTGTGTATAAGTAACCCCAGCAGCTTTACTTATTTCCTGATGGTGTGATAAGATGAAGGTTATGAAAACTTGTTTTTCCCAACCAACCTCTTCCAGAACTGAGAGTCCTTGTATTCCTGTCAGCACAGGAGCTTTTTTGGTCTTTACCCAAACCTCATTTCAACAAACAAGCCTTATATCTCTAACATGTAAAGTAGCTAGTTTTTAATCTCTGATACACCCTAATGTATATAGTTCTCAAAATGTTTCATGTAAAACTTCTGTCCATAGTTCATTGATGTTCCATGTAAAAACAGACTTGCCGCTCTGTTATTAACTTGTTCTTTGTAAACCGCACTTGATCACTGGAAGGTGCGGTATATAAATGATTGTTAAATAAATAAATAACATTAATGAAATGATCAAGGCCAAAAGTAAAATATTTTCTATCAGGATTATTTAGATTACGATTTGTCTCAATTGTTCCTCAAATTACCTAAGGTCCTGACAAAAGGTTATGGGTTTTTTTTAACTCAATAAACTAGCAGATTAACCTTATTTCTTTCCTTATCTAGCCTAGCATTATCATCTTTTGCTTATACTGTTCTAAGAAAGGGGGTTTTAACCCACGTTAGTAAAAAAAAATATCTATTACGTTGGTCTAATAAAAACATGTCACCTTATATTCTTCTTTTTTTACTTTATTAACCTTTAAAGCTAGCACAGAAACTACATTAATGTTCTCTTTTTCTAACAATCTCGCTTAAATCTCCCTCACTTCTCTCTCTCTCACACATACACTACAACCCTTTATATACTGCTTACTCATGTACCTCATACATATACAGCCACAGCCAAAGTAGGCAATAGATCTAATTCTCCATCCCTTTTGGTAAGGTTGCTAGGGTAGCTCACTGAAACTGCCTAATTTTAAGGCCAAAACAGCTTTGAGGAATCACTCCTAAAATTATTTAAAGGAACAATAACTTATATTCCAATGCAGTATCTTTCTGAAAGAGTTTCTCGCTATTAAAACTTCTCAAATTTTATCTTATGCTCTTAACTATAATAATGCATTCGTTCCTTTCAGCAATGCAGCCATGCTCATCAGATACACCTGCTGGCACACTATGAGGTTTGTCTACTAAAGGCACACAGCAGTGACAGCTAACACAGGACAAATGCAGACAATTTTTAGTGATGGCTGTATTCTGCACCTTAATGGGCGAGGTACGGTAATGCTGGTACGGTGTTTGGTACCACAGGTGTTGACAGCATGCACCATCTATGGGTGGCGTTAGTTGCATCAGTGATGCTCAATCCACACACCGTGTTATTTGCTGAGGAAATAAAAGGCACGCCTCCAACAGATAACGCATGACTTTTTCAGCTACTAACCCACATTAGCTGCAGATGCCTACCGCGCTTTAGTAAGCATACCATTTAGAATTTCCCCCTAGCATCACAATCATTACACCTCTCCAAAGCGTCCTCCCCATGCTTCTTCGATCAAGACCACCACCACAACCAGTCATTGCCACGACCTTCAAGAACTGCAGCAGCCACCGTGGGATCTCAAGTCCCGCTCACTTCCACCCCGGACCCGCATTCCATGGCAGGGCTGAGGGGCGATCCCCAAGCTGGCCTCCTCCCACAGGAGCGCAGCCTCTTTTGCAGACCTCAGTTTCCCACAGCAGATCTACTAGGGCTGCAAAGCGCAGCTGTCCTTGCTCCCTGCAACAGCGAATAAAAACAGCAGTCCTAAAGCTCCCGAGCACACCACAAATCACTGCAGGGGAAACATTCCACCTGCACTCACTGCACTAGCCCCGCGAGCCAACACCAGCGCCACAATCCTCGTTCTCTCTGGAGCAGCGGCCCATCAGCAGTGTTCTCTCCTGACTTGCGGGCGTCCCACAATGGCTGCTGCAATGTATACAAAACAAAGAGAAAATGTATTTTAACACTTGTCCACATATAACTTCCTGTTCAGAACCCCGCTGGCCTAAAGGTCTAGTGCCACTCTCCTCGCTGCACCCCGACTACACTCCACACTCTCCGAGGGAACACAAAAACCTCCCTACCCAGATTCCCTAGCGGCGTGTTCATCCTCTGCCACCAGGTCCCGCCTCCCTCTCGTTCGTATTCGCCGATTCTCGAGCACCGGCTCGCATCTTATTTGCTCTGATTGGTCCGTTCTTATGCCCTCGGAAAGGCCTTTGAAGAGCCCCGTCCAGCAAGGCTGGGGCGCGCGCCGTTCCCCTCGTGGTCGAGCGTGCTTCGTGCATGCGCAGCAGCTGCAGCACGAGACTGGCAGAGGACTTACGAGCTGTGAGCGGTGGAGTCGTAGTCGGTTGGATGGTGCAGCAGAGCTTGCGGGGTTTGTTCTGAGGCGGACAGGCATTAATAATTGGTAGTGGCTTGTCTCCATCCAAGCGTGAGGATTTCTTGCTGCTATCGTGTTTTTTTTCTTCTTCTACAGATAATAGACATCCCTTGGTATTAGATAGAACGAGCTGTAGGGAAAAGAAACGTTTTTGTGGGTTTGTCATGAGAGGGGCTCACCGACCTTGGACTTGTTTGCCGCCAGGGAGAGCCACAAGGTAGAAAGCAAGCAAGCGAGCGAGTGAGCGGGGCAGGGATTCACGCGTCTGGTGCATGGCGATTGTGGGTCATGGGCCAGAGAAGACTTGTACAGCCTTGGACAGTCAGTGTCCTGTAAGCCTATAGCGAGTCCATGCCAAAGCCAACTAAAGCACATTTCCCGTTCACAGGTATGTCCCTTAACGTGTATAGTACGTGGTGATTCAATTGCATTGTGAAGACCCTCGGGACATTTTTTATATGCCTTTGTCCTATATAGTTCAATATATGAAGATAAATGGGAAACTAGTGTTTGGTCCAAGGAATCTGTAAAGGAGCGTTGGTTCATCATTCTTTTTTGCCTGCATGTCGGCCCCCAGGTATTTCAAATCCCTTGTATCGACGTTCCTATTACCATTCCTTTTCGGTATCCCAAGACCCCCGTCCTCTTTGTTGCTGTCAGCACCTGCTACGCTCTCGCTTTTGGGGTGGGACGGGACCCCAGGAGCAGATCCTGCACTGTCTGCCCGTTTGGAGACAGCTCTCTTCCTTGGCATCCTCCTTTTCTGTGCGTAGAAGAAAGAGGGGAACCTGCATGATCGAGTCCCACCCCCTTCCCTGATAAATGAGTAATCCACAGGCTTCTCCTGTCATCAACCAGCCGTATTCAATAAGTATGTTGTTTCAGGAAGGTAAGTGGTGGATTTTACTTCTTTGTCTATCTTTTTTTTTTCTTGCATTCTTTCCCACCCAATAGAATGTTGAATAGCAATTGTACCTAATGAGTTGAAAATGGTTTCTGGTCTTTCAGGGGGCAAAATAATTCTGAAAAGTTAATGGGACCAAATTTGGTGGGAAAAGACATATCGAGTTTGAAATTTGGACTGGGGGTTCAAGAAGAACAATGTCTCAAAAATTGGTTCTGTGCATTTCTGTGGGAAATGGAGTTCCAGCAGCTGCAGCATAGAAACATGGATACATCATATGGTGCATGGCACTGAAAATTCTTTCTAGCCCCTCTAGTTGAGTATGTATGTGCGCAAAAATATGCCAGTGTCAACAGATTTCAAATAATGCATTGTATATTTATACCAGAGGGTATCACCATATTGCCATGATTAGTCACTATGACTAGGAGGTCATACATTGTAGCCAGTTACAGACTACATAGTTAATTTAATAAGTGTCACTGTATGTAGCAATTCTGATGATCTGAATTCTACTGTGGCCGATTCCAGCCCAGAAGGAATTGGGATGTGGCCAGAGCTGGTGTTAGATATACTAGGATATAAATTTGGGCAGGGTCGTACCAAGCTAGAAATGTGCCCTGTGCCACTAATGCATCTTGTGCTCCTCTCCCTCTGTCCTAGCCACCTGCAGAAACTCACTGTTCTTGAGCTTCCTGGAAGCCTGCTGATAACTGGCATCATTTCTTTATTTGCATTATGTGCAGTCGCACCGCTCACACAGCCCTTGGTACGGCCTTACTTCAGAGCAGACTGGCAAGCTATGTCGTCTTCAGCTTCAGATAGCTTTAGGGTCCAGGGCAGTTGTCCTAGTTGCTTCCCTTAATGCTGATCCTCGGTTCAGAAGTGGGAAAGCATGCAGGGCATACTTTTTCTGTGTGTGTCTGTGGAATTGCTGCTTTCAAACTGTCTATCCTTTCTCCTAACAGCTGTGTATCAATGTTTCTGTGGAACCTCCTCTCCCATAGAAACCAAAAGAAACACATTGGGCTGTTTTTGGGGTGCTTCATTTTTCTGGAACTCCTCAGTCTGATCTTGGCTAGTTTCAAACTTCAGGTGTATTTTTCCCATGGGTTTCCCCCATGTCAAATTCTGTTTTGTTCTGTGGTGTATCCGTCAGCAAAACAACTCTTAAGCAACTTGTGTTTGGCCCATTGCATATAATTTCTTTCCATTATTCACTAAGATTAGAAAGAATTAAAAATGCTGGCAAATAACATTTTATTAGGACAAACATGCCCCAAAAAAAGAAAGTCATGATTAAAAGGGAGGGAGAGGACCTATATTGCCACCACAGTAAACTAAATGCAACCATTTTATAATGGCCATGAGGTTGCAATCTACATCTTGTGTTGCTGGCCACTTCTACCGTGCTGTAATAAATAGACCCCTGAATCATAAAACATATATAAACTTGCTCGGTTTCTGGCTTTATTATGCACCTATTGATTTTATATGGATGTTTTGTTTTGTTTTTCTTTTTTTTGTCCAAATATGTTGGATCTGATTTATGAGAGGTTTCTTTCCCTGTCATGCTGACGGGGTTTACTTTGTAGACTAAAGGAAGTGGAGCTGGGGAGCTGAGGCAGGAGCCGCAGCAGGGGGCTTGGATTAGGAAGCAGAATAGTTATTCTCTTCTTTGCTCTCGGCCAGTGGTTCTCAACCCTGTCCTCGGGACACACCTGGCCAATCAAATGCATATTCATTGTGGTCAAGTGTGTCCCGAGGACATGATTGAAAATCCCTGCTCTAGGCTTACTCCATCCTCTCCATGTTCCAAGTCCAAAACGGAGCATGTTCCCCCTTGCCTCCAGGCTGTGCATTGGCTTCCCACCAGCTCTCGCATACGCTTCGAAATCCTATTACTAATTGTTAAGATAAAATTAAATCTCGGAGCAAGCACTTTGGGTAAGCTGATAAATCGCTACACTTCTACACGTCCTACCAGAAGGTGCTTACTCGACACCCTAACACAGTCAAATGCTACCTCCATTATCTATAAAATACATGTAAAAGTCTTTGCCCTTTATGCACATAACATCTGGAACAAACTGAGAGATGACCTCGGGTCAATCACTGACCTGAAGGACTTCCATAAAGCATTAAAAACTGATTCTTTCCCTTTCTATGCCGTCAATGGGTTTCATGTAGCTCTGCCTTCCACCCACTCCCCCCCCCCCACACACATACATAGTATGTAAATAATCCCCACTGTGCTATTACTGGAAACATTTGCTTTAACGATCATTTGTTTGTTATCCATTTTTCTATGCTTAAACACACTTTGCCAAACCTAAAGTTTATTAGCATGGAATTTTGGGGGAATTTCTCCATATGGGTTAGTTTTGTGCATACCATGACAGTCATGAACCTCACTTCTAAGCCAGGGTATGGGGAGTAAGATCTCCAGTCTCTCTCATATTTACTGCTAAGGCTTGGCACGGTACTTGCATCGGTCAAAGAGAGCCTCTTACTGGAATTCTTATGACTAGTATGACTAGTATGTGAAGATGTGCTTGGAAATTCTTTATCAAGCCTGTGTACCCAACATGATGGGAAATATTTTTGTATCTTTCTGCCACATTTGCTTGTTCTCTGACTGCGTTTCCTGGTATTTCAGGATCTTCTGCCTCTCCACATGATTCAGACTAGTTGCTTGGAACTGATACCTCTGTTATCAATGCCGTTCTGGTGTTTTTCTCCTTAACCATTATATCCAGCTTCCTCACATCCAGCTTTCTATTGGTCGGAATGGGAGTATCCCAGGTGATCATAACCTCCTCATTCTCTGTAATTCTCCTGGGGTCATGATCCTAGTGCTTTTCGGGCACAGTGATATTGCAGTGCTTACAGAGTTTCCAATGAGTGAGACGTGCTACTTTAATATGTCTTTATGGAAATTTTCTGCCATCAGAACTTCACAGCCAGCTATGAGGTGAGTCACCATTTCCAGGTCTGTCTTACAGAATGGACATGTGTCTGTGTTGCCAGTTTTTTCAATGCTAGCTATAAACCATCTCGTCTGTAAGCTGCTTCCTGGGCTGCAACTACCAACCTCTCATTCTTCGATTTCATTTCATCCCTCCTTAATCATTCATGCATCCGTTCTTGATTGACATAGGGTTCTTGGAGTAACACTCTGTATTTGTACATCTGCCACTTGTTTGTCCTTTGATCTAATTCCTTGAAGAGGAGTAACATCTTAGTTCTTGCTGATGCATCTTTACTGTTTGGCTATGGAACTGATTTAACTAGAAAGGAGCCAAGTACACTGTAAATAGGAACATAAGAGATGCCGTACTGAGTCAGACTAAGTGTCCAGCAGTGGCCAATCCAGGTCACACATACCTGTCGGGTTCCCAAAAGATATATAGCTTCTATGCTACTTGTATCAGAGGTAAGCAGTGGATGTCCTCGGTCCACTTTAGTAATAGTTTATGGAATTTTCTTCCAAGAAATCAAACAAATCTCTTTTAAATCCAGCTGCATGAACTGCTTTTACTAAATCCTCTGGTAACAAATTCCAGAGTTTGATTACGTGTTGCGTAAAAAGGTTTTCTCAGATTTTTGTTTATTTGTTTGTATTATACTGTATATGCGCTATACTGTAGCTTCATTGCATGCCCCTTAGTCTTTCTACTTCTTGATGGAGTAAACAACTAATATATATTTACCTGTTCATTTCATTCATTATTTTATAGACCTCTATGATATCTCCCCTCAGCTGTCTCTCTTCCAAGCTGAAGAACCCTAATCTTTTAAGCCTTTCCTCATAGGGCTATCCTTCCATCCCCTTTACCATTTTGTTCGCTCTTCTCTGTATCTCTTCGGATTCCGCTGTAACCTTTTTAAGATGTGACCAGAATTGCATACAATTTTAGAGGTGTGGTCGTACCATGGAGCAATACAGAAGTAGTAGTATATGTTTGGGTTTTATCCTCCATTCCTTTCCTTATGATTTCCAGCATTCTGGTGCTTTCTTGGCCGCAGCTGCACACTGGACAGAGTTTTAACATATTTTCCAAATACATTTATTTATTTTATTTATTTATTTACATTCTCTTATATACCGCGCTATTCTGCATCAGTGCGGTTTACATTGAACAAACTGAAATTACATTGAACAGGGCATTATAACTTGGAGATAACTATTTTACAGGGGACATGGGCTATGGAGGGTTAAGTGGCTTGCACCTGTGGGACTAGAAACCCCAGTCCTTCCGGCCCAAGGTTGCTGTCCTCTAGTGGGATTTGAACCCCCGACCTTCCGGCCTGAAGTACCCTGCCCCAACCACTAGGCCACTCCTCCACTCCTGTTAGACCAGTTCAGACTAGTGGATTGTGTCCCCCTGCTAGCAGATGGTGTGACAGAGAAATTCCCAAAGCTTTGAGACATCTCCCTTGGTATAAAAACCCATCCCTCAAGGGAACCTTCAGTATTTTCTCTGTCTGAGCAGATGGTAGACTTCTCCTAGCTCCTGGCGTTCTCTGAGAAGAGATTTGGTGTTAGTGTAGCTATCTTTGACAGTTGTGCACACTGTGGTGCTCCTTCTTTGCCGACTGTTTTCCTTTCTTCACTTTACGGAGCTGCCCCTGGTCAAGAGGAACAGTAGAGCACCTCTGAAGGGAAGTGCTCCTGCCAATGAGGAGCAGTTGCAGACTACTGTTCTTCAAGCAAGACTTCTATCAGCTAAATTGGCAGTTATCTTTGAATTCCTTCAACTTTAAGGTGTGTTTGTGTTTATTTTTTTGTTTGTTTGTTTTTTTTTTAATATTCAAGGACCCTGTTGCTGAGGAAGTTGTTGGGCTGTATTTTTTCCTTCTGGACCCTTCCTCCTTCATCTGTTTGTTTTTCCTCTGAGAGCAGTGAGTGCTTTATCTCTTTTGCGGTTCTCTTTTAAAGCAGCGTTCTGATCTATTTTTCGGTGGTATCTTGTTCTTCTGACCGCATGAACCTCCCTTCTTTTTTTCAGTGTGTTCAGTTTTCTGCAGTTGCCTTTTTCCTGCTTCTCTTCATGCGGTTAGTTGGTGGCTGCTGCTTCCCAGCTCTGTTTTGCTGTTTCCCGCAATAAGTTTTGTGCCATGGCTGCCATTCTTTCTTCAGAGTCTGTTGATTTTTGCTCCCCAGCTGTTTCTGTGACTTTTTCTTTTATCCTGTTGTAAAAATGGCTTCTTCCCTACAATGTTGCTTGGACTGTGGGAAGAAATGTAAGATTTTGGAAGGTAGTTTGTGTTCCTCCTGTAGGTCTGATCAAGGGGGTTCTTCTGCGCCTGTAGGTCCTTGTTCCAGTAGCCCTTCTAGGTCTCTTGCTTTAGCTCCCTCTGGGTTACCTCAGGGTAATGCTAGATCTCAAGATGCCCTTCCTCTGGTTTTGTTGCCTGAGCAGCCTGCTCACCCTCTACGACTCTCTATTCAGCCTATGCAGATTTCAGCTGACTGCTCTGATCTCCAGTTTATGCAGCTGTTCCATCAGTCCTGGGATATGTGGTGCTCAGGGACTTTTGCTGCTCTGAATGCTGCTGATCCACAGTCTAGAAAGCCGAAGTTTGACTGGAGCTTCTTTAGATCTGGCCAAGGATACCAACTCTCCTGCAGGGGAAGACTGTGATAGTCCTTCACATGAAACGTTCTAGCACTTCTGAGTCTGGCCAGAAAGAAGGAGAGCTTTCACCATTGGAAGATGACCAGGATATCCGGTTATTCCATAAGGAAGCACTTTCTGCTCTCATTGTTGAAATTACAGTCTTTGCACCTCTCGGACTCTCGAGTGCAACAATGTTTGAATTTCTCTAAACCTCAGGGAGACCCCTTCATCTTGGGCATCAGGAAATCTTCTAAGGCTTTTCCCTTTCTCCTGGAACTACAAAAGATGGTCTCCCTAGATTGGAATTCTCCTGATGTGTCTCTACGCTCCGCTTGTCGCTCGGGGTGTGTTTACATTTGCTCTTCAGATGATCTTGACAAGCAGTTGTTTCCCTAAAGTAGATGCCCTGGTCACTGTAGTCATTAAATGCACAACCATTCCTGTGGAGGGTGGCACTGCCCTCCGTGATCAGACAGGTCGCAAGATGGAGAGCCTCTTAAACACTTTTTTGTCATTGACCTTGGTATTGCAGGCCTCTGTTTGCAGAGGTCTTGCTGTTTGCACTCTGCTCCGATGCTTCAGTCACTTTTGGATGCCTCGTTTTTAGAGTCGGTCACTGCTTTTTTTGCAGATGCCTTTTTTGATCTGCTGCTACAGTGGTTTGGTGTTGGCAGTGGCTCCATCATTGGAATATAGATGCTGCTTCCAAGCTTCCTTTCGAGGACCACCACCTTTGTTGAGGATTTAAAAAATCTTGTGAAGGTTTTGGGGGAAGTCAAGCCTCAATGTTTGCCGGAGGATAAGCCCTAATCAATTTTCATCATCCTGCCTTGTTGTCGTCCGTATCCTCATCTTATAGAGTCTGCTTCTGAGATGTTTGTCACTACCAGCCTGACAAGGCTGGTTCTAAGCCTCAGGCCTTGTGGGGTATCCAGTGCAAGTGGGACAATTTCTCCTCATCCAAAAATTTCTGGTTCTGCCATATCCTTCTGTTGACAGTTTCCGGCTCCATTCTGGGGTGCCTTCTATGGCCGGACGCTTATGGTATTTTTCCTGCGAATGGACCCAATTAACATTGAGCCGGTGGGTAATAACAGAGGGTTATGCTCTCAACTTCACCTAGCCCATGCCGAATGTTTTCCTCATCTCTCCATCCAAAAAAAAAAGTTCTTTCTGATGTCTTTCCAGTAATTTTCTCCTCAGGTGCCACGCACCATTTTGGGCACTAGGCCCAACCTTTTCCTTCAGAATGGGGGAAACCCGCTTCGGGTTTCAAAAAGTGTTCTAAGTGTGGCGGTACCATCTCCATCACTGACACCCATGAGTGGTGCCTCAAATGTTTAGGTCCTGACCACTCTCTTTCAGAGTGTGTTGCCTGTGGGATGATGTCGAAAAGGGGCCGGCAAAACCGAGCTGCTAAACTTAGCACCCTTTTTCCCTCCGATGCAGCCTCTGTGGCATCGACATCTTCCAGGGCTTCGTCTTCCTCCCATGGATCTCAACATAAATCTAACTAAACATAAATCTAGCTGGTCCTCAAAGGGTAGATCTCCTTCTAAACATCAAGATGCCTCTGGTGTTGCCTTTGAGGGACTTTCACTGGCAAAATTGCCCTGGCGGGAGGCTTCAGCTTTCAAAACACTAACGGGGCTCCAGGATGTTTTCGAGGCTTCAACCTCAGCAGAACTACTGGTGCCATGCTCTAGGGTTCTGGCTGCATCATCTGGCACTGATACCCATTGGCAGTGTCGATAAACAAGAGATTCTTGGCTATTGAACGCAGTCTGGTGGCTCTTCTCACGGCCTCGATGCCCCTGAAACTGCTTCAGACAATTCAACTGGTACCGGCATCGACATCGGCAGGTATTCTACCGGGACTGAGTCATGCGTGTCTATCCGGCATCGACAAGTCGGTACCGGACCACTCCGATGCCGACTTTGATCGGTACCGGTACTGTGCCTTGCACGATCACCCGGATTGGAGATACTTTGAATCCTCGGATGAGTCTGAAGACTCTGAAAGCTCTGTTGATACCAGAGTACTTCTTCTTGAGGATTACTCTTCTCCTCAGCGCAGGATGTCTCCACCAGAGGATATGTCCTTTCAGGATTTTATCTGAGATGTTGTCCAAGGTCTTTCCATCACAGTGGCTCCTGAAAAAGAGACTAGGGCAAAGGAATTAGAAATCCTACAATACCCTAAAGCTCCCAAGGAGGCAGTTACCTTACCTATTCATGAGATTTATTTTATTTATTTATTTACATTTCTTATATACCGCACTATTTGACATCAGCACGGTTTACATCGAATACAAAATTCAGCACAAAAACATGTCTGAGTTACAGTAAACAAGGTCATAAAACTTGGATAACAAGGTAATTACAAATAACAGGACATTAAACTTGGATTGCAAGGAAAACTATTGACATCTTTAAATTATAGCACAAATGAAACGTAATTAATGGTCATTGGAACCTTATAATTAATGGTCAGTGGAACCTTACTACGTGGGGTATTCTGACTCACTAGGTGATTCGGAGTTCCTATAACTAACGGAGAGGGGACGTGCTTCTGCACTCACCGGGAAGTATTTAAGGAATAAGTAATGTTTGAAGGCCTTTCTAAATTGAAGCAGGTTGGTGATTTGCTCTAATATCTGTTGGCAAGGCATTCCAGCGTTTTGGGGCACGGAGACTGAAAGCCCTGTTTGCTGTTGATGAGGTGCAACTTGTAAGTTCACGAGGGACCATTAGCATATTTAGTGCCATTGATCTTCTTGATCTATTCAGGGGTATGGGTTTGATGAGATCGGTTAATGATGTGGAGGAGAGACTATTTACCGCTTTGAAGGTAAGTAGTAATGTCTTGAATGATCTTATGTTAAGGATGTGAGAAACACCTCTGACCACATCTCCTCACTCTCGAAGACTCAACACCATGTATCGAGTTCCTCCTTGTCCTGGGTTTCAGAAGACTCAATTACCACACCATTCCATAGTGGTGGAATCAGCCATGAGACGGATAAAGAGTGCAAAAAGGCATGCATCTAATCCTCCAGGACGTGAGTGTAGGACTCTTGACGCCGTTGGACGTCGATCCTTCCAGGCTTCCATGCTTTTTGCTAGGATCAGTTCCTATATCTTGTATATGGGAATGTTCCTTAAAGAGGTCACAGGAGATTTAGAGCTTATGAGCCCTCTCCTTCCTGATGATAAAAGGCAAGATTACCTTGCTCTTGTCAAACATGCTCAGGATGTTTCCAAGTTTGTGAATCGTGCAGCCTTTGACTGCTTTGAATGCATAAGCAGAACCTCTGCCATTGCCATAGTTGCACGTAGGATTGCCTGGCTCCAGGCATCTGACTTGGAAATTTGGGTACAGGACAAACTAGGGAATATACCTTGCACAGGAGAGAATCTCTTTGGCAAGAATTTGCAGGAAAAAGCTAATGAGATAGATGCTGCCAATGTCACTTTGGATAGATTGTCTAAATCTACTACTGATCCTGCGAGGAAAAGATACTCTAAGAAACCATTCTTCAGCAAGAAGAAAATGTATTATCCCTCCTATACCCAGCAGGGACATCTTTTAGATCAGTCTGCCCAAAAGGGACAGCAGCAACAATCTAGGCAAAGAAAGACAAAAGCAGCTAAGCCTCAACTGTCTCAGCAGACTCAGCCTCCACAGGGGCTTTAACTCCTATCTTGTGAACTTTGCCTTCGTGGCCCTGAACGGCCCAGAACCCTCTACCATCCTAGGAAGATTGTCATTTTGCCCCCAGATGGGGTCAGATAACAGCAGAAAATTGGACTTTGTCTATTGTAAGAGAGGGGTACAGCTTCATTTCCTCAGCATGCCCCCTCCTACAATGGTAAGACAGTTCAATTCTCAGACCTCTCTCAACGACTGGTTAGGTCAAGAGGTCACTGTGCTCCTTGCTCAAGGGGCAATAGAAGAGGTATCCATTCCCCAATGGGGTACAGGGTTTTACTTCCCCTATTTCCTTATTCCAAAGAAAACAGGAGGACACAGACCCATTTTAGAAGTCAGAGAATTGAACAAATTCCTGTTCAAAATGATTTCTCTAGGAACTCTGCTGTCATACCTTCAGAGTGAGGATTGGCTTTGTTCTCTAGATCTCGAGGATGCGTACACTCATGTTCTCATCCATCCAACTCACCAAAAGTTCCTTCGCTTTCTGTTTCAAGGGAAGCACTACCAATACAGGGTTCTTCCTTTTGGACTGGCCTCTGCACCAAGGGTGTTCACAAAATGCATGGCTGTGGTGGCAGCATTTCTCCGCACCCTGGGAATATTCGTCTTCCCTTACTTAGATGACTGGCTCATTCGAGCCCCTTCAGCGCCGAGGCCAGGATTGCTCTCTCACACAACGTGCATCCTTCAGTATTTGGGACTTGTCATAAACTTCCCAAAATCCAGCCTTGCTCCCACTCAATCCCTAGAGTTTATAGGAGCTCTGCTGGATACCAGACAGACAAGGTCCTTCCTTCCACAGCCCCGCTGCCTTCTCATTGTGTAGTTAGTTTCCCAAGTAGTGCTAAAACCTCACCTCACTGCTCGGGAAATGTTACAGTTGCTAGGCCACATGGCATCCACCGTGCATGTGGTTCCTTATGCTCGCCTCCATATGAGGGCAGCCCAGTGGACTTTATCCACTCAGTGGACTCAGTCGTAAGGTTGCCGGTCAGATAAAATAGCAAACTCAGATCACCTTATTTTGGCCCTCCAATGGTGGCAGTCACCCCAAAACGTTTTGGTGGGGTCTCCTTGGGGTCTAAGGGAATGAGTCTGTTCTCTAGAGGCTAGAGTAGCAGACTTGGAAAACATAAGAAAGACAGAGAGGTACATAGACGAGACCTACAGGGATATAGTCCTGAAGTCCCACCTCCAGTCTGGCAGCATCCCTGTTGCCATGGAGGAGAGAGGTCACGTGACAGGAGAGCATCACCCTGGTGTAGCAGGAAGTGATCCTGTAACTAGGACCTGTCCTCCAGGTGATGTAAAACCCTCTTGCACCGAGGGAAATTTCTCCAGGGCCATGTGCCCATGAGGGAAGGGTTAGGACAGCCGTTATAGTTGGTGATACGATCATTAGTCATGTAGATAGCTGGGTGGCTGGTGGATGTGAGGATCGCCTGGTAACATGCTTGCCTGGTCGAAGGTAGCAGACCTCACGCGCCACCTAGATAGTGCTGGGGAAGAGTCTGCTGTCTTGGTACATATCGGTACCAATGACATAGGAAAATGTGGTAGGGAGGTTCTGGAGGCTAAATTTAGGCTTTTTAGGTAGGAAGTTGAAATCCAGAACTTTCAGGGTAGCGTTCTCCGAAATGCTTCCCGTTCCATGTGCAGGACCCAAAAGGCAGGCAAAGCTCCGGAGTCTCAATGTGTGGATGAGACAATGGTGCAGAGATAAGGGTTTTGGATTTGTTAGGAACTGGGGAACATTCTGGGGAAAGGAGGGGCTCTTCCGAAGGAATGGGCTTCACCTTAACCGGGATGGAACAAGGCTGCTGGCATTAACCTTTACAAAGGAGATAGAGAAGCTTTTAAACTAGATAATAGGGGAAAGCCAACAGTCGCCCAAGCGTGCATGGTTCAGAAGAATGTATCCTTGAAGGATACTACCAAGAGCAGAGAGGTTCCAAAAAAGAGAAAAGTAGCTCAAATGCCCATGAGTATGGAGCAGACAGAGCTTAAAGATCCCAAATTACCCATGCCTACCAATAGCCAAATTAATATGAATAAAATATAGCCTCTAAAATGCTTGTTTGCAAATGCTAGAAGTCTAAAAAATAAGATGGGAGAGTTAGAATATATAGCACTAAATGAGAGGTTAGATATGATTGGAATATCAGAGACATGGTGGAAGGAGGACAACCAGTGGGACACTGTGATACCTGGGTACAAACTATATTGTAATGATAGAGCTGATCAAATTGGTGGAGGGGTTGCGCTCTATGTTAGAGAGGGCATTGAGTCAGAAAGGATTAAAGCTTTGCAGGAAACAAAATTTTGCTGTAGAATCTCTATGCATTGAAATTCCATGTAAAAACGGGAATGCGATGGCAGTGGGGGTGTACTATCGAACACCTGGCCAGAATGAACAAATGGATGATGAAATGCTTAAAGAAATCAAGGAAGCTAACAAAATTTACAGCGCAGTAATAATGGGTGATTTCAATTACCCCGGTATTGACTGGGTCAGTGTCACGGCGGGACATGCTAGGGAGATAAAGTTACTAGGTGAAATAAATGACTGCTTCTTGGAGCAGCTGGTTCATGAACCGACCAGAGGGGAAGCCGTATTAGACCTAGTCCTTAGTGGAACACCAGATCTAGTGCAAGAGATAAGGGTGTTGGGGCCACTTGGCAATAGTGATCATAGCATGATCGCCTTTGATTTAATTAGTGGAGGAGGGATAGTAAGGAAATCCACAGTACTACCTTTTAACTTTCAAAAGGGAGACTATGATAAAATGAGGAAAATAGTTAAGAGAAAACTAAAAGGAGCAGTTGCAAAGGTTAAAGACTTACATCAAGCTTGGGTGTTGTTGAAAAAATACTATCTTGGAAGCCCAGACCAGCTGTATTCCACGCTTTAAGAAAAGTGGAAGGAAGTCCAAAAAACTGCAAGCATGGTTTAAAGGTGAGGTCAGAGAAAAAAAAGCATCTTTCAGGAAATGGAAAAAAGAGCCAAACGACGAAACCTGGAAACAGCACAAGCACTGGCAAGTCAAATGCAAGGCATTGATAAAGCAGGCAAAGGGAGAATTTGAGAAGAAGCTTGCTATGGAAGCAAAAACGTGAAATAAAGATTTTTTTCAAGTACATTCATAGTAAAAAACCTGTGAGTCAGTTGGTCCATTAGATGATAGAGGAGTTAAAGGGGCACTAAGAGGCGACAAGGCGATAGCGGAGAGACTGAATGAATTCTTTGCTTCGGTCTTTACTGAGGAAGATGTAGGGATGTTACCCATGATTGAAGTGGTATTTAAAGGTGCGGAAGAATTGAAGGAAATATCGATACATGGGGAAGATGTATTACAACTATTAGATAAACTGAAGAGTAGCAAATCACCTGGGCCGGATGGTATACATCCAAGGGTGTTGAAAGAGCTGAAATATGAGATTGCAGACCTGCTATTAGTAATCTGTGAACTATCATTAAAATCATCTCTAATACCTGAAGATTGGAGGATTGCCAATGTAACACCAATTTTTAAAAAGGGTTCCAGGGGTGATCCGGGAAACTACAGATCGGTGAGCCTGACGTCAGTACCAGGAAAAATGGTAGAAACCATCATAAAGAATAAAATTACTCAGCATGTAGATAGCCATGGCCTAATGGGAGCCAGCCATCATGGCTTTAGACAAGGAAGATCTTGTCTTACTAATCTGTTATGTTTTTTTGAAGGTGTGAATAAACAGGTGGACAAAGGTGAGTCGGTTGATATACCGTGTTTCCACGAAAGTAAGCCCTACCCTGAAAATAAGCCTTAGTGCAGATCATGGAGGAGGGCTGCCTGTATGTGTTCTTGAGGTTCTTGAATGCATTCTCTCCAAGGGGCTGTGGAGTTCCTTTCAATTCATTTGGGGCTGCCCCTTTAAAAAAAAAATCATTAATTAGGGAAGAGCCCTCAAGGAATCAGCAAAGCTGCCTGCATAGTTCTCTGCCTGTCTCGTCTCAGACGGCAGGCTCTCTTGTCAGATCTCTCCCCCTAGACAGCACGGGGGAGAGCCTTGGAACCGGATCACAGGGGCATTTACTGCCTAGAGAAGAGCCGCGGCAGTATCAGACGGTGGGGGCACAAGGACGAGAGGCTCGCCGATGGTGCTGCTCCGCTTAAAGCAGTACCGCGGGCTAGAGCCCTTTTGAAGACCCGTAAGTTTGGCAAAGGCTGGTTATTTCGGGTCTTTTGTTTGGCGGCTATAAAATTCTTGGGCATCGGAGGTGTCGAAGCCATCCCACGAGCCTTGTATCCTGCACTGCTTTTGGCGCCCGTTGTTTCTGGCACGCTCCGGTGGCGGTGGCCATTTTGAGTTACAGGAGCTGCATGTTGTAAAGTGCCGGGCAGCTCTTTTAGGCGACATGTATATGATTAAAATAACATAAGCCCTACCCTGAAAATAAGCCCTAGTGCAGTGATGGCTAACCTTTTTGAGCCCGAGTGCCCAAACTGCCGCACAAAACCAAAGAATTTCCTCAAAGTGCCAGCACGTCAATTAAACCTTAACAACAAGATTTTAGTATCTAAAAACTCTTTATAAAGTTGCCTGAACTATGTAACATCATTTGTAAAGGTTGGAATCTTTGTATTGTCAGAGAATCAATTTGATTCACAATCCTTTGGTTTTCATTTCAATTTATTGGCAATTTATAATGTTTTAATGATTTCATTCAATTTAATGAATTTAGGAAGAATTTGATTCAGTTACACAATATATTTTAAATGTATTATTCACATAACATGTTAAATGTATCCTGAGTAAAATAAAAGATAAACTTCTTAAAACTGTTAACTGTGTCAGGACTCGGTGTGTATTCCCAAAGAATCTATACATGAAAAAAATTAATGTGATGTTTGTTGTTGCATGCTTGCTGATAACTTGTCAATCCTTGGCTCATAATGCGTTAATTTCAGAGCAACACATGCAGCACTCATGTCATCCGTTAATCTGTTTCTAGCATCACTTTCCCATCACTGAATATAGCACCCACTACAATATTAACAGCACTGCCTTTTCCTATGTAGGATTCTTATTATGTGAGTTTTGGGTGTTAGTGCTGGCATGGTAGATTTTCTCTAAGTTCCGAATATCCAAATTACAACGTATTAAAAATATGGCCATAAAACGTCTCCATAATGCGTCTAAATTTGACCTTGTGACTTCTTCGCTCATTAAAGGTCACTGGCTTCTCATTAGTTATCAAATAAAATTTAAGATTCTGATCTGACCCGACCCATACAGAATTTTATACAGGAATTCCTTTATATTTGTCCAGTCATTTAATTGCTTATAAATCTAGCCTATAAAGCCATACCTGGAACAAGAACTACCTGAAGTGCAAGCAGGGCTCAGAAAAGGTCGAGGAACGAGGAACCTGATCATTCTCTTGCACAATCTGTACATTGATCAAGAAGCAACAGTTCGAACGGAACAAAGAGAAACAGAATGGTTTAAAATAAGCAAAGGTGTAAAACAAGGCTGCATACTTTCCCCCTACCTGTTTAATTTATATGCAAAACAAATCATCAGAGAAGCAGGATTGTATGAAGACAACAGAGATGTGAAGATTGGTGGAAGACTCATCAACAACCTTCGCTATGCTGTTGATACCCAGGGGCTGCTCAAGGCAATCTGCTGTCCGAGGTGAAGAATGAGATGGTGCTCCCCCACTTCGAGGGAGGAAGGGCTTTTTCAGAATTCCAATCAGGGACTGAACCAAACCAAAAAGCCGTTTAGATTATATGGAGGGAATGTGAGATGTTTGCACACAGGGCCCCGTACCAAGCTGCTATCGTGCCCTGTGCGACTTGCAGCTTGGGCACGCGCCCCCCCCCCCCCTCCCCATACCTCCATCCAGCACTGCTTGCTCTTTCCCTGCTGCTGCCGCCCTCTGTTTTTTTTTCACGGCGGCACCAGCAGCAGGGAAAGAGCAGGCAGTGCTGGATGGAGGTATGGGGAGGAGGATGGGGGCATGCGCCCCATCTGAAAGGCGCTGGCACTTTAAGCAGATCTGTCCCTACCTGCTCTGACATTGCATCAGAGGAGGGAGGGACCAGACCTGCTTAAAGTGCTGCGAAAAGGCTTGGGGGCACAATTTGGCTGCCTTCTATTGTCCTGCCAGCGGCAGCAGGGCAACAGTATACAGCCAAAATGTGTCCCCTAAGCCTTTGCGCCCTGTGCGACTGCACCGCTTGCACAGGGCTAGGTAGGTCCTATTTGCACACCAAGGAGCTAAAAGAGAGCAAGAATCAACAGCACAGTTTATAAAACTAAATTATAACTGATTTTTATTTTGTTGTTATAAACTGCGTTATGGTTCTTGCTTTTTCTTTTTCAACATATATTTTGCATCCAAGGTAGGTGCAGAGCAGAACCAGGACATTCACCCACAGAACTCAATATTTAAAAAAAGAAAAAAAATCTGATTCTGATCATCTCACTAACAACAACAACAAGCACTATTCTCAAGTACCAGGCATATTGTGAACTAATACAAAACCCTACAACAAAGAGCAAACCTACCATACCATATCAGCACAAACTTCCAAAACTCACATAAGGAGTCCATCCAAAAAAGTCTCACTGTAAAAATACTACAGTGGGCCCTGGAACATCCATACACCTATTGAAAAGCTGAACAAGTCAAATTAATACAGTACAGTATAGATCTTTATGTACAAACTCCATGTTAAGAGAACACCTGGCCTCAGTCACACACTCACAATATCAACCCTCACCAAGTACAGAATAAGTAACCACAATCTAAAGTAAAAATAAAATTATGTAGACAAAATTTAAATTGAAACCCCAAGAAGCCAGAGTCCACATGCAGTGCAACATCAAATAAATAAGAGATGCAGTTCCCCAATATAGTGTAAAATATAAAAATATGCGTGCATTATCCTTGCCCTGGAAAAATGGGAATTCCACTCACCTCTGATGGTGCTCTGGCACGAAAATAGGGTTTGACACGGCCTTTCTGACATCTTGGGGAGCTTGAGTGACCAAGAACAGGAACAGTAGCATGACCACAGCATGGATTGAAACAAGCAATATCTGGCTTCTGGGCTCCAGTGCAATGGCGGGTCCTGTTTGTCATGCACTGGAGCAGAGTTCAGTGCAGCCATGGAAGCCGGGATGGGAGCAGCATGTAGACGGCACTAGAGCAGCATGCGGTGACCAGTTAAGGCCCGCTAGGAGAGACTTGACTGCTGCAAGCTGTTTTTTCCTTTCCCAACCCCCCTGGAGTGTTACTGATGTACTTGTCTGCACAGGGACATGCTCTTTGAGCTTACAGTCTAAAACTGGGAGATACAGAATGTGAAGGATGCTATTGCCTGCATGCACTTTCCTCACCAGAACTTGAGGGCCTTTGATGGATTTGGCTGGAGTGGCAAGTATGTGATCATAGAAGAGTTAGTCATGCCATCTACAAGCCAGTTTGCCTCTGTTTTTTGGGGGGAGCTGGTGTGGCTGAGTGTTTGTGGTTAAAGCTAAAGAGAGTGCCTTTTTTTTCCTTGGATGACTGTGTGCTGGATTGCCTGTTAGTCCTTGTTTTTCCACTTGTGCCTGGATGCTTTTTTCTCCCAAGGAACATCCTGTGAGTGGCCCCAAGTCCCATCCAAAGGATAGGAGGGAGGGGGGGGAAGAACCAGAGGAGCAGCAGACACTCTTGTTCCGTGCGAGTGATCTTCAGTTTAAATAAAAACCAAGCCAGTGCAGAGCCTTCCTGCCTCTGAGGAGCCACCGTGCAGATGTGTCCCGCCCCCAGAGGAAGTTACATTAACTTCCTTTTTGGGGCGGAACGCATCTGCATGGGCTCCTTCACAGAGACTGAAGGCTGTGCACCGGCTTGTTTTTTATTTAAATTGAAGATCAGCTGCAACCGCCGCTGCCGCTAGAGAGGGTGAATCTGCCACTGCCGAGAAGCGGCCTCGGCAGTGGAACAAACTTGAGCGTTTTAAATTTTTTTTTTATCTTTAGAAGGCGGAGTGAGGCGGCTGTTTTGGGGGCATTTTTGCCGCCTTCAAAACTTGCCGCCTAAGGCAACCGCCTCACTCCGCCTCATTATAGAGCCGCCCCTGATGATACCACATTACTGGCTGAAAGTGAAGATGATCTGAAACATTTGCTTCTCACGATCAAGGAACATAGTCTTAAAATGGGCCCGCGTGCCAGCTGCAAGGCCTTCGCGTGCCACAGCTGGCACACGTGCCATAGGTTCGCCATCGCTGCCCTAGTGCATCTTTTTTGGAGCAAAAATAAATATAAGACCCGGTCTTATTTTCGGGGAAACATGGTAGTGTATCTGGACTTTCAGAAAGCCTTTGACAAGGTCCCTCATCAGAGACTTTTTGCTAAACTAAAGAGTCATGGGATAGGAGGCAGTGTACTACTGTGGATCAGGAACTGGTTAAAAGATAGAAAGCAGAGGGTTGGGCTAAATGGCCAATTTTCCCAATGGAGAAAGGTGAATAGTGGTGTACCCCAGGGATCTGTGCTGTGTCCGTGTGTTTTTTTTTTTTTTTTTTTAAATTAATATTTCAATTAATTCAGTCCAAACACAAATTGCAAAGAAAATAAGCGATACAAAGCAAAATCCAAAAGCAAGCCAACAAGTAACATACATTTCTGCTACTCAGCCCACATGGAGAATACAGCAGTGAAAAGACACCAAGGCAACAACATTTAAGTCTACCTTTACCGAACCACAACAAAAAAAGAAAAAAAGAAAAACAATTACTATTAAACCTGAAGTGAAGTCAGGAGGGAATCAAGCTGAGAGGAATCAGAAAATATATAAGTAATCCCTTGGATAATAACTAAACACTTACAGGGAAATTGAAGGACAAAGGTTCCCCCCCCCCCCCCCAGCCAAAACACGGGGTTTAAGCTGGAGGAAGGACCTCCCCCGAAGTTGCGTTTGTCGGGAGACATCTGGAAAAATAGACACTTTCTGGCCATAAAAAAGATAATTCTTTTCAGAGAAGAAAGCCTTCATAATTAAGGCTTTATCCGCAAAATTGGCTAAAGTAATCACCAGAGTGGCACGGGAGAAGACCATAACCTGAAAATTTTGTAAGAAATCAGTCAAATCGATATCATTCTGAGCCTCTCCCGGTGTCACTTCTGAAACTCCAGATGTCACCCGCACCAACAAGTAGAAAGAATGGGCAATCATGATAGTATCAGCTTCTGATAATAACAAAATATCCTTACAATACTGTTTAAATAAGTAATCCGATGACAATAAGCAAATCCTAGGAAAATTTAGAATACAAATATTTTTTGCACGATAATTATTTTCTAAAGATTCAATCCGATTATACAGAAGTAAAGTGTCCTTTGAGGTGGAAGCACTAGCAGACTGCAAAGAGCCGGTGTGTGCTTCCATCTTGTCCACATGATAAGACAAAGCCTTAACAGACACTTCCATATCATGTACCCTCTTAACAACCTTTTGAGAAAAAATAGTGGTCTGATTCATAAAACTAGACAATAGAGTATTAGTGGCAGATACTTGTTTCCAAATATCTAGTAATGTGATATCAGCAAGATTAGGAGGTTGAGGTAAAACTTGAGCATCCTCAGAACTAACTATCGGAATAGGGATAGGAGAAAGCGCCTCACAGCAAGAAACTGCAACGGACAAAGAAACCCCCTCCTCTTCTCCAGAGGCAGAAAATGTCTCGGAAGAGGATGAGTCCAAGTCAGGAGGCAAAGAAAGTCCAGGGTTGGGCGGAGGAGTCCTCGATGGAAATCAAGGAAGCACCAGAGGCGAGGGAAGGGGAAGCCTGAACTACAGGGGTGGCCTTCGATAGTACAACCACGTGTTGATCCATAGGACCAGACATCACAGTAGGAGTAGAAGAAGAAATTAACTTAGAAGACTATTTGTTTCTTTGGCTTACTTTTCCGCTTCGCATGTCCTCTAGGCATTCCCAAGCGACCGGGGCCCTAAGCCCCGAATTGGCACCGAATGGGCACCAAAAGGGCGTTCCCCCTTTGGTCACGCCCCCTTCAGGCACACGGCCGCAAAAGGCAGCTTGCGTTTAAATGGTGCAGGAGCCTTCGGTGTCAAGAGGAAGTGGGAGGATCCCCAGCCTGCAGCCAATCGATGGTAAATGAGCAGCCACCAAGCCCCGGTATCTGCCGCCGCTGCTTTTTGACGTATTCATAAATGACCTGGAAAGTGGAATAACGAGTGAGGTTATCAAATTTGCAGATGACACAAAACTATTTAAAGTTGTTAAAACCCGACTTCTGGTGACGTCGCGGAGCAAATGGCTGCATTCTAGCTGAGCTCCGTCGGTGTCCTGCTAAATAAAGGGGGAAAAAGTGCTGATCCCGGTGCTGGTGAAAGCGGAGAGCGGCAAGGAGCAATGGCCCAAGCGGCACGTAAGAAGCTGGCGGGCTTTCGATCTCCCTATGTGCAGAGGAGGGAGAAAGAGGAGCAGGCTGCTGCTGAAGCAGAGGGGCCTAGCAGAATGGCGAGCTCGGAGGAAGATGAGGAGAGCGAGGAGCTCCGGGAGGCGGAAATGCCGATACGGGCATGGTTGCGGGCCTTTAAAAAGGATCTGCATGCCGAGTTGGTGGCGATTGCGGAAAGATATCAAGGAGTCGCTGGCGAGTATCCAACAAGACCTGAATGGCCTGGGCGACCGCATGGCAGTGCTGGAGGACCACGTGGAGGAGTGTACAGGCGAGTTGCAGGCGATGGCAGAGGAGCAGAGCAAGTTGCGGAGATGACGGAAAAGTTGGAGATTGAGGATCGGGCCCGCCGGAACAATTTGCGAGTGAAGGGGATTGGAGAGACGGAGGCGTTTAAAGACCGCACGCAGGTGATCAGAAGGCTGTGTGCCCACATACTGGCCCTGGAGGGTGGCGCAGAGGCCGGAGAGCGGGAGATAGGGGTGGAGCGGGCGCACCACAGCCTCGGCCCGCGGAGAGATAAGCAGCCCAGGGATATTATCGCATGCATGAGCAGCTTCCCCCTGAAGGAGAAAATCTTGCAGATCGCCCGGAAGTATGGGCGGATTGCCTGGGAAGGAGCTGAGGTGGACATTTTCAACGATCTGTCAAAGGGGACTTTAGACAGATGATGGGGGCTGCGAGAGGTCACTGCCTATCTCCGGGGGAGAAACTTGAGATACCGGTGGCTGTTCCCCTTCGGCCTGTTGGTGACTGTTAATGGAGTGTCCCGGAAAGTGAAGGAGGCGGAGGAAGCTTGGACTGTGTTGGGGGACTTGGGCTGTGAGCAGCTCCCCAAGGACGTGGGAAAGATGGGGGCTTTGCAAGCTGGAGGAGCAGCGGATCAACGGCAGGAGGGCTCCCGATGGCAGAGGGTTGCTGAGAAAGGACGACGGCTGCAGAGGAGAGGGGAGGAAGGCGGCACGGGGAAGCGAGTGAGCCCCACGGATTGATGATGATCTGCTGCACATGGAACTGGACTGAGTGAATTGGAGTGGAAGGCCCTCTGGACTCTGGCGTAGAAGGACTTGGGGGAAAGGGGGTGGGAATGAGTCTGGAGGGGAGAGGGTGGTGGGGAGGGGAGGGGGGTGCACTAAGGAGGGTGTGAGAGTGAGGAGGTGGGGGAGGCGGGAGGGGGGTTGACTGGAGGAGGTGCAGGACAGTCACAATCGGAAGGGTGGCAAGGAGGGAGAGAGGGGGGAGGGGGTGGGGGCCGGGAAAGGACACAGGAAGGGGGTGGGGGGAGTGAGAAGGGGCAGGGTGCCTGATGCTGCGAGTGGGAACGATTAATGTGCAGGGTTTGAACTCGCCCACAAAGAGAGATTATTGTACCGGGAGGCGGAGAAGTATGAGTGGGATGTGATTCTAGTACAAGAGACGCATTTGCGTCGTAGGGATGTGAGACTGATGCGGAATGCCTGGTATGTTGAGCAATTTTATTCATGTTGTCGGGAGGGGGGGAAGAAGGGGGGGTAGCGGTGTTGATAAAGGGGGGTAGTGGGATCCAGGTGGAAAGAAGCTTTGAGGATGGGGAGGGCCGGGTGGTGGGGGTGGTTGGGAGCTGGGGGGGGGGGGGAGGGGATAGTTGTAGTGTCTGTGTATGGGCCGAATGGAGAACAAGTGAGCTTTTGGCAGAAGTTGAGAAGGTTGTTGGAGCAGCAGGGGGGGGAGGAGGTTGGTGGGAGGTGATTTTAATGTAGTTTTGGAGCATATGATGGATAGGGCATCGGGGTGGGGGGAGGGGAGGGGGAGAAACAGGAAGGCATTGCAGAGGGTGATGAAGTGTCTGAATCTGGTGGATGCATGGAGAGTGCTGCATCCACAGAAGCGAGAATATACACACTATTCCAAACCTCATAACAGCTGGAGTAGAATAGATATGCTTGTGGACCAGGAATGGATGTTGGGGGTGAGGGAGGGGGGGATTATCCCGATTGCTTGGTCAGATCATAAGGCGGTTGAGGTGCGGTTCCATGGGAGGGGTCGAGAGGGGTTGAAGTTTTGGCGGTTAAATGAGGGGCTGTTGAAGTGTCCCGAGGTGGTGAGAGATGTTAGAGAGGGGATCAAGGAATATTTGTCTGTGAACGATAATGGAGAGGTTCGGGTGGCAATGGTATGGGAGGGGCTGAAGGCAGTAATCAGAGGAAAGTTTATACAATGGGGGGCGTGCAAGAAACGGGAGCGATATGAAAAGGAGAGGACATTGGGGAACAGATTGCAAGAAGCTGAGGAGGTATATAGGAGGTTAGGGAGGGATGGGGATAGAGATGTGATGGAAAAGCTCTGAGGGGAGTTGCAGGGGCTGCAGGTGGAGAGGGTGGCGATTGAGTTGGCTTGGGTAAAACAGCAGTTCTATGAGTTTGGTAATAGGGCAGGGAAGATGTTGGTGCGGCGGTTGCGGAAGCGCATGGTGGCTTCTAGGATATATCAAATGAAGGGGGAGGGGGTTTATTTTCAGGAAAGGGAGATACAGGAGAGATTTTGGCAGTTTTACCGGGAACTCTATGCAGAGGAAGGAAGGGTGGAAGGGGGGCGTATAGACCGGTATCTAGAGAAGATTGAGCTCCCTAAATTACCAGAGGAAGCTCAGGAGGAGTTGGAGGCCCCGATTGGTAAGGAGGAAGTGGAGCGAGCAATCCAGGGGATGCCCAGTGGGAAGGCCCCGGGGTTAGATGGGCTGACGAGTATGTTTTATCGCGTATTCAAGGATGAGGTGGGGGAGGTGCTAAGTCGGGTGTTTAATGGGATGTTGGAGGAGGGGGGGACCTGCAAGCGGGGATGCTGACAGCCGGGATCATGGTGTTGCCGAAGGGGGGATGTGATCCGTTGGAATGTGGTTCCTATTGGCCCATTTCTCTATTAAATGTTGATGTCAAGGTCCTGGCTAAGATCCTGGCGGGGCGACTGGGGCCTTGGTTGCCCAAGGTGATAAAGGATGACCAGATGGGATTTATCCCGGGCCGACAGGCAGTGGATAATATAAAGAGGGCAGTGGGGGTGCTATGGGAAGCGCGGCGGGGGGCTGAGGAGTTTCTGTTAATGTCAGTTGACGCAGAAAAGGCATTTGATAGGATCAACTGGGCTTTTTTGATGGGCGTGATGAGGAAAATGGGGGTGGGGGAGAACTTGGAGAAATGGATTAGGGGTTTATACAACGGACCAAGGGCAAGGGTGAAAGTCAATGGTTGTTACTCGAGGGATTTTAGGTTGGGACGGGGGACGAGGCAGGGGTGCCCTTTATCACCATTGCTCTTTGCAATGAGTGTGGAGCCTTTAGCGGAGGTAATCCGGACAAATGAGAGGATTCGAGGATTGGAGAGAGGGGGGGTTAATCATAAAATTTCTCTTTATGCGGACGATATTTTGCTGTATCTTGGCCGGCTGGAGAGATCTTTGCCGGAGGTAATGGAGGTGTTGAAGAACTTTGGGGAAGTCTCGGGATTTAAAATGAATGTTGATAAGACGGAGGTGCTGCGGGTCAGAGTGTCACCGAGGGTGGAGGGGTTGCTGCGGGGTATGTACCCGTTGAGGTGGGTTAATCACACATTGCAATATCTGGGGGTGCAGTTAGGGGTTAAGTATGGGGATATGTATCGTTATAATTACCCGGGGGTAGTGCGGGAGCTGGAGTGGGATTTGGAGGGATGGATGAAGCAAGACGTGTCGTGGTTAGGCCGAATGGCGGGGGTCAAAATGAATGTGGTACTGCGGTTGCTGTACTTATTCCAAGCTCTGCCGGTGGGGGTGCTGCAAAGAGTGCAACGGAAGGTATTTCAGTACATTTGGAATAGGAGGCCGCCGCGGCTTGCTCGGGAAGTATTGTATGCCCCGAAGATGGAGGGGGGGTTAGGGGTGCCTAATATTACGGATTACTGTCGAGCGGCGCAAATCTGGCATGTAATGGAATGGAGGAGAAGGGGGGGGGGACCAGAAGCCCTGGGTGCAATTAGACCGTACGCTGGTGAAGGGGTGTAGCTTAGATGCTTGGCTGTGGGCGGGGAGGAAGAACCGCAAGGCGTTGGGAGAGGGGTCGCCGGCAATGCAGCAGGTAGTAAGGGTGTGGGATGCCATGAGGGGTTAGGGGGAAGGGGGATCAATTCTCAGTTATGATGCCCTGGAGGGGGTGGAAACCATTTACCCCGGGGTGGGACGGGGGAAGGTTCGATATATGGACGGGGAAGGGGTTAGAGTGTTTCTACCAACTACTGGATGAGGGGGAGATGCGGCCTTTCGAGGTGGTTCGAGAAGAGTATGGGCTTGAAGAGCAGGATAGATATGCCTATATCCAGGTGAGATCTTTTTTGTAGGGGGGTGGGGGGTTGGGGGTGTGTATGGGGGACGTGTCGGAGATAGAGGCCCTTTGGTATGGGAAATTTGGGTCGAAGGGAATGGTGCCTAGGTTGTATAAGGCAGTGCGGGAGGGGGAAGGGGGGAGGTTCCATTATATGGCGGAGTGGGAGCGGGATTTGGGGAGACCACTGACACAGTTGGAATGGAAAAAGATTTGGGATAGGGCAAGGGGATTGCCATGGGCGAGTAGCATCCGGGAAAATTGGTATAAGATTCTATTCTGGTGGTATTATACGCCGGAGCGGTTGCACAGGATATTTCCGGGGGTGGCGGCGGGCTGTTGGCGGGCGTGCGGGGAGGTGGGATCTTTTGGCATATTTGGTGGGGATGTAGCAAGGTACAAAGTTATTGGGGGCGGGTGGTGAGTTAGATCCAACAGTATTTGGGGGTGGAGGTGCTGAAGGATCCAGGGGTTTGCCTACTTTCATGGTAGGGAGCGGGGCATAAGGAGGAGGGGACAATGGTACGAGCGTGTCTGAGTGCGGCAAGGTGTGAATTGGCAGCAGCATGGAAGAGGGTGGAAGTGCCAACAATGGGGGAGTTTGAGGGAAGGCTAAGACATGTTTTAATGGAAAAGTTGACAGCGGCTAGGCGGGAGAGAGTGGAGAAATTCATGGATAAGTGGGGAGGTCTGTGGCGTGTCCTGGGGGCAGGGAGGGAGGGGGAAGGGGGAACGGGGGGGGGGAGAGGTAAGGGGGAGGGGGGAGAGTTTAAAATGTGGGAAGGAGGGGTTGATTGAATGGGTGGGACATTGTGGGGGGCTGTTGGGGGTTACGGACGGGATTGGCGGGGGAAGTGTATAGCTATGGGGGAAGGGGTACATTGAAGTTGTGACATATGTTTACTGTTCTACGTTTTGATGAAAATAAAAATATTAAAATATATATATAAAAAAAAAAAAAAGTTGTTAAAACCCAAGAGGATTGTGAAAAATTGCAAGAAGATCTTGATAAATTGGAAGACTGGGCATCAAAATGGCATATGAAATTTAATGTGGACAAGTGCAAAGTTACGCACCTAGGGAAGAACAACCCAAACTATGGTTACATGATGCAAGGTTCCACATTAGGAACCACCACCCAGGAAAAAGATTTAGGTGTCATTGTGGATAACATGTTAAAACCCTTCGCCCAGTGTGCAGCGGCGGCCAAGAGAGCAAATAGAATGCTAGGTATCATAAGGAAAGAAATGGAAGACAAAACATAGAGGCATTATAATATCTTTTATCGTTCCATGGTGAGACCACACCTTGAATATTGTGTGCAATTCTGGTCGCCGTATCTTAAAAAGGATATAGCGTTATTAGAAATGGTTCAGAGAAGAGCCACCAAATTGGTAAAGGGGATGGAAGGATACTCCTATGAAGAAAGGCTAAAAAGGTTAGGGCTCTTTAACCTGGAAAAGAGACTGCTGAGGGGAGATATGATAGAAGTCTATCAATTAATGAACGGATTGGAATGGGTAAACGTAGATCGATTGTTTACGTTATCAGAATATAGAAAGACTAGGGGACATGCAATGAAGCTACAGGGTAAACAATTTAAGACTAATAAAAGAAAATATTTTTTCACTCAACGTGTAATCAAACTCTGGAATTTGTTACCGGAAGATGTAGTAAAGGCTGTTAGTGTAGCTGGGTTTAAAAAAGGTTTGGACAAGTTCCTGGAGGAAAGGTCCATAAACCACACAGGTACACTAAAAAAAATTTTTTTTAAACTGCCTCTAATGTTTCGATTGATTTTTACATTTTTTGGTGCGCTGAATCCAAATCTGGTAACCAATTTGCTCCATCACGTACAGATTTTTTGCTACATTGGGTTAGCAGTTTGAGGTGAACGTTTCAGATTGAGTGCGATCGAGATAAAAGTTTCTTGGATGAATTCTTTATACTAATTGTTTAGTAGTTATTCAAATAAGAATAAAGAAAATTGTAACAAGGCAGCACATAAGAATAGAGTAATGTCAACAAAACACACTGTGATGGTAGCAAAATTGTCTGCACTTAAAACAGCCACATAAATGTGCACAAACATTGAGCATATAAGAGCGAGGTTAGACACAAAGCAAAGCAAAGAAATGTGCAAAAAATGTTGTACAGGTATGTATGTAAGAATAGAAAACGCAAACCGCACCATTGCAATACATGAAGACAAACACCCGATGGTGTGAAAATAAAATTCTAATAAATGAGATCCGACACTGTGGTAATAACTAGCAAATTTTTATTTCAAAGTTTAGTAAAAACACGATATTTGTCAACACAGTTTAGATTTTAAAGTCATTCTTGGGTCAATCAATCTCCTGGTGGGCCCGTTTCTTCTTCCCCCGAATGCTTCTCTTGGTGCGCTGCTTGGCGTATTTTTCATCTGGGGTTTCCCGCAGCAGCAACCAGCAGAAATCAGCCATCATAGTGGTGTTCCATCTTCCTTGGTACCTTCTCTCTGCGTCCTTGATGTCCTGGTGAAACCTTTCACCTTGTTCTTCACTGTACGCCCCCAAGTTTTCGGGAAAGTAGTTCACATGGGAGTGCAAGAAATGGACTTTCAGGCTCATGTTACAGCCTTGTTCTTTGAAGGCATTGAGCATCCTGGCAACAATATCCTTATAGTTCTCATCCCGCCTGTTCCCCAAGAATTTGAGAACAACATCCTTGAAGGAATCCCAGGCTTCTTTTTCCTTCTCAGACATCGTTTCAGCGAATGCTCCATCTGAAATGAGTTTACTTATATCAGGGCCAACAAACACTCCTTCCTTTAGCTTTGCTTCAGAAAGTCGGGGGAACTTTGAGCAAAGGTACCGAAAGCACTCACCATCTTTTGGAAGGGACTTGATGAATTGCTTAATGAGACCCAACTTAATGTGGAGAGGTGGTAATAGAATTTTATCACGAGGTACCAAGCTCTCATGAAGAACATTTTTCTCACCGGGTCTCAAATACTCCCGAATTGGCCAGTCTTTTTTCCCCCAGTGTAGGTCGTGGGCCCGGCTATCCCACAAGCAAAGGAAGCAGGGATATTTGGTGAAACCGGATTGCTGCCCTAATAGCATGGATAGAATTTTAAAGTCTCCACAAATCATCCACTTATGCTCATCATAACGAATCTTCTGAAGAATCGGGGCCAAATTCTCGTATTTTTCTTGGAGAATAACAGAGTGAGCAATAGGAACTGAAGCGAATGTGTTGCCATTATGAAGAAGAACACCTTTTATGCTGTCTTTTGACGAATCAATGAACAGCCGCCATTCAGCAGGATCATACTTGAGTTTAAACTTTTCCATCACTCCGTATATATCGTTGCAAAATACCAAATCTTCCTCTTTGCTGAAATACTTCAAAAATTGTGTCTCGCGGTTGCGGTACCAATAAAAAGTTGTTCCTGGTGACAATAGATTTTTCTGTTTAAGCCGAGAACCTAGCAGTTGGGCAGCATCTTTTGGGAGTCCGAAATCCCGGACTAAATCATTCAATTCAGCTTGAGAGAAAAGTTCAGGTTTCGGATCTGGTTCAGTTTCAAACTCGGAAGTACTGGACTCATCGGGAAAAGCCATCTGATGAGTCTCATCATGATCAGAACCGTCCACACAAATATGATCCAAAGATTTTGGTGGTTCAGGCACAGGTACTTCGTTGCTATGAGGCATAGGCCTAATTGCTGAGGGAAGGTTGGGGTAACTTATTACGTTCTTATTTTTTAAGTTGTATCCCTTCACAATGCAAGAGCAAAAATAGCAGTCACTGCTGTGGTCTCTTTGTTCACGCCACATCATAGGTATTCCGAAACGAAATGCTTGTTTTTTACCTTTCATCCATAAGCGTAGATCTTCCTCACATGTCTTGCACACTTTGTGAGGAGCCCACGGTTTGTCTTGATCGCCTAACTTCAAACCGAAATAGGCGAAATATACTTTTTAATAAATGCAGAAATGTTCCTCTGCTGCTTTTTCACGGTATATTCCCCACAAATAAAACAAAACTGTCCGGAGAGTTGACGCAACCTCCGGCTCTGTGAGCCATCACAAATACACAGCACTGCAAACTACAACTGTAGTGAACCACTTCGGAATAAAGCTGGATTACGACTGAGCAAACAAAAGGTAATAATGAACTTGCAAGAAACTGAATTTTGACAGGAACGTTCATGTCGCAACCACCGTGTTTGAGCGAGCGAACGAGGCGAGGCGAACAGGAAAGAACATGCGCCAGCGCGAGTACTGGATTTAGCCCCCCGCCTCCCAATTGTCCTGTTAATGTATAAAATGAATACAAAACACTCTAAAATATCATGAGGGAGTGTTTCTAGTTAGTTAACCATTACAACCTCTATTTTGGGCCAAGAAAATAAACTGCAGTCGGCTAAAAAGAAATTATGTGAACATTCCTTATATGGGTAAGAAATCTAATTTTGCAAGAAAACGTGACGTGATGGAACATTTTGGCTATTTTTCCTGGATTCAGCACCCCAAAATCTATAGGAATCAGTTGCAAAACTGGAGGCAGTTTTTTGGTAGTGTACCTGTGCCATTATTAAGAAGGGACCCAGGATATTAATGCTTGACCCAGTACAAGCATTGCGGAACCTGTGTCTTTTGGGGCAACTGCTAGGTACGTATGACCTAGATTGGCCACTGTTGGAAACAGGATACTGTGCTTGATGGACCTTGGTCTGACCCAGTATGGCATATCTTATGTTCTTATGTTCTTTTCAGCAACCCCCACCCCAAGCCACTCTAACAACAGATGTTTCACAGGTGGGTTGGGGAGCCCACCTGCAAGGTCTCTCTACCCAGGGTACCTGGACTCCACAGGATGCCTATCTCTACATCAGTCTCCTGGAACTCAGAGCAATCTTCCTTGCTCTTTGAGTATTCCACACCCAGCTCAGCTACAAGACAGTCCTAGTTCAAACGGACAATCAAGTAGCCATGTTCTATGTGAACAAGCAGGGTGGAACAGACTCTCTGTCGCTCTGCAACAAAGCTTTGCGACTATGGGCCCTCGCCAGAGAGCATCAGATTCATCTCCTTGCGGTGTATCTTCCAGGCATTCAAAACTGTTGGGCAGACAGACTCAGTCGAGTTCTGCTTCCACACGAATTGTCTCTCCATGCAGACCAGGTGGCCAAAATTTTTAAAATTTGGGAAATCCCGGACATAGACCTCTTTGCAAGTCCGCTGAATGCCAAACTTCCCCGGTTCTGTTCCAGAATTCCAGCTCAGGGTTATTAGGCCAGGGATGCTTTCCTCCTCCATTGGGGTCAGGACTTCCTGTGTGCCTTTCCACCCATTCCCCTAATTCCCAAAACCCTGTTCAAGCTTCAGAGAGACAGAGGTCATATGATCCTCATAGCTCCACGTTGGCCACGGCAAATGTGGTACCCTCTGCTCCTACATCTCTCTCAAGCTCCCCCTCTGGAGTTATTATCTGCTCCAGATCTCCTTTCTCAAGAGGGCGGGATGCTGTGGCATCCCAATCCCCAGTCTCTGCATCTCAGGGCTTGGTTGCTGAAAGCCTAGAACTTCACGGTCTTAACCTTTCCCAGCAGTTAAAGGATATCCTTTATGCGTCCAGGAAGCCTTCCACAAGACGCTCTTATGCATTAAGTGGAAAGGTTTACCATATGGTTCTCGCAGAAGGGTCTTAACCCTCTTGCGATACCTCTGGAATCATTACTGGAGTATCTCCTTCATTTATCAAATGCAGGGCTTAAGACCAATTCAGTGAGAGTTCATTTGAGTGCTATTGCAGCTTCTTTCAAACCTCTAAATGGACAACCTATTTCCACTCATAGCAAGATTTGAGAGGCCTTCTTTTAACTAAGCCTCCCATTAAGCCACCACCGGTGGCATGGGACTTAAATCTGGTTCTCGGGCAGCTCATGAACCCACCCTTTGAACCATTAGCCACTACCTCTTTGAAATTCCTTTCCTGGAAGGCTATCTTTCTTATTGCAATCACATCTGCACGTCGCATCAGTGAATTGCAAGCGTTGGTGGCTGATCCTTCTTATACAAGGTTTCATCATGATAAGGTAGTCCTTAGGACTCATCCACACTTTATGCCAAAGGTGGTGTCACCTTTTCATTTAAACCAAGTGGTTTACCTTCCTGTATTCTTCCCAAGGCCTTACGCCTCAAATGCAGAAAGGAATCTTCATAATTTGGACTGTAAAAGAGCTTTGGCCTTTTACTTGCAAAGGACACAGTAACATAGAAAGTCCTCTCAACTCTTTGTTGCTTTTGATCCTAGTCATTTGGGACTTCCAGTCTTGAAAAGAACACTGCCCAGCTGGATTGCACAGTGTATATCTTTTGCCTATGAGAGTAAAAACCTTCCTCTTGAAGGCCATGTCACAGCTCACAATGTGAGAGCCATGGCAGCCTCAATGGCTCATCTTCACTCCTGTGTCTATCGACAACATCTGTCGAGCAGCTACTTGGGCTTCGGTTCATACCTTCACAGCCCATTGCTGCTTAGACAAGGACTCCCACCGGGATGCCTTGTTTGGTCAGGCTGTTCTTCCACACCTGTTCCATACTTAATCAACTCCTACCCACCATCCCTGGTAGGATGCCAGAGATCCGTGGGGTGAAGTGGAGCCCTTTCACAAGGGCACACAACTTCTGGGGCCTTCTCCCTGGCATCCGCAGCTAGGGAGTCCCCATATTTATTTTATTTATTTATTTATTTAACAGTTCTTCTATACCGCTCTATTTTAGATCAGAGCGGTTTACATTCAACATCAACCATACAACACAGGAACCCTGAGTTGTATTTACAATAAACAGGAGATCAACTTGGAAGTAACTGGGGGGAACTATGTACATTGTATAACATATCTACATCTTATTTACACTGGGGGTCCTGTGAAGACTACATTCCTGCTTGTTCCTGGAGATAGCATAGTTACTCACCTGTAACAAGTGATCTCCGGGAACAGCAGGAATTTAGTCTTCACAACCCACCCACCTCCCCTAGGAGTTGTATCTCTCTATCTATCTCTCTCTCTTTCCCTCTCTTTTGTCTCAGCTTTAAACTCAATTGGAGAGAGACAGTTGGGAAAGGCGGGAAGGCAGCACGCAGGCGCTGTGGGATGCTCCCAAAAGCTTTCCTATTGGACGCTGGGGAGCGTTCCCACGCAGGCTCTGTCGGTACCGACGATACCCATATGTGAAGACTTAATTCCTGCTATTCCTGGAGATCATCTGTTACAGGTGAGTAACTATGCTCTCTCTTTGGGAGATGTTTTTTTTTATACCGAGGGTAATGTCACAAAGCTTCGGGAATTTTTCTCTCTGACCATCTGTTAGCAGGTGGACACAATACACTAATCTGGACTGTGCTAGCAGGATTCCATGAAAGGAAATCATCGATAAGTTAAATTTTTCCATATGTGATGATGCCCTGATCCTTTTCGTGAGTGGTAATTCCTAATGTGGAGCTTTGCATCATATAACTGTATTTTGGGTGGTTCTTCCCTAAGTAGTTAACCTTTCACTTGTCCACATTAAATTTAATCTGCCATTTGGACGTCCAGTCTCCCAACTTTTCAAGGTTCTGTTAAAATTTTTCAGAATTGTCTTGTGTTTTAAGATTTGCAGAGGACACACAATTATTTGATCACCTCACTTGTTTTGTTCCTATTTCCTAGTGATTTATAAATACGTTATAAATACATTAAAAAAACCATTGGTTTAGGCACATATCCCTGGGGTACTCTGCTATTCACCTTTATCAGTTGAGAAAGTTGGTCGTTTAGCTCTACTCCCTAGTTTCTTTTTTATTTTTTTATTTTAACCAGTTCTTAATGCATAATACACTGTCTCCTATCCCATGACATTTTTAAAATTTCTCCAAGAGCCTCTCATGAGGGAGCTTTTTGGAGGCTTTCTGAAAATTCAGATACTGTATCAACTTGCTCGCTTTTATCTACCTGTTTAGTCACGTTTTCAAAATGACTTTCTTCCGTACAAGCCTGATATAATTGTAGCCACATATCCATTCCAGTGATTTTGCCGAAGCCCTGTTACGTCCATATATAAAAAAAATTTTCAGGTTTTCTCACTTGTCTTTTCCATGCTTAAGTTTCTAAATTGACTTTTTTCGTACTTTTTGTTTATCATCACTTGGACTCTAGGTACACAAAATACAGTATCTCCAGTTGCCTGGATTTGTTTAAAAGATTTTGGTATATTGTGCCAATATTGGTTAAATTACTTGTGAAGTCTTTCTTTGCTCTAGTGGAAGAGGCCATCAAAAATGACAACAAAGGCAGGAGAATGCCCCAGTCTTCCTCTTGACCCTCTTTTTCCCTCCCTCCCTCCCCACCCAAGGTATCCACTATCTCTCAGGATCATGTATAATCATTTATTCATCAAGCCTAGACCTACAGAACAGAGTACTAATAAAAATCATAAATGTGAAAGCGTTTTCTATATAAATTGTCATTTCTGTTAGTCACTCTCACTCTCAAATGTTTTATTTGCATTACCCATTTCCAGCTCTGTAGGTTCTGTTTTCTGTGCCCACCCAGCACTGTCCCTTTAAGAATCATCATGAAAGAAAATGAAGTCAGAATCGGTTTTGTGTTTTGCATGTTTCATGCAGGTGTGAAGGTCACTACATGAGTACTTTGACATGCAGTCTAGCATCTCTGCAGGTAAATGTACTTGTGCTGTGTAATCGTGCATATGCTTTTCCTACTGTGAAAACAAATGCGCATATTGCTAAAGCAATAGCGCTGCTTTTATTAACCTGAGCCCTGTTGTGGTTCTTGGCACATTCTAATGTATGCTTTTAGCTCATAATTTTTAGAGCCCCTGCTAATCGTATTTTGTTTTATTATTAAAATGTTTGAAGAAATTCACCCAAGGAAGTTTATAACAAGTATACATGGACCTAGGCAATTTGATAGTAGTGATAAAAGTATTACCATAATAAAATGCTCAAATATCAATACAATACCCAATTAGAGCAGCAAGGTAAAAGCTTTGAAATTGAATTTCCCATAGTAGTAATGATAAAATATAGCAAAGAATCCTCTTAGAGGCATGATACACCAGCTCTGCCTATTTCAGAGGTTATTGTAGAAATTGTGCTCTAATACTGGATTTATTTGAGTGTATGGTGGTGATCATAGTCTCCGAAGAAATTTTATTGAATTACTATTCTGCTAAATTCTCTGTGCCGATTCTATACGCCAAGCTTTGATAAATTTTCTTGGAATATAGGAACCAGCTTGAAAATTTAGGAGCTGGCTGGCACCCTCCCTCCCAAAAAAAAAAAAAAAGGTGTATATCAGCTCCTTTTTTAGGGGCTTGATGTACTGTTTTCATATATTCTATGCAAAAAGAGAGCTTAATAAATCTAGGCCCTTAATGTACCACTACACAATGCAAATAGAAGACAGTGACCCTTCCCTTCCCCCAAACCTTATGAATACCTTGTCAGCAGCATCTCCAGGAACAAGCAGGAATGTAGTCCTCACATATGGGTATCGTCGGTACTGACGGAGCCTGCACGGGAATGCTCCCCAGCGTCCAATAGGAATGCTTTTGGGAGCATCCCTCAGCACATGCGCGCTGCCTTCCCGCCTTTCCAACTGTCCCTCTTCAGTTCTTCATTTTCCACGGAGCCGACAGGACCTATTCCCTGTCACCGCAGAAAATTCCGTCTTTAAATTTCTTTCTTGTGGTCGCGTTTGCCTACCGCACGACGCCTACCGGTACCGCCGATTCTTTTCTTTTCATAACCCCCCCCCCCAAAAAAAAAAAACTTAAACTTAAACTCTCTTCAGAAACTTTCCTCTTTGGTGCTAGGCGCCATTTTGAGCATTAGGCCCATTTTCCTAAATCATGGAAAAGCCAACTAATGGTTTTAAAAAATGTACTAAGTGTAGTTTGTATTTTGTTTATATTTACTATGCAAGTAGTTGTTTTCTGTACAAGCGGTTGCTTGATTATTGTAAATTCTAAAAATAGAAAATTAAAAAAAAAAAAAAAGTACTAAGTGTGGCAGTACCATTTCCGTCTCCGACACCCATGATTGGTGTCTAAAATGTTTAGGACCTGATCATTCTCCAACTGAATGTCTCTCCTGTATGGGGATGACCAAACGAGGAAGATAGAACCGGGCCGCAAAGCTCGGTGCCCTCTTTTCTTCAGATGCCAGATCCATTGCATCGACATCGTCAAGGGCCTCTTCTTCCTCCTATGGATCTCAGGTAACTAAACATAAAAGCCGGTCCTCAAAGGGTAGCTCTCTTGCTAAGCATCGAGAGGCCATTGGCATTGCCCTTGAGGGAACCACACCGGCAAAACAGCCCCGGCGGGAGGCTTCGGCTTCCAAAGCATCGATGGGGCTTCAGGATGTTCTCGAGGCCTCAACCTTGCAAGAACTACCTGTGCCATGCTCAGGGGTTCTGGCTGTTCTTACCGGTACCGACACCCAGACATCGGCAGCATTGATAGACCAGAGCTTTCTTGCTATTGAGCGCAGTATCGCAGCTCTTCTTTCAGCTGTGGTACCGGTGGTCCCAAGGGCACCGGTGCCGACATCGACACCGATGCCGGTACAGACACCGGTACCGACACAGACAATGCCAGTACCAACGGTACCGGCCCCCAGTGGGAACTCTTCCCATGCCATCTCTGGCTGGAGTGGACAAAGCGATACCGGGATTGTGCTTTGCAAGAGCATTGGGGTCAGGAATACTTCGATTCCTCCGATTCCGAAGACTCTGACAATTCTGCCGGCACTAGAGGGTTTCTTTCTCCTAGAAGATCCCTCTTCTCCCCAACACAGAATGTCACCTCCAGAGGACATGTCATTTCAGGATTTCATCCGTGATATGGCCAAAGGTCTTTCAATCACAGTAGCTCCTGAAGAGGAACCCAGAGCAAAGGAATTGGAAATCCTCCAATATCCTAAAGCTCCTAAGGAGGCAGCTACTCTGCCTATCCATGAAATTCTGCATAGCTTGATGCTCAGAATGTGGGAGACACCTCTGACTACTACTCCTCACTCCTCACTCTAGGAGACTTGATACTATGTATCGAGTTCCACCATGTCCTGGATTTCAGAAAACTCAGCTGCCACACCATTCAATGGTAGTGGAATCAGCCATGCGTAGGATGAAAAGTGCAAAGAGGCACACATCCAATCCTCCAGGTCGTGAATGCAGGACTCTGGATGCTTTTGGACGCAGAACTTTTCAAGCTTCCATGCTTTCAGCTAGGATCCATTCATATATCCTATATATGGGAATGTTCCTCAAGGAAGTCACAGGAGACTTGGAACTTATGAGCCCATTTCTCCCAGATGATGAGACGAGATTTTCTTGCTCTAGTTAAGCATGCTTAGGATGTCTCCAAGTTTGTCAATCGTGCAGCCTTTGACTGCTTCAAATGCATCAGCAGAACTTCTGCTATTGCCTGGCTACAGGCATCAGACTTGGAGACTTGGGTACAGGGCAAGTTAGGCAACATTCCTTGCATGGGGGAGAATCTCTTCGGCAAGAACTGGCAGGAAAAGGTTAACGAGTTAGATGCTGACAATTCTACCTTAGATAGTCAAAGTCTACAGGCACTCCAGCCAAAAAGAAGCCCTATTAAAAAAAAACAAAAAACCCTCTTTTAGCAAAAAGAGGAAGTTTTATCCTTCCTATACCCAGCAGAGTCAGACTCCAGGTCAGGTTGCCCAAAAGGGACAAACTAGACAGCAAAAGAAACCAAAAGGCCCGAGAGCCCAACCAGCTCTCCAGGTTCAGCCCCCTCGAGGGCTTTGACTCCTTCATAGAGAGCTTTGCCTTCCTTCCTCTGAGGGGTCCCCAACCCCCCAATATTCCGGGCAGGTTATGCCGCTTTGTCAACAGATGGCATCAGATAACAACAGAAGATTGGACTTTGTTCATGGTAGGAGAGGGGTACAAGGTTCATTTTCACAGCATACCCCCTCCTACAATTCTAAAGCAATTCAATTCACAAACCTCCGCAGACAATCTGCTAGATCATGAGGTCTCCATACTTCTTGCCCAAGGGGCAATAGTGGAAGTACCCATTTTTCAACAGGGGACAGGGTTCTACTCCCCCTGTTTTCTTATTCCAAAGAAAACAGGGGGACACAGACCCATTCTAGACCTCAGAGAATTGAACAAATATCTGTTTTGAGAGAAATTCAAAATGATTTCTCTAGGAACTCTTCTGCCATACCTTCAAAGCCAGGACTGGCTTTGCTCTCTAGACTTAAAGGATGCATACACTCACATTCTCATCCATCCAGATCACAGGAAATTTTTACGTTTCCTTTTCAGGGGACGACATTTCCTGTACAGGGTTCTTCCTTTTGGTTTGGCTTCAGCACCAAGAGTGTTCACGAAATGCTTGGCAGTAGTAGCTGCATTTCTACGAACCCTGGGGATTTTTGTCTTCCCTTACTTAGACGACTGGCTCATTTGAGCCTCCACAGTTTGCAGAGGCCAGCACTGCACTGTCCCGTACAATGCGAATCCTCCAATACTTGGGATTGGTAATAAACTTCCCGAAATCTCAACTAGTTCCTCCCAATGCCTAGAATTCATAGGAGCCTGTCTGGATACCAGACAGGCAAGAGCTTTCCTTCCACAAGCTCGGTGTCTTCGCATAATGCAGCTAGTTTCCCAAGCAGCAGGCAAATCCTCCCTCACTGCAGTTACTGGGACACATGGCATCCACAGTTCATGTAGTCCCATATGCTCGCCTCCACATGCGAGCAGCTCAGTGGACCCTCTCCACACAGTGGACACAGGCCATGGGTCATTTGTCAGACAAAATAACAATCTCTCAACGACTAATTTTGTCCCTCCAATGGTGGCAATCACTAGAAAATCTGACAGTGGGGTCTCCTTTCCATCAACCCCTCTTTCAGGCCACCCTAACAACAGATGCATCACAGGTGGGTTGGGGAGCACACCTGAATCATCTCTCTGCCCAGGGCACCTGGACTCCACAGGAGGTTGGTTTACACACAAACCACCTGGAATTAAGAGCAATTTATTTAGCTCTTCGAGTGTTCCACGCCCAGCTCAGCTACAAAACAGGCCTAGTCCAGACGGAACATTCAGGTAGCCATGTTCTATGTAAACAAGCAGGGCGGAATGGGCTCTCTGTCGTTATGCAACGAAGCTTTACGACTATGGGCCCTCGCCAGAGAGCATCAAATTCACCTTTTAGTGGTATATCTTCCAGGCATTCAAAACCTTTGGGCAGACAAACTCAGTCGAGTACTGCTACCTCACGGGTGGTCACTCCACCTAGACCAGGTGGCAAAGATGTTTCATCTCTGGGGCACTCCAGACATGAACCTCTTTGCAAGTCCACTGAATGTCAGACTTTCCCGGTTCTGTTCCAGGATTCTGGCGCACAACTGTCAGGATGCCTTCCTCCTTCACTGTGGTCAGGACTTCCTTTATGCCTTCCCACCCATTCTCCTCATCCCCAAAACACTTTTCAAGCTTCAGAGAGACAGGGGTCGCGTGATAGTTGTAGCACCACGATGGCCATGCCAAACTTGGTATTCCCTGCTTCTGCATCTCTCTCAAGTGGCACCTCTGGAGTTAGGGCATGCTCCAGATCTTCTTTCCCAGGAGAACGGGACGCTATGGCACCCGAATCCCCAGTCCCTACTCCTCATGGCCTGGTTGCTGAGGGCTTAGACCTCCAGGATTTCAACCTGTCCCAGCAGGTAAAAGATATCCTTCAGTCTTCTAGGAAACTTTCCACAAGAAGATCTTATGCCTTCAAGTGAAAACGTTTTACTATATGGTGCTCCAAAAGGGTATTAAACCCCCTGGTCATACCCTTAGAATCGATATTAGAGTATCTCCTTCACTTATCGAATTCTGGGTTAAAGACCAATTCGGTAAGAGTCCATCTTTGTGCAATTGCAGCTTCTTATAAGCCTCTAAATGGACAGCCAATTTCCTCTCATCCACTCCTGTCAAGATTGCTGAGAGGCCTTTTATTAACTAAACCTCCCATCAAGCCACCACCAGTGGCATGGGGTCTAAATCTAGTTCTTGGGCAGCACATGAAGCCGCCTTTTGAAACTTTAGCCACTGCAGCCCTTAAGATTTTGACCTGGAAGGTCATCTTCCTAATTGCAATAACCTCCGCCCGTCGCATTAGTGAATTGCAAGCTTTAGTGGCTGATCCTCCTTTATACTAGGTTTCTTCATGATAAGGTTGTTCTTCGAATTCGCCCACATTTTATGCCAAAGGTGGTTTCACCTTTTCATTTAAATCAATTTATCTTCCTGTATTTTTTCCGAGGCCTCACGCCTGTAATGCAGAAAGAAACCTTCATACTCTGGATTGTAAAAGGACCTTGGCCTTTTACATACAAAGAATACAGCAACATAGAAATTCCTCACAACGTTTTATAGCTGCACCTGAGGCAACTTCATTCTTTGATTCACATTCTACATGGCCTCGTAAAACGTGAAGCAAAATAGTCTCTCGTAGACCCCACACCCTGCCTTCACCCAGTCTATTTCTTTCTCTCTCTTTCTAATAACTCAAAAATACTTAAGAGCAAAATCACAACAAAACCAGTCTTAAAATTGCTTCAGCTTTTGTGTGTTCAAGTGACAGCATAAGGCAGTTACATGCTGTGATTATATATGAATTTAAAGGGGCCTGCCGTGGTCACAACTGCATGAACAAAAGAAATCAAACAAAGCAGAAGAAAACCAAATTAGTTTGCCGAACAGTGCATATGATGGTGGCATAAAAATCCTCCAAGATAATATATAAAGGGCAGGCAAGGCTTCAAATATCAACAAAAAGCACAGCCGGCAATTCATAAGAGGCAACACAGCTGCGGTGACCTTACTTACTGGAAAATAAAATAACTGCTTATCTAATAAAGCAGAATAGTTTAGGGTGGAATTGGGGTGGGCAGTCGGCAGGAATAGCCCCTAATGGCGCTGCAGACTCCAAATGTTGCTGCTAGCATAGGTGCCAGTAATGCCAGTCTCTGATCAGGTGCTAGTTGCACCTGCTGTAACAGCACGATCCGAACACGCGGTATGGACAGTCGCGATACAGGTAGCAGCCCAGAGCCATTCCACACAGAACAGGCAAGACACACTAGGCCAGTAGAGTACCATGTCAAATCAGATGGCCACCTGTTCATGGAAGCATCAGTTGTCAAGCACCCTGGTGACTCGATGAGAGGCTCACATAATTTAAAGCTCACGTGCTGGGTATTGCTGCGAGTGTGCAGTCATGAGAACGGGGCTCTCTGGACATGTGGTTGCAGCATTTGTGCTCTAACTCCCACAAATGTGGCCACGGTTCATTATCTACGGATTTTCTGCCTCCCAGATTTGCATGCTCCACCCCTTTAGCCCATTCTCTGTGCTGTGCGGTGGGGTGCACATATTCCCATGTCATCCTTCTCTGTCCTTCACTGGCCACACTTGCACTATACACTGTAGGGTTGGGCGCCATGTATTGTTTTTGGTTCTCTCTGCTAAGGTGTAGCGGGTGCTGTGTTTCTGGGTGGGGGAGGGGTGGTGCTCCCATCCTCCATACATCAGTGCAACCTAACTATCATGAGTAAGCAGCAACCTAGGGTGCCAGAAACCCAGCTTAAAGGGGCCTTCTCCCCTTTGCTTTAGGGACATGCACATCAAAGAAGTGCTGCTGTGACATTATAACCTCCTTCACCTCTACACTCTGCAGCCCAGAATATTAAATTCAGCCCTCGATTACCCCTTAGATTTCCTCCCCCCCCCCCCCAAAGATCCTGTGGAACTTCTCCTTGCTCACATGTAGGCCAATGCAGAAAACTAGCATGGCCTTTAAGCAGAGATAAGGCCACTTTTAATTACACTTACTGTTACTGTCAAATGCAGAAAAGAGATGGGACGCACGTGTAAACGACAGGGAAAAACTAGTGCACAGTTAACACCATGAATATTTAATTGCATTTAAATTATAGACAAATGAGCTACACATAATAAACTGGTATTGGCTGTGCCCGATGCAAAGAAGCGCATAGAGGACTTCACAACCAGCCTTAGCACTAATATCTCTATGCCTGGGTCTGAGTTGGCTTAAACATCCTAACACATCCCCTCTGACAGTATTTTGGTGGCATTGAGTGCTTTCCCCAATGCCTGGATCATCTGAGGAGAAATATCAAAGATGATCCAGGCATTGAGAAAAGCCCCCAGTGCCATTAAAATATCCTCAACAGAAAGCGAATCCCTGGTGGCCCAGTGGCCCCTCCCCCCCCGGTACCTTCAGAAACAAGTGGGAGCGCTGCCCACACACTCCTGTTCTTGCCCTGCCATCTTGAAAAATGGCAATGCCTGGTCCAGCGGTGTGCCCCGGGCTTTGTGTGGGGCAAGGCGCTGCCATTTTTCAAGATGGTGGGGTAAGAGCGGGAGCACGTGGGCAGCGCTCTCACTCATTTCTAAAGGTACTGGGCAGGGAGTGGGTGGTTCTGGCTGCTGGGCCACCAGGGATTCGCTTTCTTTCAGGGGCATTAGCCCCAACAGTATTTTGAGGGCATTCGGGACTTTCCCTGATGCTTCGATCATCTGAGGGGAGTTTGACATTTCCCCTCAGGTGATCCAGAAATCGGAGAAAGCACCTGATGCCATCAAAATACTGTTATGACTCCTTTGTAAATTTAGCCACGCACTGCCTGTTTCTCTGGGGGAGCATACCAAACTTGCGCCGACTTCTTATGCGCATGTGTTTGACCTGCTTTACAAGTTAAACTGTGCACAAAATGGCAGCATTAAACATGTGGTTCATTTGCATATCAGCCCCTTTCTGCATGCCTACGCTGAGGTTGTGCGCTATCGATGTGCTGTAAATAGGTGTGTAAAGTTGATAGCGTACGACTTCAGCACTGGCTTTCTGTATCGGCCTGATGGTATCTTAATTGCTTTTATTTAGTTCTTAACGCATAGCTACCTCCTTTTTACTTACACGTTTCTTTTTGAAAATATCCCCTTGTAAATTCATTTCCCAGTTTCGGTAGGCTGTGTAATGCTTTATTGATAAACAGTAATGCCAGTTGAAGTGCACGTGACTGCTTTGCTTTGTCTTACTAGGTAAAAGATGTTGAATTAGATTAGAATATCATATCTCTGAAACTTGTGCTCAACCTGCATTCCTTGTATTGCCCTTTAATTTTGCACTTACTTACGGCCATTTATCTTGCCTCTGAAACTAGATTTAGATTATAATTGGAATGCATACCAAGAAGAAAAGAAACATGTGGCAAGAAATTTTATAGCATGACCTGGGATCAGGACTTTCCCACGCTGAAAGAACAATACTTATCCAGCCTTTTGTTATATTGAAAACTTATACTTTTGGGACTGAATAGAGACTGGATGGGTAAAAATCATCTTCGCTTGTCTTTGTCCTTTTGGCTTCAAATTGTCTTAATAGAATGGGAAGACTCTATAGAAAGATGTCTCCTGCCATATTGTCCTTTTGCATTCATATTTGATTATTACATTTTATTATAGATTTAGGACAATACTGGGGACCATTTGATGTACGGTCTTTAAGTTGGTGATTTCAGTTTGTTCCTTTCTAGCTATTCTAGTTCATGAGCTCAGAATTCTCCTTGGAGCTCATTGTCCTAATTTGTTTGAAGGATTGTGGTTACTGTATTAGTCCACTTAAATGTGTAAGAATAAGGAACGCTACTTATAGCTGTATTGACTGTCTGGTAGCAAGCTTGAAGGTCTTTGGATGTTGAATTCTTTCACAAGAGTTGTAAAGTGTAAGTTGATCTACTCATGTTTAGAACATCAAGAAAAAAGCAAGTCTCTTATCAATTTGCTTTTGACCTTGACAAAACTTTGCTCAGAGCTGGTTTCCTGCATTTTGTTTTATGTGTGTTTTGTTGTATTTTGTTTTTATGATTATTTCAGATTTTGCTTTTATTTGCCAATAAGATTGCTTGGACTATATATTTTTATTTATAAATATTGCATACATCTCGTTTAGTTATTTCTTCTTAGTTTCTTCAGAAAGCTTTGCCAGGTTTATGGAGAATTTGTCCAGGATGACTCCTTTTATCCCTGAGGGTTTGGACTGTGTGTGCCGCCTTTACGAAGAATGTTGAATCAAATGTAAATGTTCAGACATATTGCATAAAACTGAATTGGCTACTCTGGAGTTTCCAACTGTGTTTTTTTTTAATGTTGTTTTTTTTTTTTTAAATTTCTCAAATAGGCATATAGTAACATGATTACGATGTTTAGTCTTATCCACCATTTCTACCAGGATCATGGGGGAAGGTTTGCAGTTGTTTAGTTTAGTTTGCCTCCCATTAGTGAGGTTTTCTGATTTTTCACAGTATTTACTATTCACTATTCTTTCATTTGTTTTTTGGGGGGGGGGGGTAGTAATGTCTCCAAATAACTTAGTTTTGCACACAAGAAAAAAACCTCTTTGGGGTAAGTACTCACACTAATAACTGATAATTAAATTTGTTACAACATACTCCCACATGTCCACATGTTACAAAAAAAAGGCTACAGCCAAGTACATAAATGTCTTATCTAATGGGAGAAAAAAGACCTCAGGATGGCTGATAATCCCTCTGTGGCAAACTTAATTACCATAGGGGAAATACAGGTAACTCACATCACTGGTCTCAAAAAAAATCTTCCTCATAATATCAAAGCCCAAACTGAGCTTATTTAATTAACAAAGATCTTCGCTTCTCCTGTAAACAGGCTTCTTCAGGGGCGATATATCATGCTGCAACGACAACTTAAGGAAGTGGCCTCAGTGTCTGACACAATAAGATGTTATATGCCCAACTACCAAGGAAACTGCGGTTGTGGACATCTCACTTTAAACAGAGGTGGTGTAGCTTAAATTAACCAAACATCTTTTACCAAAGTAGGGAAGAAGCCATTTTCACAACAGGATAAAAGTAATCACTATTTTTCTACCCACATATATGCAGACTAACCATACAAACTATAGAAAATGTAGTTATATCTAAACACTAAAGATAAGGAATATACGGTGGAACAACCCTTCACCTTGTCCTTATAGGTAATACACTTAGAAAAAGATACTCCATTCAATTTAATCATTCAAACCAACAGGTTTCAGTAGTAATTTGCTCCGATCACCTCTCCGTATATTTTGTGGGACATGTTCTAAAACTATACAGCGCAGATCTTCAAAAGTATGATTCAACTGACTGCAATGTTTCACAAGAGATGTTTCAATTTGTATCTTAGTTCTGCTAAGCGAGTCTCTAAAGGTTTAGTAGATTTTCCCGATGTATAGCTTTAAACAGAGATATTTAAGAGCATATATAACATATGCAGTCATACATGCAGATGACATTTTTCAAATTAATAAGTTTTATGATTAAAAACAAAAGAATTACATTCTTCCATGACACTGCAAAAAAGAACATTTTCTATATCTGGCATGGCTTAATACTTCCGTTGAGCTAGTAATTTTAGGAACAGCTGAATAGAGTTGATCTCTAAGACTTCTGCCCCTGCTATAGGTGATAACGTGGTTGACAATTCATTAAACCAGGATGGGCTGAAAACATTTTTTCATCACCGTCTAATAGACTTAAGCTTGATGTTGTGATAAACCCATATATTGGAGCACATAGGTCACCAAGGTTGTAGAAGTAACTGATTGTGATTGTATGCCATAAGTTGGAGACAGCAACCATTCTCTGTTGGTGAACCGTGCTCTTTTATAAGCTCTTTGTAAAACAGAGTCTTTATAGCTACGGTTGTGAAACTTTTCCAACATATTTTCCGCCTGTATTTTAAATTCAGTCTCGGATGAACAGATATGTCGACATCGCAACAACTGTGAATGTGGAAGGCTTTTTTTCAGATGATCAGGATGATAGCTCGAATAGTGTAAGAAAGTATTCTTGAACAGACACAAACAAGAGCTCCTGCTCGCAGAGATGGCTCAGTGAACACAAACAGCAGGCAGAGTAGAGGTCACTTGCGCTTTATTAATTATGCAAACCCCGACGCGTTTCGGCGGATGCCTTCATCAGGGGGCTAGAGGACTGCAAACAAATATAATAAATACCATAAAACATTGTCACTTAATAACTTAAAACAAAAAATTAAAAATAATGAATAAAAACATAAATTTAAAAACATAGTATTGATAAACATGAACGTGATAAAAAGGACAAACATGAATAAATAGGATGCAAAAATAACCATATAATAGTCACGAATTGCAATAATATAATAGATGTAGCGCATGGAAGTGTAAACATATGGCACAGATCAATATACAGTGGTAATGCTGAAAAACAATAATACCATTAAAAGACAGAGATAAAGTTACACATGAACAAAACAACAAAAAACAATGGAGAACCCAGACCCAAGACAGATCATACATATTGAGTATCTAGTACAAAATGAAAAAAAGTTTTATACAAGATACAAATAATACTTTACTAGTCTTGCATTAGACTACTCTATTGCAGATTTTGGTATCATCCGCAAAGAGGCAAACCTTACCCGACAGCCCTCCGCTATATCACTAACAAAGATGTTAAAAAGAATCTGACTAAGGACAGATCCCTGGGGCACACCACTGGTAACATCCTTCTCAGAGTGAGCTCCATTTACCTGTACTCTTTGTCGCCTCCCACCCAACCAATTTCTAACCCAAGCAGTAACTTTAGGGTCCATCCCTAGGGTGCTCAGTTTGTTTATAAGTCGCCTGTGAGGAACAGTGTCAAAGGCTTTACTGAAATCTAAATACACCACATCTAGGGCTCTCCCTCGGTCCAACTCCCTGGTCACCCAGTCAAAGAAATCAATCAGATTTGTCTGACAAGACCTGCCTCTGGTGAATCCATGCTGCCTTGAATCCTGTAATCCGCTGGACTCCAGAAACCTCACTATATTTTCTCTTTCAACAGCGTTTCCAATAATTTACTCACCACCGAAGTGAAACTAACCGTTCTGTAGTTTTCGACCACATCCTTACTTCCGCTTTTGTGTAAAGGCACAACATGAGCCTCTCTCCAGTCCTTTGGCACCACTCCCATCTCCAACGAGGCATTGAAAAGGTTAGTGAGTGGAGCTGCTAGAACGTCCCCAAGTTCCCTCAGTATTCTAGGGTGTATCCCATCCAGTCCCATCGCTTTGTCTACTTTAAGTTGAGCTAGTTTCTCACGAACACAGTCTTCTGAAAATTATTCAAGATGTCCCTTGCTTCTGTTCCCGTTTGTGGGTGTTTTCTGATGTCCTGCTCCTGGTTCTTCCATCTGTGAACACAGAACAAAAATATTTGTTAAGCAATTCCGCTTTATCCTTATCAGCTTCTACATATTCCTCCCCTGCATCCTTGAGTCTGACAATACCACTTTTGCCCTTCCTTTTCTCACTAATATATCTGAAAAATGTCTTATCCCCCCATTTTATTGCATTGGCTATTTCCTCCTCCTTTTGAATCTTTGCCTTGTTGACTACTTTGCTAGCTTCTCTAAGTTTTTCCAAATACAGATGCCTGTCTTCCTCTCTCTGTGATCTCTTGTATTTCATGAAGGCCTCCCTCTTTTTCTTCAATTTTTCAGCTACTTCTTTCGAAAACCATAGTGGTCTCCTTTTCCTTTTACCTTTTATTTACCATTTTAACAAAAAGGTTGGTTGCCCTTAAAATATCCCCTTTCAGTTTTTCCCACTGTTTTTCTACATCCCCCAGCTGTTCCCATCCCACTAACAACTCCCTGAGGTATTGGCCCATCTTCGCAAAGTTAGTCTTGCTAAAGTCTAAGATCCTCACCTTTGACTGGATTCTAACAGCCCTAGTCCTAATACTGAACCACACCATCTGGTGATCACTGGATGCAAAATGATCTCCCACTACAACATCAGAAACACTTTCACCATTGGTAAGCACCAAGTCCAGTATGGCCCCTTCACGTGTGGGGTCTGTAACCAATTGCCTGAATAGTTCTACCTGTAGAGAATCTAGGATCTCCTTAAAAGAAACATAGAAATATGATGACAGAAAAAGACCACATGGCCTTTCTAGTCTGTCCTTCCATATCATCAACTACAACAGTCCCCTTTTTACCTTTAGAGATCCTCTGTGTTTGTCCCATGTTTTTTTTTTTTACTATGCTGGAAATGAAAGACAAAGAAGAAATGGTGTTGCATTTATAATAAAGAAGAAACTTGCAAGAACTATAATGAAATACAATGCAGTCAGCGAACACTTAATCTCTATTCGTCTACAAGGAATGCCTATCAACACAACTATAATTCAAGTATATGCCCCAACAACAACTGCAGAAGAGAATGAAATTGAAGAGTAATATGAACAAGTACAAGCTGAAATTGACAGAACATGCAAACAGGATATCCTGATAGTCATGGGTGACTGGAACGCAAAAGTTGGCAACAAAGAAGAAGGCAAAGTAGTTGGAAAATATGGACTTGGCAACAGAAATGAAGCTGGAGAAAGACTGAGAATTCTGCAAGACCAACGATCTGTTCATCTCAAACACCTTCTTCCAGCAACACAAGCGGCGACTGTACACATGGACTTCATCCAATGGATTGTATAAAAATCAAATTGACTACATCTGTGGAAGTCAATTATGGAAAAGCTCTGTAACATCAACAAAGACAGCCTGGAGCTGACTGTGGTACACATCATCAACTACTAATATGCAAACTCAAGCTAAAGTTGAAAAAGAGCAAACCACTCATGAATGCAGCAAAATATGACCTTAAGAATATACCACTGGAATTTAAAGACTGCCTGCAAAATCGATTTGCTGCTTTAGATACAAATGACAGAGCTCCGGAAGAGTTATGGAATGACATCAAGAAAGTTGTGTTGGAAGAAAGTGAGAAGTCTCTACAAAAGGTGAAAAAGCAAAAACGGCCAAAATGGATAACGGCAGTAACTCTGAAAATTGCCCAGAAACGCAGAGAAGCTAAAGCCAGAGGAGAAAGAAAGACAATCGCAGAACTCAACAGAGATTTCCAACGTGCAGCAAGACAGGGCAAGAAAAAGTACTACAATGATGCATGCAAGGAAATAGAAGCAGAAACTATTAGAGGAAGAACAAGATCGGCTTTCCTAAAGCTATGAGAGTTAAAGAAAAAGTTCCAGTCTCGAATTGGAATGTTAGAAGATGCTCAAGGTTCTGTGTTGAATTATGCTGAGAAAATCAAGAAAAGGTGGAAGGAATATACAGAGTTTTTATATGATAAAGATCAAGTGGACCAACAGCCGTTTCAACCTGCACCTTATGATCGGGAACCATTGGTGATGAAAGAAGAAGTTGAAGCAGCATTGAAAGCCTTATCAAAGAACAAAGCACCAGGGATTGATAGCATTCCCATAGAAGTATTATAGCAATCTGATGCAGCTGTTACCATACTTACAAAAGGCTCTGCCAAGAAATATGGAAGACAACATCATGGCCAACTGACCAGAAAAGATCTGTGTTTATACCAATACTAAAGAAAGGTGATCCAACTGACTGTGGAAATTATTGCACAATCGCTCTGATCCCACATTCCAGCAAGATTCTACTGAAGATTATTCAAAAGAGACTACAACCATACCTGGAACAAGAACTACCCGAAGTGCAAGCAGGGTTCAGGGAAGGGCGAGGAATGAGAGACGACATTGCGGATGTGAGATGGATCCTTGAAAAGACTAAAGAATACCAAAAGGATATCTATTTGTGCTTTATCGACTATAGCAAGGCTTTTGACTGTGTAAACCATGAGAAACTCTGTGCCACATTAAGAAGCATGGGTATACCAGAACACGTGACCGTTCTCTTGCATAATCTGTACATTGATCAAGAAGCAACAGTTTGAACGGAACAAGGAGAAACAGAATGGTTTAAAATAAGCAAAGGTGTAAGACAAGGCTGCATACTTTCCCCCTACCTGTTTAATTTATATGCAGAACAAATCATCAGAGAAGCAGGATTGTATGAAGACAACAGAGGTGTGAAGATTGGTGGAAGACTCATCAACAACCTTCGCTATGCTGATACCACGTTACTGGCTGAAAGTGAAGATGATCTGAAACATTTTGCTTCTCACAATCAAAAAACATAGTCTCAAAATGGGCCTGTACCTTAATGTAAAGAAGACAAAGATCATGACAACTAGCATAATCAACAGGTTCATTGTTGAAGGAGAAGAAATTGAAATTGTGAACAACTTTTAACCTGCTTGGATCAACTATAAATAAAGAAGCAACAAGCAGTCAAGAAATCAGATGACGCTTTGCTCTTGGCAGAATGGCTATGAAAGACCTAGATAAGATTCTCAAGAGCAGAGATGTCTCTCTCCATACAAAGATTCGACTTGTTTAAGCCTTGGTATTTTCAATAACATTATATGGATCTGAAAGCTGGACAGTGAAAAAGACAGACAGGAAGAAAATTGATGCCTTTGAATTATGGTGCTGGTGGCGAATACTGTGTATACATACCATGGACTGCCCGAAGAACAAACCAGTCGGTACTAGAGGAGATCAAACCTAAGCTTTCTTTAGAAGCTCAGATGAAAAGACTTTGACTTTCATACTTTGGACACATCATGCGAAGAGAGAGATCATTAGAGAAAGACATCATGCTTGGCATCATGCTTGGCAAGATAGGTCAACGCAAAAGAGGAAGGCCAGCAATGAGATGGATCGATACAATAACAGCAACTACGGGTACCAGTCTGTCAACAATGAGCCGCCTGACTGAAGACCGAACACAATTTAGAATAGCTATCCAGAGGGTCGCCATGAGTCGACTCCGACTCGATGGCACTTAACAACAACAACAATGAAATGTTTAATAGCTATCCGATTTTGAAACCCATCATAAAAAGGGTCATATATAAATGATGGGCCCCGTGAAAGTACTGCTTGTTGTTGAGACGTAAGTTCCATATCTGATAAATTGATGATTGTATCATTTAACGAAAGTTGACAGACTCCTCCTTCCATCGGGATCTGTTTGGTGAACCAAAAAATTCTCCTGTTGAATTTTTTTTTTCTTATTTGAGTATCCGTTGCAGTGTTTTGTATTTATCATTGGCGTATGATCTCTGTCTCTAGTTTTACTACTGACCCTCGCTGTACTACTTGCATTATGCAAAAGAGATCTTCCTCCTTTAGCTTATGAGATTAAAGAGGCGGATAGGATATGGAGAGAGGAATTTAGATGTGGGAAAATTCACACAGTATTTTACAAGAGGCCATGGGACTGCATATTGATAGTTCCCCGCATACAGCAGGAGCAGTGATTCTTTTTTTAAACAAAAAATACGTGTTGCAGTTCTCCCACTTTGTGAATGGGAGCTACTTTTTAAACTTGGCTGCTGCTTGATTGATTGATTTATTTACATTCTCTTATATACCGCGCTTTTCTGCATCAGTGCGGTTTACATTGAACAAACTGAAATTACATTGAACAGGGCATTATAACTTGGAGATGACTATTTTACAGGGAACATGGGCTATGGAGGGTTAAGAGTCTTGCCCAAGACCACAAGGAGTACCTGTGGGACTAGAAACCCCAGTCCTTCCGGCCCAAGGTTGCTGTTCTCTAGTGGGATTTGAACCACCGACCTTCCGGCCTGAAGTACCTTGTAATTGCATATCTGATCCTGCAGCACCACTCTTCCATTTTCTTCTCTTCCTCCCCTCCCCTCCCCTCCCAAATCCCTTTCCCATGGTGTTACCTGGGGCCCTGATGTCTAGAGGGAGCAGGAGCAAGCCCCTCTCACTACTGATCATTTAGTTTTGAGTTCCAGAATGGTTGCCATGACCCCACTAGTGGTAATCTCATGGTATAACCTGTGCTTCAGTATTTTGAGTATCCAAATACCTTGCTAGAATAAAACCAGAAGCTCATGGCAAGACCTGGACCAAGCACTTAAAGATGTCTACTGGCAGTGCAGGCTCACAGCAGAGTCCTCTGACAGTTAAAAGGTCCTTTTGAAATAACCTTGTGTGGGCTTTATAGGTAGACAATCCTCCATTCCTCCTGTGTCTGTCTCGCACTAGATGGATGATCTGAACAGTGTTATATTTCACCTCCTTCAGAAATTCCTAAAGGATGCTGCATGCATGGGAGATATAGACTTTGGGGAGCTGGTGAAAGATGCTGCATTGCAAATAAAGGACAACTGTTCTACATTTTGAGAACTTTTTTCCCCCAGACTGCCAAGCAGCAGCTAAATTATAGCAGGGGGTTACGATCTAACTATAAGGGGCACTACTTGCAATGGTTCTTTCAGCAGTTCTACACAAGAAGATGGAATGGAAGAGTAGCCTAATGGTTAGAGCAACTTCCAGAATAGTACGCAGAAGATCAAGGGTTCAATTCCCACTGGCACTCAATGTGACCTTGGGCAAGTCACTTTATCCTTCATTGCCTCAGGCGATCTACTTTTGGTGATACATTGCCAAGAAAACCCAGAAGCAGCTGGGTTGCCAGGAGTCGGCACTGACTTGATGGTGTGTTTTTATAGTGCCAAGAAGATGTTACTATCTCTCAAATTCCTGAAGGAAAGCTCAGAGCTACTCTTTGCTCAAGACAGGAGCTAACACAACCAGCTCCTAAGGCCTCCGCAGCAGGCCACATTTTGAGTATGCTTGAAGGTGGGTTTAAGCCCACTTCCCCATGTCGCATTCATGACCTTTCCCTCCCTGATGGGGTGGAGTGGATGTTCCTGGAGCTGTTAACCATCTTGAACTCGGGACCAAGTCCTTGATCCCTTCCACCCCTCAAAGCGGGACCCTACTGCTGAGAGCCTTTCTGATAAGGAGCAGCCAGAAGATCTTACCCCAAGTTCCTGGCTAAGATGTCCAGGGCCCTAGAGCTAGATATAACTGAAGCTCCATAAGCCAAGGGGGAATTCTAGTCAATTTCATGGGCCTTGAGTACCCCGTGAGGAAGCTTTAGCTCTCTCTTCTGAGGTCCCATTCCCAGCCCTTCATCTGTTAACGTAGCAAAAAGCAAAGTGTGCCACTGAGTCAGTGCTGACTTCTGGCAATCCTGGGTCATCTTGGTAGAATGTGACCTGAAGTAGATTGCCAGCCCAAAGCAATGGAGGGTAAAGTGACTTGTCACAAAGAGTGCCAGTGGGAATCAAACCCTGGTCTCTTGGTCACCAGGCTGCTGCTTTAACCACTAGGCTACTTCTCCTCTCCAAGGAGTATGTTTACTAATCGGCAGGAGCTGCAGTCCCATTGACTTCAATGGGGCTGCAGCTCCGATATCGCAGGGAAGCTGTTACTGCCGATTAGTAAACATACCCCCAAATCTGTGAACATAAAACAGAAATATTTGTTACGCAATTCTGCTTTGTCCTTGGCATCTCCCTATTCCTCGCTTCCTTTCATGCTTTTCTCAGAATACTATCTTTGCCCTTCTTGTCAATAACTCACCTTTTTTATTTAAAAAGTGTTGTCCCCATGTTTTGCTGTATCGGCTTTTTTTTTCCATTTGCATATTTACTTTTCTGACTACTAGTCAGAAATGTTTTTCATAAGAAGTAGCTGAAAAGGTTAAGGGGTGGGGGAGGAAGAGAGAAAAGCCTTCAAATTATTTTTCCTTCTTTTTTTTTCCATTTAAATTTGTATTAACCATTTCCATGCACATTACAAACCAGTTTGTTCTCAACATTATACAATTTACATAGTCATTACATCATGTATCCTGTTTATGCCCCAGCTTGTTATTTCCCCCTTTCTTTGTATCCCTCCTTATAACTTCCCCCCCTCCTCCCTCCCCCCTCCCCCCCGTCCCCACCTGCGCTCTACATTCATACCTTCCTTCTCCTCTCATCTGGTCACTCATACTCATCGCCTCTTTTCACCCTTTCACCCATTAACTCATCCCACCAATCTATATCTCCAAGGATCTGAACTAAGTTTCATCCATTCCGCTGTCCTTCTTTCTCCCCCTCTCTCCAGCCTTCCACGATTCTAACCATTTCCACACTCTCTTCCATTTATCCACTCTTCCCCCCTTCTCCCCTTCTCATCTCCGTCAATCTATGCATCAAGCTGGCCTCAGTCACTCTTCTGACAAAGCCTGCCAGCTTAGGTAGGTCCGAACCCACCCAATACTGAGCTATCTCTCATCTTGCTGCGACTATACAGTGATGCAAGACCCCAACTTCCCTGTTTGGGATATCCTCCTCCAATTGATGCAGTAAGCAGGCCTCTGGCTTCCTTTGCAATCTATATCCAGTCATTTCAAAAATCATTTCTATAATCGTTGCCCAATATGCTTGAATCTTCTCACATTTCCACCACACATGTAACCAATCTCCTCACTCTTGGCACCCCTTCCAACATTGATCATTGTGTCCCACTTCAGCTCTTTTTTTACGTGCTGGTGTCCAGTAGCAATGATATAGCACTTTATAAGAATTTTCTTTCACTTGTGTGGCTATGGATATACTGGCCACTGTCTATAGTATCTTATCCCACACCTCTTCATTCCAGCTTACCCCCAGATCCTCCTCCCATTTTATCATAAACCCCAGTTTACTTCCCCCTCCCTCCATCAATCCTTTGTAAATTCTAGACAAAGCTCCTTTTTGGCCAATATAGCCTGAGCAAAGCGCCTCAAACCACCCTCTATGTTCCCATAAATCCTTCCTCACCTTCAGTTGCCTTAAAATACAGCTAAATATAAAATAAATAAATAAATAAAAAAGGCTCAATTGTAAATCTGCATAATAATCGCTATCTCCCAGCCGGTACAGGTCTCTGATGCCCTCAAACTCCAGTATGCCCTCCTTGCTACTATTTGAGAAATCTGTGAAAGCCCCGCCTTTGCCCATCTGCGCAAAACAGTTACCCCTGGTCCCTGACCCTATCAAAACATGCCTTCAGTGTCATTCCCTGTATGTATTCTTTATCTTGTACTAATTGTTTTCTAATCTGTCTCCACACCCTCAAACTGTGGGCTATTATGGGGTGTTGGTGTTTATTTTCAGTGCTATTACCACCCCTCCAAACCATTCTGTCCAATCTCCCCCTGCTTACCGAGTCTTCTTCCATTTGAACCCACTGTTTCTGTGTCCCGCTGTGCCACTCGTATATCGTTTTCAGTTGAGCAGCCTCATAATATTTTCTAAAATTAGGTACCCCTAACTCTCCCTCTCCCTTGGCTCTTTGCATTACTGCCATAGCTACTCTTGGCCGTCTATTCGACCATATGAATCGATTAACAAGTCTTTGTAGTTTTAACTTTTTAGGCGGTACCGATATTGGTAGCATCTGGAACAGGAACAAGAATCTTGGCAGTAACATCTTTATTGTTGCTATGTGTCCAAACCATGAGAGGTATCCCCTCCCCCACCCATCCAACAAGCTCTCTACCTGCCCAAATAGTTTTGGATAATTTAGCTTGTATAGGGCATCTATCCTATTACTAATTTGAATCCCTAAATATCTTATTTTTTCTCTAGCCCATCTGAATGGGTATTTCTTCTGCAGTATGCCCTGAGCATCTCCATTTAATGATAAGTTTAATATTTCCGATTTTGTCCAATTAATAGTGAAACCCGAAAGCCTTCCATATTCTTCCAATTCCCACATTAGTATTGGTATAGAGAACCGAGGTCTAGCTACACTCAATATTATGTCATCCGCAAACAGGGATATTTTATATCCTCTCCGCCCTACTCTTATTTCCTTAACATCGGCCCTCTCTCTCACCCTCTCTGCAAATGCTTCCAAAGATATAGCAAAAAGTAGGGGCGATAGAGGGCAGCCCTGTCTCGTTCCTCTCCCTTGCCCTAAAAATTGAGAGTAGGCCCCATTAACCCTAACACATGCCTTCGGATTGTGGTATAGCACTTTTACCCAACTTAAAAATTCTTCCCCCAATCCCATTCTTTCCATTACCTGGAAAAGAAATGGCCATGGCACCTGGTCAAAGGCCTTCTCCGCATCCAGCGACAACAGCAAGGCCTCCTCCCTACTTTGTTCAGTGGACCAAATCGTATTTAAGATCTTTCTAATATTATCCGCTACCTGTCTACCGGGAATAAATCTTGCTAGATCCAAATGTATCAACTTCCCTATCTTCTTGTTTAAACACGTAGCGAGTATTTTTGCTAGTAATTTGGCATCTATATTGATCATTGAGATCGATATGAAGAGCACTCTTGTGGATCTTTTCCCTCTTTATGTATTACGGCTATTCCCGCCCATCCCATAGTATCCGCTAATCTACCTCCCTTCCGTGGGAGATTAAATAATCTTACCAAGGGTTTAGTTAATATCTCTCCAAAATCTCTATAGAACCTCACTGTGAGCCCATCTAACCCTGGAGCCTTATCTATTTTCAACTGTTTTATAGCCCGTTGTACCTCCTCTGCTGTTATAGCCTTGTTTAATTCTTTCTGTTCCCTGACTTCTAATTTCGGTAACTGAATTGAATCAAGATAACTCTGTACTCTCTCCCTCTCTGGAGGGTCCCATGCTTTATATAACCCCTGATAGTATCCTCTAAAAACCTCCCTAATCTCCCTGTCCTTATATACCCGCTCTCCGTCCGGATTCCGAATTTTCATTATATAAGAACACAATTTCCTCTGCTTCAGTTTCTGAGCCATATATCGCCCCGCCTTATTACCTCCCTCAAAGAATTTCTTGTCGCAACAACTGCATATGATTATCTTATCTTTGCTAACTGTAAGTCATTTAACTGTGCTCTTACTGCCAGCACCGGGCCGCAAAGCTCGGTACCCTCTTTTCTTCAGATGCCAGATCCATTGCATCGACATCTTCAAGGGCCTCCTCTTCCTCCCATGGATCTCAGGTAACTAAACATAAAAGCCGGTCCTCAAAGGGTAGCTCTCCTGATAAGCATCGAGAGGCCATTGGCATTGCCCTTGAAGTAACCACATTGGCAAAGCAGCCCCGGTGGGAGGCTTCGGCTTCCAAAGCATCAATGGGGCTCCAGGATGTTCTCGAGGCCTTGACCTCGCAAGAAATACCTGTGCCATGCTTGGGGGTCCAGACTGTTTTCACCGGTACCGACACCCAGGCATCGCAGCGTCGATAGACCAGAGGTTTCTCGCTATCAAACGCAGCATCTCAGCTCTTCTCTCAGCTGCGGTACCGTTGGTACCGACCCTGGTGGGAATTCTTCCCACGCCATCTTTGGCTGTAATCGACAGATCGGTACCGGATCAACTCAGTACCGACTTCGATCGATACCGGGACCGTGCTTTGCATGAGCATCGTAGTCAGGAATACTTCGAATCCTCCGATTCCAAAGACTCTGACAATTCTGCTGGTATTAGAGGGTTTCTCCCAGAAGATTCCTCTTCTCCCCAGTCACTTCCAGAGGACATGTCTTTTCAGGATTTTAATCGTGATATGGCCAAGGGCCTTTCAATCACGGTGGCTCCTGAAGAGGAACCCAGAGCAAAGGAATTGGAAATTCTCCAGTATCCTAAAGCTCCAAAGGAGGCAGCCACTCTGCCCATCCATGAAATTCTGCATAACTTGATGCTCAGAATGTGGGAGACACCTCTGACTACATCTCCTCATTCTAGGAGACTTGATACTATGTATCAAGTTCCACCATGTCCTGGATTTCAAAAGACTCAGCTGCCACACCATTCAATGGTGGTGGAGTCAGCCATGCGTTGGATGAAAAGTGCAAAGAGGCATGCACCCCATCAAGGAGAAGCCCCTCTCGGGTCAGCCCCTTGTCTCTCAGTTCCTCTGGGGCCTCCTGTTTAAGCCCCCTGTCGGCAGAATGGGACCTCATCAGGCCGCCATTCGAGCCTCTAGCTACTTGCCATCTGTGATATCTTTCATGGAAGGTTGCCTTCCTGGTGGCTTTCACATCTGTTCACAGAGTAAGCGAACTTCAGGCCCTTGTGGCAGAGCAGCCATATACAAGGTTCTACAAGAATAGAGTGGTGCTCCGCACTCGCCCCAAACTTATCCTGAAGGTGGTATCTCCTTTCCACCTCATTCAGCAGGTTGTCATTTCCACCTTTTTACTGTGACCTCACGCCGGTCAGGAGGAAATTATATACTCCATTAACTGGATTGTAAACTGGCCCTGTCTTTTTCTACCTACAGTGGACCCAGGGCCATCACAAAGCTCCTCAGCTTTTTGTCTCCTATAACCCCAGCAGACTGGGACTTCCTGTGACTAAGTGAACTCTGTCCACTTGGGTGGCAGACTGTATTGACTTCACCTGTGAGTGAGCTGGGCTCTCCCTGGACAACCGGATCACAGTGCATTGCGTGAGAGCGATGGCCACATCGTTGGCAAACCTATGCTAAGTACCAGTAGTGGAGATCTGCAAAGCCTCCATATGGACTTCAATTCATACGTTCGTAGCTCACTACTGCCTGGACAGCAAATCCCGTTGAGATAGTGCCTTCGGCCAGGCACTCTGTAATATTCGCAAGGTGTAGGCAACTCCTGCCCTCCTACCTTTCTGTTTTCAGGCTACCGGAGTGATGGTGCCATTGGACGCTAGGATCTTGCAGAATCTCTCAGTTGGGGACTCTCTGCAAATCACGGCTACCCAACTTGGTTGCCATTGGTGCTGTTGTGGTTTGGTCCTCTGCAAGCTGGAGCTAGGGAGTCCTATATGTGAGGACTGACTTCCTGCTTGTTCCTGGAGAAAGTGTAGTTACTCACTTATAATAGGTTTTCTTCAGGGACAGCAGGAATCAGTCCTCGCAACCCTCCCTCCTCCCCTGGGAGTTGCCTCCCTATCTTGTTTGATTTTTACTTCTGTCCTAGCTATGTCATCTGACTGAGCAAGATGGCAAGATTCCCCTTGGGCAGGAAGGGGATCATGCATGCGTGGTGGCATGTACCAAAGACTTTCTTTTTTTTTTTTTTTTTTTTTTGCAAGCACAGGAAAATTTATTGATTTTTACTACTACTCCATACAGAGCTTTTTTTTTTTAAATTCTTTATTTTCGTTTTGTAACAACAAAGGAAAGGAAGACATACAGCAAAAGACAAATACATAACAGGTAATACATACACCAAAGTGAACCCCTACCACCCCCCTCCCCCCTGCTTCTTCTCTAGAAAACTAAACATTCCCAAAGCGGGCGTGTATTTACATGATTGCATTACAAAGCCTAGCGGTGATCTAAAACATGATGAGTGCACATTATACAGGCATGTTGGAGCAATGAGCAGATTGTACATAATCATTAAGGATCTGCCAGTTAGACAAGCAGGAGGAAGTTTGGACATGGGGGATAGCTCTCCGAGGTATCTGCTCATACGTACTATATAAGCAGACGAGGTTCCACTATTTATTGACAGTAAGTCGAGAGCTATCCTTCCATTCTTCGTGATTAAGCATATGGCTATACCTAGCATGAAATCAAGGAGAAAGCGACCCTTCTTAGGAAGAGAGGGGACCTCCGCCACAGAGCGGAGTCCCACGACCGTCCAAGAAAGGTTCTTGACAGTGTAATATAGAGTGAATACGACCCCAGACCCGCCCCCAATAGACCTGCAATTGAGGACATTCGTAAAGAACATGAGCGAAGGATCCCACAGCAGTATGGCAGAACCAACACAGGTCCCTAGCATTTGGGTTCCATTTGGCTATTTTTCTGGGGGTATAAAAACATCTGTGTGCAGGGAAGAAGAGAATCTGGGTAACAGAGGCAGACCGGGAAACCCACACTACTTTACTCCAAAACGCTCCATTGCGCAGGGGTTATAGTGGTTTGCAGTTCGCGCTCCCAGGCTTGTTAAGCTCAAAAGTGTCCGCATCTGTGCCTTGACAAAGTATATTATAGAAATTAGAGGCTACCCCATGTGTACTGCTAATGGAGTGAACCAGCTCTAATAGCCCATCCTCAGTAGGGGCAGAGGGCGGCATGCTTCGAGCACTTTGGATGCAGGGTTGAAGCTGCATCAATTGAAAGTAGTGTTTCGCTGGTATCGCAAATTCCTCTTGTAAATCCGAAAAGGTTTTCCAACGAGCTGCAGAGAACAGCTGTTGGGGTGACCAGAGCCCCTTGAAAGGAAATGACAGCATGATCTGAAATATGTTGGGAGTGAATCTTTGCAGTGTCCACCTGAGGAACTAACATTATATTTTAAGACTAGAAAGAAGTCTATGCGAGACTGAGATTGAGGGGAGGAGGAGAAGGAGGTGAAGTCAAGTCAATTGGGGTGTAGTAATCTCCATAGATCAACTGAAGCAAGATCCTTGATCAGGAAGGGAAGCGTAGCATGACTCTTGGGGGGACCACTCGTCCTAGGCAGCCACTTGCCAGTCAGGGGACAAGGACTAGATTGAAATCCCCCCCAATGATCAGTGAAGTATTAGCAGAAGCTTGCGCAACCTGAGCAATGGTAGCAAAAGGCAGGGTCATCAGCATTAGGAGCGGAAAAACAGATACATGTAACTTCTAGGCTACCTATCGTGAGGAAAACTCTAGACAATCCACCTTCTGTATCTGAGCTAGTCGCAACACCAGTAGCATGCAAAGATTTCCCAACCAGTATAGCAACCCCACATATCCTAGAAACAGCAGGGGAACAAGCGGCCACCATGTAAGGTGTAACACTAAGTTTAAGAGTTTCCTTCGAATTCAAATGCGTTTATTGGAGAAAAGCAGCTCCGCTGCCTCCTAACTGAGGTAGCTTAGGATTCTCTTCTATTTTATCGGATTATTGATGCCTTTGACGTTCAAGGAAAAATCTTACATGGTGCCATCATGCGGTAAAAGACATTTTAGGTAAGGGCGCTTGGTAACATAGAACATAAGCAGAATCGATACAACAATGTCATAATCACCGAGTATTTTAGCTAATACACCCCATATTGAAAAGTATGTACCAACGTATCCTAGAGAAGAAGCAAACCCCCAAAGAATATGGCGACCAGATGTCTACGGGAGGAGGCCCAAGAGAGGAAATAGAAGACATGTATAAAATAGAGAAGAAACACCAGGGTCCATAATAACGCTGTCTCTGATACTCATCGAGGCTACCGTGGGTAGATGGAGTCGGGTCACAGATACCATCAAGAGGAAGGCAACAAACTGCCCACGCCAGACTCTTTGCAAGGCTGCGGCGGATCCAATATGGCAGGTACAGCGGGCATAAGAAGACTTGCAGGAATATTCTGGAAGTCAGCGCATCAAGTCGGCTTCTTTGGAATCCAAAAACTTCGCTAGTAGATCAGGGTCCTCGAATGTGCTTGTCTGATTGTGAAGCGTGACTCGGAGCTTGGCCGGGTACATCAGGCCGTAGCGTGCTTGTAGTTGCCGAAGCCTCGGCCGGAATTCCAGAAAGCGCTTTCGGCGGTCGACTGTGGGTTTAGACAAGTCGGGATAGAAGGAGATTTTGTGGCTCTCAAACTCCATATGGCCCATTGCCCGAGAGGCACTTAGAATTTGCTCCACGTGTTGATATCTCAATAGTCGAAAAATGATAGGCCGCGGGGTCTTCTTGTTGAGCGTTATGCTGGTGGGTACACGATGAGCGCGATCAATCTCCAAATCTTTGGTAAAGGTGATTTGGAGCAAGGAAGGGAGGACTTTGCATAAAAACTCTTTCATGTCTCCCGATTCCGCTCCCTCCGGTATGCCAACGAGTCGTAAGTTATTGCGGCGCGCTCTATTATTGCCATCTTCCACCTCTTTCTGCAAGGCCCGCACCTGTTGTTCAACTTTGTCGAGTTTGGACAACCGGGCCGCATGGGAGTCCAATATGCTCTCCATTTTGTCCTGACGCGAAGAAAGCCCGTCTAGCCTGCCTTGCAGCACACCAAAATCGTCCCGCAGCGCTCGAAGTGCTTCACCGTTTGCCTGCACAAGGGTTTTGACCCCTCTAATCTCGACGAGGATTTCTTGCTGCATTTCGGGGCCCTCGCACGAGGCCGGCCCCTTATGCGGGGACGGAGGTTCAATTTTAGAACGTTTGCCATGAGAAGCCGCTGGAGACCCAAATTCCAGGCGCGTTGGTTTGGTCCTCGCCATCTCACCAAGGTGCCCCGGCAAGATCAGAGTAGAAATTCCAAATATTTGAGGTGTTAATTCAGGATTCTGAGTAGGCCTCTCGGGAGCCTCAGCGTTATGCGACCATCCCGCTGGACATCAGGCTCCGCCCCCCCCAAAGACTTTCTTTGAAAGCTGGGAAGATGCTTCTGTGTGGGCTCAGTCGGCACTGACGTCACCCATATGTGTGGACTGATTCTTGCTGTCCCTGGAGAACACCTGTTACAGATGAGTAACTATGCTTCTAGGTTGTAAAACGTATAGACAGTGTAATTTTTGAAAACTTTTTTAGAATTAGGCCATGTCTTAAGTGCAACATTTTACAGGTGAAATTTGGAAAAAAAGTCATGGTCGCTAAAGTTTCCGATTTTAACTTTTTAAAACTTGTTTTTATTTTTATTTTCCTCTTTTTGATTACTTTTCTCATGTGTTACCTTCACTCTTCTCTGGTTTCTATTTTTAGCGTATTCTTTTCATGCTGTTTCTTGCTCCCTCAACTCTGATCATTCTGTTTTACCACCTTTGTCATACATACTTCCTCTATTAAATATTAGTACTCTGGTGTTTTCCCCACTACACCCTGCATCTCTGTTCTTTCTCCGCCACTGGTTTCAGGTATTAACACTTTTCTTTTCTTGTGAATGTCTACGAAATGGAAATACAATTCATACAGACAGCTAGCCACAGGAATCACACTGACTGAAATTAACTGTTCATCTGAACCGGTAACTGAAGCTTAATAATTGAAGGATTGGAACTTCTGATTCTGTTTAGTTTTCCTGCTTCTTGGGCTTCCCTTGTCCTTTTTATAACCATTTCCTGGTGTGCTTGTAGAAAGTACTTCCATTAGAACAGCTCTTCAGGGAAGCAACTGCAGGTTTAGCCAAGCTGATCCTGCTCCTTTTGGGCTCTAAAAAAAAAAGTGCTGTGCTTCCTCAGAAAAAGAAAATTTTTAAGTTCAGTGAAACAAAAGCTTTTCGGTGGAAGCAGAGGCCTGTGTGAAAGTGAGTAGTGTTCTAGTGAGCATCGTATGTACAGCACTGGAATGGAAGTTTGCAACCTGTTTCTAAATCTTCTTTTCTCTTCCCCTGAGTATACTATGTCTGTTTTTTCACTAAATGTATGCAAAGAAGATAGGGAGATTTTCAACTTGGCCAGCTTTTATTGCCACGTTTTTCTAAGGTTAGACTGCCTGTTTTTAAAAAAAAAATTAAAAAAAAAATTAAATAAATAATTTAAAAAAAATATATATAAGAAAATTAAAAAAATATATATTTTTTTCTTTTCTTTTATATTTATATTTATATATATATATTTATTTTTTAATATATATATATATTTTTAATATATATATATATATTTTTTTTTTTTAATTTGATATAGATAGAGATAGAGATCTAGATATAGATGTATATCTATATCTAGATATCTCTATCTATATCTCTCTATATATCTATATCTCTCTAGTGTGGCTTAGTACAGTGGTGACTTGCCAAATCTTTAATCGACTTGCCAAGAAATGCAGATGCAATTTAATGGGGCTGGAAAAATCCTGGGAGTCAGATCACCTGGGTATCTCAAATTCAGACAGCAAAAAAGAATTTTACTTTGTAAAAAACAAACTCCTGCTATAGCAAATAACATATGTTAAAACCAATGTTTCCTCAAATTTTCTGTAGGCTGTGTGCGCATAAAATATCAGCTGTGCAGCTTTTGAAGGAAGGTTAAATTTGTGTGCGCCACATAACGACACTCTGAGTTATATACTTTAAAATTTGACTACACATCAGAATACAGTATGTACACCACATTGATTTTAATCAAATTAAATGAAAATAGACTATTACTAAATGAAGCAGAAATTTTCTAGTAATTACAATCACAACTTTCAAATTTTAAGACATCTGTGTTGTTTTCTATCAGAATCAGAACCGTAATTTTTGTGCGCTCTGTTGTAAAGTATGTGCGCTCGCTCGGCGAGGTGTGTGCTCGCGCACATGCGCACAGCTTAGAGGGAACAGTGGTTAAAACACCATAAACTTTGTAAGATGTATTATTGGGGAGCATTGGGTTTCTAGTGCATGGCTAGATGCTTCTAAAGCAACTTAAAGGGTCAATGCTTACTGATACCCCCCATCCTTTTTCCCCTCACCTTCCTCCTCTCCTCCCACAGTCTCTGAGGTATTACTGGGGGGAGGGCAGCTCTTTAGGGCAGGAGCTATCCTTGGCTGCTTATGCCTTGGTGTCTTCTGGCCTCAAAATGGTGGTTTCATACCCCTAGCAATCTTCTCATGGTGCTACTTTTAGGAGGTCAGACTCTAGTTTATAATCAGTGTTCTTTGGGTATACTGAAAACCATATGACTTTGAGGCACTAGAGGACGACTGTTTGTGGAACCCCCCCCCCCCTTTCATTGGCTCGCCATCCATTTCTGTTTCCAGTTCATACTTCTCCTTCTGACCTACAAGTGCACTCATTCTGCTGATCCTCACTACCTTTCCTGTCTTATCTCTCCTTACACACCTCCTTGGGAACCCTGCTCTTCTGGCAGATTGCTTCTGTTTATGCCTTTCTCTTCCACTGTCAACTCCAGATCTTGATCTTTCCACCTTGCTGCTCCTTATACTTTGAATAAACTACCTGAGTCGATAAGTCATGCTTCATCTTTGGCCCTTTTCATATCTAGGCTAAAATCTCACCTCTTCGAGGCTGCTTTTGGTTTCTGATACACATAGTCTCCTGTATTCCAATTATGTGCTTCCTTACCATACCCCTAGACATATCCTTGTCCCCCAGCTGTTGTGTTGTCTGTCTTGACTAGACTGTAAGCTCTGATGAGCAGTGACAGTCTTTTACATGTGTCTGTATAGTGCTGTGTGTCTTGTAGTGCTATACAAATGATCAATAATAGTAGTAGTAGTAGATCTCGATGTGCAGAATGCTGTTGCCATCTCCTATTCTACTACATGTCTGATACAATATTTTTTGCATATAAAATGTAGTAAAGCTACAGAAGTGCATGGCTTATGAGAGAAGGGTGGAGGCACTGTGTGTTAAACTGGAAAGAGACTAGAGTATCCATTTACATTAATGTTGTATACAAACCTCCTTCAGAGGCAGACGTGAACAGATTTAATTGAAGACATTTGCAGTATTGCTATGAAAGGAGAAGTGCTGCTGATAGATGTCAATATGCCAGGTATTGATTGGAACAATAATCTAAACAGAAACCCTGATATAAAAGTGAAGAACCCGTATATCTTTTTGTCGGAGTAATCACACAAAAGTAGGAGGAATTAAATCCTTCCTCTCGCTGTGGTCTCTCCTTTTAATAATTTCAAAAACAGTGTATCAATTTAAAACACTTAGCTGAAACTTTCTCCCGAGCTGAGAAACACCACAGAGTCCATAAACAATGATGTGGCCCGTTTCGGGTCTGAGAAAACGACCCTGCATCAGGTTGAAAAAGATCCTGTAGTCCTCAAATTGGGCCATGTAAATAGTGGCTATTTCCTTTGGATCTTCCTCCTCGCATCCCTCGTGCTTTTCTGCTGAATCTTTTGGATTTGGTACTTAATAATAATTACTTCTTATATCAACAGCAGTTTTTTCTACAAACATTTGGGATTGCTATGGGCGCCACGGTGGCACCCTCTATAGCCACTATTTACATGGCCCAATTTGAGGAGTGTTATGTCTATCCTGCGCCTTTATTTTGTCATGTTGCATTCTGGCGTCGTTCTTTAGACATCTTTTTTTTCTCTGGACGGGTTCTGCAACTGAACTGGATGCTTTTTTGTTGTCATTGATTACTCATGTGCATAATATCCAGTTTACAGCTCATATAGAACAAACTCAGATTCAGATTTTGGACATTATGATCAGTTTGTCCTCGGAGGGTCTGACTACTTCTGTATATTGTAAGCCGGTGCAACGAAACACTTAAGTTTTTCAAGTTACCATCCTACATCATTAAAACGAGGCCTACCGTACAGACAGTTTCTAAGACGTCACCGTAATTGTTTGACATTGCATGAGTTTTGTCATCATTCAGATGATATACCGCAATGCTTATTATTAAGAGGCTATCCCTACTCAATTGTTAGAACAGCGTACAAACGAGCTTGATTTTCACATAGAGAATGGATGTTGTCGCCCATTAGGATGGTTCAGCAGCCTCAGATTGATGATAAAATAACAGGTGTTCTCCCATATATAGAGGGAATATCCAGGGTTCCACAGATTTTGCAATGTTTTTGGCCAATTTTGGGATTACATACTTGCTTTTGGGATAAGCGTTTAATGGTGGCCTATTCAAGAGGGATGAATCCGAGATCTGGTAGTTAAAACTACATCCGTTGTGGACCAGCCTCTTTCTTCACATGTGGATCCAGGCCACTATGAATGCGGTTCATGTTACTGTAAATTAGCCATCACAGGAATTGCCTGGACAGATCTTCACACTACTTGCATCTATAATTCCAAATGGCACACTACATGTAATTCAACTCATGTGATTTATCTAATCCTCTGCCCCTGCTTTCTTTATTATGTAGGGCGCACTGTTCGACCTGTCAAAATTTGCCTATGTGAGCATGCGTCTCGACTTCGCACGAAATCTCTTTCAGTGCCAATGGTAGAGCACTGCTTGCAACGAGCACATACTTTTGATCAGCTTCACTGGCGGGTTTTAGACTGCATCCCGTTGGATCCTAGAGGAGGTGATCGGCTTTCTAAGCTGCAAAAACTTGAACAAAGATGGATTTTCCGACTGCGAACTGTTTCTCCTCATGGCTTGAATACCTATCTGGAATGGCATAGTATCATTTGATTCTCTCTTTTGACTTCTATGGAATCCTGCAAGAGTTCCTCATTGTAAAATCTCTAGACGAGTGAGCTTACCAGGTTTAAAATTCAACCAATTGGGTTTGGAAGTTCCCTTGACTCATAGGGTCTTTTCCCATCCGATTGGCTTTTGAACAAAAAACGAGCATCCTTTGGATTGGCGGTTTCTCTTGCTTCGTCAGCATCTACATCAGACGCCAGTTTCTTTTATAAGTTGAATGGCTCTGTTCTACAGACATTGAAGCTGTCATAACTACAGGATATTTTTCTCAGACCCGAAATGGGCCACATCGTCGTTTATGGACTCTGTGGTGTTTCTCAGCTCGGGAGAAAGTTTCAGCTAAGTGTTTTAAATTGATACACTGTTTTTGAAATTATTAAAAGGAGAGACCACAGCAAAAGGAAGGATTTAATTCCTCCTACTTTTGTGTGATTACTCCGACAAAAAGATATACGGGTTCTTCACATTTTTATCAGGGTTTCTGTTTAGATTATTGTTTCACTCTAATTGGAGGTATTGATTGGGACATCCTTGCTGCAGTGCCGTCTAGAAGTAAGGAGATCCTAGATTATTTACAGGGAGAACTATTCCGGCAATTGGTAACAGAACCTATATGTGAGGGGGCCATACTGGACTTGGTGTTTAACATCAGAATGACTCTTCACATTCGTAATCATAGGTGATCATCTTGCATCCAGTGATCATTGGTTGGTGTGGTTCAGTATTAAGACAAGGGCTGAATAGTCCATTCAAAAATGAGGGTCCTTGAGAAGGCTTGACAAATATTGTGTGGACTTAGGAGCCAATGCTTGTGACCTCCTCACCCCCCCCCCCAACCCAGCATGGTCTCTCACTTTGATCTCATGTTCTCAAGTATTGTGAGACAAGCTTCAGAGTTCCTACACTGCATGGCATCTTTCTCCAGGACCAAGCAGGAAGTCAGTCCTCACATATGGGTGTCATCGGCGCCGATGAAGCCCCAGCGGAGCATTTCCCCAGCTTTCTATGAAAGCCTTTGGGAATGCAGGTACGCATGCGCGGTTCCCTTCCCGCCTAAAGGTGCCATCTTACCTCAGTCTCTTTTTTTCCGTGAAGCCCACCAGACGTCTGTCCAGTTTTCCTGGTTGAAATTAGATTTTTCAGCGATTTTTGCTATTTTTTCGCCCGGTTCGACGCCAGTTCCCCTCCCGCCAGCTTCGGTACACCGGTATCGAGCCCAATTCTTCTTTTTCGGTTTTTGCCCTTCGTGGCTGGCGTTCGCGCCCTTTTTTCTGTTTTTCCCTGGAAGGCCGGTCCTTTGACCTCGCGGGGACTATTTTTTCCCCGATGGCTTCCAGCGGCTTTAAGAAGTGTGATCGGTGTAAGAAACTAATGTCTCTCACCGACACACATGACTGCTGCCTTCGGTGCATCGGCCTCGACCACGATCCTAAGTCATGCGGGGCCTGTGGAAAGATGTCTTTCAAGGCACTACGAAGTTGCCAGCAGCAAAAGGAAAGGCTTTTCTCGGACTCAGCCTCCGGATGGGCCAGGACCTTGTCTGAGGCCTCGACATCTCGGGATTCTGATCCCGAGCGCCGTCGAAACTCCTCGGACAGGGAGTCCCCCGACCGGGAACGTAAGAGGAAGAAACGGCTTGCGAGGGTGTCGTCGGAGGAGGCCCTGGCTCCTCGAGGGCCAGGTCTAAGACCCCCGACCGTCGCCCCGGGCCCGTGGAACCGGAGAAGCCTGCCAAAGTTCTTCGTGTGGAGCTGGAGTCTGCTGGACACGTAAGCCCCGTAGTCCTCGAGGACTCTCCTCCCAGGGAGCCGACGTCGGGCCCGGCGCTGCCGGGGCCCGAGTCGGTGGCTGCTGCGTCTCCCGAGCTGGGTCTCAGGATGACAGCCTTGGAGAGCAGATTGTCTGCCTTCATGGAGCAGCAGTGGGCACTGATCGCCAGCCTGTCTGGCGCATCTGCCCCAACCACAGGGACATCGACGTCGAAGTCAACCCCGGAGACCGAGCCGATACTCGAGTCCATCGTGGCTCGAAGTCGACCTCGGTCGCGGTCTCCCTCGACCTCCCATTCGGGACCGAGGGCGTCGACCCTGGTGCTTCTGGCGTCGGGGCGGGTGCTCCAGGGCCCCGCGGGGTCGGACCCCGACTCTTCCTCGGATGAGTCGGCCTGGGAGACGGAGGACGAGGAGTCTCCTGATACCTTCAAGACTCGGTGCATCCCTTCGGACTCACTGCAGTCTGAGCCCCGGAGTAGGTCCCCTCCGGAGGACACCCAGTTCTCGGAGTTCGTCCGGGATATGGCCACTGCCTTGGCTATTCCGGGGAACCCCGAGGAAGAGCCTCAAGCTGAAGAGCTCGAGGCGCTACAGTATGACTCTCCTCCGAAGGAGGCCTTTACTGTCCCGGTTCCTCCGATGCTGGAACAGCTCCTCTTCCGTATGTGGGAGGCACCGGCCTCGGCGCTGGTTCTTAGCAAGCGAGTCGATTTGATCTATCGACTCTGGAAGAGCCCTGGTTTTCAGAAGGCACAGCTACCTCACCATTCCATGGTTGTGGAATCGGCCATGCATCGTCTGAAGAGCCAGAAGATGCACTCCACGGTGCCTCCTGGCAGGGAGGCCCGAAACCTCGATGGTATCGGTAGAAAGTGCTTCCAGGGCTCGATGCTAGCTTGCCGTGTCCAGTCCTACCAGCTGTACATGGGCATGTACTTGCGGGATCTGGCCAAGAAGTTGGCCGGGTTCTCTGCTGGTCTCTCCGGGGAACCCTTGCAGAGATTTAAGTCCTTGTCCTCGGGGATTCGGGACTGCTCGAAGTTCATGTCCCGCGCCGCCTATGATGGCTTTGAGGCTTCGGCCCGAGTTGCGGCAGCCGGCATCGCGGCTCGATGCCAGGCATGGCTGCAGTCATCGGACCTCGAGCCATGGGTTCAGGACAAGTTGGTCGATGTCCCTTGCCGAGATGAAAACCTTTTTGGCAAGCCCATGACCGAGAAGGCGGCTCAGCTCGAGACCGAGCACCTCACATGGACAAGGCTGTCGAGGAAGACCTCTGCCCCTTCTCATAAAAAGAAGAGCTCGGGTAAAAAGCCCTTTTACCCGAGGAAGGGCACTGCCTACAAACAGTACCCGCAATATCAGGCTGCCCAAGCTGCCCCCCAGGGTCAGCAAGCCAAGGGCCAGGGTAATGGGCCTCGTAGGCAGAGGACCCCCAAGCCTCCGGCCCCTGCTACCACTCAGCAGGGTGGGGGCTTTTGACTCCTTGATCGTAGCCTCTCCTCCACTGCTCTCCCAACCCTGCACAGGAGGTCGTCTCGCACTCTTTGCCCACCAGTGGCCCCTTATCACCGGGGACAGTTGGGTGCTGGAGATAGTCCACAAGGGCTATGCCCTCCATTTTCAACAACTGCCTCCTCCATACTTTCCAGGGGAGCCTCTCAGGCCTCCCCTGCACACAGACCTCCTCCTTCAGGAGCTTCAGGGTCTGTTGGTGGACAGGGCGGTGGAGCCTGTGCCTCCCCACTTGCAAGGTCACGGATTCTACTCCAGGTATTTCCTGGTGCCCAAAAGAACCGGTGGCCTTTGACCAATTCTGGACCTCGGGAACCTCAACAAGTTCCTGGTGAAGGAGAAGTTCAAGATGCTTACTCTTGGAACCCTTCTGTCCTACCTCCAGCAGGGAGATTGGCTATGCTCCTTAGATCTAAAGGATGCGTACACTCACATCCTCATTCATCCAGACCACAGAAAGTACCTAAGGTTCATCGTGGGAGGAAACCATTATCAGTACAGAGTGCTGCCTTTCGGCCTCACCTCCGCCCCCAGAGTCTTTACAAAGTGCTTAGCGGTGGTGGCGGCCTACCTGAGAAATCAGGGAATCTTTGTCTTCCCCTATCTAGACAACTGGCTCATCAGGGGTCAGACATGTCAGGAGGCCAATCAAGCCACCCTCAGGACTATTGCTCTTCTACAACGCCTGGGGTTTGTCATAAACTTCGCAAAGTCCACTTTGCTCCCCTCCCAGAACTTGGAGTTCATAGGGGCAAGATTGGACTCTCTCCTGGCAAAGGCATTCTTGCCAGAAGACAGAGCCCAAAGGTTGATGGCCTTGGCAAATCAGTTTCTCTGCAAGTCCCTGGTCTCCGCCAGACTCTGCCTGAGGCTTCTAGGCCACATGGCTTCGACAGTGCATGTGACCCCCAATGCCAGGCTCCATATGAGACCTGCACAGTGGTGTCTTCGGGCTCAGTGGTCACAGGCCACAGGCAGCCTCCACGACAGAATAAGGGTGTCCAGACCATTTCTGCACTCCCTCAACTGGTGACTGCACCCACCCAATCTGCTGAAAGGGGTGCCTTTTCAGATTCCAGGGTACACAGTAGTGCTGACAACAGATGCCTCCCTGCAAGGCTGAGGAGCTCATTGTCTGGGCAAGTGCACCCAGGGCCTCTGGTCTCCCTGGGAAGCTGCACAGCAGATCAATCTCCTCGAACTCAGAGCTATTCGATTAGCACTCAAAGCTTTCACTCCTACCCTGGCTCACCAGTCTGTCCTGATTCAGACAGACAACCAAGTTGCCATGTTTTATGTGAACAAACAAGGGCGGAACTGGGTCCAGGATCCTTTGACGGGACGCTCAGGACCTTTGTTCTTTTGCCTTCAAGCACAACATGCTCCTCAAGGCTGTGTACCTTTCAGGCCAGGACAACTACCTGGCAGACAGATTAAGCAGAATACTGCAGCCCCACGAGTGGCAGCTGCATCCTTCAGTAGTTCAGAAGATCTTCCTGAAATGGGATCTCCCTTGGCTAGATCTCTTTGCCAGCCCAATGAACAAGCAACTGCCAAAGTTCTGCTCCAGGCAACCGCATCTTCTGCGGATAGCAGCGGATGCTTTTCTGATATCCTGGTCTCAGGGCCTCCTCTATGCGTTTCCTCCCATGCCCTTGGTGGCCCGGACTCTCTTCGAGATTCTTCAGGACAAGGCCTCGGTCCTGCTGGTAGCTCCCAGGTGGCCGAGACAGCCCTGGTTTCCTCTTCTGCTTCAACTGGCGGTGGATCCTCCACTACCTCTGGGGTTGCAACCCAACCTTCTCTCACAGGAGCAGGGTTCCCTTCTGCACCCCAATCTCAAAGCTCTCAATTTGATGGCCTGGAGGCTGCAAGGGTAGTCTTGGCTCCCTGGGGCCTGCCTCAGGAGGTTGAGGACGTTGTCCTAGCTTCTAGGAAACAGTCCACTAGGAAAACCTATGCTCTCAAATGGAAGCGGTTTTCTGTGTGGTGTCAGCTACGTACAGAAGATCCTTTCTCCTGTACTGTGCCAGTAGTGCTTTAGTACTTACTGCACTTGTCAAATCAAGGTCTTAAATCCAATTCTGTTCGGGTCCACCTCTCAGCTCTAGCAGCTCACCACTCTCTGGTGGAGGGACATTCTCTGTCTGGTCACCCCTTGGTGTCTCGCTTTCTTAGGGGCTTGCTTTTGCTCAAGCCTCCTATCCGTCCTCCTGCCCCTGAGTGGGAGCTGAATGTGGTCTTGCAGCAACTGACTCGCCCACCTTTTGAGCTGATGGCTACTTGTCCACTGTGCTTCCTATCCTGGAAGACACTCTTCCTGATAGCCCTTACCTCGGCTAGGCGAGTAAGCGAGCTTCAGGCCCTGGTCTGTGATAGGCCCTACACCAGGATTTATAGGAACAGGGTAGTCCTTAGGACTCATCCAAAGTTCCTCCCTAAGGTTGTCTCCTCTTTCCACCTCAACCAGGAGGTGGTTCTTCCAACATTCTTCCCTAGGCCTCATGCAAGCCAGGCTGAAGCAGTCCTGCATACCCTGGACTGTAGGAGGGCCTTATCCTTCTACCTTGACCGTACGCAGGGGCATAGAAGGGCTACCCAGCTCTTTGTCTCCTTTGACCCCAATAAGTTGGGGTTGGCTGTGTCCAAGCGTATCTTGTCCATCTGGGTAGCTGACTCTATCACCTTGTCTTATAAGGCGGCTGACCTTCCTTTGCAGGGTCGGGTTACGGCCCACAGAGTCAGGGCAGTGGCTGCCTCAGTGGCTCATCTCCGCTCTGTGCCCTTGGTAGACATCTGCAGGGCTGCAACTTGGTCTTCAAGCCAGACTTTTGCGGCCCATTACTGCCTGGAGAGGGAGTCCCGTAGGGACAGTGCTTTTGGCCAAGCAGTACTCCGGAATCTCTTTGAAGTTTAGGCAACTCCTGCCCTCCTGCCCTCTGTTGGGCTACCGGTGGAGGTTGTGTCCTTGAAAAGCCTTTCTTTGCAACTGAGACTAGAGGGAGTTCTCTTGTTCAGCCTGGGTTCCTCGGTAGTCCAGAGCTGGGGAGTCACCCATATGTGAGGACTGACTTCCTGCTTGGTCCTGGAGAAAGAGTAGTTACTCACCTGTAACAGGTGTTCTCCAGGAGCAGCAGGAATCAGTCCTCACAACCCTCCCTCCTCCCCTTGGAGTTGCAGTTGTACATAGTTTATTTTTCATTTTTGTGTGCTGTTCTTAGCTATGTCATTTGACTGAGGTAAGATGGCACCTTTAGGCTGGAAGGGAACCACGCATGCGTGCCTGCATTCCCAAAGGCTTTCATAGAAAGCTGGGGAAATGCTCCGCTGGGGCTTCATCGGCGCCGATGACACCCATATGTGAGGACTGATTCCTGATAGCAAGTGTATATGTTTGGTGGAACAGCAGTGTGCTTGTCTGTATGTGAGATGTGGTGATGGGTAGAGTGCAGAGAGGTGTGTGTGTGTGCGCGCGCGTGTGCTCTGGAAAGGGAGGGTACTGTACCTTTTTGACAAAATCACATGGTGCCCTTTTGTCCCCATGCATTCATTCCTTTAACCTCCAGTACCTTGCACTCTTCCTCCCCCCCCCCCTCTCTTCCCCTTCCAGACTCCTCTTCTCCCTGTCCTCTATTCCCCCCTCCCCCATCCTCCTTCCTTTTTTTGAAGCTACTGGCCCTTTAACCTTTTGCTTTTTCACTCCGTTCCCCCCCCCCCCCTTCTGTCTCTAGGTTGCAGTGTAGAAGGGCAGTGGCAGCGTCAGTATTTCCAAAAGCAGCAGCAAAACGCTGCCGCTTTTGGAAATGTTGCCACTGCCCGCCTCTCCCTCCTGAGGCGGAATTGGTAGCAGCTGAGGAGTTGGACAGCAAGGCCAGGGTTTCTGCTTAAGGCAGCAGAAATCCTTTGGCTGGCCTGGTCATGTTCTCAATCCAATCGAGAATCTTTGTAAAGAGCAGAAATCTGCTAGTGATAAATGAAATCCTGGAAACGTTCATGAGGTTGAACAAATCAATTGAAGAGGGGGAGAAACTACCAGCAAACAGATGTACGAAACTTATAGATGTCTACAAGAAACATTTGGAGACTCATCACTGTCAAGGGTTGTGCAACCTAATATTAGTGAAGGGTGCTATAATTCCTGTCGGGGTCATATTTTGTTTTTTTTTTCTCAGATATTACTACTACTACTAAGTTGCACAGACATCTGTTTTTTGTTGTATACCTTTGAACGTACTATTAAAATATTATGTTGACATACAGTTGGAATATTTCCAATTATTTTTCAAGATATTGTACACAACATAAAATGCAAGGATGCCAATAAAGTTACCACAACTGTATGGCATTTTCCTGTAGGAACTTGTAAAAATTTCTTTTGGACCCTTCTATGTTGCCTTGACCACATCCTCATGCAGTGGATTCCACAGCTGGCTTGTGTGCATTGTTGGGGGGGGGGGAAATACTTATTTTTCAATTTTATGGTTGTTTCAAGGAATATGTTTGTTTTTTGGAAGGACAAACTATGTCCTATTTAACTGTATGCTGTTTGGTTTGAATGGGGAGACTGGATTAAGCAGCAGTCCCCCCCCCCCCCCTCCGGCTAGATTCCACCATATTCATGAATTTATAAACTTTTCATATCTCCTCTGTTGTCTCTCTTCCAAACTGAAGAACCCTAATCTGATTTGCCTTTTTCACATATAGGTGATGGTCCATCCTATGTATCTTCTGTTGCCCTTCTCTGAACCTTTTATAATTACTTGATTTTTATCCTTTTTGAGATGAGGGGACCAGAACTGCATGCACACAACTCAAGGTGTGGTCGCACTATGGATTACTGTATATAGAGGCATAATGGTGTTCTATGTTTTATCTATTCCTTTTTAAATAATCCCAAATATTCTATTTGCTTTTTTTGGCCACAGCAGAACACTGGACTGAAAACTTCTATATATCATCCACAGTGACTCCAAGATCTTTTTATTAGGCAGTGATTCCTAATATGATACCCAGCATTTTTGTATACTGTAGTTGGAGTGTGTTTTCCCTATGTGCATTTTGCACTTGTCCATATTAAATTTAATGTCATTTAGATGGCCAGTTTTTCCTAATCATAAAAACCTGCTATTCCTTACAATCCTCCGCTGTTTATTAAATAATTTTGAAAAATTGAATAATTTTGAATAATTTTGTCATTTTATTTATTAAAGCATTTATAGCCCACACTATCTAATGTCCTAGGCAGGGTAAAGCAGAACCTGCATGAAATAATTCACAAGAGACACAGTATAAGTAGTCTTTTTACCCTTAAATATTTACAGGGCAGTCTACTCAGTCAGGGCCTAGTAGCAGCAAAGAGCTTTCAGTTTAAATTTAAAACACAACAGAAAGCTTTCTGGTTAAATTTAGACCCCAAGACTCCCTCTATCCAAGCAAGGGCTGTGGGACTCCCCCTGGAAATTCATCGCAGATTACCTTAGAAACACAGGACAGGGTACTGTGTAGCAGCCAGGTTTTTAATGTCTTTTTTTTCTTCCCTTCCTCCCCAACACCCACCCAAACCTACCACAGACTAATTTACATCACACCTCAAAAACTAAGCTCACACCACATACTCAGATACATTAGTGCCAATTAAATGCATTCTGATAAATACAAGATCTATTGGAATAAAATACCAATCATAAGAGACCTTGTTAAGGATAGCACCCAGACTTATTATGCATTATTGAAACTTGGCTATCCAACTCAGATACCATGTTTAACCAATTATACCTCATTGGATACAATTTATTCCAATGTCCCAGGGATTCTAAATGTGGAGTGCAGTGTCAGCACTGTGGTGCACCCCATACAGTTGCTGTATAGAGAAGTAGAAGGTCATGGGTTGTGTGGAGGAGTAGCTTAGTGGTTAGTACAACTGCCTAGTACCCTGAAGATCAAGGGTTTGATTCCCACTGGGTACTCCTTGTGACCTTGGGAAGTCACTTTACCCTCCATTGCCTTGGAAGAACAGGCCTGGCAATCTACTTCTGGTGAGACATGGCCAAGAAAACGCAGAGGCAGCTGGGTTGCTGGCACTAAAAAAAAAAAAAAAAAAAAAAAGCCTGAAATCAAGTTCCCTTTAAAGTGATGCTTTTAGGCTTTTCTATGGCTCCACATGCATGGCCAATATGGATATGAGAAAAGGGTCACTGGTTCAAGACCTGGTTGTAGATCAGGATCTAAGAACATAAACTATGTCATACTGGATCAGATCAAGCACAGTATCCTGTTTTCAACAGTGAGCAGTCTAGGTCACAAGTACCTAGCAGTTCCCCCCCCCCCTGCAAAAAAAAAGACACAGGTTCTACAATGCTTGGATTGGGGCAAGCAGTTGATATCCCAGGTCCCCCTTAATAATGGTTTATGGACCTTTCCTTTAAGAACTTGTCCAAACCTTTGCACAGCAGATGGCTTGCAGTGTTATTATAGTTATTTGTGCACTGTGTTTCGACACTCCAGAGGGCCAGTTTGATTCCCACATGTTCTTTGAGTCTTGAAGGACTACAAAAGGGGGCTGCTACTTCTGGAGAGAGATCTGCAATTCTAAGATTCAATTCTACTTCTGGGAATTTTTCTAAATCTTGGGGAAAAAGGAATTCTTTAGATTTAAAGCTGATTAATCTGTGAACATAGTGTATTTGTTAAATCAGTTAGGGCCTAGTAGCAGCAAAGAGCTTTCAGTTTAAATTTAAAACGCAGCAGAGTTTTCTGGTTAAATTTAGACCCCAAGACACCCTCTATCCAAGCAAGGGCTGTGGGACACATCCTGGAAATTGATCACAGATTACCTTAGAAGCACAGGACAGGGTATTGTGTAGCAGCCAGCTTTTCATAGGTCTTCTTTCCCTCCCTTCCTCCCCAAAACCCACCCACCCCTGGGAAAATGGTAGCGCTATAGGTGCTTAAACCTCTTAAAGGAAAGGAGGTGCCATATTTACACTCGGGTGCAGCTGATCATCCTCATCAGGCGTACATTAAGGACCTGAGATTAATTAAGCGTCAGGTGAACAAAGTACATTAAACGTATTAGGTATAGTTTTATTAGTATAAGTATTCCCAGCAAGTAAGTAAAGAACTTAAATATCTAAACACAACCTTAAAACTAAAATGCAGACAGTAGTCCAGCAGTGAGATGGGGGCTTTCCAGTCTTCTGCATTGAGTCACATGTATGATTTTCTCCCAATGGGTGAGAGGTCTTACGTGTGCACTAAGTACAAGGAGCTCTTTGCTCTCAGGGAATGAGTCTGATCTCTGGAGGCTAGAGTAGCAGACTTGGAGGACATAAAGAAGACAGAGGTACATAGACGAGACCTACAGGGATATAGTCCTGAAGTCCCACCTCCAGTGGCAGCATCCCTGTTGCCATGGCGGAGAGAGGTCACGTGACAGGAAAACATCACTCTGTGGCAGGAAGTGATCCTGTAGCTAGGACCTGTTCTCCAGGTGATGCAAAACCCTTTCACACTGAGGAAGTTTTTCCAGGGTCATGTGCCCACGAGGGAAGGGTTAGGACAGCCGTTATAGTTGGTGATTCAGTCATTAAGCATGTAGATAGCTGGGTGGCTGGTGGACGTGATTATCGTCTGGTAACATGCCTGCCTGGTGTGAAGGTAACAGATCTCATACGCCACCTAGACAAGGTCTTAGATAGTGCTGGGGAGGAGTCTGTCGTTTTGGTACATGTCGGTACCAATGACATAGGAAAATGTGGAAGGGAGGTTCTGGAGGCTAAATTTAGGCTTTTAGGTAGGAAGTTGAAATCCAGAACTTCCAGAGTAGTGTTCTCCAAAATGCATCCTGTTCTGCACGCAGGATCCAAAAGGCAGGCAGAGCTCCGGAGTCTCAATGCATGGATGAGACAATGGTGCAAGGATGAGGGTTTTGGATTTGTTAGGAGCTGGGGAGTATTCTGGGGAAAGGAGGGGCTCTTTTGAAGGGATGGGCTTCACCTTAACCGGGATGGAACCAGGCTGCTGGCATTAACCTTTAAAAAGGAGACGGAGCAGCTTTTAAACTAGATAATAGGGGAGAGCCGACAGTCGCCTAAGAGCGCATGGTTTGGAACAATGTATCCTTGAAGGATACTTCCAAAAGAATGAAGTTAGGGCACATCAGCAGAGAGGTTCCAATAAAGACAAAGGTAGCCCAAATGCCCTTGAGTACGGTGCAGACAGAGTTTAAACATTCCAAATTACCCCTGCCTACCGATGGCCAGATTAATATGAATAAAATACAGTCTCTAAAATGCTTGTATGCAAATACTAGAAGTCTAACAAATAAGATGGGAGAGTTTAGAATATATAGCACTAAATGAGAGGTTAGATATGATTGGTATCTCTGAGACATGGGGGAAGCAGGGCAACCAGTGGGACACTGATACCTGGGTACAAACCATATCGTAATGATAGAGCTGATCAAATTGGTGGAGGGGTTGCGCTCTGTTAGAGGGCATTGAGCCACAAAGGATTAAAGTTTTGCAGGAAACAAAATTTGCTGTAGAATTTCCATGGATTAAAATTTCTTGGAAAAAGGGGAAGGTGATGGCAGTGGGGGTGTACTATCGACAGCCTGGCCAGAATGAACAAATGGATGAGGAAATGCTCAAAGAAATCAGGAAAGCTAACAAAAGTTACAGCACAGTAATAATAATGGGTGATTTCAATTACCCCAGTATTGACTGGGTCAATGTCACGGCAGGACATGCTAGGGAGATAAAGTTTCTAGATTAAATAAATGAGTGCTTCTTGGAACAGCTGGTTCATGACCCAACCAGAGGGGAAGTCATTTTGGATCTAGTCCTTAGTGGAACGCAGATCTTGTGCAAGAGATAAGGGTGTTGGGTCCACTTGGCAGTAGTGATCATAGCATGATCGCATTTGATTTAATTAGTGGAGGAAGGATGGAAAGGAAATCCACAGTACTACCTTTTAACTTTCGAAAGGGATACTATGATAAAATGAGGAAAACAGTTAAGAAAAACTAAAGGGAGCAGTTGCAAAGGTTAGACTTACATCAAGCTTGGGTGTTGTTTAAAAATACTATCTTGGAAGCCCAGACCATCTGTATTCCACACATCAAGAAAAATGAAAGGAAGTCCAAAAACCTGCCAGCATGGTTTAAAAGTGAGGTCAGAGAGGCTGCTGTTGCCAAAAAAGCATCTTTCAGGAAATGGAAAAAAGAGCCAAATGACAAACGAAACAGCCCAAGCACTGGCACATAGATGCAAGGCATTGAAAGGCAAGCAAAACTAATTTGAGAAGAAGCTTGCTGTGGAAACAAAAATGCGTAATAAAGACTTTTTCAAGTACATTCATAGAAAAAATCTTGTTAGAGAGTCAGTTGGAACATTAGATGCTAGAGAGGTGAAAGGTGCTCTAAGAAGGGGACAAGGACATAGCGGAGAGACTGAATGAATTCTTTGCTTCAGTCTTTACTGAGGAAGATGTAGGGATATTACCCATGACTGAAGTGGTATTTAAAAGGGATACTGTGGAAGAATTGAAAGAAATATTGATAAACTGAAAAGTAGCAAATCACCTGGACCGGATGGTATACATCTAAGGGTGTTGAAAGAACTGAAATATAAGATTGCAGACCCCCTATTAGTAACCTGTGAACTGTTATTAAAATTGTCTGTAATACCTGAAGATTGGAGGATGGCCAGTGGAACACCAATTTTTAAAAAGGGTTCCAGGGGTGTACTGGGAAACTACAGACTGGTGAGCCTGATGTCAGTACTGGGAAAAATGGTAGAAACCATCATAAAGAACAAAATGACTTAATACGTAGATAGTCATGGTTTAATGGGAGACAAACATGACTTTAGACAAGGAAGATCTTGTCTTACTAATCTGTTATGTTTTTTTGAAGGTGTGAATAAACAGGTAGGCAAAGGTGAGTCAGTTGATATAGTGTATCTGGACTTTCAGAAAGCCTTTGATAAGGTCCGCTCATCAGAGACGTTTGGCAAAACTGAAAAGTCATGGGATAGGAGGCAGTGTACTATTGTGGATCAGGAATTGGTTAAAAGAAAGCAGAAGGTAGGGCTAAATGACCAATTTTCCCAATGGAGAAAGGTGAATAGTGGAGTACCCCAGGGATCTCTGCTGGATCGTCTGCTTTTTAAATTATTCACAACCTCACTCATTATTCCCATTTCCAGGTCATTTATCAAATTTGCAGATGAGACAAAACTATTTAAAGTTGTTAAAACCCACGCGGACTGTGGAAAATTGCAAGAGGATCTTGATAAATTGGAAGACCGGGCATCCAAATGGCAGGTGAAATTTAATTTGGATAAGTGCAAAGTTATGCACCTAGGAAAGAACAATTCAGACTATGGTTACACGATGCAAGGTTCCACATTAGGAACCACCACCTTGGAAAAAGATTTAAGTGTCATTGTGGATAACATGTTACCCTCTGCCCAGTGTGCAGTGGTAGCCAAGAGAGCTAATAGAATGCTTGGTATCATTAGGAAAGGAATTGGAAATAAATCAAAGGATATTATAATGCCTCTGTATCATTCCATGTTGCGACCGCACCTTGAATATTCTGTGCAATTCTGGTTGTGGTATCCTAAAAAGGATACAACGTTATTAGAAAAGGTACAGAGAAGAGCCACCAAAATGGTAAAGGGGATGGAAGGATACCCCTATGAAGAGAAGCTAAAAAGGTTAGGGCTCTTCAACCTGAAAAAGAGACGGTTAAGGGGAGTTATGATAGAGGTCTATAAATTAATGGAATGGGTAAACGTAGATCGATTGTTTACATCATCAGAATATAGAAAGACTAGGGGACATGCAATGAAGCTACAGGGTAACCTATTTAAGACTAATAAGAGAAAATATTTTTTCACTCAACGTGTAATCAAACATATAATAAAAGCTGTTAGAGTATCTGGGTTTAAAAAAGGGTTGGAGAAGTTCCTGGAGGAAAGGTCCAAAAACCATTATTGAAAGGGACCCAGGATGTCACTGCTTGGCCCAGTACAAGCATTGTGGAACCTGTGTCTTTTGAGGAAACTGCTAGGTACTTATAACCTAGATTGACCACGGTTGGAAACAGGATACCGGGTTTGATGGACCTCGGTCTGACCCAGTATGGCATATGTTATGTTCTTATATTCTTCTGGAGGAGGTTGTCCTCATATTAATAAAACAAGAGCTGAAAGCATCCTTCTGCATATGCAATAATATAGATGGTATTAACATACTGAAAACTGAGAATAAAAATCGTTTGATCTGCCTTCTATATAGACCGCGATCGCCTAATCCAGACATCCTTACCTCAATTCTGGAATCTACTTGTACTGCCTCTTTTAATGAAACCTAACATTTTACTAGTTGACTTTAACCTACCATCTCTCTACATCTCCTAATCCACACAGTTCCTCAACTCAGTGACCAATATGGGATGTCAGCAAATGGTACATATATCTACTCATGATAAAGGCAACACGTTAGATTGAGTATTTCTACCTAACACCATGTTAATACATGAACTCTACTCACCTCACAAGCAACAAAGGTCTCTTGGACTGACCATTACATAATACAGTTCATTCTACCATCAATTTCTCCCCCACCTTTCCCACCTAATGCAATATCATAGAAAAAGTGATTTAAACCCTTTATTAAAGAAACCTTTTTGAATTGTATACTACCACATATAGATACTCCATTAACTGATCTAGACGATATACTAAAAAAATTGGAATACATCAATATCTAAAGCTGCCACCACATCAAACTCATACCAAAGAACTACTCAAAGACTCTCTGACAAATGGTATACTTAAGATCTAAGAAAACTAAAACAAAAGTTGAGAAAGCCTGAAAACAGATGGAAGTATTCTAAATCCTCAAATGACAAGCAACTTTATATGAATTCTCTTCATATAATACAATGAAACCATTAAAACCAGAAAAAAAGAATATCTCACTATGATCCCCACTAAATCGCTCAACCGTCCGAGGGAATTTTTTGAAATTGTTAAATCCCTAATTCAAACACCTAATACAGAAGTAAATAATATCAACATCAAGCCACAGTCCTTTGCTAATCACTATATAAATAAATTAAAATGACAGGTCATAGAGATTACCTCTTACTCATTCAGTGTTCTACCACCCATAAACACCTGGCAGAACTTTCATATGATGGACCAAAAACACCTAATGAATATAATTACCAAAATTAACACTACCACCTCCCCGCTTGACCCCTGTCCTGTTAGCTGGATTAAGGCAGCTAAAACTGAACTGTCTCCATTCATTCTTACATTGGTCAACCAATCCCTTAAATAAGGCTGCATGCTTTCAGAATTTAAAACATGCTATGACTTGCCCAATTTTAAAAAAACAAATCTCCAGAAAAGGAAAACCCTAACTCATACAGACTAATATCTAGTTTCTTATTCATGGCTAAAGTAATTGAAAATGTTGTCCAAATTCAAGTACAAGATTTCATTGACCTATACCAGTGATGGCTAACCTTTTTGAGCCCGAGTGCCCAAACTGCCGCACAAAACCAAAGAATTTCCTCAAAGTGCCAGCACGTCAATTAAACCTCAGCTCAGTTACACATGCAGAACATAGACCATCACCAAACAAGGAATCACAATTTAGAAACAGGAAGGCAATAATTAAACTGGGAACCCCAAAAGCCAAACTTGGAATGTACAACACTGTAGAAATAAAACTATAAATTAATTTCCTCTTGTACCAAACAAAGCACAGACGTTAATGATGCACATTTCCCAGAGGTTTCATATTCCAGTTAATAAATTCAAAATAAAGAGAGATCTTTCTACCTTTTGTGCATTTTTTTTCAGTTGCAATTGCTCCAGCCACTTTCTTCTGGTTTCTTCATGTTTTCTGCTAACTCTCCATCGTCTGCTGTCCATTTGTTCTTTCTTCTCTCTTCTAGTCTTTTTTTCCATTCTCTCTCTCTACATCTGCTTTAACATACTAATCTTTCTCCTTTTGCTCTTTCCTCATTCCTATTTCATCCACACAAATTTTACCGCTCCATCCTCAATCCCCACTTACTCTCCCAATACCCGGCCAATTGTAGATTTTTCATTCCTCCCACACAAAATATTTTTCCCCTCTCCATTTTACTCTCCCAGCCCCATCCCATTCTAATCCTCCCCCAACATCAGCTCCCTTCTAGTTCCAGTCTCACCCAGCATCCATTCCTTTCTAGTCCCTGCATCAGCCCATTTCCAGTCCTAGCCCCCCATCAACCCATTTCCAGTCCTAGCTCCCCCATCCATTTTCAGTCTGAGTCACTTCATCAGCTCATTTCCAATCCTAGCCCCCCATCAGCCCATTTCTAGTCATTTCCTAGCCCCATCATCAGCCCATGTCAAATCATAGCTCCCCTCCACTCAGTCCAATTCCAGTCCAAGCCCCCCCCCCATGAGCCTACTTCCAGTTCTAGCCCCTCCATGAGTCCATTTCAATTCAAGCCCCCACCACAGAGCCCATTTCCAATCTTAGCTCCCCCCAACAGCCCATTTCCAGTCCTATCCTAGCTGCTCCATCAGCCCATTTTCAGTCCTAGCTCCCTTCCCTCACAGCCCATTTCCATTCCAAGCTCCCTCCCCATCAGCTATTTGCAGTTCAAGCCTCCCCTTCCACTCAGCCCATTTCCAGTCATAGCTACCCCCCAACCCATTACCAGTCCTAGCCCCCCATCAACCCACTTCCAGTCCTAAACCCCCATGACCCCATTTTCAGTTTAAGCCCCCCCTATAACCCATTACCAGTCCTAACCCCCCATCACCCCATTTCCAGACATCCCCCATCAGCCCATAGCCCATTACCAGTCTTAACCCCCCCATAGCCCATTACCAGTCCTAACCCCCCATCAGCCCACTTCCAGTCTTAACCCCATCAGCCCATTTCCAGTCAGCCCCCCACAGCCCATTGCCAGTCCTAAACCCCCCCCCCCATCAGCCCACAGCCCATTACCAGTCCTAACCACATCAGCCCACCTCAAGTCCTCGAGTGCTCCTGCCCTATCGGGGCAGTGGGAGCAGAAAAGGGCCGGCAAGTCTCCCGCATATAAGCGGCGTCCCTACCCCGAGGGAGCCGCTTCAGCCACCAACAGCCCCCTGTTCTTCTCCTGACCAATCGGGTCAGTGCGAGTGCTCCTGCCCTATCGGGGCAGTGGGAGCAGAAAAGGGCCGGCAAGTCTCCCGCATATAAGCGGCGTCCCTACCCCGAGGGAGCCGCTTCAGCCACCAACAGCCCCCTGTTCTTCTCCTGACCAATCGGGTCAGTGCGAGTGCTCCTGCCCTATCGGGGCAGTGGGAGCAGAAAAGGGCCGGCAAGTCTCCCGCATATAAGCGGCGTCCCTACCCCGAGGGAGCCGCTTCAGCCACCAACAGCCCCCTGTTCTTCTCCTGACCAATCGGGTCAGTGCGAGTGCTCCTGCCCTATCGGGGCAGTGGGAGCAGAAAAGGGCCGGCAAGTCTCCCGCATATAAGCGGCGTCCCTACCCCGAGGGAGCCGCTTCAGCCACCAACAGCCCCCTGTTCTTCTCCTGACCAATCGGGTCAGTGCGAGTGCTCCTGCCCTATCGGGGCAGTGGGAGCAGAAAAGGGCCGGCAAGTCTCCCGCATATAAGCGGCGTCCCTACCCCGAGGGAGCCGCTTCAGCCACCAACAGCCCCCTGTTCTTCTCCTGACCAATCGGGTCAGTGCGAGTGCTCCTGCCCTATCGGGGCAGTGGGAGCAGAAAAGGGCCGGCAAGTCTCCCGCATATAAGCGGCGTCCCTACCCCGAGGGAGCCGCTTCAGCCACCAACAGCCCCCTGTTCTTCTCCTGACCAATCGGGTCAGTGCGAGTGCTCCTGCCCTATCGGGGCAGTGGGAGCAGAAAAGGGCCGGCAAGTCTCCCGCATATAAGCGGCGTCCCTACCCGAGGGAGCCGCTTCAGCCACCAACAGCCCCCTGTTCTTCTCCTGACCAATCGGGTCAGTGCGAGTGCTCCTGCCCTATCGGGGCAGTGGGAGCAGAAAAGGGCCGGCAAGTCTCCCGCATATAAGCGGCGTCCCTACCCCGAGGGAGCCGCTTCAGCCACCAACAGCCCCCTGTTCTTCTCCTGACCAATCGGGTCAGTGCGAGTGCTCCTGCCCTATCGGGGCAGTGGGAGCAGAAAAGGGCTGGCAAGTCTCCCGCATATAAGCGGCGTCCCTATCGGGCGCGCCCGCGCCTGAGGGCCTCGCCAGAGGGCCCTTTGGCGTGGCCCTTTGGCGTGGCCCTTAGGCGGGAGCCAGTAGGCGTAAAGAAAAAGTGAGGAAAGCAAGTCGTTCCAGGAGAAGAATACTGGAACAACCACACCAACAGCCAAGACTGGCTTGAGCTCCCCTGGATGGGTCTGAGCTCGCCAGCGCCGAATATCAGCAACAGCGCATCACCCAAAGCGCCCTAAAATCACCAAGGAAAGGAATTACAAATCTCCACCAATCAAAAGAGAAACGACGAGCCCACTACATCGTCAAATCAAAGAAGCAACAACGCAACATGGATAGAGCTCCCTGACCCAGGTTGAGCACGCCGTTTCCATCTGGTCTCACCACAACTCCCGACCAGGTAAATGAAATACTGAATATTAAAACTCTATGCAAACGTATTGACACAAATCAGCTGCTCTACCGGGAAAATAACAGCCACTTATCCCAAACACTGTACATTGCAGGAGTGGAGCTTTGATCTGTCTCATACTATCAGAATTTGCCAGTAATATCCACAATACCTAAGCTGATTATTTGTACCAGTAATAGCTACAATATGTAAAAACTAATTATTTATGCCAGTAATAACTGAAATATATAACCTGATTATATGCCAGTAATAGCCGCAATAGCTAAGCTGTTTAGTTTTGCACCTACCTCATATACCAAAAGTTTTACCTGTAATAAGTATATTATATAATCTGATCGAAGTGTCTCATGCACAACAATTGGCAAAGTTGACGATAATAGATGTAAGTCCCTTAGCTTATGAGTAACCAACATTTGCTACTTGCAAATACACACAGTGTCAATCCCCCAATGAATCTGTAAACAATCTGTACAACAGACTAGAATCTCAAACTCCCAATCATGGCTCCCATCACCTATATGGTAATTCTCTGCCTCTACGTGTCTCTAGCCGCATATGCATACATACCACACTTGACACAACACCAGGCAATAGTATGGCACCCAGTTCTTATTCATGGCACAATACTGTTACCTATAATACCACTGATAGGTCCTGCCTACCTTGCTCACGATGAAGCCATACCCAACCCAGACCTGAACACGATGATAAAGGTCCCAGGCAAGCCCCAGAAAAGACGCAGCTCCAAACCAAAACAAAATAACCGCAGGAAGCCAGCAGCCACTAAAATTAAAAGCAAGCAACAGCAACCACACCAACTATCACAATCCCCGATCACAATCTGTCTTATCAACGCCAGATCTATTAGAAATAAAACCCACATCATACACTGCATCATCTCTGACAGCAAACCTGATATCCTCTGTATCACTGAGACATGGCTCACAGACACTGACCCAGCAATAGTAAACCAATTACCTAACCCCAACTACACATTATTTAACTGCCCGCGGCCCAACAGGAGAGGAGGAGGAGTATTAATCATTGCCAAAACCTCCCTAATGTTCACAAACACATCCCTAACTGAATCCGAAGGCATTGATATACTCAAGATTGAAAACAAAACATCAATCCTTTGTTTAATCTATAGACCCCCCTCGGCGCACCACGACACATTGGCCACCGCACTGGAAATTATCTCAACCTCTGCAATCAAAAAACAGCGCATCATACTGGGTGACCTGAACCTTCCGTCCATACCCCCAGTACAGGCAGACGCTTTCACTGAAGCCATGAACCAGCTCGGATACGTACAAATCATTCAAGAACCCACACATAATAAAGGTAACACCTTAGATATGGTGTTTTTATCACACAACATCCTACAAAACGAAGCTCAAAAAACCAAACCGAGAATAACCCCAGTCCCATGGTCTGACCATTTCCTAATTGAATTTGAAATCCACCTACCAACTTTCAAGGAAAAATCTCAAGCCAACCCAAAAACACACCAACAGAGGAAATTCCAAAAATTCAACAGTGAAGCATTGGTAACCTCTATATCCACGCATTTTGAGTACACCAGCACGGACCTAGACAAGCTGGTAGCCCACTGGAAACTCAGGGATCGAAGCAGCCGCAAGACCAACCTGGAAGGCCACAAACACTGCAACAAAAACAGGAACCGAACCATGGTACTCTCCCACCCTAACTAAAATGAAAAGAGAGCTACGCAAACTTGAAAGGAAATGGAGGGAAAAAGCAAAACCGAAGAAGGCAAGCAACTATACCTAACCCTACTCACGAAATACAAGAATGAGGTCAACCTTGCCAAAAAGAATCACCACACTAACCTACTCAATAAAGCACTCAAAAGACCAAGAGAGCTCTTCGATCTAGTAAAGTCACTCACCAAAAATTTCTCAGGCCACTGCCTCTGCGGACGATATAAAGGCCCAGACGCTTGCTGACCATTACGCCAAGAAAACTGCACCCCGCAGCTTCCCACAATCATTGATCAAAGCAAGTCATTAGTCACCACCCCACGAGAAACCAACACTGTCCCCCAAGCGGACTTCGCAGCTGAATGGAACACCTTCCAGCAATTAGGTGAGCAACAAATCATAAGCATCTTAACCAATTTAAACACCACTACCTCCCCTCTCGACCCATGCCCAGCCGCATGGATGAAAGCAACCAAGAAGGAAAACGCAAAACCCATCGCGTACATTGTTAACCAGTCTCTGCAACAAGGTATCATGCCGACTCATCTCAAGAAGTCACTTATAAGACCCATCTTAAAGAACAAGTCTCTCAACAAAAGGGACCCTGCATCATATCGCCCAATCTCAAGCATATCCTTCTTAGCAAAAAACAATAGAAAAAGCGGTTCAGCAACAACTACAAGACCACATGGACGAGAGAAACGCCCTGGATAAGCATCAATATGGGTTTCGACAGAATCACGGAGTTGAAACACTACTGCTGGCACTCTTTGACAATCTCCTCAAGGGCCTCGAAAACAGAAACACTATGTTCATACTCATATTTATTGACATCTCAGCGGCATTTGATACAGTTCACCACAACACCCTCCTAAACCGTCTGGCCTCATTGGGCATAGCAGGGACCCCCCTTAAAATGGTTCAAATCATATATATCCAATAGGATGCAACAAGTGCAGTTCAACAAAGATAAAGCTGATGCCTTCCCTCAAACCCAAGGGATTCCTCAAGGGTCCGCCTTATCATCTCTATTGTTCAATTTATATATAAAACCGGTCTGCGAGATCTTTCAGAAATGTAACATCGAATATCACATATATGCAGACGATGTGATGCTGTACACGCAGCTTGACATAACGCAGCCAAACTTCAGTCCGATAGAAGAATGCCTTGACATGCTCCAGTCATGGCTTCAACAAAATAACATGTCAATAAACCACAAGAAAACGGAGGTCATGATTGTCTCCAGGAAACCCAATTTTTATATCCCCGCCCACCACAATCACCCTTAACAAAAACATATATCATACGAAACCTGTAATAAAGTATCTAGGTGTCCTACTGGACTGCAACCTTAGAATGGACAAACACCCTCCGAACAGTTAACCGAGCCATCTTCTACAAACTGAAAATTTTACAACCACTTCGCAATATCCTCGAGAAATCTGACTTCAGGTCTGTTGCTCAAGCACTAATCATTCCCCACCTGGACTACAGCAATGCAATTCTACAAGGGCTTCCGAAGAACACCCTAAGCATCCTGCAAATGGCTCAAAACGTTGCTGCTAGAGTCATCATGGAAAAGAAAGTCACAGACCACATAACCCCAGTGCTAATGGAACTGCACTGGCTCCCAGTAGCCGCCCGTATCATCTACAAACTGCTCATCACAACATTTAAACTCATCCATAACATCGCACCATCCTACCTCAATAACTTAATCACTATTCAACCATGCAACAGGAGCAGGAGAACCATGAATCTCAACACCCTATGCTTACCGACTAGCATAAGATCTGGCAAGGCCGAAACAAGCAATAGAGCGTTCACATACACAGCACCAATCCATTGGAACCAACTCCCACATGAGTTGAGACTCATAAACAACCTAAGTGAATTTCGACGAAAGCTTAAAACACACTTGTTTCAAACCCACTACAACTTGAGCTAACTGCTAATCATGTATAGTTTGTACTTTTTGGCAAGTAATTCTGTATAAATTGTATATATGGGACCCCCCCCCCACGCTATTGTAATCAAATGTATACCCAAATCTGTGTGCTCAAATCAAATGTATGTTACACCCAACTGATTCTCCCGTGTTATGTAAATCATTGTCCAATCAAAAATGTAAATCTGAAAGATCTCAATGTGCTGTACAAAGCATTACGATTCTGTAGAGTAAACCGCTGCTGATCGTAGGAAGCAGCGGTATACAAATGTTTACTAAATAAATAAATAAATAAATAAATAAAATAAACCCCTCCCCATCAGTCCATTTCCTGTCCTAGCCCCCCCCCCCTTAGCCCATTATCAGTCCTAACCCCCCCCATAGCCCATTAGCAGTTCTAACCCCCCATCACCTCATTTCCAGACAGCCCCCATCAGCCCACAGCCCATTACCAGTCTTAACCCCCCCATAGCCCATTACTAGTCCTAACCCCCCCAACAGCCCACAGCCTATCCAGTCCTAACCCCTCCCCATCAGCCCATTTCCTGTCCTAGGCCCCCCCCCCATAGCCCATTATCAGTCCTAACCCCCCAGCACCCCATTTCCCGACCGCCCCCAGCAGCCCCCAGCCCATTCGCAGTCCTACCCCCCCTAGCCCATTCGAAGTCCTACCCCCCCCCAGCCCATTAGCAGTCCTACCCCCCCCTAGCCCATTAGCTGTCCTAACCCCCCCCCCATGGCATATTAAAAAAAAGAAAAAAAAAAGCTGGCTTTGGCTGCTGCCGCTGCTGCGGCAGCGGCAGAATGCAATGTCCCGCGGGGCCCCCTCCGCCCGCTAAGCCCCTCTGCAAGGGCTTTCAGATTCGCGAGGGAGAGCTTCTCCCTCGCGTCTCTGTTAAGCCCGCAGGGGCTAATGGGAAATTTCCCATCAGTCCCTCGCGTCTAAAGGGGCTGATGGGAAATTTCCCATTAGCCCCTGCGGGCTTAACAGAGACGCGAGGGAGACGCTCTCCTTCGCGAATCTGAAAGCCCTTGCAGAGGGGCTTAGCGGGCGGAGGGGGCCCCGCGGGACACTGCACTCTGCCGCGTCCGCGGCAGCAGCCAGAGCCAGCTTTTTCTTTTTTGCAGACCTACCCGCGTGCCAGCTGCAAGGCCTTCGCGTGCCATAGGTTCGCCATCGCTGACCTATACACTCCTTTAGATGAACAACAATATGATTTTTGAACATTTCATGGTGTAGAGACCATTTTCTTAGCCCTCTTTGAACTTATTTGAGGCATAGATAATCCTAAACAAGCTTTTATTTTCATATTTTTTGGATATTGCCTCTGCTTTCAACAGTATTAATCATAGCATGCTTTCTTTAGAAGCTCAGATGACAAGACTTCGACTTTCATACTTTGGACACATCATGCGAAGAGAGAGATCGTTAGAGAAAGACATCATGCTTGGCAAGGTAGAAGGTCAACGCAAAGGAGGAAGGCCAGCAATGAGATGGATCGATACAATAACAGCAGCTATGGGTACCAGTATGTCAACAATGAGCCGCCTGACTGAAGACCGAACACAATTTAGGATAGCTATCCAGAGGTTCGCCATGAGTCGACTCCGACTCGACGGCACTTAACAACAACAATCATAGCATACTACTTACAAGACTAGACCAGATAGGCATAAAGGATACTGTGCACCAATGGTTTAAGTCTTACATCTCTGACCGTACCCAACAAGTTCAGACTGAACAACAGATTTCATCAGTCTTCAACCAGGAACAAGGCATTCCTCAAGGATCTTCCCTCTCAGCACTCCTATTTAATTTCTATCTCCAACCGATTTGCAATATTTTTAAAAAATTCAAAGTAGGCTATCACATCTATGCGGATGACATAATGCTGTATCTCCCCATAAATATACCTCGTAACAAAGCCCACCCAACATCAAATGTCATCCTGCCTCAATGAAACAGGAAAGTGGCTGAAAGCACACAACATAAGGATAAACTTCAATAAAACTGTTTTGTATATTACCAGGAATCAGAACTTCACCCCTCCTTTTATACTCTCCATTCAAGAAACTGAACTGGAAGTAAAAAATGAAGTAAAAAACCTTGGGGTAACCTTTTGATCAGTCTCTCAGCATGGTACCTCACCTAAAGCTAGTTACTAGATCTGTTTTAAATTACAGATGATTCATCATCTAAGGCCATTGCTTGATAGTTACGATTTTAGATCTGTGCTTCAGACTTTAATCACCCCACACTTTGATTTCTCTAATAGTATACTACATGGCTTGCCCAAGAAGGTTACTAATCTGCTCCAAATGGCCCAGAATGTTGTAGCCTAAATCATTTGTAAATCTCATAGACCAGACCACATTACCTCTATACTAAACAATCTGCATTGGTTACCAATTACAAACAGGATAAAATATAAAACACTAATGATCACATTTAAACTCCTTAATAACATTACACCTTCATTTTATTTCCTCCCTAATTAAAACACCCACGAATGAATCGGGAGAAGATGCACACAAAACACTGTAATAGTCTCTTCTGACGTTCGCAAGACAAAACAATTTACAAGTAATATGGCATTTGCTTATGTTGCCCCGCCCCCTATCCTTTGGAATGCTCTATTGGATACATTAAGATCTATTAAGGACCTCCAAATGTTCCGAAAGGAAATTAAAACACATTTATTTGTTGAATATTATGGTAACATTCAAGGCAATAACGAAATTTATCCAACTAACAACAACATACATAATTACCCATCTCTGCCACATATGCCCTCCTTATTATCGAGTATCCCCCATAAATTAAATTAGACTAATTTGCACATGTAAATATGTTGTCTGTAGGGTACATTTCTTGTAAATAATTGTAACAGATCAATAGTGATATATTAAAATTCTGTGTATTTTGGTTGGTTGTTGTAAACAACTCTTTTTATCTTGGGAAGGGGCAGTATAGAAAAACTCACAAATAAATAAAATAAAAATAAATAACTTGCTATTCCTTCTCATCCTGTTAGACCAATCAGACAAGTGAATTATGGTCCTCAGCAGCAGATGAAGGCAAACTAGGGAACTTTTTCAGTGACGTCATCACTCGTATATCTAGGGGTGCAGCACTGAGAGAAGTCAGTATTTTGTTTTCCTCCGGCAGGTGGCAAAGTGTGTGGACTGCAGCTGTATAGGTAGGCTGGTCTGCCCTTGTCCAGACCATGGTTTTGTGGCCTGTGTGTTTAAAACTTGTAGGCCCAGCGTTTGCTTGGAGATCGGGCATGTTCTTGTCTTGAGCAAACGGCTGCCTTGTGTCTGGGACTGTTACCCATGGGTTACAGCACTGGTGGGCTGGAGAGTGGATAGGAGGACCTGATGGGGGGGAGGGGGGTCAGTAAGTTTGAGCCATGTCCCCCTTCCTTCTTGCTGTCCTCCATCTGCTTGTTTGGTTGTGGTGGTTTGCTTCCCTCCCTCTTTTCCTTACTGCATTTTTTTCCATTGGCGCTTTTTTGCTGCTTGCAATAAAACAGCTTCAAAGTTTGAAAACATAAACAAATAAACAAACAAAAAACAGCTCTTTGAGGCAGCCTGGCCTTCCAGACCTTTTGGAGACAGCTGGGGCAACCCTTTTCAGGTTTTTCCAACTGGCCTGACAGGTTGCGGGATTCCTTTTTTGCCGTACTTGGGGTTTGTTTTGTTTTGTGTGCTCTTTCCATTGAGCTTTAAAAAAATAAATCCTTACTTCCTTTAGATACACCCCATAACATTATTAAACCCCCCCAACCCCAACCCCTCTTTACACAAAAATGTTTTTAACTATTAGTTCTTCAAAGCATCTTTTCAAAATATGGAGAAGCTTTTCCAGTTTGATCATCAACCTTTCCATCAGTTTATTCATCCTTAATGGTCAGGTATAAGTACTCGGCACTTCCTCTGACTTCCAGTAAAGTGTAATCTCACATCATACTGCAGTAGCACACATCAGTACCAGTTTACACTTAATACAACTGTTTTGTATTTCTTTTGACCAGGTGGAGCTCTGCTGTGATGTTGGATGTACACGCTCTGCCTCTTGCAGCTCATGTCACGTGAGCTCTGTGGCTGGCTCTTTTTGCCCTGAATGCAATGGGGACTCCTGGGGGGGCGGGCGTCCATTTTTCAGTAATATTGGGATCCACCAAGGGAGACTGGGGCCCAATGCCCAGGTTTTGCTGCCTTAGCTTCTGTTTCCACCAGCAGGAAAACTGGGAGACCCAGCAATTTTGGATGGCCACATGGTCCCTGCGGAGGGGGGAGCATGGTGAGGAGACTGCAAGTTCAAACCTGCAGGTGCCCCAGGGCCAATTTCAGTCAACTTTGAGAAGCAGCTCCTGAAGCCGCTCATGGATTGTTTTCAGTCTTATTAGCAGTTCTCTTCATAGGGGTCTGAGGCCTTGACCTTCCATATGGGTGATTCAGAGCCCTCTGATGCCTCTCCTTCTGGCAGGAAGGGGGTTACAACACTCCCTCATTCTGCCTATTCATCCAGGAACCCCACCTTGTCCCCCCTATAGGGATTGGTTGGGTTGAAGAAAATAATCTTTCTTCTTATCCTGCTAGATCAGTCTAGACAAGTAGGTTTATTTAACAGTTGTTTTTTTTTATATACCACCCTGTCATAGGAGTCAGAGCAGGGGTTACATAGAACAGGGGTGCTAAACTTGGATGGTTACAAATTCACATGTGTAATCGCAGTGGATAACATTGCAGCAATTGCTAGAGTCCCCCTCTCCTCTGCATATCCTCCTTCTCTATGTTCCGCCTACCTTGTCTTCCTCTTTGTAGGACTCTGTACTTTTGTCTCTGTCTGAAGCATCTCTCAGATACCAGTATCTTTTGCTCCTTGGTGATTTTAATGTTCATGCTGATTCCCCTTCTTCTCAGCGTGATCTCTCTTTTCTTTCCTTGCTTTCTGATCTTTCTCTCTATCAACATGTCAATTTCCCTACTCACGCAGCTGGTCATACTTTGGATCTTGTGATCTCACGCCACTGTTCACCCATCACACTTTCTTCTTTTGCCTCTCAGCTCCTTCCATGGTCTGATCATCTCTGCATTTCCTTTACCCTCTCATGCCCTACCTCCTTTCCTTCTGTCCCCTCTGTTGTATCCCCTACCCATTTGCGCCGTCGCTATACGCCTGATTCACTTCACCAGTTCCCGCCTTCTGATCAGCTTTTCCCTGATAACTTCCATCTACTCCCAGTTGATCTCCAGGTCCAGTGTTGGAATACCACTCTTACCTCTGCTTTAGACAAGGTTGCTCCTCTTCAACCCACACCCGCCCAACACAGACGCTCCAACTCTCCTTGGTTCCATCCCGGACTCCGTCTTCATCGTTCCTACCTTCGGCGTTCTATTCGCTGTTGGCGTAAGCACCCTTCCGCGTCCGCTTTGTCACACTTTCGCTATTGTCATATCCATTATCGTTCTCTGTTGCATGCAGCCAAACGCGATTATTTCTCTGAGCTTGTTTCTTCTTCGGCTAATTCTACCCGTCAACTCTACCGAGTTCTCCATTCTCTCTCTGCCACATCTTCATTCCCCAGCCCGGCACCTTCTCTTCCATTATCTTCTTCTAGCCCCACTCCGACTGCCTTAGCTACCTACTTTTCTGACAAGGTTCTCAATATTCGTCAGCTTTTTCCCTCGTGTCCTTCCCCTCTTTCTCCCCCTCCTCCCCTTTCCCCAGTTCCGTCTGTTTCTTTGTCTCTTTCGCCTACCCCCCCTCTCTCACACTGTTGGTCTGTTTTTCGTCCCATTACCCTCTCCGAGCTGTCCCATGCTCTATCCACAGCTCGAAAAACCACTTGTCTCTCTGATCCTATCCCTTCACAATGGCTTTCTGAACCTTCTCTGGCCTTGCTTCCTTTAGTTCTCTCTCTTTTCAATACCTGTTTGTCTTCTGGTTCTTTCCCCTCACCTTGGAAACACGCTTTGATCCGCCCTCTCTTGAAAAAACCCTCTTTAGATCCTTCCACTTTGTCTAATTGGCGTCCTGTCTCTAATCTTCCTTTTTCTTTCTAAACTTCTTGAACGATTGGTCTTTTCTCAACTCTCTGCACATTTAGAGGATTCTTTGGTTCTTCACCCTCGTCAATCTGGTTTTCGTCCCGGGCATAGCACTGAATCTATTCTTATTTCTTTTCTTAATGAACTGCACGTCGCTCACGACAGGGGCTCTATCTCTATTGCTGTTGCACTTGATCTTTCTGCGGCTTTCGATGTTGTTGACCATCGCACTCTTCTTCTTCGTCTCAGCTCTATTGGTCTCTCTGCTTCAGTTATCCGTTGGTTCCATTCTTTTCTCTGTGACTGCTCTTTTTCTGTTCTTATTGGTTCCGACTCTTCTCCCCCCATGCCTCTTCACTGCGGTGTTCCCCAAGGTTCTGTCTTGTCTCCTCTGTTGTTCAATATTTTCTTGGCTCCTCTTGCTTTGCTTATACAGCAGCACGGTATCTCGACATATTTTTATGCCGATGATATTTTTCTCCTTTTTCACATCTGTTCACTCTCTCCAGACATTGGTCCTCTTGATGCTTGTCTTTCTGCAGTTTCTACCTGGTTTGCGGACAACTTTTTGCACATTAATTTGGCTAAGACTTCGGCGATCTGGTTCACTGCAGGTGCCTCCATTCCCACTTTGTCCCCTTCTCTTCCTGCCGGGCCTATTCCCTTGGTCACCTCTCTGCGTTATCTCGGGGTTACGTTGGATTCTGCTCTAACTTTCAGAGACCATATCTCTTCCGTTGTACAGCGTTCTTTTCACACTTTACGTCAACTTCGAGCAATTCGGCCTTTTCTTTCCTTCACTTCTATGACTACACTTCTTCTTGCTTTGGTGGTTTCCCGTTTGGACTATTGTAATGCATCTCTAGCTGGTCTTCCACTTACTCAGCTTCGTCGCCTTCAACTAGTTCACCACACTGCTGCTCGTCTTCTGACTCACTCTTCCCGATCAGCGCACGTCACCCCTTTGCTTCTTCGTTTGCACTGGTTGCCTGTCCCTTTTCGTATACAGTACAAAATTCTGATTTTCGTGCACCGGTCTTTGCACACTGGTATTCCACTCTATCTCTCTGATCTGGTCCACTTTTCTTGCCCTTCCAGAGTGCTTCGATCTCTCCATCTGAATCGTCTTTTTCTCCCACCTCCTTCCCAGGCTCATCTCGAATCTACACGTTCTTCTGCTTTCTTTTTTCTCGGTCCCCGTCTTTGGAACTCACTGCCACTCTCGTTGCGATTGGAATCCTCCTTCTCTGCTTTCAAAGCTTGTCTTAAGACCTATCTTTTTTTGCACGGCTTTTGACCTTCCTTCCCCCCCCCCCTCTACGACTGCATGATTGTCTGTCTGTTTTTTTTTACTTCTCTTTTATTTTTATTTTTTTTCTATACTTTATTGATTTCTCTCTGCACTGTTCTTTACTCTATATGAATGGCGTTCCTTTCTGTTTCTTTCCCAGTAGCTCCGTTTTGTTTTTATTGTAAACCGCTGTATGCCAATTGGTTCAAGCGGTATATTAAATTTTAAATAAAGATAAAGATAAAGATATACAGGGCAGGTAGTGATTGAGAGGTGGGTTGAAGGATATATAGTCTGGGGAGGGCCATATCAGGGAGACCATTAATGAGGGGAGCATAAAGGGGGGGGGGGATATGAACTTGGGATAGGTAATTTGACCAGGTGGGAGAGCAGTTAGAATTGGGGAGGGCATGCGAGGGAGCCAAATAGGAGGAATAGAATCTGCAGATTGTGATAATTAGGTGTATCTGATGTTCATGGGGTGTTCCCATAATGTTCTATACAGAAAAGTTTATATTGCTTTCCTGTGGTCTGATAGGTCCTTGAAGGCTCTTATTGAATTAGGTAGATCATTCCATAATGGAGGAGCGTATAAGGAGAAAGCTCTCTTACATGTCGCTTGCTTGACTTTCATCCTGCGTACAGGTACGTCCAAAGTGTTATGAGGTTGTTCTCAGTTGTCTTTTTGATCATCAGTTGAAGGACAGGGGGTGATAGATCATTAATAATTTTTTTGTGTTTGGAATGTGTGATTATTGGGAGCCAATGTAGGTGCTGTAGTGTGGGGATTATATGGAAGTACCTTGCTGTCTGGTGGTTATGCGAGCTGCAGTGTTTTGCACCAGTTGAAGTAGGAGTATCGTCTTTTTTTGGGGAGACCTTGATAAATTAAATTACGATATGGGAGTTACTATGGCCTGCAAACTCATCTGAAGTTGCTGTCATTGAGTAGTGGCTTGAGTTTGTGTACAGTTCTTAGTGTTTGCTAAGCTGTCTTGGTTGTACTCTTGATGTGGGTCTGAAAGTTGAGTTGTTGGTCGAACGTAACTCGGAGGTATTTGACTTCCTGCTTGACTATTAGAGTATAGTATATGATTTTTATGGAATCGGGTGGGGAGAATAATACTTTCCTGGTGATGTGTAGCGCCTCTGATTTTTTTTTTTTGAAGTTTATGGTGAGGTTTTTTTCCTTAAGCTATCTAGTCATTGCTTCAAGGCATGAGGTGATCTGTATGTAGTCGGGTCTTTCAATGTGTACTGGGGTAAAGACCATTATATCACCTGCATATATCCTGTATTGGATTTTGTGGTGTTTTTATGATGTTAGAGTGGATGTAGGTATATCTTGAAGAGCAATGCCAAAAGGGCAGAGTCCTGCAGAACACCCTGTTGCTGTGTAAATGGCTACCAGATCTAACTTGTTGCTTTTGATGCGATAGGTATGATGACAACCAATTCATCACTGTTCTATGGATTTCTATTTATTGGAGCCTTTGTAGCAGAGTATTATGATTGACTGAGTCAAAGGCTGTAGTAAGGTTGAAGAACAGGATAAAACCCTGTTATATGTTATCTACGCCAGTTATTATGGTGTCCAGGAGTGATGTAATTAGTATTTCCACACTGTGATTAGGTTTGAAACCGTTTTGGTTTGTGTCTAGTAGGGCATGGTTGTCTGTGTTCCTGTAGCTGTTGCTGGACTACTTTTTTAATCACTTTGGTTTTAAATGGCAGGCTTTATATTGGGCGATAAGAGTTAGGGTCCTTGATACCAAGGTTTTTGCCTTTCAGAATGGGTCTTATAGATGCTTGTTTCAGGTGTGATGGTAGATATTCTTGTGTGAGTGACGTCTGGGTGATCTTTAGCAGGTAGGGTGTTAGATATTCTCTTGTGAGTTTAATCCATGTAGCTGGGCATGGGTCTAGAGCAGATGTAGTTGCATTAATGTTGGTTATGGTGGACTCAAGTTCTTCTGAGGTAATGTGGAAGGAATTCCATAAGTTTTTTTGTTGTGGTGTGCCTGTTGTAGGTCTGGTAGGGTGGGTTCTGTGGAAGGTGCACCTTTGTATTTTTGCTTTAGGTATTCTGCCATTTCTTGGGGATTCGGGGAGTTGGTATTCGTTGGTTGTCTTGGTTCATTTTTCAGTGGTTATGTTCCTCTGCCAGCAGGTGGTGGCAAACTTGAACAGCTTTTCAGTGATGTTATCACTTAATATATCCTCTGGTGCAGCACTGAGGGAATCCTAGTATTTTCTGCCTTCAGCAGGTGGCTAAGTTTGTGGACTGGTGCAGCATTGCAGAAAGGCATGACTGTCTCCTGACCTACCACAGTGGTTACTGTGATTGAGTCTGGGAAGGTCTATTGTTGCTCAGAGCATAGGTTCACTCATGCCTCCTGGAACTGACAGCTGCTGTGTTTCTGCTGTTTCCCATGGGTTACTAGCACTTGGTGGGCCTGAAGAGCAGCAGGAGGGCCCCATGTTGCAGTTTTTTTCATGGTCTCTTTTTGCTGTTGCCACTGCAGTCTTCAGCCATATGACCTGATACAGCCTCCACCCCCTAGCAATTTTTAACAATGGTTGTTGCTCTTTACATTTTTTTAAACCTGTTATGATTGCAAAGCCTAGAACACACACTCTCATCATTTGGGAACCCCTTTCCTCCATTGGGGGTCCAGAGCCCAATGCCATTCCTGTTGACTCTGCTGCTCCCCTCTTTTTTTTTTTTCCTTCCCCCTTTTCTCGCCAGTGAGCACTGCAGCCATTCAGATGGTGGCTTGGGCCCAGTGGACATAGACCAGGGTGGGGTGGCCCTAACCGTATGCCTAGTGGCCCCTAGGGCCTTTCAGGAATCTGGGGTTTTGCTTTTCAGCTGACCTGCACTGCAGGTCCTGAAACAGCTAACAGGCTGTGGTCAATCTGACTAGCTGCTTAGCAGCCCCCTTTATGGGGGCCTAGGGCCCAGGCTACCTCTTTGTGGATCTGGGGCCCAAGAGTGATGCTGTCATGGGCAGCTAGAGAAGTGATGTCCCCTGCTTCACACTTGCGTTCCTCTCTTCCTCCAGGAACCCAACATTTTCCCCTACCTGGGTTGGCTGAAGGATTCAAGTGACATTCCTGTTGCCAAAAGGTAAGTCTAAGGATGATAGAATGTTAGTTCCCCAAGAGGCCTTTTAAGATCTCTATGATCTGTCTCTTCTCTGCTGGGCCCTATTTATGCCCTTTCAGGATGTTATGGTGGTTCTGCAGGTTTAGCAGGTGGGATATTTTTATACTTGATGGATCCAGTGATCTCTGGTGTTCATACTTCTCCCTGATTGTATGCAGCAGCATAGGGCCTCAGTAGGCCTCTGAGATTGACAGTACTAAAAGGCCTTTTTTGGACACATGTATAAGGTCTCCTTAGAGGGATTGGTTCCCTTAAGGTGGCTTCCTGGGGACTAGCATCTCCAGTTGTGTCTGCAGCCTTGCCTTGCAGAGAGCTATTCTGAGCCTTGTAATGGCGGCGTTGCTTCAAGGTTGATGTCATCCTTCTTTTTAGGGTGTTATCCCGCCTTTTCTTTCTCCATCTTGACCAGACTGATTATACCTTCCTTCTCAGAGAAGGATCTTCAAATGTACCCCTCGCTGCATCTGCTGGATGTGGGAGGGTGTTGCTTGGATTCATGGAACTTGCCAATTAGATCAACTGCCTCCTCAGTAGTTTGAGGAAAGTACTGGTGGAGGTCATACCCTCTATTGTCTGCTGGCTTAAAGTCATGAGGGCAGTGTACATTCTGGCCGGTAAGCGTGCCTAGTTCACTTGAGAGTGGTGCCCCTGGACAGATTTTGCTCTGGTGTCTCCAGGTAATTCTTTGTTAGTGATATTGTGGAAGAGCTGTTGGGTAAGGTTTACCTCTTTATCACAGATTTTGGTATCATCCACAGAGTAGACACTCAGGAAGGAATAGATAACATGAGGAGGGATCTAGCTAAACAAGAATGGTTGAGAATTTGATGGCTGAGATTTAATGTTAAAAAAAAAAAAGAGGGTCCTGCATTTGGGCTGCAAAAATCCAAGGGAGCCGTACAGTCGAGGGGGCAAAGTACTTCTGTCCATGAAAGAAGAGCAGGACCTGGGTGTGATCGTTTACTGATGATCTGAAAGTGGCTAAATGGGTAGAAAAGGAGATGTCAAAAGCCAGAAGGATGCTTGGGTGCATAGGGAAAGGAATGGCCAGCAGGAAAAAGGAGATGATGGTGCCTCTCTGTAAGTCTCTGGCGTGACCTCATTTGGAGTATTGTGTGCAATTCTGGAGACCATACCTTCAAAAGGATATAAAGAGGATGGAGTCTGTGCAGAGGGTGGCTACTAAAACGCTTAATGGTATTCATTATAAAGCATATGAGGATGGGGTGTGTGGTCTTATTCAAGATGTCTGCTGTGGTTTGAGCTCGTTTCTCTTCCCAATGCCTAAAAGGAAGGGCAAGGCTAGGGCTTAGCAGGCTGAGGTTCGGCCGGGTAAGCCATAGCCTTGCCCTTCCATTTCAGGTCCTATGGACAGCTTTGTAGAGTTATCCAAGGAGGTCAGGCAGAAGATTTGTGCAGGTGCTGGGGAGTGGAAGGAGGATGCCGATTTCCTCCTTTGCTTGGACGTCACCTTGTCTCCCATTGCGTGGCCTCCGCCGCTGCCTCTGCTGTTCCTCCTGCGACTAGTGCTGTCAGCCTGTTGGAAGGCGGTGGGCTTCAGTTCTGGGGTGGGGAGCCTTGGAGGTGAAGAGTGGAGGCATTGAAGACTCTGCTGGTGGGAAGTCGGTGGTGAGAGCGCCTCCTCAGTGTGGCGTACAAGCATTGAAAGGGCCTGAGGGCTTACCAGCTGTATCATCTACGCCTGCTTTTGTGTTAACTCGGCTGAAAACTATTACGCTTGAAACCATCTGGGACGCCATTACTTATCTAGCTGAAGCTGTCGCGTTGCAGACTGCTGAAATTTTGGCAGAAGTAACCCATGTGGAAGAGAAGCTGGAGAGTTATGCTGGTGTAACTGAGCAGATTAAAGTAAAAGTGGAGGTAAATGAATTAAAACTGAATCATGCTGCTGATACTGCAGTAGCACTGGTTAAAGACAATACTGCTCTTTGGGTGAAATTGGAAGAGCTTGAGAACTCTGCCCAGGCTTCAAATTTGTGTGTATTGAATTTCCCAATTGTACTGGATGCTGCTCTAAGAGTTATTTTAAAATTTTCTTTTGTATATATTATCTGTACCACAGGATTTGTTACTATCTGTTACCAAAGCTTTCTATCTACCATCTGGAATGGAGGAGCTGGGAACTACCAATGTGATTTTGGAAATGGATGTTTTGAATGCTTGATTTACTTACTTCACCGCTTCTGATACTTTAAAAGTTTCTACTCTACCTCATACTACTTGTGATATCTCCAGGAACAAGCAGGAATGAGTTTTCACATATGGGTATCGTCGGTACCGGCGGAGCCTGCGCGGGAACGCTCCCCAGCGTCCAGTAAGAAAGCTTTTGGGAGCATCCCACAGCGCCTGCGCGCTGCCTTCCCGCCTTTCCCAACCGCCTCTCTCCAGTTCTTCTTTTCCGCGGAGCCAGCAGGTCGTGTTCCTGTCACCGCAGAAGAAGTTCTTTATTTTTTCTTTATTCTTTTCTGTCGCGTCTGCCTCCTTCGACATCGGACCGGTACCGCCGGTCTTTTCTTTTCTTTCTTTAAAAAAAAAAAAAAGTATACTTTCTTCACTGTGCATTTTAGTTTTTGGGCCTTAGGCCTAAAAATTTTCTCCTCATGGAGAAGCCCGCCTCCGGGTTTAAAAAGTGCACAAAATGTGGCGGTACTATTTCTGTCACCGACACCCATGATTGGTGTCTAAAATGTTTGGGTCCTGACCATTCCATCATGGATTGTGTGTCCTGTACCATGATGTCTAAAAGAGGTCGGCAGAACCGAGCAGCCAAGCTCAGTACCCTGTTTTCCCTCTGATGCAGCTTCGGTGGCATCGACGTCTTCCAGGGTTTCTTCTTCCTCCCATGGATCTCAGGTAACCAAGCATAAATCTGGCCGGTCCTCGAAGGGCAAATCTCCCTCTAAGCATCGAGATGCCTCCGGGCTTGTCCTCGAGGACTCCGCACCGGCAAAGTTACCCCGGCGGGAAGTTCCGGCTTCCAAAGCATTGTCTATGGGGTCACAGGTTGACATCGATGGCTTGGCCTTGACCGATCTCCTGTTGCCGTGTTCTGGGGTACCGGTGGCTCCCACTGGTACCGACATCCAGACTTTGGTGGCGTCGATGGATCAGAAGATTCTGACCATGCAGCGCACCCTGACGGCATTCATGCAGGCTGCGACGCGTCCAGTACCGCAACAATCCCCGTTGCCGGTACCGGCTCCGGCACCGGCATCATTCCCGGTGCTGGCTCCGGCACCATTCCCGGTGCTGGCTCCGGCACCGGCATCATTCCCGGTGCCGGTACTGATTGCATCGACATCGGCTTCGGTGTCGACTGCAACGGTACCCTGTCCTATGATGCCCATCGGTACCAAACCGGTACCGGTACCGGTTATTTATTTATTTATTTATTTAACAGTATTTCTAAACCACCTTATGATAATCAAGGTGGTATCACAGCAAACAATCTAGTAGTGTGAGTGTGTTATACATGCAGTGAGGGTGGAAATTTAGTTGGGTGTGTGTTGTGTTGTGAGCTAGATTGGTTTGAGCTATGTACAATGTGGGCTATATACAGTGGTGCTACTCCCGATGTCGAGCCCACTCGGTACGCATATCAGGCTTTACAGGAGCATCCAGACAGGCGATACTTCAATGCCTCCGAAGACTCTGACGAGTCCGAAGGATCCGTCGAGGCATCGATACTTCTTCCTCAGGAATCTTCTCCTAAACGAAGAATGTCTCCTCCGGAAGACTTGTCTTTTCAAGACTTCATTAGGGAGGTGGCTAGGGGCCTCTCCATCACAGTGGCCCCTGAGTCAGAGCTTAGAGCCAAGCAGCTGGATATTCTACAATATCCTAAGGCTCCTAAAGAGGCAGCTACTTTACCTGTTCATGAGATTTTGTATGATCTCATGTTGAGCATATGGGAGACACCTCTTACTACCTCTCCTCATTCTCGCAGGTTAGACACCATGTATTGTGTCCCTCCTTGTCCTGGCTTTCATAAGACTCAGCTTCCTCACCACTCTATTGTGGTAGAGTCTGCCATGAGAAGGATAAAGAGTGCAAAAAGACACTCATCTAATCCTCCAGGACGTGAATGCAGGACCCTAGATGCTTTTGGCCATAGGGTTTTTCAAGCTTCTATGCTAGCTGCCAGAATCAACTCCTATAGTCTCTATATAGGGATGTTTCTAAAGGAAGTCACAGATCATCTGCAGACTTTAACCCCTTTTATTTCAGAAGATAAAAGGCAGGAGTTTCTCACTTGGCTCAAACATGCCCAGGATGTTTCCAAATTTTCCAACAGTGCAGCCTTTGACTCTTTTGAGTGTGTAAGCAGAGCCTCGGCTATTGCCATAGGTGCATGCAGAATTGCTTGGCTACAAGCTTCTGATCTGGAACTCTGGGTCCAAGATGAATTAGGAAATCTTCCTTGTACAGGTAAAAACCTTTTTGGCAAGGATTGGCAAGCAAAGGCCACTCAGATGGATGCTGAGAACTCTGCTTTGGATCGACTTTCAAAGTCCACCTCTGCTCCTGCTAAGAAAAGATTGTTCAAAAAGACATCTTTTTCTAAAAAGGGAAGATATTATCCTGCTTATGGTCAGCAGGCATCTTCTGCAGGTCATTTTGCTGCAAAACGTCAGCAACCACCTAAACAGGCCAAGTCAAAGGCTGCTAGGCCTTCCATGGCCCAGCAGCCTCAGCCTCCTCAGGGCCTTTGACTTGCAACTAGAGAACTTAGCCTTTCTAGCTCTGGAAGAACCAGAGCCCCTCACCATTCCAGGAAGGTTGGCTTACTTTGCTCCCAGATGGGAACAAATCACAGCAGAGCAATGGACCCTCTCCATCATAAGGGAAGGGTACAAGCTTCATTTCTTAAGCCTTCCTCCTCACACCATGGTGAAACAGTTAAATTCTCCAACATCTCTCCTCAACCTTCTGGGTCAGGAGATTGCCACCCTTCTTGCCCAAGGGGCAATAGAAGAAGTACCTCTTCTTCAACAGGGCTCAGGGTTCTACTCCCCTTATTTTCTTATCCCAAAGAAAACAGGGGGCTACAGACCCATATTAGATCTCAGAGAATTGAACAAGTTTCTATTCAAAGAGAAATTCAAGATGATTTCTCTCGGTGCTCTGCTTCCATACCTTCAGAGTCAGGACTGGCTTTGTTCTCTAGATCTCAAGGATGCATACACCCATGTCCTCATCCATCCAACACACAGAAGGTTCCTTCGGTTCCTTTTTCAGGGAAAGCACTACCAATACAGGGTGCTTCCATTCGGTCTGGCCTCTGCACTAAGGGTGTTCACGAAATGCATGCCAGTAGTAGCTGCATTTCTATGCACTCTAGGAATATTTGTCTTTCCTTACCTGGACGACTGGCTCATTCGAGCTCCATCCCAGTCAGAGGCCCAGAATTGTCTAATCTGCACAATGCGTGTTCTCCAGTATTTGGGACTGGTAATAAAAATCCCAAAATCAAATCTCACCCCTACTCAGTCTCTGGAGTTTATAGGGGCCTTGCTGGATACCACAACTGCAAGGGCCTATCTTCCTCAGGCCCGTTGCCTACGCTTAGTGCAGTTAGCCTCCCAGATACAGTTAAAGTCCCATTTAACTGCTCGAGAGATGTTACAACTTTTAGGCCACATGGCATCTACTGTGCACGTGGTTCCATATGCTCGCCTTCACATGAGGGCAGCTCAATGGACTTTGTCCACCCAATGGACTCAGGCATCAGGTTGCCTGTCAGACAAAATAGCAAACTCCAGTCGCCTTTTTTGGTCTCTCCAGTGGTGGAAGTCCTCTCCAAATCTGTTGCTGGGGTCCCCTTTTCAACAGTCACTACCCCAAGCAACTCTTACAACAGATGCTTCTCCAATGGGTTGGGGAGCTCATCTGCAGGATCTCTCCACTCAGGGCATCTGGTCTCCACAGGAGACTTCTCTGCATATCAATCTCTTGGAACTCAGAGCAATATTCTTAGCTCTCAGAGTGTTCCATTCCCTGCTCAGCTACAGGACAGTCCTCATCCATACGGACAACCAAGTAGCCATGTTCTATGTAAACAAGCAGGATGGGACTGGCTCTCTGTCGTTTTGCAACGAAGCTTTGCGACTGTGGGCCTTCGTCAGAGAGCATCACATTCATCTTCTGGCAGTATATCTTCCAGGCGTTCAAAACTCTTGGGCAGACAGACTCAGTCGAGTTCTGCTTCCACACGAGTGGTCCCTCCACATGGACCAGGTAGCCAGGATTTTTCGAATTTGGGGAACCCCGGACATAGACCTCTTTGCAAGTCCGTGGAATGCCAAACTTCCCCGGTTCTGTTCCAGAATTCCGTGTCAGGGAGTTCAGGCCAAGGATGCCTTCCTCCTTCACTGGGGTCAAGACTTCCTTTATGCCTTTCCACCCATTCCGCTAATTCCCAAAACACTATTCAAGCTTCAGAGAGATCGAGGAACCATGATCCTCATAGCACCACATTGGCCACGCCAAGTGTGGTATCCTCTACTTCTGCATCTCTCTCAAGCTCCTTCCCTGGACTTGGGCTCTGCCCCAGACCTTCAAACCCAGGAGGAGGGAACATTGTGGTACCCAAACCCCCAGTCTCTTCATCTCAGGGCTTGGTTGCTGAAGGCCTAGACCTTCAAGGTTTTCATCTCTCTCAGCAAGTCAGAGATATTATTCATGCCTGTAGAAAGCCTTCTACTAGACGTTTCTATGCTTTCAAATGGAAAAGATTTTCCATTTGGTGTTCAGAGAAGGGTCTTAACCCTCTTGCAATACCTTTGAATTCCTTACTAGAGTATCTCCTGCATTTATCCCATGCAGGTCTTAAAACTAATTCAGTAAGAGTCCATTTGAGTGCTATTGCAGCGTCCCTCAAGCCTCTCAATGGACAGCCTATTTCCTCTCATCCTCCTATAACAAGATTCATGAGAGGCCTTCTTCTAACTAAACCTCCCATTAGACCACCTCCAGTGGCATGGGACTTAAACCTGGTTCTTGGCCAGCTTATGAAGCCACCCTTTGAACCTTTAGCCACCACCTCCTTGAAATTTCTTTCTTGGAAAGTTATCTTTCTCATTGCAGTCACCTCAGCATGCCGCATCAGTGAATTGCAAGCTTTGGTGGCTAATCCACCTTATACAAGGTTCCATCATGATAAGGTAGTCCTCAGGACCAATCCACACTTTATGCCCAAAGTGGTCTCGCCTTTTCATCTAAACCAAGAGGTATATTTACCTGTCTTTTTTCCAGGACCTCATGCATCAAGTGCAGAGAGGAATCTTCATACCTTGGATTGTAAGAGAGCTCTTGCTTTTTACTTACAAAGAACACAGCAACATAGAAAGTCTTCTCAACTCTTTGTTGCTTTTGATCCTTCTCATTTAGGACTTCCAGTTTCTAAGAGAACACTGTCCAACTGGATTGCTCAGTGTATTTCTTTTGCCTACCAGAGTAGGAACCTTTCTCTGGAGGGCCATGTCACAGCTCACAATGTGAGAGCCATGGCAACCTCAATGGCTCATCTAAACTCTGTGTCCATCGACCAAATCTGTCGAGCGGCCACCTGGGCCTCGGTTCATACCTTCACAGCCCATTACTGTTTGGACAAGGACTCCCGCAGGGATGCCTCATTTGGTCAGGCTGTTCTCAAACACCTGTTCCATTCCTAATCAACTCCTACCCACCTACCCTGGTTGGATGCCAGAGATCCATGGGGGGAGGTAGAGTCCTTTTCAAGGACACACAACCTGGGGTCTTCCAGTGGCATCTGCAGCTAGGGAGTCCCCATATGTGAAAACTCATTCCTGCTTGTTCCTGGAGATAGCACAGTTACTTACCTGTAACAGGTGATCTCTGAGAACAGCAGGAATAAGTCTTCACAACCCACCCACCTCCCCTAGGAGTTGTATCTCTCTATCTATCTTTCCTTTCCTCTCTCTCTCTTGTCTCAGCTTTCAAACTGGAACTGGAGAGAGGCGGTTGGGAAAGGCGGGAAGGCAGCGCGCAGGCGCTTTGGGATGCTCCCAAAAGCTTGCTTACTGGATGCTGGGGAGCGTTCCTGCGCAGGCTCCGTCGGTAACGACGATACCCATATGTGAAGACTTATTCCTGCTGTTCCCAGAGATCACCTGTTACAGGTAAGTAACTGTGCTTTCCTTGCAAATTTATTGTAGTACTTAAAATGCAAAGGCTTATTTTTTTACTAGCCTGAGGATTTGTCTGCCTTTATTAGTGCTAGGGTTCCCTTAGCATTAGACACCTCACTAGGAGTAGATACTATTTGACCATGCATAAGAAATGTTAAGCCTCGGTCCCTTTAGGTTTTTTGTATTTTTTGTTTAACTGCATGTTATAAGAACATAAGATATGCCATACTGGGTCAGACCAAGGTCCATCAAGCCCAGTATTCTGTTTCCAGCAGTGGCCAATCTAGGTCATACGTACCTAGCAGTTTCCCCAAGGGACACAGGTTCCACAATGCTTGTATTGGTTCAAGCATTGATATCCTGGGTCCCTCCTTAATAATGGTTTATGGACCTTTCCTCCAGGAACTTGTCCAAACCTTTTTTAAACCCAGCTACACTAACAGCCTTTACTACATCCTCTGGTAACAAATTCCAGAGTTTGATTACACGTTGAGTGAAAAAATATTTTCTTTTATTAGTCTTAAATAGTTTACCCTGTAGCTTCATTGCATGTCCCCTAGTCTTTCTATATTCTGATAGGGTAAACAATCGATCTACGTTTACCCGTTCCACTCCGTTCATTAATTTATAGACTTCTATCATATCTCCCCTCAGCCGTCTCTCTTTTCCAGGTTAAAGAGCCCCAACCTTTTTAGCCTTTCTTCATAGGAGTATCCTTCCATCCCCTTTACCATTTTGGTGGCTCTTCTCTGAACCTTTTCTAAAATCGCTATATCCTTTTTAAGACACGGCGACCAGAATTGCACACAATATTCAAGGTGCGGTCTCACCATGGAACAATATAGAGGCATTATAATATCTTTTGTTTTATTTTACATTCCTTTCCTTATCATACCTAGCATTTTATTTGCTCTCTTGGCCGCCGCTGCACACTGGGCCGAGGGTTTTAACATGGTATCCACAATGACGCCTAAATGTTTTTCCTGGGTGGTGGTTCCTAATGTGGAACCTTGCATCGTGTAACCATAGTTTGGGTTGTTCTTCCCTAGGTGCATAACCTTGCACTTGTCCACATTAAATTTCATCTGCCATTTTGATGCCCAGTCTTCAAATTTATCAAGATCCTCTTGCAATTTTCCACAATCCTCTTGAGTTTTAACAACTTTAAATAGTTTTGTGTCATCTGCAAATTTGATAACCTCACTCGTTATTCCACTTTCCAGGTCATTTATGAATATGTCAAAAAGCAGCGGACCCAGCACAGATCCCTGGGGTACACCACTATTCACCTTTCTCCATTGGGAAAATTAGCCATTTAGCCCTACCCTCTGCTTTCTATCTTTTAACCAGTTCCTGATCCACAATAGTACACTGCCTCCTATCCCATGACTCTTTAGTTTTGCCAAAAGTCTCTGATGAGGGACCTTGTCAAAGGCTTTCTGAAAGTCCAGATACACAATATCAACCGACTCACCTTTGTCCACATGATTATTCACTCCTTCAAAAAAACATAACAGATTAGTAAGACAAGATTTTCCTTGTCTAAAGCCATGTTGGCTGTCTCCCATTAGGTCATGACTATCTACATGCTTAGTAATTTTATTCTTTATGATGGTTTCTACATTTTTCCAGGTATTGATGTCTGTAGTTTCCCGGATCACCCCTGGAACCCTTTTTAAAAATTGGTGTTACATTGGCGATCCTCCAATCTTCAGGTATTAGAGATGATTTTAATGATAGTTCACAGATTACTAATGGTACTAATCCACAGTACTACCTTTTAACTTTCAAAAGGGAGACTATGATAGAATGAGGAATATAGTTAGGAAAAAACTAAAAGGAGTGGTTCCAAAGGTTAAAGACTTACAGCAAGCTTGGGTGTTATTTAAAAATACTATCCTCGAAGCCCAGACCAGCTGTATTCCACGCATTAAGAAAAGTGGAAGAAAGTCCAAAAAACTGCCAGCATGGTTTAAAGGTGAGGTCAGAGAGGCTGTTGCTGCCAAAAAAGCAACCTTCAGGAAATGGAAAAAAGAGCTAAATGATGAAAACTGGAAACAGCACAAGCACTGGCAAGTTAAATGCAAAGCATTGATAAGGCAGGCAAAGCGGGAATTTGAGAAGAAACTTGCTACGGAAGCAAAAACACGAAATAAAGACTTTTTGAAGTACATTCGTAGCAAAAGGCCTGTGAGAGAGTCAATTGGACCATTAGATGATAGAGGGGTAAAAGGGGCAGTAAGAGGAGACAAGGCTATAGCAGAGAGACTGAATGAATTCTTTGCTTCGGTCTTTACTGAGGAAGATGTAGGGATGTTACCCAAGACTGAAGTGGTATTTAAAGGTGATACTGCAGAGGAATTGAGAGAAATATCGCTACACCGGGAAGATATATTACAACTATTTGATAAACTGAATAGTAGCAAATCACCTGGACCGGATGGTATACATCCCAGAGTGTTGAAAGAACTGAAATATGAGATTGCAGACCTGCTATTGGTGATCTGTGAACTTTCATTAAAATCATCTGTAATACCTGAAGATTGGAGGGTCGCCAACGTAACACCAATTTTTAAAAAGGGTTCCAGGGGTGACCCGGGAAATTACAGACCGGTGAGCCTGACGTGAGTACCAGGGAAATGGTAGAAACCATCATAAAGAACAAAATTACACAGCATGTAGATAGTCATGGCCTAATGGGAGACAGCCAACATGGCTTTAGACAAGGAAGATCTTGTCTTACTAATCTGATATGTTTTTTTGAAGGTGTGCATAAACAGGTAGACAAAGGCGAGTCGGTTGATATAGTGTATCTGGACTTTCAGAAAGCTTTTGACAAGGTCCCCCATCAGAGACTTTTGGCGAAGCTAAAAAGTCATGGGATAGGAGGCAGTGTACTATTGTGGATCGGGAACTGGTTAAAAGATAGAAAGCAGAGGGTAGGGCTAAATGGCCAATATTCCCAATGGAAAAAGGTGAATAGTGGAGTACCCCAGGGATCTGTACTGGGTCCGCTACTTTTTGACATATTCATAAATGACCTGGAAAGTGGAATAACGAGTGAGGTTATCAAATTTGCAGATGACACAAAACTGTTTAAAGTTGTTAAAACCCAAGAGTATTGTGGAAAACTGCAGGAGGATCTGGATAAATTGGAAGACTAGGCATCCAAATGGCAGATGAAATTTAATGTGGACAAGTGCAAAGTTATGCACCTAGGAAAGAACAACCCACACTATAGTTACACGATGCAAGGCTCCACATTAGAAACCACCACCCAGGAAAAAGATTTAGGAGTCATCGTGGATAACATGTTAAAACCCTCCGCCCAGTGTGCAGCAGCGGCCAAGAAAGCAAATAGAATGCTAGGTATCATAAGGAAAGGGATGGAGAATAAAACAAAGGATATTATAATGCCTCTGTATCGCTCCATGGTACGACCGCACCTTGAATATTGTGTGCAATTCTGGTCACCGTATCTTAAAAAGGACATAGCGTTATTAGAAAAAGTACAGAGAAGAGCCACCAAATTGGTGAAGGGGATGGAAGGCTACTCCTATGAAGAGAGGCTAAAAAGGTTAGGGCTCTTTAACCTGGAAAAGAGACGGCTGAGGGGAGATATGATAGAGGTCTATAAATTAATGAATGGAGTGGAACGGATAAACGTGGATCAATTGTTTACACTATCAGAATATAGTAAGACTAGGGGACATGTAATGAAGCTACAGGGTAAACTATTTAAGACAAGAGAAAATATTTTTTCACTCAACGTGTAATCAAACTCTGGAATCTGTTACCGGAGGATGTAGTAAGGGCTGTTAGTATACCTGGGTTTAAAAAAGGTTTGGACAAGTTCCTGGAGGAAAGGTCCATAAACCACTATTAAAAAGGGACCCAGGATATCAATGCTTGACCCAGTACAAGCATTGTGGAACCTGTGTCTTTTGGGGATATTGCTAGGTACGTATGACCTAGATTGGCCACTGTTGGAAACAGGATACTGGGCTTGATGGACCTCGGTCTGACCCAGTATGGCATGTCTTAATAGCAGGTCTGCAATCCCATATTTCAGTTCTTTCAACACCCTTGGATGTATACCATCCGGCCCAGGTGATTTGCTACTCTTCAGTTTATCTAATAGTTGTAATACATCTTCCCGATGTATCGATATGTCCTTCAATTCTTCCGCACCTTTAAATACCACTTCAGTCATGGGTAACATCCCTACATCTTCCTCAGTAAAGACTGAAGCAAAGAATTCATTCAATCTCTCCGCTATCGCCTTGTTGCCTCTTAGTGCTCCTTTAACTCCTTTATCATCTAATGGACCAACTGACTCTCTCACAGGTTTTTTGCTATGAATGTACTTGAAAAGGTCTTTACTTCGCGTTTTTGCTTCCGCAGCAAGCTTCTTCTCAAATTCTCCCTTTGCCTGCCTTATCAATGCCTTGCATTTGACTTGCCAGTGCTTGTGCTGTTTCCAGGTTTCGTCGTTTGGCTCTTTTTTTCCATTTCCTGAAAGATGCTTTTTTGGCAACAGCCTCTCTGACCTCACCTTTAAACCATGCTGGCAGTTTTTTGGACTTCCTTCCACTTTTCTTAAAGCGTGGAATACAGCTGGTCTGGGCTTCCAAGATAGTATTTTTCAACAACAGCCAAGCCTGATGTACGTCTTTAACCTTTGCAACTGCTCCTTTTAGTTTTTTCTTAACTGTTTTCCTCATTTTATCATAGTTTCCCTTTCGAAAGTTAAAAGGTAGTACTGTGAATTTCCTTACTATTCCTCCTCCACTAATTAAATCAAAGGCGATCATGCTATGATCACTATTGCCAAGTTGCCCCAACAACCTTATCTCTTGCACTAGATCTGGTGTTCCACTAAGGACTAGGTCTAATATGGCTTCCCCTCTGGTCGGTTCATGAACTAGCTGCTCCAAGAAGCAGTCATTTATTTCATCTAGGAACTTTATCTCCCTAGCATGTCCTGACGTGACACTGACCCAGTCGATACCGGGGTAGTTGAAATCACCCATTATTATTACTGCACTGTAACTTTTGTTAGCTTCCTTGATTTCTTTGAGCATTTCATCATCCATTTGGTCATTCTGGCAAGGCGCTCTATAGTACACCCTCACTGTCATTGCCTTCCCCCTTTTACATGGAATTTCAATCCATATAGATTCTAAGCAGATTTTGTTTCCTGCAAAACTTTAATCCTTTCTGACTCAATGCCCTCTCTAACATAGAAAGCAACCCCTCCACCAATTTGATCAGCTCTATCATTACGATATAGTTTGTACCCAGGTATCACAGTGTCCCACTGGCTGTCCTCCTTCCACCATGTCTCTGATATTCCAATCATATCTAACCTTTCATTTAGTGCTATATATTCTAACTCTCCCATCTTGTTTTTTAGACTTCTAGCATTTGCATACAAGCATTTTAGAGAATGTATTTTACTCATATTAGTTTGGCTGTTGTTAGACATGGGTAATTTGGGATCTTTAAGCTCAGTCTTCTCCATACTTGAGGGCATTTGGGCTACTTTACTCTTTTGTGGAACCTCTCTGCTTTTGTTAGTATCCTTCAAAGATACATTCTTCCGAACCATCCGCTCTTGGGCGACTGTCGGCTTTCCCCTAATATCTAGTTTAAAAGCTGCTCTATCTCCTTTTTGAAGGTTAATGCCAGCAGCCTGGTTCCATCCCGGTTAAGATGAAGCCCATCCCTACGGAAGAGCCCCTCCTTTCCCCAGAATGTTCCCCAGTTCCTAACAAATCCAAAACCCTCATCTCTGCACCATTGTCTCATCCACGCATTGAGACTCCGGAGCTCTGCCTGCCTTTTGGGTCCTGCGCGTGGAACAGGAAGCATTTCGAAGAATGCTACCCTGGAAGTTCTGGATTTCAACTTTCTACCTAAAAGCCTAAATTTAGCCTCCAGAACCTCCCTACCACATTTTCCTATGTCATTGGTACCGACATGTACCAAGACAGCAGACTTCTCCCCAGCACTATCTAAGACCTCATCTAGGTGGCGCGTGAGGTCCGCTACCTTCGCACCAGGCAGGCATGTTACCAGGTGATCCTCACATCCACCAGCCACCCAGCTATCTACATGCCTAATGATCGAATCACCAGCTATAACGGCTGTCCTAACCCTTCCCTCATGGGCAGATGGCCCTGGAGAAACTTCCTCGGTGCGAGAGAGTTTTACATCACCTAGAGGACAGGTCCTAGTTACAGGATCACTTCCTGCCACACCAGGGTGATGCTCTCCTGTCACGTGACCTCTCTCCTCCATGGCAACAGGGGTGCTGCCAGACTGGAGGTGGGACTTCAGGACTATATCCCTGTAGGTCTCGTCTATGTACCTCTCTGTCTGTCTTATGCTTTCCAAGTCTGCTACTTTAGCCTCTAGAGAACGGACTCGTTCCCTGAGAGCAAAGAGCTCCTTGCACCTAGTGCACACGTAAGACCTCTCACCAACTGGGAGAAAATCGTACATGTGACACTCAATGCAAAAGACTGGAAAGCCCCCATCCCGCTGCTGGACTGCTGTCTGCATCTTAGTTTTAAGTTTGTGTTTAGATCTAAGTTCTTTACTTACTAAGGGTTGCTATGGATATTTATACTTATAAAACTGTACCTAATACGTGTAATATACCTTGTTCACCTGAAGCTTAACTAATCTCAGGTCCTTAGTGTATGACTGATTTGGGTAATGAGCTTCACCTGAGAGCACCTCCTGCATTTTAAGATGTGTAAGTACCTATAAAGCTACAATTATTCCAGGGTTGGGTGGGTGTGGGGAGGGAGGGAGGGTAATAACACTTTTTAAAAGAGGGCTGCTACACAGTACCCTGTCTTGTGCTGCTGAGGTAAGCTAAATTCTGATTTGATTTAAATTATAGCTCTTAGCTGCTGCTAGGCTCTAACTTATGAAATTTAAACTACAAGCTCTCTGCTGGGTTCCAAATGTAACCAGAAAGCTCTCATCTGTGTTTTAAATTTAAACTAAAAGTACTTTGCTGTTACTAGGCCCTGAGTGACTATTAAATTTAAACTACAAGCTCTCTGCTGGGTATGAAATGTAAACAGAAAGTTCTCCTCTGTGTTTTATATTTAAACTTATACTGCTGCTACTAGTCCCTGACTGATTTAACAAAAAATAGTGGGTTCACAGATTAATTAGCTTTAATACAAGGAATTCCTTTTAGAAAATTACCAGAAGTATATACTCACAGTTGCAGATCTCTCTTCAGAAGTAGCAGTCCCTTTTTCTAGTCCTTCAAGATGTTCCTTTAGGTTTCCTCAGGCCAACTGTTTCTTTCTTTTTCATACCCCCGTCATGCTGTTGTGGACTATAGATATCTGTGTTATGGTGGTTGCTACGGATTGTTTCATGAGTGTCTATTACTGGATGATTTATCTTTTCTGTACAAGCTGTGCTTCATATATTTTGAAGCGTTCTAAAAAAAAAAAAAAAAGCATATAAGGACAGATTTGAAGATCTTAATATGTAAACTTTAGAGGAAAGGCGGGATAGAGGAGATATAATAGAGACATTTAAATGCCTTCATGACGTTAATACCTTGATTGGAAGCAAGCTCTGCTACGAGGGGGCATAGGATGAGTGTGAAAGGGGATAGACTCAGGAGTAATATGCGGAAATATTTCTTTATGGAAAGAGTGGTAGATGCGTGGAATAGCCTCCTAGTGGGGGTAGAAGAAATGAAGACAGTATCTGAATTTAAAAAAAAAAGCATGGGACAAGCACAGAACATCTCTAAAGAAAAAAGGGTACTATTGTAGTTGATATGGAAGAGTAGAGTAGATATGCCATGTGGTCTTTTTCTGCCATGATGTTTCTATGTTTCTGTAAGGACGCTTCCTGGTCTTTGTTGAACGCCTTTGAGAAGCCCTATAGGTTGCTCATAGGGGGAGTTCAGATGGCACTTATGGCAGGTCAGACTGTCCGTAGGGTTGTCTTCCTCCCACCCTGGGTTCTCACTACTTGGGTACGTCCCATTCATCTGGAATGATCTAGCAGGATGATAAGGAAGGATACATTTTACGTATCTGAGGATTTTACTTTCCTTGAGTCCTGCTAGACTAGTCCAGAACCCACCCTGGAAGACTCCTATTGCAGGTTGGAAATCCTACTGCCTTTTGGTCGCATTGTCAATGTCCATTCCTAGAAGACTTTATGCAGATCTGTGGGTCTGACTTAATCTCTGGCTCTTTTCAAAGCCAGGCTAAAAACTCACCTCTTAGAGGCTGCTTTTGAATCCTAATCCACATAGTCTCATACATGTTTCCTTACCATTCCCCTAGATGTATACTTGTACTCAGCTGTTGTGTTGTCTATCTTAACTAGATTGTAAGCTCCAGTGAGCAGGGACAGGTTTTTTTTATTTGTCTGTAAAGTACTGTGTATGCCTTGTAGCGCTATACTAATGATCAGTAGTAGTAGCAATTTTATCATTGTTAGAGAGCCAAATGCTTGCTAACTCTTTTTTTTTCTTTTTGTGTGTGTGTGTGGGGGGGGGGGGGCAAAGTTTGTATGGTTTAGTAATGCTTTCTGAGTTTTTCAGTCTTGCTTATTGCTTGGGGAGTTTCCTATTGGCTTATCTCAGTTTGTACGTAAAGATTTATACTGTACTGTAGTAATTTGACTTGTTCAGCTTTTCAAATGGGTGTATGGATGTTCCAGGGCCCACTGTAGTATTTACAGTGATGCTTTTTTTGGTGGGCTCCTTATGTGAGTTTTGGAAGTTGGTGCTGATATAGTATGGTATGGTAGATTTGCTCTATAGATACTCAGTGACTTTGTTGTAGGGTTTTGTATTAGTTCACAATATGCCTGGTACTGGAAAATGTTTGTTGTTGTTGTTAGTGAGATGGTCAGAATCAGATTTTTTTCCCCCAGATGCTGAGTTCTGTGTGTGAATGTCCTGGTTCTGCTCTGCACCCACTGTTGAAGGGGGGGGGGGTCTGTGGATGCAAAATATATGTTGAAAAAGCAATAACCATAACGCAGTTTATAACAACAAAATAAAAATGAGTTATAATTTAGTTTTATAAACTGTGCTGTGGTTCTCGCTTTCTTTTTGTTCCTTGGTGTGCAAACATCTTGCATTTCCTCCATATAATCTAATCAGCTTTTTGGTTTAGTTCAGTCCCTGATTGGAGTTTTGAAAAAGCCCAAAGCCCCAACCCCTCTATGGGGGGGGGGTGGGCATCTCATCCTTCGCCTCAGGCAGCAGATTGCCTTGAGTCGCCCCTGCTTGTAGTGCAATACAAATGATTAGTAGTAGTGGTAGAGAACAGGACAGTATCTGAATTCAAGAAAGCATGGGACAAACACAAAAGATCTCTAAAGAGGGGGGAAGGGGTCTATAGTAATTGGTATAGAAGGGCAGGTTGGATAGGCCATATGGTCTTTCTGCCATCATTTCTTTTCTCCATGATGAGGATAAGAATATGATATTGAAAGGTTTCCTTAAGAGGGATTTTGTCTTCTGTGGCCAGAAAATCAGCTGATTTCCTGATATGGCTCCTGCCATTCAAGTTAGGAGAAATGTATTTTTCTTTATCATGCTAGATTTCTGTCTGTGGGAGGCACTTTCTTTCTTAAGGTCCATTGTAAATTGTGTGTGTTTTTTTTTCTTTTCAAGGGGATTATATACTTATGGAGCCAACACATTTGGAGAAGTTTGTTAGACCACAACATTACCTGATATGTATGGAGTGGCGTTACGAATTGAGAGCCCCCCACTCTCAGCTGCTGCTGATTTCCATTTGGGGGGGAGGTGGGCTGTGGCGGCAGCAGCAGTATTTCCAAAAGCAGCAGCTTTTAGCCATGCTGCTGCTGCTGCCTGCCTGCTTGCCTCCCCCTCCTGAGGCGGAATCAGTGGCAGCTTGGGGGGGGGGGGGGGGAGGTGGTGAGGCTGAGGTTTCTGTCTAGGGCGGCAGAAACTCTTGGGCCGGCCCTGGAATATATATGAATGAATGGCGAGTAAGATAGCTCTGTGATTCAGGGAATTGCAAATGCAGTGTCTAGCAGAAACTTGGAAAGGGAAGGGAGATACTGTTTGATGCAGCTAATTTTTCTTACTGCAAGAGCTTTTAAGCAGGGGAGTGGTAGCTTTTGTATCTTCCTTAATTTCATGAATTGGAATGCTTTGTGGTTAAATTTCTGGATAACAGTGCATTAAGGATGGGGGTTTATTGTGCCCCATCAGCAAGATACAATTAGAAAATACATTGAATGTTTAGACGTTGTTTTGTAATGGTCTATTCCTTGTCGTCCTGCTAGACCAGCCCAAACAAGTTGGTTGTGTCACACTACTGACAGGTAGAGATGGAGAAAAAATTCCAGAGGTTTCTGATGATGTCATCCTGCTATACCAGTCAATGCATCTAGGGGGGGCACCTCAGCATTTCTTTGTCTCTAGCAGATGGTGAGCAGCCCTGGTGAAAATTTGGGGAAAGATTTTGATTTAGCTTGTGAGTCACCACCCTTAGGGGTGACTTCCTCTACGGAGCTTGACACTAGAGGGAGGCTTTACTAGAGTCACCCTTAAAAAAACAGAGGTCTTTTAGATATTGCCATATGGCGTAGGGGAAGTCGTTTAGCTCCTCATGTCTGTCTTGTTAAGGGCCAGTTGAGCAGCCAAAGGTTTGCCTCTCACAATCTCAATGTCTCCTCCCCCCTCCTTCCACACCCTCCAGCTCTCTCCTAAAGATTATAAGAAGGCTCCTCAGAGATATGTGCCTGCAGGCCCTGGCAGCAGGGGAATAGCACCGAGCCTGGCACAGTCTTTCTGCTTGGGCTCCCCAGTGGTGAGTAACAAAACAAAGTATTTATCTTGTCTGACTTGTTTTTGGAGGATTACCAGATCTCTTCCATTGGCCGGTGCATTCCTTAGGATCTCTGCCAATTGGGGCAACTGTTGATATGATGCAGGCTAAGTATGTGCTTTATTGCACATTAATTTTGCGTGCCTTGGATCTGCACATTTATTTATTTTTTATTTATTTATTTAGCTGCATTTATATCCCGCTTTTCACTGGGTCAAAGCGGTTGGGGGATACATTTAACACAAGGGGGTATGAGACACATACACTAATACTTACAGGGAACATGGGCAATGGAGGGTTAAGTGGCTTGCTCAAGACCACAAGGAGCACCTGTGGGACTAGAAACCCCAGTCCTTCCGGCCCAAGGTTGCTGTCCTCTAGTGGGATTTGAACCACCAACCTTCCGGCCTGTAGTACCTTGCCCCAACCACTAGACCACTCCTCCCTCCATGGCTATAACATGTGGTAGTGGTGCCTGTGCAGTTGGAGTAGGTATTGCTGTGCATTTTATTAGCACATCCTGAGCCCGTAAAGCCAGGCTATTAATGATGCATAAGGTACACATTGTTGGCATGGATGCATGTCTTGTAAGAAACGCTACTTGGTTTTCAAAAAAGGGAAATTGTTAGCAGTTCCTACATGGAGGCTCCATGGAGCCTTGTAGGGCCCATCCCTCTACCCCCTCTTGCCCTTGTTGTTGTTGTTGTTGTTGTTGCTGCAGGAGGCAGCAGATGCAGCGAGGGACGATGATTCCCAAGCCTTGGACTTGGGCTGTTGCTCTGTTGGCCATTCCCCTACTCTTAGGGGCCCAGCAGCAAGTATGGTGGGGCTAATCCTGACAGGGTGCTTCTGGTTTCCAGGTTGTCCTCCCTGAAATTCCTTTCATTTCTTTGGCAAGCTTGCTCTCTCTGGTGAGGGAGTTCAGACCTTGGGGCCATTGGGTCATCTCGCTCTCTTTGCTCAATTGGAAGAGGGCCCTAAAAAAACACAGGATAATCTCAGCCCAGCCCAGACTCCATCGACTAACAGATTCAGTGGAGATTGGAGTCTGCAGGTTCAAACAGGTTTCTCCTTTGCCCGAGATCTAAAATGCAGTTAAGACACCTCTTGCGAGGACAGCACTCTTGAAGATGAAATGTCATCTTCAGAGCATCAGGATGATTCCCATATCACCTGCTCAGGAAGAAAGAACTGGCTGCGTTGATTGATCAGGTGTCTTCTGCTCTGTAGTTGGTTGATCTTCTGGCAGCAGAACAGATGATGCAGGTACACACTCCCTCTTGCAGATCCTTTGGAAGGCTACTAAGGCCTTTCCCTTTCCAGAGGTTCTCAAGAGAATGGTCTGTTCAGAGTGGGACCTGCTAGACTCCCCATTGAAAAGGGGTCAGGGTCATGGCCCTGCTACAGAAGGATTGCACCACATGGGTCAGCATGCCTCAGGTGGATGCTCTTGTCACTTTATTTACGAAGCACACCACCTTCCTGATGGAAGATGGTGTGGCCCTAAGACCATTTGGATCACAAGATAGAAGCTCTCTTTAAGAGTCTTCTTTTGACTTCCTCTGTTTATTCTCCAGTTAGTGTAGTATAGAGAGTGTGTGTGTGTGTCTGACTCAAGTAGTGGATTCAGTCACTCACTCCCAGATGATACCTTCATCCTGGAATTGGCAATAACCTTTCTGTCAGACACTATGTATGATCTAGTCCATTTGGCAGCTAAAGATATTGCCTTTTCAGTGGTAGCATGATGTTGGCTGTAGCTTCACCACTGGGCAATGGACTTGGCCTCCAAGTCTCAGTTGTCCCAACTTGTCTTTAAAGGGAAGTTGTTGTTTTTTTTTTTTCATTGAAGTTTTAATCAGTTTAACACCAACTAAATATAAAGACAATCAGAAACAAAAGGAGAAGCATAACAATACTTATCCAAGAATACATCTATACAAAGCAACAAAGTCTGATGTAGCCCACATATCTGAGATTCAAGCTGAGGCATTACAATAATAAGAATGCAAATAAGAAAATAAGGTACATGACCCACCTATCCGGAGGCTAAACAAAAACTACCCTCCCCCCTTACTTTCCCCTTGCCGTCCTATCCGCTATAAATTTTTCCAAATGTGAAACATCAGTAAAGATAAATGAATCACCCTCATAATTTATAACACATTTGCAAGGAAATCTGAGAAAGAAAGTAGCACCCAGCTGCAAGACCTGAGGCTTTAAGGTCAAAAAAAGCCGCCTCCGCAGCTGGGTGCTATGTGGCACATCAGGAAAAATATTAATAGTATAGCCGCAAAACTTTATAGCTTTATATTTAAAGAAATTCTTAAGAATACATTGTTTAGCATCCAAAGTCTTGCATGTCACAAGTAAAGTAGCCCGGGTACTTATTATATCTGTGGAGTCCTCCAGAAAAGCTGTTAAATTTGATATAGACGGTTCAATAACATCTAAGTCCCCATTGACTGAAGAAACTTTTTTCATTGCTGCGGAAATATAATACATTTGTGAGAATTCAAAAGACTCACTCAAATGCAAGACCTCTCTAAATACTTATCCAGAAGAATTCTGGGAGATAAGAGAGAGGTATGAGGAAAATTTAATAAACGCAAATTATGCAAACGAAAAGAATTTTCCAAGGCCTCCACTTTACTATGCAGGATCAATGAATCCTTTATGCCAGCCACATTAGCAGAGTGCAAAGGGCCAACCTGGGATTCAAGTCTATTACAGGTAGCATCGACAAAAGAAACCTTTTCATCTAGTTGCTTCAACGAAGCAACAGTCTCCGTAGAGAAAACACAAAGGGAATTTAGAGTGGAGGTTAACTTGCCATCAATTGATTGAAGGGCACTCCATAAATCCTTTAGAGTTACTTCAGTGTCAGAGGACGGGTTAGATAGCCCAAAGGAGTCACTAACCCCGATTAATTGAACCGGTCTAGGCAACTGTACTGTAGAAACACTGACACTCACCTTTTCTAGAGATTCCACAGAAACAAAAGAAACCCCGGGAGAGGACAAGGGAGGGGGAGGAGGAGACCTCCCTCCCGAACTGAGAAAGACTCCATCGGGAGAGGACTGCGCTACCGGTAAAGGAACAAGATGTTTATCCATAGGACCAGTAGATAGTTTCCCTGTTGGGGCAGATACTTCTTTGCCACCGGCCTTGGCCTTCCTCTTCCCCATGCTAAACGACAATACACCCAACAACACAGACCTAAAAACAGATTTCTAACACCGAATTGACGCCGAAGGGGCGCCAAAGGGGCGTGTCTCGCCCCTTTGGACAAGCCCCGCGGACACGCTCCGTGGTCAAACAATAAGACTAGACTTATACCAAAAGAAAAAGGACCTCCCTGGAAAGGTTGTCCCGCCGCTGCCTGCCCGATGTTAAAGGGCACAGGAAGAGTTCCACCAGCCGGTACAAAGTGCAGCAGTCTCCGGGGGATAAAGCAAACCCCCAATGCCTCCCACACAGCCTCAGCGAATCCACTGAAGGGGCTGTGGAGCACACACTTGTAGGGTCAGGGTCCTCCCTGGAAAGGTTGTCCCGCCGCTGCCTGCCCGATGTTAAAGGGCACAGGAAGAGTTCCACCAGCCGGTACAAAGTGCAGCAGTCTCCGGGGGATAAAGCAAACCCCCAATGCCTCCCACACAGCCTCAGCGAATCCACTGAAGGGGCTGTGGAGCACACACTTGTAGGGTCAGGGTCCTCCCTGGAAAGGTTGTCCCGCCGCTGCCTGCCCGATGTTAAAGGGCACAGGAAGAGTTCCACCAGCCGGTACAAAGTGCAGCAGTCTCCGGGGGATAAAGCAAACCCCCAATGCCTCTCACACAGCCTCAGCGAATCCCGGAAGTTGTTTTGGGGAGGATTTGGATAAGCTGGTTAAGGATTTGGGGGAGTCTAAACTTCACTGCCTCCCAAAAGATAGACCCAAAGGGTCTTGGAAGTGAACAGGCATGTCCCCTTTCTCAGCATCCGCTTGTTAATCCTTATTTCTGTTACCTGGAATGATGAAGTTCTTGGGGTTCCCATAGGTTTTGTCTCGGAAAGACCACCTTTTCTTCAGACTTTTGATACCAGACATAGCCCTTTCGTGGGGCTCACAGATCCCCAGGAGCCTACCACATGTAGAAATTCCTCCTCCCATCCAGCACAATGGGTTGGGGGCCTATTCTGGGGGGCCTCCAATGGGTGGCAGCCTATATCTTTTTCTATCAGGAATGAGCCTAAGTCACCAAAATTCTTTGAGTGCTTGACACTATACAGCATGACTGCGTTCTGGAATGCAGGGATCTTATCCTGGATGCCTTCATCTTTTCTCCCCATGTGGCTCTGTAGCCAAAAGGATCACCATTCAGGCTACATAGGAAAGACCGCTAAGTCTACCATCGCCTCTGTCCCCTCTGCTGAGTGGGACAAAGGCTGGTACTCCATCCATTTTGTGGTGCCAAAGAAGGATGGGGCCTTCTGTCCAATCCTTGAACTCAAGAGGATCAACACTCGCTTGTGAACCTTGTGCGCTACAATCCAGTGGTTTAGGTGGTGCGGCAGGGGGATTTATCGCATCCCTGGATCTGGCGAGGCCTTGTCCATATTCCTATCTGCAAGGATCAGCACTGCTTCCTCCGATTCACCATTCTCTGCTCTCCTTTTCAATTTGCTGCTCTTTTCTTTGGCCTCTCCACTGCTCTCGACGGTTATGGTGGTGGCACCTGTGGTGTTGAGGCATGAGGGGATCTGTGTTCACCCATGTGTGGATGACTGGCTCATCAGAGCCAGGTCACAGTTGGATGCATCTCAGGTGTCTGCATGAGTAGCACAGTTCCTGGAGAAGCTCTGCTAGGTGATCAGCTGCAGGAAAAGTCAATTGTAGCCTTTTCAGTCGCTAGAATACCTGGGAGCACGGTTTGGTGCTCATTGTAGACAGGGTCTTCCTACCAGAGGAGGGAGAGAGAGTTGTTTTGTTTCAGCTGGCAGCCTTCCATGCACAGGAAGCTCCTAGAATTTGGGGCTGCCTACAGATTCTCAGCTTAATGACAACATCATTCAAAATGGTTCCTTGGGCGCATACTCATATGAGGCTGCTGCAGAGGTACTAGCTTTTTTACTGGTCTCCAAGCTCTTAGGATTTCAAGACTAGTCTTTCCCCTCTCTCCCTCAATGATGTTAAGCCTGTGGTGGTTGGGACAGCCCCAGCATCTGAGGAGGCATGCTACTAGATCTTTTGTGGCTTCTCCTGTTGACAGATGTCAGCCTGTTTTGACTGGGGAACCCATTGCGAATGCTGACATGTACATTCGGTCTGTCCCTCTCTTCTTGTCCAAGGTGGTTTCATCCTTTTATGTCAGATGTTCTACCTGCCCCCCCCCCCCCTTTTTCTATGGAACAATGCCAAGGGAAGGATAAGGACCTTTTGTCAGGTGGATGTCAGTGTGCTTCTCCTGTATCTCAAGGTCACTGAATCCTTTCACTAGTCAGACTGTGCTGTTTGCAGGCTCTCATAAGGGTGATGTAGCCACAGAGTCTACCCAGTGGTACTGGATCAAGGAAGCCATTGCCTCAGCATATTTGTTGCAGAACGAACTGGGTGCAGGCATCCTCTTGGGCAGAGCATAGCTTGGTAGTCCTCTCAGATATTTGTTGGGCAGCAGCGTAGACATCACTTTGCACTTTTTTTGAGCATTACCGCTTGGATGTTCATGCTTGAATGGACACTGCCTATGGCACTGAGATCTTAAAAGCTGCCATATCATCTTCCCACCCATTGGAGTTGTAGCTTTGTTCCACTTGTCTGGACTAGTCTAGCAGGATGATATGGAAGATGACATTTTACTTACTAGATACTATTCTTTTCTCAAGACCTGCTAGACCATTCCAGAACCCACCCAGTGACAAGTTATGATCTGCTGTGTGTGGTTGGCCCTGTGGGCCCATATCCACTTGATAGGATCTTCTGTCTGAAGTTGATCCTGTACATAGTTATGGCTCCTTGTTCTGTTAAACCTTGTTATCCTCACTGAGCTTGTGAGTGATCGGAGATTCTTGACCATGTGCTTGGTTACAAATACTGAGGTGTGCCCCCTAGCTGCATCGACTGTATAGAATCATGAGGTCATAAGAAACTGGAAACCCAGAGGGTTTTTTTTCAATCTCTACCTCTGCTGGTAGGAGGACACAACCCACTCGTCTGGGCTGGTCTAGCAGGGCGCAAGGAAAGAACAAGTATTTGATAAGTAAAATGTCACCTTGCTTCCTAACAGTTTACTTTATTGGGTGATTTTAATATTCATGTATAATGACCTGCAAACTAAGTACAGTGGGATGGTGCAGTTTGACCATTCCTTTTGGCCATATAGCTCAAGCTCTTTCAAGTTGGTTAAGGATTGTCTGGTGGATTTTAGGTTCCAATGTCTTGCCACAGATGATCATTTGTGTAGTGTTACCAAGTGTATACAGTGCTTTACAGATAGATGCACATATTACAGTCCCAGCTTTTTGAAGTTTACAGTAAGAAAATCATACAAAAGAACAAATAAGAGCCTTAGCATAAACGGGGTAGTTGGGGACAGGGCCAGTGTTAGGGGGTGGCAACCAAAGCAGTAGCCCTGGGCTTCTTTGTCATAGAGGGCCACGAGCCTGCTTTAAGCTGAAAGAGAGGCATAGCTTGAGGATGGGTTTTAGGGCACTCTCTCCAGTTTATGCTCTGGACTCATAAGAACATAAGAGATGCCATACTGGGTCAGACCAAGGTCCATCAAGCCCAGTATCCTGTTTCCAACAGTGGCCAATCTAGGTCATACGTACCTAGCAGTTTCCCCAAAAGACACAGGATCCACAATGCTTGTACTGGGTCAAGCATTGATATCCTGGGATCCCTTCTTAATAATGGTTTATGGACCTTTCCTCCAGGAACTTGTCCAAACCTTTTTTTAAACCCAGCTACACTAACAGCCTTTACTACATCCTCTGGTAACAAATTCCAGAGTCTGATTACACGTTGAGTGAAAAAATATTTTCTTTTATTAGTCTTAAATAGTTTACCCTGTAGCTTCATTGTATGTCCCCTAGTCTTTCTATATTCTGATAACATAAACAATCGATCTACGTTTACCCGTTCTACTCCGGTCATTAAGTTATAGACTTCTATCATATCTCCCCTCAGCCGTCTCTTTTCCAGGATAAAGAGCCCTAACCTTTTTAGCCTTTCTTCATAGGAGTATCCTTCCATCCCCTTTACCATTTTGGTGGCTCTTCTCTGAACCTTTTCTAATAACGCTATATCCTTTTTAAGATATGGCGACCAGAATTGCACACAATATTCAAGGTGCAGTCTCACCATGGAACGGTATAGAGGCATTATGATATCTTTTGTTTTATTTTCCATTCCTTTCCTTATGATACCTAGCATTCTATTTGCTCTCTTGGCCGCCGCTGCATACTGGGCCGAGGGTTTTAACATGTTATCCACAAAGATGCCTAAATCTTTTTCCTGGGTGGTGGTTCCTAATGTGGAACCTTGCATTGTGTAACCATAGTTTGGGTTGTTCTTCCCTAGGTGCATAACTTTGCACTTGTCCACATTAAATTTCATCTACCATTTTGATGCCCAGTCTTCCAATTTATCAAGATCCTCTTGCAATTTTCCACAATCCTCTTGGGTTTTAACAATTTTATATAGTTTTGTGTCATCTGCAAATTTGAGAACCTCACTCATTATTCCACTTTCCAGGTCATTTATGAATATGTCAAAAAGCAGCAGACCCAGCACAGATCCCTGGGGTCCACCATTATTCACCTTTCTCCATTGGGAAAATTGGCCATTTAGCCCAACCCTCTGCTTTCTATCTTTTAACCAGTTCCTGATCCACAGTAGTACACTGCCTCCTATCCCATGACTCTTTAGTTTTGCCAAAAGTCTCTGATGAGGGACCTTGTCAAAGGCTTTCTGAAAGTCTAGATACACTATATCTAGTGCATGTGTAACACTGGCCCTGATTGGAAAGATTTTAAACTCAATGAGCTGTTTTATACTGTGGTTATATCTGGTGCTAGGTTCATAGTGTTGTAAAATGTGAATGTTTGCTTTTTTATTTTGAAGGAAGGCAAACTTGTAAATTCAATCAAAGCTTACAACGAAGCTAGTATGTCAGCTAGCATTTAACTATTTCATTTCCGTCACAACCTTTTTGACTAAATCTCTGCAAAGACAAGTCACTTTTAGATATTTCTTACAAAAGGAAAACAAAAATCCATTATGGGAAGATTGTGTCAATCTCTTTGAGCTGGTATCAATGGGAGAAACCAGAAAACAGATTTTATTGAAATTTTAATATTGGAATTATATTCAGAATAAGTCAAAATTCATACTTTTGTATCTATTGGCTTTAATCATGAAGGCCTCAGCTCTTATGAAGGATGCCATTGGCAGGTCTTTGCACAACAGATGGAAGTATACCTTGCCGACTTGTTCAACCTTCTTCACTTGATGCTATGGTCTAACAACTGTTTCCATCCATTTTGTATATATAACAAAATTCCCTAGTGAACTGGGCTCCTTGCTTGCTAAAACTATTGAAATATTATGTAAGACTTTAAAAATGTACAACAAAAACATTTGATTTGGTGTGTTTTTTTTTTATTTTGCAGTGCATAAACTGCAGTATATTGTATGAAATATTTGTAGTAATTTACATTTATATACTTGTATGTCTTCACACTGAAATCATGACGTGCTTCACAATGACAATTAATTATTTAAAAGAAATATGCACATATCAACTTCACTATTGTATCTGGACCAGAACTGGTGCCTGATCTGTATTGTTGCTGTTAAAAGATAAATGGAAGAATGTTAACCAAAAAGAACTGTAACACTACATATTTTTCCCCCTCCCGGCAGGATGGAATCGAGCAGGATTGATCACCAGACCAGTGAGCCAGAGTGAGAAACTGACACCTACGGACCCTGAAATTCAAGGGGATAAAGGACAGGACCATGAATTTGTTTGACACTTCCATTTTCTGAGATCCCTCTTTGTGGTGACTTTTTTTTTTTTTTTTAACAAATTGTCAGGAAATCATGGCATTCTTCACACCATGGAAATTGTCCTCCCAAAAGCTGGGCTTTTTCCTGGTAACTTTCGGATTCATTTGGGGTATGATGCTCTTGCATTTCACTATTCAACAACGAATGCCGCATGAAAGCAGCACTGCCCTTCGTGAACAAATTTTGGACCTTAGCAAGAGGTACATCAAAGCTCTGGCAGAAGAAAACAGGAATGTGGTGGATGGCCCATATGTTGGAACAATGACAGCATATGGTAAGTAAAAAGAGTTCAAACTGTGGTGGTGTGTAATTATTGAAGAACAGCTGATATGTATTTTGAGCATAGTGTCAAAGAGAGAACACACACAATATGGCTACATACATAGATTTATATAGGTTTTATTTTAGCACTTGGTTTTTTTTTTTCCCCCCACCTTACATTTATTCCAATTTGCAGTATGTCCTACGCACGTTGGCAGTCGGCTATATTAAATCTTAAATATTTTCTTCTAACAAAAATCGATGTCTCTAATTGGATTTCTTTATTTGCTACTCAGTATTATCATAGCTGAATGTAGTATGCAAGATCATTTTGTTCTCATATCCAGGTACTAATATTGGTCCATTAAAGGAGAATTAATCCCTACTTGATAAACTGAGTCACCATGCATAGCTCCTGCATCATCGTCCTGTTTGTAGATCCTTTTTAGAGTTATACGGTAGCTTTAAAAATTTGACATGGATGTTTTTCATACTCATTAGTACTATGCTAGTTAGACTAAGTGCAGGGCCAGCTCGTCCATTGTGCAAGAATGTTGTTTGCACAGGGCCCCATGCTTCAGAGGGCCCCTTGCCAATTTCATCCTGCATATGTTTTTCAGCTCCCGGCAGGGCCGGCTGTTCACCTCCCAGTAGGGTCGGTTTCAGAGGGAGCTAGGGAGGCCCGAGGCCCTGGCTCACCTTTGCACAGCCGCCGGAGTGAAGAGCTTCATTTTCCTTCACTCCAGCAACTGTTCCCGTGTAGCCCACTGGCATGCCGGAGGTAAAAGGGCATTTCGTGTTTCACGGTACTCAACGTGCCAGTGGGCTACATGAGAACACAGCTGCCAGAGTGAAGGAAAACACTGCTCTTCACTCTGGCAGCTGTACAGAGGTGAGCCGGAGACTCAGGCCTCCCTGGCTCCCTCTGAAGCCGGTCAGACAGGCGTGGGGCTGTTCGGGAGGAGGGGGCTAGGACTGTAAATTAATGGGCTGATGGGGGGGGGGAATAGGATTGGAAAAGTGTTCATGGGGGGGGCTAAGATAGGACTGGAAATGGATGGTGGGCGGGCTAGGACTAGGACTAGAAATGGGCTGTTGGGGGAGCTAGGATAGGACTGGAAATGGGCTCATGGGGGGGCCTGGATTGTAAATGGGCTGCTGGGGAGGCTTGGACTTTAAATGGGCTGATGGGGGGCTAGGATAGGACTGGAAAGGGTTGATGAGGGGCTAGGACTTTAAGTGGACTGATGTGGGTCTAGGATAGGAATGGAAAGTGCTGATGGGGGGCTTGGATAGGACTGGAAAGGGCTGATGGATGGGGGTTAGGACTGGAAATGGGCTGATGGGGGGTTAGGACTGGAAATGGGCTGATGGGGGGCTAGAATAGGACTGGAAATGGGCTGATGAGGAGGGCTAGGACTGGAAATGGGTTGATGGAGGGGCTAGGATAGGATTTGAAAGTGCTGATGGGGGGCTTGGACTAGAAATGGGCTGATTGTAGGGGGGGCTTGGACTGGAAATGGGCTGATGGAGTGCTAGGCTAGGACTGGAAAGGGCTGATGGGGGCTAGGATGGGAATGGAAATGGGCTGATGGGCTAGGATAGGACTGGAAATGGGCTGATGGGGGGGGCTAAGATAGGATGGAAAGTGCTGATGGGGGGCTTGAAATGGGCTGATGGGGGGCTAGGACTGGAAAAGGGCTGATGGGGCTAGGATAGGACTGGAAATGGGCTAATGGGAGGCTAGGACTGGAAATGGGTTGATGGGGGGCTAGGATAGGATTTTAAAGTGCTGATGGGGGGCTTGGACTGGAAATGGGTTGATTGGGGGGGCTTGGACTGGAAATGGGCTGATGGGGGGGTTAGGATAGGACTGGAAATGGGTTAATGGGGGGGCTAGGACTAGAAATGGGTTGATGGGGGGGGGGCTAGGGTAGGATTTGAAAGTGCTTATGGGGGCTTGGACTGGAAATGGGCTGATGGGGGGTCTAGGACTGGAAATGGGCTGAGGGGGGCTTGGACTGGAAATGGGTTGATTGGGGGGAGGGGCTTGGACTGGAAATGGGCTGATGGGGGGCTAGGATAGGACTGGAATTGGCTAATGGCGGGCTAGGATAGGATTTGAAAGTGCTGATGGGGGGCTTGGACTCGAAATGGGCTGATGGGAGGGGGGCTAGGACTTGAAATGGGTTGATGGGAGTGCCTGGATAGGACTGGAAATGGCTGATGTGGGTGGATGGGAGAATGGGACTAAAAGGAAGCAGATGCTGGGTGCGGTTGGAACTAGAAGAGAGCTGATGGGGGGAGGACTAAAAGGGGATTGGGACTGGGGGAGTGAGAATGGAGAGGGGTAAAGATTTTGTGTGAGGGAAGAAAAATCTACTATTGGACGGGTATTGGGAGAGTAAGTGGGGATTGAGGATGAAGGAGTGGTATTTGAGTGGATGAAAAAGGAATAAAGAAAGAAATGGGGGAAAGAGCAGTATGTTTGAGATGTAGAGAGACAATGGAAAAAACTAGAAGAGTGAGGAAAGGACAAATGGAGAGTAGGCAATAGAGAGTTAGCAGAAGACATGAAGAAAACAGAAGCAAGTGACCGGGGCAGTTGCAATGGAAAAATAAAATGCCCAAAACAAAAAGGTGGAAAAATGCCATTTTATTTTGAATTTATTAACTGGAATATGTCAACTCCGGGAAATGTGCATCTCTAACATCTTTGTGTTTTGTTTAGTACAAGAGGAAATTAAGTCATAGGTTTCTCCAGTGTTGTACATGCCAAGTTTGGCTTTTGGGGTTCCAGTTTAATATTGTCTTTATATTTTGGAAATCTCTCCATACAAAGATTCGACTTGTTCAAGCCATGGTATTTTCAATAACATCATATGGATGTAAAAGCTGGACAGTGAAAAAGACAGACAGGAAGAAAATTGATGCCTTTGAATTATGGTGCTGGCGGCGAATACTGTGTATACCATGGACTGCCCGAAGAACAAACCAGTCGGTACTAGAGGAGATCAAACCTAAGCTTTCTTTAGAAGCTCAGATGACAAGACTTTGACTTTCATACTTTGGACACATCATGCGAAGAGAGAGATCATTAGAGAAAGACATCATGCTTGGCAAGATAGGTCAACGCAAAAGAGGAAGGCCAGCAATGAGATGGATCGATACAATAACAGCAGCTACGGGTACCAGTCTGTCAACAATGAGCCGCCTGACTGAAGACCGAACACAATTTAGGATAGCTATCCAGAGGGTCGCCATGAGTCGACTCCGACTCGACGGCACCTAACAACAACAACAACAACATTTTGGAATTATGATCCCTTGTTCTATGTTTGCTCACGGTCTATTTTGCATGTGTAACCGAGCTACAGTATTCCTGTTCATGTAGTTTCTTTGTGACAGGCCTTGTTCTCTTTCCCCAGTAGGAAATGTATTGGTATTCTCAGAGATGTATTGGTTTAATAGTTGCAGTGTTGTCTTTTGATAAGTAGGGTTTGGTGCTTTGTGAGTTCTGGTAGTGCTATTATGATATGGTGGATTTGCTATGGGTTCTAAATGAGCAGGTTTATATTTCCTGGCAGTTGGCAGTGGAGAAGAATAATATAGAAATTGGTAGTCTTTCTTTATCCTCGCTGCCCATGCAAATGATATTCAGACATTCGTTAAGAGACATGTTTAAAAGTTAATGCGCATTCACAAATGTTAATGTGCAGAAACACCCATTTATTTCTATTGGGGTGGTGGCACTTAGGGGCATGTTTACTAAATATTAATCTGTGTTAAGTCATTGCCAGGACAAAAGAGAGGCTAGTTAAAGGCTCCTTTAAAAGCTGCCTAAAATTTTAGTTGGCAACATATACATTTTAAAATAAACTAAATTAAATTTATGCAAATGAGGTCCAGTAGATTTGGAAATGAAAAACCGCAATGAGTCTCCACACATGGCCCCTCAGCACCCTTGGGTCGCCCCTGACTGAGTGCATTGTGTATAAGATTTTGTTATGATCCCAGCGCTTCAGACAAAGGGCTTTATCTAATCTTTTAAACTGTTACTTTACTTTTTATATTGATTTGTTTAGACTTCTAAGGTAGTTAATTTAATCAAGTGCAATCAACAACTTGTTAAGGGTTGCTGTTGTGACCATATCCTTTGTGCACAATGGTTATTCATGTTAGCGGCCTATGGGGCCGATGCAGAAAACCTGTGCTAGAGCCTGGCGCTAAAGCCCTAGTGCAGTATTTCCAAAAACAGGCTTAGCACAGAAATTTTGCGCATGCATCCAGTAAGCAAATGAGTTGTGCACAAAACATTTGCGCTAAATCTGGAGAGCAAGCCAGGAACATGTGCATGGGTGCCTGCGTTCCTGGTTAGCAAAAAGCCTGTGTTTCAAAAAGAATTTGCAGCAAATCATTAATTTTTTTGTCGGAGAGGCCAACCAAGCAGAAAGGAACACACCTTGTGCCGTTGTGGCCCGTCCATTTTATTAAATAAGACGTAAATCTTAAACTTTCATAAAATAGCAATAGAATGCGTTACTTAGCTGAATCAATGTCAAAAAGGCACGTCGTCCTCCCGCTATCTCAACCTACAGCCTTTTTGACATTGATTCAGCTAAGTAGCGCATTCTATTGCTATTTTATGAAAGTTTAAGATTTACGTCTTATTTAATAAAATGGACGGGCCACAACGGCACAAGGTGTGTTCCTTTCTGCTTGGTTGCCCTCTCCGACAAAAAAATTAATGATTTGCTGCAAATTCTTTTTGAAACACAGGCTTTTTGCAACCCAGGTTTTCATTGTTTGATTGTTTAGTTTAACTTGGTGATTGGTATCTGATTTTTGTTTGGGTGCCTGCGTTAGCAGCCCCTATATTCTACGCACAAAAAATCACGTGTGCATGGGCTGAAATGCTATGTATCGCATAACACAGATGATGATCTGAGCAGAATCATTGTTCTGTGTGTCACACAGCATTCCAGCACGTGTGTCACACAGCATTCCAGCACGTGTGCATACATGTTTCGGCACACTTTCCCTGCAGTTTTTCTTCTGTTTTCATTCACTTCAGTAAAGTCCCTGCAATGTTCTATGTGAACAATCAAGGGGGCATGGGGTCGTACTCTCTCTACTAGGAGGTGGTATCCCTCCGCTCATATGTGACATGCAATGGGATGTTCCTAAGGGCGGTCTACCTCCCGGGCCAGGACGGTGCCCTGACAGAATCCTCCAATCCGCAAAAGTGGTGCCTAGATCCCAGGGTGGCCTCACGACTGTTTCGACTCTGTGGCATCCCTCTAGTGGACCTGTTCGCCTACCTGGACAATACACAGTTGCCCAGCTTCTGTTCCTGCCAGCCGCACCCATCCCAGGTGGCAGCAGATATGTTACTTGGACGGAAGGCCTCCTTTACACCTTCCTGCCGACTCCACTAGTTGCGAATACCCTCTTCAAGGTTTAGTGTGACATGGCATCACTGATACTGATGACCCCACAGTGGCCCATGCAACTTTGGATCCTGCTGCTTCTCCACCTGTCAGTGGTGTCACCGATTTTCCCTGAGCTGTGCGTAAAGACTGCTTTCTCAGGAGAAGGACTCTCTCCTGCACCCCAACTTGGGGTCCCTGTCTTTTATGACTTGGCTGCTGAAAGGGTAGCCCTGGATTCTTTCAGCCTCCCACGGGACGTGGAAGAGGTCCTTCTGGCCTCCCGCAAGGCCTCCACGAGAAGGATGTATATCTTCAAGTGGCGTCGCTTCTCGGTCTGTTGTTCCGAGAAGCGGGCAAACCTGTTCTGCTCATTTCAGATGGTACTCCAGTACCTACTCCACTTGTCGCAGCGCATCACCATGCTGTTCAGAGAAAACTCCTCTTCCCCAGCCCCTTGTATCATGGTTCCTACGGGGCCTTATGCTATCCAAACCCCTTGCCCATCCACCAGCAGCGGAATGGGATCTCTCGGTGATGCTCTTGCATCTTACTAAGCTGCCGTTTGAGCTCCTAGCTACCTGCTACTTGCGGTATCTCTCCTGGAAGATTGTCTTCCTCGTGGCACTTGCATCAGCTCGCAGAGTAAGCGAGATCCAGGCTCTGATTACAGAGCTCCCCCCTACACAAGCTTCTACAGTAATAGGGTGGTACTCTACACACACCCCAAGTTTCTGCCAAAGACGGTGTCACCATTCCACCTCATTTAGGAGATGATGCTCCCCACCTTCTTTCCGAGGCTGTACACCCGCAAGGCAGAGACCATCCTCCATACTTTGGATTGTAAAGGGCTCTGTTCTTCTATCTACAATGGACTTGGAGCCACTGCAAAGCACCTCAGCTTTTCATCTCCTATACCCCAGTTGACTGGGGCTCCCAATGACTAAGCAAACTCTGTCCACTTGGGTGGCGGACTGCATTGCCCTCGCCTATGAGCAGGCTGGGATCTCACTAGACCAGTGGGTCATGGTGCACCGTGTTGGGGCCATGGCTACTTCCGTGGCAAATCTGCATTCCGTACCTGTGATGGAAATCTGCCGGGCTACCACCTGGTCTTCGGTCCATACCTTGGCAGCTCACTACTGCTTGGAAAGGGAGTCCCTCCAGGACAGTGTCTTTGGCCATGCCATACTCCATAATCTCTTTGGGGTGTAGGCAACTCCTGCCCTCCAACCCTTCTGGTTCAGGCTACTGGAGTGCTGGTTCTCCGCCAGACACTTGGGTCTTACGAGTCTCTCTTAGTTGGGACTTAACTGCTGTAGATCACGGCTTAACTTCTCTGGTCACTACGGTATTTTGCAAAGGTTTTTGGTAGCCCATATGTGAGGTCTGACTTCCTGCTTGTTCCTGAAGAAAGTGTAGTTACTCACCTGTAACAGGTGTTCTCTGGGGACAGCATGAATTTGTCCTCACAGCCCTTCCTCCTCCTCCCCTAGAATTGGTTCTGTACTGTACTTTAATTTTTGTCGTCTTAACTATGTCATTAGACTGAGGCAAGATGGCACCCTTGGGCGGGAAGGGGACTACACATGCATGGTGGATCTCCCAAAGGCTTTCTTTAAAAGCTGGGGAGATGCTTCTCCATGGACTCCGTCGGTGGTGATATCACCCATATGTGAGGACTAATTCCTGCTATCCCAGGAGAACACTGCTATTACAAGTGAGCAACTACACTTAATCTGCAGCATTCAGAGCCTTTTCACTTACACTTAAACAATTGGAAAATAAGAAGCTGCTTGCCAGAAAGAAGAAAACGAGGGTAGACTAATCTAAAGAGATCATGGCCATAAAGAGACAGGATATGGTATGGATGGAGATGTGTCCAGACAAAGTGAAGTGAGAGAAGAGAGTCCCAGGAAAAGAATAAAAAAAAAACCCCTATGTGAAATTCATAAACTTGAGAAAATTTAAAAATATGAAGAAAGATAGGATAGTAGTTGAATGGTAGAGGAGAAAGCATGGTGGAAAATGGCAAGGTAAAATAAAATCTCCAGGAACAAGCAGGAATGTAGTGTTCACATATGGGTATCGTCGGTACCAACGGAGCCTGCACGGGAATGCTCCCCAGCGTCCAATAGGAACGCTTTTGGGAGCATCCCTCAGCACATGCGCGCTGCCTTCCTGCCTTTCCAACTGTCCCTCTTCAGTTCTTCATTTTCCGCGGAGCCGACAGGATCCATACCCTGTCACCACAGAAAATTCCATCTTTAAAATTGTTTTCTTGTGGTCGCGTTTGCCTGCCGCACGATGCTTACCGGTACCGCCGGTTCTTTTCTTTTTCAAAAAAACCCAAAAAAACAACTTATACTTTGAACTGTTTCTCTTCAGAAACTTTTCTTTTTTGGTGCTAGGCGTCATTTTGGGCACTAGGCCCCATATTCCTAAAACATGGAAAAACCAACTAGTGGTTTTAAAAAATGTACTAAGTGTGGCGGTACCATTTCCATCACTGACACCCATGATTGGTGTCTCAAATGTTTAGGGCCTGAACATTCTCCATCTGAATGTCTCTCCTGTATGGGGATGACTAAAAGAGGAAGACAGAACCGGGCTGCAAAGCTCTGTACCCTCTTTTCTTCAGATGCCAGATCCATTGCATCGACATCTTCAAGGGTCTCCTCTTCCTCCCATGGATCTCAGGTAACTAAACATAAAAGCCAGTCCTCAAAGGGTAGCTCTCCTGCTAAGCATCGAGAGGCCATTGGCATTGCCCTTGAGGGAACCACACCGGCAAAGCAGCCCCGGCGGGAGGCTTCGGCTTCCAAAGCATCAATGGGCCTCCAGGATGTTCTCGAGGCCTCAATCTCGCAAGAACTACCTGTGCCATGCTTAGGGGTCCCGGCCGTTTTCACCGGTACCGACACCCAGACATCGGCAGCGTTGATAGACCAGAGGTTTCTCGCTATCGAATGCAGCACCGCAGCTGATAGACCAGAGGTTTCTCGCTATCGAATGCAGCATCGCAGCTCTTCTCTCAGCTGCGGTACCGTTGGTCCAACGTGCAACAATACCGACATCGATACAGATGCCAGTACCTGCACTGGTACAGATACCGGTACTGGTACCAACGGTACCGGCCCCAGTGGGAATTCTTGCCACGCCATCTTTGGCTGGAAGCGACAGATCGGTACCGGATCAACTCGGTACCGACTTCGATCGATACCGGGACCGTGCTTTGCATGAGCATCGTACTCAGGAATACTTCGAATCCTCCGATTCCGAAGACTCTGACAATTCTGCTGGTACTAGAGGGTTTCTCCCAGAAGATCCCTCTTCTCCCCAACGCAGAATGTCACCTCCAGAGGACATGTCTTTTCAGGATTTTATTCGTGATATGGCCAAGGGCCTTTCAATCACGGTGGCTCCTGAAGAGGAACCCAGAGCAAAGGGATTGGAAATTCTCCAATATCCTAAAGGCTTCAAAGGAGGCAGCCACTCTGCCCATCCATGAAATTCTGCATAACTTGATGCTCAGAATGTGGGAGACACCTCTGACTACATCTTCTCACTCTAGGAGACTTGATACTATGTATCGAGTTCTGCCATGTCCTGGATTTCAAAAGACTCAGCTGCCACACCATTCAATGTTGGTGGAGCCAGTCATGCGTAGGATGAAAAGTGCAAAGAGGCATGCATCCAATCCTCCAGGTCGGGAATGCAGGACTCTGGACGCTTTTGGGTGCCAAACTTTTCAGGCTTCCATGCTTTCAGCTAGGATCAGTTTGTGTATACTGTATATGGGAATGTTCCTCAAGGAAGTTACAGGAGACTTGGAGCTTATGAGCCCATTTCTCCCAGATGACAAGCGACAAGACTTTCTTGCTCTAGTTAAGCATGCTCAAGATGTCTCCAAGTTTGTAAATCGTGCGGTCTTTGACTGCTTTGAATGCATCAACAGAACCTCTGCTATTGCCATTGGCGCATGACGGATTGCATCAGGCTTGGAGACTTGGGTACAGGACAAGTTAGGCAACATTCCTTGCACGGGAGAGAATCTCTTCAGCAAGAACTGGCAGGAAAGGGCTAACGAGTTAGATGCTAACAACACTACTTTACTCTAGATAGATTGTCGAAATCTACAGCCACTACAGCCAAAAAGAAGCCTTATAAAAAACCCTCTTTCAGCAAAAAGAGGAAATTTTATCCTTCCTATACCCAGCAGAGTCAAACTCGGGGTCAGGTTGCCCAAAAGGGACAAACTAGACAGCAAAAGAGGCCAAAAGGCCCAAGGGCCCAACCAGCTCTGCAGGTTCAGCCCCCTCGAGGGATTTGACTCCTTTCTAGAGAGCTTAGCCTTCCTGCCTCTGAGGGGTTCCCAACCCCCCAATATTCCAGGCAGGTTATGCCACTTTGCCAACAGATGGCATCAGATAACAGCAGAAGATTGGACTTTGTCCATTATAGGAGAAGGGTACAAGCTTCATTTGCACAGCATGCCCCCTCCCTACAATTCTAAAGCAATTCAATTCTCAAACCTCCGCAGACAATCTGCTAGATCACGAGGTCTCAACACTTTTTGCCCAAGGGGCAAGAGGAGGTACCCATTCTTCAACGGGGTGCAAGGTTCTACTCCCCCTATTTTCTTATTCCAAAGAAAACAGGAGGACACAGACACATTTTAGACCTCAGAGAATTGAACAAATACCTGTTTCGAGAAGTTCAAAATGATTTCTGTAGGATTGGCTTTGCTTTCTAGACTTAGAGGATGCATACACTCACATTCTGATCCATCCAGATCACAGGAAATTCTTATGATTCCTTTTCAGGGGAAAACATTTCCAGTACAGGGTTCTTCCTTTTGGTCTGGCTTCAGCACCAAGGGTATTCACGAAATGCATGGCAAGTAGTAGCTGCATTTCTGCGAACCCTGGGGATATTCGTCTTCCCTTACTTAGACGACTGGCTCGTTCGAACCCCTACTGTTGCAGAAGCCAGCACTGCACTGTCTCGCACAATGCGAATCGTCCAATACTTGGGGTTGGTAATAAACTTCCCAAAATCCCAACTTGTTCCTTCCCAATGCCTGGAATTCATAGGGGCCTGTCTAGATACCAGACAGGCAAAGGCTTTCCTTCCACAGGCCCGGTGTCTTTTCATAATGCACCTAGCTTCTCAAGCGGCAGGGAAATTCTCCCTAACTGCTCGAGAGCTACTACAGTTGCTGGGACATATGGCTTCCACAGTTCATGTAGTCCCATATGCTTGCCTCCACATGCGAGCAGCTCAGTGGACCCTATCCACACAGTGGACACGGGCCACAGGTCATTTATCAGACAAAATAATAAACTCTCATCGGCTAATTTTGACCCTCCAGTGGTGGCAATCACTACAAAATCTGACAGTGTGGTCTCCTTTTCATCAACCCCTCTTTCAGGCCACCCTAACAGATGCATCACAGGTGGGTTGGGGAGCACACCTGAATCATCTCTCTACCCAGGGAACCTGGACTCCACAGGAGGCTGGTCTACACATAAACCTCCTGGAATTAAGAGCAATCTATTTAGCTCTTCGAGTATTCCACGCCCAGCTCAGCTACAAGACAGTCCTAGTCCAGACAGACAATCAAGTAGCCATGTTTTATGTGAACAAGCAGGGCAGGACAGGCTCTCTGTCGTTATGCAACGAAGCTTTACGACTGTGGGCCCTCGCCAGAGAGTATCAAATTCACCTTCTAGTGGTATATCTTCCAGGCATTCAAAACCTTTGGGCAGACAAACTCAGTCGAGTACTGCTGCCTCACGAGTGTTCCCTCCACCTAGACCAGGTGGCAAAGATATTTCATCTCTGGGGCACTCCAGACATAGACCTCTTTGCAAGTCCACTGAATGCCAAACTTCCCCAGTTCTGTTCCAGGATTCTGGCTCACAATTGTCAGGCAAGGGATGCCTTCCTCCTTCACTGGGGTCAGGACTTCCTTTATGCCTTCCCACCCATTCCCCTCATCCCCAAAACACTTCTCAAGCTTCAGAGAGACAGGGGTCGCATGATTCTCATAGCGCCACGATGGCCACGCCAAGCGTGGTATCCCCTGCTTCTACATCTCTCTCAAGCTGAACCTCTGGAGTTAGGGCATGCTCCAGATCTCCTTTCCCAAGAGGACGGGACGCTATGGCACCCGAATCCCCAGTCTCTGCATCTCACGGCCTGGTTGCTGAAGGCTTAGACCTCCAGGATTTCAACCTGTCCCAACAGGTAAAGGATATCCTTCTTGTGGAAAGTTTCCTAGAAGCCTGAAGATCTTATGCCTTCAAGTGGAAACATTTTACTATATGGTGCTCCAAGAAGGGATTAAAGCCCCTTGTCATACCTTTAGAATCAATACTAGAGTATCTCCTTCACCTATCGAATTCTGGTCTAAAGACCAATTCGGTAAGAGTCCATCTTAGTGCAATTTCAGCTTCTTATAAGCCTCTGAATGGGCAACCAATTTTCTCTCTTCCACTCATATCCAGATTTATGAGACGTCTTATGTTAACCAAACCTTCCATTAAGCCACCACCGGTGGCATGAGATCTAAATCTAGTTCTCGGGCAGCTCATGAAGCCGCCTTTTGAGCCTTTAGCCACTACAACCCTAATGTTTTTGACCTGGAAGTTCATATTCCTAATTGCAGTTACCTCTGCACGTCGCATTAGTGAACTGCAAGCTTTAGTGGCTGATCCTCCTTATACTAGGTTTCATCATGATAAGGTTGTTCTTAGAACTCATCCACACTTTATGCCAAAGGTGGTTTCGCCTTTTCATTTAAATCAATCAATTTATGTTCCTGTATTCTTTCCGAGGCCTCACGCCTCTAATGCAGAAAGAAACCTTCAAACCTTGGATTGTAAAAGAGCCTTAGCCTTTTACCTACAGAGAACACAGCAACATAGAAAGTCCTCACAACTTTTTATAGCTTTTGACCCTAGTCATTTGGGACTTCCAGTCTCCAAAAGAACTTTATTTAAATGGATTGCCCAATGCATATCCTTTGCTTATGAGAGTAAGGGTCTTCCTCTTCAAGACCATGTCACAGCTCATAACGTGAGAGCCATGGCAACTTCCATGGTTAATCTCCACTCTGTGTCTATCGATGAAATTTGTTGAGCAGCCACCTGGGCTTCGGTACACACCTTCACAGCCCACTACTGCCTGGATAAAGCCTCCCGTCGGGATGCCTTCTTTGGCCAAGCTGTTCTTCAAAATCTCTTTCAGACCTAATTCAACTCCTACCCACCAACCCTGGTGGAATACCAGAGATCCATGGGAGGAAGGATTCCCACCTTTCTAGGGTGGCACCTTCCTGGGGCTATCTCCCTGGCATCTTCAGCTAGGGAGTCCACATATGTGAAGACTACATTCCTGCTTGTTCCTGGAGATAGCGTAGTTACTCACCTGTAACAGGTGATCTCCGGGAACAGCAGGAATTTAGTCTTCACAACCCACCCACCTCCCCTAGGAGTTGTCTCTCTATCTCTTTGTCTCTTTCCTCTCTCCCTCTATCCTTTCACTCAGCTAAAAACTTAACTGAAGAGGGACAGTTGGAAAGGCGGGAAGGCAGCGTGCATGTGCTGAGGGATACTCCTAAAAGCGTTCCTATTGGACACTGGGGAGCGTTCCTGCGCAGGCTCCGTCGGTACCGACGATACCCATATGTGAAGACTAAATTCCTGTGGTTCCCAGAGATCACCTGTTACAGGTGAGTAACTACGCTACATTTAAGTGCAGAACTGGATAAACAAAATAAATAAATGTAAAAAAAAATATATTTTTTTTTAAAGTGGTGACCTTATCCTGCTAGGCTAGGCCAGGTATATGGTTTATGCCCCCTTGCCAGTAGGTAGAGGCAGACTTGAGTAATGTTCAGTGATGTCATCACTAGGCATATCTGCTGGTGCAGCTTTGAGAGAAGCCAGTGTGATATTTCCCATGCAGTAAGCAAGACTGAAAAACCCAAATAACAAAAATGAATAGTGTTAGTAATCAACAATCCAGATTTGGAACAGTTAACTTGAAGTATTTTGTTCTTACCACAATGGATTCTGTCTTAGAATATAATACTGACAATGTGTCCAATGGCAGGCAGATTTTCCTACCTATGGAAAGAGCCTTCTAGAGACGGGCCTGGACTGCTCTAGCAGGATTCAAGGAAAGAAGATAATCAAGAATGCAAAGTTTCACTTTCCTAATCCTGCTAGACCAGTTTAGAAATGAGATGTACCCAGTCAGGACCCATGGTGGGAGAAAGATGGCGCACTGATAGAACTGCCCTAGCAAAGGAATACTCTCTGTTCTAGCCCCCACATGCAACTTGTAGTGTTTGACAAAGGTGCTCAGAGAAGACCAGATAACTGCCCTACAGATGTACTCTGGAGACACCAAGGCAGACTCCACACAGGATTTGGCCTGTTCCCAGTGGAGTGAGCTCTGACTCCTGTCGGCACATGCTCACCAGCCAGAAGGTATGCTGACCCAAAGGCTGCCTTAATCCAATGGGTTTTGGAGGATTTGGCTGCTGTCATTCCTTTCCTCAGACCATCAAAGAGGGAAAAAATAGTCCAACAGATGGAAGGAATTAGTGACTTCCCAGGTATTGGTGGCCAGCAGATAGAGTTCTGCCCAAATATCCTCCTCCAAGAAGGACAAAACAATCTTGTGAAGATGAAAGGAGGACAACATAGTCCATAGGGTGATAGAAGCTGTCAAGATGAGCTCCTTGCAGGACAGGCTCACAGTTCAGACACACATCTAGTGGAGCTTTAGCCACCAGAAAAAACACCTTAAGGGTCAAATCCTTGAGTTGAGTGAGGCCTTATGAATGGGCTCGAAATGAGATCCTTTGAGAGCCTTCAGTACCAGAGAGACTCCACTGAGTAACAGCTGGACACACTAGTGGATGATTCTGCTTCACTCCCTTGAGGAAGCGGGAAGCATCAGGATATGCTATCAAAAGCATACTTTGAATGTGGCTCCTGTATCATGCGGGGTCACCACATTAACCTTGAGAAAGTTCAGGGCCAAGCTCTGGTCCAGACTGGATTGCAAGAAGGACAAAATCGCAGCCATGTCTGCCTTCCTGGCCTCCAGGTACTGAGAGAGTGGCCACCTCTCAAAAACCCTCCAGCCTCACAAAAGCTAAGGACATAGAATTTCTCTATGCCTTAAGCAGGGTGTCCACTACTGCTCAAGAGTAGTCTTGGACAGCTTATGCCTCTCAAAGGCCGTGCCACAAGTGAGATTGGAATGAGATCCTTAAAAAGTTGGGACCCTTGCGCAGGTGGCTTCTCTCTTGAGGCAGCAAAAGGGGAAACCCAAACAGATTCAGGAGGTCTGCATATCAAGGCCTGTGAGGTCAGTCTTGGGCCATGAATCACCAGGTCCAGATGAGCCTGAATCTGATACAGAAGATCCCTCCATGGTCTTTGAGATAAGACATACAGAAATTCTTCTTAGGACTACTCCCTGAAGCAGGGCATCCAAGCCTGCCTCTCAGGGAGCTTTTCTTCATCTGCCAAAGTGAAGAACCTTTTTGATCTCTTTAGTATCCAACAAGTTGATTAATGGAAGGCTCTGCCTTTGTACTATGAGGGTGAATGTGTGAGGACTGAATGCTTACTCGCAAGGATTCATGGTATGTTTTGACTAAAAGTTTATTTTATTTATTTAGCAAGTTTTTTTAATATTGCCTTATCATAGATTCAAAGCAGTTTACATTACAGCAGAATTGGAAGTTTACATTGAACAGCTTTCCTTGACTTTGTGTGGGACATGACCAAGGCACTGGCCTTCAAGACAGTTGGAGGAGGACCCTCGGACCAAGGAACTCAAGATCCTCCAGTATGAGGCCCCTCCAAAGGAGGTATTCATGGTGCCTGTTCCTCCAATCCTGAAACAGCTGCTAATCTGCATGTGGCAGACCCCGGCATTGGTGCCCATATTGAGCAGATGGCTGGACTTGATGTACTGGGTCCACTGGAGCCTTGGCTTCCAAAAAGCACAGCTGCCACACAATGTCTTGGTGGTGGAGTCAGCCATGCATTGGCTTAAGAGCTAGCAGATGGACTCCTTGGTGCCCCCGGGTAGGGAGGCCATTGCCCTGGGCAGAACGTGCTACCAGGACTTGATGCTCATTGGCTGGATCCAGGCATACCAGCTGTACATGGGCACGTACCTGAGGGACCTAGTGAAGGAACTTGCCTGGTTCTCAGGTGCTCTCTCCAAGGAACCCCTGCAGCGGTTCCGGACCCTGTCCTCGGGTGTCAGAGAAGCTCTAAGTTTGACTCAGGCAGCCTATGACAGCTTCAAGTTGGTGGCTGGAGTAGCTGTGGTTGGCATTGGTGACTGACACCAGGCATGGCTACAGTCCTCCAACTTGAAGCAATGGATTCAGGACAAGTTGGTTGATGTCCTCTGCCAGGGAGAGAATCTTTTCGACAAACCCATGACAGATAAGGTTGCAGAGTTGGAGTCTGAGTTCCTGACGAGATCCAGGCTCTCCAAGAAGACCGCTGACCCTTATTGACGGAAGCCTTTGGGTAAAAAGTCCTTCTACTCAAAGAAGAGGAAGACTTATGGAAACTATCCTCAGTACCAGGCCTTCCCAGCTCTCCAACAGGGGCAGCAGGCCAAGGGACAAGGGAATGGCACTTAAGCCTAAGGCCCCTTATTCCAAAGCCCTGGCCCAGCCTGGTGGGGTTTTTTGACTCCTTGGGCATAGCCTCTCTTCCACCAGGAGGCCCAGCCCAGCAGCCCACAGGGGGGCGTCTGGTTCTCTATGCCCACCAGTGGCCATCCATCACCACTGACTCCTGGGCACTGCAGGTGGTGAGGGAGGGTTACCTCCTCCACCTGATACAGGTGCCCCTCTGTTCTTTCTGGGAGAGATCCCCAGAACTCCTCTCCACCAGACTTTACCACTGCAAGAACTCACAGGCCTTCTCGTGGACAAGGCGGTGGAACCGGTGCCCGCATACCTCAAGGGCAAGGGGTTCTACTTCCGGTACTTTCTCATATTCAAGAGGACCGGAGGCTTCTGGCTCATTCTGGACCTGTGGGATGTAAACAGCCTATGACTCCTATGAAGAAAGGCTAAAAAGGTTAGGGCTCTTTAACCTGGAAAAGAGACGGCTGAGGGGAGATATGATAGAAGTCTATAAATTAATGAACGGAGTGGAACGGGTAAACGTAAATCGATTGTTTACGTTATCAGAATATAGAAAGACTAGGGGACATGCAATGAAGCTACAGGGTAAACTATTTAAGACTAATAAAAGAAAATATTTTCACTCAACGTGTAATCAAACTCTGGAATTTGTTACCGGAGGATGTAGTAAAGGCTGTTAGTATAGCTGGGTTTAAAAAAGGTTTGGACAAGTTCCTGGAGGAAAGGTCCATAAACCATTATTAAGAAGGGACCCAGGATATCAATGCTTGACCCAGTACAAGCATTGCGGAACCTATGTCTTTTGGGGAAACTGCTAGGTGCGTATGACCTAGATTGGCCACTGTTGGAAACAGGATACTGGGCTTTATGGACCTTGGTCTGACCCAGTATGGCATATCTTATGTTCTTATGTTCTTAACAGGTTCCTGGTGAAGGAGATGTTCAAAATGCTCTCCCTTGGAACACTGCTGCCATACATCCAGCTGGGAAGCTGGCTATGATCCTTGTACCTAAAGGATGCGTACACACACGTCCTTATCCATCCCAGCCACTGGAAATACCCAGGTTCGTGGTGGGAGGTGGCCACTACCAGAACAGGGTGCTACCCTTCAGGCTGGCCTCCACACCAAGGGTGTTCACCAAATGCCTGGTGATAGTCGCGGCCTCCCTTTACCTCCAGGGAGCCTTAGTCTTCCCCTACCTGGAGAACTGGCTCATAAGAGGCTGTACTGCTGCAGATGTGCATCATGCAATGGTGCACACCATCCTCATTCTGCAGCACTTGGGGTTCGTAATAAACCACCCGAAGCCCCATCTCCTTCTGACACAGTGTCCCTTGAAGGGAGCTATCAACTGTACTTGAATATTTAACTTGCCTTAAACTCAGACTGGAAAAGAAGAGTAACTAAATTCACTTTTTTTTTTTTTTTAATTTTCTTCTTTGGCTTGTTTGGTTTCATTGGCCTTCCAACTTAACCAGAACTGAGATCTGACCCTTTCTGCTTTTGTTTTCAACTATTTGTGCGTGTTCCTCCAATTTTTGTCTTCTGCCAACTTGCTTTAGTGCTTCGTGTGCTGGGAGTTGCGTACCAGATGTCTTGAAACCTGCAATAACAGGTCTTAAATCTAGTTACTAGGAATTGTTGTAACAGTCATTGTTGCTTCCTACCCTCCCAGGAGTTATGAACGCTGCCTTTGCAGGTCAAAAAGTGTAAGACAGAGAGGCATTGAATCCAGATTCATATGCATGATAGTGCAGATGGACCAAGTGTTTGACACACCCACACCCACATACCCTTACACACACCCCCCCCCCACACCCTTACACCCCCCCCCCCACACACACCCTTTGTAGTGCACAGCACCGCTGCTAAGTTACCAACTGGCCGGCCCTTGGAAGGACGTTTAGTATTAAGGCATATGTAAAGCTTAGGTGACTGACTTCTTAAATCCAAGGATGTATTCTTAACTCGCAAAACCGTGCATAAGCTTGTAAGATGTTCTTATTTGTAAGATAATGTGGTCTCAGACATTTGTACAGTGGATCCTTTTTATAGGAACAGTCTTAATTCATATAATTTGTTTTTATAAGCATAATTTCCTTGGGAAAATACATTTTTTCAGTGTTCCTATAAATAGAATATCCAAGTAAATGGAATCTGAATACCATCTAATGCTTAAAACAGTGAGTCTCTTGTAGGCTGTGAGACATACTATTTAACACAACAGTTTGCAAAAGTGATTTACAGATATTCAAAAGAGATGGAGACAAATGTATTTCTGTTCAGTATAATGTGGTGATTTAATTATTTGCAAAGCTGATATTTGTTTTCACTGTCTGCCTGTTCTTTGTGAAGTTTTTAACTGACTCAGCTTAAGAATGATACAAATTATGACAGATATGAGCTGTGTGATAAGGAAGCTTATCATAGCTCAGGAAGGAGCTATAGAAAATGTGAAGTGACTCTGAACAAGCTACCTGACAGTTCTGGTAGAAATAAGAAAACAGAATTTTTCCATAAATGACTACCAGTCCCAGAATGCACCAGGTTTCCAACAGCCATTAGAGGAGCTGAAGTGGGGAAACGTGTGTTCAATCAGGAGGGCTATGAGGTAATCCCCAAGCACTCATCTCAAAGGGCAGGGTCTGATTCAGCACAGCTGCGCTGTGCTAGGGTGGAGCACTCATCAAAGCAGAATAAAGGTAGAGTTTATTCTACAGAGAATTATCCTCAGTTTCATCTGGGAGCTCCTCAGAATCAGCCTCAGCTTGGATATCTTCATGATCTTGGACAGCTTCATCATCTGGAGGATCATCAGAAGCAGAAGCCAGAGCGGACGAACAGAGAGGGCAAGAAACCCTTTGGAAGAAAGAAGAGAAAAGCTTTTGGGAGGTCTAAAGGAGTCCAGAGCAGTACGTATACTGGAAGGCATTCCAAAGGCAAGCTTACACCATTGGACTGGGGAAAACCAGAGGAATGGTGCTGCAGAGCTAGGAATCTCCAGACGGTACCTGTGAGGGAGACGGCTGCACTTGGAAGGGACCCTAGGACCCGTGCCAGAAGGTATGTGAAGAGAGACCCAGTGTCCAGGGATCTGGACTGGAAGGCTGGACATAAGAACTGGACTACATACTGGCCAGGCTATTTAGAGAGGAACTCTAACAGCAATGGAAGCTCAGGTATGAACACTGATCTATGCCCTAGCTATACCCTTGAAAGACAGCAGGGAAACAAGTATTCTCCTGAGAGTGCTCCATTGAGAAATTCCTCTGTGCCAATCCATGATATTGAACCCATGATTGTTGAAGGGGGAGCAGTTGCAGATACAGGCTGTGAATACATGGATTGCTCTCTGTCTAAACTCCTTTGGTAATTTACTGTTACAAAGTACAACTTGTTCTTTAATCTACTCAGAAAAGCTCCTGAGTAGGATTTTGAGCCACGCAGTAGAAAGTAAGCCAGCTAAGGGGTTTCAGCTGGATAACTGCTAGCAATTGAGCCTTACCTAATTGCTTGTGAGCTCTGAGAAACATAGAAACATAGAAATATGACGACAGAAAAAGACCACATGGCCTATCTAGTCTGTCCTTCCATAACAACTACAACAGTCCACTTTTTGCCTTTAGAGATCCTCTGTGTTGGTCCCATGCTTTCTTGAATTCAGTTACTGTCCTCATCTCTACAACCTCCACTGGGAGACTATTCCACGGATCCACTACTCTTTCCGTAAAGAAATATTTCCGCATATCACTCCTGAATCTATCTCCCTTCACCCTCATCCCATGTCCCCTCGTAGCAGAACTTGCTTTCAATTGAAAGAGGCTCTCTCCCTGAACATTTATGCCACGGAGGTATTTAAACATCTCAGTCATATCACCTCTATCCCGCCTTTCCTCTAAGGTGTACATATTAAGATCCTTAAGTCTGTCCTCATATGCTTTATAATGAAGCCCATTAATCATTTTGGTAGCAACCCTCTGCACCGACTCCATCCTGTTCACATCCTTTTGAAGGTGCGGTCTCCAGAATTGCACACCATACTCCAAATGAGGTCGCACCAAAGACTTATACAGAGGCATTATCACCTCCTTTTTTCTGCTAGCCATTCCTCTCCGTATGCACCCAAGCATCCTTCTAGCTTTTGCTGTCGCCTTTTCCACCTGTTTAGCTACTTTAAGATCATCAGACACAACCACGCCTAGGTCCCGCTCTTCTTTAGTGGACAAAAGTACTTCACCTCCTATACTGTATTGCTCCCTTGGATTGCTGCAGCCCAAATGCATGACCTTACATTTTTTAACATTAAATCCCAGCTGCCAAATTCTAGACCATTCTTCAAGCTTAGCTAGATCCCTCCTCATGTTATCTACCCCTTCCTGGGTGTCTACTCTATTGCAGATTTTGGTATCATCCGCACAGAGGCAAACCTTACCCGACAGCCCTTCCGCTATATCACTAACAAAGATGTTAAAAAGTGAGGGAATCACTTCTGAGTCTGTGTGAAGATATAAGAAGTTAACCTGAAAAGAACAGTTTTTCCCTTCTTTGTGGGTTTTGCTTGTTGTTTGATGCACTGCTAAGAAAATATTAGCTAGAGCCTACAGAAAAGACCAGTTTGTTACCAACCAGGTCTTTATTCTTTTGATTTGATTGCCTGACAAGTTCAACTGTTGTTTTCCTGATTTTTGTTTTTCTAAGTTTTTTTTTTTTAAATTTTATTTTTACAAATTTTACAATATAACAAGAAGTTACAAACACTCTTGTAGAAACAGAAAGACATCTAAGAAATAAACATACCAAAAACCCAATAACGGTACCTTAACAAAGAAATCGTCCAAGACATCTTCCTCACTACCCCACAAAAAAGGGGGTAGAGGAGTCATACAATTTATATAACCAAATATGCTAGGAAAATGAAAGCATTCGCAAAAGCACAGGCTAATCCATTATGAGAGATTAGGAGAGCCCCCTTCCGAGGACTCCAAGCGTCTAGCATTAATGAAAGCAGTAAGTTGGGATGGTTCGTAAAACACGTAAGAAATAGATTTAAACTTTACTAAACATTTACATGGGTGTTTAAGAAAAAACAAACCACCCAACTGCAGTATTCCAGGACGTAACAGAAGAAATTCCTTTCTACGTTGCTGAGTGGACCTAGCCAAGTCAGGATAAATCCTAACTATCATTCCTCTAAAAGGAATATGTTTTTTCTTAAAAAAAAAAGCTTCAATAGCCATTCTCTATCAGACAGGAGAGCAAATGTAACCAATAAAGTAGAAGGAACAGGGTCTTCAGACTCAGAACTCTCCAACAACTCGGAGACATTTAGAATGTTAACTTGTTTCTGAGGACTACCCAAAATAACATTGCCACTATCAGGCCCTGCCAACGCTAACTTAGCTTTAGGTAAGTAATAAACTTTAACCAAGGGAGGAATTAAGTCGGAGGATACCCCCAATACTTCTATTAAATACAAACGAAACATTTCCCTCGGAGAGATAGACATTAATCTTGGAAAATTAATTATTCTAAGATTATTCAGTCTTAATGAATTGTCCATCTGTTCCAACTTAACCTGCGTGGAAAGGAACGCTTTCTTGAAAACATCCACCTGCTCTTCCAAGACCTCCACCTTCCTTTGTACTTCAGTTACTTCAGAATGGAAAACCGTAACTCTTTGCTGGAAACCATCCATGACCATCCCATGTTCATCCATTTTCTGTTCCAAATAAGAAACCTTCGGCACCATTGCTTCCCCCAGAGAGAGAATAGCCTGCCATATAGACTCCAATGTAAAAATCTCAGGACGCTGCAACGTAAATTGTGAGTGTACAGGCACTGTCTTAGAATCCTTTTGCATACATGCTGTCTGCTGCTGTCCCCGGACCACAGGAACACACTGGTTCACAGACTCTCCTGCTCTCAGCGACGTAGCTGATGCAGACTCGTGCAGCCCAGCGACAACCTGCTCACATAATTGCCGCCCCTCCGCTCCTGGTCCAACCGAGCCGCTAGACACTCCCACCTTCGGGAGGGAGCCGAGCTCCAGGAAGCCGTCTGGCAAGGGCTGTCCTCGGGAAACTTTCGTCGTTGGTCTCTCAGGGGAGAGAGAGAGATACCGGAAACAGATGCCGAGCCACCCGACTCCGGCGTACTGGAAGCCCGGGACTCATCCCCTTCTACTGCCGGTGCTCGCTGAGCGCGAAGAACAAAGGAATCCATAGGACCCGAAGAAATCGGCGTCGAGGTAGGGAGTGGTTGGGTGGACTCAGCCAAACCCTTACCCTTACGTTTCCTACCCATAGAGCAAAAAGAAAAACGCGCTTACAGCGATTGCCTGACAAGTTCAACTGTTGTTTTCCTGATTTTTGTTTTTCTAAGTTTAACACTGAAAGCAAGTATCCTGTTTTATGTGCTACCAAGCATATCTGTGTTGGGAGAAATAACCCCATAAATAAATATCTTATTGGCTTTACACTCAAGCACAACTAATTATTGTGAGCGGCTGTGTCTGGTGTGAATGGACTGCATTTCCCACAATCCCTTGCAAATCATATTGATATATGCCTTTGCCAAGACTGTGAACATTCTCACCCAGGCAGCCGTCTGACAGCTGTCAAGACTACATGTTGGGGCCCCAGCTTCAGAGAAGAAACTTGCACAATTGCAAAGCTTTTTTATAGTAACATCTGAAAGTTCCACCTGGCCCATGGGTGAACCCCAAAGGTCCCAGTTTCTTCGTGGGGTGGTTGGGGTGGCAGAGGAGGGGCCACAGGTGGTTCCGGTGTTGCCAAGTCCTCCCAATGAAGGTTCGGGAGTCCCAGCGGAGGAGCAGTCAATAGAGGTCACCTAACCCGATTTTTACCCCACCTGGGCCCAGCTTACGCCAGATGCTTGGCTCCTGGGGGTCATACATAAGGGCTATGCCCTTGGGTTTGCCAGATCTCTTGCAGGCGCCTTCAGGGTGTCTCCATGTCGAGCCCAGAGATACTAGACCCCACCTTCTGTGACTCGAGGTGTAGTGCCCATGCCCCCAGAAGAGTGGAGGATGGGGTGTTACTCCATTTATTTTGTGATGCCCAAGAAGGAAGGTTCTTGGTGCCCCATTTTGGATCTGAAAGGGGTAAATGGGGCCTTTCGGGTTCTGTGTTTTTTTGCATGGAGATCCTGTGGTCCGTCATTGTGGCCGTCCGGCAAGGGGAGTTCTCAATGTCCCTGGATCCTTCCAAGGCATATCTGCGTATTCCCTTTAATCTGGAGCATTGACATTTTTTGCATTTTGCGGTTCCACAGGGGCATTTTTAGTTTAGGGCCCTCCCCTTCAGGCTGGTCTCTGTCCTCTGGTTTTCACTAAGGTGGCAGTGGTGGTGGCAGCCATACGGAAGCAGGCCTATATCTAGACGATTGGTTGATTCGAGTGAAATCCTTGCAGGAGAGTTGAGGCGACTGCCTACATGATTCGCTGACTGCAGGAACTCGGTTGGATTGAATTTCACAAAGTCAGCTTTCCCCTGTGCAGTTCTGGAGTACCTGGGTGTTCAATTTGACACACAGTGGGGATAGTATTTCTGCCAGAGGGCAGGATAATGAAGCTGTAGGGGCAGGTACAGAGGTTGCAGGTTATTTCCCACCCAAGGGCTTGGGACTACCTGTAGGTACTCTGCTCAATGGTGGACTTACAGTAGTTAGTGCCCTGGGCTCGACTCCACATGTGACCCTTCCCGGCAGTGCTCTTGATGCAATGGTCCCCACAGGTGCAATCGATGGCAGTTCGACTTTATCCATTGGGGCAAGCCTGGGAGCGTTTCGACTGGTGGCTCGGCTTGACTATACTCACCTTGCGGCCGGGATGCCCCTCGAGACCCTGGACTGGGTGGTGATAATGACGGATGCCAGTTTCTTTGGATGAGGGGTTCATTGGCAAGGTCATGTGGCCCAGGGACAGTGGTCTCCAAAGGAGAACCTCTGGCCTAGGTATGGCCTGGAAATCAGGGTGGTTCATTTGGCCCTGGAGTTTTTCATTCCCATGGTTTGGGAGCAGGCCATGAAGGTGCTGACAGTGCCATAACCATGGCTTACATCAGCCGGCAGGAGGGCACTCAGAGATTTTTGGTGGCAGCGAAGATAATTCCACTCCTGCAGTGGGTGGATGCTCATCTGTTTTCTCGGTCGGTTGGCCGGAACAGATAATGTCCAGGTGGATTACCTAAGCAGTCATCTCTTGGACCTGGGAGTGTTCCCTGTCTGAGACAGACAGCATTCCAGCTGATAATGGGGTGCTGGGGTGTTCCATGATGGATTTAATGGTGATGTTGGCAAATGCCAAGCCCCCAGGTTCGTCAGCAGGTGCAGGGAGCGCATGGTGGAGGAACTTCATGTGCGATCTCCAAGCCAGTTGGTTGTGGTGGTTCTCCATTTGTTTTGTTGTGGTTCTAGGGGTTCCGCTGTGCTGTCTGCATTGCAGACTATGGCACTTTTGGGGGATGGGGGGGACAGGACAAAGCCAAGAGTGCATGCTTTTCTGGTGTATGACTTGTTGCTGGTCTGGTGGAGCTGTTTGGGCTTTGGCACTCTGTTCTGATACTCTGTGAGGTTCATACTGGCTCTGCAGGGATGCACAGGTTATTAAGGGAAAGGTTTTGAGCTTGCTGTTTTCAATTTTCGCCTGCTGGGGGATGAACATGGACTGGAGGGAGTTCAGGAAAGAAAATTAGCAGGTAAGATCTAATTTCACCATCCTGTTTCCAACAGTGGCCTATCCAGGTCATAAGTACCTGTTAGGTTCCCAAAAGGTATCCAGATTCCATGCTGCTTGTCCAGTGGGTAAGCAGTGGATTTCCTCAGTCTTCTGTAATAGTGGTTTAAGGACTTTTTCCTTCAGGAAGTGGAAGTTATCCAAACTTGTAAATCCAGCTACACTGACAGCTTTTTACTACCTCCTCTGGTAACGAAGTCCAGAGTTTGATTATGTGTTACATGAAACAATCTCTGTGTTTAGTCTTAATTGAGCTACATTGTAATTTCATTGCATGTCCCCTAGTCTTTTTCTATTTTTGTGAAGGGCTAAACAACTGATCTACATTTTATCAATTCTGCTCCATTCATTATTTTGTAGAGCTCTATCATATCTCTCCTCAGCCATCTTTTTCCAAGCTGAAGAGACCTAAATCTATAAGCTTTTCCTCGTAGGTTTATCCTTCCAGTCACTTTACCATTTTGGTGGCTCATCTCTGTACCTTTTCTAATTCTGCTATATACTTTTTAAGATGTGATAACCAGAACTGCGCACAATATTCAAAGTGTGGTTGCACCATGAAGCAGTACAGAAGTATTATAATATCCTTCATTTTATTCTCCATTCCTTTCTTTCATTCCCAGCATTCTTCATAACAAAAGAACATAAGAGATGCTGTACTGGGTCAGACCAAGGTCCATCAAGCTCAGTATCCTGTTTCCAACTGGTCAATCCAGGTCATAAGTACCTAGCAGGTTCCCAAAAAGACAGTTTCCACAATGCTTATATTGGGGCAAGCAGTGGATTTCCTGGTTCCTCTTTAATAATGATTTATGGACCTTTCCTCCAGGAACTTGTCCAAACCTTTTTTTAAACCCAGCTACACTAATGGCGTTTACTGCATCCTCCAGTAATGAACTCCAGAGTTTGATTACGCATTGAGTAAAAAAATATTTTCTCTTATTTGTCCTAAACGAGTCATACTGTAGCTTAATTGCATGTTCCGTAGTCTTTCTATTTTTTGATGGTGTAAACTATCTACATTTACCCATTACACTTCATTCATTTATAGACCTCTATCTTATCTCCCCTCAGCCGTCTCTTTTCCAGGTTGAAGAGCCCTAGTCTTTTAAGCCTCTCTTCATAGGGTATCCTTCCATCCCCTATACCATTTTGGATCAGGAACTGGTTAAAAGACAGAAAGCAAGAGGGTAGGGCTAAATGGCCAATTTTACCAATAGAGAAAGGTGAATAGTGGAGTACCCCAGGGATCTGTGCTGGGTCCGCTGCTTTTTTTTTTTTTTTTAAACTTTTATTTTCATTTTGCAACAAACAAAAGAAACAACACACCAAAAGAGACAAAACAAGTATACAATAAGGAAAAGTAAACCCATTACCCCCCACCCCGGTGCTTCTTCTCTACCCGGTTGTATCAGCATGTGAGCGCTTCCAATTAACAGTGATTATACATCAAACGATCAAAAAAAAGTATCCACAATACAGCATGATCATGAGACAGAGATATATACAAAGTTAGACAGTCAGATGAGAGCTTTTAGCAAAATGTACATATTCATTGAGCATCTTCCATTGAGACCAATGAGAAGGAGTCTGAACGGAGGAAGCAAACAGACGAGGTATTTGTTCATATTTACTGTAGAGACAGGCATGATTCCACCATTTATTGAGGCACAGATGGGAACTAATTTCCCAGTATTACTTAATTAGGGAAGTAGCAATGCCAAGCATAAAGTTCGAGAGGAGATAAGCCATTTTTGGGAGAGAGGGGATCCCCGCAACTGGGCGAAGTCCCACTATCCTCCAAGAAAGGGACTCCTGAGAGTACGATATAGACTAAATACGACCCCAGACCCGACGCCAGTAATACTGCAGTGCGGGATACTCATGCATAACATGAAGCAATAAATCAATGGCCGCAGGACGTGTCCAGCAACCATTACCCTGAGTAGTGTTCCATTTGTCTAATCTGTGAGGAGTGTAAAAACACCGGTGGGCTAGAAAGAAAAGGGTCTGAGTGAGTGAGGCGGGTCGGGAACCCGTGTCCCTCTGCTCCAGATAAGGCTCCATTGCTCCGAGGTCAAAGTCACATGCAATTCTCTCTCCCATACTTTCTGCGCTATAGAGGTATCTCTAGTGAGAGCATTACATAAGGTGTAGTAAAATTGTATGCTACACCCGGTGAACTACCGAAAGATCGGAAGTCCCCAATAAACCCTATGCAGAGAGTGCCGATGGCGGGAGTACTCTAGTGCTCCGAAGGCAATGCTGAAGGTGCACTGACCAGAGTCGGGAGTCGAAAGGTTGCATAAAAGTATTAAAGGCACCTAAAGTGTCGAAAAGCATTGGTGGGTAGTGGGAGTCTAATGGGAGAGTCATACCAGGGAGTAAGGTAAGAGAAATCGGTTAGCAAAGGCCCGCGACTATATCTAGCCACACAGGTCTGCTCGGTACTGGATCTTCCATCCAACGAGCACCTTGTTTGAGAAGAAAAGATTGAGGGAACACTTGAGTAAAATCGCCACCAAGTATTAATGGAACATTGGCGGAGGCCGAGGCCGACTGCGCAAAACTTGCATAGTAAACAGGGTTGTCCACATTCAGGGCATAGTGCACATACACGTGAATTCACTATCTCCAACCTCAAGGTGTACACGGGCCCATCTACCCTCCATGTCAGCGCTAATATCAGGCACAGTAGCGTGCAAAGACTTCTTAACCAGAATGGCTGTCCCGTACCATTTGGAAACGGTGGGAGAATAGGCAGCGACCATGTGAGGCCTAGCATTGAGTTTCAGTGTTTCAGCAGAGTGTAATGCGTTTCCTGAAGAAACACCAAATCAACATGCTCGTGGCTAAGATAACTAAGGATTTTCTTTCCTTTGAGTGGACCAGTAATGCCTTTGACGATGAATAATAAGATTTTACATAAGGCCATTCAGAAAAGTTAAAATTCTGAGCATGATAGCACACATAATTTCACTGTGTCCCTCAAACTGACTGGATCTGGCTGTACACATGACATAGGAAAATAAGCTAATATAATACAATGAAGCGCCCCACATTAACAAAGAAAACCGCAGTACAGTAGAGGAGAAGCAAAACCCCAAAATTACTGGCGACCATGTGTCTGCGGGGAGAAACCCCAGAGAAGGCCGAAATTGAAAAAAACACATAACCTGTAGGACTGTGCGTGCTCCGAATCCGACCGAGGCACACATCATGAAGGGATAGGAGACCAAAGACAAAAGTCATACAGAGAAAGAAAGAAAGTCCAGGCTATTTCTGTGCTGGGCTATGATCGCCGCATCGGGCCCTTCAAAATGGCGGACAGAACCGGCAGATAAGAGTCCAAGATTTAGGATTAGCGCATCTGCTCTGCTTCTTTGGAGTCCAAAAATGTTGATAGTAGATCAGGATCCTCGAACGTCCTGGTCTGGTTGTGGAGAGTCACTCGGAGCTTCGCTGGATACAACAGGCCAAAGCGAGCCTGTAGCTGTTGAAGTCGAGGGCGAAGAGCGAGGAGTTTCTTCCGACGGTCAACGGTAGGTTTTGCCAAATCAGGAAAGAAGGAGACCTTACGACCTTCAAATTCCAAATGATGATTCGCTCGGGCAGCATGTAAAATTTGTTCCACTTGTTGATATCGTAGCAAACTAAAGATAATAGGCCGGGGGGTCGTGCGGTTGAGCGCCATGCGGGCAGGAACACGGTGTGCTCGATCGATTTCCAGTTCTCTGTGAAAAGTGATCTTCAGCAAGGAGGGAAGAGTTTTGAGCAAGAATTCTCTTATATCTCCTGCTTCCACCCCCTCCGGCATTCCAAGGAGCCTCACATTGTTGCGACGGGCTCGATTATTGCTATCTTCCAACTCCTTTTGAAGATTCTGTATCTGGCGCTCAGCCTTGTCTAGTTTGCCCAAGCGCACCTCGTGCGAGTCAAGGACCCCCGCCATATTGTCCTGCCGTAATGAAAGACCTTCAAGTCGGTCCTGGAGCACTCCAAAGTCCTCTCGCATGGCTCGAAGCGCCTCTCCATTGGACTGCACCAATTCCTTCACGCCGCGTATTTCCTCCAAAATCTCCAGGTGCACTGCGGGGTTTTCACGAAATGGAACCATCTTCTGTGGGGAGGACACCTCTGTTTTGGAGCGTTTTCCGTGAGAAGAAGAAGGAGACCCGAAGTCCAAGCGCGCTGGTTTATGGGCCGCCATCCCCCCCGAGGTGCCCCGGTCAGCTCGGAGCGAAATAGTAAATTTATATAGGTATTAAGTCAGGATTCTGAGTAGGCCTCTCGGGAGCTTCAACGCAAAGCGTCCTACCCGCTGGACATCAGGCTCCGCCCCCCCGGGTCCGCTGCTTTTTAACATATTCATAAATGACCTGGAAATGGGAATAACGAGTGAGGTTATCAAATTTGCAGATGACACAAAACTATTTAAAGTTAAAACCCATGTGGATTGTGGAAAATTGCAAAAGGATCTTGATAAATTGGAAGACTGGGCATCCAAATGGCAGATGAAATTGAATGTGGACAAGTACAAAGTTATGCCACCTAGGAAAGAACAATCCAAACTATGGTTACACGATGCAAGGTTCCACATTAGGAACCACCACTCAGGAAAAAGATTTAGGCGTCGTCATGGATAACATGTTAAAACCCTCGGCCCAGTGTGCAGCGGCGGCCAAGAGAGCAAATAGAATGCTAGGAATCATAAGGAAAGGAATGGAAATTAAAACAAAGGATTTTTTTTTTAAATTTATTAGATTTTTACATTCATGCGTAACAAGAATGAAATAGCAAAAGATGATATGTATATTCCATATATAATAAAAACAAAAGCAAGAAACCAAGTATACCAAAACCCATTAAATATACATCATCCATTTTTAGTCCCCAACCTCAAGGCAAAATCAGGAGAGGCCACAGGAAATTACTAAAAGAGGAAAAAAAACCTTTTTAATACTACAGAGCAGAGACTTAAGCGTCAGCCGTAGTGGCCGTAATTTGCACCCCAATTCCCTCCCTAGCTATCAGAAAATCCAGCAACTGACTTGGTTCAAAAAAAAGAAAAACTTTTCCATCATAGGAAATTACACAACGAGAGGGAAATATTAATTGAAAACTAGCCCCCAGGAACTCTAGGGCGCAAGCCCAAAATTTTTTCCTCCTCAACTGGGTGGCACGAGGTAGGTCAGGAAACATATAAACTTTAGATCCCAAGAAGTTACAATCGAAATTCCTGAAATACGCCCGAAGAATTAAAGATTTATCAAGCTCCAAGGCCAGAGTCACAAGTAGGGTAGTACGGCCGGTCACCACCTCTAAGGAGTCTTCCAGGAATGCGGTAAGATCCCCAATTCCCGCCACCAGGCTCCCAGAGGTAGGCCTACCAGTACCACCCCCTACGGTTAAATATTGTGCTCGGACGATTGGAGGTAAATTATCCACAGGAAGCTTAAGAACCTCCTGGAAATATTTACGGACCATATCAATAGAAGACATGACTGGGGATTTAGGAAAATTTAACAACCTTAAATTATTCCTACGAGCATAATTCTCCAAGTACTCAGTCTTTTTTGATAATGAGATCTTATCTTTAGCTTGGGCAGCACATAACCCACGCAAATGCTCCAGTTTATTTATTTACATTCTCTTATATACCGCGCTATTCTGCATCAGTGCGGTTTACATTGAACAAACTGAAATTACATTGAACAGGGTATTATAACTTGGAGATAACTATTTTACAGGGAACATGGGCTATGGAGGGTTAAGTGGCTTGCCCAAGACCACAAGGAGCAGTTCTTTTTCCACTTCCTTCAAACGTCGGACTTGCTCCAACTGGACACTTTTTGCTTCAGAAATGTCTTTATGCATCGATAGTCTTTTTTTAATACCCCAACAACTGCCATAAGGGAAGTATTAACGGTAGCAACAGCGTCCCACAGTGCTTCCATATCTACATTAGATGGCTTAATCAAACCTCGCAAAACTGGAAACGTGTCCAAACCGTCTGGCATTTCAGTAGGGCTTCCACTATGTTGGACGATCTTCTCCACTCTCTTCCCATCCACAGCCACCTGCGCAGAAGGTAAAAACGCTGCCAATTATCCCACTGGATCAGTGCCCTCTTCACTCCCAATCGCCGACGAGCATCTTACAGCCCTGGCGGGAAGTACACTGCAAACCGGGTCAACGCTTCCAGGTCAAGGAGGGGGGGGGGGAACGCAGCTCCGGAGATAACCACACCCCCGATGCACTCAGAGCCGACGCCTCCAACAACGCCGGCTCCACCAAAGACGCTGCTCTAAATCCCAAAGAGGTAAAACCGCATGCCGCCGATGTTTTCTGACCTGTAGCTTCAGATGCAGGCAACCCCGAGGGTAGGGAAAGCACAGTTACTTACCTGTAACAGGTGATCTCTGGGAACAGCAGGAATTAGTCTTCACATATGGGTACGACGGTACCGACGGAGTCTGCGCGGGAACGCTTCCCAGCGTCCAATCAAAGCTTTTGGAAGCATCCCACTACGCTTGCATGCTGCCTTCCCGCCTTTCCCAACTGCCTCTCCTCAGTTAAGTTTTAAAGCTGAGACAAAGAGAGAGAGAGAGGAAAGGAAAGATAGATAGAGAAATACAACTCCTGGGGAGGTGGGTGGGTTGTGAAGACTTATTCCTGCTGTTCCCAGAGATCACCTGTTACAGGTAAGTAACTGTGCTATCTCCAGGAACAAGCAGGAATGAGTCTTCACATATGGGGACTCCCAAGCTAAGATGCCTGGAGTCCCAGCATGTTATAGATTGGAACATTCTACACCTCATATCACCAGGCATCCTCAGGATGGAGGGTAGGAGTTGAAACAGAAAGATGCTGTAAAGACAGCTAACCTAGCATAGGACTGCAGGCAAGGAGTCCTTGTGTGGATGATAATTATCATCAAATATATTGAAATGAAATATTGCAATATGGACCTCCCCTAACAGGATTGCAGGAAAGTATAGAGGTTCATGGGATCTACTGGGGAATCCAGTAGAGGAACCTCAAGGAGGACCTCACTGAAAAGTGGAGGTAATAAACCTGTAGGACAAACAGTGGAGGTCAGAATCCTGAAAGGTGAGAGGTAACCCCAGGGATCAACTGGGGTAGTACAAAAACGGTAGGCCTTCAGCAGAAGGCTTTATGGAAAAAGCCGAAACTCTTTTGGCTGCAGAGTGGCTCACTCTTAGGAGCAAAAAGAGGAAAGGCTGACCGATTTGGACAAACTGGCCTAGTCCTTGAGGGAAGAAGGGGTATGGAAAAAACCTTGTATCCCAAAAAGAAAGGACAGATGTCTGAGGCGTTAGAGCCTCATATTTACTGAAGATCCACCATGTCTTTCCTAACTGGTGGTAGCTAGGAAAGATACTGGAACATGGAGAGCTTCAGGGGTACCTAACCCTTAAGGTTATGGTAGAAAAACTGTTAACTACCACGGGAGTGATTGTATGTGTAGCACCCCAAACATGCTGGAACAGCATGAGTATGGGTAGAGCCCAACTGTCAGAATCATATAGAGACATATATCTATATGAGCATAGACAGATAGGTATGTAAATACATATCTACCTATAATAAATATCTCGACAGATACACATATCTATACGTATATATATATATATATATATATATATATATATATACGTATATATATATATATATATATAGACATATATAGACATATATATATATATATATATATATATATATATATATAGACATATAGAATATATATCTATAGTGAGATATAGAAGGGCATAACTTATACACACACAAATAACAGACATATATATCTATAGAGATGTATACAGATATATATATATACAGATATGAATATATAGGCCTATATATAGATGTCTGCAATTAAGCAGACAGAGATATGCCTATAGAAAGTATATTCACATAGGAGATGTGAAGAGGAAAGATTCATCTAATAACAAGAAGGTGGAACCTACTTGAGAAGATATATAGAGAATCTATTCCCCCTGGTTATGAAGGAAGGAGTCAGGGGAAAAATCTCCCTGACAAGGAACAGACTAGATTGCTGCAAGAATGCTAGCCAGTGAAATAACCAGGATGGTTACGTGAAAAGCAGAGGATAATATCAGTCTGCAGGCTGCAAGTCCCGAGTCCTCCAGAACTCTAGCATGGTAAATGGACAGAGAACGCATAGGAATGAGATACCATGTTGACCTACTTGAGGGGCAAAAAAGGTATCGTGCGTTCTTTAGCTAAATATGCGCTGTCCATGATGGATTAGGATACCATGAGGATGAGCTGCAAGGAAAAAAAGAGCATATTCCCGGTGGGAATCCTGAGGACCAAACCAGGGAATTGAACAACTCTTTAAGCTTTCACGTAGAGAAGGCCCATGTCCTTTGTTTGAAAAAGGAGATAGTAGGGTAGGAAGAACTCTTCCATTCATGAGGGGCATGACTGAGGGAGCCTTTTCCAACCATCTAGGACAGCTGTTTGAGAAAATCCTAATGCTCTCTAGCAAGGGCCCATGGTGGAAAGCTTCTCTGTAGAATTGCAGAGAGCATAATGCAGGAGAATTAGGAGATAGAACTGGCTGCTGGAAAAGCCAGTACCTACGTCAACTATGCTGCCAAACCCAAGGGAATTGGAGATGACAAGAATAGAAGACAATCCGAGAAGCCTGTAGTGATAAGATTTCCCAAGAAAGATGAATCCACTGTCTTGGAGTCACTACTAAGGTCAGAAGAATGTAGTGGAGGACAACTCTGGATGCTTGTGGAGAAGAACCAGTGGTCCAATCACTAGGGCTCCTGCATGAGCAGCTGCTAGTGAGACAGCAGAAAGAATCTTTCTGTTTAAAAACAGAAAGAACAGACAGAACAGGAGTAAGAAAACTCTGGACCTGTCTGATAAGCTGCCCCAAAGCAAAAATGAAGAAGGGAGTTAACTCAGAGGAAAAAAAGAAGCCCTCCAGTGTAATAGTACCACTCTTACAGAGGAAATGCTTGGTAAGAGGGTAGAGAAGATGGAGCTGAATGGAGACTTACAAAGTGGTAAGTCTGTGGAAAGGAAAAATTCATGCTGGTACAGAAAACTATCGTTTGATAGTTGTTAAACCTCTTTCCCTAACAGGAAGAAGAGGAGAAACCTGTGACCTATAGGCATGAATATCCTAAGAGCTCGTATAACAGAGAAAAAATGGATGTCTTGTGAAAAGAGATCCATGCCTGGAGTTTAGAATTATAGCAGTGGAAGGCTTCTACTGAGAAGAAGCCAACTGCAGGTTCAAAACGCCAAGAGGCACAAAAATATGATGATGATTAATCAGAAACCCTGCGGTTGCTGGGTTTGCTGAGCCTGGTGAGAGTTTGGATTCTTCAGACCAGGGCGATGTTTCCCCTGTTTGGGAACATCTGTATGATGGGCAGAAGATGAATAAAACCTTCTCCCCCTAGGGGAAGAAAGTTTGGTAGGACATTTCCTACCTACTGGGAAAGAAGAAGGCGTAGAACAGCCCTTAGAAACAGGTAAGTCAGTGGACCACTGAGTAACCTGACGTAAAGACTCCTTATTGAAGAGATTTTCTCCAGTGCAAGGAGTATTACCCAGTCTTTGTTGTTCCCATTTGTCTAAGTCTGAAGCTTGGAGCCAGGCTCTACGTCGTGCCCCTATAGCTATAGCAGAAGTCCTGCTAACAGACTCAAAAGAGTCTAGGGAAGCACGAGTAAGAAACCAAGAGATATTTTGAATTTGACTAAGCAGTGAGGAATAGTCTGCACTCTTGGGCTCTGAAAGAAAAGGAATCAAAAGATGTAATTTCTTTGTGACCTCCTCAAGAGATAGACTCATATAAAAAATATATGAGAGAATTCTTGCTGAAAGCATGGATGTCTGGAAGGTTTGACGTCAAAAGGCATCTAGTGTCTTAGACTCACGACCTGGCGGATAAGAAGAATGCTTTTTCTTACTCTTCACCCGCCTCATTGCTGATTCCACTACTATGGAATGATGAGGAAGTTGAGTCTTTTGAAACCCTGGAGAGGGGGGCACCTGATATAGGAGATCAGTTGCTCTGGAAGGTGGGGGTACCCTTAAAGGTGCTTCCCACAGTCCTAGAAGGAGATCCTGCAAAGAATGATGCAAAGGAAGCATTATGTTCTCCTTTGCTTCGTTAGAAACAGAACCTTGTGTAGGATCATGTCCAGGGATAGGAATGGCAAGTGATCTTGCCATATCCAGGAGGAAACTCTGAAAAGAAGGATCTCCAAAGGGAACCTCCCTTGGACAGGTTAGATCTAAAGAATGAGCCTGGGCACTGAAGGATCTATCTAAGTATGTATGAATATAAGATCCTGCACGGTGCATTATGGGATCCTTAAGGGATGGTCGCTGGTACTGGAGGTCAGGACCAGCGACAGTCAGTACCACATGGTCCATGCCAGGTATCGACTCCAAACTTGGTATAGAAGGGAGCGATCCTGTTGAAAGAAGCATGAAAGGAGCTGGCCACGATGCTACTGTAGACACCGGTACCGGTACCGCTGTCGGAACCGAACCGGACACCGACATCGAAGCAGCAATCGGTGACAGCCCAATCAGTACCAAGGTAACCAAAAGCCTTCGGCAGTCATCCTCGGTATCGAGCGTCCAGTACCAATAGGTGTCAGTACCAAGACGTGTCGGTACCCAGCCTTCCAGACTAGAGATCGATTCCAGACTCGGCATCGAAGGAAGTGAGTCTATCGATGCACGTCTGGAGGGTACCGACGTCGGTGGTAGTATCGGTGCCGGTACCGATACTGGAAAGTCAGTCTGAAACGTGTCCACCGGTCCCGTAGGTACAGAGGATGCCAGACGACGATCCCTGGTGAGGAGTGTTTCATCCAACACCAGTGCCGATGCCGGGGTATCGGTACCGCTCAAAGCGGATGCCACCACCGGGCATGGCTCAGGTATGTTCTGTGAGGGGTGAACCTCAGGAACAACCTGAAACCCCACATAGGCTTTGGAGGCCAAAGACTCCCGCCGGGGTTTTGAAGCCAATGGGCCCTCGAGGGCAAGGCCGGAGCCGTCTACATGCAGTGCATGAGACCTACCACTCGAGGGTTGGCTAGCCTTAACAGACTGTTTGTGGGTTACCTGATCCTGTGTAGAAGAAGAAATGGTCGGTGCCCTGAGGTTGGAAGGGAACCGTATGTCGAGAGAAACTCTATGCTGAAAACCTCTTTTCAGAATACCGTTGCCCGAGGGCTCCGGAGGAAAAAGGTCAGGACCCAAACGGGTTAGACACCAATTCTGGGAGTCTAAAAATAAAGTTGTACCGCCACAGTTTGAACATTTCTTGGAGAAGGTGGCTGGCGGTTCCATGAAGAACATGGAGAAGCCTAAGAGGCCTGAGAAACCGTAAGACACTAAAGAGAAAAAATATTCCTTAAAAAGAAGATTTTACAGAAAAGAAAAAAGAAACACCGGCGGTACCAGTGGCGTCGGCCACAAGAAAACTAAAGAATTAAACGAAGAATTTTCTGCGGTGACAGGAGGACGTCCTGCCAGCTCTGCGGAAAAACGAAAACTGAGGAGAGGCAGTTGGGAAAGGCGGGGAGGCAGCACGCAGGCGTGGTGCGATGCTTCCAAAAGCTTTCTGATTGGACGTTGGGAAGCGTTCCCGCGCAGACTCCGTCGGTACCGACGTACCCATATGTGAAGACTCATTCCTGCTTGTTCCTGGAGATACCTGCTTTATCTTTCGACGTCCCATCACCTAAGGCACCGAAACAGCCCCCAGGCACACAACAACCGTGGCACCGCTCACCAACGGAGGAGCTCTGACGCCATCTTGCCTCTCCAACAAAGGATATTATAATGCCTCTGTATCGTTCTATGGTATGACCGCACCTTGTATATTGTGTTCAATTCTGGTCACTGTATCTTAAAAAGGATATAATGTTATTAGAAAAGGTACAGAGAAGAGCCACCAAAATGGTAAAGGGGATGGAAGGATATCCCTATGAAGAGAGGCTAAAAGGTTAGGGCTCTTCAAATTGGAAAAGAGATGGCTAAGGGGAATTATGATAGAGGTCTATAAATTAATGAATGGAGTAGAACAGGTAAACGTAGATCAATTGTTTACATCATCAGAATGTAGAAAGACTAGGGGACATGCAATGAAGCTACAGGGTAACCTATTTAAGATTAATAAGAAAAAATATTTTTTCACTCAACGTGTAATCAAACTCTGGAATTTGTTATCGGAGGAGATAGTAAAAGCTGTTAGTGTAGCTGGGTTTAAAAAAGGTTTGGACAAGTTCCTGGAGGAAAGATCCATAAACCATTATTAAAAGGGACCCAGGATATCACTGCTTGACCCAATACAAGATTTGTGGAACCTGTGTCTTTTGGGGAAACTGCTAGGTACTTATGACCTAGATTGGCCACGGTTGGAAACAGGATACTGGGCTTGATGGACCTTGGTCTGACCCAGTATGGCATATCTTATGTTCTTGTGTGGGTAATTTTGAACTTGTAAAGACACTTGGTTAATATTAATACTCCTCCACCTCTTCTGCCTGCTCTGGAGCATTTGAAGGCGGTGTATGTAGGCAGAGTAATTTGGTTTATGACTAACTGATCAATATCATTGAGCCATGTCTCAGTTATGTAAAGTATATCTGTTCTGTGTATGTGTGTAAGTAATCCATGATGATATTAGTTTTATTTTATATCCAGGAACAAGCAGGAATGTAGTCTTCACATATGGGTATCGTCGGTACCGACGGAGCCTGCGTGGGAACGCTCCCCAGCGTCCAATAAGAAAGCTTTTGGGAGCATCCCACAGCGCCTGCTTGCTGCCTTCCCACCTTTCCCAACTGTCTCTCTCCAGTTCTTCGTTTTCCACGGAGCCAACAGATCGCACATCCTGTCACCGCAGAAAAAAATCCCTTCTATTCTTCTTTTTTTGTGATTGTGTCTGCCTTCCCTCGATGCTACACCGGTACCGCCGGTTCTTTCTTTTTTTCTTAAAAAAAGTCAAAAATCTTTTCTTCTGGAGTCTTTCCAGTAATTTTCTCTTCAGGTGTCAAGTGCCATTTTGGGCACTAGGCCCAACTTTTCCTTCAAAATGGAAAAACCCGCTTCGAGTTTAAAAAAGTGTTAAGTGTGGCGGTACCATCTCCGTCACCGACACCCATGAGTGGTGCCTTAAATGTTTAGGTCCTGACCACTCTATTTCAGAGTGTGTTGCCTGTGGGATGATGTCGAAAAGGGGCTGGCAAAACAGAGCTGCTAAACTTAGCACCCTTTTTCCCTCCGATGCAGCCTCCGTGGCATCGACGTCTTCCAGGGCTTCGTCTTCCTCCCATGGATCTCAGGTAACTAAACATAAATCTAGCCAGTCCTCAAAGGGTAGATCTCCTTCTAGACATTGAGATGCCTCTGGCGTGGCCCTTGAGGGACTTTTTCCGGCAAAATTGCCCCGGCGGGAGGCTTTGGCTTCCAAAGCACTAATGGGGCTCCAGGATGTTCTCGAGGCATTCAACCTCGGCAGAACTACTTGTGCCATGCTATGGGGTGCCAGCTGCTTCATCCGGCACCGATACCCAAGTGTCGATAGACCAGAGATTTTTGGCTATTGTAAGCAGTCTGGCGGCTCTTCTCACAGCCTCGATGCCCCTGAAACCGCTTCAGACAATTCAACCGACACCAACACCGACTCTGGTGCCGGCACTGACTGCATCAACGTCGGCAGGTATTCTACTGGGGCTGAGTCATGTGTGTCTATCTGGCATTGACAAGTCAGTACCGGACCACTCTGATGCCGACTTCGATCGGTACCGGTACCGGTTCCCTGCCTTGCACGATCACCCGGATCGAAGATACTTCAAATCCTCTGATGAGTCTGAAAGCTCTGCCGATACCAGAGTACTTCTTCCTGAGGATTCTTCTCCTCAGCGTAGGATGTTTCCACCAGAGGATATGTCCTTCCAGGACTTTATCTGAGATGTGGCCCGAGGTCTTTCCATCACAGTGGCTCCTGAAAAAGAGCCTAGGGCAAAGGAATTAGAAATCCTACAATACCCTAAAGCTCCCAAGGGGGCAGCGAACCTTACCTATTCATGAGATCTTGCATGATCTTATGTTAAGGATGTGGGAAACACCTCTAACCATATCTCCTCACTCTCGAAGACTCGACACCATGTATCGAGTTCCTCCTTATCCTGGGTTTCAGAAGACTCAATTACCACACCATTCCATGGTGGTGGAATCAGCTATGAGAAGGATAAAGAGTGCAAAAAGGCATGCATCTAATCCTCCAGGACGTGAGTGTAGGACTCTTGACGCCTTTGGACGTCGAACCTTCCAGGTTCCATACTTTCTGCTAGGATTAGTGTCTATAGCTTATATATGGGAATGTTCCTTAAAGGAGGTCACAGGAGATTTAGAGCTTATGAGCCCTCTACTTCCTGATAAGAGGCAAGATTACCTTGCCCTTGTCAGACATGCTCAGGATGTTTCCAAGTTTGTGAATCGTGCAGCCTTTGACTGCTTTGAGTGCATAAGCAGAACCTCTGCCATTGCCATAGGTGCACATAGGATTACCTGGCTCCAGGCATCTGACTTGGAAATTTGGGTACAGGATAAAATGGGGAATATTCCTTGCACAGGAGAGAAACTCTTTGGCAAGAATTGGCAGGAAAAAAGCTAATGAGATAGATGCTGACAATATCACTTTGGATAGATTGTCTAAATCTACAGCTGATCCTGCGAGGAAAAAATCCTCTAAGAAACCATTCTTCAGTAAGAAGAAGTTTTATCCCTCTTATACCCAACAGGGGCATTGTTTAGGTCAGTCTGCCCAAAAGGGGCAGCAGCAACAACCTAGGCAAAGAAAGACAAAAGCAGCTAAGCCTCAACCGGCTCAGCAGACTCAGCCTCCACAGGGGCTTTGACTCCTATCTAGAGAACTTTGCCTTCCTGGCTCAGAACCCTCCACCATCCCAGGAAGGTTATGTCATTTTGCCTCTAAATGGGGTCAGATAACAGCAGAAAATTGGACTCTGATTATTTGTAAGAGAGGGGTACAAGTTTCATTTCCTCAGCATGCCCCCTCCTACAATGGTAAGACAGTTCAATTCTCAGACCTCTCTCAACAACCAGTTAGGTCAAAAGGTCACTGTGCTCCTTGCTCAAGGGGCAATAGAAGAGGTACCCATTCCCCAACGGGGTACAGGGTTTTACTCCCCCTATTTCCTTATTACAAAGAAAACAGGAGGTCACAGACCCATTTTAGACCTTAGAAAATTGAACAAATTCCTGTTCAAAGAGAAGTTCAAAATGATTTCTCTAGGAACTCTGCTGCCATACTTTGAGTCAGGATAGGCTTTGTTCTCTAGATCTCAAGGATGCGTACAATCATGTTCTCATGGTTATGGTTATGGTTAAATTTATTTGATAAAACCGCCTTTCATTAAAAGCAAAGCGATGTACAATTAAAATTAATTAAAAGAAGGCCGAAGCCAACGAAAGGAAAAGAAATTTACATTGGTTGACAGGACAGCTGAAATTGAGGGGTTGAAGGAAACAGGACAGGACATAGCAGAAGATAGGTGGGGGGGAAGAAAGAGGAGCAGGGGATAATCATACAAAAGGGGAGGGAACATCAAACGCTAACGAAAACAAGTGAGTCTTTAACTGATTCTTAAAACTGGGAAACTGTGGGTCAAGACGGAGGGCGGGAGGGAGGGCGTTCCAGAGGGCAGGGGCAGCGAAGAAGAAAGCAGAGGACCGAAAGCACTACCAATACAGAGTTCTTCCTTTGGCCTGGCCTCTGCACCAAGGGCGTTCACAAAATGCATGGCTATGGTGGCAGCATTTCTCAGCACCCTGGGAATATTCGTTTTCCCTTACTTAGACGACTGGCTCATTTGAGCCCCGTCAGAGCCAGAGGCCAGGGTTGCTCTCTCTCACACAATGCACATCCTTCAGTATTTGGAACTTGTCATAAACTTCACAAAATCCATCCTTGCTCCCACTCAATCCCTAGAGTTTATAGGAGCTCTGCTAGATACCAGACAGAGAAGGGCCTACCTTCCACAGCCCCGCTGCCTTCTCATTGTGCAGTTAGCTTCCCAAGCAGTGCTAAAACCTCACCTCTCTGCTCGGGAAATGTTACAGTTGCTAGGCCACATGGCATCCACTGTGCATGTGGTTCCTTATGCTCGCCTCCAAATGAGGGCAGCCCAGTGAACCTTATCCACTCAGTGGACTTGGGCATCAGGTTGCCTTTCAGACAAAATAGCAAACTCAGATCGCCTTATTTTGTCCCTCCAATGGTGGCAGTCACCCCAAAACCTTTTTGGTGGTGTCTCCTTTTCAGCAACCCCCACCCCAAGCCACTCTAACAGATGCTTCACAGGTGGGTTGGGGAGCCCACCTGCAAGGCCTCTCTACCCAGGGTACCTGAACTCCACAGGAGGCCTATCTCCACATCAATCTCCTGGAACTCAGAGCAATCTTCCTTGCTCTTCAAGTATTCCACACCCAGCTCAGCTACAAGACAGTCCTAGTTCAAACGGACAATCAAGTAGCCATGTTCTATGTGAACAAGCAGGGTGGAACAGGCTCTGTCGCTCTGCAACGAAGCTTTGCGACTATGGGCCCTCGCCAGAGAGCATCAGATTCATCTCCTTGCGGTGTATCTTCCAGGCATTCAAAACTTTTGGGCAGACAGACTCAGTCGAGTTCTGCTTCCACACAAATGGTCTCTCCATTCAGACCAGGTGGACAAAAGTTTTCAAATTTGGGGAACCCCGGACATAGACCTCTTTGCAAATCTGCTGAATGCCAAACTTCCCCGGTTCTGTTCCAGAATTCCAGCTCAGGGTTGTCAGGCCAGGGATGCTTTCCTCCTCAATTGGGGTCAGGACTTCCTGCATGCCTTTCCACCCATTCCCCTAATTCCCAAAACCCTGTTCAAGCTTCAGAGAGACAGAGGTCATATGATTCTCATAGCTCCACATTGGCCACGGCAAATGTGGTACCCTCTGCTCATACATCTCTCTGAAGCTCCGCCTCTGGAGTTGGGATCTGCTCCAAATCTCCTTTCTTAAGAGGACGGGATGCTGGGGCATCCCACTCTCCAGTCTCTGCATCTCAGGGCCTGGTTGCTGAAAGCCTAGAACCTCACGGTCTTAACCTTTCCCAGCAGGTAAAGGATATCCTTTATGCTTCTAGGAAGCCTTCCACAAGACGCTCTTATGCATTTAAGTGGAAAAGGTTTACCATATTGTGCTCGCAGAAGGGTCTTAACCCTCTTGCGATACCTCTAGAATCATTAGTGGAGTATCTCCTTCATTTATCAAATGCAGGGCTTAAGACCAATTCAGTGAGAGTTCATTTGAGTGCTATTGCAGCTTCTTTCAAGCCTCTAAATTGACAACCTATTTCCTCTCATCCTCTCATAGCGAGATTTATGAGAGGCCTTCTTTTAACTAAGCCTCCCATTAAGCCACCACCGGTGGCATGGGACTTAAATCTGGTTCTTGGGCAGCTCATGAAACTGCCCTTTGAACCATTAGCCACTACCTCTTTGAAATTCCTTTCCTGGAAGGTCATCTTTCTTATTGCAATCACATTAGCACGTCACATCAGTGAATTGCAAGCATTGGTGGCTGATCCTCCTTATACAAGGTTCCATCATAAGGTAGTCCTTAGGACTCATCCACACTTTATGGCAAAGGTGGTGTCACCTTTTCATTTAAACCAAGCAGTTTACCGTCCTGTATTCTTCCCAAGGCCTCACACCTCAAATGCAGAAAGGAATCTTCATACTTTGGACTGTAAAAGGGCTTTGGCCTTTTACTTGCATAGGACACAGCAACCTAGAAAGTCCTCTCAACTCTTTGTTGCTTTTGATACTAGTCATTTGGGACTTCCAGTCTCGAAAAGAACACTGCCCAGCTGGATTGCACAGTGTATATCTTTTGCCTATGAGAATAAAAACCTTCCTCTTGAAGGCCATGTCACAGCTCACAATGTGAGAGCCATGGCAGCCTCTATGGCTCATCTTCACTCTGTGTCTATCGACATCTGTCGAGCAGCTACATGGGCTTCGGTTCATACCTTCACAGCCTATTACTGCTTAGACAAGGACTCCCTCTGGGATACCTTGTTTGGTCAGGCTGTTCTTCAACACCTGTTCCATACTTAATCAACTCCTACCCACCATCCCTGGTAGGATGCCAGAGATCCATGGGGGGAAGTGGAGCCCTTTCACAAGGGCACACAAATTCTCGGGCCTTCTCCCTGGCATCTGCAGCTAGGGAGTCCCTATATGTGAAGGCTACTTTTCTGCTTCTTCCTGGAGATAGCATAGTTACTCACCTATATCTCCTGGAACAGCAGGAATTTAGTCTTCACAACCCACCCACCTCCACTAGGAGTTGTATCTCTTTCTCTCTTTCCCTCTCTCTTTCTCAGTTTTTAACTCAACTGGAGAGGGACAGTTGGGAAAGGTGGGAAGGCAGAGACTCCAGAGCTCTGCCTACCTTTTGGGTCCTGCATGTAGAACGGGTGGCATTTCTGAAAATGCTACCCTGGAAGTTCTGGACTTCAACTTCCTACCTAAAAGCCTGTTAAATAAATAAGTCTAAATTTGGCCTCCAGAACCTCTCTCCCACACTTTCCTGTCGCTGGTACCAACATGTACTAAGACAGCAGACTCCTCCCTAGCGCTATCTAAAACCTTGTCTAGGTGGTGTATGAGGTCTGCTACCTTCTTACCAGACAGGCATGTTGCCAGGCGATCCTCACGTCCTCCAGCCGCTTAGCTATCTAAATGCCTAATGATCGAATCGCCAACTATAACTACTGTCCTAACCCTTCCCTCATGGGCACATGGTCCTGGAGGAATCTCCTCTATTTGCATTCTTGGTCACCACTTACACTGGGCAGAGGGTTTTAACGTATTATCCATAATAGCGCTTAAATAATTTTCCTGGGGGGTGGTTCCTGATGTGGAACCTAGCATCATGTAATTGTAGTTTGGATTGTTTTTCCCTAGGTGCATAACTTTGTACTTGTCCACATTAAATGTCATCGGCCATTTGCATGCCCATTCTCCCTATTTATCAAGGTCCTCTTGCAATTTTTTACAATCCTCTTTTGTGTTAACCACTTTGAATAATTTGATATCATCTGCAATTTCATCTTGTTATTTATACATGAGCTGGAAATGGGAAGATGTTTAAAAAGCAGTGGGCCCAGCACAGATCCCTAAGGTGGTACTCTATTCTCCTTTTTCCATTTAGAAAATAGGCCATTTAGCCCTAACCTCTGTTTCTTTCAACCAGTTCCTAATCCACGACAATACATTGCCTCCTATCCAATGTCTTTTTAATTTCCCCAAGAGTCTCTCATGAGGGACTTTGTCAAAGGCTTTCTGAAAATCCAAATCTGCTATATCAACACTCACCTTTTTATCTTATTTGTTTGTTCACATCTTTAAAAGAAAACAGAGATTTAGTGAGCTAAGACTTTCCTTGGCTAAATCCATGTTGGCTTTCTGCCATTAAACCATGACCGTCTACATGTTCAGTGATTTTTTTATTTTTTTTAATGGTTTCTACCATTTTGCCTGGTACCAATGTTAGGCTCATCGGTCTAGTTATATTGGTCACTCTGCAATCTTCTGATATTACAGATGTTTTAGTGATAGATCACAGAATACTAATGAGAGTTTTACAATCTCATATTTCAGTTCTCTCAGCACCCTGTGATTTATACCATCTGGTCAAGTTGATTTATTGAGATGTTTCAGTTTCTCCAATACATTACCTTTAAATATAATTTCTGGCATGGATAAGTTTCCTACATCATTTCCAGTAAAGAATGAAGGAAAAAATTAATTTAGTCTCTGCTATGGCCTTGTTTTTTCTGTGTGCCTTTTTACCCGCCATCATTTAATGGTCCGCCTCACTCCCTCACAGATGTTTTATTACGAATATACTTGAAAAGTCTTTATTATGCACTTTTGCTTCCATGACCAGCTTCTTTTCAAAGTTTCTCTTTGCCTGCCTTATTTAATGCCTTTCATTTAACTTGCCTGTACTTATGTTTTTTCCTGTTTTTGTCATTCGACTCTTCTTTTTTTTTTTTTTCCATTTTCTGAAAGATTCTCTTAGATATAACAGCCTCTCCGACCTCACCTTTAAGTCATGCTGGCTTTCTTTTGACCTTCCACCTTTTTTAAAGCATGGAATACATCTGGTCTGGGCTTCCAAGATAATATTATTAAATAACATCGAAGCCTGCTGTAAACTCTTAACCTTTTGCATTTGCTCCTTAGTTTTTTCTTAACAATTTTCCTCCTTTTATTATCGTTTCCTTTTTTGAAAGTTGAATGCTAATGTAGTCCATTTATTAAATCAAATGGGATCATGTTATGATCGCTATTGCCAAGCGGCTCCAAAACAGTTACCTCTCCCACTAGATCCTGCGTTCCACTGAGGACTAGGTCTAAAATAGTATCCTCGCCTGTCAGTTCCTGAACCAGTTGCTCCACAACGCAGTCATCTAGAAACTATATCTCCCTAGGTTGTCCTGATGTGACATTGGCCCAGTCAATATTGGGATAATTGAAATTTCACATTATTACTGTGTGATAAACTTTGCTAGCTTCGCTAATTTCTGTTAGCATTTCAAAATCTATCTGTTCATTCTGTTCAGGTGGTTGGTAGTATACCCCCGCTGCTATTCCCTTCCCTTTTTTTGACATGGAATTTCTATCCATAGAGATTTTATAGTGTGTTTCCTGCAAAACCTCTATCCTGTTCAACTCAATGCCTTCTGTAACATATAAAGCCACCTTTCCACCATTGTGATCTTCCTTATACTTGCAATATACTTTGTAACCTGGTATCAGTGTCCCGTTGGTTATCCTCCTTCCACCAGGTCTCTGAAATGCCAATTATATCTAACCTTTATTAATTGCTATATATTCTAATTCTCCCATCTTATTATTTAGACTTCTAGAATTTGCATACAGACATTTCAAAGGTGTTTGTTGATATTAGCACAAAAAAAAGAGTCTGGCTATTTGAGAAGGTTAATTTGGAATCTTTCAACTCTCTGATTTTTACTTAAAGGCACCTGGGTTTTTATCTTTTTTGGAACCTCTCTATTGGGAATCCCTGACTTCCTGTTTTGCTAGTATCCTTCAAGGATAAATTATTCCGATCTATGTGCTCTTGGGCGATTTGTTGGTTTTCCTCTATTAGCTAGTTTAAAAGCTGCTCTATCTCCTTTTTTAGTGGTTAATGCCAGCAGCCTGTTTCCACCCTAGTTAAGGTGAAGCCTATCCTTTCGGGGAAACCCCCCCCCCTCTTTCCCAGAATGTTGCCCAGTTCCTAGCAAATCCAAATCTCTCTTCCTTGCACCATTGTCTCATCCATGAATTGAGACTCCAGAACTCTGCCTGCCTCTTGGGTTCTGTGCGTGGAATGAGAAGCTTTTCTGAGAATGCTACCCTGGACGTTCAGGATTAAAACGTTTTACTTAAAAGCCTAAATTTGTCTTCCAGAACTTCCCTTCCACATTTTCCTATGCCACAGATACCAACATGTACCAAGACAGCACGCTCCTCCCCAGCACTATCTAAAACCTTGTCTAGGTGGCATGTGAGGTCCACTACCTTCACACCAGGTAGGTATGTTACCAGGCGATCCTCACATCACCAGTCATCCAGCTATCTACATGCCTAATGATTGAATTGCCAACTATAACTGTCCTAACCCTTTCTTCATGGGCACATGTCCCTGGAGACACATCATTGGTGCGAGAGGATATTACATCACCTGGAGGACAGGTCTTAGCTACAGGATCACTTCCTACCACACCAAGGTGATGCTGTCCTTTTCACATGATCTCTCTCCTCCATGGCAGCAGAGAGACTGCCAGACTGGAGGTGGTACTTTTATACTATATCTTTGTAGGTCTCATTTATATACTTCTGTCTGCTCAGCTCCTCCAAATGCGTGCTACTTTAACCTCCAGAGAATAGACTGGTTCCCTGAGAGCAAGGGAGAAAAAAATACATGTAACACTCTGTGCGAAAGACTGGATAGCCCCCATCTTGCTGCTGGACTGCTGTCTGCATCTTAGATTTAAAGATTTATTTTAGCTATTTAAAGTTATGTAAAGTTGCTAGGGGAATAGGGATACTTGAACCAATACAATTAGTCCTAATAAGGATAAAGGACTTTGTGTTCCCCCTCAAGGTGAACTGCAAGGACTTAATCTATTCCTAAGGCCTAATAACTTGTTGATGAGGATAATCGGTTAAACGTGAAAGTGAGTAAGATTACTTCCTTTCCCTTAATTTGTTTAGGAGAGTTTAAATCGAGGATTATGCCAGAAATGGGTGGGAGGGATGACCTATTTATATCTGTGCTTCTAAGACAATCTCTTAATTTCTTGGGTGATTCAAACTGCCCTTGGTTTGATATAGGGAGCCTTTCAAGTTGCCCCTTTGATCTGTTACTTTAACACCTATTTAAACAATTTCACCGTTCTCTTGCTTCCTAACTGGAAGGTCTCTTTATATTCAAAGAATATTTACCCTATTCTTTTTTTCTCTGTTAAGATATACCCTAACTGGCTTTAATTTAATTGAAGGCTGGCTTGTAGTACTATGCCCTGACTGACTTGATAAAACACTGAATTTTAAAATACACAGATTTTATCAGTTTTACCCCAAAGCAATTTTTCTATACTATAAAAGGGAGCCAAAGAATTTCATTTTTCCCCAAGATTCCCCCAGGATTCAGAGAATGTCTCAGGACTTACAAGTGCAGATTTCTTCCCAGCAGTAGCAGCCCTCTTGGTAGTCTCAACATTAGCATGCAGGGCAAGCAGTGTGTGCTAACGTTTAATTATGCGGGCCCTTAATGTATTACTTGAATCTGAACATGTATTCCTCCCACTCCACTTTTTCCACTTCACACGGTCACTGGAATATGTTTTACCATTCAGTTGTATTTTCTGGCAGGGTTTGTTTTCTTCTTTATTTTTTTACTTAGATCTGTTGAAGAGTAGGCCCCTGAGAGCTATATATTTTTTGTTTTTTGTGATTATTTACTCTCATACATTCAACTGGACTAACACAGTAACTGTGCTATCTTTTATATAAAATATCTATAAAGAAAAGTCACTTGCTGCATGTTATGAGCAATCAACAACGACCAAAATAAGAGAAAGGGAAATGAAAATGAGTTTGTATTAATTAATACATATAATCACCCATGAATTTCTTATGTTTTATTAACCCGGGCTTTTTGGCAAGATGGACCTAATTTCACTCAGCGAGACTCTGCTGCAAAGGTGAATTGTCTAATAATGGTTTGAACTTTAGTCTCTTAAAAGCATTAGAAAATGAATAATACATAACCCAGTGCTAATAAGACTGGATGTTTTTGCCCATCTCGGTGCACAAGCCTGGTCTGTGTGTTCAGTTGGCTCCCTTTTATAGTATAGAAAAATTGCTTATATCTTGAGTGCAAGCTGAATAAAAAAAAAAAAAAAGCCTGTGTGATTTAAGGAATATCTTCAAATTGTCTAATACAGATGAAAAAAAAGTCCTGTCATGAGAAATGCTGCTCTGAAGTATAATCTCAGCCTTTGAACATTAAGTAGTTCATTAGTTTGAATTCATTTTGAGTTGTATTTCTTTCTTGGAGAAAGATAATGTGCTTTAGAGTTGGTGCTGACTCCTGGTGACCTAGCAGCTCCTGGGTTTTCTTGGCAGTGTGACCAGATGTAGATTGCCAGGCCTTTCTTCTGAGGCAATGGAGGGTTAAAGTGACTTGCCCAAGGCCACAAGGAGTGCTAGTGGGACTTGAACCCAGGTCTCTTGGTTATCAAGCCAGTGCTCTAACCACTAGGCTACTCAAGATAATAGAAGTTCATTAAGCTACTCCTACTGCTAGATTCTCATCACAGACTCCCCAGATACACTGGATTTGAGTTTTGCGGAGTTGTGCGAAGCTGCTGACTTTGCTGGTCACCTCCTGCTCGGCCTTTTGAAAATGGATCCCAATCAGTTCTAGCATAGTTGGTTTTTGAAGTTCTCCCTTCCTTTTTCGATTACTTGGTAGTTCAGCATGGCTTGCAGACAGTGTGATCAGTAAACTGAAAAGCAAGAGACAGAGCAACACTAGCACCAAATGCTTAATTCTGTATGTGATCAAGCGCTTTGAATAACTGAGCTACATTTTATTCATTCTTTTAACAGATTTGAAGAAAACGCTTGCAGTTTTATTGGACAATATCTTACAGCGTATTGGCAAGTTGGAATCTAAGGTGGAAAACCTTATATTTAATGGAACCAGCACCAACTTGACCAACATTACTACCACTGCTGTTCCCAGTCTAGGAGCTGCTGACAAACTTAATGTGGCTGGTAGGTGTAGTGGTTTTGTTTGCTTGATTGAAAGATTTTAATAAAATGCAACTCTGGAACCTTTTGCAAAACCTTTTTGCATATATACCATGCTGCATTCTTAGGCATGTTTTGCATTAGCATCCATCTGTCTTTTTGTCTTTCTCCCTATCCGCATGCATTCTTGAACAAACAAACCCATGCATGGGGATTAAAACAGACAGGCAGGGTTTTCACCCCATGGTGACATTAAGTTTAAAGTGGAGACAGGGAGCTCACATGCAGAAGAGGTTGAGAGCCTGTGACTGCCATTGCAAGAGAGAAGTCTGCCAGTGGGGATCCCATCTCCTGCTGGCATAGCAGCAGAAACAGGCCACAGTATGCTTGAAAGGTTGGTGGGAGTCTCCGGCTTCTGCTGGCACAAGGAGAAAACAGTCCTGGAAGAGCTGACAGGAACCCATTTTCCCGCTAGTATGGAGAGAGGGCAGTGGCATCGCAAGAGAGCACCGTGGGCAGAAAAAAGACCCAGTTGGAGTCCCTAGCTCCCACTAGCAACCTCCTTTTTTTTTTTTTTTTTTTGTATTTAAAAAAAAAAAAAAAAAAAAAAGTTGCAACGTTATGCTCCAAAGAGACAACTATGTTCCTCTTAAGGGTAATTTCTTAAGGTCATTAATAGTAAATTTATTCTTAATGTTACTTGGAGGTCAAAAGCATTTAGTGTGGGTTCTTCCCCAATTATGGAATTCCTTACTCTTTTATTTATTTAAAAGAATCTACTGTATATTCTGCACTGTCAGCTAGGCTGATTACAATTTAGTTAAGAACAGAACTAATTTGTTAAGTTTTAGGATGGATATGTAAACTCTATTTCCTGCAGAGGAAACCATTTTTTTTAAATCAAATGTAATTTGTCAAATGTTTAGAGAGAGTGTAAAAATTGTATCCTAGGGAAGAATGATTTTATAAAGGGATTAGTGATTAGGGAATTTTGTTGTATTTTTTCTCCCTATATTAATTCTTTGTAATTCTAGTGCTGCTTTATTGTGTGTTATGGATTTGTAAAACATTTTGAATGACACATGTCACAAAGATTGCATATAAAAAAATGTAAATAAAAAAAATCTGAGAACTGAAGGGGTGGCACACCAGAGGGACAGGATCAGAGGGAAAGAATAGAGGGGAAGGGGTTATGGGGCAAGGCCCGAAGCAGGAGGGAGAGTTAGAGGAAGACTGAAAAAGATAGGGAAAGAGCGAGGGGATGAAGTAAAAGAGAGAGAGAGAGAGAGGATGAAGTAAAAGAGAGAGAGAGAGGATGAAGTAAAAGAGAGGGGCGGGCATTGGTGACCACACATACTGTAAATGAGTGGGATTAAAGAGGAGGGAAGGAGATTGGGCCAAGTATAGGGAGAAGAAAGAGTCCACCCCATGACATCCATGCAACCCCCTCCCACAAGGCATCCCCATGAGAAGAGACACAGAGATCCCCCGTAATGTGAACTCTCACACAACATCCCCACAACCAGCATGCACATACGCGCGTGTACGCACACATGCCTCTGAACCTTGAGGGCTCGGGGCCAAGCTCTGTTCCAGGTTTGACTACCAAAAGGGTTCTAACTTAAGGATATAGAGGCCCACTAGTCTAAGCAGGAAGGCTTCTACTGCTCCACAGCGGCCCTTTTTAGAGAGCCTATATCCCACAAGTGAGAATCAAGTGGGTAGCGTCATTTTCAGAAGTTCCCACCATAGCAGGCCAGTCTCTTGAGGTAGCCAGAGAGAGGATCCATGCTCTCTAGAGTAGGAAATCTATACACCGTGGTCACTCTGGAGCTACTAGGATCACCAGGCCTTGATGGGCCCAAACCCCGTGCAAAAGACTGCTCGCCAAGAGCTCAGCAGAGATGACCTTCCTGGATCTTCTCAGTTGTATTGCTTTTTTGCAGAAGGAGCAGTTTGCTCTCATAGGAGTTGATACCTCCCGGTCCTTTTCTTGCACTAAAAGGCCTATGTACTTCTATGTGGCATATTGTTTTATGCATTTATGGTAATATTATTTCTGGGGGAAAAGTCCACATTATTTTGTTTAGCAGAACTGGTGTAAAATTCCTTTCTCCATGAACAAGCAGGAAAAAAGCCCTCACGCATGGGTGATGTCCCCAATGGAGCCCCACACAGAATTCTCCCTAGCTTTCAAAGGAAGCCTTTGGGAGATACACTGTGCATGTGTTTGTGCCTACCTTCCCGCCCGCTGTGGTGCTATATTTTCCAGTCTTCTTTTTTCCACCGAACCTCTAGGTTCCTGCAGTCCTGAAAAATTTTTGAATATCTTGCCCTTGTGGTAATTCTGGTGCTCTATCTTTTGTGTTTTATGGATTTGTAACCAATTTGAATGATGTCATAAAGATGGAATATAAAAAAAATTTAAATAAAAATCAGAGACCTGAAGGGGTGGCACACCAGAGGGGGCTCATTTTTTCATCCGCCTGTCATTGGCTAGTCTTTTTTCTTACCCTTTGAGTGTGTTTTTCTGTCATTTCTTGCACCTTTATGGGCATTTTTACCTTTTGGGGACTTTTCCTGCCCACGGCTGTTTTTTGGTTTGATTTTGCCGAGGTGGTATTTTTCGGCATGTCTAAGCCAGTTAATGACTTTAAGAAATGCACCAAATGTGGAAGACCATTTCTGCCACTAACCGCTATAATTGGTGCTTGCAATGCCTTGGACTCGACCACCAGCCGGCATCCTGCGAGCTCTGCTCACAGATGAAGCGTCAAGGGCTGAAGGGTCACGACAAGCAGAAGGGGGTCCCTCTTTGGCTCATCAGATTCAGCATCCTCAGCCCCGACTCCCTTGTGCACACCTGAGGTGACCAAAGGAAAAGAGCAGAGGGCTCAGTCGGAGCAGAAGGGATTGAGTGGAGAGGGGAGACCCTCCGCAGAGACCCCATCAACGTTAAAAAGGGAACACAAGGAGAAGATCCTTGTGTAGTGCCATCGCAGCCCCTCTTGGTATGAAACAGATAGCGAGGGCTGAGAATGGCTGGCCAAGCTTCCCCAGTGGAAGGACCTGACCTGGTTGGTGGAGTCCACTCCCCATAACCAGGAGAGGAACCGGATGTCTCCTAATGCTCTAATCATCATGATGTTTTCCACCTGGGGTGTCACATGCGATGTCCACGGCTGTGGCTTCAACATTCTTGTCTGTGGAGGTTCTGGAGGAACGCCTGTGAGGCTTGGAAGCTCATTTGGTGGTGATGGAAGCCCTGTGGAATGCAGGCTTTGTGGCTTGGAGTGTCATCACCGTACTCCTTCCAGCCTATCCTGGAGACCCATGCCCTGCCTGTCGTGACTGGGACAGGTAGGAGATCAGTATCAACTCTGGTGGCCAGAGCCATCTCTTTCTCTCCATTGTATTTGTGTCAGAGGCCCTGGGCCATTACTATCAGCCTGCTAGGTGCAAGGGAGACCATTGACATCCACCCTCTGCTGAGCTGCACAGTTGGCATTTGTAGGAGACTCGGCATTACTTCAGTTTCCTCTTGGAGTCCGAATCAGAATGACAAACTGAGGCAGAATCAATGGCGTTGGACCTTTGGGCCCATGATCTCCTGTCTAACCCATCGCCCCCCTCCGGATTGGCAGAGGTTGCCCCTGGAAGGGCATGTCCTTCCAGGATTTTGTTTGGGACCTGGCCAAGGCCATCACCTTTTTTCTCTGAAATCCATAGTAGGAACTAAGAGTAGAGGAACTGGAACTCCTCCAGTACCCCTCTGCTCCCCGTGAGGTGGTGACTTCCCGTCCACCATATCCTGCAAAGGCTGCTACTGTGACACTGAGAGGCACCGCTTACGCTTCCGGTTATTAGCTGATGGCTTGACTTCCTGTACTGGGTCCAGAAGGCCTTGGGGTTGGAGAAGCCTTAATTGCTCTCACAATTCCATTGTGGTTGAGTCTGCCTTAAATCATACCAATTGTTAAAATGCACTCCTTGGTGTCACCCATGTGGGAGGCGAGAACCCCTGAACTCCTTCGGGAGGAGGTGCTTCCAGGGTTCCATGCTGATAGCCCACATCCTGGCCTACCAAGGATGTGGGCCAGGATGTCATGCTGGATATAGAGGATTTCACTTCCTTCGTAGCTCATGGCAAGGATTGCTCAAAACTTATGGTTTGGGATGCCCATGATGCCTTCAAATCCGCCAGTGGGGTGGTGCTGTGGGTATCGCTGCCTGGCAGATGGCCTGGTTGGCAGGTGCAGCTGAAGGCCCAGGTTCCCTTGTTTGCAGCAGAGGGAGAAAACGTCTAAGGCACAGCCCACCACCCAGCCCAAGCCGGGTGTGGGTTTTTGATGGGGTCCTCAGGAGCATAGCCAGTCGACTATTAGCCGAGGTCCCCCCGCTGGTGGAGGGGGCAGCTCGTCCACTTCACCCACCAGTGGCCTCTCGTCACCTCTGATACCTTAGTGATGCAGATCATCCAAAGTGGGTGATTGGTTGCATTTTGCCCAGCTGCCGTCCCCTTAAAATCCCAAGGAGTACCCCATGGACCCTGCGCACTGACCTCACAAATGAGACATTTCCCTTGGCTCAGATCAGGCAAGACTTTTACTCCAGGTACTTCCTGGTCCCCAAAAAGACTGGTGGGTTCTGCCCTATTATGGATCTGTGACATTTCAACTGGTTCCTGGTGCGCGAAAAGGTCATGATGGTCCTTTTGGAGAGTTTGCTCCCATTTCTCCTACAAGACAACTGGCTATGCTCCTTGGATCTGAGAGTCTTTTGTCTTTCTGTACCCGGATGACTGTCTTGTAAAGGGCCCCACTCTGGTCAGTGTATGGCAGTCCATTAAGCTCATCATTCAGATGCTCGAAGGGCTCAACTTCATGATCAACTATCTGAAGTCTCATCTCCAGCTAGTGCAGCAGCTGGAGTTAATTACACACTCCTCGATACCACTTGGGCGAGAGCATTTCTGCTGGTGGACCACCTGCAGTGTCTCCTCAACCTGTGGGCTGCTGAGAGCCCTCAGACACATGGCAGCCCTGGTGCATGACACCCTTCAGGCCCACCTTTGAATGCAGCAGGCTCAATGGACCTTGCGAACGCAATGATAGCAAGCCTCAGGCTGCCTGTGGGACAGGATTGTGGTCACTTCGCCACTCACGCAGTCCTTGGAGTAGTGACTTGTGCCTGGAAACCTGTGTCAGGGCCTCCTGTTCAACCAGCAGAGCCCTGCAGGCTGCTCATGACTGATGCCTCCAAGCTGAGCTGGAGCGCACACCTGGATGGTCTCCATACCCAGGATCTGTGGTCTGAGAGTGAGAGCCTCTATCAGATCAACTTCCTCAAGCTCTGGGCCATTGTAAATGTTCTCCGTGCTTTCTGGGCACACTTAGAAAATCAGGTAGCCTGATTCAGATGGACAGCCAGGTGACTATGTTCTGTATGAACAAGCAAGGGGGCATGAGCTCGTATCTCTTATGTTGTGAAGCTGTTCGCCATGGAGTAGGGAAGTTTGTTCTGCTCCATGGCATGGACCTCAGGGTGACTTATTTGTGTACTTCAGCCATACGAGTGGACCCTCAAGGAGGAGATGGTGGACTGGATCTTCTTGGAGTGGGGCACCCCTGATGTGAACCTCTTCCTTAAGGCACAGTGACCAGTTAGCTCGATTCTGTTTTCTTGGGCCAGCCAGCAACTTCCTGGCTCCGGATGCCTTCCTACTCCACTAGGGGGGAGGCCTGCTCTATGCCTACCCCCCGATTCCGCTCATCACGAAGACACTACTTATGCTCCAGGCCGAGGGGAGGGGGGGTCCATGATTCTCATCTCTTCCTACTGGAATCAACAGCCATGGTTTCCACTACTGCTACAGTTCTTGCAGAGGGAGCATCTCTGCCTGGGCTCCAACCCAGACCTCATCTTGCAGGAGAATGGCTCCTTCTTGCATCCCAATATCCACTCCCTGGCGCTCATGGCCTGGATGATGAGCGGGTAGACATCAGGGAGCTTTCCCTCACCGAGGGAGTTACTGAGAACCTGCTGGCATCTTGCAAGGAGTCGGCATGTAAGGCCTACATGTTGAAATGGCAGCAGTTTGCTGTCTGGTGCACTAGTCGTGTTTTGGACCTCTTTATCCCTTGGACCAGCTTTGGAGTACCTCTTGCGCCTCTCCAGATCTGGGCTCAAGTCCAGCTTGGTCCATGTTTGCCTTAGCATGATAGGAGCTTTCCATCATTGCTGTGGGGGGGGGGGGGGAGTCTGTGTTGGCTCAATCTCTGGTAGGCCGATTCATGTAGGGCTTGCGTCTTTTGAAGCCTCCTTTCAAGCCCCCTATGGTTGGTTGGAATCTGAATATGGTCCTCGGCCAGCTCATGCAAGCTCCATTTGAACCGATGGGATGCGTGCCCTCTGAAGTTCTTGACATGGAAGGTCCTCTTCTTGGTGGCCGTCACATTGGTCTGATGTGTTAGTGAGCTCCAGGCTCTGGTTGCACACCCTCCATACACCAGGTTCCACCAGAATGGGGGGGGGGGGGGTCCGCACACCCTCCTGCTTTCTGCCAAAGGTGGTCTCTGCTTTTCACCTCAACCAATCCATTGTCCTTTCAATGTTTTTTTCCCTGGCGAGGGTACATTGCACACATTGGATTGCAAGCATGCATTGGCCTTCTACCTGGAACACACAAAAGCGCACCGTCAATCCTCCCAGCCATTTGTCTCCTTTGACCGCAGTAGGCTGGCTGTCACTTTTATGAAGCATATGCTATTCCTCTGACACATGCATTTCATTGCTTTTGCGTATTTCTTGGCTGGTTTGAGCCTTGCGGGTCATGTCATGGCTCACAGTGTCTGTGCAATGGCTACTTCGGTAGCCAACCTCCATTATGTTTCTGCAGAGAAAATGTGCAGGGCTGCAACATAGTTTTCGGTCCACACATTCGCAGCCCATTACTGTCTGGATGGGGATTCCCAACAGGATAGCAATTTTGGCCATGCTGTGCTCCAGCATCTCTTTGGGTCTTGGGAGGCAATTTCTGCCCACTGGCCCTTCTGTCCGTCCAAGCTACTGTACCTGCTAAATTCCCTTGGTCAAAGTCGACTGTAGATACTGCATCAGATGAGTCCCTCAGCAGGACTACTGCTCTGATTTTCCTGGCTTCTCCAGTTCTTGATACCCGGTTAGGCTATTCTCCTCTGGTTTTGGTAGCTTGAAGTTTGGGAGTCCAATATGTGAGGACTTATTTCCTGCTTGTTTACAGAGAAAGTGTAGTTACTCACCTATAGCAGGTGTTCTCCTTGAATAGCAGGAATAAGACCTCGCAACCCTCTCACCTCCCCAAGGAGTTGCCTTTTGGTTCCTGCTATGTGATGATACTGGATTATATAGTGCCACAGCAGGTGGGAAGGCAGGCACGCAAGTGCGGTGTACCTCCCAAAGGCTTCCTTTGGAAGCTGGGAAGTGTTCTGTGTGGGGCTCCATTGGTGATTTCACACATACATGAGGACTTATTCCTGCTAATCACGGAGAACACCTGCTATAGGTGAGAACTATGCTTTCTCCTGCAGAATGTGACATTTTTGCTTCCATTTTGACTTATCTGAGCAATTGCTTTGTAGAAGCATTGACTCAAGTAGGATGGCTAAAGCAACATCTTGATTGTTCTACCACCACCAAGCAGTGCAGACTGACAATCTATATGGGGCCTGGGGAACGATGACCTGAAGAGAATTTGCTGTTGTGGGGCAGTACGAATGGTGGTCCAGAGGGAGCAGCGACCCACATATGGGCAAAGAATAGCAGCAGTAGCAATGAGAAGCGAGGAATCAAGATAGAGAGAAGAGAGAAATATCAAAGGGATTCTGGGGATGGATAAAGATGGGGGGGGGGGGGAAATCAGAAGTAACATAAAATTTGCTATACTGGGTCAGATCAAAGGCACATCAAGTCTAGTACCAAGTACCAACTATGGCCAATACAGGCCACAAGTACCTGGCAGGATCCCAAAAAGTAGACAGATGCCATGCTACTTATTCCAGGGATAAGCAGTGGATTTCTCCTAGTCTACTTTAATAATGTTATGGATTTTTATTCCAGGAACTTGTCCAAAACTTTTTTTAAACCCATATACATTAACACTGTTTACTACATCCTTTGGCAGTGAGTTACAGAGCTTAATTACACACAGATCGCTAAAATATATTCTCCGGTTATTCTTGAATGTACTACTTTGTAGCTTCATTGCATGTCCCCTAATTGTACTTTTTGAAGGTGTAAACAGCTGATTCATGTTTACTTGTTACTCTTCTCATTATTTTGTAGACTTTTATCATATATCCCCTTAGCTGTCTCTTCTCTAAATTGAAGAGCCCCCTAACCTTTTAAAACCTTTCCAGAAAGGGTATCATTCCATCCTCTCTATTTTTGTTGCCCTTCTCTGTATCTTTTGTTTTTTTTTAAATTCTGCTATATCTTTTTAGGTGCAATGACCAGAACTACTCGTTGTACTCAAGGTGTGGTCATATTGAAGCATCATGATATTCTTTGTTTTATTCTCTATTCCTTTCCTTATAATTCCCAGCATTTTATTAACTTTTCTTGACCGCTTCTGCACACCGAGCAGAGGATTTCAATGTTCAATCCACGATGGCGTTTAGATCCTTTTTTTCTATGTGGTGTTTCCTTTTGTGGAATCTTGGATCATGTAACTATAGTTGGGGTTGTTCTTTCCTAAGTGCATAACTTTGCACTTGTCCATGTTGAATTTCATCTGCAATTTGGATGCCCAGTCTCCCGTTTTAAGGCCCTCTTGCAATTTTTCACAATCCTCTTGTGATTTAAGAACTTTGAATAATTTTGCATTGTCTGCAATTTGATCACTTATTCCCATTTCCAGGTCATTTATAAATGTTAAAGCAGTGGGCCCAGCATAGATTCATGTGGCATTTCCATGTTTACCTTTCTCCTTTGAGAAAATTGATCATTGATCACTTTCTTATTTTCTGTCTCTTAACCAGTTCCCAATCCACGATAGGATGCTGCTTCTTAGCCCATGACACTTTAATTTCCTCATGAGTTTCTGAAGGACCTTGTTAAAGGCTTTCTGAAAATCTAGATATAATATATTAACCAGCTTGCCTTTACATGTTTTCACTCCTTCAAAAGAAAATATAGTAGATTAGTGAGACAAGACTTCCCTTGGTTAAATCCATGTTGACTTTGTCCCATTCAACCATGGCTATCTACATGTTTAGTATTTTTATTTATTTATAAAGGCTTCTTCTATTTTGCTTGGCACAGACATCAAGCTTACCATTCTGAACTTCCTTGAATAGCCCCTAGAACCTTTTTTAAAAATTGGGGTTGCATTGGCCACCCTCCAATCTTTAGGTACTATAGACTATTTTAATGATAGTTTCTTCAGTAACCTGGGATTATATCATCTGGTCCAGGGGATTTGCTAATCTTTAATTTGTCAAATTGGCCTTTTACATCTTTTAGATTTACCAAGATTTTTCAATTTCTCCAGTTAATTATCCAACCAAAAATTATATGTAAGGGTATCTCCTCTACACCTTTTTTTAGTTAAAGACCAAATCAAAGAATTAATTTAGTCCCTCTGCTCTGGACCTATTTGTTTATTTCATTTATTTAGTCATTTAAGCATATTTATAGTGCGCGTTATCTAAAAATCGAAGCAGATTACAATTTAACATATATAATAATACAAGAATAAATGCAATAAACAAACATGACAAATTGGTACATAATAGGAAAAAGCACAATTTAGAATAAGAAAACAAAACAGAAAAAAATTCTTACATTATAAAATAATAAAATGCATAAAATAACATCTAATAAGATACAGTGAAACACAAACATGAAACAACAAAATAAGTTAAAGGGTACACCTACAGACTCGGATGTGTGTGTGAATTTGGATGAAACAGCCATGGCAAACTGTCGACATATGAACATAGTGTGTGTAGTGTTTTATATGAGCAGTTTCGGTACATCTGTATATCAGTGGTATGAAGTATATATTTCCATGGGCATAGTTTAATTGTTTGTGGGATGTGAACGTGAGATGTGAGAGACTGGGGTGGATATGTGTGTGTGTGTTAGGGGGGATGGTGTAAGGTGGAGTGTGTGGATTCTTTCTTCTCTCCGCACTTGCCCACTTTCCTTCCTTCCTTCTCTCTAATGGCATTCCTTCCCTTATTGTTTGTGGTTTATTTTTGCTCTACTGCTTATAATATGAATAGGAAAGATATGCACAATAATTGAAAAGATGTAGAAAAGACCTCCGATTTCAGATAGCAAAGAAAACTAAGTAGAACGTTAAAGGTGTTATTTGCTGACACCCGTGCCAGCTTGAATAGATTGTGGGAGGTCTCAAGGCATAGCTGAAGAGGGAGCAGATTCTAGAGACTAGGTTCCAGAAGAAAGCTGAGCATCTAGTGCTTCCTAGTTTAACCCAAGAAATGGGAGGGATATGCAGATGGTTCCCATGAATGGAGTGCAATGTTCTATGCTCTGTTCCTGTTCTCCTGCCCCCCAGCCCCTCTGTTTTTTTATTCTTTCTAACACAACCCTTTTCCCTTTTGCTTTACCCCTCATTCCTTCCCCATTTTCTCCAGTCCTCCTCTATAACTCCACCTCCTGTTAAAGTCCTGCCCATTAACCCTTCCTGTCTCTATTCTTTTCTTCTAACTCCGCCCACTCTGTGCTAGCAGAAGCTGGGGACTTCTGCATGGCCATCTTTCTGTCCACAGAGCTCTTGCAATGCTGCTGCCCTCTCTCTCTCCATATCTGCAGAAGCTGGGTCTCCTACCACTTCTTTCTGTGCTGTTCTCTGTCCTTGTGTCAGTGGGAGCTGGGGACTCCTTCACTAACTTTTCAAGCATGCAGTTGATTGTATCTTATTTCTGCTGCTCTGTCAGCAGAAGATGACCTGCTGGCAGACTTCTTTCTTGGGACAGTAGTTATGGGCTCTTTCCTCCTCTGCTAGTGGGACATAGGCTCCCCTACCTGCACTTTAAAATTGAAACTGCTGTGGGAATGATGTGACTTCCTGCCTGCCTTGATCCCCATGCATAGGTTTCTTTTGCCTACTATCTGCTATAGAGAAGGCCTACATGAGGTACCCTCTGAAAAGGTTAACAATACAAAGAATGAGAGCAGCTTGGCTTTTCTCCCACATCTCTCTCCAGGCTGCTAGTGAATTCCAAGGTCATATCTTCACAAAAACAGCTAGGCAGAGAGACAGATTCTTTGAAGACAGAATGTTTATATTTCCTAAAATGCTTCTTAGAAATTATGGCTAGGGATGACCAATGTGTTTGTGTCCAGTTTGATCTGCAATAGCAAGTCTGGAGCTGTAACAAGTAGATGTAAGCTATAGATATGAATTAGCAAAATGCAACGCAAAGCTTGGCGTAAGCAGATAAGGTGAAATTGTACAGTATGACAGTTTTCTGCCAGTAAAAAGAGGTTCTGTAGGAGATGGAGGAAGGGCATAATTACTGGCACTTGCAGTTCTGTGGGGTGTTTTTTTTCATTCCTTACTCTACTTGCCCTGATTCCAGGGAATCTGAGCCAAGAACAAGGAAGGATTTTACTTAGTGCCTTGTCAGGATTAGAGCATGCAAACATCTGCCACTTCCAGTTTGCATTAACTAGAACTGAGGGGGGTGAAATTGCCAGATAATAGGCAAAAGAAACAATGATGCTGCCTCTGGAGTGTGTAGGTAAGCACTGCATGCAATTTGGAAGCCATTATTGCCATTGCAGGCCCTGGGTGTGGGGGGGGGGGGGGGTAGAAGGAAGGAGGGCCTACCTAGGGCACCTCGAATCCTTGCAGTGACCCTAGGTAGGTTAGAGATGACTAGTATTAGGTTAGGAATTACAGAACTGTGCAGTAAATGTGGATTTGGAAGATGTTAAGAGTCCTGCAAACAGAGAGGTTGCCCTATGATAAGAGGGCATTAGAGTTGACTTCAGATGAGGAGTTGTCATAGGCTGAAAGAGCAGCTTTTCCTGAAAGGGAGATTTACAGAGCAGCAATCTGATGCAGAACATGTGCAGAAGAAGACTGACACAGATTAGATGTACAAGCTTATGCAGAAGTTGATTTCTTTATCATCCTGCTAGATCATTCCAGGAGGGTAGGTAATGCTCCCTTGCCAGAAGATGGAGGCAGACTTGAGCAACTTTCAGTGATATCACTTGTTAAGATCTACCAAAATTAGAAGACTGGTCAAATGCTTGGCAATGAGATTTAATGCAAAGTAGTGCAGAATGATGCACTTGAGATGCAGAAACCCAAAGGAGCTGTACATTTTATTTATTTATTTAACAATTCTTATATACCGCGCTATTTCTCATCAGTGCGGTTTACATCGAAACAATAAACAGTTGGACATACAAATAGTCCTACGTTTACATAAAACAGGAATTTGAACATGGATTAACTGGGGAAACTATATACATTTGAGATTTAGCTACAGGTAGTTAACAGCAAGTTGGGCTCGTAAGAAGGTTTTGCTGTCAAGTTTAGCTTACAGCGTGTTTGTACTCTGTTGGTAAAGAAAACTTAGAGAGCTGTAATGTCGTATGGGGTAGAATTAGATTGTAGTTTTATTGTGAATGTAGTTTCAATTGCCATATATGAGTGAGTGTGTGGGGGGGGGGGGGGATCACCAGGCTGTGTAAAGTGCATGAGGAACTGGTGATGTTTGATGGCTTTTCTAAACTGCGTGAGGTCTTTGATTGCTCTTATGTTAGAAGGGAGTTTGTAAATGCCCTATTGATGGTTGATTGGATAAGTTTTATAGAATTGCTTGGTATGACTAGAGTGTTTTCCACAAGAGCTCTTCTGGATCTGTTATTGGGGGTATGAATGAGTAGATCGACAATTGAAGAGGGTGATGTCTTATTGAATGCTTTAAAGGTAATGAGGAGGGTTTTGTATAAGATTCTACAGTTTATTGGGAGCCAATGAAGCTCTTTTAGTATAGGTGAGATGTGGTCCTTCCTGGATGCTCCGCACAGAACACGAGCCGCTGCATTCATGGCTAACTGAAGTGGGTTGAGGGTATTCTTTGGGAGGCCCTGTAGTATTATATTAGCGTGAGGTGTTACTAGGGCTTGGAAAACTGTTCGAAAGTCGTTGGTTTCCATCATGGGTCTCAGGTGGCGGAGGGTTTTGATTTTGAAGTATATAGATTTTACTGTTCGTTTGATGTGGTCTTTGAAGCCCAAGTGTTGGTCTAATATTACTCCTAGATAGTGTATGTTGGATTTGACCGGAAGTTCTGCGTCTCTAACTTTTAGTGTTGATGGCGGGGAGAAGTCTTGGTTCAGTGTGGCAAATAGCACTTCTGTCTTCTTGAAATTTATTCGTAGATTCTGACTGAAGAGCCAATCTGTAGGGAAAGAGAGGCAGGTGTGTATAGACAGAGACACATCTGAATGATAGTGTTTGAGGATCTCAAGGTGGCGAAGCAGTGTGATAAGGTGGTGGCCAAAGCCAGAAAGATGTTAGGCTGCATACAGAGAGGAATAAGCAGCAGGAAAGGAGGAAGTATTAATGCCTCTGTAAGGGTTTGGAGACCATACCTTACAAAGGATATAAAAAGGCTCAAAATAATTCAGAGGAAGGTGACCAAGATGATATGGGGTATGCGCCAAAAGACATATGAGAAGACTTGAAGACCTAAATATATATACCCTAGAGGAGAGAAGGGACAGAAGGGATATGATACAGACCTATAAATACTTAAAGGGTATTGATGAACAAACAAACCTTTTTCAAAAATGAGGAAACTATTGAACTTTAAGACATGAAATAAAGCTACAAGGATATAAACTTAAAAGAAACGTCAGGAAATACTTTTTCATGGAAAGGGTGGCCCGGAATGCCCTCCTGAAGGAGGTAGTGGGAGCAAAAAGCAGTGACGGAATTCAAAAGGGCATGAGACAGACAAGAGGATCACTACATAGTGAGAGGATGGAATCAAAGCAAACATAAATAACTTCATAAATAGAAAGGGGTAACCTAGAGTGGTAGGTACAATCTTAAGAAAAGGCATTGGCAGTGGGGGGGGGGGGGGGGAGTTACCTGCCCAGAGCAGCAGGTGCAGGTCTACAGCTCTAGCCACCTTCCTGGGCAGACTAGATGGACTGTGCTGGTCTTTATCTGCCAGCATTCACTATATACTAGGTTGCTGAGTGAATTCTGGCAGTCGCTCTGGAGGTGCAGCCAGTTGGGGTAGGGGTGTGACTGAAGTGGCTTCTCTGTTGATGGACTCTTAGCATGTCAGACTAGTAGGTCTTCAGGATTCTCAATCAGGATTGGAGATGTATTAGCTCCTTCTTCAAGATGCTTGCCTTTTATCCTTAAGGTATCTGGTTCGGGCTGGCCTGGGAATTATGTTGCACAATATTTGAATTAAGGCAGTGCTTATAAGGGACTCTTTGGTAGTCTGTCTGTGGCTCTCCATTCAGGCTGGTGACTGAAGAAACTCTTCAGCATCTCTTTCAATTTCAGGCTATTTTTCCTATCCCCTCCGCTGCAGGGTCAAGGACGTCATTCTAGATACATAGCTGCCTTGGAAGGGAAGTTCCTTCTGGTATATCCTGGGCCTCGAGGGGGTTGTTTTTGGAATGAGCCTCTCATTTTTATATGAAGTTTTTCGGGTTTGTCTTTGAATCAGTTAGTCAGGGAGTACTCATCTCCTTAAACCTCACTATGGTGTATTGTCCCTTTTCTGCTGGGGGGGGGGGGCAGCATTAGCTGTTTCTCCACTTCCATGTTTTAGGCTGCCTTTCCAGTCACAGGCCCTGACCTTTGACCTAGATGCAGCTTTCAATATCTTTTATTTTTCCCCAGATAGTGGTGCTTCCTTGAAGGCAGGGGGCCCAGATGGCTCATATCTGGACTTTGGGCTAGTCTGGCCAATCTCGCTGGAGATGGCCAAAGATGAGACAGACCTGGTGAGTTCTGACTGGGAAGGCTGGGTTTGGTGTTCACCTGTTCTTAGAATAGTTTAATTATCTCCCAGGAATTTGAATACCTGGGGGGGGGGGAGGGGGTTGGTTCATACACATGAGCTGAGGTTTCACCATGGAGACATCACTAAAACTTCATCCAACTCCAGGACATATGCTGCTCTGTCAGCTCCACAGGCCTTAGGACTGCCTCGGATTCATGACATTGATCTTGAAGCTGGTTTTCTGGTCCCCAGGGTATATATACAGTCTGCAGAGGTACACGTTATCCTCCTAGTTTCTATGTTCCTTATCATTTGACCAGGCCCTTCCTTTCCCCCAGGAAATCAAGGTAGTGGTTGCAATTCTGCCATCTTATCGCTGGGGTGCTGTTGGAAGCACCAGATGGAATGCTTGTCATCTCGGATGCCAGCCTGAAGGGCTGGGAGTGCAATGCCTGGGCCAGTTGACTCAGGGATTCTGGTATCCTTAAGAGATGGCACTCCATACCTTGCAATGCCAGTCTAGCTGGGTCCACAAATCCACCACTTCCTCTAGTTCAGCATTGCCAAGTGCATCTTTATCTTTATCTTCTTTTTTTTTTTTTTTTTTTTAACCAAGTTCTAAGCAGTGCCTGCCTAGAGCTGTACTGAGATGCTTCTAAAGCAGGCAGGTTTCCAGTAGTTCAAATTACAGAAGCCTATAGTTCTGATTCCTGGTTTCAAGAGGGGTGCCATCTAAGGGAAGTGGAGAAGTGGCCTAATGGTTAGAGCACTGGCTTGGTAACCAAGAGCCCAGAGTTCAGTTCCCACTAGCACTCCTTGTGGCCTTGCGAAAGTCACTTAATCGTCCATTGCCTTGGAAGAAAGGCCTGGCAATCTACTTCTGGTCACATTCCCAAGAAAACCCAGAGGTCAGCATTGACTGAAAAGCACATACTGCATTTTTGCCATCCAAGGCCATCACTTACCACTGGGGTCCCAGCCAGGTTCAAAAATTCACAAATCTTCCCTAAGCTTCATTCTCCGGGAACAAGCAGGAAATCAGTCCTCGCATATGGGTGACGTTGGCACCGACTGAGCCCTCATGGAAGCATCTTTCTAGCTTTCAAAGAAAGCCTTTGGGAGAAGCCGCGATGCAGGTATGGTCCCCTTCCCGTCCAAGGGTGCCATCTTGCTCAGTCTCCTTTTTTTCCACAGAGCCCTTTAGACATCGTTTGACTTGTCCCTGGAAAAAGTTGTTTTTTTTTGTGCCTCGAGTTTCCAACTCGCTTCTAGTATTGCACCGGTACTCTTCCCGCCTACCAACCTCGGTGCCTTATCATTGGGCTTGATTCAATTTTTTGTAGTTTTTGTCCTTTTTATTTTTTGGTGCCTTCGCACCTTTTTTCTTCCACTGGCAGCCTGGAGGGTCTTCGACCTTGCAGGGGTACTTTTTTCAGCCATGGCTACCAGTGATTTTAAAAAGTGTGATCGGTGCTCTAAAATCATGTCTTTGACAGACACACACAACTGCTGTCTTTGTTGCTTCAGGCCAGACCATGAGCCGGCGGCCTGCAGTCTCTGCAAAAGATGTCCAGCAAGGCCCTCAAGAGCCACCAGCAGCAGCATGACAAGTTTTCCCCAAGTCCTAAAGCCAGGGCTTTGTCTGAGGCCCCGACACCTCAGGTGGAGCTTTCCGAGCCCGAGCCTCATCGTGGGTCCTCAGAAAGGGGTCTCCCTTGAGGAAACACAGAAAGAAGAAGTCCTCGAAGGCAGCGTCCTTGGATGGTTCCGACCAACCTGGAGCTCCCCGGGGCCAGTCCCATAGTCTGAGGCGATCGTCCGAGGCATCGGAGAAGGAACGGCCTGCGAAGGTCCCACAGAAGGATTCGGCTGCGGACCGGCCTCTTTCCCAGACACCATCCTAGTTGAGGATTCCTCTTCGAGGGAGCCGGCGTTGGGCCTGAGTCCCTTGGTGCCTGCGCCGAAGGCTGCAGAGCCTTCTGGGCTAAAGTCCAGAATGGCGGCCCTGGAGCGCAGGTTTGTCTGCCTTCATGTACCAGCAGCGGGTACTGTTGTCCGGTTTGACCAGTTCATCTGCTCTAACCACCAGGCCCTCGACGTCCAAGATATCCCCGGAGGCCAAGCCGATCCTCGAGATCCTTTAGCCTCGAGTCGATCCTCGACAGAGGTCACGCTCTGAGTCCTGCTTGTCGGGACTGCGGTCATCACCAGTGAGTCTACCTGGTGCCAGCCGTACAGCAGCATTACTCTCGAGGCCCATGGAACAGTCCTCGGGCGAGTTCTCCACGGACTACTCCAAGCGGGAGACTGAGGACTAGGAGTCCCCTGATACCGTCACCACCGTGATGTCCCTGCCCAAGGACATGGGTTTCTTGGACTTTGTCAAGGACATGCTCAAGGCCCTGGCATTCCCGACCCTCAGGCAGATGAGTTAGAGATCCTCCAATATGAGGCCCCTCTGTGGGAATTGCCAACAGTGCCCATCCTTCCCATCCTGGAATGGCTCATGCTCCGCATGTGGGAGACACTGGCCTTGGTACCTGTGGTAAGCAGACTGCTCGACTCGATGTATCGGGTCTGCCGGAGCCTCAGGCTATCAGAAGTCACAACTGCCGCATAACTCCATGGTGGTGGAGTTGGCCGTACGTCGTCTGAAAAGCCAGAAGACGCACTCCTTGGTGCCCCCCAGCAGGGAGGCCCACACCTTGGACGCCCTCGGCAGAAAGTGCTACCAGGATTCGATGCTCCTCTTCCACATCCAGGCCTACCAGCTGTTCATGGGCATGTACCTGAGAAACCTAGTGAAGGAACTCGCCGGGTTCTCGGCTGGTCTCTCTGAGGAACCCTTGCAGTGCTTCAAGAGTCTGGCCAAGGCAGTCCATGAGTGCTCCAAATTTATGTCTCGACTGGCCTATGACTGGTTAGAGTCGGCGGCTTGGGTAGCCGAGGCGGGCATCGGTGCATGCCGCCAAACTTGGCTTCAGTTGTCCGATCTTGAACAGTGGGTTCAGGACAAACTGGTCGATGTCCCATGCCAAGGGAAGAGCATCTTTGGCAAACCCATGACTGACAAGGCTGCCGAGGTGGAGACTGAGTTCATGATGAGAACCAGGCTCTCTGAGAAGACCACTGCCCCTCCCCGATGGAAGGTCTTAAGTAAAAAGCCTTTTTGCCCAAGGGCAGGGGCTGTTTACAGAAAATACCCACCCTATGGGTAGATGATAGAGGGGTAAAAGGGGCAGTAAGAGGAGACAAGGCTATAGCGGAGAGACTGAATGAATTCTTTGCTTCGGTCTTTACTGAGGAAGATGTAGGGATGTTACCCAAGACTGAAGTGGTATTTAAAGGTGATACTGCAGAGGAATTGAGAGAAATATCGCTACACCGGGAAGATATATTACAACTATTTGATAAACTGAATAGTAGCAAATCACCTGGACCGGATGGTATACATCCCAGAGTGTTGAAAGAACTGAAATATGAGATTGCAGACCTGCTATTGGTAATCTGTGAACTTTCATTAAAATCATCTGTAATACCTGAAGATTGGAGGGTCGCCAACGTAACACCAATTTTTAAAAAGGGTTCCAGGGGTGACCCGGGAAATTACAGACCGGTGAGCCTGACGTCAGTACCAGGGAAAATGGTAGAAACCATCATAAAGAACAAAATTACACAGCATGTAGATAGTCATGGCCTAATGGGAGACAGCCAACATGGCTTTAGACAAGGAAGATCTTGTCTTACTAATCTGATCTGTTTTTTTGAAGGTGTGCATAAACAGGTAGACAAAGGTGAGTCGGTTGATATAGTGTATCTGGACTTTCAGAAAGCTTTTGACAAGGTCCCCCATCAGAGACTTTTGGCAAAGCTAAAAAGTCATGGGATAGGAGGCAGTGTACTATTGTGGATTGGGAACTGGTTAAAAGATAGAAAGCAGAGGGTAGGGATCTGTACTGGGTCTGCTACTTTTTGACATATTCATAAATGACCTGGAAAAGGGAATAACTAGTGAGGTTATCAAATTTGCAGATGACACAAAACTGTTTAAAGTTGTTAAAACCCAAGAGGATTGTGGAAAACTGCAGGAGGATCTGGATAAATTGGAAGACTGGGCATCCAAATGGCAGATGAAATTTAATGTGGACAAGTGCAAAGTTATGCACCTAGGAAAGAACAACCCACACTATAGTTACACGATGCAAGGCTCCACATTAGAAACCACCACCCAGGAAAAAGATTTAGGAGTCATCGTGGATAACATGTTAAAATCCTCCGCCCAGTGTGCAGCGGCGGCCAAGAAAGCAAATAGAATGCTAGGTATCATAAGGAAAGGGATGGAGAATAAAACAAAGGATATTATAATGCCTCTGTATCGCTCCATGGTACGACCGCACCTTGAATATTGTGTGCAATTCTGGTCACCGTATCTTAAAAAGGACATAGAGTTATTAGAAAAAGTACAGAGAAGAGCCACCAAATTGGTGAAGGGGATGGAAGGCTACTCCTATGAAGAGAGGCTAAAAAGGTTAGGGCTCTTTAACCTGGAAAAGAGACGGCTGAGGGGAGATATGATAGAGGTCTATAAATTAATGAATGGAGTGGAACGGATAAACGTGGATCAATTGTTTACGCTATCAGAATATAGAAGGACTAGGGGACATGTAATGAAGCTACGGGGTAAACTATTTAAGACAAATAAGAGAAAATATTTCTTCACTCAACGTGTAATCAAACTCTGGAATCTGTTACCGGAGGATGTAGTAAGGGCTGTTAGTATAGCTGGGTTTAAAAAAGGTTTGGACAAGTTCCTGGAGGAAAGGTCCATAAACCGCTATTAAAAAGGGACCCAGGATATCAATGCTTGACCTAGTACAAGCACTGCAGAACCTGTCTTTTGGGGAAACTGCTAGGTACGTATGACCTAGATTGGCCACTGTTGGAAACAGGATACTGGGCTTGATGGACCTCGGTCTGACCCAGTATGGCATTTCTTATGTTCTTATGTTCTATCAGGCCTCCCAAGCTCCCCAACAGGGTCAGCAGGACAAAGGACATGAGCATGGCCTGCATAAGCAGAAAGCTCCAAAACCCCAAGCACCGGCCCCGCCCCAGCCAGGGGGGAATTCTTGACTCCTTGAGTGTAGCCTCTCTACCCCAAGGAGGTCATCAGCCCACAGGGGGCTGCCTGGCCCTCTATGCCCAGAGATGAGTGGCTATCACCACCGATTCCTGGGCACTGAGGGTAGTCGGGGAGGGTTATCTCCTCCATCTGGCTCAGACACATCCCTCTTATTTTCCGGGAGAGCCTCTCTGGTCTCCCCTACACTGGGATTTTCTGAAGGATTTGGCAGGTCTTCTAGAGGACAAGGTGGTAGAACCGGTGCCCTACCATCTCAAGGGCAAAGGCTTCTACTCCAGGTACTTCCTCGTCCCAAAGAGGACAGGGGGTCTAAGACCGATCCTCGACTTGCGCAACCTCAACAAATTCCTGGTGAGGGAGAAGTTCAAGATGCTCTCCCTTGGAACATTGCTGTCATACCTCCAGCAGGGAGACTGGCTATGCTCCTTAGACCTCAAGGATGCTTATACTCGCATCCTCATCCACCCCAACCACAGGCAGTACCTGCGGTTCGTAGTAGGGAGCAGGCACTTTCAATATAGGGTACTCCACTTCGGCCTAGCCTCTGCCCCAAAGGTATTCACAAAATGCCTGGCAGTCATGGCTGCCTTCCTCTGGCTCCAGGGGATCTTCGTATTTCCCTACCTGGACAACTGGCTCATACGTGGAGGCACAGCTGGCTATCGCTCACACCATCCAGGTTTTGCAGCACTTGGGCTTTGTCATAAACTACCCCAAGTCTCACTTTCTCCCAACACAGTGCCTGGAGTTCATCGAAGCAAGGACCGACACCTTCCAGTCGAGGGTTTTCCTGCCCAAGGATCGAGCTGATCGACTCCAGTCCCTAGCCCGGGACATACAGCACTGTCCCTTAGTGTCTGCCCGGCTTCTTCTGTGCCTCCTCAGGCACATGACCTCTACAGTCCACGTCACCCCAGACGCTCACCTCCACATGAGGACAGTGCAGTGGTGTCTCCGGGACCAGTGCTCTCAGGCCACGGGCCGCCTCCGGGACAGAGTTTCAGTGACCCGCCAGTTGGCAGACTCCCTGGACTGGTGGCAGTAGCCCTGGCATCTCGAAGTGGGCATGCCTTTTCAGGCCCCAAGTCATTCGAGGGTCCTCACCACGGACGCCTCCCTGCTTGGCTGGGGAGCCCACTGCAGAGGTCTCCACACTCAAGGCAACTGGTCACCAGATGAGAGCACCCAGCAGATCAACCTCCTGGAGCTCAGGGCCATACACCTTGCCCTGAGGGTCTTCTGTCACCATCTACATCACCAGTCAATGCTGGTCCAGACAGACAACCAGGTGGCAATGTTCTATGTGAACAAACGGGGGCATAGAGTCTCTTGTCCTTTGTCAGGAGGCACTGACCTTCTGCTCGTATGCACTCCATCAGGGTATCCTCCTGCGGTCAGTGTACCTGCCAGGCCAGGACAATCTGCTGGCCGACAGCCAACAGAGTTCTCCAGCCGCATGAGTGGCAGCTGGACCCCAGGGTAGCCAATCGCCTTTTCCATCTCTGGGGAGAACCCGTGATGGACCTGTTTGCCAGTCCGGACAATTTTCAGTTGCCCTACTTCTGCTCCCCAGCTAAATAGGGGTTTGATACTTATAGAGTGAATTGCCCATCTATCAAGATGGGTAACAATGATTAAAATAATAAACAAACTTCACTTATGAAGAAATCACGTAAATAATATGGTAGAATGGTCTCAGACTCTTTGGCACTGATCTAGTATATTCCCATTTGAGAAAATGCTTATCTTAATGCTTGATATATCCTCTTCCCATGTCTGTATCTTCTTCCTCTTCCCAACGCCACCGGTGTTGGGAAGAGGAAGAAGATACAGGCGTTGGGAAGAGAATATATCAAACGTTAAGCATTTTCTCAAGCGGGAATATAATAGATCAGAAAAGCAATAGCATTTGATTGGTCATTGATGCAAATAGGCATTGACAGTTCTGACGAATTGAAAATCAGTAACAATAGTGCCGAAGAGTCTGAGACCATTCTACCATATTAAAGTGATTTCTTCATAAGTGAAGTTTGTTTATTATTTTAATCATTGTTACCCATCATGATAGATAGGGGTTTGATACTTATAGAGTGAATTGGGTATCTAGCTGAGACAGTATACCTCACTCTGCAAAAAACGTCCATTTGGACTGTTTGACCACTTCTACTCCCAGCAGGCCCACCCCTCCAGGGTGGCAGCAGATGCGTTCCTGGTCTCATGGTCGAAGGGCCTTAAGTACGCCTTCCCTCTGCTGCCGCTAATCACCAAGACCCTGTTCAGGACCTTCCATGACAGAGCCTTGCTTATTCTGATAGCTCCTCGGTGGCCCAGGCAGCCATGGTTCCTGCTGCGTCTGAGGTTGACAGTGGAGGTCCCCATCCCACTGAGGACTGACCTAGGTCGGCTAACCCAGGATGGGTTTTCTCTCTTGCACCCCATCCTCGGGTCCCTTTCACTGACAGCATGGCTGCTGAGAGGGTAACTCTGGCCCCTTTCAACCTTTCGGTTGATGTGGAGAACATTCTGCTGGCCTCTCGCAAGGCCTCTACTAGCCAGGTTCTCTGTTAGGATCAGTCCCCTGTTGGGCACACCATTCTGCCTGGTGCCTCTGGTGTTACAGTACCTTCTCCGCCTCTCTCAGTCCGGAGATGGTAAGCCTCTCTCAATCTGGTGGATGATAAGCCTCTCTCGGTCCAACCGTTGGTGATCCATTTCCTTTGGGGCCTTCTCCTATCGAAGCCCCCGGTTCACCCTCCGGCAACCGAATGGGATCTCAACATTGTGTTGGGGCAGCTCATTCACCCACCCTTTGAACCTCTGGCTACCTGCCACCTTCGCTATCTCTCTTGGAAGTTGGTTTTCCTGGTTGTGCTCACCTCTACTCACAGAGTTAGAGAGCTCCAAGCCCTTGTTGCGGAGGCGCCTTATACCAGGTTCTACAAGAACAGAATGGTGCTTTGCACGCACCCCAAATTCCTGCCGAAGGTAGTGTTGCCCTTCTATCTTAACCAGGAGGTGGTGCTCCCTACCTTCTTTCCAAGACCTCACTCCTGGCTGAGATGGTCCTTCACATCCTGGATTGTAAGAAGGTCTTGTCCTTCTATATCCAGTGCACTTAGGATCACCACAAGGCTTCTCAGCTGTTTATCTCTTACAACCCCAGTAGGCTGGGAGAGGCGGTGACCAAGCGTATGCTGTCCACCTGGGTGACGGACTGTATTGCCCTTGCTTATGAGCAGGTGGGGCTCCTGCTGGAAGGCCGTGTCACGGCGCACCATGTTAGGGCCATGGCGGCTTTGATGGCAAACTTGCGCTCTGTCCTGATGGTGGACATCTGCCGAGCCGCCACTTGGCCTTCAGTTCATACTTTTGCAGCCCATTACTGCATGGAAAGAGTCCCGATAGGACAATTCCTTCAGTCAGGCTGTGCTCCGTAACCTTTTCGGGGGCCAGGCAACTCCTACCCTTTGACCCTTCTGTGTTCAGGCTACCGGAGTGCTGGTTTCATCGGACACAGGGGTCCTACTGTGGTCTGTAGACACGGGCTAAATTGCTGCTGCTTGCGGCTCCCCTCAGGGGAGTCCTATTTTTGCTATGGGCTTCCAGTAGCCCGTAGCTGGGGAGTCCCATATGTGAGGATGGACTTCCTGCTTGTTCCCAGAGAAAGCATAGTTACCTGTAACAGGTTTTCTCCGGGACATCAGGAATCGGTCCTCACAACCCTTCCTCCTCCTTTTGGAGTTGCTTCTTTACCATCCTCTGTTTTTGTTGTCTTTTAGCTATGCCATCTGACTGAGCAAGATGGCACCCTTGGGCGGGAAGGGGACGACGCATTCGTGGTGGCATCTCCCAAAGGCTTTCTTTGAAAGCTGGAGAAATGTTTCCGCGAGGGCTCTGTCAATGCCGTCATCACCCATATGGGAGGACTGATTCCTGCTGTCCCTGGAGAACACCTGTTACAGGTGAGTAACTACTCTTTCTTATCTGCTGCATTAGCAATGTCTGTTCCTTCTGCTGGAGACAAAAAAAATACTGACAGATCTCCTGGCTTTGCTAGCCTATATAGATGTTGAGCAGTTTGTCTGACTCCATCTGCTGGCAAGGGGAATAAACTTGCTTGTCAGGACCAGGATTGTTGGAGTGGTCTAGTGGTTGGGGCAAGTTACCTCAGGCCAGAAGGTTGGGGGTTCAAATCCCACTAGAGGTCAGCAACCTTGGGCCGGAAGGACTGGGGTTTCTAGTTCCACAGGTGCTCCTTGTGGTCTTGGGCAAGACACTTAACCCTCCATTGCCCATGTTCCCTGTAAGTATTAGTGTATGTGTCTCATATCCCCTCGTGTTAAATGTAACCCCCAATTGTGTTGTGACCACTTTGAAGGATAAGGTGGTATACAAAACTGTCTAAATAAATAAATAAGTCTGGCAAGAATGAAAAGGAATAACTTTTTAAAGATGAGGCCTTCATAAAATGCTCTCTTTGGAGATATGCAGAATCATTTCTTGAGCTGGAATAGCAATTGGTTCCGTTGATGATCCTGAATAAAAGATTTCAAGAAAATGGACCCCCCCACAAAGTTGAGAAGACCACAAGACCATCCTCCATTTTCAAGCTCATTCATCTCTGGAGGGGAGGGGAAAGAGTTTGAAGAGAAAAGTTTATTTTGATTTAATAAAACACACTATATTTATATCTCAACAAACAGAAAGGGGTGACCTGCACGGAGCGGTAGGTATCACCCTAAACAAAGGCATGGGGGGGTGACCTGCACGGAGTGGCGGATAAACCTACTTTAGCCACCTGACTGGGTAGACTGGAAGGACCATACTGTTCTTTATCTGCCATCATATACTATGTACATAACTATAGTAGCAGGGGCTGTATGAAGCATCATTATAACTGGTGATATCTATATTTGTATCTATCTTCAGATAGTGAGTGTCTCTTTGTGTAATATAGGGGTGTACTATGAGGGTGGGCTGCTTGTGTGTGCTGCCCCCCTTCCAGCAGCCATCTTTTCACTTTGCGAAGGGGAGCAGCACAGTGATGTCGCCACTGTGTTATGCTTTAAAGTGCCTGTGCTAGCATGCTCAAGGCCTGCCACTCCTGTTCCCCTTCAATCCAACTTCGCGTTGGTGGGGGCAGGAGCAGCAGGCAGTTGAGTTCTTGCTCTAGAGAGAACACGGCAAAACTTGTCATAAGCTAATATTAAAAAAATATTTAGTCAACACTAGGAAACGCTTAGTATGTTTTTCTATTTAAATGTATGATGTATGCTGAATGATGTATGCTGAATTTGTTTTAGCCCAACTCCACCCTGTACTTTCTGAAAATTATAAATAGATATTTTAAGAAAGATCAGGTAGCTTGGGATTTTATTAATACTGGACGACAGATAATGTTGAGATTTTATTAATGTTGTCTCTTTCTATGTTTGCCTTGGATGCAGTATTGAACATAAGACTATCCAAATACAGGACTAATTGTATGTTATATGACAAAATGATCAATCAGAGCCAGGAAATCATCGTCTAAGATCCAAGGGGGTTGGACTAATCCTGTGTTACGTGCCAACATGCAAGAAGCATCAATTAAGATGACCAATGCCCCCTTCATCAAAATAAATCTTAACATCTATCTCCTTTTCTCCAACACTTGCTCTTTCCAATTCCTTAAGTATATGCCTAAAACTGTCAAGCCAATGACAGCTCTGCAGTCAGTAAGCTTAACCTCTGCCAAATGCGTGTGAATAAAAAGCAAGATGAGCCAACCAGATATGAAGCCTGCACAGCAGGACCTTTCTATTGGCATGATCCTTGGGGCAAGTCCGGCCTTCTTACATTGCATGGCTACTTGATTAAATACCTGTTTGTATACACTCCTTTTTATTCAGTGTTTAGCTATCTTCTCTTCTGTGAGCCAAAAGACAGACAGACAAGTCATTAAGAAAACAGCAGGACATACTTTGATTAAATTTGCCCACAGCTTCTTTTAAACCCAAAATGTACTTGAAAATGTGTCAAAAGTCATACTACTGTACATCTCTATAATTGAGTGGTAAGGGAGATACTGAATTACTATTTTGTGTTCTAGAGCTTTAAAGACGGATCACTTTTGCGATGGCTACAAGGCTACTTGGTACCCATGGCAAATCTTCAGACTTGCATGTCCCCCTCTCATCTACACACATAATTAGCGTTTAGGTCCTTGCTCTACCACCCTCTAAAATTTTTATAAACTCATGATCACCCACTACCTTTTGCAGATTGATCCAGAAACACCCCCCTCCCCCCCCAAAACACACCTCATAATTTTAAGTATATCTTCATTACATACATATATTTTCATCTCACATTATAGTGTCTGATGAATATGTAATCTGTGATTTTCAGGGGAAGATGGCAGAAATCAAGAAATGCATAAATATTTACATTAAAAAGAAATCCTTCAGTACCGGATGATCATAATCTCTGAAACAGATGGCTAGCTTGATCAAGGATGTTTCTCTTACTAAACTCGGGGTTCTGTCAGACACAGAAACAAACACTATTTTTGTAAGTTAGGAGTTATGATTTTTTTATTTTTTTAAAGACAGAGCCATGGTGAAAATCTATACTTAGCATGGCTGTAATAGATGTGAAAACAAAGGGGCCAATGTAATGAGCTATGTGTTAGAACCATGTGCAAGCTTCATGCTGCAAAAAATATTTACTCTTGATACAGTAAACTAATGGCATGCAAATTACTGTGGCATTAGGAAAAAAAAATGTTCACAGATAGATAAACCACTGCAGACTGCTATGGTAACATGCCGCAGTCGAGTGCATTAGGAGGAAATGCCTTTTCCTTTCTCCTTTCCTGTCAGTGCATGAGACAGTCTCCTTTCAATGTACCAATATTGGCTCACAACGGCCATACACAAACAGCTATCTGGTTCAGAGCACCTGGCACAGGGTAACCCCCTATCAGATATACACATTTTACATACATCATCTGTCAGAAGACACCATATCTTTCACCAGAGTTCTCCACACAGAAATGCCCGAGTCAGTGAATAGACGAGGAGGAAAGGTGCCATTGTGTCATAATATAAGCGTGCACTTTTCAAGTTCTTAAACAATAAGGGGATGCGTACAACAGTTAATACCCATGATTACTCAATTTTCTAGATTAAAGTAATATAGTTGCTGGATTAGTCCAGTTGAATAGACAGAAATAAAGGTTAATAAAAAGAAAACAAAAAATGATAGCTTTTTACTGGACTAAAAATACATTTTTCGACTAGCTCTCGGGAACTAAAACTTACTTCCCTGGATCTGGACAGAATGAGAAAAAGATTGTGGCAGGGAGATCTTCCAGAATGGGAAATGCAACTTTCAAGCTACTTTAAATTACTATTTGAGCTTCATAAGCACAAGGCTTGTGAAATCCTAGGTGCCAGGTCACAGTGACGCCTAGAAATTGCATCCTGGCGCCTGGGATTTCATGCACCCTATTTGGTTACAGCTACTAAAAAAAAAAAGGTACCATTTTCAGACTTTCCCTACTATGATTGGCTCCCCGCATGATTGAGTCACATGGTGGAGGATGTTTGGACTGATATTGTGATTTCAAGTTGCGTAAGACTTGAAACCGCTACGTCAGCCTGAACTTCCTCCACTGTGTGGCCCAAACATGCTGAGAGCCCATCATGGTGGGGGAAGTCTGAAATGCTGTGCTTTATAAGGAGCTGCAGTCAGGGATAAGAATTGGTGAGAGAGATTGACTGACTGACTGACTGACTGGATGAAAGAGGGGTATATGAGAGAAAATGTGTGACGCCTTGGAGGGGTTTTTATAAAAAAGATTGGGGGGGGACTTCCGGTGAGCGCGAGCGGACGCGTGCTGATCGCGCTCCCACTACCCCCAGCCTAAACCGGCATAATAGCGCCGTATTTTAGCCCAGAGAACCTGGCAAATATCAACCCCGGTGCCGCATACTTCTTACCTGCTGATCGCGCGGAGGGGGCTCGGCGGGGATGGCCGCGGCACTCCGAACCGGGAAGAAGGAGCGAGATCGGGGCCCTGCTCAAAGTAAGATGGCGGACGGAGGAGGGGCGCCTACCTCGCCGGCCTCCCCGGCGAGGGTAGAGGAAATCTCGGCGGCCGTAGCAGAGGTCCTAGCGGCACAGTTTACCACCCTCCGCGACAAACTTGACGCTGTGCAGAGCTCGGTGGATGCCTTTGGGAAACGCCTGCAAGAAGCAGAAGAGCGAGTGGGCCGGGCTGAGGACACCCTGCTCGCGCTGAACCAGACGGTGGCAGGCCTTGAGGCCCGACTGATCTCCCATGAGGCCAAGCTCGATGACCTCGAGAATCGCTCTCGAAGAAATAATTTGAGAGTCATGGGAATCCCTGAAGCGGTGCTGGATAAAGACCTGAGAAAGTACCTGGAAAGGCTTTTTGACGCACTGCAAGGAGAGTCTGGTGCCGGCGGGAACATCAAGATCGAGAGGGTGCATCGCGTGGGGAGCAAAAAGGCCCAGGACTCTCGCCCTCGCCTGGTTCTGCTTAAGCTGCTCCGCTATCCACAAAAAGAAGCTATTCTGCGAGCCGCTAAAACTCAGGGTTCCATACAGTTGGAGAATGTGCGGCTCCGGATAGCCCAGGATTATTCAGTCGCATTGAGCCAGCGCCGGCGTGCCTACGCACCTGTATGCCAGAAACTGATTGATGCCCAGATCAAATTCACTGTCCAGTACCCGGCGCGTCTCCACGTATTCTTTGAGGGACAACGCAAGACCTTCGAGACTGCTGAAGAGGCGGCCCGATATGTGGACGCTAAGCTCCCGGGCGGTGCATCACGCTGAGTGCCCTCAAGTGAGTGCCAGTGTTTTAGAGCGGGGTTATTCTACGTCCACAGTTTGGACGACCTGTTTGTTCAATTATAGTGTTCTGGGGCACTTAGGTGGCCTCATAATGTTAGCCCTGCTTGGCCCACTGGGGGAGGGGGGTCACCTTGGATGAGACTGGGGCTTCTTACCTCAGGACCCCGTACCGGGTCGGGTATCGGGGGGTGGGCTTGCCTTGGCTGCCCGGGGGGAGACCTGGGAGACCAGCAGCTGGTAGCTACCGGCTGGTAAGTAGGTGAGTTGGAGTGCCGGGGTCATCCTGGGGCCCCCGGGAGCCCCTCCCCACGGATGGGCTGACGGGGCTCGTGAGATGTTGGCGGTGGGTCGACCGGCCCGGAGAGGTTGCAGGTAGGTGGTGCGGATGGGCGCTTTGCCCTGAGCTCCCTCTGACTTGGAGCGCCTCCGGGGTACGGGGGGGTGATCCCTCCCTGGGATTACAAATTTTCTGTTGGTCCGCACACAGGGACGGATGGGGCGCCCCCCCCCCTTGTGCCATCGTGGGGTGGGGGTCCGGGGATCAAGGCCTTCTCCGAAAGTAGCCAACTTATGGCAGTGTGAAATTTAACTGCTGATCCCAGCTGGGAAATGCTTGTATTTATTGCTGTTTTGTTTTGCTCTCCTGACTTAAAGTTTGCTGTGACAGCTTTAGGGGATATGCATGCGCCCCTTCAGCTGTGCATTGAGTGATTGTTTCATATTATGGTGTAGCTGGCTCTGTATGACTGCGGCTGGAGGGGGAGGGATGGGGGGGAGTGGTGACTTGGAGGGGGTAGTGGGCGGGTGGTCGGGGCTCCCAGGGCAGCGGGAAGGGTGGGCAGAGGGCTTGGGCTGGTAGGGGGTTTGCCCTAGCGATTGGGGCTTACGTGAGAGGGACTGGGTGCTCGGCGGGTAGGCTTCGTGGGTGTTGTATTGCAGTTGGGGGGGTGGTGGGGCGTATCTGGAGGTTAATTGCAGCAGGGAGGGGAGGTAGATGATGGGAGAAAGAGTGGGTTATGGAGGGACGAAGGGGGAGGGGGGAGGGGGTCTGGGGCGGGGGTTGGGAGGGGAGGGGAGGGGGAGGGAGGGGGAAGGGGGGCGGGTGAGTGGGGGGGCGGGGGTCCAAGGTCACCGAGTGCACTTAGATTATTCGTAGTAATAGATGGATGGAGCAATGTCTTCCTAAGGGGGAGGCCTCAGGCTGGGGAGGTCCTACCCTACTACTATCACATACTGGAAACATATCTCCTGCTTGAATATGATCCACCCTGAAAGTAGTCTCCTGGAATGTGTGTGGTATAGGGAATCCCATAAAGCGATATAAAGTGTTGCAGAATCTAGCCAGACTAAAATGCGATCTTGCCATGCTACAGGAAACCCACCAGACGGCCGACGAGCATGCCAAACTTCAGAAAATGTGGGTGGGGCAGAGTTGGGGCGCCCCGGCTAAGGGGAAAAAGGGTGGAGTGGTCATTCTGGTCAACGCCCGGGTCCGCTTTGAGTTGGAACAGCAGTGCTCGGACCCAGAGGGGAGAGTTATCCTGCTTTATGGCTACTTGGAGGGTAGGCCTATTGTGCTGGGCAATGTATACGGACCCAACGTTGTGGATCGGCCGTTCTATGCCCGACTGGCATCCTGGGTGGAACAGCTGCCAGATGTGCCGTTAATCCTGGCTGGGGACCTGAACGGGGTGTTGGACATAGACCTGGATACATGTGGAGGGGGGAGTGTGAGAACGCGGGCCGCGACTACTAAAACGCTGCGAGGGTTTGTGTCGTCGTTTGGGGACGGTGGACCCCTGGCGCTTACTTCATCCCCTCGAAAAGGATTTTACCCACCAGTCGCGGGCGCACGGCTCCAATGTGCGCATTGACTATGTTTTGGTATCGGAGAGGCTTTTCGAAAGGGTAATGGATGCACACATAGCCCCGTTGGTAATCTCTGATCATGCCCCAGTCTGGGTGGATCTCCGATGGGGGGGCCTGTCCACCTCCACGCGTATTTGGCGGTTTCCCATGGACCTGTATTACGATGCTAACTTTCGCACTCATCTCGGACAGTGTTGGCAGGATTTCAGTGCGTACAATAAGCAACATGAATCAGAATCAGAACTGTTCTGGGAGACGGCCAAGGTTGTACTGCGTGGTAATATTATCGAATATGCCGCGCGGAAGCGTAAATTGCTTGCGGCGCAAATCGTGCAGCTAGAAAAACAAGTAGTTCGTGCCCGACGACGCTGTGCGGGGGATCCCAGTAGAACACATAAGCGCAGGCTTTGGGAATTGCAAACTTCACTCAATGAATTGGTGCATCAGAGGGCGAAGAAGTCCCATGAGTACTACCGCTATCAGCTATACCGGCTTGGAGACAAGCCGGGGAAACTCTTGGCACGCTGCCTCCGCGGCAGTCGGGCTTCTAGGCTGATTGTGGCACTTCGGGACGAGCGGGGGGGACTGCAGAGGGGGAAGAGGGAAATAGCCCATACGTTTCGTGCCTTTTTTCAACAGCTATATGCACGGCGGGACGGGTCCCCGGCTGCCATGCAGAATTACTTAAGCAACCTGGACCTGCCCCAGGTGGGGGCGGACCAACGGGCCTATCTGGATGCCCCGATCACGGTGGAGGAAGTTTGTAGGGTTATACAGACAACTGCCTGCTGTAAGGCGCCTGGTCCAGATGGATTCGGGGCAGAGTTTTACAAAATCCTGGGGGATTGCGTGCCCCCACCTTAGTGGCAATGTATCACCAGCGCGTGGCACAGGGTAGATTTCAATGGGGCCCCAACCATGCCTATATTACTTTAATCCCCAAACCAGGCAAAGACCCCACGCAGGCGTCGTCCTATAGGCCGATTTCTTTGCTGAACTTTGACCTCAAAGTGATGGCTAAAGTTCTGGCGGACAGGTTGGCATCGGTATTGGGGGATCTGGTACATGATTCCCAAGTTGGTTTTGTCCGAGGGCGGTATGCCGTGCGCAACCTGCGTAAAATCTTGCTATCGATGGAATGGGTGCACGAGCGCGGGACGCCATCGTTGTTAGTTAGCTTCGACGCGGAGAAGGCGTTCGACCAAGTACAGTGGGATTATCTGCATGGCCTTTTACCGTATTACGGGTTGGGCGACTCCTTCTGTAGGATGGTGAAGTTATTGTATGCGGACCCAACAGCGGGAATATTATGCAACGGGGAGGTGTCGGAGAAATTTAGCCTGGAGAGGGGCACGCGTCAGGGCTGCCCTCTCTCCCCCCTGCTCTTTGTGTTGTCCCTGGACCCACTGATACGGCGCATAGAGGAGTCGCCCGGTATCCCGGGGGTGCGCATTGGCTCTTATGGGTTCAAGGTGGCGGCCTTTGCCGATGACCTACTGATGCATCTTACGAAGCCTCAACAAACATTACCCCGGTTGTTGGAGGAGTTTTCCCTCTACAGTAGATTCGCAGGTTTAAGACTTAACCTGGCTAAATCGGAGGCGCTAGATGTGGGGGGGAACTTGAAAGATAGCTGGCCTGGGAATTTTCCGCTTCGATGGGCTACGGATTCTTTCGTCTACCTCGGCATTTTGCTGACTCGAACACCATCCCAGATCTACAAAGCGAATTTTGAACGCATTTTCTCTAAAATTAGAGCGCAGATGCAGGCGTGGGCACCCCTTCCATTGTCCCTTCTGGGGCGAGTAGCAGCTTTAGGGATGGTGGTTCTTCCCCGGATGCTTTATTGACTGCAGACCCTCCCGGTCTGGCTATTGAAACGGGATTTGCGGCGGGTTGAAAGCGCTATTAGAGGGTTTCTTTGGAAGGGTGGCCGAGCACGTATTCCGTTGGTCCGGATGAAGGGGGGATGGAAGTCGGGAGGGGTGGGAGTTCCGGACATTTGGAAATATGCCTTGGCGTGCCAGGCCCGACATCTTGCCGATTGGATGGGGGATACGGAGGTCTACACCCCCCGGGCCTTCGAGGAGGCCTTTGTGGCGCCGCAAACTCTTGATGCGGTCTTGCATCTTGGGCGGAGGGTTTTGCCGGCACGCCTGGGTGGCAGTGTTCTGTTGCAGGCTACTAGACGTACATGGCAACAGTTGAACAGATATTGGGGGAGTAGCCCGGAGGTCTCCAGCTGGCTACCCCTGCGGGGCAATCCCTCCTTTACGCCGGGGTCGGACTCGGTGCTTTTTCAGTGCTGGGAGCAATCGGGGATTACGCGGTTAGGTCATGTGGTGGACACCGAGGGGCGCTGTAAGGCCCTGGACGTTCTTTGTGGGGAATATGATCTGAACCCTGGGAACTCAGTCTTTGCATACATGCAATTGTCTCATTATATTGGAACGTTGCCTGGGCGAGAACTACAAGCGGAGCGCTCTGCGAAGATTCTGGATTTTTTTGCCCTGGGGTCGGAAACGCCCCCGACGATTGCTCTGTTTAAGAGAAAACTTGATTCCTTCGACCCACCCCCGGATCATGCGACGGTAACACAAGCATGGGCGAGAGACTTAGGTAGGGAGCTACCCGCGGGCTCGATCCAGGGCGCGTTGGGTAGGATTGCGTGCCTTGTGGAGGGGGCCCGGTGGCGCGAAATTCAGTTTAAAAGCATTCTTCGAGCCCATTTTTCGCCGCAAAGAGCACTGAGAAGCTGTCTTACAACACATGGGGGGTGTCCCAAATGCTCCTGTGGCCTGGCGGACTTGGGCCACATGTGGTGGGGGTGCCCAGTCATCCGCCGGTATTGGCTTCGGATCGGTGAGTACCTGGGTGGCCTGCTACATCAGCGGATCAGCTGGTCCGGGCTGTCGGTAATCTTGGATCAGATGGGACCACTCCACCCTAAGGGCAGATGGGAAGGTTTATTGGTGCGAAAGGCCTGTCTGGTGGGTAAGGCTCCTATCCTTCGCCGGTGGAGGGAACCTACGGGCCCTACGTTTTGGGAATGGCGCAATACCCTGCATCAGTTTATGCTTTTGGAACGGCGGAGTGCGCAGCGGCACCCCCGGAGATGGGCCACCTTCTTATTAATTTGGATGCCTTATATACAATCACTGGAGCCCAAAATCCGCAGCGAGATACTCCGGGTAGCATAGTGCCGTGGGAGGAATAAAGGGGGGGCTCCATAGCTAGGACTGCACCGGTGACCTTGGGTTGTGGGGGGATAAGGGGGGGTAAGAGGGGGATAATTGGGTGCCCTTGATGTGATACCTTACTGTATCTGTTGCTGCTGCTATGCTCCCAGGGTGGTGGACAAGACACAGCCCTACCCGGGAGGTGCTATGGAACAGGCCGATTGTACCTAGTTGGATACTGTTTGGTTGTTTGCTTGTTATTGTCTTTTTTACTATCAATAAACAGATTTTTCAAAAAAAAAAAAAGATTGGGGAAAGGTTGGGGAAGGGGGTTATGAAAGAGATACCATGGAAGGCCTGGGGTAAGGGTGTTATGTGAGAGAGCCGGAATTGGGGGAGGGAGTCATGTTGAGACTTTTTTTCCCCCCCCAGATATCAAAAAGAGGTGGCCTCGAGTGCAGCGAAAAAGGGTCAGTGGGAGTTGGTGGGTGCAGGAGGGGGAGGAGGAATGGGGCCACTGCTTTCTGTTGACATTATGGAGTGGCACAGAAAGGGCCTGATTTAGCTTTTCCCCATAACAAATGGAAAAAGTCTTAGTACATCAGACCCTGAAACTGAAAAAGAAACACCCTTTTTGGGAGGCGTGTGCACTGTGACCTAGGTCTCCGCAACTGGCTCCTAGATTCCAAGAAGATTTGTCAAGGCCTGCATCAGCTTACTGGTATGGTATTACATGGTGCCATACGTAATATGGCAAGAGATTTCTGAAGTTAAGTTACTGTGATTATTTTCTCCGTGGGAACAAGCAGGAAGTTAGTCCTCGCATTTGGGTGATGTTGGCATCGACGGAACCTGCGCAGTGAACACTCCCCAGCTTTCACAGAAAGCCTTTGGGCGTTAGACTATGCATGCATGCTCACCTTCCCACCCAAGGGTGCCATCTTACCTCAGTCTTCTTTTTTCTGCGGAGCCCATTGGACGTTTTGTCTGTACCCCCGGAAAAAGGTTGCATTTTTGTCTGTCTTTATTCTTTCATCTGGTCCCGGAACCACTGCCACCTCACCATTGCATTTTTCGGGTACTTTCTTTTTCTTCGGTGTGTGGGATTTTTCTTGCACCTTCTTTAACCAGGATTTTGGAATTTGATCTCATGGGTACCGTTTTTCCTGCTATGTCCTCTGTTAATGGATTTTAAGCAGTGTGACAGTTGCAGGCACACCATGTCCCACACAGATCCACATGGCTGCTGCCTGCGGTGCTTTGGAGCAGATCATGATGCCTCTTACTGTTCGCTCTGTCTTCAGATGATGAGCAGAGATCACAGGAATCGTGAAAGCAGCAGGAGGTGTTTGAATTATTTTTTTTTATTATGGTGCTGGCGAAGAATACAGTATAGACTGCATAGGTTGCACATGCTGGAGTTATACCTGCACTGTGGTAGAAGATGTAGCCATGGGGACAAAATCCACTGCCAGGACATCAACCTGTGATATTCTACTTCTCTATACAGCAACTGTATGGGGTACACCACAGTGCTGCCACAATATCTGCCAACCGTTCATGCTGATTGCATGCTTCCCATCAGAAGGACCTTGGCAAATATTGTATTGCACATGGCACACTGGAAATGGCCAAGGCTTTTGTCAGCTTCACACAGGTGACACTCCCTCCTGCCTTACCCCCCATGTACATAGTTTCCCTAAGTTATAATCCCAGTTGTATATTTCCTGTTATATGTAAACTCACCACAGTCTGTTGATTGAAATGAGTATTCCTGTTTAATGTAAACCGCGCTGATGAAAAAGAGTGCGGTATAAAAGAAATACAAATAAATAAATAAATAAATAAATACCACGCTGACATACCCATGTGCCATCAGTGTTGGTGGTGCATGGTCCCAGGCCTGCCAACATGCAGATAGGTGGGTAGCTAGGGCATGGGCTCCTTGTGGGCCAGATGCATACTTGGTTAGGCACACATCACTACCCCCCCTTCTGCCTCTCCAGGGTCTCCATCACCACATGTCAGTGTTATGTCTCCTTGACCTGGGGATGGGACAGCTGTGTGGTGTTGGGTTTGAGGTATTCGGAATATTGGGAATATTGTCTGCAGTGGCTGAGGTATTCGTTGTTCAATTGTCTTGTACCATCTGACTGCTGTGGGACTAGGGGACATGCACTGCAGCTGCTGTGTTGTCCATTCTGGACACCTATGTGAACACATGTTTTTCTTCCACCCATCGTTGCACCCTGCACTCCATTACCTGAGAATGTAGTACAGGCTGCCAGTGTCATGGTTGTCATGTATGTTTTGCCAGGTTCCTGGGGAGGATCCCTGATGAGGGCCACAGCTTTGCACTGTGTGCCCCATTGCAGACATTGTGGATCATGTGTGTTTTTTGGGGTACCTACTAGGCACCTATGCCATAGTTCATACACTGTTGGTCACAGAATACAGGGTATGCTGAACCTTGGTCAGACACAGTCTTGCATATTTGCTGGTTGTCTGTTCATATGTGCCACCTAGGCAGCCGTCTGGTTCACCCTGTGCCCCTGCAGCCCCCATTGCATGTTCCACCTGCACCCTCCTATGCACCACTTGCACCATCAACAAAATGCCCTTTCATACCTGGGCACTATTGCACTACTATCACTTTCTTGGGCTCACCTGTCTGTGCAGCACATTGCAGACTTTTAAATAGGCTCTCGCTCCTCACTGTGCATCCTTACAGACAAGTTTTCACTGGCGGTAATGTTCTTGGTGTTAAGGTGCCGGCAATAATGTAGCAGGGCCTGGTTCCTGCCATTTCCCCACCCATTGACCCCTACTCTCCACCCCGTCTCCGCCCATAGTGTGCTTAACACCATGCTAATGTCACCGGTGTGACGTTAGCATGCGCTAATGTTATATTTGCTACCTTACCGCCGTTTAGTAAACATACCCCTTAGTGTCAGCACAGTACAAATCATATGCCATAAAATGCAAAATGGTAGAACATTCATATGACATAAATAGGATACTCAGTTGGTCCCATAGAATGTAATATCCCAGTAGGCAGAAGAGGGAATGGGTGCTGCTGGGACATATATAAGATTTATTTTATTTATTTGGTCTTAAATACCGCGTTTCTGAGGATCAATGTGGTTTACATAGAACATAACGTCAAAATTACATAGAACAATATTACATTATAAGAAGGTGAAGCTAGTATAACATGGTGAAACAGCTATTAGATGAACTTTAGACGCAAGAAAAGAAAACATTGAGGCTAGGCTAACTATAACTTTTATGGATTTATTTATTTAACAGGGTTTTTTTAAAATACTGCTTTATCATTTCAGTTAAAGTAACTTAAACTTGGTAATGTATATTCAACAGGGACATTAATAACCTGAATTTTTCTGAGACAGTGGATGGTTAAGTGACTTGCCCAAGGCCACAAGGAGTGCTAGTGGGAATCGAACCCTGGTCTCTTGGTTCCCAAGTCAGTGCTCTAACCATTTGCCTTCTCCTCCACTCCTGTGACATTGCACAGGTATAGATATATTTACAATATAAACATAATGGCTTGATAGACGTATATGAATAATGTAAACCGCTTTGACCCACTGAAAAGTGGGATATAAATACAGCTAAATAAATAAAAATAAATAAACTTGTGTTGAATGGTAGGCAGACTAACAAATAATAGTCTCAACTTAATCTGAAGGGGAGGGATGGGAGAAGATGGTCAAAGAAAGGCATAAGGCCAGACAAAAATGGGTAATTACGAGATAAAGTATAAAATAGCAATTTCAATAGCCAAGGACTTTAAATTAGTGACCACAAGGGAGAAGAAACTGTTGGGAGTAGCTCAAACAATCTGGAATAACCAGAAGCGAGAATATGCCTCACCTACTTAAGTTTAGAAAACTTGTTAAAACATGGCTTTTTGAAGAACTGATGGTGGAGATCGATTAATCTGTAGTTTAAAGACTGCAGTAGCTACATTATGCTGTTTTTCACTATCTTTTTTTTTCTTTAACACTGAAATATAATTTTAATTATAACCTGCGCTAATCTCAGATTTGGGTGCATATGTGGTATAAAACAATTTTCATTAGGTGTACTACGCACTCAACCAGCGTTTATGCCAGAGGGTGGGAGGGAGGTCACATCTTTTTGTGTGAATGAAGAAATTAGTTTGTTCTGCTTTCTTTTTTAAACTACAAGTGTTTACACAAGAAATCCCTCTACCCTTGAGAGACTGCAAACGTGCTCTTGTTTACTGTTGTAAAAACAGAATCTTTCAAGGTTGGTGCAGCTGTTCATCTCCTTTGACACCAACAAATTAGCATCCATTTTGCTAACTGATTGATTAGCAACCTGTCTTTAATCTATGGGAAGACTGGTATCACTCTAACCAGTAGGGTCAGATTTCATCAAATCAGAGCCACTGCAACTGCTGCAACTCTTGAGGACCGCACATGCAAGGAGTTCAGGCTTTCCTTTGATGGTGGTATAATCAGCTAGTCAAAGAGGCTCTGCCCCTGAATCAGCTAATGTGAAATTTAGGCCTTCATTTGGTACTCTGAGCTGGGAGCAGATAAGTGTTTTTTTGTTTAAACATGTTTTTGATTTGAAAAGACTGGGTCGCTGCACTGAAGTTTCAGAAGAAATTGATTTTCATTAAAATATGACCACAGAAATAATGGCAAATTAAAGATTGTGAGACCAGTGATTGAGAAAGTGCTGAAATGAATTTGAGAGTGTGAAGCATAATTTGAGGTCCTTTTTATCCCCAGCTATAATTTGATGATATGCGATGCAACTTTTTAAAATGCAATTCTAATGAATGGCAGCATAGCTTTGAAGGTTCTTGCACTTTCTGAAGTAATTTTCCTTTGAAACATCCAGAGTATTGCTACTTGGTCCTTGCTTTATTACTATTGTTTCCCAAACATTTATCCAGTATGACCCCATTTTAACACTTAAATTCAAATGACCTCAGGTAATGATGAAACACGTCCCCCCTCCCCTCCTTCATCCACTTCCACCTCCTCCTCCCTCTTATCCAAAGCATAAAGTCATCAGTGGAAACTGTAGCAGCAGTCTGCAGGTCTCTGTAAAGTGGTTAGAAACATTTTTAAATGTAATTAAACTGTGTCATTGTGTGATCACGGACCCTCGTATTCTGCATGCATTTCAACACAGGAGGGAAGAGAACAGAGCCTGTGAATTTGTACTGACTGACGTGCCCCATGCTCACAGCTACTCCTGGGTGTCGGCAACCGTGGAAGTCCAGAAGGAGAGGGAGCAGCTTTGATTTGTGACCTCATCTCGTTTGGGATCCTGACCCACAGTTTGGGAATCACTTCTTTATACTTTCACTGCTCACTACTGCTTGAGCCAGTCCTCGGAAGCAATAGATTTGGTCAAGTGGTACTGACCAGCCTTCCTTTATGATATATGCTGCTCTTGCTTCCACATCAGATTTGTCCATTTTTTTTTAAAGGAGTGGCCTTATTACCTATAAAGTTGATCAGCCCAGAACTTGGGAGTTGCCCATTTTATTGCTTGATGGAAAAAAAACCTAAGGGGCTGATAGTCATCTCAGCGGTTGGTGTGTTTTGTTTTTTTTAAATGCCAGTTGCATTTTTACAAGAAAAAAAGGATTTTCATCCTCTGTTATCTGGACAGTAGTCCGTGCTAAATATCTGGATTCAGTGTTGACCACTAGCATTATCCGGACTGAATATCGTTGCTAACCAGATAACTTTAGGGACTGCTCTGCCCACAGACTGTCCTGGCACTATCTAGATATGGCTGAGGTGTTCAGACAGAATATTCAGCTTCTGAATATTCTACTTGACATTTACCTAGCGACTGCTGCTCATCTAAGGTGCCTTTGACTGTGCTGCTGATCTGTAACAAATGTATTCCTTAGACGGCAGGATTAATCGGAAACATGAGCCTTCCCATCTTCCTGTCTGTTGTATTACTTCTTGAGCAATGGGACTAATTAACAGGATTGAGGAAACCACTGCATGCTCAGAACTTTAAATACAGTTTTGAACACTGGGAGCGGTCCCTTCCCAGGGCTGTGTAATGTCACACCACTTGTGTGCCTGATGAACAGGTGTTTTCCTTAGACATCAGGGGTAGAGATAAGCAACTTTGTTCTCTTCCAATCACCTACTTGTTGGGAGGCTGTAGAAGGCATTGCATCTTGGATGGTACTTTTGACTGAATATATTAAAGTGCACCTCAGACTTTATAACTGTACAGTTACGATTTTTTATATACATTTCTGACCCTTTATAAACCTTTTTTCCTCTGCATTGTCATTAATTTTTTACATGAATACAGCTAGAAAATAGTGACATGCGATAGCATGGTGCCAAATATCAGAGTATCCATTGTCAAAGATGCCTGGTTTGCAACTTTAATGGTATTGTGTGTTCAGGAGCTTTATTTGGATGTGTCTTAAAGCCAAATGTATCTAATGCAAGAAATTGTAATTTAAATACAAAGCCTTAGGCATTTTGACTTTGAATATTTAATGTATCAAGGGAGAAGCATAAGACCAACTAAAAGGCCTTTTTACTGAATGTTAGTGCATACTATCTGGCATGATGGTGATATTCTTATGGGCATGGCACTGGATAGTTTATACTAATGCTCATTACTGAGTGTTAACGTTCAGTGAACAGGCTCCTGATTGAGGACATGGATTATAATTTGAAAGAACACATTGAAGGATAAATGGGAACCTGATTAAGCATTAACCTTTTCTTTTTAGGTGCATTTTGCTTAAGGAGTAGCATTTGTTGGGGAGAGCCCATCTATCTACTTGCATCTGTTTGTGCATTTGCAAAAAGGTGATTGTAGCCTATAGTAGTGGTGGATGAGGAACTGCTGGAGAATCCCTTTCCCCTATTGGCAAAGAAGAGTGGATCAGGAGCTGGTGGAAGATCCCACTTCCCCCGCCAGCAAAAAATGAGCTGTGGCTCAGTCCCCCATCAGCAGAAGAGGATAATTAAGCAGCGACAGTGGCAGCTCAGTAACTGCAAAAACAGAAAATCTGGAGCTGTGGCTAAGATCATTAAAGAGCAGCATGGGGAGCCCAAACTCTAAGGTACAGGGGGAGATGGTCTGCTGCACAAAGAATGGGGAACTGGGGGAGGGGGGGGGCAGCTGGCCTGCTGTGACTGTGTGAAGATGGGAGCAGACCAATGAAGCTGAGGGAAGCGAAAAGGAGTGAGCGGTGGGAAGAGTATGAGGGGGAAGGGGCATGGGGTTTAGGAGGAGGAGAGTGAGGGGGAAGAAGAGTGGTGGGAAGGGACGTGAAAGTATGTAAGGGGGAAGCAGAAGAATGTTATGAGTAGAGAGAGAAAGAAGGTAAATAAGGGGAGGAAAGAGTATCTGTGTGAAGGGGATTGGGGAGAAGAGGCAAAAGTAAGGGGGCAGAGGAGGAGAGTATGATGGAGGAGAAGCGGAAAAATGCAAGTGGCAAGGGGATAGTATGAGGGGGAAGGGAAGTGGAGGAGAGGACAGGGAAAAGTGTAAGGGAGTAAGGGGAGGGGGAAGAAGAGGGAGAGACATCTGTAAACATATATCCAGACCTTTGCATAGCATAGCACACCACACCACACCACATCACATACCCACACAAACTCCAAACAACTCAACATCCCAAGATCACCATTACCATAGGCTCCATAGAGACTCGTACAAGACTCTTGTATACACAGTGACACACGGTCCCTCCCACACTGCTCCCCAACCAACATTCCGTGTCCTTACATTGTACACAACTCTCCAGTTCTCCTTAGATTCTCATGAACATCCCATACACTTGCCAGATATCTCAAGAGATATGCTCCTCACAGATATACACATTCTCCAGGAACAAGCAGAAAATCAGACCTCACTTATGGGTGACATTGGCACCGGCGGAGCCTGTGCAGAGCAATTCCCCGGCTTTCAAAGAAAGCCTTTTTGGGATTGCTGCCACACATGCATGGTCCTTTTCCTGCCCAAGGGTGCCATCTTGCTCTGTCTCCCTTTTTCCGTGGAGCCCTTCAGACACATGATGTCATCCCTTGGAAAATGTTTTTTCTCTTCTGTCCTTTCGGCCTTTTTTCCCAGTTGCACTGGTCTTCTCCCGTCTTCCCCAATGTCCCCGCTTCGGCTGTGGGCCTGGGGGTTCCTATTTCTCCTTTTTTTCCCTTTTTTTCCTTTTTTCTTGCTTCGGGCCCTTTTCGCACCCTTTTCCTAACAACTAGCCTCAGGGCATTTGACCTCGCAGGGGCTCTTTTTGCCCCCATGGCCACTGGCTTCAAAAAATGTGACAGATGCTCCAAAAATATGTCGCTCACAGACACCCATGACTGTTGTCTGTGGTGCCTGGGGGCTGACCACAACCCGGAGCTCTGCTCGCTCTGTAAGAAAATGTCCGCTAAGGCCTTGCTAAGCCGTAAGCAGAAGTCAGATGACATTTTCAGTAAGGCAGCCCTGGGGTCCCCGGTGGCACCCTGCTTCACTGATCTACCACTAGCAGAGTCTCCCACAGTGACTCCGCATCCCAGGTGTCACTCTGACCAGGGTTTGCCCGAGGTGGAACGGCGAAAGAAGACAACCTGGAAATCGCTGTTGGGGGCTCTGGATATGCGTGAGCAGTCTCGCGCTCATTCCCTTAGCCCTCCCTTGTGTTCCCGAGAGTCGGGCAAGGAGCGGCCTCGAAAGGTACCTCGTACGGATACGGAAGCCTCTGGCAATGGCACCCGGTCTCCTGAGGGTCGTTCCAATGAGGACCCCCTCTCCTCCTTCACGCCAGACCCGGTAACCCTGGCATCTGCATCACAGGGACTCACCCCTGAGTGGGAGCCCCGTATGTTGGCACTAGAACGCAGCATTTCTGCCACCTAGCTGCCCAGCAGGTGATTTTGCCCAGCACGGATGGCTTTCACCTCGAGACAGAGGGCCCCTTGACTGTGGTCCCGAAAACTGCCTTGGAAACCCCTGAGAGCTATGGGCCTCATGAGGGTCCTCAACACCGGTCTCGCTCACCGTCCCGTTCCTCGGGGGTGAGGTCTTCCAGAATTAGTGCCTCCAGCTCCAAGCGTGCCTCGGCCACCGGACATGGAGATCAGCCCGACTCACAGTCCTTCTCGGACCTCTTGGGCTGGGAATCGAACAGGGACACGTCCCCTGAAACCCGTACCCATAGGGACCTTCCTTCTGACCTGTCTCCACCCGCCTCGCAAAGGCGGTCACCTCCCGAAGATACCACCTCCTTCGTATTTGTATGGGATGTGGCTTGGGCCCTCAATCTCCCCACGCAGACCGAGGAAGAGCCAAGGGTAGAGGAACTTGACATTTTGCAATATGAGTCTCCCCCTAGGGAGTCTCTCATGGTCCCTATGCCATCCATCCTGACCAGGCCACTCCTCCTCATGTGGGAGGCACCCGCCTCGGTCCCTATTGTCAGTAAAAGACTTGATGCCATGTACAGAGTCCAGCACAGTCCTGGGTTTCGAAAGATCCAACTTCTCCATACCTCCATGGTAGTGGAATCTGCAATGCGGAAGCAGAAGAGTCCGAAGTTGCACTCTTCGGTCCCGCCTGGTAGAGAATCCCGTGCCTTCAACGTCCTCGGGTGCAAGGCTTACCAGGGATCCATGCTGGCATGCTGCATCCAGGCATACCATCTGTATATGGGTATGTTCCTTCGCGACCTCTCTAAAGAGCTTGGCAGTTTCTCTGTGGGCCCCGGAGGTGAACATCTCAGATTTCAGACACTCCTGAGATCGGTTGCAGACTGCTTGAAATGCCTTTCGTGTGCCGCATATGACGGGTTTGAGTCTTCCGCCCATGTGGCAGCGGCTAGCTTCGGAGCCCAGCATCATACCTGGAACAGTGGGTCCAGGAGAAACTTTTGGATGTTCCCTGCCTCGGCAAACAACTGTTCGGCAAGCCCATGGAGGCAGAAATGCCTCTCCGGGTAGCTGTTATTTATCAACCTCCTGACAAGTCTACTTCTACCTTTCTCACTGACTGACTCGTGACTTTTCTTCTTTCTAGATTCTTCTTCCCCCACTCTTATTTTTGGGGATTTTAACATTCATGTTGTTAATCTCTCTGATCCTTATGCTTTTAAAGCACCTCCTCGTTTGACCTCCAGCTTTGCTCTACTGCCTCCACTCACCAGCATGGCCACTGCCTTGACCTGGTATTTTTCTCTAGTTGCTTACCCTCGAACTTTTGTAGCTCAGTTCTTCCCTTGTCTGACCATCACCTTTTAAGCTTCAATCTTCATCACCCACCTCCTCAACCTAATCCTGTCTCCTCCAACCTCTTTAGAAATCTTTATGCTCCGGGACCAATCGAGTAGGTCTCTATCACACACACACTGCTCTGATTGGGGAGGAGTTTTGGAAGGGCTATAACCAGCTGGCCCCATCGCGAGCCGCTGAGGTGCTCAGCAGTTTTCCTGTGTGTGATAGAGACTTACCTGATTGGTCCCGGTGCCTGCGAGTACTGCTCTGATTGGGGCAGGAGTTTTGGAAGGGCTATAACCAGCTGGCCCCACCGCGGGATGCGGTCGAGGGTGCGTGCCTGAAGGGGCATGACCAAAGGGGCAGGTTCCGCCCCTTTGGCGCACATTGGCACAAGGAGGGAGCCCCTGTAATGGGGAAGAGAGAGAAACGGTATCCGCTAGCCATGCAGACAAAGGCAGTAAAGATTGTGGGTCCGATGGACGCCCACATCCGTGTGGGCAAGCTGCCGGCCTCTGCTCAGTCGTCTGTTGCAGGACTGAAGGATGTATCAACTGTGAGTACTGTTTCATCTGTTACCTCCCCTAATGAATTGGGTTTAGTTCTGCCCAGCCAAGAGACTAGTCAGTTTTCTCGTGTTCACCCCTCGCCAGGAGTAGTGGGGCATAGTGAAACCGGATCAGTCTCGATTCTTTCTTCTTTTTTACGAATAGGTTCCCCCTCAGGGAAACTACCACCCCCTATTCCTTCAGTGATAACGTTTGCTTCTGCTGGGGAAGCCCAAGTTCCACCCACAGATGTTTCTTTGAGAGAGATTTGGACTGTTGTTTCCCGAATGGAGTTGGCTCTTGGGACTTCTCTTCAGAAAGTTTCTGACTTTTCTAAGGAAACGTTTGTAAAGTTATCTGATCATGAAACTAGATTGCTGTCTTTGGAGAGATTGACTGAAACTCAGGAGACACACTCTTTCTCAACAAGCTGTGTTGGCTACTTTTGCTCAAGACTCTTGTTTACTTCATCGTCAAGATGAGCTACTGGAGAACTCTTTGCGTTCTAAAAATCTGTGTTTATTGTATTTCCCCCGGACTCATTATCTCCTTTAATACTTTTTCAAAAATATTTTAAAGAAGTATTATTGTTTACTGATGTGAAATCTATAGCTGTATGTAGAATTTATTACGTTCCCTTGGGGAGATTAGTTAGAGAACCTGAAGGGGAGGGTGAGGGGGAGCACAATATGACCATTTAGCTTCCTCTACCCTGGATATATCTGATTTTTTTGGAGTCTACTTGTGGTGATATTTCCTCAAGAGCCACATTATTAGTTATTTTAGTATTAGAGATGGATAAAGATGGAATTTTGCTTGCTTATTTTCAAAAGAAAGCTGAGAAATTTTGTTGACAAGCTATTCAGTGTTTCCCAGATGTTTTCAGGGTTATACAAGGGCATCGTAAGGCCTTCCTGGAGGTTCGCCCGCGTGTTCTGGCTCTTGGGGCTTCATTTTATCTGAAATTTCCTTGTAAGTGTCTTGTAATTTTTCAGGGTAAACAATATGTTTTCTTTGAGGTAGAACAATTATTAGAATTTCGAAAAGTCAAGACTTAAGTATTGTTTTTTTTTCACTGTCTCTTGACTTAGTTAATGGAGCTTAATTCTCACTTTAATCGGTAGCCCATCGGGTTTTTTTCTTTTCTTTTTTTCTTGTATACTGAGCATCTTCTTGATGTGGACTGGGGTTATGCTTATGTGTTATATGCTATAGTTTGTGTATGGTATATTGCTTTTATTTTTCCTGTTATATAATAAAGTGCTTCTATAAATTAAAAAAAAAATCTTCAAGCTATTGATCCTTTGGTTCTCTCTTCCACTGTTTCTTCATCTCTTTCCTCCTCTATGTTGTCTAAGTCTGTTGACGAGGGAGTAGTTCCCTATAACGCTGCACTCTCCTCTGCTCTGAATACTCTTGCTCCGCCCATGTCATGTCCTGTGAGGCATTCTGCACCCCAGCCCTGGCTTTCATCCACTACCCATTATCTATGTTCCTGTGCCCATTCTGCTGAGTGTGCTTGGTTCAAATCCCACTCCCTTGCAGACTTTCTACACTTCAAATTCATGCTTGTCTCTTTCCAGTCAGCCATAGCTCTTGCCAAGCAAGACTATTATGTCCATCTGACTAACTTTCTTGCCTCTGACTCTCGCCGTCTCTTTACTACTTTCAGCTCTCTCCTCAAAGTGCCTCCGCCTCTGACCCCTCCATCCCTTTCTGCTCAAATCCTGGCTTACTATTTCCATGACAAAATCCACAAGATCACCCTTCAATTCCCCACAAATTCAGCTACTTTCCCTCCTTCCCCTCTTCACTCCCAACTTTTCCCCCTACCTCTGCTACCCTCTCTTCTTTTCCAGTGATCTCTGAAGAGGAAACTGCACACCTTCTTTCTTCCTCCAAACTCACTACCTGCTCCTCTGATCCTATCCCCACCCGTCTCCTAAACCCCATCTCCTCCACAGTTGTCCCTTCCATCTCTCATATTCTCATCCTATCGCTCTCCACTGCAACTGTCCCTGCAGCCTTCAAACATGCCGTGGTCACACCCCTCCTCAAGAAACCCTCACTTGATCCCACCTGTCCTTCTAATTATCTACCCATCCCCCTCCTTCCCTTCATTTCTAAACTACTTGAACGCGCGGTTCACCTCCACTGCCTCAACTTCCTCTCCTCTCATGCCCTCCTGGATCCTCTCATGCCCTCCTGGCTTTTGTCCTTTACACTCTACTGAAATGGCTCTTGCCAAAGTCTCCAGTGACTTGTTCCTGGCAAAATCCAAGGGCCTTTATTCTGTCCTCATCCTATTTGACCTCTCTGCTGCTTTTGACACCGTTGACTGCAACCTTCTCCTTCATACCCTGTCCTCACTTAGTTTTAAGGGCTTTGTACTATCCTGGTTCTCCTCCTATCTCTCCTGGTTCTCCTATCTCTCACATCGCTCTCCGGCAATCCAGACCCGGATCTCTGCCTTTCTTTCTGACATTGCTGCTTGGATGTCTCACCACCATTTGAAATTGAACATGACCAAGACTGAACTTCTTATCTTTCCTCCTAAAACCCCCTCTCCTCTTCCTCCTTTCTCAGTCTCTATAGATAACTCTCTACTCCTCCCTGTTTCTTCGGCTCGCAACCTTGGGGTTGTCTTTGACTCCTCTCTCTCCTTCTCCACACACATCCATCTGATAGCTAAGACCTGCCGTTTCTTTCTCTAACATCAACAAAATCCGCCCATTCCTTTCTGAACACACTGCTAAGATGCTCATCCACTCCTTAATCACCTCCTGTCTTGACTACTGTAACCTGTGCCTTGCTGCTGGTCTCCCTTTGAATCATCTCTGTCCCCTTCAATCTGTTCAACACTCTGCTGCACGGCTAATCTTCCGCCAGCCTCGTCATGCCCATATTACCCCTCTTCTCAAGTCACTTCGTTGGCTCCCTATCCATTTCCACATCCAGTTCAAACTTCTCCTGCTGACCTATAAATGCTTCACTCTGCAGCTCCTTCCTATCTACCTTCTCTTATCTCGCCTTACACCCCCCCCCCCCCTTGGGAACTCTGCTGTTCTGGCAAACTGCTTCTATCTGCTGCTCGACTTGTCACCAGTGCCCGGAAATCCAATCATGTAACTCCCCTCCTTTTTCAGCTTCATTGGTTACCGCTCCGCTATAGGTTCAAATACAAGTTCCTCATTCTAACTCATAGGGTCATTCATACATTAAATCCTTTGTATCTGGCAAACCTTGTCTCTCTCCACACTCCTTATCGTCAACTCCGTTCACTACATGCCAATCGTCTGTCTCTTCCTTCCCCTTTACAGGCCCATCTAGAACAGACACGTCACACTGCATTCTTTTTTTCTCGGACCTTCACTTTGAAATGCCTTGCCATCTTCCCTCCAGTTGGAATCCTCATATCAAAATTTCAAAAACTTATTGAAAACATATTCCAACAGGCTTTTCACCTCCCTTCCAGTAGTACTGTTTAGTTATTGCTTATCTGTCTACTCCTAAGTGACCCTACTGGTCAATCTTTCCTTTTATTTTATTTTATTTTATAATTTATAATGTAACTAAACGTGTACATAGTTAACACAAGTTCCATGTAAAATATACAGAAGTATATTGATTTTTGTTCGATGTGAACCGCCCCTGATCTCTGGAAGGGGCGGTATATAAGAAACTGTTAAATAAATAAAATAAATAAATGGAGTTCCTTTCTTCCTATGGCGCTAGCATATTTTTTATTGTAAACCGCTGTCATGTTCCGACAAGGGCGGTATATAAAGTGTTAAATAAAGATAAAGATATCTGTGCCCTTCTCTTCTATTGCTAACTCCAGACTTCGCTCCTTTCATGTTGCTGCACCTTAAGCCTGGAATAAACAACCTTTGTCTTTACGCCAGGCACCTTAACTGACCCTTTTCAAATCCAAGCTGAAAACTCACTACTTCGCTACTGCTTCTGGATCTTGACTCACCTGATCTCCTTGTTTTTTACCTTTTTCCCCTTGTTTTATCCCTGTCTACACCTTATGTGTTGTCTGTCTTGACTAGATTGTAAGCTCTGATGAGCAGGAACTGTCACTTACATGTCTGTGCAGTGCTGTGTAGGACTTGTAGCACTATACAAATGCTCAGTAGTAGTAGTAAGGCAGCCGAGATCGAGACAGAGTTCGTGACCTGCACCCGTCTCTCTTGGAAAACCTCTTCCCTTCCCTGGAAGAAACAGGACAGTAAGAAACCTTTCTTCCAGAGGAATGGTTTCTCTTACCGGGGATACCCACCTTATCCACCTGCCCCTGAGCCGGCGCCCAGCAGCCAAGGCAAAGGGGGATCTCGGGGTCACCAGAAACCTAAGGGGCCCAAGACCCAACCACCAGCACCACCCCAGCCAGCCTCGGTTTTGACACCAAATGCATAGCCTCTCGCCTCCCGGAGGCACCTCCGCCGGTGGGAAGATGTTTGTCCCTTTTCGCCCCTGAGTGGGAGGTCATCACGTCAGACACCTGGGTCCTCTAGGTAGTCCGGGATGGTTATCATCTTCATCTGGACAGACTCCCTCCTCCCTTCTCCCCAGCGAAGCCTACTCTGCTTCCCTCGCACCAGACTTGCTTACAGCAAGAATTGAACAACCTCTTCAGTCAACAGGTGGTCGAAAGTGTCACGCTGCACCTTTGAGGTTAGGGGTTTTACTCCCATTACTTCCTCATTCTGAAGAGGATGGGGGGCCTGCGCCCCATCCTTGATCTCAGGAAGCTAAACAAATTTCTGGTGCGGGAGAAGTTCAGAATGCTATCGCTTGGCGTACTGCTGCCCTTCCTCTAGCAGTTCGATTGGCTATGCTCCTTGGATCTCAGAGATGCTTACGCCCACATCCCTATCCTCCCCAAGCACAGAAAGTACCTGCCTTTCAGGGTGCAGGGGGATCACTTCCAGTACAGAGTGTTCCTCTTCGGGCTCGCGTCTGCCCCGCAAGTCTTCACAAAATGCCTGTCAGTGGCCATAGCCCACCTCCAGCTGCAGGGCATATCCCTCTACCCTTACCTAGACAACTGAACATAAGAACATAAGATATGCCATACTGGGTCAGACCAATGTCCATCAAGCCCAGTATCCTGTTTCCAACAGTGGCCAATCTAGGTCATACGTACCTAGCAGTTTCCCCAAAAGACACAGGTTCCATAATGCTTGTATTGGGTCAAGCATTGATATCCTGGGTCCCTTCTTAATAATGGTTTATGGACCTTTCCTCCAGGAACGTGTCCAACCCTTTTTTAAACACGGCTACACTAGCAGCCTTTATTACATCCTCTGGTAACAAATTCCAGAGTTTGATTACACGTTGAGTGAAAAAATATTTTCTTTTATTAGTCTTAAATATTTTACCCTATAGCTTCATTGCATGTCCCCTAGTCTTTCTATATTCTGATAACGTAAACAATCGATCTACGTTTACCCATTCCACTCCGTTCATTAATTTATAGACTTCTATCATATCTCCCCTCAGCCGTCTCTTTTCCAGGTTAAAGAGTCCTAACCTTTTTAGCCTTTCTTCATAGGGGTATCCTTCCATCCCCTTTACCATTTTGGTGGCTCTTCTCTGAACCTTTTCTAATAACGCTATATCCTTTTTAAGATACGGTGACCAGAATTGCACACAATATTCAAGGTGCAGTCTCACCATGGAACGGTATAGAGGCATTATGATATCTTTTGTTTTATTTTCCATTCCTTTCCTTATCATACCTAGCATTCTATTTGCTCTCTTGGCCGCCGCTGCACACTGGGCCGAGGGTTTTAACATGTTATCCACAATGACGCCTAAATCTTTTTCCTGGGTGGTGGTTCCTAATGTGGAACCTTTCATCATGTAACCATAGTTTGGGTTGTTCTTCCCTAGGTGCATAACTTTGCACTTGTCCACATTAAATTTCATCTGCCATTTTGATGCCCAGTCTTCCAATTTATCAAGATCCTCTTGCAATTTTCCACAACCCTCTTGGGTTTTAACAACTTTAAATAGTTTTGTGTCATCTGCAAATTTGATAGCCTGATTTTAATGATAGTTCACAGATTACTAATAGCAGGTCTGCAATCTCACATTTCAGTTCTTTCAACACCCTTGGATGTATATCATCCGGCCCAGGTGATTTGCTACTCTTCAGTTTATCTAATAGTTGTAATACATCTTCCCGATGTATCGATATTTCCTTCAATTCTTCCGCACCTTTAAATACCACTTCAGTCATGGGTAACATCCCTACATCTTCCTCAGTAAAGACCGAAGCAAAGAATTCATTCAGTCTCTCTGCTATCGCCTTGTCGCCTCTTAGTGCCCCTTTGACCCCTTTATCATCTAACGGACCAACTGACTCTCTCACAGGTTTTTTGCTACAAATGTACTTGAAAAAGTGTTTATTACGCGTTTTTGCTTCCACAGCGAGCTTCTTCTCAAATTCTCCCTTTGCCTGCCTTATCAATGCTTTGCATTTAACTTGCCTGTGCTTGTGCTGTTTCCATGTTTCGTCATTTGGCTCTTTTTTCCATTTCCTGAAAGATGCTTTTTTGTCAACAACAGCCTCTAACCTCACCTTTAAACCATGCTGGCAGTTTTTTGGACTTCCTTCCACTTTTCTTAAAGCGTGGAATACAGCTGGTCTGGGCTATCAAGATAGTATTGTTCAACAACACCCAAGCTTGATGTAAGTATTTAACCTTTGCAACTGCTCCTTTTAGTTTTTTCTTAACTATTTTCCTCATTTTATCATAGTCTCCCTTTCAAAAGTTAAACGGTAGTACTGTGGATTTCCTTACTATCCCTCCTCCACTAATTAAATCCAATGCGATCATGCTATGATCACTATTGCCAAGTGACCCCAACATCCTTATCTCTTGCACCAGATCTGGTGTTCTACTAAGGAATAGGTCCAGTATGGCTTCCCCTCTGGTCTGTTCTTGAACCAGCTGCTCCAAGAAGCAGTCATTTATTTCATCTAGGAACTTTATCTCCCTAGCATGTCCTGCCAGTAACACTGATCCAGTCGATACCGGGGTAATTGAAATAACACTTATTAAAAGAGGGCTGCTACACAGTACCCTGTCCTGTGCTTCTGAGGTAAGCTGTGACCAACTTCCTGGTGATTAACAGTCCTTTCTTGGATAGAAGGAGTCTTTCAAAATGGCCTTTTGATCTGCCACCTGGCGTTAACACCTATTGAAAAAGTTTCACAGGTCTTTTGCCCCCTAGGTAGAAGGCCTCTTTGTAAAGGTCTCTAGAAGACTTTATTTGTTGCTCAAAGAATACTGACCCTGTTTTGCCTTTTATTTTAAGTTATATTCTGATATGATTTAAATTAAAGCTCTTTGCTGCTGCTAGGCTCTGACTTATTATGAAATTTAAACTACAAGCTCTCTGCTGGGTTATAAATTTAACCAGAAAGCTCTCTTCTGTGTTTTAAGTTTAAACTTAAACTGCTGCTACTAGGCCCCGACTGATTTAACAAATACACTGAGTTCACAGATTAATCAGCTTTAATCCAAAGAAGTCCCTTCAGAAAAATTCCCAGAAGTATATACTCAAAATTGCAGATCTCTCTCCAGAAGTAGCAGTCCCCTTTTCTAGTCCTTCAAGACTGACCTGAGCGCCATTTCAGCCAACTATGTCCCTTTCAAGGGTAAACCCCTCTTGGGCAGCCTCTGGTCTCCTGCTTCATGTGGAGTTGCTGCTGACAGAGTGCGACCTGAACATCGTGCTCATGCAGCTGACGTAGCCGCCCTGCAAACCGATGGCGAAGTGATTGCTTCAGCACCTCTCCTTGGAAGGTAGTCTTCCTGGTGGTGCTTACCTCGGCTTGGCGAGCCGGCAAGCTGCAAGCCCTCTTGGCTGCAGATCCCTACACCAGGTTCTACGGGAACAGGGTGGTCCTCCGAAGTCACCCCAAATTCCTACCGAAAGTTGTCTCTTATTTTCCATGTCAACTAAGAGATAGTCTTACTGACTTTCTTCCCGAGACCTCATGCCAACAGGGCATCGGCGGTCCTGCATAAGCTTGATTGCAAGAGGGCTCTTGCCTTCTACCTGCAGCTTACCCAGAGACATCGCAAGTCCAACCGGCTTTTCGTCATCTACAATCCTAACCGTCTGGGGTTTGCAGTCACCAAGCGTGCATTCTCTGTCTGGGTGGCGGACTGCATCACCTTCGCTCAGGCAAAGGCTGGGACCCCGCTGGAATGGCGGGTCACTGCACATGGTGTCCGTACCAAGGCGGCGTCAGTGGCTTCGCTGCGCTTAGTGTCTCTGGCAGAAATTTGCCAGGCTGAGACCCAGCGAATACCTTCGCTTCACATTACTGCCTGGAGAGGGAGTCCCGCCAGGACAGCGCCTTCGGCCATAATCTGTTTGGGGTATAAGCAACTCCTGCCCTCCGACCCTTTTTCTGTGCCTACTGGGAGCTTGGACCTCAGGACTTGGGCGTCCTTCGGATCATCTGCATCTGCTCATGGTTTCGCGGAGGCGCTTTTGCTTACAGGTTTCGGTAGCCTGTAGCTAGGGAGTCCCATAAGTGAGGACTGACTTCCTGCTTGTTCCTGGAGATAGCGTAGTTACTCACCTGTAACAGTTGTTCTCCAGGGACAGCAGGAATCAGTTCTCACTACCCTCCCACCTCCCCTGAAGAGTTGCTATTCTTATCCTTCCCTTGCCATCTGCTTAGTAGGGCTCTTGCTATGGGACCTGACTGAGCAAGATGGCACCCTTGGGCGGGAAGAGGACCACGGATGCGTGGCTGCAATCCTAAAGGCTTTCTTTGAAAGGTTTGGAATTGCTCCATGTGGGCGCCATCGATGCCGACATCTCCCATAAGTGAGGACTGATTCCTGCTGTCCCTGGAGAACACCTGTTACAGGTGAGTAACTATGCTTTCCACATGCATCATTAGTTAGACACTATCCACAAACTCCTCTAGTCCCTGGTTTTCAGGGACATACTTTAGCACTTCTCTTACCACCAAGTCCTCCATGCAGATGTCCCCGAGACTGCAAATGGAAGAAGGGGAAATGCATCATTGTGACACAATGGAAGTGTGCAGTTTTCAACTGTCCCTGATATAACCCTAAATTAGTAGTAGATGCTTCTACTACTTCATTGCCTGCCATCTAGCTTGATAAGCCTTTTAAATCGAGAGCTCGTTGCCCTTAATAACATCTTGGGTTTATACTACTTATATGATACTGTATACCATGCATGTTTTAAAACTCCCTTCTCATGTGTAGAGCGGATAGCACTTGGTTAGGTCATGTACGGGTGATTGCTGGGGAGGTAGTGACCCCAGGGTTCTTAGTGCCCATGGGTGTCTTTTGCCTGGCTGTGTTTATTTTTTTAACAGGTTTTTTTTATACTGCTTTATCATTTCAGTCAAAGCGGTTTACGTTGTAACTTAAACTTGGTAAAGTACATTAAACAGGGACATTGATAACTTGGATTTTTACATTGGTATTAAGTATATCTGGGGTGGTGGAGCAGTCCTTCATCTTGTGTCTTTGAATCTTGTTTTTATTTTTGTTAATATTTTGGCTGTTCATGAATGTAATATTGGTTATGTAGTAGTGGTTCTTGTTTTTATGTGCTGTACATTATATTAGCCATGCTGTAACCTGCGTTGGGCAGCTTTTTAAAAATCTCCGTGAAGCAGACTATGTTGAATAATTTACCCATATTTGTGTCCCCGTTTATGTTCATGTAAGTCTTCCCCGCCCCCTCCCCCATAGACATTATAACAATCTCCCATGGATTCATTCGTTTTTGTTGAAAAATAGTCCCATTAGAGACAGCAGCTATTAGAACCATATTAAAAAAACAAACCACAAAGCAAACAAACCCCTGGAATGTGTTTATCCTAACTATATTGCTTTATTTTGGTAAGGTTTTTATGATGCTTTTAAACTTCACTGAAATATAAAAATGCACATTAAAATGCAAGCAGTTACTGAAAATGCACAATAACAAGATGCTGTTTGGGGTGGAAGCAGAAGTAGACGAGGGGAAAAGAATGAACGGAGGAATCATAGCTGGTGAGATGATAAAGAATGGAAAGCTATGGGTGATATTCAGAATGCACAGGGATGAAGAAGAAAACCAATGGACCAAACTAGTGTGCATCAATAAACTTAAAACTTTCTCCTGAAAATAGATTGAATACGCCTTGGATGGGAGATCGATGGCAGCTTCATATAAAGGGAGAAATCACTTTGGCTTTTCTTAGGAAAGAAGACCAAAGGATTTACTTGGCATGCTACTTTGATGGTCACTAATTCTCTTTCTGAACTAATTTTGGATGTTAGTTGAACTTTAAGACAAAATATCCGTAGGGGAATATGGAATAGCAGGAGCTCCTTTCTTTTAAAAGCTACTTTTTGCAGATGGATTACATTTAATGAAGTTAGTTTTGATGTCTTGCACATTGTAATTATAAGATTATGCAAAATTGCATGATTGGACCCTCCCCCCCTTAAATTTCTAGTTTGCCTCTTTACATGAAAAGTACTGCTTTCTGTCCAGTGAACCACCATCTAGTTTTGCAGTGTCACGAGGTCACTTTGATTTCCACATCCTTTTCCTTTCTATCCTATACTTTTTTGCTCATACCAAGCAATGGAAGAGGACCACCACTGGGGGGCAAGGAGGTGCTGTACCTGAGGCAGTGAAGGATTAATGGCTTGCCCAAGACCCAAAGGAGCGGCAGTAGGATTTGAACTTGGCTTCCCTGGTTCTTAGCCCACTGCTCTTGCCATTAGACTGCTCCTCCATTGTGCTGTGCAGTGGCACAAGGCATGTTTTTGAATGGCGTGCTGCTGAGTAGTGGGAGATGGTAGAAGGTGGTAGAACTATTACTGCTTCCTACTTGACGGAGTTGGAGCCATGGCCCACTATTTCTAAATTCCTAAACTGTGGTACTGTGATTGAACTTTGAAACAAGGACAAAGCAAATTATTAAGCAGGGGTGGAAAATTCACAGGCAACAAATTGCCTAGATATATAATGGCATCTAGCACCTACCACTGGCTCAGGAGAACATAACAGACCTATGAAGCTATGAGTGAATCTGCAGACTGGCTAGAAAAGAGATGCCATTAGTTCAGAAAGCCTAGCAAGAAGCGAGTAATTGCTGACAGCCCAAGCCAGCTTGCAGTTTGTTTGGGCTAAAAGAGCAGTTCTTTATCACCGGCGTGGTGGTGCTAGGTCAGGGGGAGCAGTGGTAGCCTGCAGCTACACCCTGCCATGGAGTGGTAGGAGCAAAAAACTAAAAAAAATGAAGGAAAATCTCAAACCAAAATATTATCCAGAACCGAAAAGAAAAACAACAAAAAAGCAAACATGAAGAAAAAAAATATACAAAATCAGAAACAAAGAGCCAAAAGCGTTACAAAGAAAAGTTTCTTTTTGCCCTTGGGCTTAAACAAGTTTGGTTGGCGCTCTAGTTCTGTAGATATTTTTTCACCTCTAAGCTTCAGTGACCTAGTGGTGTGAATTTTCAACATTTCTGATATTTGTTTAAGTATTGCAGTATATTACTGCGATTTGCTTATTTTTTTCTGGCATTGCTTTATCTTTACAGATCTCATTAATGGAGCTCAAGAGCAGTGTGAATTGCCTCCTATGGATGGCTTCCCTCACTGTGAGGGTAAAGTGAAGGTAAGGAAAGTGTGTTGTGTTAGTGTTTTGTTGTTCTATTCCAACCAAGGCACTTACTTTACTAGGGGAAGAAAATCAAAGAATTCTTCAGGTAAAAGAAGATGGACTTATTACTAGAGCTCACAACAATGCAGCATAAAGACGATAGCACTGTGTAGACTCTGAGGCAACAGTAATTTGCTGAATAATGGATTAAATTAGACAGAATAAGGGTCTTCCTAATTACATGGCATGTAATAGTTGATAAGGAGTAGCTATCATTTGCTGTTAACACAATTTTTCCAGTCTGCTGAGGAAGAAAATAGCTGATATACTAGTGAGATTGTCACCTGTTATTCGTGCACAATGTGTTAAGTTGTGCCAGCTGAATGAATGTACAGATCTGATTAGAAATTATGAAATTTGTCTTGGAAGCTAGGTGCAGCCTGTTTCCTTGAAAGGGGGAGGTATGGTGTCCTCTGTACTTGCTCCCTAGAAACCTTCTTTAAATCTTGGTTTGGTGTTACTTTCTGCTTACCTGGATAAGATTGTACCCATTAAGCACTTCCAAGCTGCTTTTGTATGCACTTTTTTGCTAACTTTTTTTTGTGCTATTCCTGCATATCTATTTCTATAAGTCACATCATTTTAAGTAATTTTTGGATGAATTTAGCAGGATGTTTTGGCCACCTTTTTTAGACTATTTTTAATGCTGTCATGGCTGTTTTTCTTCACAATGTTTAGGGAACCTTTAATTACAAATGCAAAATTACATCCACTCAATACAATTGGATGAAATCATTGTTTGCATGTCTTTTGATTGCATGTCCTTAATTATACTGTTAAATGTAAAAAGTTAAATCTGTTCCCTGTAAAACAACTAGGACATGATTATCCATGTACCTTAAATTTTTTCTGTTCTCTGTAAACCGCACTTGATACTTGGGAAAGAGCGGTATATAAATGTGTGCTAAATAAATAAATAAATAAATAAATAAATAAAAGGCTAGGAAGTGGTTCATTTATAAGACATTTTTATTTTTAAGAGTGGGCAGTTGAGTGACTCGCTAGCTATCCTCTACACTGCCTTGTGAAAGATTGCTAGTTTTGCGTTAGACACCTCAGATTTGCTAGGGATGCTGTAGAGGTAGCATTCATAGCCACCCTAGGGTGAAGAAGTCATGATTATCTTAAACAGTGACACTTGTTAGCCAGAGATGGAGCCTGTGATACAGGATTTTGTGAAGAATACTTGGACATGGCTTCCATGGTTGCTGCAGTGACCAAGATAAAAATAATGGAACTGTGGGTTTAATAAAATGGAGAAACATTATCAGTTAGTTTCTAATGAAGGCTCGTGGCACCAATATCCCACCATGAGACTGATCCTCTGGGCTGCGGCAGCTGATGATGACTGTGCTTCTCATATCTTGCTGTCAATGCAGTTGAGGGGCCAGGGCACTTCAGCTGGCTGGCTGATGGCCTGGCACTGATGGCAGAGTCAAAAAAGCCTTTGAGCTTGTGTGGGGTGTGACTTTGGGTGCGTGGGATGAGGTTGTATGAGGTTTCCATAACTTAAGCGGCCTGTTGTGAAATAATCCCTTAAGTGGAGAAAGCAAGTGGATGCTAATTTTGGGCCTGTTTTATAAAGAGCAAAAGAAGTAAAGGAATGAATCCACTAGTCCAGAAGGGATAAAAACATGAAGCAGAGAACAAACCAGGCTAAAATGTCCAATATACACACAAACTTTATTAATGACCCAACATGGCCATGTTTCGGCTAGTTGCTTGCATTAGGGTCGTAAGTATGTTCAATGTGCGAAGATGGCTGAGGTAGGATGTGTGGGCTGAGCTCCTAGACCAGTGATGGCTAACCTTTTTGAGCCCGAGTGCCCAAACTGCCGCACAAAACCAAAGAATTTCCTCAAAGTGCCAGCACGTCATTTGCATAAGTGGTCTTATTTGCATAAATATTTGCATAATGTTACCATACACTAACTTTTAGTAAACATGTCTCTTAATGAGTGTATGGATAAAGAAAGACTAAAAGATTTCTACATTACTATAATCCAGTGCCAACCGCCAGGCACATTAGGAACTACTACAAACGCTGCCCATTTAGAACCCATAGCAAACCCGCCGTATCCTGACAGCATTACCAGGACTCACAAAGCACCATACCCTACCTATCAAAAGGCAACACTGCAAATATTAAACCAATACATTTCAGTGAATACTGGGGAAAGAGAACAAGTGGCAACGTCAAATAGGAATTTCCTCTTGTACCAAACAAAGCGCAGATGTTAATGATGCACATTTCCCAGAGCTGACATATTCCAGTTAATAAATTCAAAATAAAGAGATATCGTTCTACCTTTTGTGCATTTTTTTTCAGTTGCAATTGGTCCAGCCATTTTCTTCTGGTTTCTTCATGTTTTCTGCTAACTCTCCATCGTCTGCTGTCCATTTGTCCTTTCTTCTCTCTTCTAGTTTTTTTTCCATTCTCTCTCTCTCTACATCTGCTTTAACATACTAATCTTTCTCCTTTTGCTCTTTCCTCATTCCTATTTCATCCACACAAATTTTACCCCTCCATCCTCAATCCCCAATTACTCTCCCAATACCTGGCCAATTGTAGATTTTTCATCCCTCCTACACAAAATATTTTTCCCCTCTCCATTTTACTCTCCCAGCCCCATCCCATTCTAATCCTCCCCCAACATCAGCTCCCTTCTAGTTCCAGTCTCACCCAGCATCCATTCCCTTCTTCAAGCCCCCCACTTCCCCTCAGCCCATTTCCATTCCACGCCCCGTCCCCATCAGCTATTTGCAGTTCAAGCCCCCCACTTCCCCTCAGCCCATTTCCATTCCAAGCCCCATCCCCAACAGCTATTTGCAGTTCAAGCCCCCTTCCACTCAGCCCATTTACCGTCCAAGCAACCACCCCACCCATTACCAGTCCTAGCCCCCCATAGCCCACTCCCAGTCCTAATCCCACCAGCCCATTTCCAGTCCTAACCTCCCCATCAGCCCACTCCCAGTCCTAATCCCCCATCACTCAATTTTTAGTTTAAGCCCCCCCAGCGCCAATCACCACTCCTAACCCCCCCAGCGCCCATCACCACTCCTACCCCCCCAGCCCAGCGCCCATCACCACTCCTAACCCCCCCAGCCAGCCCAGTGTCCATCACCACTCCTAACCCCCCCAGCCCAGTGCCCATCACCACTCCTAACCCCCCCACCCCAGCCCATCACTACTCCTAACACCCCCCAGCCCAGCCCAGCCCAGCCCAACACTACTCCTACCCCCCCCAGCCCAGCCCAGCCCAGCCCATCACCACACCTACCCCCCCCCCCCCCCCCAGCCCAGCCCAGCCCAGGGAAAATTAAAAAAAAAAAGAAAACCTGTCTGCTGCCGCTGTCGGGGCCGCCGCGGCAGAATCGAGCGTGCCGCGGGGCCCCCCTGTACCCACGCGGCAGAGCCTGTCCTCCCCGTAGCAGCTCTCTCTTTGGAGCTGCAGTCAGACGCGCCGGCTTGCAGAGCGCGAGGGAAGAGTTCCCTCGCTGCTCTGTTAAGCCCGCGGGGGCTGATGGGAAGTTCCCATCAGCCCCCGCGGGCTTAACAGAGTCACGAAAGGGAAACTCTTCCCTTCGCGCTCTGCAAGCCGGCGCGTCTGACTGCAGCTCCAAAGAGAGAGCTGCTACGGGGAGGACAGGCTCTGCCGGGTGGGTACAGGGGGGCCCCGCGGCACGCTCGATTCTGCCGCGGCGGCCCCGACAACGGCAGCAGACAGGGTTGTTTTTTTTTTTCGATTGCGGACCTTCCCGCGTGCCAGCTGCAAGGCCTTCGCGTGCCACAGCTGGCACGCGTGCCATAGGTTCGCCATCGCTGTCCTAGACCCTGGAATGAGACCCAGGGCTGTCCCGTCCATTGTGTGAGAATGTTTGCACAGGGCCCTGCGCTTCAGGGGGTCCCATGTGAACGTCATTACCACACGGTGTTCATTGAAATGCTGGCTTCAGAGGTGAGCCGGGGAGGCCCACGTGAGACCCTGGCTCACCTCTGCACAGCCGCCAGCGTGAGGAGTGGCGTTCTCCCTCATGCTGGCAGCTGTGTTTTCGTGAAGCACCCGAGTGCCAGGAAATATCATTTAACCTTTCCCGGCATTCAGCACACTTCTTTAGAACACTGCTGCCAGTGTGAGGAAAATGCTGTTCTTCACTGGCGGCTGTGCAGAGGTGACCCGAGGCCTCCCTGGTTCACCTGTGAAGCTGGTTAGACAGGCATGGGGCTCTTCAGTGGGGGTGGGGGGGGGGGTCTAGGATAGGACTAGGAAATGGCCGATGAGGCTAGGATTGGAAATGGGCTGATGGGGGGGCTAGGATTGGAAATGAGCTGATTAGGGGGGCTAGGACTGGAAATGGGCTGAAGGGGGGGGCTGGAATTGGAAATGGGCTGATGAGAGGGAGCTTGGACTGGAAATGGACTGATGGGGAGGCTAGGATTGGAAATTGCTGATGGGGGGGCTAAGATTGGAAATGAGCTGAAGGGGGATGACTAGATTTGGAAATGGGCTGATGGCGGGATAGCATTGGAAAGGGGGGCTAGGATTGGAAATGGAATGATGGCGGAGAGCTTGGACTGGAAATTGGCTGATGGGGGCTGGAATAGGACTGGAAATTAGCTGATGGGGGGCTAGGATTGGAAATGGGCTGATTGGGGGAGCATAGTCTAGAAATGGGCTGACGGGAGGCTGGAATAGAACTGGAAATAGATGATGAGGGGCTAGGACTGGAAATGAGCTGACGGGGGGCTAGGACTGGAAATGGGCTGATGCGGGGGGCATGGGAGAAGGGAGCAGATGTGTGTGGGGCTGGAACTAGAAGGGAGCTGAAGTTGGGTGATAGCTAGAAGGGGATGGGGTTGGGGGAATGAGGATGGAGAGGAGAAAAGGATTTTGTGTGGGAGGGAAGAAAAATTTATGATTGGCCGGGTATTGGGAGAGTAAGTGGGGATTGAGTATGGAAGGGTGAAATTTGAGTGGATGATAAAGGAATAAAAAAGAGATGGAGGAAAGAGCAAAAAGGGAAAGATCAATATGTTAAAGCAGATATAGAGAGAGAATGGAAAAAATCTAGGAGAGAAGAAAGTATACATGGACAGCTAGCAGAAGACATGAAGAAACTAGAAGAAAGTGACTGGAGCAATTGCAACTGAAAAATAAAATGTCCAAACAACAAAATATAGAAAAATACTTCTATATTTTCAATTTATTAACTGGAATATGTCAGCTCTGGGAAATGTGTATCGCTAACGTCTTTGCATGTTTGTTTAGTACAAGAGAAAATTAATTTATAGTTTTATTTCTCCGGTGTTGTAAATTCCAAGTTTGGCTTTTGGGGTTCCCAATTTAATTGTCTTTCTATTTCTAAATTGTGATCCCTTGTTCTTTGTTTGACTGTCTATGTTTTGCATATGTAACCGAGTTGAGTATTCTGTTGTTGTAGTTTATATTTGACAGTGCCACTTGTTCTCTTTCCCTAGTAGGAGATGTATTGGTTTAATATTTGCAGTATTGCCTTTTTGATAGAGGTAGGGTTTGGTGCTTTGAGTCCTGGTAGTGCTGTAATGATAAGGCGGGTTTGCTATGGGTTCTAAATGGGTAGCATGTACTTCCTAATGTGCCGGCGATTGGCTCTGGAGTATAGTAATGTAGAAATCTGGTAGTCTTTCTTTATCCAGTCACTCATTAAGAGGCATGTTTACTAAATGTTATCGCATGTTAACATTATGCAAATGAGGCTCCTTATGCAAATGAGGCCCCACAATGAGTCTCCGCACATGGCCCGCATTCCCCTTGGGCCACCCCTGATGAGACTTCTATGATGTGTGTTGCACTTATCCTTTGTTGGAAGAGGTTTGTTCTCTGCTTCACTTCTTGTTTTAATCCCTGTTTTATAAAGACATATAGACACCTATTTGTCTTTATAAAATGCCAGGAGTAAACTGACAGAAATTGTGGTCGGTTTGAAGCTTCAGACATCTAAGTCTGCTAGGGAACAGATATAAATCTTCCACACAAAGTATGTGTTTACTTTCAAAATGTGTGTGTAAATCAACGTTGTCAACAAACTATCCGAATTTGTATGTCAGGCTTCATCTCTGCCCCTTTTCAAATCCATGCTAGAAGCTCACGTCTTTGAGGCTGCTTTAGGATCCTGATCCCTTGTTCTCCTTGTCCTTACCGCTCCCTGGTTGTACCCTTGTTCTCAGCTATTGTATTGTATGGCTTGATTAGATTGTAAGCTCTCCCAAGCAGGGACCATCGTCTTTGCCTGCATCTGTGTAGCACTGTATACACCTTGTAGTGCTTTATAAATGGTTAATAGAAGTAGTAGTTGTGTCCAAGATCTGCCCAGAACATGTCTACACACAGGTTATATAAGTATGTGCCTTCTTGGCACTGCGCCTCATTTTGCATGTGTAAACCCTGAAGTAATTTTTTTAAAGCTCTTTTAATGTGTAAAAAGGGGCTTTATGCATAGACAACGTTTGTTTGGTGGGGGGTTTTTGTTGGTTTTATAAAATTATCCCCTTGGCGTAAGGAGAATGTCTTTGAGTGTGTGTGTGTCAGGGACATTTCTTTGGGAAAGGGTGTAGTGGGGTTTGCCTTTGGAGTTGCATATGTGAACAAAGAGCCATTGAGGGGGAGGATAGTGTGTGTGTGTCTAAGTGAATAGAGAGGAAGGAAGGAGAGGAATGTGAACTGTATGGAAGGAAAGGATGAAGACTGGGAGAAAAAAGTAAAAAGACGGCACTGGGAAAGAGGACCTCACAGAAGAGCAACAGGAGAAAAGTAGAAAACATAGTAACATAGTAAATTACGGCAGATAAAGACCAGTATGGTTCATCTAGTCTGCCCAGTAAGATGGCAAAAGTAGGTGCACCTGTTGATCTCCAGGAACAAGCAGGAATGTAGTCTTCACATATGGTTATCGTCGGTACTGACAGAGCCTGTGCGGGAACGCTCCCCAGCGTCCGATTAGAAAGCTTTTGGGAGCATCCCACAGCGCCTGCGTGCTGCCTTCCTGCCTTTCCCAACTGCCTCTCTCCAGTTCTTCATTTTCCGCCGAGCCAGCAGGTTGTCGTTCCTGTCACCGCAGAAAAATTTTCCTGTTCTCCTTCTTTTTTGTGGTTGCGTCTGCCTTCCCTCGACGCTATACCGGTACCGCCGGTTCGTTCTTTCTTTCTTTTCCAAAAAAAAAAATATATATATATATTTTTCCAAACCTTTTTTCTTCAGGTGCATGCGCCATTTTGGGCCTTAGGCCCAAAGGTTTTCCCATACTATGGAAAAACCCGCCTCGGGTTTCAAGAAGCGCACCAAGTGTGGCGGTACCATATCCATCACCGACACCCATGAGTGGTGTCTTAAATGTTTAGGTCCTGACCACTCCATTTCGGAGTGTATGGCCTGTTCCATGATGTCTAAGAGGGGTCGACAAAACCGGGCTGCTAAGCTCAGCACCCTTTTTCCCTCGGATGCAGCCTCTGTGGCATCGACGTCTTCCAGGGCTTCGTCTTCCTCCCATGGATCTCAGGGAACTAAACATAAGTCCAGCCGGTCCTCAAAGGGTAGATCTCCTTCTAAGCATCGAGATGCCTCTGGCGTTGCCCTTGAGGGTTCTGTACCGGCAAAATTGCCACGGCGGGAGGCTTCGGCTTCCAAAGCTTTATCGGGGCTCCAGGATGTTCATGAGGCCTCAACCTCGGCAGAACCACTGGTACCATGCTCTGGGGTACCGGCTGTTTTCTCCGGTACCGATACCCAGGCATCGGCAGTGTCGATAGACCAGAGGTTCCTGGCTATTGAACGCAGTCTGGCGGCTCTCCTTGCGGCATAGACACCCTCGGAACCACGTCAGAGAGTTCAACCGGTTCCAGCGCCGGCATCAGTACCGGTACCGATAGCATCGGCACCAACGTCTGTGTCTGCATTGCCGGCACCCAGTCAAGCCATGCCTTCCGGTATCGATGCACCGGTACCGATCCCCCCCCCCCCCGGCACCGACTTCGGTCGGTACGGGTATCGTGCTCTACAAGAGCATCCGGACAAAAGGTACTTTGAATCCTCAGAGGAGTCTGAGGATTCTGACAGTTCTGTCGGTACCAGAGTACTTCTCCCTGAGGAGCCTTCCTCTCCCAAACGTAGGATGTCTCCTCCAGAAGATATCTCCTTTCAGGATTTTATCAGGGAGGTGGCTCGAGGGCTTTCCATTACTGTGGCTCCTGAAACAAAGCCCAGGGCAAAGGAATTGGAGATTCTACATTATCCCAAGGCTCCTAAGGAGGCAGCTACCTTGCCTATCCATGAGATCTTACATAATCTCATGTTAAGAATGTGGGAAACACCCCTTACCACCTCTCCTCACTCTCGTAGACTGGATACCATGTATCGAGTACCTCCGTGTCCTGGCTTCCAGAAGACTCAGCTTCCTCACCACACTATTGTAGTGGAGTCAGCTATGAGAAGGATCAGGAGTGCAAAGAGGCATGCCTCTAATCCTCCAGGAGGTGAGTGTAGAACTTTGGATGCCTTTGGATGTTGTACTTTCCAGGCTTCCATGCTTTCTGCCAGGATCAGTTCCTATATTTTATATATGGGAATGTTCCTTAAGGAAGTCACAGGAGATTTAGAGGTTTTGAGCCCTCTTCTTCCTGAAGATAAGAGGCAGGATTTTCTCACACTGGTTAAATATGCCCAGGATGTTTCTAAATTTGTCAATCGTGCAGCTTTTGACTGTTTTGAGTGCATAAGCAGAACCTCTGCCATTGCCATAAGTGCACATAGAATTGCCTGGCTCCAGGCATCCGATTTGGAGTGCGGGGTGCAGGACAAACTGGGCAATATTCCTTGTACAGGTGAGAATCTATTCGGCAAAAATTGACAAGAAAAGGCCAATGAGTTGGATGCTGATAACTCCACTTTGGATAGACTATCCAAAGCCACAGCTGATCCTGCAAGGAAAAAATCTTTCAAGAAACCATTCTTCTCCAAAAAGAAGAGGTTTTATCCCTCTTATCAGCAGGGACATTCTGCAGGTCAGTCTGTCCGGAAGACTCAGCAACCACCTAAACAAAGGAAAGCAAAGACTGCTAAGCCTCAACTGTCTCAGCAGTCTCAGCCTCCGCAAGGCCTTTGACTTCCATCTAGAGAACTTAGCCTTCCTGGCCCTCAACGGACCAGAACCTTCCACCATTCCAGGAAGGTTGTGTCACTTTGCCCCCAGATGGGGGCAGATAACAGCAGAACATTGGACTCTCTCCATTATAAAAGAGGGGTACAAGCTTCGCTTTCTCCGCATGCCCCCTCCCACAATGGTAAGACAGGTCAATTCTCAGACCTCTCTCATCAGCCTGTTAGATCAAGAGGTCACTATGCTTCTTGCCCAAGGGGCAATAGAAGAGGTACCCATTCCTCAACAGGGTACAGGGTTTTACTCCCCCTATTTACTTATCCCAAAGAAAACAGGGGGACACAGACCCATTTTAGATCTCAGAGAATTGAACAAATTCCTGTTCAAAGAGAAATTTAAGATGATTTCTCTGGGAACCCTGCTGCCGTACCTTCAGAGTCAGGATTGGCTTTGTTCTCTAGATCTCAAGGATGCGTACACCCATTTTCTCATCCATCCAACTAACAAAGTTCCTTCGGTTCCTTTTTCAAGGAAAGCACTACCAATACAGGGTGCTTCCTTTTGGCCTGGTCTCAGCACCAAGGGTATTTACAAAATGCATGGCTGTGGTAGCAGCATTTTTTCGCATTCTAGGAATGTTCGTCTTCCCCTACTTAGACGACTGGCTCATTCGAGCCCCTTCAGAGTCAGAGGCCAGGATTTCTCTATCTTGCACAATGCGTATCCTTCAGTATTTGTGTCTGGTCATAAACATCTCAAAATCCAGCCTAACTCCCACTCAGTCTCTAGAGTTCATAGGAGCTTTGTTGGATACCAGGAAAGCAAGGGCCTATCTCCCCCAGGGCCGCTGCCTTCGCATGGTGCAATTAGCTTCTCAAGCAGTGCTAAAGCCTCTTCTCACTGCTCGAGAAATGTTACAACTACTAGGCCACATGACATCTACCGTGCATGTAGTCCCTTATGCTCGCCTCCATATGAGAGCAGCCCAGTGGACTTTATCCACTCAATGGACCCAGGCATCAGGGTGCCTGTCAGACAAAATAGCAAACACAAATCGCTTTATTTTGTCCCTCCAATGGTGGCAGTCCACTCAAAACCTGTTGCTGGGGTCCCCATTTAAACAACCTTTACCCCAGGCAGCTCTCGCAACAGATGCTTCACCAATGGGTTGGGGAGCTCATCTGCAAGACCTCTCCACCCAAGGCACCTGGACTCTGCAGGAGACTCATCTACACATCAATCTCTTGGAGCTCAGAGCAATCTTCCTTGCTCTACGGGTGTTCCATACTCTGCTCAGCTACAAGACAGTCCTCATTCACACGGACAATCAAGTAGCCATGTTTTATGTGAACAAGCAGGAAGGAACAGGCTCTCTGTCGCTTTGCAATGAAGCTTTGCAGCTATGGGCCCTCGCCAGAGAGCATCAGATTCATCTCCTGGCAGTATATCTTCCAGGTATCCAAAACTCTTGGGCAGACAGACTCAGTCGAGTTCTGCCTCTACATGCTGACCAGGTGGCCAAGATTTTTCAAATTTGGGGAACCTCAGACATAGACCTCTTTGCAAGTTCGTTGAATGCCAGACTTCCCCAATTCTGTTCCAGAATTCCGGCTCAGGGCTCTCAGGCCAAGGATGCTTTCCTCCTTCATTGGGGTCAAGACTTCTTTTATGCCTTTCCACCCATTCCCCTGATTCCCAAAACCCTGTTCAAGCGTCAGAGAGACACAGGCCATATGATTCTTATAGCTCCACATTGGCCACGGCAATTGTGGTACCCTCTTCTTCTACATCTCTCTCAAGCTCCCTCTCTGCAGCTAGGGTCTGCTCCAGATCTCCTGTCTCAGGAGGACGGAATGTTATGGCATCCCAATCCGCAGTCTCTGCATCTCGGGGCTTGGTTGCTGAAGACCTAGATCTCCATGATCTTAACCTTTCTCAGCAAGTAAAGGATATCCTTTATGCTTCTAGAAAACCTTCCACAAGACGCTCTTATGCTTTCAAGTGGAAAAAGGTTTACCATATGGTGCTCGCAGAAGGGTCTTAGCCCTCTTGCGATACCTCTGGAATCATTACTAGAGTATCTCCTTCATTTATCCAATGCAGGACTTAAAACTAACTCAGTAAGAGTCCATTTAAGTGCTTTTGCAGCTTCTTTCAAGCCTTTAAATGGACAACCTATTTCCTCCCATCCTCTTATAACAAGATTTATGAGAGGCCTTCTTCTAACTAAGCCTCCCATTAGGCCACCACCGGTGGCATGGGACTTAAACCTGGTTCTTGGCCAGCTTATGAAGCCACCTCTCGAACCCTTGGCTCTTACCTCATTGAAATTCCTTTCTTGGAAAGTTATCTTTCTCATTGCAATCACATCAGCACGTCGCATTAGTGAGTTGCAGGCACTAGTGGCTAATCCTCCTTATACAAGGTTCCATCATGACGAGGTAGTCCTTAGGACTCATCCACACTTTATGCCAAAGGTGGTCTCGCCTTTTGATTTGAACCAAGCGGTCTGCCTGCCTGTGTTTTTTCCAAGGCCTCATGCATCAAATGCAGAAAGGAATCTTCATACTTTGGACTGTAAAAGAGCTTTAGCTTTTTACTTACAGAGAACACAGCAACATAGAAAGTCCTCTCAACTCTTTGTTGCTTTTGATCCTTCTCATCTAGGACTTCCAGCCTCCAAGAGAACACTGTCCAACTGGATTGCACAGTGTATTTCCTTTGCCTATCAAAGTAAAAATCTTCCTCTGGAGGGTCATGTCACAGCTCACAATGTGAGAGCCATGGTAGCTTCAATGGCTCATCTGTACTCTGTGTCTATCGACGACATCTGTCGAGCAGCCACTTGGGCCTTGGTTCATACCTTCACAGCCCATTACTGCTTGGACAAGGACTCCCGCCGGGATGCCTTGTTTGGTCAGGCTGTTCTCCAACACCTGTTCCATACCTAATCAACTCCTACCCACCATCCCTGGTAGGATGCCGGAGATTCATGTGGGGAAGTGGAGCCCTTTCACAGGGGCACACAGCTTCTGGGGTCTCTCCCTTGCATCCACAGCTAGGGAGTCCCCCATATGTGATGACTACATTCCTGATTGTTCCTGGAGATAGCATAGTTACTCACCTGTAACAAATGATCTCCGGGAACAGCAGGAATTTAGTCTTCACAACCCACCCACCTCCCCTATGAGTTGTATCTCTCTATCTCTTTCTCTTTTCCTCTCTCTCTCTCTCTTTGTCTCAGCTTTAAACTCAACTGGAGAGAGGCAGTTAGGAAAGGCGGGAAGGCAGCACGCAGGCGCTGTGGGATGCTCCCAAAAGCTTTCTAATTGGACGCTGGGGAGCGTTCCCGCGCAGGCTCCGTCGGTACCGACGATACCCATATGTGAAGACTAAATTCCTGCTGTTCCCAGAGATCACCTGTTAGAGGTGAGTAACTATGTTCTCCCTGCAGGCCACCCCTCCCCATGTCTTTGTTTAGGGGTGAACCCACCGCTCCGTGTAGTACACCCCTGTTTGTTGAGAAATTAGATAATTAAGTTTATTTTGATTTTATCCTGTTGCTGTAAACAGACTGAAAAGCAATATGAAGTCAAAGATTTAGATGGAAAAAGTAGGGAAACAATCATTTTATTTTCAGTTTTTAGTGATGGGAATGCAAACTTTGTGAATGCATTTTTCTTATATTTTTGCAATATTTTCTCTTAGGCTAAGTACACATATGTTTGTTTCTCCAGGGGTTTGAAACAGGAAGCAAATGCTTGGATTGGGAAGGGAGAGAAGCTAAAAGAGGAGAGTGTGCGAGGAAAGGGGTAGATTATTTTCTGAGGGAAAGAGAAAGGAGTGAATGTTGGGATGGAAAAAAGGTGCAGGAGGATAGTGGGTAGGAGTGAAGAGACAGTAGGAAAGATGCTGGAGAAGAGAGAAATTGTTGAGTTGTTGATGGTAAGGGATAGGAATGGACATGTAACCTTATAATGTCATTCCTGCATGGTTGTGGCTACATACTCACATAAATGACCTCTTTTATATATTTATTTATTTATTTACATTCTCTTATATACCGCGCTATTCTGCATCAGTGCGGTTTACATTGAACAAACTGAAATTACATGAACAGGGCATTATAACTTGGAGATAACTATTTACAGGGAACATGGGCTATGGAGGGTTAAGTGGCTTGCCCAAGACCACAAGGAGCACCTGTGGGGACTAGAAACCCCAGTCCTTCCGGCCCAAGGTTGCTGTCCTCTAGTGGGATTTGAACCCCCGACCTTCCGGCCTGAAGTACATTGCCCCAACCACTAGGCCACTCCTCCACTCCAATGATTTATAAAATACCAACTGGCGTAAAAGTTTGCAATTTGGCATCAAGGTGTGTACTTTGCTGGTGGGTATGCATGTGGGTGGAGTATGAGCTGAGCATGCCAAGTATGTGCCTAAATTATAAAATCCTATAACGTACAAATGTACTTGAAAAATGTAGGTGTGGACATATACACCTGCTCTAGGACTGGTGTAAATGTCTGCGCTTGCAATGTAAGCATCTTAGGCCACTTACGCTAGTATTTTATAGAGACAGGTGTGTGCCTACCTGTCTTTATGAAATAGGCTGAATATGGGCGCTTTAACTGGGCGCCCCCTTATAAAATTATCCTCACAAGGGATGAGGGATGTGGAGATGGAGGAGTAGAGGAAAGAGGTGTAAAGGGTACGAATTGTGGGCTGGGAGATGAAAGGAATAGAAAAGGTAAAAATTGTGCAGTGAAAAATAGAGATAGTAAAATAAGAGAGAGCTTGAGTCCATTCTGGCAGAGTAACAAGCTTGTGGGGAAGGGATGAGGCTGCCCTGCTACTTACTCACAATGATTATTGCCCAGTGTAGGGGCACATCGGCACCACACTTGGGAGAAACATTATAAGGAACCGCCAGAGTAAATGTTTATCTACTGACAGTTTCTGTTTTTTCTTTTCAGTGGATGAAGGATATGTGGCGATCAGATCCATGCTATTCAAGCTATGGAGTGGATGGGTCAACGTGTTCTTTTTTTATTTACCTCAGTGAGGTTCGTATTTAATTATATTTGCCACTTGAATGATGCATTATTACCAGTGTTTCTAAGCAGTTTGCAACAACATATAACAAATACATTGTTGATCCTCTCCATAATACATGCTCTGTAGAAACCCAATAAAACACACACATCCCAACCTCCTTATAGCATGTCCAGTGTACAGTAAAAAAAAAAAAAAAAAGCAGGAAGCATAAAGAAAATGGCAGCATTGTGCATAATACATCCTAATCTCTGTTCTTCCTCAAATCAGTCTGTTACCAAGTCGTGGAAGAAACACATTACACAAAGAGGTAAAAAAAAAATAAAGATGTTTTGAGCTTTATGCAAACCCCTCCCCCCCCTCCCCCCAAAAAACAGGTAACTAAACTCAAGCCTAAGCTGCAACAAAGAGTTCCAAATTTATAAAGCTTTCTCTGAAAAAAGATCTAGTCCAGGTGCCGGATTGTTTTCACAGCAGCTCTTTTGGCACTTGAAAACACTCCCACACTTTTTTTAAACTGGGACTAATGAAACTGACAAGCTGGTACATACCAACTTCCAGCCTTTTACAAATCAGTTTTATAGCTGACTATGTAGATTTTTACTTCTTTGTAGTTACATGAAAAAAAGCCTTCATACCATGCTACTGTAGTTGATGATTTATTTGTATTTAGCTCACGCCTTTCCAGTGGTAGCTCAAGGTGAGTTAGGTCCAGTAGGTATTTCCCTGTTCCCAGAGGGCTTACAATCTATTTGCACAAAAGAAGAGAAAAATTAATAATTCACTGATGCAAACTTATATTCACTAGAACTTCTGTGATAAATCTATATACATAGAAAATGCATATATACATAGCTGTGTGTGTAAGCATGTATGCTGCTGCAATGTCCAGCTGTGCGATCTGATGCAGCATGCGTTCCCCAGAGTTTTTCTTTTATCCCTGTTATGGTTGCAAAGCCATGGAAACTTTTTTTGGCAGCCCAGGGTGCTATATCATACAATGGGTGTCATCACTTTGAGGGTACTCGGCAAGATTTGTGGAGGAAACTCATCCTAGGCTAATATACTGCTTTTCTACCAGTCAGAGCGGTGTACATTCAGGTACTGTGTATATATTTTTCCCTTGTCCCCAAAGGGCTCACAATCTGTTCCTGAGGCAACGAAGGGTTAAGTGGCTTGCCCAAGGCCACAAGGAGCACTTGTGGGACTAGATACCCCAGTCCTTCCAGCCCAAGGTTACTGCCCTCTAGCAGGATTCAAACCCCTTGTCCTCCGACCCAAGGTAACTTGCCCCAACCACTAGGCCACTCTTCCCTCTCTCTCTCACCCTAAGTGGCTGAAGCTCTGTGTATCTCTTAGAGGGCGAGAAAGCGTAGTTACTCACCTTTAACAGGTGATCTCCGGGAACAGCAGGAATTTAGTCTTCACATATGGTATCGTTGGTACCGACGGAGCCCGCGCAGGAACGCTCCCCAGCGTCCAATAGGAAAGCCTTTGGGAGCATCCCACAGCGCATGCGTGCTGCCTTCCCGCCTCTGTACCTCTCTCATTTCAGTTGAGTTTATAGCTGAGACCAAAAGAGAGAAGTAGAGAAAGACAGAGACAACTCCTAGGAGAAGTGGGCAGGTTGTGAAGACTAAATTCCTGCTGTTCCCGGAGATCACCTCTTAAAGGTGAGTAACTACGCTATCTCCAGGAACAAGCAGGAATGTAGTCTGCACATATGGGGACTCCCCAGCTGAAAGATGCCAAGGGGTGACCCCAGCTAGCTGCAAACCCAGGTGAGATGGGTTATGCTTCCTCCCATAGACCTTAGGCATCCAAACTGTGGATGGTGGGTAGGAGTTGTATTAAATATGTAAGAGATGTTGTAGAACAGCCTGGCCAAATGAGGTAACCCGACGGGAGTCCTTGTCTAAGCAATAGTGGGCTGTGAAGGTATGCACAGAAGTCCAAATTGCTGCTTTGCAGATGTCATCAATAGAGACAGAACGAAGGTTAGCCGTTGAGGCTGCCATTGCTCTCACATTGTGAATCGTGACATGGCCTTCGAGAGAAAGGCCCTTACTCTGATATGTATAAGATATGCAATCTGCAATCCAATTTGACAGAGTTCTTTTAGAAACGAAGTCCCAAATGACTAGGGTCAAAAGCCACAAAAAGCTGAGAAGATTTTCTATGTGGCTTAGTTCTTTGGAGATAAAAACCAAGGCTCTTTTACAATCCAATGTGTGAAAATTCCTTTCCGCACTAGAGGCATGAAGCCTAGGGAAGAATATAGGAAAATAAGCCGACTGGTTTAAATGAAAAGGCGAAACCACCTTTGGCATAAAGTGAGGACTACTTTATCATGCTGAAACCTTGTATAAGGAGGGTCAGCTACTAATGCCTGTAGTTCACTAATGCATCTTGCAGAGGTGTGATGGCAATTAGGAAAATAACTTTCCATGAAAGAAACTTTAGGTCTGAAGTGGCTAAAGGTTCAAAGGGCGGTTTCATAAGCTGACCAAGAACAAGATTTAGATCCCATGCCACCGGTGGTGGTTTAATGGGAGGTTTTGGTAGAAGTAGGCTTCTCATAAATCTTGATATAAGTGGATGAGAGGAAATAGGTTGTCCATCGAAAGGTTTATGAAAAGCAGCAATAGCACTAAGATGGACCCTAACTGAATTTGTCTTCAGACCAGAAGTTGATAATTGTAGAAGATACTCTAGTAACAACTCTACAGGTACTAAAAGGGGGGTTAAGTCCCTTTTGTGAACACCAGATAGGGAACCGTTTCCACTTGAAAGCATAGGAATGTCTTGTGGAGGGTTTTCTTGAAGCCAGGAGGATATCCTTTACTTGTTGAGAAAGGTTAACATCCTGGAATTCTAGGCTTTCAGTAACCAGGCCCTGAGATGTAGAGACTGGGGATTGGGATGCAGTAAAGATCCGTCCTCCTGCGACAGGAGATCTGGAGCATTCCCCAACTCCAGAGGAGTGGTTTGAGAGAGACACAGAAGAAGAGGATACCACGTTTGCCGTGGCCAACGTGGAGCTATGAGTATCATACGACATCTGTCTCTCTGAAGTTTGAATAAAGTCTTGGGAATGAGGGGAATGGGTGGGAAGGCATAGAGGAAGTCCTATCCCCAGTAGAGTAGGAAAGCATCTCTTGCCTGACAGTTTTGAGCCGGAATTCTGGAACAGAATCGGGGAAGTTTGGCATTCTGTGGACTTGCAAAGAGGTCTAAATCTGGTGTTCTCCAGATTCGAAATACTCGAGCAAGCTGGTATGAGTGGAGGGACCACTCGTGTGGCAGCAGTATTTGACTGAGTTTGTCTGCCCACAAGTTTTGAATGCCCGGAAGGTATACCACAAACAGGTGAATTTGTAACTCTCTGGCGAGGGCCCATATTCGCAAAGTTTCATTGCATAGCGACAGAGAGCCTGTTCCGCCTTGCTTGTTCACATAGAACATAGCTACCTGATTGTCGGTTTGGACCAGAACTGTTTTGTTGCTGAGATGGTCCTGAAAGACTTGAATAGCATTGAAAATGGCTCTCAGCTCTAGGAGGTTTATGTGAAGGGAAACCTCCTGTGAGGTCCAAAGACCCTGAATGGAGAGATCGTGCAAGTGGGCTCCCCAACCCATCTTGGATGCATCTGCCATCAGAGTGGTTTGGCATAGAGGCTGCTGGAAAGGAGCGCCTACAAGGAGGTTTTCCAAGGATTGCCACCATTGCAGGGACGAAAGCAGACGTGTGGTAGTTCTGATTTTGTCTGTTAGTCGATCCGAGGCTTGTGACCACTGAGAGGAAAGGGTCCACTGAGCTGCTCGCATGTGGAGGTGAGCATAGGGAACCACATGGGCAGTGGATGCCATGTGTCCCAGCAGTTGAAGCATCTCCCGAGCAGTAAGGAATACCTTCATAGATGCTTGAGATGCCAGTTGTATTATACGTAGACAGCGTGGCTGGGGCAGGAAAGCCCTTGACTGCCGTGTGTCTAGACGAGCCCCTATGAATTCTAGAGATTGAGAGGGGGTGAGATGAGATTTTGGGAGGTTTATGTCCAGCCCCAAGTATTGAAGAATTCTCATTGTTCGAGAGAGACCGAAGCTGGCCTCTGAAGCTGTCGATGCTCAAATGAGTCAATCGTTTAAGTAAGGAAAAATGAATATTCCCAGAGTCCTCATAAATGCTGCTACCACTGCCATGCATTTTGTGAAGACTCTTGGAGCAGAGGCTAGTCCGAAGGGAAGAACTCTGTACTGGAAGTGTCTTCCTTGGACCAGGAATCGAAGGAACTTCCTGTTATCTGAGTGGATGAGAATATGCGTGTACGCATCTTTTAGATCTAGAGAACATAGTCAGTCCTGACTTTGGAGGTATGGTAAAAGTGTTCCGAGGGAGATCATTTTGAACTTTTCTTGGAACAAATATTTGTTTAATTCTCTGAGGTCTAATATAGGTCTGTCCCCCCCCCCCCCCATCTTCTTTGGAATAAGAAAGTAGGGGGAAAACCATGTACCCTGTTGGGGAATGGGTACTTCTTCGATTGCTCCTTGAGCTAAAAGTGATGTGACCTCCTGCCACAAGAGGTCGGTGGCAGGACCCTGAGAATTGAACTGTTTTATTATTGTAGGTGGGGGCAAGTTGAGAAAATGAAGCTTGTACCCCAGTTGTACAATGGACAGAGTCCATTTTTCTGATGTTATTTGTTGCCATCTTTTGGCAAAAAAAGCATAGTCTTCCTGGAATGGTCAAGGGTTCTGGACCTTTTAGAGGCAGAATGACTAAGTTTTCTAGATAGAAGTCAAAGACCCTGAGGGGGCTGGGTCTGTTGAGCCAGTTGAGCTTTTTGAGCTTGTGGCTTTCTTTGCTGTCTGTTCTGTTGTTGCCCCTTCTGAGGAACATGGAGCAGACAGTGAGTTTGATGGGTGTAAGATTGGTAAGGCTTCTTTTTCTTACAGAAAAAGGGGTGTTTGAATATTTTCTTCTTTGCTGGGTTGGCTGTAGACTTTGACAATTTGTTTAAAGTAGTATTGTCAGATTCAAGCTGATTAGTCTTGTCCTGCCAGTCCTTGCCAAAGAGATTTTCTCTTGTGCAAGGAATGTTTCCCAGCTTTTCTTGCACCCACTATTCTAAGTCTGATGCTTGAAGCCAAGCAATACGACGTGCTCCTATGGATATAGCAGAGGTTCTGCTAATACTTCCAAAACAATCAAAGGTAGCACAGTTCATGAATTTTGAGACATTCCGGGCATGCTTGACCAGAATAAGGTAGTCTGCTCTTTTTTCCTCCGAAACACAAGGGCTAAGGAGCTCTAAGTCTTGTGACTTCTTCCAGGAACGTTCCCATGTAAAGAATGTAGGAACTGATCCTGGCTCCTAACATGGAGGATTGAAAGCATCGACGGCCAAAGGCATCGAGAGTCCTAGATTCACGGCCTGGAGGATTAGAAGAATGTGTTTTAGCACTCTTGATCCTTTGCATAGCCGATTTCCACTACCATTGAATGGTGTGGTAACTGAGTGTTTTGAAAACCAGGGCAACTTGGCACTCGATACATAGTGTCAAGGCATCAGGAATGTGAAGATATTGTTAAAGGAATTTCCCACATTCTCAACATTAGATCATGTAAGATCTTGTGAATGGGAAGCATAGCTGCTTCCTTGGGAGCCATAGGATATTGTAGAATTCTTAATTCTTCTGCCCTAGGTTCCTTTTCTGGAATCACAGTGATTGCAAGACCCTTTGCTAAATCACGTATGAAATCCTGGAAGGATATATCCTCTGGAGGAGGCATTCTGCGTTGAGGAGAAGGAACCAAATCTTCTAATAGAGTCGCTCTGGTACCGGTAGAATCGTCAGAGTCATCGGAATCGGAAGACTCAAGCACCGGGTGCTCCTGTAACGCATGGTATCGGTACCGCTCGAAGTCGGTACCGAAATGTCTCAGTTCCTGATCCCCGATACCAGAGATCGGCATGGGGGAAAGCAGTCCTGTCGAAGCAGGTACTGTCGGTACCGGTACCGATACATGTTGAACCGTCTGTTGCGGTCTTAGCGGTACTGAAGCCGCTAAGAGGGCCGCTAGACTATGTTCGATAGTGAGGATTCTGTGATCCATCGCCCCTGCCGATGTCTGGGTGCCGGTACTGGTGGAAGCGGCTATGACCCCAGAACATGGCACCAGTAGTTCCGCAGAGGGAAATGCCAGTGGCATCTCGATACTTTGAAGGAGATTTACCCTTCGAGGACCGGCTAGTCTTAGAAGACTTCAATTTGGTTACCTGAGATCCATGGGAGGAAGATGAAGCCCTGGAAGACGTTGATGCAACTGACATCGTGTCGGTGGCAAAAAGGGTACCGAGTTTTGCAGTTCTATTCTGCATGCCCCTTTTGGTCATCCTTGTGCAGGAGAGACACTCCGTTGGACAATTTTCAGGGACCAAACATTTTAGACACCAATCATGGGTGTCTGTGACGGAAATGGTGCTGCCACATTTTGAGCATTTTTGGAAACCACTAGCTGGTTTCTCCATGCTTGAAGAAAAATGGGCCTAGTGCCCAAAATGGCGCCTAGCACCAGAAGCAGTGAAAGATCCCTGAAGGAATACAAGTTTGTGGGGGGGTTTTTAAGGAAAGAAGTGAACCGGCGGTACCGGTAGGCGTCGAATGAAGGCAGATGCGACCACAAAAAAAGAAGAAATAAAAGTAAATTTTCTGCAGTGACAGGGTACCACGTCCTGACGGCGCCGCGGAAAACGAAGAACTGAAGTGAGAGAGGTACAGAGGCGGGAAGGCAGCATGCATGCGCTGTGGGATGCTCCCAAAGGCTTTCCTATTGGACGCCGGGGAGCGTTCCCGCGCAGGCTCAGTCGGTACCGACGATACCCATATGTGAAGACTACATTCCTGCTTGTTCCTGGAGATTAAAGTTATCTCCAGGAACAAGCAGGAATGAGTCTTCACATATGGGTATGTCGGTACCGACGGAGTCTGCACGGGAACGCTTCCCAGTGTCCAATGAAAGAGCTTTTGGAAGCATCCCACCACGCCTGCGTGCTGCCTTCCCGCCTTTCCCAACTGCCTCTCCTCAGTTTTCGTTTTTCCGCGGAGCCGGCAGGACGTCCTCCTGTCACCGCAGAAAATTCTTGTTTTTTCTTTAGTTTTCTTGTGGTCGCGGCTGTCTCCCGACGCCACCGGTACAGCCGGTGTTTTCTTTTCTTTTCTTGTAAAATCTTCCTTTTTCAAGGAATATTTTTTCTTCATAGTGTCCCATGGTGTCTTAGGCCTTTGAGGCCTCTTCTTTTTCCTTCACTGTTAAGACTAGCCAGCCCTCGAGTGGTAGGTCTCATGCACTGCATGTAGATGGCTCCGGCCTTGCCCTCGAGGGCCCACTGGCTTCAAAACCCTGGCGGGAGTCTTCGGTCTCAAAAGCCTTTCAGGGGTTTCAGGTTGTTCCTGGGGTTCATCCCTCACAGAACATACCTGAGCCGTGTCCGGTGGTGGCATCCACTTCGATACCCCGACATCGGCACTGGTGTTGGATGAAACACTCCTCACCAGGGATGGTCATCTGGCGTCCTCGGTGCCTTCGGGACCGGTGGATACACTCCAGACTGACCGTTCATTATCGGTACCAGCACCGATACTACCACCGACGTCGGTACCCTCCAGACGTGCATCGATAGCCTCGCTTCCTTCGATGCCGAGTCTGGAATCGATCTCCAGTCTGGAGGACTGGGTACCAACTCGCCTTGGTACCGGCTCTCAGCGGTACCGAAGGCTCGGTTCCGATGATTCGGATCCGCAACTCTCGGTTCCCCCGAGGCCGATTGAGTTGCCACTAAATGACCTTCATTCACCGGTATCAGACACGGTACCGAAGTCGGTACCGATGTCCTCATTACCCTTACGGTCGGTGCCTTCCATGCTTCGCTTATCGATGCCAAGTTTAGAATCGTTCTCTAGTCTGGAAGACTCGGTACCAATACACTTTGGTACCGACACCGATCGATACCAGTGGCTCGGTACCGAGGATAGCACCCGGAGGTTTTCGGTTACCTCGGTACCGTTTGAACTGTCACCGATGACTGCTCCGATGTCTTTGTCGGGCTCGATTTCGACATCGGTACCGGTATCCACAGTAGCATCGTGGCCAACTCCTACCATGCTTTTTTCAACAGGATCGCTCCCTTCTATGCCAAGCTTGGAGTCGATATCTGGCATGGACAATGTGGTAATGACAGTCGCTGCCCCTGACAGCCAGTACCAGGGACCATCCTTTAAGCATTCCACACTGCACTGTGCAGGATATTCTATTCCTATATATCTGGATAGCTCTGTCGGTGCTCAGGCTAGTTCTTCAGATCTAACCTGTCCAAAGGAAATTCCTGTTGGGGAACCCTCTTTTCAGAGTTTCCTCCTGGATATAGCAAGATCTCTTGCCATTCCTATCCCAGGACATGATCCTGCACAGGGTTCTCTTTCTACCAAAGCAAAGGATAACATAATGCTTCCTTTGCATCATTCCTTGCAGGATCTCCTTCTAGGAATGTGGGAAACACCTTTAAGGGTACCCCCACCTTCCACAGCAACTGATCTCTTATATCAGGTGCCTCCCTCTCCAGGGTTTCAAAAGACTCAACTTCCTCATCATTCCATAGTTGTGGAATCAGCAATGAGGCGGGTAAAGAGCAAGAAAAAGCACTCTTTTTATCCGCCAGGTTGTGAGTCTAAGACACTTGATGCCTTTGGACGTCAAACCTTCCAGACATCTATGCTTTCTGCAAGAATTCTCTCATATATTTTCTATATGAGTCTATCTCTTGAGGAGGTCACAAAGCAATTACATCTTTTGACTCCTTCCCTTCCAGAGTCCAAGAGTGCAGACTATTCTTCACTGCTCAAGCATCTCCAGAATATCTCTTGGTTTCTTACTCGTGCTTCCCTAGACTCTTTTGAGTCTGTTAGCAGGACTTCTGCTATAACTATAGGGGCACGACGTAGAGCCTGGCTCCAAGCTTCAGACTTGGACAAATGGGCACAGCACAGACTGGGACATACTCCTTGCACTGGAGACAATCTTTTCAACAAGGAGTCTTTATGTCAGGTTGCTCAGTTCTCCACTGACTTACCTGTTCCTAGGGGCTGTTCTGCACCTTCTTCTGTCCCAGTAGGTAGGAAATGTCCTGCCAAACTTTCTTCCCATAGGAGAAGAAGGTTTTATGCATCATCTGCCCATCATACAGAGGTTCCCAAACAGGGGAAGCATCGTCCTGGTCTGCAGAGTTCAACCTCTCACCAGGCTCAGCAAACCCAGCAACCACAGGGTTTCTGATCAATCCATCAGATGCTTGTGACTCTTGGGATTAGAATCTGCAGTTGCTTCTTCTCAATAGAGGCAATCCACTGCTGTCATTCTAAATCCTAAACATGGATCTCTTCCTGAAAGACATCCATTCTTTCTATGTTCTTTGAGCTGTCAGGATGTTCATGCTTCTAGGTCACAGGATTCTCCTCTTTTTCCTTCTAGGGAAAGAGGTCTATCCACTATCAAACGATAGTTTCCTGTGCCAGCATGTCTTTTTTCCTTTCTATAAACTTACTACTTTGTAAGTTTTCTTCAGCTCCATTCTCTTTACCCTCTTACCAGGTTTTTCCTCTGTAAGAGCTGTATTGCTTCACTGGAGGGCTTTTTCTTCAGCCTCTCTAGTTTTCTTACTTTTCCAGTGCGGAGTTCTCTTCTCTGAGTTGACTCCTCTTTTTCAATCTTGCTTTGAAGCAGTTCATCAGACACGTCCAGAGTTTTCTACTCTTGTTTTGTCTGTTCTTTCTGTTTTTAATCAGTACCATTCTTTTGCTGTCTGGCAATCAGCTGCCAATGCAGGAGCCTTAATGTTTGGACCACTGGTTCTTGTCCACCAGCAACCAGATTTGTCCTCCATTAACATTCTGTCTGGTCTTAGTAGTGGCTCCAAGTCAGTGCTGTCATCTGTCTTGGAAATTTTTTCACTACAAGCTTGTTGGATTGTCTTCTCTTTCTGCCATCTCCATTCCCCTGGGTTTGGCAGCATAGTTGACATAGGTACTGGCTCTCCTGCAGCCAGTTCTATCTCCTCATTCTCCTACATCATGCTCTCTGCAAGTCTACAAAGAAGCTCTCCACTATGGGCCCTTGCTAGAGAGCATGGGGGGCTTTTTCTCCAACAGCTATACTAGATGGTTGAAAAAGGCTTTTTCAGTCATGTCTCCCATGACTAGAAAAGTTCTCCTTTTTAATATAAAGGACATAGGCCTCCTCTTACGTGAAAGCTTAAGGAGTTGCTAATTCCCTACTTTGGTCCATAGTATTTCCAATAGGGAATATATTTTCTCCTTACAGCTCGTCCTCATGGTAAGAATGCATGATACCTTTTTGCCCTTAAGCAGGGAATTGATTCTCTCTATATCTTCTCAAGTAAGTTCACCTTCTTGTTATTAGATGAATCTTTCCTCTCCATTTTCCTATGTGAATACCTTTTTGTAGGCATATCTCTGTCTGCTTCTTTGCAGACTTCCATATAGAGGCCTATATATTCATACCTATAGCACACATCTTACAGATGTCTATGTCTATCATTTGTGTGTATTTTATGCCCTTCATATCTCACTATAGATACATTCTCATATATCTATATGGTATATATATCTATATGATATATCTATATATCTTGTCACCCGTGAAGGTCCCCAGAGGCCAGAAGCATGGGTAATTCAGTGTGGCATGTTCTTCAGTAGCTGTGGAGTGTTATATAAAGGCGTTGCAGTGCCCCCTGGGACTTGTGGTTCCACAAACTAGCAAAAGAATGTAGTTGCTGTCAAGTGGTAAGGCTTAAAGACAGGACTTTTTATTCCCCTTCCCGGGGTTGGATTTCAAGCACATTGAAACAAAGTAACATAAAGACCATTCGTCTGGTACTAAATTAAAGAAACACTGGAACAAAAACTCTGCTTAACTTCAGCTTTGCAATGGACAAAAAGGAAAAGAAAACAGTCTCTTTCAAATCAAATACCTTTCTTCCTGTTTTCTTTACAAACACTTTTTACAGCACTTCAACATAAAGAAGTGATGGCATCAGCCATGGTATACGTACAGTCCATGCAGTTATCATAAGCAGGTTCCTCATAGGAATCACATTGCATTTCTTCAACACCGGAGTAAGTTTCCCTTGGACTGAAACTTCCGTTATTGTTAGAGTTCCTCCCTATAGCTCAGAGAGTTCCCTTCCTCCTCCCGACTAGAGTGGAATGGGTAACTACCATATTCTCTGTAGTTTCTTTCAGGAGAGCCACACAATTCTTGATAAGTGCAGGGAAATTCGTTATACTCTATTCCTCTTCTATTAGGATCAATAAGCCTACCTTCCAGCACTCTCTCTTCAGGGTTTCTCAGCCGAGCAGAGTTTTGCCCGTACGAAAGCCTTTTACTATGTTTCCCTTTCAGCTTTCCTCTTGGCACAAAACTATCTTCAGGATAGAGACTCTCTCCCTCTTGGTACCTGATGCTGGGCAACTTGGCTTTCCTCAGCCTGGTTCCAGGACTACCTCCTCTGCTCCCTCCGTAGCAAGGTTCCCTGGGATACTGTTCAGCTGTGCACTGCTTTCCAAAGCAGTCCCTCGTGGGCTCAACAGCTCTGTACTTCCCTGATAGTCTCTCTCTGTTACCAATGGTTCTTGAATGCCCTGGTGGTCTCTGCTCACTACTCTCTGGTAAGTGATTTTTAGCTGCGTATGTTCTGGTGTTTGTTTGGGCTCCACCCCTTCCCAGCTGCCCCTCATTCCCTAATGAGCTATGAGCTATCCTACTGTTTGGGCGTTCCCTCACACCTCGTGAAGCAGCTTGTGTACGTTGCCTATAGCAACCTTGGAGGCAGAGGGAGGAGCAAACCTCTTGCAGACCAAGGAGGAAGGAACAGAGCAAGAGATGTGGGTTGGAACCAGACTGCTTTATTGAAAATTAGTCCCTACGCGTTTCGGCTTACGCCTTCTTCGGGGGACATACAGCTACCAAAGAATAAACAACAAATAATATTAAAGTCGGAGAGGACAACATATTTCACAATGAGTAATTAATACATAGATACATTCAAAACAATAAATTAAGAAACATCAAAACGCATTACCAAATATATATTAAAAAAATATATATATATATATATTGGAAACCATATTGAAAATAAAATTAAAACAATAATTATTAAAATTAAATTAAAAATAAAATTAAAAACAGAAGGGCCGAGACAAAAACCAACAATCGTATTGACCATTTACGGGTTATGGTGCGAAATCTGATATATATATATTATACATATAAATATAATAAAAGTAAGAAACAATGGTGAGAACAATTAAAAAATGAAAAAATGAATGTATAACAATCATATATGCTAAGCCAAGACCAAAAGAAAATGAATTAAGAATTTAGATTACTCCAGATATATAAATAATATATGGTAACAATAAATATAAATCTGATAAAAGAATAAATAAATAAATAATACAATCATAGATGAAACAAAAATAAGAATAATAAATATAATAAATACATAAAATAATAATTAAAGATAATAAAAATATAGATATGAATAAAAAGTAAAAAATAATGGCAAGAAGATTATTAAAATTATATATAAAACCTACCAGTGCTGTGTCAGATGGAGTGTCTCATTGAGACAGTTTTTCAAATCACTCTAATGATAGCTGAAGAGAAAAGAGCTTACACCTTTTAGAGTGAATTATACAACCAATAATGAATAATCTGAAGTTAAACATTGCATAAAAATACAATTATAGAGAGGAGTGCAAAATACAAAAGAACATGTGTGTATGTATGACACTGAGTGGGATATTATATTCTGGAGATGAATTTAGTAAAAAATGGAAAGCTAAATGAATCTATATATAAAGCTGAGCAATCTATTATCATCCAATTTTGGATACATATTAAAATGAGTAAAAGAAATGCAAGACTTAAGAGAGATAATGTGATACAGAACTGTAAAAAGGATAAATGGTAAGAGACAACTTTAATTTCAATACATGTCGAATATTAAAGAACTGGCCAACATTAGAAGAGGAGGAGTGGTGTGCTCATCCTGGGTGATAGAACAATTTTAGTCAAAGCATGATAACAATGAAGACCAACCTAGTTGTAGGAATCAATACTGGTGAAAAAAACGGATCATTGTCCCGATGTTAAAAATAAAAGTGAAACCACTACCTGGCCGAAATGTCAGAAGTGTAGAAAACTGAAAGTGACGTGATAAGCTAAGTGAATTCATATAAATCAAAGTGCACAGTAACAATGAAGTATGTGAGATTGTAGGTTAATTATTAATATTAAAGAACCGGCATGTGAGACTCAGTGTAGGAGTAGCTGCAAACAAACGATCATTGTCCCGATGTTAAAAACGAAAGTGAAAACGCTACTTGGCCGAGGTATCAGAAGTGTAAAAAACTGAAGGTGACTTGATGAGCTTGGTGGATTATTGTAAATAAGAGTGCACTGGAACAATAAGAGATACAATATGTGATATTGTAAGTAAATTTTAATACATGTAAAGCTTAACTGAGTGCAAAGGAATAGCTACGAACAATCGATGTGAAATGAAGTCTGTAAAAGGCAGAACGAAGGAAACACAATGTATTCAAGTCTGTAATAAAATTGATGTTATAGACAAACCGTCTAAAGAGTCTAAAATAAACAGATCTGAACATGAACTCACTTTTTATCGTGGATACGACGTATGTGATCTTTCTTGTGAGCCACAAAGACTTATGTGCTGAGTACAGGCATGGCATACAAACAGTAAAGAGAGAGAGCTCAAAGTGACAACCAGTCTATATAAACGCTGTGTTTCGTGGTAAAAAAAAAATAATAATAAACAATGAAAATAAAAATAATAATAATAATAATAATTTTTATTTTTATTTTCATTGTTTATTATTTTTATTTTTATTTTTTACCACGATTTTTTGTAACACTGATAGATTTTATATGGACGTCATAACATCTTATCAACTAATGTCCAACTGGTTATATACTAGTTTTCTTATTTGACACTTCCTGGAATAGAATCCCCATAGATTTTCTTAATACCTTGTGTTATTCCTTTCACTACATCGAAGTCAGTAACAATATCTCTCCCTTTCCCATTGGCTGCTCATCAGTTATTTTTTGGTCAATTGGATTTGTTGTGGTTTGCTTTCCCTTCCTCGGTGTGTTCATGACTCCGCCCACATTCTTGACGTCATCCAAAAAGGCGCGAAACACAGCGTTTATATAGACTGGTTGTCACTTTGAGCTCTCTCTCTTTACTGTTTGTATGCCGTGCCTGTACTCAGCACATAAGTATTTGTGGCTCACAAGAAAGATCACATATGTCGTATCCACGATAAAAAGTGAGTTCATGTTCAGATCTGTTTATTTTAGACTCTTTAGACGGTTTGTCTATAACATCAATTTTATTACAGACTTGAATACATTGTGTTTCCTTCGTTCTGCCTTTTACAGACTTCATTTCACATCGATTGTTCGTAGCTATTCCTTTGCACTCAGTTAAGCTTTACATGTATTAAATTTTACTTACAATATCACATATTGTATCTCTTATTGTTCCAGTGCACTCTTATTTACAATAATCCACCAAGCTCATCAAATCACCTTCAGTTTTTTACACTTCTGATACCTCGGCCAAGTAGCGTCTTCACTTTCGTTTTTAACATCGGGACAATGATCGTTTGTTTGCAGCTACTCCTACACTGAGTCTCACATGCCGGTTCTTTAATATTAATAATTAACCTACAATCTCACATACTTCATTGTTACTGTGCACTTTGATTTATATGAATTCACTTAGCTTATCACGTCACTTTCAGTTTTCTACACTTCTGACATTTCGGCCAGGTAGTGGTTTCACTTTTATTTTTAACATCGGGACAATGATCCGTTTTTTTCACCAGTATTGATTCCTACAACTAGGTTGGTCTTCATTGTTATCATGCTTTGACTAAAATTGTTCTATCACCCAGGATGAGCACACCACTCCTCCTCTTCTAATGTTGGCCAGTTCTTTAATATTCGACATGTATTGAAATTAAAGTTGTCTCTTACCATTTATCCTTTTTACAGTTCTGTATCACATTATCTCTCTTAAGTCTTGCATTTCTTTTACTCATTTTAATATGTATCCAAAATTGGATGATAATAGATTGCTCAGCTTTATATATAGATTCATTTAGCTTTCCATTTTTTACTAAATTCATCTCCAGAATATAATATCCCACTCAGTGTCATACATACACACATGTTCTTTTGTATTTTGCACTCCTCTCTATAATTGTATTTTTATGCAATGTTTAACTTCAGATTATTCATTATTGGTTGTATAATTCACTCTAAAAGGTGTAAGCTCTTTTCTCTTCAGCTATCATTAGAGTGATTTGAAAAACTGTCTCAATGAGACACTCCATCTGACACAGCACTGGTAGGTTTTATATATAATTTTAATAATCTTCTTGCCATTATTTTTTACTTTTTATTCATATCTATATTTTTATTATCTTTTTTAATTATTATTTTATGTATTTATTATATTTATTCTTATTTTTGTTTCATCTATGATTGTATTATTTATTTATTTATTCTTTTATCAGATTTATATTTATTGTTACCATATATTATTTATATATCTGGAGTAATCTAAATTCTTAATTCATTTTCTTTTGGTCTTGGCTTAGCATATATGATTGTTATACATTCATTTTTCATTTTTAATTGTTCTCACCATTGTTTCTTACTTTTATTATATTTATATGTATAATATATATATAACAGATTTCGCACCATAACCCGTAAATGGTCAATACGATTGTTGGTTTTTGTCTCGGCCCTTCTGTTTTTAATTTTATTTTTAATTTAATTTTAATAATTATTGTTTTAATTTTATTTTCAATATGGTTTCCAATATATATATATATATTTTTTTTAATATATATTTGGTAATGCGTTTTGATGTTTCTTAATTTATTGTTTTGAATGTATCTATGTATTAATTACTCATTGTGAAATATGTTGTCCTCTCCGACTTTAATATTATTTGTTTATTCTTTGGTAGCTGTATGTCCCCCGAAGAAGGCGTAAGCCGAAACGCGTAGGGACTAATTTTCAATAAAGCAGTCTGGTTCCAACCCACATCTCTTGCTCTATAGCAACCTTGGGCCATGTGCAGATCTGATCTGTCAGTGTTAGCTCTGTTATGCTCAGAGTTTCCTATCTGCCTGGGCTCTGACTGCTCTACCCCATGACAATATCTATATCTATCTATATATATCTATCTGTATATCTATCTGTATCTATATGTATATCTATATATCTGTATATCTATATGTATATTGTCAGACGGCTGCCTGGGTGAGAATCTTCACAATCTTGGCAAGTGCATATATCTATATGATTTGCAAGGGATTGTGGGCAATGCAGTTCATTCACACCAGACACAGCTGCTGACAATAATTTAGTTGTGCTCAAGTGTTAAAGCCAATAAGATATTTATTTATGGGGTTATTTCTCCCAACACAGATATGCTTGGTAGCACAAAAATCAGGTTACTTGCTTCCAGTGTTTAACTTGGAAAAACAAAATCAAACTCAGGAAAACAACATTCAAACTTGTCAGGCATTAGCTAATGTTTTCTTAGCATATATCAAACAACAAACCAAAAGCTACAAAGAGAAAAAAAACTGTTCTTTTCAGGTTAACTTCTTATATCTTCCCACATAGATTCAGAAGTGATTCTCTCCTAGCTCACAAGCAATTAGGGAAGGCTCAATTGCTAGCAGTTATCCAGCTGAAACCCCTTAGCTGGCTTGCTTTCTACTGCGTGGGTCAAATCCTGCTTCAGGAGCTTTCCTGAGTAGATTAAAGAACAAGTTTGTATTTCTTTGTGATGGTTGCTGTACTTTATAACAGAAAGTTACCAAAGGAGTTTAGACAGAGAGCAGTCCATGTAAACAGAATCTTCAACTGCTATCATTTCCCCTTCTTCAGCAAGCATGGGTTCAATATCATGGATTGGCACAGATGAGTCTCTCAATGGAGCACTTTCAGGAGAATACTTGTTTCCCTGCTGTCTTTCAAGGTTATAGCTAGGGCATAGATCAGTGTTCATACCTGAGCTTCCATTGCTGTTAGAGTTCCTCTCTATATAGCCTGGCCAGTATGTAGTCCAGTTCTTATGTCCAGCCTTCCAATCCAGATCCCTGGACACTGGATCTCTCTTCACATACCTTCTGGGACGGGTCTTAGGGTCCCTTCCACGTGCAGCCGTCTCTCTCACAGATACCGTCTGGTGATTCCTAGCTCTGCAGCACCATTCCTCTGGCTTCCCCCAGTCCAATGGTGTATGCTGGCCCTTGGAATGCCTCCCAGTATACGTACTGCTCTGGACTCTTTTAGACCTCTCAAAGGCTTTTCTCTTCCTTCTTCCAAAGGGTTTCTTTCCCTCTCTGTCCGTCCGGTTTGGCTTCTGCTTCTGATGATGATGATCCTCAGGATCCAGCTCAAGCTGATTCTCAGGATATCCAAGGTGATCATGAAGATGGTCATCTGTAGAATAAACTCTACCTTTATTCTGCTTAGATGAGTGCTCCTCCCTAATACAGCGCAGCTGTGCTGAATCAGGCCCTGCCCTTTGAGATGAGTGCTTAGGGATTACCTCATAGCCCTCCTGATTGAACACACGTTCCCCCACTTCAGCTCCTCTAATGGCTGTTGGAAACCTGGTGCATTCTGGGACTGGTAGTCTTTTATAAGAAAATTCTGTTTTCTTATTTCTACCAGAACTGACAGGTTGCTTGTTCAGAGTCACTTCACCTTTTCTATAGCTCCTTCCTGAGCTATGATAAGCTTCCTTATCACAATATCTATATCTATATATATCTATATCTGTATATCTATGTATATGTATATCTATGTATATGTATATCTATCTGTATTTGTTGAGATATTTTACTATCGGTAGATATGTATTCTGCTTTATCTACCTGACTGTCGAGGCTCATATAGCTATATGATTCTGACAGATGGGCTTACCCATACTTATGCTATCCAGCATGTTTTGGGGTCCTACACTCACAACCACTTTGGTGGTAGTTAACACCTACCATAACCTTAAGGTTAGGTACCTCTGAAGCTCTCCATGTTCTAATTTTTCTCCCAGCTGATTCAGTTAGGAGAGACATTGCGGATCTTCAGCTAATCACAGGCTCTAACGCCTCCGGCGTTTGTCCTTTCTTTTGGGATACAAGGGGTTCCCATACCCTTTCTCCCCACAAGGACTGGGCCTGTTTGTCCAAATCGGTTAGCCTTTCTCTTTTTGTTCCTAAGAGTGAGCCACTCTGCTGCCAAAATAGTTTGGCTTTCATCATAAAGCCTTCAGCTGAAGGCCCACCGTTTTTGTACTACCCCAGTTTTTCCTACTGGGATTACCTGTTACCTTTCAGGATTCTGACCTCCATTGCTTTTCCTGCAGGTTTACTACCTCCACTTACAGTGAGGTCCTTCTCGAGGTTCCTCTACTGGGTTCCCCAGTAGATCCCATGAACCTCCATACTTCTCTGAAGTCCTGTTAGGGGAGGTCCATATTGCAATATTTTTTCTTTGCAATATCATTGATGACAATTATCATCCACACATGGACTCCTTGTCTGCAATCCTATGCTAGGTTAACTGTTCCACAGCACCTTTCTCTCTTCAACTCCTACCCTCCATCCTCAGGATGCCTGGTGTTGTGGGGGATAGCATATTCCAACCTATGACATGCTGGGACTCCAGGCATCTCAGCTTGGGAGTCCCCATAAGTGAAGACTCATTCCTGCTTGTTCCTGGAGATAGCACAGTTACTTACCTGTAACAGGTGATCTCTGGGAACAGCAGGAATAAGTCTTCACAACCCACCCACCACCCCAGGAGTTGTATCTCTATCTATCTTTCCTTTCCTCTCTCTGTCTCAGCTTTAAAACTTAACTGAGGAGAGGCAGTTGGGAAAGGCGGGAAGGCAGCACGCAGGCATGGTGGGATGCTTCCAAAAGCTCTTTGATTGGATGCTGGGAAGCGTTCCCGCGCAGACTCCGTCGGTACCGACGTACCCATATATGAAGACTTATTCCTGCTGTTCCCAGAGATCACCTGTTACAGGTAAGTAACTGTGCTTTCTCCTCAAGTCTTGCTGAGTACCCATTGCTGGTGAATTCTACTATGCATGTTTTTTAATTATTTTACAGTTTAATGTATCGTGTGAAAAATAAGTGTTGATTCTTGCATAGTTTTGTTTTTTCCCCACCCACAATTTTTGGGCACACAATTCCCTGGGGTGTGTGTTTGTGTATAGATAGATAGATGGAATCCTCTCCTTGTTTAGTGATATGGAAAAACTGTGGCAAACTTGGTTTTATGGCTATAGTATTAATCGTGATGGTGTTGCATTTTGATTATCATCACCTGTTTTCCAGGTGACATATCTTCATGTTAACTCGAGCAAGTGATTACTCGCTGCTTTTGATGAAGCCCCAGGTGTTTCCCTGCACCAGAGAAGATAATTAGTTAGAGTTCAGTTACATAATTTTATGTTGCAGCAGTGTACAGAATACACCTCCATGGTGAAGAATAGAATGTTGGAGGCTGTATGTATCTAGTTTAACACGAGGAAGGCTCTAGTTCCCAAGTGCCTCTGCTTTGCTGGCATATGGGTCTTCTTTTCCACCCCCCCAGATAAATTTGACTGAAATGTAGCAGTACAGTTGACACCTCTGTAAGAGACAGTCCCCCAAACATTTGGCAAAATCTGGCCATAGAGCTTTCCCCTGATGCATCCAAAAGCAGTGACAGTTTGCAAAATGAGGTAAGAATTGGGCCTTCATGGGAACTATTCTACTTTATAGTAGCAATGTTTAAATTTCAGGTATGAAATTAATTCTGGAACATAAATTATCATTTTGCCACCATTTTTAAATACATCTGGTCAGATTACAGTAAGTCATGATGGGCCAGCCCCGTAGCACTGCCATATGGAATAATGTGGGTTTGATTCCTGTGTCAGGTCTTTGATCCATAGATAGTAAGGATGGTGGTATTTGCAAAGATGGTGCTCACAACCCTGGAGAGGCCTTACCCTCAGTAGCCAAATTCAGGGTCTGCTGTTGTCTGGTTCCAGAAAGAGCATTTATCATGCCCCAGTCTGTGGAGTGTCATTGTAATGATTGGCCTGGAATATAATTTGGGAGGAGAAATAAAATATTTTTTAAAAATGAATAAATCAACGCGTTAAAAATGAAGGGTCATGGCATCAGATCCCAGCCCTAGTTCTAACTGAGCTGGAAGTCCAAAGGTACAGGAATAGATATAAAAAGACACTAATTGTTGTGGCAGATTCAAGAAAATTAAATGTGTTTAAGTATAAAATTACAGAACAACCATGTTCTCCGGGAACAAACAGGAAGTCAGTCTTCACATATGGGTGACATCTGCGCCATTGGAGCCCTCGCGGAAGCATCTCCCCATCTTTCAAAGAAAGCCTTTGGGAGATGCCACTACGAATGCATGGTCCCCTCCTGCCCAAGGGTGCCATCTTGCTCAGTCTCCTTTATTCTGCGGAGTCCTTCAGATGTCTGTCTGGTTTCCCCTGGAAAATGTTGATTTTTTTTTTTTTCTTGACCTGAGTTTCATACTCTCCCGGTTTGGCACAGATACTCTTCCCACCACCTGAGCTTGTTGTCTCTGGCATCGAGCCTCTGGTTCCTACTTTATCTTTTTGGCGCCTTCGTGCCCTTTTCCCAGCTGGCAGCACCGCGGGTCTTCAACCTTGCTAGGGTACTTTTTTCACCATGGCTACCAGTGGGTTTAAGAAGTGTGATCGGTGTACCAAAATCATGTCCCTTACCGATGCACACGCCTGCTGCATAGGGCCGGACCACCACCCCATGGCATGCGGTCTCTGTAAAAAGATGTCCACCAAGGCCCTCGAGCTGTCAGCAGCACCATGTGTGCAGTGCCTCATGGGTACTGGAGGGGCTAACTTATACCATTACACACAGCAGATAGTTTAGGCAGAGACTTGCAGGCTCTTTGAATCCAGGCATTACTATGTAGAGAGGTATAGAGCTGTAGCGTATTGGTTAAGCAGGGGACAAGAGTCCAAGTCCCATTTGTTCATTTTGCGCCTGTGTGCTACTCAGGTCATTTCCCTGCCTGTAACAGTCCTGGCTCTACTGTATCTTTCAGACACTCATCCTTCTACTTTTTTATGCGTACTAGCCACACTTTAAGCTTTTCCCAGAGTCCCTGATATCTTTGAAGGCCAAGGCCTACTCTGAACTCACGGAATCCCGGGGCGCCCTTGCGGACCCTGATTGACGCCGTGGCTCCTCAGAAAGGGGGTCTCCTTGAAGGTCTCCTTGAAGGCGGTGTCCCTGGATTGTTCAACAGGTCAGGTAAGCCCCGAACCAGGTCCTGCAGTCATAGACGCTTGCCCGAGGTATCTGAGTCTGAGCAACCTAACAAGGTCCCCCAGAAGGAATTGACCACAGATTGGCCTCGGACACCAAAACCATTCCTCGTTGAGGACTCCCCCCTCAGAATTCCAATGGCTGACGAACCTTCTGGACTCAGAATCAGAATGGCGGCCCTGGAGCGCAGTTTGTTTGCCTTCATGGACCAGCAGCGTGCATGGCTATCTAGTACCACCAGTTCTTCCACCCAGACCACCGGGTCATTGATGTCGAGAATGTCCCCGAAGGCCGAGCTGATCCTCGAGACCATTCGGCCTCGAGTCTGTCCTCGGCAGAGGCCTCAATCCGGCTCCCATTCGACGGGACAGAGGTCCTCCACGGCTAGCGCACATGGCACCAGCTGTGGGGCTTCCAAGGGATGCGGGCAGGGCTTTGGCCCGGAGCTTGCATACCACCCTTCCCTCGAGTCTGACAGACTACTCAGAAAGAGCATTCTTCTGGAGTTCATAAGATGTGACATGTATTGGCAACTTGTCAAGTTTAATTTGAAATTCCTTTTAATCAGGACTGTGGTTCCAAATAGTGAGAGAGATTTATTTTTCTTTCTGCTACATTTTCTTAATCTCTGACTGAATTTCTTGGTACTTGATGATTTTCTCCCTTTCTACATGATTCACAGAGTAATCGCTTGGAACTGACACCGCTATTATCAATGCCATACTGGTATTTTTCTCCTTTACCATTGTCAAGCTTCCTTGCATCCAGCTTCATATCAGTCAGCATGGAAGTATCGCAGATGGTCATAACCTCTTCATAGTCAGTTATGCTTGTAGGGTTGTGTTTCTGGTGCTTTTCCAGTACAGTGATATGATGTTTACAGAGTTTCCAATAAATGAGACATGCCACTTTATTGTGCCTTTTTGTATAGAAATTTTCTGTCATCAGAACTTCTCATCTAGCTATGAGATGAGTAACTGTTTCCAGCTCTTTCTTACAGAATCCACTTATGTTTGTCTTGCCAGTTTTTTCTGTGCTTGCTCTAAACCAGTGGTTCTCAACCCAGTCCTGTGGGACCCCTAGTGCAGTTGGGATTTCAGTGTGTCCACAATTTTATTTATTTATTTTATTTATTTAGTAAATACTTGTATACCGCTGTTTCCTACGATCAACAGCGGTTTACTTTACAGAATCATAATGCATTGTATAATACATTGAGATTTTTAGTTTTACATTTTGATTAGACAATGATTTACGTAACACGGGATAAACAGTTGGATACAATATACAGTTGATTATTATAGCACACAGATCAGGGTATACATTTGATTTCAGTAGGTTGGGGGGCCAAATATACATTATATACAGTATTGACTTCCAAAGAGTACAGGCTAGCACATGACTATATGCTATTAGATTTTATGCTGTCACGGGCGGTAGAGTTCATCTGGTTGAGGTAGGGTATTGCAGTTAGATCAGGTTGTAGTGGGTTTGAAACAGGTATGTTTTAAGCTTTCGTCTAAATTCAGTCAGGCTGTTTGTGAGTCTTAATTCATGCGGTAGTTGGTTCCATTGGATTGGCGCTGTGTATGTGAACGCTCGCTTGCTTGTTTCGGCCTTGACAGATCGAATGCTTGTCGGGATACACAGGGTGTTGAGATTCGTAGTTCTCCTGCTCCTGTTGCATGGTTGGATAGTGATTAGGTTATTGAGGTAGGATGGTGCGATGCCATGGATGTGTTTATGTTTATGTTTATTAAAATTTGATATACCGCCCATCCAGAAAGATCAGAACGGTTTACAATATAAAATCACATAAAACACTCAAAAATAAAAACAATTAAAAACAGGTTGTGATGATCTGTTTGTAGATGATGCGGGCGGCCACTGGGAGCCAATGCAGGTCCATTAGTACTGGGGTTATGTGGTCGGTGACTTTCTTTTCCATGATGACTCTTGCAGCCACGTTCTGGGCCATTTGCAGGATACTTAGTGTGTTCTTTGGAAGCCCTAGTAGAATGGCATTGCTGTAGTCCAGGTGTGGAATGATTAGTGCTTGAGCAACAGATCTAAAGTCGGATTTGTCAAGGATATTGCGAAGTGGTTGTAGAATTTTGAGTTTGTAAAAGATGGCTCGGTTAACTGATCTGAGGTGTTTGTCCAACCTGAGATTACAGTCTAGTAGGACTCCTAGATACTTTATTACAGGCTTCGTGTGGTATATGTTTTTGTTAAGAGTGACTGTGGTGGGTGGGATGAAATTGGCTTTCTTGGAAATGAACATGACCTCTGTTTTTTTGTGGTTTATTGACATGTTGTTTTGCTGAAGCCATAATTGGAGCATGTCAAGCCATATTTCTAGTGGACCGAAGTTAGGCTGTGTTATGTCAAGCTGTGTGTATAGCATCACATCGTCGGCATATATGTGGTATTTGATGTTGCATTTCTGGAAGATATCGCAGACCGGCTTTATATACAAATTGAACAGTAGTGATGAGAGGGCAGACCCTTGGGGGATCCCTTGGGTTTGGGGGAAGGCATCAGCTTTGTCGTTGTTGAATTGTACTTGTTGCATCCTATTGGATATATATGAAGTGAACCATTTTAAGGGGGTCCCTGAAATACCCAGCGAGGCCAGGCGGTCCAATAGGGTGTTGTGATGCACTGTATCGAATGCCGCTGAGATGTCAATGAATATGAGTATGAACATGGAGTTTTTGTTCTCGAGGCCCCTAAGTAGGTTGTCAAGGAGTGCCAGCAGTAGTGTTTCTACTCCGTGATTCTGACGGAATCCATATTGATGCTCATCTAAGGCTTTTCTCTCATCCATGTGATCTTGTAGTTGGTGCTGAACCGCTTTTTCAATCGTTTTTGCTAGGAATGCTATGCTTGAAATTGGGCGGTATGATGCAGGATCACTTTTGTTGAGCGACTTGTTCTTTAATATGGGTCTTATAATTGATTTCTTGAGTTGAGTCGGCATGCTTCCTTGTTGTAGTGATTGGTTGACAATGTGCGCGATGGGTTTTGCATTGTCTTTCTTAGTTGCTTTCATCCAGGCGGCTGGGCATGGGTCGAGGGGTGAGGTAGTGGTGTTTAAGTTGGTTATGATGTTTAAGATTTGTTGCTCACCGAGATGCTGGAAGGTGTTCCATTCTGGTTCCAGGTCTGCTTGAGAGGCAGTGGTGGTTTCTTGAGTGGTGATGGTTGATGGCATGTTTTGATTAATGATTGTGGGGAGTTGCGGGTTTAGTTTTTTGGCGTAGTGGTCGGCAAGTGTCTGGGCCTTTATATCGTTTGAAGAGGTGGGGTTTTGTGAAGTTTTGGTAAGAGATTTTACGAGCTCAAAAAGTTCCCTGGGTCTATTGAGAGCTTTGTTGAGTAGGTTGGTGTGGTGACTCTTCTTGGCGAGGTTGACCTCATTCTTGTATTTTGAGAGGAGTGTTAGGTATAGTTGCTTGCCTTCTTCGGTTTGCTTCTTCCTCCATTTTCTTTCCAGTTTGCGTAGCTCTCTTTTCATTTTAGCTAGCGTGGGAGAGTACCATGGTTCGGTTCCTGTTTTTGTTGCCGTATTTGTGCCTTTCCATGTTGGTCTTGCAGCTGCCTCGATCCCTGAGTTCCATTGGGCTACCAGTTTGTCTAGGTCTGTGGTGGTGTACTCCAAATGTGTAGATATAGAAGTTATCAATGCTTCACTGTTGAATTTTTGGAATTTCCTCTGTTGATGTGTTTTCGGGTCGGTTTGAGGCTTGTCCTTTAGTGATGGTAGATGGATATCAAATTCAATTAGGAAATGGTCGGACCATGGGACCGGGGTTACTCGAGGTTTGGTGTTTTGTTGTATGTTGTGTGATAAGAACACCATATCGAGGGTGTTACCTTTGTTATGTGTGGGTTCTTGAATGATTTGTGAATATCTGAGCTGGTTCATGGCTTCTGAGAATGTGTCTGCCTGTACAGGGGGAATTGAAGGGAGATTCAAGTCACCCAGGATGATGCGCAGTTTTTTGGTTGTAGAGGTTGAGATGATTTCTAGTGCGGTTGCCAGGGTTTCATGGTGGGCTGAGGGGGGTCTGTAAATTAAACAAAGTATTGTTGTTGTGTTTTCAATTTTGAGTATGTCAATGCCTTTGGATTCAGTTAAGGAAGGGCTTGTGAACCTTAGGGAGGTTTTGGCAATGATATTGAATGACAATGAATATTCATGAGGTAGATCTGCATACAGTGGAAGCCGTGCATAGAGATCTCTCTCAGGCATATTCATTGTGGATATCCTGAAAAGCTGACTAGCCTTGGAGTCCCAGAGGACTGGGTTGAGAACCACTACCCTGAGTTGCAATTACTAATCTCTCATCCTTCGGTTTCAGTTCACAACCATCTTGTGTCTGGTCTTTATCAACAAATGATTTTTTTTGCAGAATACATTGTATTTCCCATTGTATTTGTGTAATTGCCACTTGTTTTTCCTTGGTTGCTTATCTAATTCTTTGAAGATTTTTCTTTTCTCTTATTTTGCAACTTCTGTTGCTTTCTTCCCTATGTGTATTAGTGGATTCACACCTATTTCTTCTATTCATTGGAATGCTTTAATGATGCAGACATATTCTGGATGTTTACTTTCACATTTCAGCACTCTTTGCATATTTGGATCTAACAATGCTGTTAAGTAGGCCGGGAGTAGCCCTATATCTATAAACCAGTGGTTCCAAAACCTGTCCTTGGGGCTCCCCAGCCATTCAGGTTTTCAGGATATCCACTATGAATACGCAGGAGATAGATTGCATGCACTGGAGGCAATGTATGCATATCTCTCATATGGATATTCATGGTGGGTATCCTGAAAATCTAACAGGCTGGGGAGCCCCCAGGACAGGTTTGGGAACAACTGATATCGATATCTGTGAAGCCCAATCCTCCGTTGGCTCTAGGGATGTATAGTCTCAGAATACACTAGTTCTTCTTAATTGCCTCTTGGGCATGGAAGATTTTTCGTGTTGGTACATGCAGTTTTTTAAAGATCTTTGAGGCCAGGCTACAATCCAAAGCTCTTTGAAAGTACAGGACTTGCCAGCTGATTAATTGTTTATGTGCCACAGGGCAGTTTCTCCAATCTTCTAAGCCAGGGCACGGGGAGTATGATCTCAGTCTTTCAAATTTACTGCTAAAACTTGGTGTAATACTTGCATTGTAAGAAGTACCATGTATGGGTAGTTTGTCGAGATGGGCTTGGAAATTCTTCTTTATCAAGCCGGTGACACCCAACATGATGGGAAATATTTTTGTATCTTTCTGCTACATTTTCTTGGTCTTGGACTGCATTTCCTGGTATTCCAGGATCTTCTGCCTCTCCACACGAGTCAGAGTAGTTGCTTGGAACGGACACCTCTATCGTCAATGCCGTTATGGTGTTTTTCTCCTTAATCCACTATATCCGATTTCCTCACATCCAGCTTATCAGTTGGAATGGGAGTATCCCAGGTGATCATAACCTCCTCATTCTCTATAATTCTCTTGGGGTCATGATCCCAGTGCTTTTTGGACACAGTGATGTTGTTGTGTCTGCAGAGTTTCCAATGGATGAGGCACGCTACTATATTATGTCTTTCTGCATAGACATTTTCTGCCATCAGAATTTCACAGCCAGCTTTGAGGTGAGTTACCATTTCCAGGTCTTTCTTACAGAATCTACATACGAAGAATGACAAAAAAGAAACAAGACTGTCCCATAAATATTTTATTACAAAATCTACCGAGAAATTATGCATTGTACCCTTCAAAGTAACCCCCCCCCCCCTGAATTAATGCACGTCTGCCACGGTAAGGAAGCACTCAGTAAAGTCCTCCTCCTTGATGTCCCTCAGCTGCCTCTTCACAGTGGCCTTGATCTCTTCTACAGAGGCAAAATGAGTTCCTTTGATCAGTCTTCAGCCCGGGGAAGAGCCAAAAGTTGCACGGTGCGAGATCTGGGGAATAAGGAGGGTGGTTGAGAGCTGTGATCTGTCTATTGGCCAAGAACTGCCTCACACTGAGTGTGGTGTGCAATGTTCCCTCTAATTTTCTGTAGGCTGTGTGCGCATAACATATCAGCTGTGCAGCTTTTGAAGGAAGATTAAATTTGTGTGCGCCACATAACGACACTCGGAGTTATATACTTTAAAATTTGACTACACATCAGAATACAGTAGGTACACCACATTGACTGCACTAGAAAACATTGTAGAACTTGTGAAAACCATAAATACATAACAACTTTTAAATTTTAAGATGTCTGTGTTTTCTATCAGAACCAGAACCGTAATTCTTGTGCGCTCTGTTGTAAATTATATGCGCTCGCACGGCGAGTTGTGTGCGCGCGCACACGCGCACAGCTTAGAGGGAACAGTGGTGGTGTGTGCAGGCATGTTGTGGTGGAGCAGCCACAATTTGTCTCTACACAGAGCCCGCCTGCTGCGTCAAACCTGGTCATGAAGGCAATTGAGGACCTGCTAATAGACGTGCTGGTTGATTGTCTGACCCTCAGGCACAAACTCATGATGGACCACTCCCTTCTGGTCAAAGAATGCGATCAGCATGACCTTGATCCTTGATTTGGACATGCATGCCTTCTTGGGTCTGGGTGATAGTTGAGTCTTCCACAGCAGGCTCTGTCTCTTGCTTTCAGGGTCGTACTGGAAGACCCAAGTCTTGTCTCCTGTGATGACTCAGTCAACGAACTCTGGATCTTCTCCGATCTTCTCTAGCAAGCCTCAACAAACATTTACCCGGTGCTCCTTCTCATCTTCCGATAAAAGCCTGGGCACCATCTTGGCGCACACCTTCCGTATCCCCAGCTCCTGCACGAAGATGGTCCGCACTGACTCCCTGTTCAAGCTGAGCTCCTCAGCTATCATTCGCACTGTCAATCTACGATCACTCCGCACCTGCTGGTTCACTCTGTCAATGTTCTCAGCCGTCTTTGTCATGGAAGGCCGTGCTGACTTGGGGTCATCCTCCACCTCCTCGTGGCTGATCTTGAAGCGTTTGTGCCACTCGAAGACTCGCGGCCTTGACATTGCATCTTCTCCATAAGCCTTTTGGAGAAGTTGGAGACACTTAGTTGGGCCCTTCTCCAACTTAACCAGAAATTTCAAGTTGATTCTTTGCTCCATATTTCTGCCACCTCCAGTTGCGTGACAAAGAGATAGAGCAGTGTGCTACAAAATAATCTGAAAAAGAAAGAGTGAGAGAGAGATGAAAAATATTTATTTGTTTGTTTTTATATACCGCTCTGTCATAGAAATCAGAGCAGTTTACATGGAATTTTAGAACTTCTGCGCAATGCAGTTTACATGGAACAAGAAATGTTTACAAATAATTGTAATTAACAATAACAATAAATAAGGTTGGTCCAAGTCTGTAGATTCTGGCTATGCTCTTGGGCCGTAGTGCTCAGTGAAGAGTACAGTCTTTAGGTGTTTCGGAAGTCCTTCAGATCTTCAGTTGATCGTAGGTCGTGTGGGAATGTGTTCCATATTGTTTGAGCCGCCAGGGATAGGGCTCTTTGTGCGGTGGATTTGCATGCTTTTGTGTAGTTGCTTGGGGTGCTGAGTGTGTCTGCTGTGGTTTTTCTTCTCGGTCTGTTGCTGGTGTCAGGGAGTATGAGGGCTTGGAGGCTGAGTGCTGAGCTCTTGTGTCTGATTCTGAATATGTTCAATATCATCTTGTATTTGATGCGGTGGCTGATTGGGAGCCAGTGGAGGTCTTTTAGGATGGGGGTGATGTGGGCTTGTGTTGGAGAACCGGTGATTATTCTGGCTGCTGTGTTTTGAGCCATTTGGAGCGGTCTGAGTGATTGTTTTGGCATTCTGTTGTATATCGGGTTGCAGAAGTCAAGTATGGGGATTATGAGTGCTTGGCAAACTGTGCGGAAGTGTTCATGTGAGAGTAGAGGCTTGAGGCGTCTGATTATTCTCATTTTGTAGTATGCATTTTTGGTGGTTCTTCTGATGTGTGATTGTAAGTTCAACTCTTTGTCAAGTGTTATTCCAAGGTATTTCACTTCGTTCTTCAGTGGTATTGCCGTGTTGTTGGTTTTGATGAAGGGTGGGGGCTGAAGTTGGTGTTTCATGTGATGATGAGTGCTTCTGTCTTGTTGTAGTTTATGGCCAGGTTGTTGTGCATGAGCCAAGTGGACATGCTGTTGAGACAGTTTGTTATTTTGGTGTAGTCGGGGCTGTCGAGGTTGATTGGCGTGTATATCATGATGTCATCTGCGTAGATTGTGTAGTCTATTTTGTGGGCTTTCATGATGTCGCAGATTGGTTGGATGTATAGGTTGAATAGTAGTGAGGATAGTGCGGATCCTTGTGGCACTCCTTGCTTGATCTTTGCGGGTTGTGAGATGTTGGCTCCAATCTTGACTTGGAACTGTCTGTCTTTTAGGTACGAGTTGAACCAATTTAGTATGGTGCCGGTTATTCCAATGTTCTGTAGTCTGGTTAGGAGGATTCTATGGTCCACTGTGTCGAATGCAGCTGAGATGTCTAGGAAGATCATTAGTGTTCCTTGTTTGTAGTTGTCTATGGTCTGGATGATGTCATTGAATAGGTATAGCAGAAGTGTTTCGACTCCGTGGTTTGGGTGGAAGCCATGTTGATGTATATCCAGTGGGGCATGTTCGTCAATGTGGTCCTGGAGCTGTTGTTGCACTGCCTTCTCTCTAATTTTAGCCAGAAGCGGTATGCTGGAGATTGGTCTGTAGGCTGCTGGATTGCTTTTTTCTAGGTTGGTTTTCTTAGGGATCGGCCTTATTGTGGCTAGTTTCAGCTGGTCTGTCATGGTTCCTTTGGTCAGGGAGTTGCTTACCATGTTGTGTATGAGGCTGAGGAAGTTTTCCTTGGTTGTCTTGATCCATGGGACCGGGCATGGGTCTGTGGGTGCGGTGCTTGTGTTGAGAGCTGAGATGATATCTGAGATTTGCTTTGTGGAAGGAGTGTTGAATTTGTCCCAACTTGTGATGGGTATGGTTGGGTTGCTGGTTCCTGTAGATGGTTGTTGTGGTGAGCGGCCTAGCTTCTCTTGAAGATAATCTGCGAAGGTTTGTGGGTCGATCTGTATGTCTTTGTCGGAGCTTGGTTCGTTGGTTAGATTTTTTACTATCTCGAAAAGCTCTCTGGGCTTGTTGTAGGCTTTCTGGATGGTGTTTGTGTGGTGCTCTCTTTTTGTTTCGTTGATAAGCTCATTGTATTTCTTTTGCTGAGTTAGGTATAAGGCCTGTGTGGATGGAGATTTAGAGCGTCTCCAGCGGCGTTCTATCTTCCTCAGATCTCTCTTTGCATTGTGTATGCTTTTGGAGTACCATGGTGCGTGCTGTCTCTTGGTGTTTGTTGTTGTGCTTGCTTTGGCTTTGGCTGCTGCATTGATGATACTGTTCCAGTTGCCTACTTGTTTATCCAGATCATGCGTTTCTGGGTTGAGGTAAGGTAGCGTGTCTTGTAGGAATTGGTCCTTGTTGAATGCTTTGAATCTTCTTTGTCCATGTGTTGTGCTTTGTGTCTTGTTGTGTTTTTCCCTTTGATTTGTGATCTCTATTTTGATGCTGTGGTGGTCTGACCAGGGCACTGGTGTGACCTTGGGTGATGAGATGTCACCTTTGTCTATTATGTGGTTGGGGGCGAATATGAGGTCTGGTGTGGATCCGTGTCTGTGCGTAGATTGCTTCTTTGCATTTTTTTGTGCCATAGGGGGGCCACTGCTGGTCTCATAGGCTGCCAAATTTGTATGTTTGTGTCTTGCCTTGGATGTGTTATGCATGGAATGCCTCAGGGTTTTGTTCTGGAGTTGGTAGGTATAGTATGCAGTTGGCAAGCTCTGGAGAACATGCATTCGAGGACATATGTTCTAATGATCAAAGCCCTTCAGGTCTGAATTTAGAGACAATATTGTCCAGGTTGCTTCATATTTTGAGGGTTGTGTACTCTGTGTACTCCAGTTTTCTTTTGGATAATACACATTATGGGATCTATCCTCTTTCTCTGGAGACTGTGTGCTCTGTGTATTAATGACTTAGGCTGTGACACTTGTCAATTTTTAGAATGGTCTGTTTCTTAGTTCTCCCTTGGAATGGAGAGGGGCCTTTGGTGGTCTGGCTGCCCATTGTTTTGAGGAGTTTATGTGTGTGGCATATCTCTAGGCCCAAGACTTATGTTCTTTGCTGGGAGAGATTTACCTTAATATGCAGGGTTGGTTGGTTATTTCTTCTTTCTCTCATTCCCTCAGGGGAGGTATATTGGGATCCCTTATTTGTTTTGTGGGGACTCCCTTAGGACTATCCTACCTCAGGAAGGGTGGTGGTGAACTTTCTGCCTAGGATAGACACCTTTCTGAGGGGCTTCAACAGGTGTAACACGTCTTTCCTGTCCTTTGCTATACCTGCTTATTTTTGTATGGTTCAGAAATTACTTCCCTTCAAGCAGTCTGGCACTGATGTTAGGCCCACCACTCTAACATAAGAACATAAGATATGCCATACTGGGTCAGACCAAGGTCCATCTAGCCCAGTATCCTGTTTCCAACAGTGGCCAATCTAGGTCATATGTACCTAGCAGTTTCCCCAAAAGACACAGGTTCCACAATGCTTGTATTGGGTCAAGCATTGATATCCTGGGTCCCTTTTTAGTAATGGTTTATGGACCTTTCCTCCAGGAACTTGTCCAAACCTTTTTTTTTAAACCCAGCTACACTAACAGCCTTTACTACATCCTCCGGTAACAAATTCCAGAGTTTGATTACACGTTGAGTGAAAAAATATTTTCTCTTATTAGTCTTAAATAGTTTACCCTGTAACTTCATTGCATGTTCCCTAGTCTTTCTATATTCTGATAACGTAAACAATTGATCTACGTTTACCCGTTCCACTCCGTTCAACAATTTATAGATTTCTATCATATCTTCCCTCAGCCGTCTCTTTTCCAGGTTAAAGAACCCTAACCTTTTTAGCCTTTCTTCATAGGGGTATCCTTCTATCCCCTTTACCATTTTGGTGGCTCTTCTCTGAACTTTTTCTAGTAATGGTATATCCTTTTTAAGATACGGCGACCAGAATTGCACACAATATTCAAGGTGCAGTCGCACCATGGAACGATAGAGGCATTATAATATCCAGTCTGCAGTTTCCTTGATCACCACAGAGCTATGTTTAAAAAATTTTCATTATGTTGGTTACCCTCCAATCTACTGGTGCCAGCCTATTTTAATAATAGCTTAAAAATTAATAGTAGCTCTAATTTCATATTTGAGTTTTTAGTACTCATAGTTGTATGCTATCCATTCCAGGTAATATGATACTTTTTAGTTTGTCGATTCATTTTATTACATCTTCCAGGCTCACTGAGATTTGATTCTGCCCTTCTGATTCATCTCTGCTTTTAATACCTTGTCTGGCATGAATAGCCTACTCACATCTTCCTCTGTAAAGACCAAAACAAATAATTAATTTAGTCTCTCAACTATGGCCTTCTCCTACCCAAGTTCCACTTTTACCCTTTTATTCTCTTCACCAGGTTCTTACTTTGAATATACTTGAAACATTTTTTATTGTGAAGTTTTTTTTTTCCTCTATGGCAAGCTTTGATTCAGATTCTCTTTTTTGCCTTCCTTATCAGTGCCTTGCATTCAACTTGCCAGTGCTTATGCTAGTTTCTGTTTTCTTCATTTGGGTCCTTTCTATTTTTTGAAAGATTTTGTTTTTTCGCAGGAACAAGGAGGAAGTCAGTCCTCACATATGGGTGACGTCAGCACCAACGGAGCCTGTGCTGAGCATTTCCCCAACTTTCAAAGAAAATCTTTGGGGAATGCTTCCGTGCATGTGTGGTCCCCTGCCTGCCCAAGGGTGCCATCTTGTTCGGTCATCATTTTTTCCATGGAGCCCAACAGACATGGTCTCTACTCTCCTGGAAAAAGTTCTTTGATTCCTTCCCTTTGTCTGGCTTGCGTACTGGTTCCCTTCCCGCTTCCGGCTATCTTTTTTTCCCCATGTTTCCTCGCGGTTCCACCTTGACCAGCCTACATGCCATTTTTTGCCTGGGGGTCTTCGACCCTGGCTGGGTGTGCTCCCACCATGACTCCTGGTGGGTTCAAAAAAAATGCGACCGCTGCAGTCAGACTATCTCAGTTAGTAATACGACTGCTGCATTAGTTGCCTGGGCCTGGACCACAACTGTTCCACCTACAAACCATGCCAGGCCATGACCCCTAAAACCAACAGTAGGTGATCTGAGTTGCAGGGAAGTTTTTCCCAAGGTCTGACTCTGCCCTGGCTTCCCCATCACAAAGCCCTGAAGCCGGCCCTTTGTGAGAGGTCTGGGCATCCTCAGAGTCCTGTGGCAGTGGCTCCTCCGGTGCGACCCGGACCCTCCCAAAAAGAAGGTGGTCCCGAAGGAGGTGCCTCCAATCAAATCATACAGAAATTGTGAGTCTATTTGTCATGCCTGTAGTTTGTGAAGGTAGTCTGCTGTTCTGTTTTCTCCTGTCTGTGCTATCACTTTGTCTATCTGTTTCTCCTACTCTGTCCTATCTTATTAATGGCGTTCTTTTCTTATTTTCCATAACATAAATGTAGGATTGTAAACCGCTCTGATGCTTCTTGGCCTGAGCGGTATATCAAATGTAATAAACATAAACCTGGCAAGGTCCTTTGATGGGACTCTGACAACTCTGACCAGCTCCCTCAGAAAGTCTCGAGAGAAGAGTCCTCGGCCAGCAGAGACTGCACCAGGACCCGAGAGCCTATAGTCCTCCTTGAGGACACACTCTCCGGAGTGCCGGCATCTTGACTCGAGGCCTTTGGTGTCACAGAGTGCTGCACGGCCATCGGGCCTCGAGTCATGCATGGCAGCCATTAAGCAGAGGTTTTCCTCCATCTTGGCATTGCAACGGGCATTGATCAGGCCCCCTGGCATCATCAGCCTCGACACTGGGCCCCCTGGCCTCGGGGCAGCCTCTGGGCGTCAAACTTAGCACTGAGCGCCCCCGGCTTTGGGCAAGTCCACTGCGTTGTTTGAGGTCTTGATCACGCTCATCAGGGTTCTGGTCCTCTCTGAGCTTCTGAGAGTCTGACCCCCAGATCCTCTGGGGGGGGGTCCTGGTTCCTTGGAGGCAACCCATGGGGTTGACTCCTCAATGCCCTCAGGCTCCGATTGGGAGACTGAGAGCGAGGCCTTCCCGGAGACATACTAACACCAGGATGTCTCCTCCGAGCCTTCTCCCCCAGAGCCTTGGCGCCACTCCCTGCCTGAGGATGTGGCCTTTCATAATTTTGTTTGTGAGATGACTCCAGACTGAGTTGGGCAAGGACCTGCACACCGAGGAGCTTGAGATCCTACAATGTGAGTCTCCTTCCAAGGAGACTCTCATGGGTGCCAGTTCTACCCATCCTCGAGAGATTGCTCCTCTGGATGTGGAAGTCCCCAGCCTTGGTGCTGGTAATCAGTCGGCACCTGGACACCATCTATCACATCTGCAAGGGCCCCGGGTTCCATATGCCACAACTCCCCCTCAACTTGATGGTGCAAAGACTGAAGAGTCAAAAGACCTACTCTTCATTTCACCCCGGCAGGGAAGCCTGGGCCCTCAACACCACACGGCACAAATGCTACCAGGGCGCCATGCTCGGGTGCCGAATACAGGCATACGAATTGTACACTGGAATGTACCTAAAGTGCCTGATACAGGAACTCTTGGGGTTCTTGGTTGGCCTCGCCGGGGAACCACTGCAGAGATTCCAGTCCTGAACAGCAGGCATCTGGGATTGTTCCAAATTCTTCTCCCAGGCCGCCTATGATGGGTTTGAGTCTGCAACCAGGGTTTGTTTTATTTATTTATTTACTTTTCTTATATACCGCGCTATTAAAATCAGTGTGGTTTACAATTGAACAGAACATACTGCAAAGTCACATGACAATTGAGTTTACATTGAACAAGGACAAAACAACTTGGAGGTGAACTGGGGTAACTATTTACAGAGTTGGTATCGGAGTATAAAGTTGTGAATGGAGTTATACTGACTGCTTATTTACAATAATATAGGTCGGTTTTCAGCAATGTTAAAACATCAAACATCAAATAGAGGACATAATGGTGGAGCTAATCGTTCTCTTTATGGTGTTGGGTTGTAGGTGGAGTGGAGTAGGATGTGGAGGTATTTGGTTGTTTTCTGAGGTTGGGTTCTGGGTAATGGGTTAGGAAGAGGTGGTGTTTGAGGGCTTTTCTAAAAGGTGAAAGGTCTGGGATGGTGCGGATCTCAGTAGGAAGGGCGTTCCAGGCCATGGGTGCGAATATGGAGAAGGCCCTGTTGGCGGTAGCCTTTCTGCACTTTGTTAGTATCTTGGGGACCTCCAGGATGTTTGCTTGGTTAGATCTTCTGATTCTGTTGGTCGGTCGGCTTTGAATGAGTTTGCTGATGGACGTGTGGTTCTGGTTCCTTAGGGCTTTGAATGTCAGCACTAGGGATTTGTACTGTATTCTGGCTTGAAGCGGAAGCCATTGAAGGTCTATCATGACTGGAGTTATATGTTATATGTGGTTGCAGCCGTCGGCATTAGCGCCTGGTACCAAGCATCGCTACAGACCTCTGACCTGGAGCAGTGAGTACAGGAAAAGCTCCTCGATGTCCCCTGCAATGGTGAGAACCTATTCGGGAAACTGATGTCTGATAAGGCAGTGGAAATTGAGGCCAAGGTAGTGACTCGGCAGAGGCTATCCAAAAAGACCTCTGCTCTCCGAAGAAAAAAATCCTTGGGGGAAAAAGCCCTTTCCCGAGGAAAAAGGGCTACTCCCCAGGCTGGCTACTACCAACCTTACTCGGGGCAGCCTCACCAGGCCAGGGACATGGGCCTAGGAAGCCCAAGGCTTCCAAACCCCAGACACCAGCTCCCACCCAAGCGGGGGGTAGCTTTTGACTCTCTGGGCTGAGCCTCCCCTCCCCCAGGAGGCCCACCACAGCCCACATGGGTTCGACTGGCCTCTTTTGCTCACAGATGGGCCAGCATCACCACAAACCAGTGGGAAACAGCACAAGCACTGGCAAGTCAAATGCAAGGCATTAATAAGGCAGGCAAAGGGAGAATTTGAGAAGCAAAAACGCGATGTAAAGACCTTTTCAAATACATTTGTAGCAAAAAACCTGTGAGAGAGTCTGTTGGTCCATTAGATGATAAAGAGGTTAAAGGAGCACTAAGAGGCGACAAGGCGATAGCGGAGAGACTGAATGAATTCTTTGCTTCAGTCTTTACCGAGGAAGATGTAGGGATGTTACCCATGACTGAAGTGGTATTTAAAGGTGCGGAAGAATTGAAGGAAATATCGATACATCGGGAAGATGTATTCTCCAGGACCAAGCAGGAAGTCAGTCCTCACTTATGGGTGACGTTGGCGCTGACGGAGCCCTCGCGGAGCAATTTTCCCCAGCTTTCAAAGAAAGCCTTTGGGAATTGCAGCGCGCATGCGCGGTCCTCTTCCCGCCCAAGGGTGCCATCTTAGCCAGTCTTCTTTTTTCCGCGGAGCCCTACAGACGTCCCCGTCTTGTCCCCGCGAAAAAGTTGATATTTCTTCATAATTTTATTCTTTTTCCTTCGGTTCGACGCCGGTCTTTTTCCCGCCCGGACTCGCGACGCCGGTCACGAGTCCTCTTCTTCTTTTCGGTTTTTCTGACTTAGTCAGTTTTCGTTTTCGGTTTTTCCCTGGCAGCCCGGTCCTTTGACCTCGCCTGGGCCCTTTTTCCCCCGATGGCTGCCAGTGGTTTCAAGCGGTGTAGTCAGTGTGACCGAAATATGTCACTAACTGACACACACGACTTTTGCCTCCGCTGCCTGGGCCCGGATCATGAAGAAATGATCTGTGGGCCCTGCGGCAAAATGTCCTCCAAAGCGTTGAGAAGTCGGCGGCATCAGCGGGATAGGATCTTCGCTGACCCCAGCCGTACCCGGACCTCGTCGGAGGCCTCCGCGTCCAAAGGTTCCAGCTCGGACCGTCGCCGGAGTTCCTCCGACAGGGGTTCTCCCTCCGACAGGGGTTCTCCCTCCGGGGACCATCGACGTAAGGTGAAACCCGTGAGGGCGGCGTCGGTGGATGCTCCTGGCTCCGCGAGGGCCGGGTCGCATAGCCCCGATAGCCGCCCCGGGTCCTTGGAGAAGGAGCACCTCCCGAAGCGACCTCGCCTGGAGTCGGAGCTGCCTGCTCGGGTAAGTCCTGTGGTCCTCCTGGACTCGCCTCCGCGACAGCCGACGTCGGGCCCGACGCCGTCGGGGCCCGAGTCGGGGGCTGCTGGGTCACCTGAGCTCGGACTCAGGTTGACAGCCTTGGAGAGCAGACTGTCTGCCTTCATGGACCAGCAGCGGGCACTGCTCGCTGGCTTCGCTGGCGTCGCTGCCCCGACCGCCGGGACGTCGACGTCCAAGTCGACCCCGGAGACCGAGCTGATCCTCGAGTCGATGCGGACTCGAGTCGGTCGAGGTCACCCTCGGCCTCCCGTTCGGGACCGAGGTCGCCGACGCCGACTCCCTCGGCGTCGGGGCGGCAGGCGCCGCGCCCTGCCCGGGCCAACCCCACCGAGTCCTCGTCGGAGTCGGTCTGGGAGTCTGAAGAGGAAGAGTCGCCTGATTCTTTCCGGACTCGGTGTGTCCCCTCGGACTCACCGGAGTCCGAACCTCGGAAGCAGTCCCCCCCGGAGGATGCCCGGTTCTCGGACTTCGTCAGGGATATGGCCAAGGCGTTGGCCTTCCCTGCGGACCCCGAGGAGGAGCCTCGAGCCGAAGAGCTCGACGTCCTCCAGTATGACTCTCCCGCAAGGGAACACTTTACTGTACCGGTTCCTCCTATGCTGGAACGACTACTCTTCCGCATGTGGGAAAGTCCGGCCACCTCGCCGGTCCTGAGCAAGCGGGTCGATTCTATCTATCGAGTCCGCAAGAGCCCTGGCTTCCAAAAAGCACAGCTACCACACCATTCCATGGTAGTGGAATCGGCCATGCATCGTCTTAAGAGCCAGAAGATGCACTCCTCGGTGCCTCCTGGCAGGGAGGCCCGTAACCTGGATGGCCTTGGTAAGAAGTATTTCCAGGGCTCTATGCTTGCGTGTCGTGTCCAGACCTACCAGCTATACATGGGCATGTATCTCCGAGACCTGGCTAAAGAGCTAGCCGGATTCTCCGCTGGTTTGTCCGAGGAACCCTTGCGGAGGTTCCTGGCCTTGTCCACTGGCATTCGGGAATGCTCAAAATTCATATCCCGAGCAGCCTATGATGGCTTTGAAGCATCGGCTCGAGTGGCCGCAGCCGGCATCGGTGCCCGCCGACAGGCTTGGCTTCAGTCGTCTGACCTTGAGCCCTGGGTGCAGGACAAGTTGGTCGATGTCCCCTGCCGAGGCGAAAACCTCTTTGGCAAGCCCATGGCTGAAAAGGCTGCACAAATTGAGACGGAGACTCTCACCAGGACCAGGCTTTCTAGGAAGACCTCCGCCCCTTCCCAGAAAAAGAAGGGCTCGGGAAAAAAGTCCTTTTACCCGAGGAAGGCGGCTGCCTACAAACAATACCCCCATTATCAGGCCCCTGCAGCTCCCCAACAGGGCCAGCAGGCCAAGGGACGGGGTAACGGGTCCCGTAGGCAGCAAGCCCCCAAGCCTGCACCACCAGCCCCTGCTCAGCAGGGTGGGGGTTTTTTGACTCCTTAAGCATAGCCTCTCTCCCCCCGCTGGTTCCTCCCGGCACCGGAGGCCGGCTGGTTCACTTCGCCCACAGGTGGTCCAGCATCACCTCAGATGCCTGGGTGCTTCAGGTCGTGTGAGAAGGCTATCTTCTCCACTTCCACCAGGTCCCTCCCTCCTATTTTCCGGGAGAACCTCCACGGCCCCCTCTGCACAGGGAATTACTCCTTCAGGAGTTGGCAGGTCTTCTACAGGAACAGGCGGTGGAACCGGTGCCCCACCACCTAAAAGGTCAAGGCTTTTATTCCAGGTATTTTCTAATACCAAAGAGAACAGGAGGCCTCCGACCCATCCTGGACTTGCGCAACCTCAACAAGTTCCTTGTGCAGGAGAAGTTCAAAATGCTTACCCTTGGAATCCTTCTGCCCTACCTCCAGCAGGGAGATTGGCTATGCTCCTTGGATCTAAAGGATGCCTACACGCACATCCTCATCCACCCAAGCCACCGCCAATACCTAAGGTTTGTGGTGGCAGGAAATCATTACCAGTACAGAGTACTGCCCTTTGGCCTGTCCTCCGCACCGCGAGTCTTCACAAAATGTCTCGCGGTGGTGGCGGCCCATCTCCGGCTTCACGGCCTATATGTCTTTCCGTACCTCGACGACTGGCTCATCAGAGCAGCGTCCGCTCCGGAGGTCACCAACGCCACACGCCGCACGGTGACTCTTCTGCAGTACTTGGGCTTTGTTATAAACTTCGCAAAGTCCACTTTGCTCCCCTCACAGGATCTCGAGTTCATCGGCGCAAGGCTGCGCACTCCTCAGGCACGAGCGTACCTACCGCTCGACAGGGCTCAACGGCTCATGGACCTAGCCGACCGTTTTCGCAGCCAGCCCCTGGTCTCCGCCAGGCGCTTCCTGAGACTACTCGGCCATATGGCTTCCACCGTCCATGTGACCCCCAATGCCCGCCTGAATATGCGGCCTGCTCAATGGTGTCTCCGCCAGCAGTGGCGACAAGCCACAGGTGGCCTAGCAGACCTAGTGCGCGTCTCCGAGTCGCTGATCTCGTCTCTCCGGTGGTGGCTTCAGCAGCCGAACCTGATATTCGGAATGCCTTTCCAGTCACCTCAGCCGGCCCGGGTGCTGACCACAGATGCATCCCTCCTGGGCTGGGGAGCACATTGCCAAGGGGCACGTACTCAGGGCCTCTGGACCACGTGGGAGTCTGCTCAGCAGATCAACTTCCTGGAGCTCAGGGCGATCCGCCTGGCTCTCAAGGCCTTCTCCCACCTGACTTCTCACCAGTCCGTCCTTGTCCAGACGGACAATCAAGTTGCCATGTTCTACGTGAACAAGCAGGGGGGCACGGGCTCCTTCCTCCTCTGCCGGGAGGCACAGAAGCTCTGCTCTTGGGCCGTCAGTCACGGCATTCTCCTCAAGGCAGTTTATCTCCCAGGCCAAGAGAATTACCTGGCGGACAAACTCAGCAGGATCCTCCAGCCGCACGAGTGGCGTCTGGATCCCTTGGTAGTTCAGAAGCTCTTCCTAAGGTGGGGCCTCCCCACGGTGGATCTCTTTGCCAGTCCTCACAACCGGCAACTTCCTCGCTTCTGCTCTCGTCAGCCACACCCCCTTCGGGTTGCGGCGGACGCTTTTCTACTATCATGGTCGGGGAGCCTTCTGTACGCTTTCCCTCCCATCCCGCTAGTCTCTCGGACTCTTTTCGAGGTTCTCCGAGACAAAGCCTTCATGATCCTGGTGGCCCCTCGCTGGCCCAGACAGCCGTGGTTTCCGCTCCTGCTGCAATTAGCGGTGGAGGATCCATTCCCTCTGGGGTTACAACCGGATCTCCTCACTCAGGATCAGGGGTCTCTGCTACACCCCAACCTCAGGTCTCTCAACCTCATGGCCTGGCTGCTGAGAGGGTAGTCCTCGCTCCCCTTCTCCTGCCGGCAGAGGAGGAGGAAGTCGTCCTAGCTTCGCGACGACCTTCTACCCGCAAATGCTACGCCCTTAAATGGCGTCGGTTTTCCGTTTGGTGTACCCGACAGTCTCAGGATCCCTTCTCCTGCCCGGTGTCGGTGGTCTTGCAGTACTTGCTTTACCTCTCTAATCTGGGACTTAAGTCCAACTCCGTCAGGGTTCACCTCAGTGCTCTTTCAGCACATCATGTGCCGGTGGACGGCAGACCTCTCTCCAACGACCCTCTCGTAGCGAGGTTTCTCAGAGGTCTCCTTCTACTTAAACCACCTCTGCGCCCGCCAGCGCCTGACTGGGACCTGAATGTGGTTTTACAGCGGATCACCTGTCCGCCTTTTGAACCTATGGCTACCTGTTCTCTCCGTTTTCTTTCTTGGAAAACACTGTTCTTGATTGCCCTCACTTCCGCTAGACGCGTAAGTGAATTGCAGGCCCTCGTGTCTGATCCCCCTTACACTCGGTTCTACAAAAATAGGGTAGTCCTACGGACTCACCCAAAATTTCTTCCAAAAGTGGTCTCCCCTTTTCATATCAATCAGGAGGTGGTACTTCCAACCTTCTTTCCCAGACCACACTCCAGCCGAGCTGAAACGGTCCTCCATACCCTGGACTGTAGAAGGGCTTTGAACTTCTACCTTGACCGTACGCGGGAGCACCATAAAGCTGCTCAGCTTTTTGTGTCTTTTGACCCCAATAAATTGGGGCTCCCGGTCTCCAAGCGTACTCTGTCCATCTGGGTTGCGGACTGTATCACTTGGGCTTATGGGGCAGCCGGACTCTCCTTGGAAGGTCGAGTCACGGCTCATTGCGTTCGGGCAAAGGCCACGTCAGTGGCTTACCTCCGCTCTGTTCCGTTGGCAGACATCTGCCGGGCCGCTACTTGGTCTTCGAGCCAGACTTTTGCGGTCCATTACTGTCTCGAGAGGGAGTCCCGCAGGGACAGTGCTTTCGGACAGGCAGTCCTCCGTAATCTCTTTGAGGTCTGAGCAACTCCTACCCTCCATCCCGGATGTGGGCTACCGGTGGGTAATAATTCAGCGAAGATTCTTTCCTTCTGTGCTGCTGAGCTAGAGGGAGCTCATTTTTGTGCTTAGGGTCTCCGGTAGCCTTAAGCTTGGGAGTCCCATAAGTGAGGACTGACTTCCTGCTTGGTCCTGGAGAAAGCGTAGTTACTCACCTGTAACAGGTGTTCTCCAGGAGCAGCAGGAATCAGTCCTCACAACCCTCCCTCCTCCCTTGGAGTTGCAATCGTCTGCTTTACTTTTTTTGCAAATTTTTATGCTGTCTTTTTTAGCTATGTCATCTGACTGGCTAAGATGGCACCCTTGGGCGGGAAGAGGACCGCGCATGCGCGCTGCAATTCCCAAAGGCTTTCTTTGAAAGCTGGGGAAAATTGCTCCGCGAGGGCTCCGTCGGAGCCGACGTCACCCATAAGTGAGGACTGATTCCTGCTGCTCCTGGAGAACACCTGTTACAGGTGAGTAACTACGCTTTACAACTATTAGATAAACTGAAGAGTAGCAAATCACCTGGGCCGGATGGTATACATCCAAGGGTGTTGAAAGAACTGAAATATGAGATAGCAGACCTGCTTATTAGTAATCTGTGAACTATCATTGAAATCATCTCTAATACCTGAAGATTGGAGGATCGCCAATGTAACACCAATTTTTAAAAAGGGTTCCAGGGGTGATCCGGGAAACTACAGACCGGTGAGCCTGACATCAGTACCGGGAAAAATGGTAGAAACCATCATAAAGAATAAAATTACTCAGCATGTAGATAGTCATGACCTAATGGGAGACAGCCAACATGGCTTTAGACAAGGAAGATCTTGTCTTACTAATCTGTTATGATGTTTTTGAAGGAGTGAATAATCAGGTGGACAATGGTGAGTCGGTTGATATTGTGTATCTGGACTTTCAGAAAGCCTTTGACAAAGTCCCTCATGAGAGACTTTTGGCAAAACTAAAGAGTCATGGGATAGGAGGCAGTGTACTATTGTGGATCAGGAACTGGTTAAAAGAGAGAAAGCAGAGGGTAGGGCTAAATGGCCAATTTTCCCAATGGAAAAAGGTGAATAGTGGTGTACCCCAGGGATCTGTGCTGGGTCCGCTGCTTTCTGACATATTCATAAATGACCTGGAAAGTGGAATAACGAGTGAGGTTATCAAATTTGCAGATGACACAAAACTATTTAAAGTTGTTAAAACCCAAGAGGATTGTGGAAAATTGCAAGAGGATCTTGATAAATTGGAAGACTGGGCATCAAAATGGCAGATTAAATTTAATTTGGACAAGTGCAAGGTTATGCACCTAGGGAAGAACAACCCAAACTATGGTTACACGATGCAAGGTTCCACATTAGGAGCCACCACCCAGGAAAAAGATTTAGGCGTCATTGTGGATACCATGTTAAAACCCTCGGCCCAGTGTGCAGCAGCGGCCAAGAGAGCAAATAGAATGCTAGGAATGATAAGGAAAGGAATGGAAAATAAAACAAGATATTATAATGCCTCTATATTGTTCCATGGTGAGACCTTGAATATTGTGTGCAATTCTGGTCGCTGTATCTTAAAAAGGATATAGCCATTTTAGAAAAGGTTCAGAGAAGAGCCACCAAAATGGTAAAGGGGATGGAAGGATACTCCTATGAAGAAAGGCTAAAAAGGTTAGGGCTCTTTAACCTGGAAAAGAGACGGCTGAGGGGAGATATGATAGAAGTCTATAAATTAATGAACGGAGTGGAACGGGTAAGCGTAGATCGATTGTTTACCTTATCAGAATATAGAAAGACTAGGGGACATGCAATGAAGCTACAGGGTAAACTATTTAAGACTAATAAAAGAAAATATTTTTTCACTCAACGTGTAATCAAACTCTGGAATTTGTTACTGGAGGATGTAATAAAGGCTGTTAGTATAGCTGGGTTTAAAAAAGGTTTGGACAAGTTCCTGGAGGAAAGGTCCATAAACCATTGTTAAGAAGGGACCCAGGATATCAATGCTTGAACCAATACAAGCATTGTGGAACCTGTGTCCCTTGGGGAAACTGCTAGGTACATATGACCTAGATTGGCCACTGTTGGAAACAGAATACTGGGCTTGATGGACCTTGGTCTGACCCAGTATGGCATATCTTATGTTCTTATGGTCCAGTGGGTGGTGCGGGAGGGGTTTTGCCATTATCTGCAGCAGAACCCTCCAGACTTCTTCCTAGGAGAGCCGCTACAGCCCCTCCTACACCAGAACTCGCAGGCTTGCTCATGGACAGGGTGGTGGAACTGATACCCCATCACCTCTGAGGAAAGAGGTTCTACCCAAGAAAATTAAAGCCCAATAAAAGACAATTTAACCCTTGCAGGAGAAATAATTTGATATTAACTAATAGGGAAATATTTGAACTCTTCTTATAACCCATTATGACGCACAAATACAAAGAAGCTACAATCACACCAACATGACAAAAAATTTCAAAGTTGCAGAACAAAAATGTTTTTTTCTTAAATGTATACACTGCAGTCTTAGAATTGCAGTGTGTGAAATAATGCAGTATTCGCATTTGACTCTTGTTAAGTACTTTGCGATATTTAGCTACTTCATTGGGAACCATCGAATTGCATCTAAATAAGGTCAATAAGGCCCATAAAGCCTCCCAATTTAATTAATCTTATTTTGCATTATGCCAGATCGATCTATGTCTTCCTTTTCACTCTTTTTGTAACAAAATATCCTCTGTTCTAATCCCAGGCCTCTGTTAGGTCTATTGATTCATCTAGGAGACGTACATACCACACCACAACAATGCATCTGTATATAGTTAACAATTGTTAAATGTATCATTTATCCCATATAATCTTCCAAGTTTTATTCCCTATTCTCAGTCAAAGACTGTTGCTATATTTGTTTCATGTAAACCACTTTGAATTAATAAGGCGGTATAGAAAACCTGTTAAATAAAATAAATATGTAAATAATACTGCTTAATGTGTAGGGTGACTCAAAGGCAACATTTAAACATACAAAATGGATGTTTCTTTCATTATCTACAGTGGACTTCAATGGATCCTGAAAATTAAATATTTTTTTTCAGTAGGAAATTTATTAGGAAAATTCACAGTTTCTTAATCCGTATTTGTGGTTGTACTTTTACTGAATAGAATTCTTTTCTTTGATATCCTTTTTATATCCTCATTTAATTATGCTATTTAATCCACATATGACAATACTCCATTGATCTCACAAAGGATACATTTAATTTAAAAAATGCCTCTCCTCTAGAAGAATTATTGATTTTAAGAGTAATTAGGTATGTTTTCAAGGTGGAGAGAAGTGTAATAGCTTAACTTTTTAATTAGACTTTCATAGTGCAGGTGCTTTTCTCTAGTAATGATCATGCCAGTAGCTACTGAATTTATGTACCCTTTGTTCGTTTTTTTTTAAGGCATAATTAAAAAATGTTCTCATATCAGGTTTCCATATATAATCAGTTTAAATATGAATTACTGCTTTTGCAATTCTTCCTCAAAATCCTGTAAAACTAATATTAGTTGAGCATGTTCTTAGCCCTGAGGTTTAAAGTTGGTGTGCTTAATCACATGATTAATGCGCAGCAGCAAAGGTTGGATTCTCAAATGTTGGTGAATACAAGCATGAAATGAAATTCTTTTAACCATTGTAATGTGGATTTATGAACTGTGTAGCTGCCGAAGATACTTTGACAAATTACTCCAAGGAACACGGTTTCCAAAGTAGCCAGTCATGCAGGCATTGACTTTTTTTGGTGCAGGTGAAAAACTATACGATAACATCAGTTCAGTTGTTCAGTCTTATTTATCTGGGGTATCTGGAATGTTGACGGGAAAGATTTGTAATGCGGCTGTCAGAACCAATCAACTGGGTATAAAGCATTAGAAAATTGCATTTAACTATTTCTAAGCCAAAAGATCAGTTTGTTTTGCTGTAACCTTAATAAATATATATTAGTACTCAGAAGTAGGTTTCATTCTTGAAGGCAGGTCAGTACACATGATACAAAGCAATTATTCTGAATATTTTTCTGATTGCTTTTCATAAAAAAATTGAATTATTTGGTCAGTTTATTTAGTACTAAAGCTCATACGAGTGCCATGAGGCGATGAGCCAGTGCTAGTTCATTTAATCATAGATGTTTTGAGGAATTTTTTTGCCATGCTAAGAGAACAATAACCGGGTAGCCAGACCCGGCGCTCACCCTTAACTTTATACCTTGCTTCCCCCCACCCCCATCTCTTGCCCCAACAATCAATAGCATTTCTCTTTCTTTCCCACAAATTACTCAGACAGCCAAGTATGGTAACAACTGGTTGCAGCTTTATTTCCCGAAACAACAATACCATAACAGGAACAATGCACTTCCAACCCCCCCCTCCCCAGCGGAGCGATGCGTCACCAGCCATGCGACTAGCAAAGTGACCTCGCCTCCGCTGCAACCATGGTCCTACCACCGGCAACATTCCGACCACCCCTATCCGACTTCGCCATATTACTAGCAAAAGTCTTCCAGGGGTAGTCCGGGTCGAGGGCACCCCGCCCCGTCCCGAGTCGCCTAAGGCTCCGGACCCCGGAAACCTCCGGGATCCCCGCCACACCCCCTCCAGCTACGACACCCCTACCCCAGCCCCGCAAACCGCGAAGGCTGGGCGGGCGGGTGGGCTGCCGCGCCTCCCGCCTAACAGCCTGTGCTCTGGAGAGTCACCGCCACACCAGAGCACATGGCTGCCTGCACCCTGATTGGCTCCGCTCGCCCGACTCCCCGAGCGGAGCCAATCATTTTAAATAATGCTCCGCACGCACGGCCCTGCGCGGCCCCGACCTCCTCCCCCTCCTCCCTGAGCACGAGCAGGGTCCCGCGCCGGGCAAACACCCGGTTATGCGCAGGCGCCGGGACTCTGCCCGCGCCTTTATTTTAACCGGGTAGCCAGACCCGGCGCTCACCCTTAACTTTATACCTTGCTTCCCCCCACCCCCATCTCTTGCCCCAACAATCAATAGCATTTCTCTTTCTTTCCCACAAATTACTCAGACAACCAAGTATGGTAACAACTGGTCGCAGCTTTATTTCCCAAAACAACAATACCATAACAGGAACAATGCACTTCCAACCCCCCCCTCCCCAGCGGAGCGATGCGTCACCAGCCATGCGACTAGCAAAGCGACCTCGCCTCCGCTGCAACCATGGTCCGACCACCGGCAACATTCCGACCACCCCTATCCGACTTCGCCATATTACTAGCAAAAGTCTTCCAGGGGTAGTCCGGGTCGAGGGCACCCCGCCCCGTCCCGAGTCGCCTAAGGCTCCGGACCCCGGAAACCTCCGGGATCCCGCCACCGGCACAGCGAAAATTTAGCTGTGTCGCCCCCCAAGCTGCGACCAGTGCTGCCACCCCGAACAACACGTTCCAATACCTCCTGCCAGTCGTTCAAGAGCAAGTCCATCCCCACTGGCGAAAGATGAACACCATCCGCCCTATACAACCCTGTACAGGCTACATCAACCCACCCATGCTGCACCTGAAACCCCCCTCTTCCACACACCCATCTCCCAATCTGACGATTTATCTTGGTAAGTCCGCGGGACCATCTCCGCTGGCCCCAGGAAGCCGGACGCGGAATGATGTCCGACCAAATCAAGACGACTCTGTCCAGCAAACGTAGCAGAGTCGAAAAGTCCTTCTTCGCCGCCCGTATAAGCTGCTTGCAGGACCACTCCGACAAATCGTTGCCTCCAAGATGGACCAGCAAGACCGCTGGTCGTCCTCGAACCCGCAGGTGATGACGAAGCAAGGGCAACAATTGAGTCCACCTCAGCCCCCGCTCGCCCAGCCATGAAAGCGTCAATGCAGCAGGGTCGAGGCCAAGATTAATCCCGATGGGCCGTACCGCCGCTCTCTGACCAGCCCAGAAGACAAACGAGTGTCCCAGCAGCCAACAGCCCTTCTCCATAAGACCCCCACCTGGAAAAGAAAATAACAGCATTAGTAACCCCCCCCCAACCCTAACAGGGCTCCTCACAGCCTCACATAACCACGAAAGGCCTTAGAGCGCCAGCGGCCAATGCCCTGGATCTGAGCCCCCGACATACCCGCCGCAGCCGCGCTAGTGGCCGCCCCAATGCGAAAAGAGTGAGCCGAAAACAACGCCGGATCCCTGCCGATCCTACGCAAAGCCAGTCGCAACACCGCCGTCACTTGATACCTAGTCAAATGCGACGAGTCCCTATGCACGAACAACGCTTCACCACCACCCGGGCGTACCCGCAAGTAGTCCTCAAGGGCCGATACCGGGCAAGTGAGGCCACCAATACTCCCAAGCACCACCCACAAACCTTTTCCCCGCTGATCCGTTTTTGACTTAGCTAAAAGTACGCGCACCCGACCCGGCTCCTTCCACACATGCTGTAACCGCAAACAATTACCTAAAGCCAACTTCCCCGAATCAGCCGCTAACTCGCCAACCCGAAAAGCCCCAAAAAACGCTAAACAAAACACAGCCCGAAATAAAACACCCTCATAAGGCGACGATGCCACCTCCGACAACACAGAACACAAACTCTGCAACAAATCATGGGTAATTGGGAGCCTGCGATCCCGCTGGACCGGCAGCGCCCGTTCCCACCCTTGCAGTAAACGCCGAGCCAGGCGCCCCCGCCCTACGCCCGGCCACCCAACCGCCCGGGCAAAAAATTCAAACCCCGCCAGATGGCCCCTAACTGCCGATCTCGGGAACCCGTTTTCTTTCGCCCACCCCACATAGCTCCCAAGCAGATACTCAGACACCTCGCTTCCATCACTCCCCGCCCCATGCAGATACTCCCACACTCGCGCACAGCCTCGCCGATAAGAATCCCACGTGCGCTCAGCTACTGAATTCTTTAACAGGTTCTTCATCGCGGTAGGCCACAGCTCCACAAGTTCCAAGGGACCCCGAGCCCCTCCACGGCTGCCTCCGGCGCCAACTGCCGAAACCGCTCCCACTGCAAACGAGAAAGAGCATCAGCGATGGCATTAGTACGACCCGGAATATGTCGAGCCTTCAAGTCGACATTCAAACGCAAACAAGCTAGAACGACTTGGCGCATCAAAGCCGCAACCGTACTGCAGCGTGGAGTATAACGATTCACAACGGCCACCACCGCCTCGTTATCACACCACCACACCACCCTACGGTTGGACAAGCGCTCCGGCCATAACGCAAGCGCCACCAAGATGGGAAACAACTCAAGAAAGGTAATATTCCGCAGAAGCCCGGCATCCTCCCATTCCCGCGGCCACCGCTCAGCACACCAGGCCCCGCCGAAATATATGCCCAACCCAACCCCGCCCGCAGCATCCGAATACAGCTGCAAATCCTCACTGGAGATCTCGGCATCCCGCAACACCGACGTGCCATTAAAGTCGCTCAAAAAGAGCGCCCAGATCCTCAAATCCTCTCGCATAACCTTAGACACCCGGATACGATGGTGAGGCTTCCGAGCCCCGCCGTCGCTGCCGCCAAGCGCCGAAGGAAGACCCTACCCATGGGAATGACCTTACACGCAAAGTTAAGGGACCCTATTAAAGCCTGTAGCTCCCGCAGAGTCAATCTGGAAGATGCCAAGGCATTCGCCACCAGCACTCTCAATCTCTCAACCTTATCTGAGGGCAATCGGGCCTCTAAACTCTGCGAATCTAATTCCACACCTAAGAAGGTCAAGCGTGTTGTCGGACCTACTGTCTTACCCTCAGCCAACAGCACCCCCAACTCACAAGCCAGACTACCAAAACCAGCCAACAGCTCACTGCACCCAAAAGACTCTGCTGAACCTACAAAGAAAAAATCATCCAAATAGTGGACAACCTCCTTTCTGCCCACGCGCTGCACCAAACACCAGTGCAAAAAAGAGCTGAACTTTTCAAAATACGCGCAAGACACCGCACACCCCATGGGCATGCACTTGTCAAAATAAAAGGCATCCTCAAACTGAAACCCCAACAACCTGAAGGAAGACGGATGAACCGGCAACAAACGAAAAGCCGACTCGATATCCACTTTCGCCATCATTGCCCCCTTCCCTGCTCCCCTGACCAACTCCATGGCCATGTCAAAAGACTGATAACGCACGGTGCACAAATCCCGCGGAATCAAATCGTTCACGGACGACCCCGCTGGGGAAGAGAGATTGTGAATTAGCCGAAACTTCCCCGGCTCCTTCTTGGGAATAATACCTAACGGTGAGACAACAAAATCACGGAACGGCGGCTGCTGAAAAGGCCCCGCTATCCTCCCTAACCGTAATTCTTCCTCGATCTTCCCCCGCGCGATCGCCCCCCACCGCCGGACACTAGGGGAATTGCACGGCGACGCAACCACGACCACGCCATGCACTGTAACCACAAAACCCGAAGTAAAGCCCAACTGTAAAACTAACCTATCCCGCCTCCGCGGATAAGAACACAACAAAGAACACAAACACGGAACCCGAATAGGCGAAGGGGCCAGATCAAAAAGCCCTCCCTTATTTGAGGACGGCTGGCGGCTGAGGACCTGACGCTTTTTTAACACATTTTGCTGCGGGATGCGGACCTCCACAGCTTGAGCAGGCATGCCGGAATTTACAATCCGGAAAGGGACACATCGATCGATTAAACCGCCAGCACACATCGCTCCCGCCTCCAGGGGCCGGGCGAGCCTGACCTGTGGCGACTGCCCCCCGAAAGGAATGAGCCGCCCCCCCAACAACAACCGCCCCCATCTTCCCCCCGCTACCCCCAAGCCCTCCTCCCTTGACTGACATCTGTGTTAGCCACAGGTTGATGTCTTGGGTGCCCCAGGTTAAAAATTTATTCTCCTCCATTTTATCCCTTAATTTCTCGTCGTAGTTAAACCACGACCAGCCTTCATGCATTTGAGACGCTTCAAGAATCGAGTCGGCATAAGATAACAACATCCCGGACTGTTGCGGAAAATGATGCCCCCACACGCTCGCCAACCGCAAGAAAGATCGCACCCAATTAATGACATTGCGCGACACCTTCCGTAACCGACCCGCCTTTTCATCTTCCTTCCGCTTCTTCTTGCTGTCCCCCGAATGTTTCCTCCCTTCTAACAATCGAAAAATATCGATATATTTGCGCTTCCTAATCTTTCGCCACAGCTTCCTGGGGACACCTTCCCATAACTCCGACAAAGGAACCAAAGATGCCGCAGCCCCACCAGCCGAACTCGCTGCGACCCCCCCCCACTCATGGTTGCCCCTGTCCCGCCACCCGCAGCCACCGAGGCGCGAGACGAATCCGAAGACGATGAGGAGGAGGAAGAAGAAGAGGTACGTCGATAACGACACCCCCTCTTCCGCTTTCCGCGCGCCTTACCCGGCCGATCGGACCGCTCCGGCAATGCTCCACTATCAAACGCTGTCGACTCACCTGGGGTGCCATCGCTGCCATGAGTCCTGGATGAAAGCAGGTCATCGCTCCTTGGCTCCGCCAACCGCTGAAGATCCGCCGCTCCTGCCACCTGGCCGCCAATTCCAGCTGCACCCACTTCCACACCGCCGGACACCACCGCAGACGTGGCAGGTCCCGTCGCCGCCATATGGGGCACCTGTGAAGACAAAAAAGGAAAACCCAACGAAGACAAGCCCAGCGCACCTCTCGAAGGCCAAGCTCCAGACCAATCCGCCCTCGAGGAACCTTGCCCCCCCCCCCCCAACCAATGCTCCCATCCCGACCGCTGCCCTGACGATCCAGACCAGCCTGTAGGCGAGAAACCCACAGCAGGAGGAACAAAACCCCACCCCCACGCATCCCCCCCAAGTATTTGCCCGGGTCCCCCCCGCCCCCCATTGGCCCAAGGGGTTACCTCCCCACCCCTGCCCCAGCTCCCCAACCATCCCGCGGAGCCCACCCCCTACGCCCTCCACCTGCCCCCCCATGGAACCGGACGCCCTATCCGGGGTCTCATGATTGCCAGCCGCAGGAGAAAAGGACGACTGCGGAGGCCCACTACATTCAGCCTGCCCCGCGGACCTTCCACGAAGCCCCGATTGCGTCCTTGTCCCCCTACGCCCTCTAACCAAACCCCCAGCACCCCTCATCCCGTTATCCCGTACCCCGCGCTCCGGAGCACTCTCGGACCATGACCCCGCCGCATTTGCCACCCCTTTTTTCCTCTGCCCTCTGTTTTGCCTACCCCGGGCCGCCTGCCCCCCCCCCTTTTCCACCCCCACCACCGGCCCGCTTCTGCCCTGCCATTCCCAAATTGTTGGCAGTCACCTTCTTTAATGTAAGCTCTGTAAGGAGCAATTTTATTTTTATGTTAGTGAGTGTGAAAGCAGGCACACACAGCAGGCACCCACACAGCCTCCAGGCACACACAGCAGGCACCCCCACTGCCTCACATGCACAGCGCAGCACTCACCCGTGACAGCCCCCCCCCCCCCGATTCAGAGCGCTGCCCCCAAGGCCCACCTCGCCGCTTCCAGAAGGCTGTGGCAGGCAGACGCGAGTCCACCCTGCCAAGAAGGAGCTTGCCTGCAGGTCAGTTGCTCCCCGATCCTTGCCGCCGCCACCGGGACCCGCTCCACACCGGCTCACACAAGACCCGACTTCCTCCGCCGCTGAACACCGCGCTGACCCCGACCGACCAAAAATTCGCTGCCGTCCTGCCGCGCTTCCCGCCTAACAGCCTGTGCTCTGGAGAGTCACCGCCACACCAGAGCACATGGCTGCCTGCACCCTGATTGGCTCCGCTCGCCCGACTCCCCGAGCGGAGCCAATCATTTTAAATAATGCTCCGCGCGCACGGCCCTGCGCGGCCCCGACCTCCTCCCCCTCCTCCCTGAGCACGAGCAGGGTCCCGCGCCGGGCAAGCACCCGGTTATGCGCAGGCGCCGGGACCCTGCCTGCGCCTTTATTTTTATTGTCAAACAGGCTTCTGAACTGTATTGTTTATCCAGTTTACATCAAACAAAACTAAAATACTTTTCATGAAATAACTGTTTATATTTTTACAATTAACAATTTCATTTATATAATGTTTAAGAATAAAAATGAAATAAAATTTCAGCCAAATCGGAATGAGAAACTTAAAATATTACAGTAGACTAGGTGATGCAGGTGGCTTAGTCGTCGTCCTTCGCATTTGTCTGTGGTCTGGAAAAATGTGTTAAGATTTTCTGCTTTCAGTTCTCAAATTCTCTGAATCCAAGAGGGTCATGATTCCCACGCTAACTGTGCAACCCACGATAAAGGCGCAAGTGGGCAGGATAGGGGTGGAGAGTGGATGTGATGAGCTCTGCGCACTTAGCACTGTGTTCATGCCATGCACCAAGTGCATTAATGTGGATTCACCTAATGCCGCATCAGTGCATCTTCGCTAATGCAGCACACGCTAGGGGGCAGGGCTCCGTGTTAATTGCCAGGGAAATGCTTTCCATACCCCGACAATTAATGTGGGGGTGTTGCACATAATGCGCCCTGGTTTTGCTGCTAATTCACGTGTTAGGTGCAACACCTTAGTGCCCATTAGTAAAAAAAAAAAAACAACCCAAATGTCTATGCCTGCCAGCAGCTCATTGGTATAAATTTTTCATTAAAACTGAATTGGCAAGCACATACAGTGCAGATTTGATATAATGCAGGATTGCTTAGAACATGGTCAAAAATAGAACGTTTTAAATATTTTTGTGTTATATTGCACTATAGGCCCGATATAATGCAGGTTAATTTATAATGCGGTCAAGTATCTTAAACCCCAGACTCCATGTTGATTGGGTCTATGATGCATTTCTTGAATGACTTGCCCTCAGCTCTGGAGCAAGTTATACTAGGTATTATAGAAGAATGATTGCTGAATCTCATACCATAGCAAATTCCTCCTCTTTAATCATGTAGGATTGACCTCGCTCCTTTTTGAACACTGAGAATATTAGCAGGAAAATATGCTGGAGAATAGTGCTTATTATAGACATTATACATCAAGGTATCTTGTTAGTTATTAGAATAACATAAGAAATAAACAACTATTTTTAGTAGTTTAAGGCTATAGAAATACGCTTCTAAGAGTTGGAGTATTTTCTCTTTAGCTTAATGCCAAGAACTTTGGTTAAGATCATTTCATCTTCCTTAATTTTGTTCACAAATTGTCATTGGATTAGGTTAGTTCTTAATATAACACGTAGAACAGTCCACTAATGAATTTCATTGGATATCTTGTGATAGTTTGTATTTTTTCGCCTCTTTCAGATTACCTGCTGCAGAGTGATTATTGCAGAAATATTTTGTAGTTTCATTATTAACTTTTACTTCTAAAGCACTGTAGTCTTTGCAAGGAGGTGCATTAAATGAGCAAGCCTCCAATCACACAGTTGTGTGCTAATATTTAGCCACACCTGGTCAAATGTGTCCCTGAATTCTTAAGTGGACAGAGGTTGTCTTAACCTTTGTTTGCATTGTACAAAGTTACATGACATCTTTGTGAAAATTTTAATGCACAATTAAGATTTTCTTTAGAATTTTATAACAGATTTGAAAATTAAAAAAAAAAAGTGAATATGGCAGGTACAAAAGTTTGGACATGTTCAGTTGATTCATTGCTATTGTAATTTAAAAAAAACAAAAAAGCTGTTAGTGAGGCCCAGAATGATTAGTCATTAGCCCTTTATTTAACAATTCCAGAGTTGAACAAATATTCTGACCCTTGTAATCTTTTTAGCTTGTGTTCTCACTATATAAAGCAACCCTTGGCTTCCCTATGCAATTGTCTGAGCATTTGAAAATGCAGATAACCTGCTTTGTGAAAGCAAATTAAGGTGCTTAAAATAAACCTTCCAAATGCTTTCAGATAGCAATTTCAACTGTCAGAAGGTGACATTTTACTGAACAGATAGTCCTTTCCTTGAGTCCTGCTAGACCAGTCCAGACATGTAGGTTGACTTCTCTTACCAGCAGATTGGTGTAGACAAAGAACCAATGAAATGCCTAAGTTTCAATGACACAAGTCCCACGCCTCTATCTGCCTCAGCAATCAGAGGTCTCTTCAGTATCTGTCTCAAAACATATAATGGTAAGCCTCACACAACCTCAATGTGGACAACGAGTAACAAAACGGTAGAAGCTATGTACAGGAAAGCCTAAATAGAAGGCTGTCATTACAAGATAGACCTGCAGAGCCAAGTATATCAATCATAGCGGATTCCAGGATACCACCCCAGAAGAACAGAGCCAACACAGTAAAGGGGCAGACCCTAGCAGGACTCAAAGAAAGGACATTATCTGGTAAGTAAAGTATCACTTTCCATATCGTCCTGCAAGACCAGTCCAGACAAGTGGGACATACCAAAGCTATGCCTCCATTGGGCGGGAGGAAGAAGCAGCAGCTCGCAAAACCTTAGAGCCCAAAGCCGTGTCCATCCAAATGTGGACCTCAGAGCGGTATTGATTGACAGAAGTGGAAAGTGATGACCATATTACTGCCTGAAAGTTGTCTGCAGGGGCTATGGAGCTCCATTCTACCCATGAGGATGCTTGCATTCTGGTAGAATGGGCACTCAAACCCTCTGGAACCAGACTGTTCTGCAAAAGATACGCCGAGGCAATGGCTTCCTTAATCCTGTGCCTCAGAGTAGCCAGCATATCACCCTTGCATGGAACAGCACACAGCACAAAAAGATGGTCTGACATAATGAAAGGAATTCGTATCCTCCATGTACCGGAGAAGCACCCTCCAGACATCCAGAAGACGAAGATCCTTATCCTTCCCCCAACACTGCTCCTTAGAGAAGCAGGGCAGTCAAATCACCTGGTTCACGTGAAAGGGAGAAATCACCTTAGGTAAGAAGGACAGCACAGGCCAAATGGAACAGCCTACTCAGAAAAACATAGGAAAGGATCCCGGGATGGCAGAGCCTGCAGTTTGGAAATCTGCCTTGCGGAATAAATTGCAACCAAGAAAACAGTCTTGAGCATCAAATCCTTCAAAGTAGCATGCTTCAACAGCTCAAAGGGTTCTGCCATCAGGTCCCTGAGCACCAGACCCAGATACCAGGAAGGGACCATAGAGCCGGAGGGGAGGAAGCAGATGCTGAACACTCTGAAGAAATGTGAAACATACAGTTGTAAGGTTAGCTACTTACCAGCTACCAGACATCTGAAACAGGCCAAAGCTGCCAGCTGAACCTTCAGGAAGCTAAGACAGAGGCCTTTTCCAGAACTTCTTTGCTGCCTCAGGGACCAGCTGCCATATGTCGCACCATCGCTTGAAAAGGCACCAAACACGCATATGTACCAGGATGGTTGTCTGCCGCCAGATGCTGAGCAGATTGGAAACTACCACTGGAGAGTAGCCCTTACATGCTAGCAGTCTCCTTTCAAGAGCCAAGCCTTAAGTGTGAAGGGAGTAGAGTCTTTCAGGATGATCAGTCCCTAACACAATAGGACCGGAGATGGAGGCAAACGAAGAGGTGGTGCTTTGCAGGAGCCACATCAGATCTCTGAACCACGCTCTCCTTGGCCAATCCGGTGCCAGCAGAACAATCTTTCCCGATGGTGCTCTATACAAATAATCACATGCCCCACCAGAGGCCATGGAGCAAACACATAGCATGTGTAGGCATGACCACGGTGTCGACACCCTCAGACTCTGTCTCCATGCGGCGACTGAAGAAGAGGCCCATTTTGGCACTGGAATGAGTTGCCATCAGATTCTTCTCAGGGTGACCCCATTGGCACAGAATCAGCAGAAACTCTTCCTGACTCCTCCCACTCTCCTGGATCCAGTGTGTGCCAACTGGGTCTGCTTCCATATTGCCCACCCCAGCAATGTGCTGAGCCGACTGCATTGTGATGAGCCGACAAGTCTAGGAGGTTCTTCCCCACCCAGGCAAATAGGAGAGTCATCTCCAGGGCTTCCCTGGCACTTCCCATGCTGCATTGCACATTGACATACATAAGCCACCGCCATGGCAGTCTGACAACACTTGAACAGCCCAGCTTCCAACCAGGGGCTTTAAATGTAGAAGAGCCAGCCTGAAGTGGCTCTCCTCTAAGTGGTTGATAGACCACACCACCTCCTTGCGGTTCCAATGGCTCTGAGCCATTTGGTCTGGGCAATGGACTCCCCAGCCTGAGAGGTTGGCATCCATCATCAGAATCATCCATGAGTAATCTTCCAGCACTATGCTCTTCCTCAAATGTTTGGATTACTGCCATCATTGCAAGCTGGTCTTCACCATCACCAGGAAGAAAAGTCTGTGTGTGAACTCGGGAGACCACAAAGTCAGCAAGGACTGCTGGAGTGGCTGCATATGAGCATGTGCCCATGGCAGCATCTTGATTCTCTGCCATTAATCTGAGGAATCCTGAACTCTGGGAGCCTGCTGTGAAATGAACTTTTCCTCTGGCAGAAAGACACTGTCCACTTGAGTATCGAAATGTGCTTCCAGGGACTGGGAAGGCATCAACTGGCTCTTTTCCCGATTGATCACCCAGCCGAGGCCTTCCAAGAACACCTCTTGGGTTGCTACCCGAGGCATCTCTGAAAGAGAACGGACTCGGATGAGCCAGTCTGATAGATATGGGTGCACACACATCCCTTGTCACCATAGTGCTGGTGAACGTCCTTGGGCTAGTGGAGATGCCGAATAGGAGGGTAGCGAACAAAGTGGGAGTCAATCACGGCACAATGCAGATACTTTTGCTGATTTCCCCCCTCCCCCCTCCGATCAGGATATGAAAATACACCTCCGGCCAAATCCAGAGATCCCAGGAACTCCCCCCTGTGCACCGCTTGGATCACGGATCACAAGGTTTCTATCCGGAAGCACAGCTCATGCAAGTGTTGACACAAAATATATAAAATACCCGCCCTTGCCCTTATTTGGGAAAACTGGTATCACTGTCTGCAAGAGTAGCAACTTGTCTATCGTGATCCACACAGTGGCCCTTTTGTTTGCATATCCACAAGGGAAGATGACAAAAGCATCCATGGATTGGCTCTTCATATTCCAGGACATAGCATACTGAAAGGTGTCAAGCACCCAGTGATCTTTGATGACTCAGGCCCATTCTGGAAAGAAAAGGCAAAGCCTGCCTCCAATTGGAGGTACCAGGGAATGCCCCCCCAACCTTCATTGTGCAGTCCAGGAGGGAACTCGCTTTGGAGGGGGCCAAATCTCTGGGTCCACGAGCTCTTCGAAAGGATTGAGAACAAGTCTGAAGTCTGGAAACAGAGGGGAAGAGAGGTTTTCCAGCGGATAGTGATGGGAGTCCTGAGACCCCTAGGATCCAGCCAGCAAGATGTGGGACACGGGCGGAGGATGACAAAAGGGGGCTCCTACCTGCTTCACAGGCCCCTTCCTGGATCTGTCTTCTGGAAAGCGGTAAGTTTTCATCTCACCCAAATCCTTAACCAGCTGCTCCAAATTGGTGCTAAACAGAAGATTTCCTTTAAAAACCAGTCAGGAAAATTGGGCTTTCGAAGAGGTATACAACAATGCATCACTGTCGACAAGGCAGCCTCCCTGGCCACTAGGTGGACAAGGTCATACATGACACCAGAAAGGAAGGCTGTAGCAGTTCCCAAAAGATGGGTAGTATCATCCAGCAGAAGAGACTGAATCCACTTGAGCAGAGCTGGAAATGTGAGGCCTGCACATACCACCAAATGAAGAATATCAGCCCCATGGCAAACTGGTTTTACAACAGGGAATCTACCTTGTGGTACAGAGTATCTTTTAAAGCTGATTTGTCTTCTACAGGAATGTTGGCCATGACCTGCACGTACACTTTGGGGATGTCAAACCATACAATGCATTCCTCCAGGAGAGTGTAAATCATCTTATATGCCCTTAACCCCTTAGGCGGGGACTGGGGAGATGGGGAAATCCCACTCCAGCCAGATCATGCTGTTAATCATCTCTGGGAACAGGAAGATAGTAGTGGATTTCCGCACTCCTTGCAGGAGCCAAATGTGCCTTTAGCCCCTGCTCTGCATCTGCAGCATCTGCCAAACTCAAGATGGACGAGACTCATGCAATCAAAGCTGCCAGTTCCTCCTTCCAGAACAGGCAGATAACACCAGCCTCTTCACAATCCTCTGAATGTGAAAGTACTTTTTCATCCACATTCTGGCCCAGAACTGAGCCATCTGAATCCAAGTCATAGTCAAAGTTTCATACAGAATCCAGGTGATCTCTGTCTCCAGGGGGCACCCTTTGCTGGGGACACATCCAAAGGCAGTCTAACAGGGCTTTCACTCTGTCTGTCCCTCACAAGACTGTGCTTGGGTGAACACAGAGGCTGCTCAGTCTGAATTTTCATGCCAGAATGACCAGATCTGTTGCCAAAAAAAAAAAAACCATTCTCGGGAAGACAGTCTGGACTCTGGAACTCTCTTTGCGGGAATTACCCCCCCAGGGGGGTACACTAGGGGGACATAGTGACCACCAAACCCCTAGAGGACTGGGGTGACCCACAGAATGGGGGACAGCCTGCAGCATGGCTGCCGAGAACCCCAGTCAGCTTCACATCCTTGCTCACAGCATCATCCACCGTCACCTGCCCTAAAGCAGGCAAGGACGGACTAACTGCATCCCCTGGAAGAGGAAAAGCAAGTCCTCTAGGGGTGACTCAGAAGCTGCCATGCAAGAAGAGCAGGAGCCAGAGATGAAGCATCTCATTTGCCACAGGCCAAACAACATTTCCTGGAAGAAGACAGAGTTAAGGCAAGTATTGCCACTGCATGTGCTAAGACACTGGCAGCCTGAAAGGTATGCATTAATGACACTTACACAGCAATGCACATTATGGGCGCTTGGGTAGGAGCACGTGTTGAAGCCACTCATGCGGAACGCACATGGATCACGCGACCACCAGGTGCACAGCAGATTGTAAGCCCTCCGAGGACAGAGAAATGCCTACTGTACCTGAATGTTACTCACCTTGAACTGCTACGGGAAAGGTGTGAACTAAATACTACTAAAGAAATAAATAGTAAAATATGCTACTAACATGTACAGAAAACAGTGCACATGCACTAGTGGTCACCAGCGCTCCTCTCTGAATTGTACCCCAGACGGATAGAATTGGAAGACTCCAACAAGCACAATGACTAGGTCAAGCCTTGGTACTTCACCCCCCTGAGAGCCCCAGGCAGAAATCTGGGCCGGGCTCGGCTCTATTCCCCTGAAAGTGTTTCTCTGTGTTGCAGGCGCTATTTGTTTATGGTGGCTAGCAGGAAGGGGGTGATGAGGGGAAGGGGGTGATGAGGTGGTGTGAGGCTGCTGAACTCTTCCAGATCCTTACAATTTTCTAGCTGCTCAACAGGCCCTTAGGATAAGAGCATGGAGCTGAACCAATTTTCCATCCTCCAATGACTTCGGAAAAGAACGCAGCCTGGTGAAGCCTCCCACATCACGCTCAAGTGAGAGTCACCCTCTGTTGTTTTCTTCAGAGTGTAGAAAATCCATCCACCATCTGCTGGAGACAAAGGAATACTAAAGAGAGCTCTGTTGGCTGAGGCAGATAGAGGCACGGTAGTGATGTCATTGAAACCTGGGCATTTCATTGTTTGTTTGTCTCCACCGTTCTGCTGGTAGGAGAATAGAAACATAATGGCTGAAAAAAGGTCACATAGCCTATTTATTCTGCCCTTCCATATCAACCACTACAACAGTCCCCTTTTTTCTTCTAGAGATCCTCTGTGTTTGTCCCATGCTTTTTTGAATTCAGATACTGTGCTCATTTCTAACACCCTTACTAGGAGACTATTCCACACATCTGCCACTCTTTCCGTAAATAAATATTTCCACATATTTCTGAGTCTCTCCCCTTTCACCCTGATCCTATGTCCCCCCGTAGCAGAGCTTGCTTTCAATCGAAAGAGGCTCTCCTCCTGTGCATTATGCCATGGAGGTATTTAAACATCTCAATCATATAATCTCTATCCTGCCTTTCTTCTAAAGTATACGTATTAAGATCCTTAAGTCTGTCCTCATATGCTTTATAATGAAGACCACTAACCATTTAGTAGTGTGATAAGGAAGCTTATCATAGCTCAGGAAGGAGCTATAGAAAAGGTGAAGTGACTCTGAACAAGCAACCTGTCAGTTCTGGTAGAAATAAGAAAACAGAATTTTCCCATAAAAGACTACCAGTCCCAGAATGCACCAGGTTTCCAACAGCCATTAGAGGAGCTGAAGTGGGGAAACGTGTGTTCAATCAGGAGGGCTATGAGGTAATCCCCAAGCACTCATCTCAAAGGGCAGGGCCTGATTCAGCACAGCTGCGCTGTGCTAGGGTGGAGCACTCATCAAAGCAGAATAAAGGTAGAGTTTATTCTACAGAGAATTATCCTCATCCTCAGGATCAGCTTGGAGATCCTCATCTTGGACATCTTCATCATCGGGAGGATCATCAGAAGCAGAAGCCAAACCGGACGGACAGAGAGGGCAAGAAACCCTTTGGAAGAAAGAAGAGAAAAGCCTTTGGGAGGTCTAAAGGAGTCCAGAGCAGTACGTATACTGGAAGGCATTCCAAGGGCCAGCATACACCATTGGACTGGGGAAAGCCAGAGGAATGGTGCTGCAGGGCTAGGAATCTCCAGACGGTACCTGTGAGGGAGACGGCTGCACGGGGAAGGGACCCTAAGACCCGTGCCAGAAGGTATGTGAAGAGAGATCCAGTGTCCAGGGATCTGGATTGGAAGGCTGGACATAAGAACTGGACTACATACTGGCCAGGCTATTTAGAGAGGAACTCTAACAGCAATGGAAGCTCAGGTATGAACACTGATCTATGCCCTAGCTATAACCTTGAAAGACAGCAGGGAAACAAGTATTCTCCTGAAAGTGCTCCATTGAGAAATTCCTCTGTGCCAATCCCTGATATTGAACCCATGATTGTTGAAGAAGGGGAAGGAGAAGTCTTAGGGTACAGGCTGTGAATATATGGATTGCTCTCTGTCTAAACTCCTTTGGTAATTTTCTGTTACAAAGTACAGCAACCATTACAAAGAAATAGAAACTTGTTCTTTAATCTACTCAGAAAAGCTCCTGAATAGGATTTTGGGCCACGCAGTAGAAAGCAAGCCAGCTAAGGGGTTTCAGCTGGATAACTGCTAGCAATTGAGCCTTACCTAATTGCTTGTGAGCTCTGAGGGAATCACTTCTGAGTCTATGTGTGAAGATATAAGAAGTTAACCTGAAAAGAACAGTTTTTCCCTTCTTTGTGGGTTTTGCTTGTTGTTTGAAACACTGCTAAGAAAATATTAGCTAAAGCCTACAGAAAAGACCAGTTTGTTACCAACCAGGTCTTTATTCTTTTCATTTGATTGCCTGACAAGTTCATCTGTTGTTTTCCTGATTTTGTTTTTCTAAGTTTAACACTGAAAGCAAGTATCCTGTTTTATGTGCTACCAAGCATATCTGTGTTGGGAGAAATAACCCCATAAATAAATATCTTATTGGCTTTACACTCAAGCACAACTAATTATTGTGAGTGGCTGTGTCTGGTGTGAATGGACTGCATTTCCCACAATCCCTTGCAAATCATATTGATATATGCACTTGCCAAGACTGTGAACATTCTCACCCAGGCAGCCGTCTGACAGTAGCCACCCTCTGCATCGACTCCAACCTGTTTATATCCTGAATTGGTCTAGCAGGACGATATGGCAACATTGTTAAGGCATATAATTGTTTTGAAATCAAGGCAGGAACTGGAAGACCAAGAAAAATTGCTGATAGAACTGCTGGAAGACTGGTCAGATCTCAAAACAGAATCCAGAAATCACTGCAAATGACCTGAACAGGTTAGCTGATGATGTAGTTGTCCACAATACAGTGTTTCTTACATCTACTACTATTACTACTACTAAGCATTTATAAAGCACTACCAGGCTCACGCAGCGCTGTACAATGAAAACACAAAAAGACAGTCCCTGCTCAAAAGAGCTTACAATCTAAAAAGACAAAACAAGAAAAGGAAATTAGAAAAAAAGATAAGAACAAGGGCAAAGAGACAAGTGCAGGAGAGACAGGACAAAGAAAAGAGGTAAGAACAAGTGTAAGAGAACGAAAGAAAGGTGAAATAAAAGAGGGGAAGGAAGGAGAACAGCAAAATCGAGAACCAAAGGCAGAGGCGAAAAGATGAGCTTTTAACTTGAGTTTGAAGAGGGGCAAAGAAGATGCCTGATGTATAGACAAAGGAAGTTTATTCCAAGCGTAGGGAGCAGCAAGGTGAAAAGAGCGGAATCTGGAGTTGGCAGTAGAGGAGAAGGGCATAGCAAGAAGCAACTGGGAAGAAGAACGGAGTACACGAGGGGGGAAATAGGGTGAAATGAGAGAAGAAAGGTACTGAGGAGCCACAGAGTGAATGCACTTATAGGTCAGAAGGAGAAGCTTAAAGTGAATACGGAAACGGATAGGGAGCCAGTGAAGAGATCTGAGGAGAGGAGTGATGTTGGGAAAACAAGGCTGACAGAAAATCAAACGGGAAGCGGAGTGTTGAATAGACTGAAGAGGGAAGAGATGAGACTGAGGGAGACCAGCAAGATGTTTTGCATGTGAGGGCTGTTGAAAGAAAATTTTTCTGTGACTTTATCCAAACTTTATAATCTAAAATATGCAAGAGAAAACTTTGATAAACCTGCTATTCGGTGGAACAAGGTGTTTTGGATGGATGAACACAAATTGAACTGTTCAGGTACCAACCATACAGGCTACGCTTGGAGAGAAAAGGGTGGCGTATTCAAAGGAAAAAAGCCCAAAGCTTTCCAGCTATTAATCATGGGGCTGGATTTATTGTGCTTTTGGGTTGTATAATAGCCACTGGCACAGGAAATACTGTGTGAGTGGATGGAAGAATGGATTCAACTAAATATCAGCATATCCTATACTTCCACAGTTGATGAATATATTGAAAATCTATGTGAAACCTCGTCCTGCTAGACCAGTCCAGATGAATTGAGTTATGCTCCCTTGCCAACAACTTTCAGTGTTGTCATCACCTAGTATATAATATGGTGTAGCACTGAGAGAAGCCAGTAGTTTGTCACCAGCAGATGACATAGTGTGTGGACTGTTGCAGTTGTACAAATAGACCTAATTCTCCTGGTCTAAACTATGGTGCAGTGGCTTTAGGATTGTGTCTGGAAGGGCCAGTGGCACTTGGAACAAGGGCATGCCCTTGACTGCTTGAACTGACAGCCGCCCAGGATCCATCATAGTTTCCTACAGGTTACGAGCACTTAGTGGGCTTGAAGAGGAGCAGGAGATCATCATGAGGCCCCTAAGGGAGGCTGTTAAGTTGAGATCAGGATCAGGTCACTCTTCCCTTTTGCTGTCCTTATCTGCATACCTTTAGGGGTTTTTTTCAAAATGTGTTTTAGTTTTTCTGTATCTTTTTTTTTCTATCTCCCCCCCGCCCCATTGCTTTTAATAGGAAGCTTTGGCTCTGCTACTTTAAATAAAGCAGTTACAATTTTGGGGAAAGCCCCCCTCATACAAAGGCTTTTTCAGCAGCTGAGCCTCCCAGACTTTTGAGAGCTTCTGGGGGCTTCCCTATTTGGCTTTGCCTGGTCAGCCCGACAGGCCTTGGGATTGTCTCTTTGGGACTCCCTTTTCATCATGGCTTTGTTGTTTTTTTGGCCTCCCTCCCCGACTCCCACCCACCCCTGGGATAATCTAGCTTTATAGGTACTTAAACCTCTGAAAGGAAAGGAGGTGCCATATTCACTCTCGGGTGCAGCTGTTTACACTCATCAGGCATACATTAAGGACCTGAGATTAATTAAGCTTGAGGTGAACAAAGTCCATTAAACGTATTAGGTATAGTTTTATTAGTATTCCCAGCAAACCTTAGTAAGTAAACAACTTAAATATCTAAACACCACCTTAAAACTAAGATGAAGACAGTCCAGCAGCAAGATGGGGGCTTTCCAGTCTTTTGCATTGAGTGTCACATGTATGATTTTCTCCCAGTTAGGTAGGGGTCTTATGTGTGCCCTAGGTGCAAGGAGCTCCTTGCTCTTAGGGAACGAGTCTGGAGGCTAGAGTAGCAGACTTGGAGGAAATGAGGAAGACAGAGGTACATAGACGAGACCTACAGCGATGAGTACTGAAGTCCCACCTCCAGTCTAGCAGCATCCCTGTTGCCATGGAGGAGAGAGGTTACATGAAAGGAGAACATCACCCTGGTGATGGGAAGTGATCCTGTTGCTAGGACCTGTCCTCCAGGTGATGTAAAACCCTCTCACACACCGAGGAGGTTTCTCCAGGGCCATGTGCCCATGAGGGAATGGTTAGGACAGCCATTATAGTTGGTGATTCGTTCATTAGCTAGGTAGCTGGGTGACTGGTGGACATGAGGATCGCCTGGTAACATGCCTGCCTGGTGCGAAGGTAGTGGACCTCACGTGCCACCTAGATAAGGTCTGAGGTAGTGCTGGGGAGGAGTCTGCTGTCTTGGTATATGTTGGTACCAATGACATAGGAAAGTGTGGTAAGCAGATTCTGGAGGCTAAATTTAGGCTTTTAGGTAGGAAATTGAAATCCAGAACGTCCAGGGTAGCATTATACAAAATGCTTCCCGTTCCACGCGTAGGACCCAAAAGGCAGGCAGAGTTCCGGAATCTCAATGCATGGATGAGACGATGGTGCAAAGAAGAGGGTTTTGGATTTGTTAGGAACTGGGGAACATACTGGGGAAAGGAGGGGATGGAACAGGCTGCTGCCATTAACCTTTAAAAAGGAGACAGGGCAGCTTTTAAACTAGATAATAGGGGAGAGCCCGAGTGCATGTAAAGAATACTAGAAAAAGATTGAAGTTAGGGCATATCAACAGAAGTTCCAATAAAGACAAGATTAACCCAAAGGCCCTTAAGTACAGACCATACAGAGCTTAAAGATTGCAAATTTCCCCTGCCTACCAGTAACCAGATTATTATGAATAAAATGTGATCTCTAAAATGCTTGTGTGTAAATGTTAGACGTCTAAAAAATAAGATGGGAGTGTTAGAATATATAGCACTAAATGAGAAGTTAGATATGATTGGTATCTCAGAGACCTGGTGGAAGGAGGACAACCATTGGGACACTGATACCTGGGTACAAATTATATCGCAATGATAGTGTAGATCAAATTGGTGGAGGGGTTGTGCTCTGTTAGAGAGAGCATTGCGTCACACAAGATTAAAGTGCTGCAGGAAACAAAATACACTGTAGAATCTCTATGATTTGAAATTGCATGTAAAAAGGGGAAGGTGATGGCAGTGGGGTGTATTACTTGACCGTCTGGCCAGAATGAACAAATTGATGATGAAATGCTTAAAGAAATCGGGAAAGCTAACTAAAGTTACAATAGAGTAATAATAATGGGTTATTTCATTTACCCCATATCGACTGGGTCAGTGTCACGGAAGGACATGCTAGGGAGATAGTTTCTAGATGAAATAAATGACTGCTTCTTGGAGCAGCTGATTCATGAATCAACAAGAGGGGAAGCCATTTTGGGCCTTGTTCTTAATGGTACACAAAATTTGATGCAGGAGATAAGGATGTTGGGGCCACTTGGCAATAGTGATCATAGCATGATCGTGTTTGATTTAATAAATGGAGAAAGGATGGCAAGAAAATCCACAGTACTCCCTTTTAACTTTCAAAAGGGAGACTATGATAAAATGAGGAAAATAGTTTAAAAAAAACCCTAAAAGGAGCAGCAGTAAATGTTAAAAATATACACTGAGCATGGGTGTTATTTAAAATTACTATATTGGAAGCCAAGACCAGCTGCATTGCACACTTTAAGAAAGGTGGAAGGAAGTCCAAAAATTGCCAGCATGGTTTAAAGGCGAAGCCAGAAAGGCTGTTGTAGCCAAAAAAGCATCTTTCAGAAAATGGAAAAAGGAGCCAAATGACAAACTAGAAATAACATAAGCACTGGAAGTTAGATGCAAGGCATTGTTAAGGCAGGCAAAGAGAATTTGAGATGAAGCTTGTTGTGGAAGCAAAATCATATAATAAAGACTTTTTCAAGTACATTTGTAGCAAAAAATCTGTGGGAGTCAGTTGGACCATTAGATGATAGAGGGGTAAAAGAGGGCATTAAGAGGGGACAAACTATAGTGGAGACACTGAATGAATTCTTTGCTTCGGTCTTTACTGAAGAAAATGTAGGGAAGTTACCCATGACTGAAATGGTGATGCATCAGAAGAACTGAAAGAAATACCGATAAACCAGAAAGATATATTACGACTATTTGATAAATTAACAGTAGCAAATCACCTGTACCCGGATGGTGTTGAAAGAATTGAAATATGAGATTGCAGACCTACTATTAGTAATCTGTGAACTATCATTAAAAGCATCTATAGTACCTGAAGATTGGCGAATGGCCAATGTAATGTCAATTTTTTAAAAGGGTTCTTGGATGATCCAGGAAACTACAGGCTGGTGAACCTGACAGCAGTATTGGGTAAAATGACAGAAACCATTATAAAGAACAAAATGACTGAACATGTAGGTAGTCATAGTTTAATGGGAGAAAGCCAATATGGATTTAGCCAAGGAAGGTCTTATTTTACTAATCTGTTATGTTTTTGAAGGAGTGAAAAAACAGGTTGACAAAGGTGAGCTGGTCGATATAATGTATCCTGAATTTCAGAAAGGCTTTGAGAAGGTCTCTCATGAGAGAGACTTTGCAAAGTTAAAAGTCATGGGAAAGGAGGCAGTGTATTGTTGTGGATTAGGAACTGGTTAAAAGATAGAAAGTAGAGGGTAGGGCTGAATGGCCAATTTTCCTAATGGAGAAAGGTGAATAATGGAGTACCTCAGGGATTCGTGCTGGGTCCACTGCTTTTTAACCTATTCGTAAATGACCTGGAAATGGGAATAGTGAGTGAGAGAGCCAAATTTGCAGATGACACTAAATTATTCAAAGTTGTTAAAACCTAAAAGGATTGTGAAAAATCGCAAGAGGACCTTGATAAATTGGAAGACTGGATGTTCAAATGGCAGATGAAATTTAATGTTGACAAGTGCAAAATTATGCACCTAGGAAAGAACAAGACAAACTATGCACTGGTCAACATTGAAATCGTTACTGACTTTAAAAGGCCCTAATCTGTAGTATCTTGGTGAGCTGAACACAAATTTAACATTAAAAGTTTTTTATTGGCTCTCGTTTTGAAGATATTGCATGTAGTTCATTTTTGAAGTTTCACCGTGTAAATTTATCCAGTAGGACATCAACAATATCCCAAATAAGCCTTGAATGATGTAATATTGCATCACATTGCATAATACCAGCATGCACACATCATCCAGAGTTGATTGCATCATTTTCTGATGCAATGCAATACTACTGCCAGACGGCTGCTGAAGCCATCTGACGTCAGCAGTGTACTATACACAGTCGGAAAGGTTGAGCATATAAAATATTTCAGACTGTGTGCGAGACAGTTTAAGCTACTGTTACATGTAACTATTATTAATCATATAATTTTAGCCATTTAGGTACAATACAGAACAGTAATGCCGTGAAAGTGCGTTAATACCGTTAACAATTTCTGCTACATTTGTGGGGAAGTGACATTTGCCAACCAGAAGAAAAGTATCACTTCTCAACTGAAGAAGGCATATCATCTTTACTTCGGATGCAAGATTGGTGACCAAGACAAGCCTTGGGCCCCGCATATATGTTGTGCTACATGTACAACACAGCTTTCACAGTGGTTGAATTGCAAAAGACCATCAATGCCGTTTGCAGTCCCCATGGTGTGGAGAGAGCCAAGCAACCGCATAAATGACTTGTTACTTCTGCTTGGTTCCTCCTTTTTCCAGCGGAATAATGAAGCAAAAGAAGTCAAGCATAGTCTACCCAAACATTCCGTCTGCATTGAGACCAGTTCCACATGGTGAGGAACTTCCTATTCCAGAACCTCCATCAGAATATTCTCTTGATTCATCTGATGAAGACAAGGGTGAGCCGACCTGTTCTTCTGCTGGTCCGTCAGCATGCAGTGACCCAGATTTTCACTGGGATGCATTATCAACTCCACACAGGAAGAACTAAATGACCTGGTTCATGATTTGGACTTATCCAAGAACAAGCCAGAATTGCTGGGATCAAGACTCCAACAATGGAATCTTCTAGAAGAAGATGTCAACATTACTCCATATTGAAAGCGCCACCAGCAGTTGGAGCCTTTCTTCAGAAAGGAAAGTAATCTGGTATTCTGTTCCGATATTGAAAGCCTCATGAATGCCTTAAAAATCACTCATGACCCACAAGACAGGAGACTATTTATAGACTCTTTGAAACTGAGTCTGAAGGCTGTGCTTTTGAACAATGGAAACCGTCTTCCATCTATTCCAGTAGCGCATGCCGTCCACATGAAAGAGACATATGATAACTTAAAGCATCTACTGACTTCTATTAACTATAACAAGTACAGCTGGCACCTCTGTGGTGACTTGAAGGTAGTTGCCCTTTTAATGGGACTGCAGCAGGGATATATAAAATACATGTGTTTCTTATGTGAGTGGGATAGCCGAGCAAAGGATTGTCACTATTTGCAGAAGGAATGGAATCGCAGACAAAATGTAACAGTTGGAGAGAAGAATATCCAGCACCCACCTCTGGTTGAGGCTCACAAAATCTTGCTACCACCCCTTCACATCAAACTAGGTTTGATGAAAAACATTGTGAAATCCATGGACTGCACTTCACCAGCTTTCCGATACCTGCATGAAAAATTCCCTCAACTCAGCGAAGCAAAGATTAAAGAGGGAGTTTTTGTGGGTCCTCAGATTCGAGAGCTCTTCAAAGATGACCGGTTCAACAACATACTGCAGGGTGATGCGAAACAAGCATGGAATGCTTTTCGCCTAGGGTCAACAAACTTTCTCGGGAATGTTAGGGCAGAAAACTACAAGGAACTAGTAGAAGACATGCTGATGCAGTATCAGAAACTTGGCTGCAATATGTCCCTAAAGATCCATTTCCTTAATTCCCATCTTGATTTCTTTCCTGACAACTGTGGTATGGTTAGTGATGAACAGGGCGAACGTTTTCACCAGGATATCGCAAAGACGGAGCAAAGATACCAGAGAAAATGGTCCACTATAATGCTAGCTGACTACTGCTGGACACTCCCCAGAGAAGCTCCCGAACAGCTGTACAAGAGACAGGTGAAAAAATCTAAGTAGTAGTCTATGACTTGTTTTTTTACAGGTATTAACCGAAGGCCTATTATATTTACTATTGACATGCATTTCGTGATGTAAACATTAATTCTTGTAGATTACAAAAAAACTAGAGCCAACTTTGCAATTTCACTGTCATAGTCGTGTTCAGCATATAAAAATTGATAAGAAATGACTATTTTTATTACAGTACCATGACTTTTGTAAAACTTTGTTGATCAGTGTTACACGATGCAAGGTTTTCCACATTAGGAATCACCACCCAGGAAAAAAATTTAGGTTTCATTGTGGATAACATGTTGAAACCCTCTAAGAAGGCAAATACAATGCTAGAAATCATCCGGAAAGGAATGGAGAATAAAATAAAGGATATTATAATGCCTCTATATCGTTCCATGATGCGCCCGCACCTTGAATATTGTGTGAAGTTCTGGTCGCCGAATCTTAAAAAAGGATCTTTATCTTTATTTAGACTCTTGGTATACCGCTCTATGAAAAAACATCAGAGCGGTTTACAATGTTTCAAAGCAGACTGCCAGAAAAGGAAAGGAACACCATAATCATGACAGGAAAGAGGAAGACCAGAGAAAGCAAAAGGAGAGGAGGCAAAAGGAGATGGGGCATCAGAGAGAGATGGGGGAGGGATGCCTCAGCTGGGGTTTGGGGGGGGGGTAGGAAGAGGTGGGTCTTAAGCAGGGATTTAAACCTATTAATAGAGAGCTCCAGCCGAAGGTCTGGAGGGAGGAAATTCCAGAGTTTGGGGCCAAGGAAGATAAAGGCAGAGTTTTGGATGGATTCTAGATGTGCAAGGTAGGGGGAGGGTAGAGACATACAGTTGACATAAAGGTGCCGGAGCATACGGTGGGAATTGTGGAGACATATCAGGTTAGAAAGGTACTGAGGAGAGCCGATGTGGATAGCTCTGTGAACAAGGATTAAAACCTTGAACTGGACCCGGTAGGCAATGGGGAGCCAGTGAAGGTGGATGAGGAGAGGTGTTACATGTTCAGTGCGAGAAGCGCGAGTGACAATATGGGCTGCAGTGTTTTGTAGTAATTGGAGTTTGCGTAACTGGTATTGAAGAAGCCCAGCGAGAGCAATTTTGCTGAGTTAGAAAAGGTACAGAGAAGAGCCACCAAATGGTAAAGGGGATGGAAGGATACCCTATGAGGAGAGGCTTAAAAGGTTAGGACTTTTCATTCTGGAAAAGAGATGGCTGAGGGGCATTATGATAGAGGTCTATAAATTAATGAATGCAGTGGAACAGGTAGATAGATTCTTTATGCCATTAAAAAGTAGAAAGACTAGGGGACATACAATGAAGCTACAGTGTAACCTGTTTAAGACTAATAAGAGAAAATACTTTTTCACTCAATGCGTAATGAAACTCTGGAATTTGTAACTGGGGGATGTAGTAAAAGCTGTTACTTTAGCTGGGTTTAAAAAAGGTTTCTGGTGAGGGAAATGTTCAAGATGCTTTCCCTTGGAGTATTGCTGCCTTACCTCCACCAGGGATATTGGCTATGCTCCTTAGACCTGAAGGATTCCTTCACGCACATCCTCATACATCCAAACCACAGACAATATCTCAGATTTGTAGTGGGAGGAAACCATTTTCAGTACAGGGTACTACCATTTGGCCTAGCCTCTGCTCCCAGAGTGTTTACCAAATGCCTGGCAGTAGTGGCGGCCTTCCTCAGGAATCAAGGGATTTTTATCTTCCCTTACCCGGACAACTGGCTCATCAGGGCTCAGTCGCCTCAGGAGGCCCAACAAGCCACAGCTCGCACTATCAACATGCTACAGCATTTAGGCTTTGTCATAAATCAGGCAACATCCACTTTGCTCCGCACTCAAAACTTAGAGTTCATAGGAGCCAGACTAGATACCCTTCGGGCAAGAGCTTACCTGCCGGAGGACAGGGCACAGAGGCTTCTGGCGCTGGTGCACCAAGTCAGACACAAGTCTCAGATCTCAGCGAGACACTTTCTATGCCTCTTGGGCCACATGGCTTCCATGGTACATGTGACCCCAAATGCCCGTCTCCACATGAAGACAGCTCAGTGGTGCCTCAGATCAGTGGACACAAGCCACCGGACAACTCCGAGACAGGATCAGAGTGTCCAAACAACTGATGAAGTCATTGTCATGGTGGCTTCAGCCACCCAACCTGCTCAAGGGAGTGCCTTTTCAGCCTCCCTCGCACACAAAAGTGCTGATGACAGATGCCTCCTTACTGGGCTGGGGAGCCCATTGCCAAGGATCATGCACTCAGGGGTTGTGGTCTCTTCAGGAGAGTACACACCAAATAATCTTCTTAGAGCTTCGGGCAGACCGACAGTCAAGTAGCGATGTTCTACGTGAACAAGCAGGGAGGTACAGGGTCCCATCTCCTATGTCAGGAGGCACTCGACCAGGGGATGTCCCTCAAAGCAGTTTACCTGCCAGGTCAGGAGAACTTCCTAGCAGACAAGCTAATCAGGAATCTTCAACCTCACGAGTGGCAACTGAATCCAGAAGTGGCCCAGCAGATCTTCCACTGCTGGGGGCATTCATCCATAGATCTCTTTGCCAGTCCGCAAAATCACCAGTTGCCCAGCTTTTGCTGCAGACAGCCATACCCTCAGAGGGTGGCTGCAGATGCTTTTCTGATCTCCTGGTCAGGGGGCCTCATGTATGCATTTCCTCCCACGCCTCTGGTGGCCCCCGGACTCTATTCAAAATCCTTTGGGACAAGGCCTCTGTCATTCTGGTAGCCCCCAGATGGCCGATGCAGCCTTGGTTTCCTCTTCCTTCAGCTGGCAGTGGAAGCCCCACTCCCGCTGGGGACGCATCCCGACCTCCTTTCCCAGGAGCAGGGCTCGCTCTTATATCCCAACCTCAGGTCCCTCAACCTGTGGCATGGCTGCTGAAAGGGTAGTGCTGGCGCCTCTCCTCCTACCTAAGAATGTTGACGTGTTACTGGCCTCAAGGAGACAGTCCACTAGGAAAACCTATGCCTTCAAGTGGCGCAGGTTTGTACCTGTGGTATTACAGTACTTCACCTCTCAGAATTAGGTCTTAAGTCTAACTCTGTCAGGGTCCGCCTGAGTGCTTTGTCAGCACACCACTCTCCAGTAGAAGGACAACCTCTTTCTGCTCACCCCTTGGTGTCCAGATTCCTTAGAGGTCTACTTCTACTGAAACCCCCGGTTCGTCCCCTGGCAACCGAGTGGGATTTGAATGTGGTCTTGGAGGAGCTTACTCGCCCACCTTTTGAGCCGATGTCTACTTGCCATCTGCACTTCCTATCCTGGAAGGTGCTCTTCCTGGTGGCACTCACATCTGCCAGACGAGTGAGTGAGCTGCAAGCTCTCGTTTCGGATGTACACAGGGTTTTATAGGAACAGAGTGGTCCTTCGAATCCAACCCAAGTTCCTTCTGAAAGTGGTCTCTTCGTTCCACCTCAACCAATAGGTGGTTCTTCCAACCTTCTTTCCCAGACCGTATGCCAGTCAGGCAGAGGCGGTCCTGCATACCCTCAATTGTAAGAGGGCGATAGCCTTCTACGTGGAGCGTACACGGGGACATCGAAGGGCTACTCAACTCTTTGTCTCTTATGACCCCAGTAGGCTGGGGCTACCTGTCTCCAAGCACACGTTGTTCACCTGGGTGACAGACTGCATTGCCTGGGTGTACAGGGCGGCCAACTTCCCCTTGCAGGGTCGAATCACGGCCTGCCGTGTCAGGGCTAAGGCCGCAGTAGTGGCTCACTTCCGTTCTGTTCCGCTGGCCTCCACCTGGTCTTCGAGTCAGACTTTTGCAGCCCATTACTTCTTTGATAAGGAGTCCTGATGGGACAGTGCTTTTGGCCAGGCGGTACTCCGTAACTTATTTGAGGTATAGGCAACTCCTACCCTCCGGCCCTTTGTTGTCAGGCTATCGGAGGTGTTGAATTCTTTGCTTTATTCCCATCACAGCTGCTGCGGCTCTTCTAGAGGGAACCATTTTTCAGCTAAGGGTTCTCGGTATCCTATAGCTAGGGAGTCCCATATGTGAGGACTGACTTCCTGCTTCTTCCTGGAGAAAGCATAGTTACTCACCTGTAACAGGTGTTCTCCAGGGACAGCAGGAATCAATCCTCATGACCCTCCCTCCTCCCCTGGAGTTGCAGTCTTATCATTATTATATTTTGTTCATTTTGCCATCTCTTTAGCTATGTCATTTGACTGAGCAAGATTGCACCCTTGGGCGGGAAGGGGATGGCGCATGCGTGATGCAATCCCAAAGGCTTTCTCTGAAAGCTGGGGAATTGCTTCGCATGAGGGCTCCATCAGTGCCGACGTCACCCATATGTGCGGACTGATTCCTGCTGTCCCTGGAGAACACCTGTTACAGGTGAGTAACTACGCTTTATACGCTCTCCCTTCCAGCAGCCACTACATCAAGCCACCTTGACGACAGATGCATCCAAGTCAGTCTGGGAGGCTCACTTGGAGCATCTCTCCACCCAGGGTCTATGGACCCAGCAAGAGGCTTTGTCTTCACATAAACCTCATAGAACTCAGAGGCATCTTTTATGCTCTTCAAGTGTTCTAAACCCACCTCAGCTACAGGACAGTCCTGGTACAGACCGACAATCAAGTAGCCATGTTCTATGTGAACAAACAGGGTGGGATGGGGTCTCAAGCCTTGTGCAACAAAGCTCTATGCCTCTGGGCCTTTGCTAGAAATCTTAAAATCCACCTTCTGATGGTGTATCTTCCAGGCACGCAAAATCTCTTGGCAGACAAACTCAGTCGAGTACTGCTGCCACACGAGTGGTCTCTTCATCCAGAACAGATTGCTCAAAATTTTCAGATCTGTGGAACTCCAGATATAGACCTCTTTGCAAGTCCTCAGAGTGCCAAACTTCCCCAGTTCTGTTCCAGAATGCTGGCTCAGAACTGTCAGGCAAGGGATGCCTTCCACCTCCACTGGGGTCAGGACTTCCTTTATGCCTTCCCACCTATTCCCCTCATTTCCAAAACTCTCTTCAAGCTTCAGAGAGACAGGGGCCATATGATTCTCATAGCACCATGCTGGCCACGGCAACTGTGTTATCCTCTGCTTCTTCGTCTCTCTCGAGCCAGACCTCTGGAGTTGGGATGTGCTCCAGATCTTCTTTCCCAAGAGAACGGGATGCTATTGCACTCGAATCCTCAGTCTGTACACCTCAGGGTGCGTGGCTCCTGAGATCCTAGAATTCCAGGATATCAACCTTTCTCAACAGGTAAAGGATATCCTTTTGGCTTCAAGAAAACCTTCCATAAGGCAAGCCTACGCCTTTAAGTGGAAAAGGTTCTCTATTTGGTGTTCAAAAAAGGAACTTAATCCTTTTTCAGTACCAGTGGAGGCTTTGCTGGAATATCTTCTCCACTTGTCATCCTCTGGTCTTAAGACCAATTCAGTAAGATTCCATCTTATTGCCATTGCAGCTTTCCACAAGCCCTTAGATGGACAACCGGTTTCCTCTCAACCACTTGTAGTAAGATTTATAAGAGGTCTACTCTTAACAAAACCTCCCATTAAGCCACCGCCAGTGGCATGGGATTTAAATCTAGTCCTTGGGCAGCTCATGAAACCGCCCTTCGAACCCTTAGCTACTACATCCCTGAAATTTCTTTCTTGGAAAGTAATCTTCCTGATTGCCCTCACTTCTGCAAGACGCATCAGTGAGCTACAGGCTTTAGTGGCTGATCCTCCTTATACAAGGTTCCACCATGATAAAGTAGTTCTTAGGACTCATCCTCACTTTATGCCAAAGGTGGTTTCGCCTTTTCATTTAAACCATTCGGTTTACCTTCCTGTATTCTTTCCTAGGCCTCATGCCTCAAATGCAGAAAGGAATTTACACACTCTAGATTGTAAAAGAGCCTTAGCCTTTTACATGCAGAGAACTAAGCAACATAAAAAATCTTCCCAGCTTTTTGTTGCTTTTGACCCTTGTCATCTTGGACTACCAGTTTTCAAGAGAACTTTGTCTAAATGGATTGCAAATTGCATATCCTTTGCATATGAGAGTAAGGAACTTTATCTCGAAGGTCATGTCACAGCTCACAGTGTGAGAGCAATGGCAGCCTCCATGGCTAACCTTCGCTCAGTGTCCATTGACGACATTTGTAGAGCAGCCACTTGGGCTTCGTTACATACCTTTGCAGCCCACTACTGCTTAGACAAGGAATCCCGTTGGCATGCCTCGTTTGGTCAAGCTGTTCTCCATCATCTCTTTCACTCTTAGGAGAACTCCTACCCGCAATCCTGGGTTTCGATGCCAGAGATCCATGGAAGGAGGCATGTCCATCTCAACCTGGGTTTTGCAGTTTTCTGGGGTGATCTCCCTGGCATCTCTTAGCTGGGGAGTCCCCATGTGTGAAGACTACATTCCTGCTTGTTCCTGGAGATAGCATAGTTACTCACTTGTAACAGGTGATTTCCGGGAACAGAAGGAATTTAGTCTTCACAACCCACCCACCTCCCCTGGGAGTTCTCTCTCTCTCTCTCTCTCTCTCCTTCACTCCTTTGATCAGCTATAAACTCAACTGAAGAGGGAGAGTTGGAAAGGTGGGAAGACAGACGCAGGCACAGTGGGATGCTCCCAAAAGCTTTCCTATTGGACGCTGGGGAGCGTTCCCGTGCAGGCTCTGTCGGTACCAATGATACCCATATGTGAAGACTAAATTCCTGCTGTTCCCAGAGATCACCTGTTACAGGTGAGTAACTACGCTTTATGGAACCTGTGTGGGTTTTTGGGAAACTGCTAGGTACTTCTGATCTGGATTGGCCACTGTTGAAAACAGGATACTGGGCTTGATGGACCTAGGTCTGACCCAGTATGGCATTTATTTTATTTTATTTATTTATTTACATTCTCTTATATACCGCGCTATTCTGCATCAGTGCTGTTTACATTGAACAAACTGAAATTACATTGAACAGGGCATGATAACTTTGAGATAACTATTTTACAGGGAACATGGGCTATGGAGGGTTAAATGGCTTGCCCAAGACCACAAGGAGCACCTGTGGAACTAGAAACCCCAGTCCTTCCGGCCCAAGGTTGCTGTCCTCTAGTGGGATTTGAACCCCCAACGTTCCGGCCTGAAGTACCTTACCCCAACCACTAGGCCACTCCTCCACTCCATTTCTTATGTTCTTATGCCAAATATGGGCAGTGGTCCATTTCTAGCCCAGCAAGCTCTGTCATAGAGTTTGTTCCCGATTTTCAGTTCACTGCCCAAGCTTTACTTGAATGAATCACTACCAGGCCAATAGTAGAGGTACCATATAGTCACAATATAAAACCTTATCCTCCACTACTAGTCATATCCACTTAAAGCAGAATTACACTTATCAAAGGTGAACAATTGAACGGTTATAAGCCTCAATACATAAGTTCGACAAGACCTCAAATTAACAGCCAGAGCTACATAAGATCGAAAATCAACCTTCCAGTATAACGACTCTACAAGCCTGTACTAAAGTGCTCCAATCTTATCATTGGTCTTGTCAGAGCATATCAACCAGCCTTTATAATACAAGTACATGTTTCTCATACAAATACTGATAACAAAGCAATACCTTACCCGACAAAATATTGCATTTCCGTAAGTAACAGTACACTTATCTACATCAGGGGAACATTTTCTAAGTAACTGCTGTAACAGGAGACACATTCTCCCTGAGAGGCTGAATTTCCTAACTCCTAGCACCTTAATATAAAAGACAACCCACCTTTCAAATGATCACATGGTCAGAGGATTTTCATTCACAACAAGGCATACCAATTAACTGATTGATTCAGTCCTAAATGTACAATGGAAGAACACAAGTAAATGCTTCTTCGGCTTTAATTGAACGGTACTGTAGTAACAATGGCAATAAGCATATTGAGATCTCAAATAAGCTTTCTTCACATCCAGTCGGGGGATAACCTTGTGCTGCAAAACATGCTTTCAGGAGCCTCGTTTCTTGTAAATGTTCCCCCGATGTAGATAAGTGTATTTTTACTTATTGAAACGCAATATTGTCGGGTAGGGTAGTGTTTTATTATCAGTATTTGTATGAGCAACATGTAATTGTATTTTAAAGGCTGGTTGATATGCTCTGACAAGACTGATGATGAGATTCAAGCCTTACTTGAAGCATCTGTCTGTAGCTGCTAACAAGATGAACTCTTAATGTGTCAGAGCCCCATAATTTTGGGTTTGTTGAGGATCTTAAAATCATCTCTCTCCCCTCACCCCACCCACTGAATCTTCATGGAAATACTGGATCTGAGCAAAATTCTGTTTCTTCTGTTATGTTTGCTTTACCATCGTTCACCTTCCCATGATGATTAGTCATGGTGATGCCACTACCTGACTTCACTTCTAGATGTCGCTGCTTGTTGAAGCTAATGCATGTGCAGAACAGCTCCCATTGCTTCTCTAATAATGCAGGGCTTCTGGGTTTTGCAGCTAGCTGCAGTCCTTCCCAGTGATCCTGCTTTATTTCTGCCTCCCCCTCACTGAGATGCAAATAAACTAATAAATGGCCAGTCCCACCAGGATCATCTCTGCCCTGCATTCTGATACCCCTAGCACATTGGACATTAGGGATGTGCATTTGTGAACATACACATGGTTTGTGCGGGCACCTAAAACCTAATATGTATGCTAATTGCTTGTATGCCCATATACCTACAAATCTTGCAAATCCGTTTTATGTGCATTAAATTCTAACATGCATGCTTAAAGAGCAAATATCAGAAAAGAACATAAAAAATGTCCAAAAATCAGAAAATCTTTGCTTTAAATGAGCATGTATGAAACATTTTTTTGACAGTGTATACCAGTGTTCCTGCTAAGCAGCTTGGAGCTTCATGGGAGTTCTTCATTGGGATTTCGGCAGGTAGAGGGTGGTGCAATTTATTTAGACAGTTTTGTATACCACCTTATCCTTCAATCAAAGTGATGACAACACAATTGGGGGATACATTTAACATGAGGGGATATGAGACACATGCACTAATACTTACAGGTAACATGGTCAATGGAGGGTTAAGTGGCTTGCCCAAGACCACAAGGAGCACCTATGGGACTAGAAACCCCAGTCCTTCCGGCCCAAGGTTGCTGTCCTCTAGTGGGATTTGAACCCCTGACCTTCTGGCCTGACTTAACTTGCCCCAACCACTAGGCAAGACATAGGCCCCAAAGGATAGGCAGGTCCATACCCCACCAGCAGGAATGTCAGCAGAGGACTCCGTGTACCCAGGTCACGTAGCGGGAACATACTCTTATTGGGCATTAAAGGGACACAGTCTCTAGGAAGCAATTAATTTTTCTTGCTAGTTTCCCTCTTCCTTGTATATTTCCCCTCTTCCTACAGTCTCTCAACCCTTCTCTCTCCCAAATTATATGGACACACAGAAAGACTTTAATAAAGGAAAACAAACATTTACATAATTTAATATACAAATGTATACATATTTATGAAACTGTGACACTAATTGTCTTTTTACAGTGTAGCCTGACAGTAAGTGAATTTGATAGCCCTACTATAAATTATCTCTGTGGCATCCCCAACCATTGACTTCATTAGTCCAACCTGCATCTCTCGCATGTCCCCTGTATGGTGGTACAACTACTGAACAATGGGATCAGCCCCTCAGATATGTTTGCCGATGCAAATACCTCTTAAAATTTTGAACTTCATTTTAATAAACTGTTCATGAGATGTGGACAAATCATGTGAAAGTCTTTAATCTTGTTAATACAGAAGAGGATTCCCCAGTCCTGCAGCTTTCCCCATTGAACTGTACTGTGGAACTAAAGTAGCAGTTCCAGCTTAGCTAGGAGGGAATATCTATTGCATTAGCCTGGCTTCTCATATTTCTCCTCTTCACTGCTTCACCCTATCATACAGCCTCATATCATGCCTAAATTTAAAAAAAGCCAGATTCTTTATAGCGTGCTTGAGCTGTCAAAGAACTTAGTTAAAATTATTTAACATAACAGCAGTAAGGTGTATTGTCCATTTCTGAACTCATGTGAACAGTCTTTCTCATCTTTCTCTCCCCCCCCCAAGTACTGTATTATCTGATCTCCAGAAAGTAGGAGAATGCTTAAATTTCAGGAATGTCAGATGTCCAGTTCAGTACTACACTTTGTTTTCCCCCTGCACTAGTTTCCAAGTTCTCTATAAACGTGCAGGTCACTTAGAGTACCATATCGCTTATGTTTCCTCCAGCTAAACATTCCAGTGAGATCTGAAGTCAGTCTTACTCTCTCACTTAGTCTAATAAATGGCATTTGTTTTTCATAGACTGCTTTCCAATTGGGCTTTAATCTCCAAATATTTGTCAAGACTAATTCTTATAGAGAACTGGCAGGTCGGAGAGATCATTCATAACATTTGGTATTGTTTTTTTGTTTGGTTTGGGTTTTTTTTTTTTGGCAAACTTCCTGTTGAGACTTTTTACTAGCACTGAAAGCTTACATGTGTTTGGTAAGCAACATTTAAAGACTCTAATCATAAAGGGTGGTGCAAAGAATAAATCATCTCCAGGAACAAGCAGAAATGTAGTCATCACATATGGGTATCGTTGGTACCGACGGAGCCTGCACGGGAACGCTCCCCAGCGTCCAATCAGAAAGCTTTTGGGAGCATCCCACAGCGCCTGCATGCTGCCTTCCCGCCTTTCCCAACTGCCTCTCTCCAGTTCTTCTTTTTCCGCGGAGCCAGCTGGTCGTGTTCCTGTCACCGCAGAAGAATTCTTTCTTGTGGGTTTTTTTTTTTTGTGGTCGCGTCTGCCTTCCTCGACGCTCTACTGGTACCGCTAGTCTTTTCTTTCTTATTCCTGTAAAAAAAATGATATATTTTCTTTTTCTTTTTCTTCAGGTGCACGCGCCCTTTTGGGCCTTAGGCCCAAAAACTTTTCCTTACCATGAAGAAACCTGCTTCAGGTTTCAAAAAGTGCACCAAGTGTGGCGGTACCATTTCTGTCACAGACACCCATGAATGGTGTCTAAAATGTTTAGGTCCTGACCACTCCATAACAGATTGTATGTCCTGCGCCATGATGTCTAAAAGAGGTCGACAGAACCGAGCAGCTAAGCTCAGTACCGTGTTTCCCTCTGATGCAACTTCGGTGGCATCGATGTCTTCCAGGGCTGCTTCTTCCTCCCATGTATCTCAGGTTGTTGTTGTTAAGTGCCGTCGAGTCGGAGTCGACTCATGGCAACCCTATGGATAGCTATCCTAAATTGTGTTCGGTCTTCAGTCAGGCGGCTCATTGTTGACAGACTGGTACCCGTAGCTGCTGCTATTGTATCGATCCATCTCATTGCTGGCCTTCCTCTTTTGCATTGACCTTCTATCTTGCCAAGCATGATGTCTTTCTCTAATGATCTCTTTCTCCGCATGATGTGTCCAAAGTATGAAAGTCGAAGTCTTGTCATCTGAGCTTCTAAAGAAAGCTTAGGTTTGATCTCCACTAGTACAGACTGGTTTGTTCTTCGGGCAGTCCATGGTATACACAGTATTCGCCGCCAGCACAATTCAAAGGCATCAATTTTCTTCCTGTCTATCTTTTACACTGTCCAGTTTTCACATCCATATGATGTTATTGAAAATACCATGGCTTGAACAAGTCGAATCTTTGTATGGAGAGAGACATCTCTGCTCTTCAGACTCTTATCTAGGTCTTTCATAGCCATTCTGCCAAGAGCAATGCATCGTCAGATTTCTTGACTGCTTGTTGCTTCTTTATTGATAGTTGATCCAAGTAGGTTAAAGTTATTCACGATTCCAATTTCTTCTCCTTCGACGATGAACCTGTTGATTATGCCAGTTGTCATGATCATGATCATGTGGAACAAGGAAAAACAGAATGGTTTAAAATAAGCAAAGGATCTCAGGTAACAACATAAATCCAGCCGGTCCTCGAAGGGTAGATCTCCTTCTAAGCATCGAGATGCCTCTGGCGTTGCCCTCGAGAATTTTGCACCGGCAAAATTACCCGGCGGGAGGCTTTGGCTTACAAAGCATTATCGGGGTTCCAGGATGTTCTCGAGGTCTCGACCTCGGCAGAACTACTGGTGCCATGCTCTGGGGTGCCGGCATTCTCCTCCGGTAACGACATCCAGGCATTGGCAGCGTTGATAGACCAGAGAGTTCTGGCTATGGAACGCAGTCTGGCAGCTTTCCTTGTGGCATCGAAGCCCTCAGAACCGCGACAGACAATCCCACCGGTACCGACACCAGTATCGGTACCGGTACCAATAGCATCGACATCGGCATCGGTGTCTGCTTTGCCGGTACCCAGTCATCTGATGACCTTCGGTACCGATACCTCGGTACCGGTTACTACCGGTGCCGACTTTGGTCGGTACGGGTATCGGTCTCTTCCAGAGCATCCAGACAGACAATACTTCAAGTCCTCAGAAGAATTTGAGGATTCTGACAGTTCTGTCGATGCAGCGATGCTTCTCCCAGAGGAACCCTCCTCCCCTAAATGCAGGATGTCTCCTCCAGAGGATATTTCCTTCCAAGATTTTATTAGGGAGGTGGCTCAGGGCCTGTCCCTTACTGTGGCCCCTGAAACAGAGCCAAGGGCCAAGGAGTTGGAAATTCTACAATATCCCAAAACTCCTAAGGAGGCAGCTACCTTGCCCATTCATGAGATTTTATATGATCTCATGTTGAGGATGTGGGAAACACCTCTTACCACCTCTCCTCATTCTTGAAGACTAGATACTATGTATCGAGTCCCTCCTTGTCCTGGGTTCCATAAGACTCAGCTTCCTCACCACTCTATTGTAGTGGAGTCAGCTATGAGAAGGATTAAGAGTGCAAAAAGACATGCCTCTAATCCTCCAGGACGTGAGTGCAGGACCCTGGATGCTTTTGGACATCGAGTTTTCCAAGCTTCCATGCTTTCTGCCAGGATCAGTTCCTATAGTCTCTACATGGGAATGTTCCTGAAGGAGGTCACAGATAATTTAGAAGCTTTCAGTCCTTTCCTTTCTGAAGATAAAAGACAGGATTTTCTCACTTGGGTCAAACATGCCCAAGATGTCTCTAAATTTTCGAACCGTGCAGCCTTTGACTGCTTTGAGTGCATAAGGAGAACTTCGGCTATTGCCATAGGGGCATGTAGAATTGCTTGGCTCCAGGCATCTGATCCAGAGCTCTGGGTACAAGATAAATTGGGAAATATCCCTTGTACTGGTGAAAACCTGTTTGGTAAAGATTGGCAGGAAAAAGCCAATGAAATGGATGCTGAAAATTCCACCTTGGACAGATTGTCCAAGTCCACTGCTGATCCTGCTAGAAAGAAATTGTTCAAGAAGCCATTCTTTTCTAAAGAAAAGATTTTACTCTGCTTATGTTCAGCAGGGACATTCTGCAGGTCAGCTTACCAAGAAAGGTCAGCAACCACCCAAACAGAAGAAAGCCAAAGGCTGCTAGGCCTCAACCGGCCCAGCAGGCTGAACCTCCACAGGGCCTTTGACTCTCATCTAGAGAACTTAGCCTTCCTGGTTCTCGAGGGACCAGAACCTTCCACCATTCCAGGAAGGTTATGTAATTTTGCCCCCAGATGGGGGCAAATAACAGCAGAGCATTGGACACTCTCCATCATAAAGGAGGGGTACAAGCTTCATTTTTCAAGCATGCCCCCTCACACAATAGTAAAGCAGTTCAATTCTCCGACCTCTCTCATCAACCTGTTAGGTCAGGAGGTCGCTATCCTTCTTGCCCAAGGGGCATAAAAACATAAGAACATAAGATATGCCATGCTGGGTCAGACCAAGGTCCATCAAGCCCAATATTCTGTTTCCAACAGTGGCCAATCTAGGTCATATGTACCTAGCAGTTTCCCCAAGGGACACAGGTTCCACAATGCTTGTACTGGTTCAAGCATTGATATCCTGGGTCCCTTCTTAATAATGGTTTATGGACCTTTCCTCCAGGAACTTGTCCAAACCTTTTTTAAACCCAGCTACACTAACAGCCTTTACTACATCCTCCGGTAACAAATTCCAGAGTTTGATAACACGTTGAGTGAAAAAATATTTTCTTTTATTAGTCTTAGGGTACAGGGTACAGGGTTCTATTCCCCTAATTTTCTTATCCCAAAGAAAACAGGGGGTTACAGACCTATCTTAGACCTCAGAGAATTGAACAAATTCCTTGTCAAGGAGAAGTTCAAAATGATTTCTCTCGGATCTCTGCTGCCATACCTTTTGAGTCAGGATTGGCTTTGTTCTCTAGATCTCAAGGATGCGTACACCCATGTTCACATCCATCCAACTCACAGAAGGTTCCTTCGGTTCCTTTTCCAGGGAAAGCACTACCAATACAGGGTGCTTCCTTTTGGCCTGGCCTCAGCACCAAGGGTGTTCACGAAATGCATGGCTGTTGTAGCAGCATTTCTCCGCACTCTACGGATATTCGTCTTCCCTTACTTGGACGACTGGCTCATTCGAACCCCAACAGAGTCAGAGGCCAGGACTTCTCTTTCCTGCACAATGCGGATCCTTCAGTATTTAGGGCTGGTAATAAACATCCCAAAATCCAGTCTGACTCCCACTCAGTCGTTAGAGTTCATAGGAGCTCTCCTGGATACCACAAAGGCAAGGGCCTATCTCCCGCAGGTCCGTTGCCTTCGCTTGGTGCAGTTAGTTTCTCAAGCAGTGCTAAAGCCTCATCTAACTGCTCAAGAAATGTTACAACTACTAGGCCACATGGCATCCACCATGCATGTGGTTCCCTATGCTCACCTCCACATGAGGGCAGCTCAGTGGACTTTATCCACCCAGTGGACCCAGGCATCAGGGTGCCTGTCAGACAAAATAGCAAACACAATTCACCTCATTTTGTCCCTCCAGTGGTGGAGGTCTACTCAAAACCTGTTGCTGGGGTCCCCTTTTCAGCAACCCTTACCCCAAGCAACTCTCACAACAGATGCTTCTCCAATGGGTTGGGGAGCTCATCTGCAAGACCTCTCCACCCAGGGCACCTGGTCTACAGAAGAGAGTCATCTACATATCAATCTCTTGGAGCTCAGAGCAATCTTTCTTGCTCTGCGAGTGTTCCACACCCTGCTCAGCTACAAGACAGTCCTCATTCATACGGACAATCAAGTAGCCATGTTCTATGTGAACAAGCAGGGGGGAACAGGCTCTCTGTTGCTTTGCAACGAAGCTTTGCGACTATGGGCCCTCACCAGAGAGCATCACATTCATCTTCTGGCAGTGTATCTTCCAGGCATTCAGAACTCTTGGGCAGATAAACTCAGTCGAGTTCTGCTTCCACACGAGTGGTCTCTGCATGTAGACCAGGTGACCAGGATATTTCAACTTTGGGGAACCCCGGACATAGACCTCTTTGCAAGTTCGTAGAATGCCAAACTTCCCCGGTTCTGTTCCAGAACTCCGGCTCAGGGGGCACAGGCCAGGGATGCTTTCCTCCTTTACTGGGGTCAAGACTTCCTGTATGCCTTTCCACCCATTCCCCTAATTCCCAAAACCCTCTTCAAGCTTCAGAGAGACAGAGGCCATATGATTTTCATAGCTCCACATTGGCCACGGCAAATGTGGTACCCTCTGCTCCTACATCTCTCTCAAGCTCCCTCCCTGGATTTAGGGTCTGCTCCAGATCTCCTATCCCAGGAGGACTGAATGCTATTGCATCCCAATCCCCAGTCTCTGCATCTCAGGGCTTGGTTGCTGAAGGCCTAGATCTCCATGATCTTAATATCCCTCAACAAGTGAAAGATATTCTTCTTGCTTCCAGGAAACCTTCCACAAAGACGCTCTTATGCTTTCAAGTGGAAAAGGTTTACCATATGGTGTTTGCAAAAGGCTCTTAACCCCCTTGCGATACCTCTGGAATCGCTGCTGGAGTATCTCCTTTATTTATCCAATGCAGGTCTTAAGACTAATTCAGTAAGAGTCCATTTGAGTGCCATTGCAGCTTCTCTTAAGCCTCTAAATGGACAGCCTATGTCCTCTCATCCTCTTATAGCAAGATTTATGAGAGGCCTTCTTCTAACTAAGCCTCCCATTAGGCCACCACCGGTGGCATGGGACTTAAACCTAGTTCTTGGGCAGCTCATGAAGCCACCTTTCGAACCTTTAGCTACTACCTCCTTGAAATTTCTTTCTTGGAAGGTTATCTTTCTCATTGTAATCACATCAGCGCGCCTCATTAGTGAGTTGCATGTGCTAGTAGCTAATCCACCTTATACAAGGTTCCGTCATGACACGATAGTTCTTAGGACTCGCCTACACTTTATGCCAAAGGTGGTCTCGCCTTTTCATCTGAACCAAGCGATCTACCTACCTGTGTTTTTTCCAGGGCCTCATGCATCAAATGCAGAGAGGAATCGTCATACCTTGGACTGTAAAAGAGCTTTAGCTTTTTACTTACAAAGAATACAGCAACATAGAAAGTCCTCTCAACTCTTTGTTGCTTTTGATCCTTCTCATTTGGGACTTCCAGTCTCCAAGAGAACACTGTCTAACTGGATTGCTCAGTGTATTTCCTTCGCCTATCAGAGTAAGAACCTTTCTCTGGAGGGCCATGTCACAGCTCACAATGTGAGAGCCATGGCAGCCTCAGTGCCTCATCTGCTCTCTCTGTCTATCGACGACATCTGTCGAGCAGCCACTTGGGCCTCGGTTCATACCTTTACAGCCCATTACTGCTTGGACAAGGACTCCTGCCGGGCTGCCTTGTTTGGTCAGGCTGTTCTCCAACACCTGTTCCATACCTAATCAACTCCTACCCCACCATTCCTGGTAGGATGCCAGAGATCCATGGGGGGAAGTGGAGCCCTGTTCAGGGACACACAACCTCTGGGGTCTCTCCCTGGCACCTAAAGCTAGGGAGTCCCCATATGTGATGACTACATTCCTGCTTGTTTCTGGAGATAGCATAGTTACTCACCTGTAACAGGTGATCTCCGGGAACAGCAGGAATTTAGTCCTCACAACCCACCCACCTCCCCTAGGAGTTGTATCTCTCTATCTCTCTCTTTTCTTTCCCCCTCTCTCTCTCTCTGTCTCAGCTTTAAAACTCAACTGGAGAGAGGCAGTTGGGAAAGGCGGGAAGGCAGCACGCAGGTGCTATGGTATGCTCCCAAAAGCTTTCTGATTGGACGCTGGGGAGCGTTCCCGCGCAGGCTCCGTCGGTACCGACGATACCCATATGTGAGGACTAAATTCCTGTTGTTCCCGGAGATCACCTGTTACAGGTGAGTAACTATGCTTTATTGAATATCTATAACTCGGATGTTAATTTCCTATTGGATTCATAAGAAAACAATGGTTTGCATCAAAATGGGCCTTTGATGTCTGTTGCTTCTGCCTTCCCTGACCAGCTGCATGTTGTTCTGAACTGTCTAAGGTTTTAACCTTTTTATAAATTTCCCAGTGATTCATCTGATGTCTGATATGCTACTTTATTTTCCCTTCCATGAGTGCCCAAGAGCGCATGGTTCTCTCGGAAGCATTTATCTTTAAATGATACTAGCAAAAGAGGGAATTTAGGGCATACTGATAGGGAGGTTCTAATAATGATAAAAGTAACCCAGATGTCTACAGAGCAGACAGAGTTGAAAGATTCCAAATGACCCCTGTCAATTGATAACCAGATTGTTAATATGAATAAAATACAACCTCTAAAATGCCAATATGCAAATGATAGAACTTGATAAAAAAAATCGGAGAGTTAAAATATGTAGTAGTAAATGAAAAGTTAAATATAGTTGGCATCTTAGAGACCTGGTGGAAGGAGGAGAACCAATGGGATACCATGAGATACCTGGGTACAAACTATATTGCAAAGATAGAGTAGATCAAATTGGTGGAGGGGTTGTGCTCTGTTAGAGGGCTTGAGTCACACAGGATAAAAGTTTTGCAGGAAGCAAAATGCACTGTAGAATCTCTATGGATAGAAATTCCAAATAAAAAGGGGAAGGCGATGGCAGTGGGGTTGTACTATCGACCGCCTGGCCAGAATGAACAGATGGATGGTGACATGCTAAAAGAAATCAGGGAAGCTAACAAAAGTTACAACACAGTAATAATGGGTGAATTCAATTACTCCAGTATCGACTGGGTCAGTGTGACAGCAAGACATGCTAAGGAGATAGTTTCTAGATGAAATGATTGCTCCTTCGAGCAGCTGGTTCATGAACTGACAAGAGGGTAAACTATTTTGGAACTAGTCATTAGTGGAACATAGGATCCTGGTGCAAGAGATAAATGTGTTGGGGCTACTTGTCAATAGTGATCATAGCATGATTGCATTTGATTTAATAAATGGAGGGAGGACTACCTTTTAACTTTCAAAAGGGAGACTATGATAAAATGAGGAAAATAGTTTAGAAAAATCTAAAATAAGCAGCTGCAAAGGATAAAGATTTACGCCAAGCATCGACGCTGTTTAAAAATACTATCTTGGAAGCCCAGAACACATATATTCCACGCTTAAAGAAAGGAGGAAGGAAGACAAAAAAACTGCCAGCATGGTTTAAGGGTAAGGTCAGAGAGGCTGTTGTAGACAAAAAGGCATCTTTCAGGAAATGGAAAAAGTAGCCAAATGACAAATATTGGAAACATAAGCATTGACAAATTAGATGCAAGGCACTAATAAGGCAAGCAAAGAGAGAATTTGAAAAAAAAAGCTTGCCGTGGAAGCAAGGAGACACAATAAAAACTCTTTCAAATACATTCGTAGCAAAAAAAAACCCTGCCAGTCATTTGGACCATTAGATGATAGAGGGGTAAACGGGGTGCTAAGGAGGGCAACCATAATGGAGAGACTGAATGAATTCTTTACTGAAGAAGATGTAGAGAAGTTACCCATGCCTAAAATGGTATTTAAAGGTGATGTTATCAGAAGAATAGAAACAAATTTTGATTAAACCGGGAAGATGTATTTACAACTATTTGATAAACTAAAGAGTAGTAAATCGCCTGGACCAGATGCTATACATCGGAGAATGTGGAAAGGACAGAAATATGAGATTGTAGCTGTACTATTAGTAATTTGTGAGCTATCATTAAAATCATCTGTAGTTCCTGAAGACTGGCGAATGGTCAATGTAATACCAGTTTTTAAAAAGGCTTTCGGGGGTGATTTGGGAAACTGGAGACCTGTGAGCATGACATCTGTACCAGGCAAAATAGTAGAAACTATTATTAAGAATACAATTATTGATCATGTAGATATTCATGGCTTATTGAGAGAAAGCCAACATGGATCTAGCCAAGAATAAAATATAGGATATTAATGGAGAATAAAACAAAGGACATTATAATGCCTCTGTATTGTTCCATGGTGCAGCCCGCACTTTGAATATTGTATGCAGTTCTGGTCACTATATCTTAAAAAGCATATGGATACTGAGAAGAGCTACCAAAATGTTAAAGGGACTGAAAGGATACTTCTATGAAGAAAGACTTAATAGGTTAGAGCCCTTCAACTCTGAAAAGAGAAGGCTGAGGGGAGATGTGATAAGGTCTGTAAATTAGTGAATGGAGTGGAACAGGTAAATGTAGATCGGTTGTTTACTCCATCAAAAAGTAGAAAGTCAAGGGGACATGCAATGAACCTACAGTGTAACCCACTGAAGAGTAATAAGAGAAAATATTATCTCCAGGAGCAAGCAGGAATGAGTCTTCACATATGGGTACATCGGTACCGACGGAGCCTGCGCGGGAACGCTCCCCAGCTTCCCAAAAAGGAAAGCCTTTGGGAGCATCCCACAGCGCCTGTGTGCTGCCTTCCCGCCTTTCCTAACCGCCTCTCCTCAGTTCTTCTTTGCCGCGGAGCCAGCAGGTCGAGCCCTGTCATCGCTGAAGTTCTTTGTTTTATTTTATTTCTTTGGTCGCGTGTCTGCCTCCCCCAACTCCGGACCGGTACCGCCGGTCTTTTCTTTCTTTTCTTTAAAAAAAAAAAAATATATATATTTTTTCCTCACTTAGTGTATTTTTTCTCTTTGGGCCTTAGGCCTCACAAGAAATTTTTCCTCATGGAAAAACCAGCCTCCTGGTTTAAAAAATGCACTAAGTGCAGTGGTACTATTTCTGTTACCGACACCCATGAATGGTGTCTTAAATGCTTGGGTCCTGAACACTCCATTTCGGATTGTCCGTCCTGCTCTTTGATGTCTAAACGGGGTTTACAGAACCGAGCAGCTAAGCTCCATGTGCTGTTTCCCGCTGATGCAGCTTCAGTGGCATCGACGTCTTCCAGGGCTGCTTCTTCCCCCAATGGATCTCAGGTAACCAAACATAAATCCAGCCGGTCCTCGAAGGGTAGATCTCCCTCTAAGCATCGAGATGCCTCCGAGCTTGCCCTTGAGGATCCTGCACCGGCAAAACAACCCCGGCGGGAAGCTCCGGCTTCCAAAGCTCCACCTATGGGGTTACAGGTTGACATCGATGGCACGGCCTCGACCGATCACCTGTTAGAATGCTCTGGGGTACCGGCACAACCTTCCGGTACCGAGTTCCAGGCATTCATGGCGTCGATGGATCAGAACGTTCTGTCCATGCAGCAGGCTATCAATGCCTTCATTCAAGCTGTAACGCTGTTGATACCACAACAAACTCCGTTGTCGATATCGACTCGGGTACCGGCACCAGCGCCGATACCGGTACCGACTGCATCGGCATCGACCAGGATACCGACTGCAGCGGTTCCTTGTCCAGGGCTGCTCATCGGTACCGATGACGCCCGATATCGATACTGCTCGATACGCATACCGAGCGTTAGAAGAGCACCCTGACAGACGGTACTTTGGTGATTCTGATACATCAGAGGAGTCTGCTGAAGTATCCATAGCCCTTCCTGAAGAGCCGCCTTCTCCAAAAAGAAGAATGTTTCCTCCAGAGGACTTGTCCTTTCAAGACTTCATAAGAGAAGTAGCTAAAGGACTTTCTATTTCAGTAACCTCTGAATCAGAGCCTAGAGCAAAAAAAATTAGATATTTTGGGTTATTCTAAGGCTCCTAAAGAGGCAGTCACCTTACCAATTCATGAGATTCTTTATGAACACATGATTGATTTATGGGAGACTCCTCTCACTATCTCTCCTCATTCTCGCAGATTGGACACTATGTATCGTGTCCCTCCCTGTCCTGGTTTTCATAAAACACAGCTTCCTCACCATTCCATTGTGGTGCAGTCAGCTATGAAGAGGATAAAGAGTACAAAGAGACACTCTTCTGCTCCTCCAGGAAGAAAATGCAGGACCTTGGATGCTTTTGGTAGGAAAATCTTCCAAGCCAGTATGCTCATTCCCAGAATCAACTCCTATTGTCTTTACATGGGTATGTTTCTAAAGGAAGTTGCAGATAAGCTGCACACTTTCCTCCCTTTTCTTCCAGAGGATAAAAGGGATGAATTCCTCATTTGGCTTAAGCATACTCAAGACATTACAAAGTTTTCCAACCGGGCGGCCTTTGACTCCTTTGAAGGTGCCAGCAGAGCTTCTGGCATTGCCATAGCTGCTCGCAGAATTGCTTGGCTCCAAGCTTCTGATTTAGAACCCTGGGTCCAAGATGGCTTAGGAAATCTCCCCTGTACAGGTGAAAACCTGTTTGGCAAAGAATGGCAAATAAAAGCCACTCAAATGGATGCAGAAAATTCTGCTCCTGATAGACTTTCAAAGTCAACCTCCATTCCTGCCAAGAAAAAACCCTTCAAGAAGTCTTTTTTCAAAAAGAGCAGATTCCCTTCTGCTTCTGGCCAACAATCCTCTACAGGTCGCTTTGCTACTAAGTGTCAGCAACCTAAACAGGCCAGGCCTAAGACTACAGGGGCTGCTGCAACTCAGCAGACCCAACCTCCTCAGGGTTTTTGACTTGATGCTAGAGAACTTAGCCTTTCTGGCTTTAAAACAGCCAGAACCTCTCACCATTCCAGGAAGGTTAGCTCATTTTGCTCCCAGATGGGAGCAGATTACATCAGAGCAGTGGACCCTCTCCATCATAAGAGAGGGCTACAAATTTCATTTCTCAGACCTTCCTCCCCACACCATGGTGAGACACTTCAATTCTCCCACATCTCTTCTTGACCTTCTAGGTCAAGAGGTGGCTACCCTTCTTGCCCAGGGGGCAATAGAAGAGGTTCCCCTTCTTCAACAAGGGTCAGGGTTTTACTCCCCCTATTTTCTCATTCCAAAAAAGACAGGGGGATACAGACCCATATTAGATCTCAGGGAATTGAACAAATTTCTATGCAAGGAGAAGTTCAAGATGCTTTCTCTGGGCACTCTCCTTCCATACCTTCAAAGTCAGGATTGGCTTTGTTCTCTAGATCTGAAGGATGCGTACACACATGTCCTCATCCATCCATCTCACAGAAGATTCCTCCGTTTTCTTTTCCAAGGAAAACATTATCAATACAGGGTGCTTCCTTTTGGTCTGGCCTCTGCTCCAAGAGTGTTCACCAAATGCATGGCAACAGTAGCTGCATTTCTACGCACTCTGGGAATATTTGTATTCCCATACCTGGACGACTGGCTCATCCGAGTTCCATCTCAATCAGAGGCCCAGATTTCCCTGGACCGCACAAGACGCATTCTGCAGTATCTGGGACTTGTGGTAAACCTCCCAAAGTCTCAGCTCACCCCTACTCAGTCCCTAGAATTCATAGGGGCCTAGTTGGATACTACCACTGGAAGGGCCTACCTTCCTCAGGCCCGTTGCCAACGTCTAGTGCAGTTAGCCTCCCAGATTCAGTCAAAGAGCCACTTAACTGCCCGGGAGATGCTACAACTGCTAGGCCACATGGCTTCCACAGTGCATGTGGTACCCTATGCTCGCCTACACATGAGAGCAGCCCAGTGGACTTTGTCCACCCAGTGGACTCAAGCATCAGGAGCTCTCTCAGACCAAATAGCAACCTCCAAACGTCTTTTTTGGTCTCTCCAATGGTGGATGTCCACTCAAAATCTGTTGCTGGGGTCCCCCTTCCAACAGTTGTTGCCCCAAGCAACCCTCACAACAGATGCCTCCCAAACAGGTTGGGGAGCTCATCTACAAGACCTCTCCACTCAAGGCACTTGGTCCCCACAGGAGACCTTTCTTCATATAAACCACTTGGAGCTTCGAGCAGTCTGGCTAGCTCTCAAGGTCTTACATACCCTGCTCAGCTACAAGACAGTCCTTATTCATACGGACAATCAAGTAGCCATGTTTTACATAAACAAGCAAGGAGGAACTGGCTCTCTGTCGCTTTGCAACGAAGCTTTAAGATTGTGGGCCTTCGCCAGAGAGCATCAGATCCATCTCCTGGCAGTATACCTCCCAGGAATCCAAAACTCTTGGGCAGACAGACTCAGTCAAGTTCTGCTCCCACACGAATGGTCCCTGCACATGGATCAGGTACTCAGAATCTTCCAATAGTGGGGAACCCCGGACATAGACCTCTTTGCAAGTCCGTGGAATGCCAAACTTCCCCGGTTCTGTTCCAGAATTCCATGTCAGGGAGTTCAGGCCAAGGATGCCTTCCTCCTTCATTGGGGTCAGGGCTTCCTGTATGCCTTTCTACCCATTCCCAAGACTGTTCAAACTCCAGAGGGATCAAGGATCTATGATCCTCATAGCTCCACGCTGGCCACGCCAAGTGTGGTACCCTCTACTTCTGCATCTCTCCCAAGCCCCCTCCCTGGACTTGGGAGCTGCTCCAGACCTTCTGTCCCAGGAGGAGGGGACTTTGTGGCACCCAAACCCCAAGTCCCTTCACCTCAGAGCTTGGTTACTGAAGGCCTAGACCTTCAAGGCTTGAATCTTTCTCAACAAGTGAAGGATATCCTCCATGCTTCCAGAAAACCTTCCACTAGGCGTTCCTATGCTTTTAAATGGAAAAGATTCGCCATTTGGTGTGCTCAAAAGGGTCTCAACCCTCTAGCACTACCTTTGAATTCTCTATTGGAATACCTCCTGCATCTTTCCAATGCAGGCCTTAATATGAATTCAGTAAGGGTCCATTTGAGTGCTATTGCAGCATCCCTTAAGCCTATCAATGGGCAACCTATTTCCTCTCATCCTCTTATTGCGAGATTCATGAGAGGCCTAACTTTAACTAAACCTCCCATTAGGCCTCCTCCGGTGGCATGGGATTTAAATCTGGTTCTTGGTCAGCTTATGAAGCCTTCTTTTGAACCCTTAGCCACCACCTCCTTGAAATTCCTTTCCTGGAAGGTTATTTTCCTCATTGCAGTCACCTCAGCTCGCCGCATCAGTGAGCTGCAGGCTTTAGTGGCTAATCCACCTTATACAAGGTTCCATCATGATAAGGTAGTCCTTAGGACCAATCCACACTTCATGCCTAAAGTGGTCTCACCTTTTCATCTTAATCAAGAGGTATATTTACCTGTCTTTTTTCCAGCTCCTCATGCATCAAGTGCAGAGAAGAGTCTTCATACTCTGGATTGTAAAAGAGCTCTTGCCTTTTACTTACAAAGGACACAGCAACATAGAAAGTCTTCCCAGCTCTTTGTTGCTTTTGATCCCTCTCATTTGGGACTTCTCAGTTCTCTAAAAGGACACTGTCCAATTGGATTGCTCAGTGTATTTCTTTCGCCTACCAGAGTAAGAACCTTTCTCTGGAGAGCCATGTCACAGCTCATAATGTGAGGGCCATGGCCACCTCTATGGCTCATCTAAATTCTGTGTCCATCGACCAGATCTGTCGAGCAGCCACCTGGGCCTCGGTTCATGCCTTCACAGCCCATTACTGCTTGGACAAGGACTCCCGCCGGGATGCCTTGTTTGGTCAGGCTGTTCTCAAACACCTGTTCCATTCTTAATCAACTCCTACCCTCCTTCCCTGGATGGATGCCTGAGATCCATAGGAGGAGGTAGAACCCTTCCCAGGGTCTCATATCCTTGGGGATCTCCCAGGCATCTTTAGCTAGGGAGTCCCCATATGTGAAGACTCATTCCTGCTTGTTCCTGGAGATAGCACAGTTACTTACCTGTAACAGGTGATCTCTGGGAACAGCAGGAATAAGTCTTCACAACCCTCCCACCTCCCCTAGGAGTTGTATCTCTCTATCTGTCTTTCCTTTCCTCTCTCTCTCTTTTGTCTCAACTTTAAAACTCGAACTGAGGAGAGGCGGTTAGGAAAGACGGGAAGGCAGCGCGCAGGCGCTGTGGGATGCTCCCAAGGGCTTTACCTTTTTGGGAAGCTGGGGAGCGTTCCCGCGCAGGCTCCGTCGGTACCGACGTACCCATATGTGAAGACTTATTCCTGCTGTTCCCAGAGATCACCTGTTACAGGTAAGTAACTGTGCTTTTTCACTTAACGGGTAATCAAACTTTGGAATTCGTTACCAGAGGATGTAGTAAAAGCTGTTAGTGTAGGTGAGTTTAAAAAAGGTTTGGACAAGTTCCTGGAGGAAAGGTCCATAAATCATTATTAAAGAGGACCAGGGAAATCCACTGCTTATCCTGGGACAAGCATTGTGGAACCTGTGTACCCCTTTGGGAACCTGACAGGTACTTGTGACATAGATTGACCACTGTTGGAAACAGGATTCTGGGCTTTGATGGACCTTGGTCTGACCCAGTATGGCATTTATGTTCCTATCCATGGGTGTGTTATATTTCATCTTGCTTAAACTTCAGGTGTCGAACGCATTTCTTTTTCCTAAAACAAATAGATTTAAGGTCTTAAAATTGTACCTCAAGCAATCTCTCCATCAGTTCAGAATAAATTGTAGGGAAGTTGAATATCTATTATCAAAATCATGAAATCAATATATACTTAAGAATAGTACGAGGGTCATTTTTGAAGTAAGAACCGATTGCACATCGTGTCCGCGCGATCTGTCAAGTGATGTCCGTTCAAGGCCAGCCACTCTTGGCCAGTCTCTCACTATGTCGCCATTATGTTTCACGTCTCTGCCAGTGTTGGTCATATGGTTATACTGCTTCGTTTGTTGAGATGTCAATCAGTGCGCTCGGTTATCCGGTTTTAATGCAAAACAAGTTCGTCCAGCTTTTTCGGCACCCATCTTGCACCCATTTTTTTGTAGTGCAGTTTGTCAGTAACAATGTGATAAACTACTGATCTTGAAACTTGTGGAAATGTCTGATGCAGTTCGTCTATAGTGAAGCACCTGTTTTGGCGAATTTCCTCATCAACTTCTTGTGTCAGGTCTTCATTCATGACAGTAGGCCGTCCAGATCGTTCTTCATCATGAACATTTGTCCTTCCTTCCTGAAACATCATTCATTACACCTTCCCCATACACTTCAACAAGCTGCCGGTGAATTTCAGCTGGACAAACTTGTTTTGCATTTAAAAAACGGATAACCGAGCGCACTTCACAATCGGAGGGATTACTGATTGACATGGCGACAAACGAAGCAGTATAACCATACAACCAACACTGGCAGAGACATGAAACGTAATGGTGGCGTAGTGAGAGACTGGCCAAGAGTGGCTGACCTTGAACGGACGTCACTTGACAGATCACGCGGACATGATGCGCAATCGGTTCTTTCTTTAAAAATGACCCTCGTATTTAGCAAGATACAAATTCCTGGTCATCATTTAATTTTGGCACTCTATACATTCTAAGACCCTTAGAGATCTGCTGAATCTTACACTATCTAGGTAAGATCTGCGCATGTATTTCTGATTATTATTAAATGCTTTTGCAGTTCAACTAAGTCAGTCCAACCCTCCTTACTAGATCCCTCTGATGCAGACAAAGGTGGATGTGACAAAAATGTATTGAGATCCTTTTCTGAATAACTTAACATATTCCATTTAATCAAAATATTAGCCCAATATAGGGGCTTGTTTACTAAAGTGCGCTAAGATATGATATCTTAGCGCGGTGCTTTTCAAACATTGATCCTGTATTACCCCATTTTAACAACAGAAAATTCACATGACCCCAGATGATGAAATCAAACTAGCAGATCTCCAGCTCCTACCCCTCCCCTCCACTCATCTAAAGCAGGAAGGCATCAGCAGTCAGCACGGAGTCCCTTGTCTCAGTGTGCAGTATGTGCTTACAGACCCCAGTACACACATGGGTTTCCAGCCCAACAAGAAGTTTACTGAAGAGGAGCAAGGGCCTATTAATGTTCACTAACTCACAGGCCAAATGCTGATTGGTGACTTGGCAGAGGTCACAGCGAAAATCCAGAGACATGGGAGGATGACTGTTTCTGTGACTCCATCCACTGATGTGACCCATTTAAGATCCCAACCCCAAGTTTGGGAACCACTGCCTTAGTGTGTGTTAAATGTTGATAGTGACTGTGGGAGATGCAGCGGGCCCACACTAGTGGTTATGCAGTTAGCGCAATGAGAAACGCCTTACCACACTAAACTATCATTTGCAATTAATGCATGTGCCGGTGTGCTCTCTAAGAATTGATTGTTTTTGTCTAGAATTTTCAGTCCACATGCAAAGTTTCCACTGACCAAATTTGCAGGCAACTGTGTACAGGAGAAGCTATTGATTGAAAATCATAATCAGTCGTCCTCTCTTGAAGCCAATTTAAAGAGCTATGGGAGCAATTTTTGTTATTCTTGCAGCTGTGCTACCTTACAAGCTGCCAGACTGCAGTGTTTCTAAAGGTGGTAGTGAGCATTTCATGTTTTTTGCACAAAACAGGAAATGCTTGTGCTTGCTTTTAGAAATGCTGTAGCTCAGTGGCTTGCAAGGCAGCACAGCGGGGAAATGGGCTAGAAAGTGGGTGAAAGTTGGGGAACTAGGAGGCTGAGGAAAGATTGAGACAGAGGTGAGTAATAGGGAGGACTGTTAAGCCGGCCCTGACTTACATCACTTGTATTACGCACCAAAAATTTTACGTATTAATAGTGTGATCATCAGTACTTCATATGGGTCAGTTTGAGTTGTCTCATGTGGCATACCAGCTGCTGCACTGTACTGTATTTGATCATCCTGCATTTAGATCCTCATATACAGTGCAATGAAGTGGCAAACCATCTTATTCAAAGAACCATGGTTAATAATCACACTTTCACAGGCTGGTTAAAAAAAACAGCTTTAAAAAATCACCCTCATCTCGGTATTTACTGCCTCCTCCTCCTTCACCTCCCCCATCACCAGTTGTGTTTTACCAGAATGGCTGATTCAGGGAGCTAGACCCTCATTTCTCCTAGGAGGGTGGAAATATGTAGTCAATTGAGCAGCATATGTCCATTTGCTTTCAGTGCATTATACAAATACTATTATGTCTTATGCAAACTTTAATTTTTTCCACAAAGTTGAATTCATTCCTGCTTACCTTACAATGCAGTCATTTTCTTGTGTTTCATGGGGCATCTCTAAGAATTTTACATCAACTAGCATACATAGAGACAGATGTACTAAGCATTTTCCCCATAGATACAAAATGTGAAAAATACTTTAGGCTATCTGTCCTAGTGTATGGACTGTTCAATAATAAGAAACAAGCAATAACTTGTATTTAGGGGGCAGAGCAAGATAATTAATTGGCTGAAAGTCTCCCTGCCCCCTGGATTACCTTTTATTTAAACTTATGGCTTTTTTATTCTTTCCAATTGTCCATTGAGTTAGAAATTATATATAATGGGTCAGGAATGTCTGTCTGGGGATAAAGCACATTGTCTTCAGAAAGTTTCAGAATGCTAAAGGAGATGAAAGGATATCCCTATGAGGAAAACCTTAAAAGGTTAGGGCTCCTAAACTTGAAAAAGACAGCTTAGGGGGAGATGATATAGAGTTCTATCAAAAAATGAATGCAGAGCAGCACGTAAATGTAGATCCAGTTGTTTGCTTCAAAAAGTAGAAAAGACTAGGAGACACACAATGAAGCTACAATGTGGCACATTTAAGACTAATCCGAGAAAATATTTTTTTCACGCAATGTGTAATCAAACTCTGGACTTTTGTTATTGGAGGATGTAGTAAAAGCTGTTAGTATAGCGGGGTTCAAAATCAGTTTGTACGAGTTCTGGAGGAAAGTCCATAAACCATTATTAAAGAGGACTGGAGAAATCCACTGATTATCCTTGTGATAAGCAACATGGCAGGTGTATTGCTTTTGGAACCCCCCAAAACCAAGGAGAACACCCCTCCTGCAGAAACACCAGGCACAAACAAAGAGCAGGAAACAGATAGTTGTGGAAGGACAAATTTATTCACCACATATGACATCAGCCCAACGTGTATTGGCCGGGGGCCTTCTTTAGGGACTAAGACTTGTATTAAAAATAATAATAAATCAATAAGCTTAAAAACAATAAAATAAGACTTATAACATAAATAGTGTAAGAACAACCAAAGATAAAATCAAGAGATGATGTATATGTACACATAGAGCATAAGAATATAAGAAATGCCATATGGGGTCAGACAAAGGTCCATCGAGCCCAGTATCCTGTTTCCAATAGTGGCCAATCCAGGTCACAGGTACCCAAAATCCACAGCTTCCACAATGCTCATCCTGCAGTAAACAGTGGATTTTCCGGGTCCTCTTTAATAATGGTTTATGGACCTTTCCTCCAGGAACTTGTCCAAATCTTTTTAAACCCAGCTACACTAACAACTTTTACTACATCCTCTGGTATCGAATTCCAGAGTTTGATTATGCATTGAGTGAAAAAATATTTCTCTTTTTAGTCTTAAATGGGTTACATTGTAGCTTCATTGCGTGTCCTCTAGTCTTTCTACTTTTTGATGGCGTAAACAACTGATCTACGTTAATCCATTCCACTCCATTCATTAATTTATAAACTTCTATCATATCTCCCCTCAGCCTTCTCTTTTCCAAGTTGAAGAGCCCTAACATTTTAAGCCTTTCCTTATAGGAGTATCCTTCCATCCTCTTTACCATTTTGGTGGCTCTTTTCTGTACCTTTTCTAGTTCCGCTATATCCTTTTTAAGATATGGCAACCAGAATAGCACACAGTATTCAAGGTGCGGTTGAGCCATGGAATGATACAGAGGTATTATAATATCCTTGGTTTTAGTCTCCCTTTCCTTATGATTCCTAGCATTCTAAAATTGATAAAAATTGCCTATGTATTTCAATATCCATATCATATGTGATAGTAATGTTAAGAACTGGGATGTGAAGTGATAAAAATCAAACACTAAAGATGAAAGTTAAAAATTTAAAAATTAACGTGCAAGAACCATATTCACTGTCGAACAATTATTCACTGTTGTGTGATACAGACGAACGAACAAGGATGTACTCACCAATAGGAGTATAATGCAAAACCTAATGGAAATGAACTACCTGAAAACGGGATACATAAACATAGAACCTTCATCTATGAACATAATCAAACATCATTAACATTGAATGTAGTGAGAGTGTAATGCAAGAAAGTGATCAAAACAAAAGAATGAGAACACAATAGGAAAACCATTCTGGGGACCCCATAGTAGTAAGCACTAGTGTGGGATTGGACTACATGATGTGACTGGTAGCCAATTAAACTTTCTGTATAACTATCCACTACCGTCATATCTTCTTGTGAGCCACAGGGAACATCATGGGTATTATACAAATATTGCTAGTGACCAAAATCAAACACATATAAAATTATGTTGCCAATTATACTGCCATTAAAGTATGGTAAAGTCTTATCTCCAGGAACAAGCAGGAATGTAGTCTTCACATATGGGTATCGTTGGTACCGACGGAGCCTGCGCGGGAGCGCTCCCCAGCGTCCAATAGGACCGCTTTTGGGAGCATCCCTCAGCACATATGCGCTGCCTTCCCGCCTTTCCAACTGTCCCTCTTCAGTTCTTTGTTTTTCCGCGGAGCCGACAGGATCTATTCTATGTCACCGCAGAAAATTCCGTCTTTAAATTTCTTTCTTGTGGTCACGTTTGCCTACTGCACGACGCCTACCGGTACCGCCGGTTCTTTTCTTTTCTTTTTATATAAACACCCCCCCCCAAAAAAAAACTTAAACTTAAACTTAGACTGTTTTTTTCAGAAACTTTTCGCTTTGGTGCTAGGCGCCATTTTGGGCATTAGACCCCATTTTTCCTAAATCATGGAAAAAACAACCAGTGGTTTTAAAAAATTTACTAAATGTGGTGGTACCATTTCCGTCACTGACACCCATGATTGGTGTCTAAAATGTTTAGGACCTGATCATTCTCCAACTGAATGTCTCTCCTGCATGGGGATGACCAAAAGAGGAAGACAGAACCGGGCTTCAAAGCTCGGTACCCTCTTTTCTTCTGATTCCAGATCCATTGCATCGACATCGTCAAGGGCCTCTTCTTCCTCCCATGGATCTCAGGTAACTAAACATAAAAGCCGGTCCTCAAAGGGTAGCTCTCCTGCTAAGCATCGAGAGGCCAATGGCATTGCCCTTGAGGGAACCACACCGGCAAAACAGCCCTGGCGGGAGGCTTCAGTTTCCAAAGCATTGATGGGGCTTCAGGATGTTCTCGAGGTCTCAACCTCGCAAGAACTACCTGTGCCATGCTCGGGTGTTCCGGCCGTCCTTACTGGTACCGACACCCAAGCATCGGCAGCGTCAATAGACCAGAGGTTTCTGGCTATCGAGTGCAGTATCACAGCTCTCCTTTCAGCTGCGGTACCGGTGCTCCCAACGGTACCGGTACCAACACCGACACAGGTACCGACGGTGCCGGCCCCGGTGGGAATTCTTCCCATGCCATCTCTGGCTAGAGTTGACAGAGCGGTACCGGGTCACCTCGGTACCGACCTCGATCGGTATCGGGGTCAGGAATACTTTGATTCCTCCGATTCCGAAGACTGACAATTCTGCTGGTACTAGAGGGTTTCTCCTAGAAGATCCCTCTTCTCCCCAACACAGAATGTCACCTCCAGAGGACATGTCGTTTCAGGATTTCATCTGTGATATGGGTCAAAGGTCTTTCAATCACAGTAGCTCCTGAAGAGGAACCCAGAGCAAAGGAATTGGAAATCCTCCAATATCCTAAAGCTCCTAAGGAGGCAGCACTCTGCTTATCCATGAAATTCTGCATAGCGTGATGCTCAGAATTTGGGAGACACCTCTGACCACTTCTCACTCTAGGAAACTTGATACTATGTATAGAGTTCACCATGTCCTGGTTTTCAGAAAACTCAGCTGCCACACCATTCAGTGGTAGTGGAATCAGCCATGCGTAGGATGAAAAGTGCAAAGAGGCATGCATCCAATCCTCCAGGTCTTGAATGCAGGACTCTGGATGCTTTTGGACGTCGGACTTTTCAAGCTTCCATGCTTTCAACTAGGATCAGTTCATATATCCTATATATGGGAATGTTCCTCAAAGAAGTCACAGGAGACTTGGAACTTATGAGCCCATTTCTCCCAGATGATAAGAGACAAGATTTTCTTGCTCTAGTTAAGCATGCTCAGAATGTCTCCAAGTTTGTCAGTCGTGCAGCCTTCAACTGCTTCGAATGCATCAGCCGAACTTCTGCTATTGCCATTGGCGCACGATGGATTGCCTGGCTACAGGCATCAGACTTGGAGACTTGGGTACAGGACAAGTTAGGCAACATTCCTTTCACGGGGGAAAATCTCTTCAGCAAGAACTGGCAGGAAAAGGCTAATGAGTTAGATGCTGACAATTCTACCTTAGATAGATTGTCAGTCTACAGCCACTCCAGCCAAAAGGAAGCCTTATAACCCTCTTTTAGCAAAAAGAGGAAGTTTTATCCTTCCTATACCCAGCAGAGTCAGACTCCAGGTCAGGTTGCCCAAAAGGGACAAACTAGACAACAAAAGAAACCAAAAGGCCCGAGAGCCCAACCAGCTCTCCAGGTTCAGCCCCCTCAAGGGCTTTGACTCCTTCCTAGAGAGCTTTGCCTTCCTGCCTCTGAGGGGTCCCCAGTCCCCCAATATTCTGGGCAGGTTATGCCACTTTGTCAACAGATGGCATCAGATAACAACAGAAAAGTGGACTTTGTCCATTGTAGGAGAGGGGTACAAACTTCATTTTCACAGCATACCCCCTCCTACAATTCTAAAGCAATTCATTTCACAAATCTCTGCAGACAATCTGCTAGATCACGAGGTCTCCACACTTCTTGCCCAAGGGGCAATAGAGGAAGTACCCATTCTTCAACAAGGGGCAGGGTTCTACTCCTCCTATTTTCTTATTCCAAAGAAAACAGGGTGAGACAGACCCATCCTAGACCTCAGAGAATTGAACAAATATCTGTTTCAAGAGAAATTCAAAATGATTTCTCTAGGAACTTTTCAGCCATACCTTCAAAGCCAGGACTGGCTTTGCTCTCTAGACTTAAAGGATGTATACACTCACATTCTCATCCATCCAGATCACAGGAAATTTTTACGTTTCCTTGTCAGGGGAAGACATTTCCAGTACAGGGTTCTTCCTTTTGGTCTGGCTTCAGCACCAAGGGTATTCACGAAATGCATGGCAGTAGTAGCTGTATTTCTACGAACCCTGGGGATGTTCGTCTTCCCTTACTTAGGCGACTGGCTCATTCGGGCCTCCACAGCTGCAGAGGCCAGCACTGCACTGTCCCGTACAATGCGAATACTCCAATACCTGGGATTGGTAATAAACTTCCCGAAATCTCAACTAGTTCCTTCCCAATGCCTAGAATTCATAGGAGCCACAAGCCCGGTGTCTTTGCATAATGCAGCTAGCTTCCCAAGCAGCAGGCAAATCCTCCCTCACTGCTCGGGAGCTACTGCAGTTACTGGGACACATGGCATCCACAGTTCATGTAGTCCCATACGCTCACCTCCTCATGCGAGCAGCTCAGTGAACCCTCTCCACACAGTGGACACAGGTCACGGGTCATTTGTCGGACAAAATAACAATCTCTCAATGACTAATTTTGTCCCTCCAATGGTGGCAATCACTAGAAAATCTGACAGTGAGGTCTCCTTTCCATCAACCCCTCTTTCAGGCCACCCTAACAACAGATGCTTCACAGGTGGGTTGGGGAGCACACCTGAATCATCTCTCTACCCAGGGCACCTGGACTCCACAGGAGGTTGATTTACACAAAAACCTCCTGGAATTAACAGCAATTTATTTAGCTCTTCGAGTGTTCCACGCCCAGCTCAGCTACAAGACAGTCCTAGTCCAGATGGACAATCAGGTAACCATGTTCTATGTGAACAAGCAGGGTGGAACGGGCTCTCTGTCGTTATGCAACGAAGCTTTACGACTATGGGCCCTCACCAGAGAGCATCAAATTCACCTTCTAGTGGTATATCTTCCAGGCATTCAAAACCTTTGGGCAGACAAACTCAGTCAAGTACTGCTACCTCACGAGTGATCACTCCACCTAGACCAGGTGGCAAAGATTTTTCATCTCTGGGGCACTCCAGACATAGACCTCTTTGCAAGTCCACTGAATGCCAAACTTCCCCGGTTCTGTTCCAGAATTCCAGCGCACAACTGTCAGGCAAGGGATGCCTTCCTCCTTCACTGGGGTCAGGACTTCCTTTATGCCTTCCCACCCATTCCCCTCATCCCCAAGACACTCTTCAAGCTTCAGAGAGACAAGGGTCGCATGATTCTTGTAGCACCACGATGGCCATGCCAAACGTGGTATTCCCTGCTTCTGCATCTCTCTCAAGTGGCACCTCTGTAGTTAGGGCATGCTCCAGATCTCCTTTCCCAGGAGAACGGGACGCTATGACACCCGAATCCCCAGTCCCTGCACCTCACGGCCTGGTTGCTGAAGGCTTAGACCTCCAGGATTTCAACCTGTCCCAGCAGGTAAAAGATATCCTTCAGGCTTCTAGGAAAATTTCCATAAGAAGATGTTATGCCTTCAAGTGGAAACGTTTTACTATATGGTGCTCCAAGAGGGGATTAAACCCCCTGGTCATACCCTTAGAATCGATACTAGAGTATCTCCTTCACTTATCGAATTCTGGGTTGAAGACCAATTCGGTAAGAGTCCATCTTAGTGCAATTGCAGCTTCTTATAAGCCTCTAAATGGACAACCAATTTCCTCTCATCCACTCCTATCTAGATTTATGAGAGGCCTATTAACTAAACCTCCCATCAAGCCACCACCGGTGGCATGGGATCTAAATCTAGTTCTCGGGCAGCTCATGAAGCTGCCTTTTGAGCCTTTAGCCATTGTAGCCCTTAAGTTTTTGACCTGGAAGGTCATCTTCCTAATTGCAATCACCTCTGCCCGTCGCATTAGTGAATTGCAAGCTTTAGTGGCTGATCCTCCTTATACTTGGTTTCATCATGATAAGGTTGTTCTTCGAACTCACCCACATTTTATGCCAAAGGTGGTTTCGCCTTTTCATTTAAATAAATCAGTTTACCTTTCTGTATTTTTTCCGAGGCCTCACGCCTCTAATGCAGAAAGAAACCTTCATACTCTGGATTGTAAAAGAGCCTTGGCCTTTTACATACAAAGAACACAGCAACATAGAAAGTTCTCACAACTTTTTATAGCTTTTGACCCTAGTCATTTGGGACTTCCAGTCTCCAAAAGAACTTTATCTAAATGGATTGCCCAATGCATATCCTTTGCTTATTAGAGTAAGGGTCTTCCTCTTCAGGACCATGTCACAGCTCATAATGAGAGCCATGGCAGCTTCTATGGCAAATCTCCACTCTGTGTCTATCGATGACATTTGTCGAGCAGCCACCTGGGCTTCGGTACACACCTTCACAGCCCACTAATGCCTAGATAAAGCCTCCCGTCGGGATGCCTTCTATGGCCAAGCTGTTCTTCAAAATCTCTTTCAAACCTAAACCAACTCCTACCCACCAACCCTGGTGGGATGCCAGAGATCCATGAGAGGAAGGATTCTCAGCTTCAGCGGTGGCACCTTCCTGGGGCTATCTCCCTGGCATCTTCAGCTAGGGAGTCCCCATGTGTGAAGACTACATTCCTGCTTGTTCCTGGAGATAGCGTAGTTACTCACTTGTAACAGGTGATCTCCGGGAACAGCAGGAATTTAGTCTTCACAACCCACCCACCTCCCCTAGGAGTTGTCTCTCTATCTCTGTCTCTTTCCTCTCTCCCTCTATCCTTTCACTCAGCTAAAAACTTAACTGAAGAGGGACAGTTGGAAAGGCAGGAAGGCACGCGCATGTGCTGAGGGATGCTCCCAAAAGCGTTCCTATTGGACGCTGGGGAGCATTCCCATGCAGGCTCCGTCGGTACCGACGATACCCATATGTGAAGACTAAATTCCTGCTGTTCCCGGAGATCACCTGTTACAGGTGAGAAACTACGCTTTATAGCATCCTAAGTTGAACAGACATAGCAAAGCAAATCGCCATGAAATGTTCAATGTATATGAAGCAATGCATTAGATATGCTATAGCAATCAAACACCTACCATATGGTACTCGTGTTTGTAAAACAAAAAAGTGAGTGTGTGGTATAGCTCCAGTTTGAAACAAGGTTGTAATGACGTCACTGTGGTCATATCGACATAGCTGCCAAGTGGTATAACATTACTGTTTTGTTGAAAAATACATGCACCGGCTCAATGGAAGAATGGCAATATGGCCCCACAATCCCAAAAGCAGAGGGATCATTAATCCAGTCATAACTCAAACAATGAGGTGTTTCATATTAGATGCGGGCAGAATCTGTATAGTTTGAAAAGAGGACTAAACCAGTGGAACAAAACGGAGGGGTTAGGTAATTTGAATTACTGAAGAGATCTAAATACGTAATATATTTCCAAATGATCATATGCATAAATGGAAATCAATGAACTTTACGCGAGGCTAGGCTAGATCAGGAGAAGTTTTTATATAGGCATATTGTCAGAGGAGATACACTAAGCAGTTCTGATAGTGCTGAGAAGAAATGTTGAAAACCATGTGCAAAAGTATTTTTAAAAGCAGACATCCAGTAATTATAAGCTGTTGCATGACAGCGCGTAGCACAATGTCACACTTCTTGTCAAATGCTCAAGCGATGGTACCCATCAAATTGCGGACGGAAAGCAGAAGCAGGCAAGAAAACAAATAGAATGCTAGGAAAGGAATGGAAAATACAATATAATGCCTTTATGTCCATGGTGTGACCGCATTTTGAGTATTGTGTGCCATTTTGGTCACTGCATCTCAAAAAAGATATAGGAGAAATAGAAAAACTACATATAGTAAGTGGCTAAGATGATAAAGGGGATGGGACAGCATCCGTATAAGGAAGGGGAGGTAGATGCATGATGGAAAAAGCATGCAGAGCATTTCTCATGGAACTATTTCCAATCCCTCTGTATGTGTGTTTTGTGTGTATGGGACTGTTTGGGATCATGGTTGATGTGGGCAGTCAGTGAGAAAGGGCCCCCCCCCCATTTGGGAGGAAAAAAGGAAGAGTGCAGACCCAGAGACTGGTAAGGCAAGTTTGTCACTTGCCTTAAATGCTTAAGGCTAAAATACAACACCTTCTCCAAAACAATGTCCAAAGCAAGAATTCCAAAGAAACAAAAACAAGGAAAATAAGAAAAAGAAGTCCATCATACGACCAGGAACAGACTGGAGGCTGGAACAAGGGAAGACAGGTGCACTAGCCAAGCAGGCGCGCACATAAACATAGGCAACAGCACAATTGGTGACCGAGTACCGAAACAGTCCTGAGGCAGGGCAAATTAAAAACAAACAAACAAACAACTCTTTTGGAGGACCTTAGCAGGGCCAGTAAGAACAACAGAAATTAGACAGACATAGGTATTTCAATATTGAACAAGAACAGATGAAAACTAGAAAGACCAGAGCAAAACCCAACTCTTGAAGAGAACATCACAGCAGAGGTCTACCCCTGTGCTGTGGCTTTGTCTGTGTGTGCATGTGTTGTGCTTGTGGGGGTAGCTGTGGGAGTCTGTGGCTGGGAGAGTAGAGTGGAGAGGCTGTTTGAAAGGGGCATTTCTCTAACTGCTGTGTTTCATGTATCAGTATTCCTATTCTGCAGTGGCTTGGGATTGCCTCACCCAAAGAAATGCATCGGGACATTTTTGGGGGGAGCATTCTCTGTACCCCCAATGAGATCTAACTCATTTTTTGAACTGATGTCTTCCCCTTTACACGTTGTTTGTTTTCCTTTTGTGGTAATGTATCCTCTTTTAATATTGAATTTTTTTATACATATATACTCACAGTGCAATCATACTGAGCCTCCACACACATGTATCGATAGTACTCTCGCTGCTCGGATGTACAGCCCTATATTAGTGTTTGCAAATGTTGTGTGGTTTTGTGTGGACATTTTTTATAAGTTAACTGTACATATGAGATATACTTTTAATAGTTCTTTTACAATTTCTGTGTTTATTATGTATTGCCCCTTATAGTTTGTATACACAGCCCTATATCAGTGTTAGTATATGCTGTGTGGACTTGTGTGGATATTTGTTTAAAGTTAAGTGTACATATGAGATATACTTTTAGTAGTTCAATTTCAATTTCTTTGTTACTTATGTATTGCCCCTTATAGTCTGAAGGTGTCATGTGGATATGTGTGGAATGCTTTTAGATGTTAAGTGTATTTATGCTATTTATGTATTACCTTTTAATTGGGATGATTTTAGTCCCTTTTATTATAAGTTTTTATGTTCTCCTATATGGTTTTAGTTTTTATATATATAATTTTTATATACACACATTCATAGTATACTCATTTTGAGCTTGTACACATATATGTTGATAGAATTTTTACTGTTTGTACAGTGTCATATTTTTGTTTAAATATGGATGTGTTATGTATTTATATTTTTACGCTTTTTATCATGTATGTATAATGTATTGTGCTTTTACTATTTTAATTTTCATGTTTTATTTTGTTTTAGACCCCTGAAGAAGGCCTCTGGCCGAAACGTTTTAGTTGGGTCCATTAATAAAGTTTTTTGCACATTTTTTCTGTGTTTGGCCTGGTTTTTGGTGTTCCGCTTCTGCTCCCCTTACCTTTTTGCGGATACCTTCTTCCCCTTTTGTGTTGGGATTGCCTCACCCAAAGAAATGCATCGGGACATTTTTTGGGGGGAGCATTCTCTGTACCCCCAATGAGATCTAACTCATTTTTTGAACTGATGTCTTCCCCATTCTCCCAGGCTAAATTTAGTCCCATTACATTAAATTTTCAAAAACGTTTGTCTTCAGACAGATGGACATATGTTCCTATCCCTTATGTATGTATTTATTTATTTAAATGGATTTGTATCCCGCCTTATCCTAAAATCAAGGCGGCTTATGTATAACTTCTTTCAAACAATCCTGTAGGTTGAAAACAACAGAGACTATAATCTGATACCAAAAATAATCAAAGAATTACGGAGTCTTGTCTGCTTGCATTTTACAAATAATACCTTCCTAGTAAAAAGTGCAATGTATGCCTTTGAGTCAGTCCACTCCCTACCTTCTTACAGGCAAAGAACACAAGAGTGAAAGCAAAACCATTCATGCTTCATCTTTTTCTTAACCCTCTGTGCTTTAATTTTCCAAGATTCTTTAGCTCAGCATAAATTTGAACAGTTTAAAAGGTGTTTGCTACTTTATTTTCCCTTTCTATTAGATAGTTAGTCTGCTAACAGCCTACATGAATGGTCACTGAAAGTCTCCTGGAAAGAGTTCAAAAACCAGATCATGAAATATTTTCTTTTCTCTCTCCATTACACAAGACAACACAGGCAGAGTCTATGTGGAGCATTCACCGTTCAGCGAAAAAATCCACTTGGCTGCCTCTGCAGAATTTTGCAGAATAACGGGTACCTCCTCTATACCCCTCTAGCTTTGCTTCCTAAATTCCTCACTCCTTTCCAAGTCCGAGGTCTATAGTCTCCACTGTGGAGTGCGCTGATCACTCAGACTCCACTTAAAAAGCCCATATTTGCCCACCCTATTTAAGACTGTGTCCTACCAAAAAAAGACTCTTGGCAATTATAAAACATTCATAAAGTGCACACAACCCCCACTCCCCCTACCCACTAGCTGTCAGTCCCCTCTATTTTTGATTCTTGGGGAATAAATAGATCTTTAAAGCCCATCAAAAATGTGGTGTATTCCAACTGGCTAAAGTATTTAATATTTGTGATACCACACACAAAGAAAAAACTAGTATAAATTCTAGAATGTCTTCCAGAACGTTGTGAGGGAACTACTGAACAACTATCTTTTTAAGTGTATGTATGGGGCAGTTTGAATGATATAAGACTCTCCTGGCCAAATATAACAGCCCCATGTCTTGCTGAATCTTTAAATGCTAAAGCCAGAATTTTACATCAAACTAATTATACAATGAGTAACCAGTGCAGAGATCTAGTTCATTGGAGATATGGTCCCTAGGCTCTACCTTAATTAACAGCCTTGCTGCAGAATTTTGGATACATCCCAACCCTGCATCTCCAGGAAACATAGTTTTCCTCTTTCTGTTTATCTTTAGCCTAGCTCTTGAGTTTATCTTTTTCTCTTACTGGATTTTGATGAAAGCCATACTCGGTCACGTGTCGTAATCTTAGGAAGTACTAAGTAGTTTTATCTTTTGCCAGTCTCTCTTAAGTAACTATAATGAAAGTATTCAAGTTGTCCGTAAGTCACTTTGAAACATCTTTAGGGTCAGAATGCAATATATCAAATTCATAGATAATAAAAAGCAATATGAGTTATTGTAACAGGAAACTAACTGATAATCCTTTTCATGTATACTTCAAAACTACAACTTTTCCTTTTGTTCTTCAGGTTGAAAACTGGTGTCCACGCCTACTTTGGAGAGCAAAAAATCCTAATGAAGAAGCAGACCAAAAGACAATGGTGAGAAAAACAAGTGTCTTTGATGTAATTTAAGTTGTGATTTACTGTATGTTAACTATTTATGAAGTTGCAAGTGTGTTTTTTGTTTGTCAGCTTGTATTTGAGGCCACAGCTCACCACATCAGAATTCAAGATGAATTACGATTCCCCATTAATAAAAACAGTGCACTTCTAACTCTCCCACATTGACCATCCTATCTTTCCTTCCTCCATTCACAACAAAGGAATGAAAATATCCACACCAACCCAAACCTACGTCACCCACCCCTGAGCACCATGTGGCTAAAACCTTGGCAAATAACCGTCTTTTTCTGAAATTGGAGGTAATATTTCTTTTTTTTTTTTTTTATATTTTTATTTATAAATTTCCTGAATTACAACAAACAATAAAGAATAAAGTTAACACCCACACAGTTTACAATATTCAAGAAAAAGTATATACCACATAACAAGAAACCACATCAAGGAAGAGCATACTACCAATTTATACAATACATGATAAGGAAATCAGAAGTATACAAAACTCCACTATTGGGAGACAGAAATCTCACTGCCTACTTCCTTTGCCTTTTTCTGATTCAAAAAGGATTTAAGTTGGGACACATCCGTAAACACAGAAGACTGACCCTCAAGAGTAACTATACATCTACAAGGAAATTTTAAGTAGAAGCATGCACCTATAGCCAAAACAGATGATTTTAACAGCAAAAACTGCCTACGCCGGGCCTGAGTAGCCCTGCTCACATCTGGGAAAACCTGCAGCTTTTGGCCACAAACAAAGGGATTCCCTGTACTTAAAATAAGCACGAAGAACAGTTAATTTAATAAGCTCAGAACCAAAGGTAGCAACTAAGGTGCTACGCTTGGAAATAGTATCTGCGGGGTCTTCTAAGAAGGCAGTTAAATCCCGCCCAGCAGTGTCGTCTAAAGGGGAAGAAGAAACAACCTCACCCTGAACTTCAGAGGAGGCAGAGCGAGTAGGCAAATAATATAGGTAAATAGCCTCAATACTACCATCCAATTTTAATACTTCAGTAAAATATTTCTTAAGCAATATGACAGGAGACAACAAATGGGTGACAGGGAAGTTAAGGAAACGTAGATTTTTGGCTCTAGACTGATTCTCAAGTATCTCCAATCGATAGTTAAGGGAGGAAAAATCCCGTATCAAGGCATAACTATTATCTGAACAAACTTGGAGTTGAGATTCAGTCTTAGCCAAAACATTAGTTATGGCACCCAATTGTTTATCAGTGCTTTGCATTTTACAAACCACTTCAGAGGTAAACATACAGAGAGAGGATACTGTAGCTGTTAAACGCTTATCAATGCCATTGATAGCAATCCAAATATCCTTTAGAGTTACCTCACCAGAACCAAGATCAGAACTCTGTGGGATTTCCTCTGGCTTCCCCGGAAGAACCGGTCGTGGGATAGGTGTAGCATGCTCCAACGGTGATTCTATTTTCGTTGATGACAAAGAAGGCACAGGAGGGAGAGGCGGTGTCCTGAAACGGGGGCTTAACGAAGCTCCCTCAGGTGACGATACAGCAGATAGCTGGGAGACTAGGTGTTTGTCCATGGGCCCTACGATTTTCTCAACTAACACCTTCTCACCAGATTTCACAGCTTTACCTTTGCGTTTGCCCATGACGCAAAACAACCAGCCTCAGCTTCTCAGTTGCGCCGAAGGGGCGCCAAAGGGGCGTGTCCTGCCCCTTGTACCACGCCCCTTAGAAGAAGCCGCCGAAAGAAATGGAGGATCGGAGAAGGGGTCCTCCTCTGCCGAGGGCGACCCTCCCACTGCCTGGCCGGATCCGGGCAGGGCCTCCAGGCACCTGCCAGCTGCTCCCGCGGCACTGAAAACCTTGCCGCGTCTATCTCCGATGCAGGTAGGCTCCCCAATGACCACCTGCAGCCACCGGAAGAAATGGAGGATCGGAGAAGGGGGTCCTCCTCTGCCGAGGGCGACCCTCCCACTGCCTGGCCGGATCCGGGCAGGGCCTCCAGGCACCTGCCAGCTGCTCCCGCGGCACTGAAAACCTTGCCGCGTCTATCTCCGATGCAGGTAGGCTCCCCAATGACCACCTGCAGCCACCGGAAGAAATGGAGGATCGGAGAAGGGGTCCTCCTCTGCCGAGGGCGACCCTCCCACTGCCTGGCCGGGTCCGGGCAGGGCCTCCAGGCACCTGCCAGCTGCTCCCGCGGCACTGAAAACCTTGCCGCGTCTATCTCCGATGCAGGTAGGCTCCCCAATGACCACCTGCAGCCACCGGAAGAAATGGAGGATCGGAGAAGGGGTCCTCCTCTGCCGAGGGCGACCCTCCCACTGCCTGGCCGGATCCGGGCAGGGCCTCCAGGCACCTGCCAGCTGCTCCCGCGGCACTGAAAACCTTGCCGCGTCTATCTCCGATGCAGGTAGGCTCCCCCGGAGGTAATATTTCTTGAGGAGTAAGCCTAGCAGAGTCATATCCCACAGCATAGGCTTCATAAAACCAGATATGCACTGGTGAGTACTTGGTCTCAATCCATAGCAGTTTCTTTCGGAGCAATTTCTCCAAATTGGGTTAGTTCAGGGCTCAACAAATTCCAGGTACCGGGTCACCATGGTGACTAGAAATTTCCCTCTGGAACCTGGGATTTTCATGCACTTGCTTTTTTTTTTTTTTTTTGCTTCAGTTGCTTTTTCAGCAGCTTGCAGTGAAAATTATTTAAATAAAGTTTGCTAGTAATAGAGGCATGAATAAACATGGTCATAAATTCATTGCTCCAGATAATACCACACCCACTTTGATAGCCTCAGACTGGCAAAAGCAGTGCAAACTACTGTTGAAATTTGATCCTCTATGGTCCGGCTTTCATCCAGTAACACCTCCATTGACGCTTTTCTTGACATCGGATACACTGAATATGAAGAACAGAAATCATACTACAATTTAATCTGCTAATCTACAGAAGCTTGGATTTACCTGAGGCAAGCAAAGTTAAACCAGTCTGTTGCCTCTTCCAAATAGGCTTCCATTTTATCAGACTTTCTGCTCTGACCCTGCATAAGCTAAAACTTGCATTATTTGCCCCACAGAGCAACAGGAGCATGGAGTTGGACAGTGCCACCAGTAGACTATTTTGGGTAGTGGAGAGAGGTGGCTGGTCTCAAATTCATGGAGCTGAGGTGTTTGTGGGAGCTTGGGTGCTATTCTGGAGGTTGCAGAGCAAGTATTGGGAGGTCTTGGAAGGAAATAAATGGGCACTTTAGAGGGGCGTGACCAACATTGGCAAACAAGGAGCAGGCAGAGGCCTATGAGACCCTCCAGTCTGGGGTTTACGCCAGATGTAGACATCACTGCAGCAAAGGGAGATAAGACTACTGATTCATGGCAGAGGACAAGCACCTGGAGGGAGTTGGAGGCAGTGGAGAGTCACACTCTGCTTGGGGGGGGGTTCCCCTTTAAAAAAAAAAAAAAAAAAAAAAGTGCCTGTGGGAGGCACTGCGAGCAAATCTGTACCTGGGCTTTGTGGTTCCAGTGTTTATTCAAGTTGGTGGTGTGAGTTGAGTTGTGGCTTGGGAAACTTAAATTGATGATAAAATAATAAATGTATTACTCGGGCCGCATGGCCTGGAAGGAACATATTAGGCATGTGCAGTAATTGCACATGTGCATCACACCCTGGGCATGAGGATGTGTTAGCAGCGGAGGGAGAGCAGTGGGTAGTGTTAGAAGCTTCAGGCAACATAGGAATGCTTGAAGATGTGTGTTATGGGGTTGAAATTGTATGTATATGCTGATATGCAGATTTTGTTCTCATTGCTTGCGGGGGAATTAGATGTGAGACAGCAGCTTCAGTTGTTGATTCTTTTCAGTATGTGTTTGGGTATATGTTTTTACATTTGGATTTATTAAATTCTGAATATTTAGGGTTGTTAAACATGCAGGATATTGGGATATTTACAGAACATAAGTGATTTTGTAAAATTTTCTGTGCTGTGCCTTAGTCTGGCATTGTCGTTGGATACCACTTTTAATTTTTATGATCATTTCTCTAGACCACTGGTTTCCAAATTTGGGTTTGGGATCCCAAATGGGGTCACATCAGCAGATGGGATCACAGAAACTTGGCTATTTCTCCATCTCTCTCTGGACTTCCACTGTGGCTTATGCCAAGTAATGGTGGTCACCAAGTCAGCATCTGGCCTGTGAGCCAGTGAACATTCATAGGCCTTTGTCCCCTTCTGTTAGAAACCCATGCTGAGTACTAAGGTCAGCATGCACACATTACACACTGACACAAGGGACTCCTTGTACCGACTGCTGCTGCTGTTGCCACTACTGTTGCTGCTTTCCTGCTTTCGGTGAGTGAAGGAAGGGGAGGCTGGAGACCTGCTATTTTAATTTCATTATCTGGGGTCATATGAATTTCCAGTTGTTTAAAATGGGGTCATAGGGGATAAAGATTTGAAAAGCACTGCTCTAAACAGATTAAAACTTTGTAGTGTTGTGTATGCTCCGTACTCTGAGGCCTTGGGTCTCGGACAGTAATTTGATTGCAGTAACGTGGGTTTTGGTTTTGCGGGGCCTTGATTATGATAATTCCTTATTGTTTGGTCTACCATCTAAGGAGATTGTACATTTACAGCAAATTCAAAATATGGCTGCAAAAATTAAGGGCTTATGTATGTATGATCACATCATCCCTGTTCTGTTTGGGCTGCATTGCTTGCCTGTGTCGTATAGAATTTGGTACAAGGTTTTAGCCACGGTCTTTGTCTCTGCATTGTATGGCACTGGACGTGTGGAAAGAGATGCATATGCACAGTAAAGTCTCAAAAAGCTTCTGGGGGGAGAGCCGGAGAGATAGCATTTTGCCCGGAGGCAGCAGGCTCCTGGTCCCGCGGCCCCGACGTCATCTGGGGCCTTCCTTTAAAGGAGGAGCAGTACAGAGCACCGGTGGGAGAGCCGTAGAGACAGCATTTTGCCCGGAGGCGGCAGGCTCCTGGTCCCGCAGCCCCGACGTCATCGGGGGCCTTCCTTTAAAGGCGGAGCAGTACAGAGCACCGGTGGGAGAGCCGGAGAGACAGCATTTTGCCCGGAGGCGGCAGGCTCCTGGTCCCGCGGCCCCGCAGCCCCGACGTCATCGGGGGCCTTCCTTTAAAAGCTCTGCGGTTGTGCGCAGCCGGAGGTGCGTGCCGGGGGCAGCGATCGAAGGGGCACGATACAAGGGGCGTGTTAGGCCCCTTGGAGCACCGCAGGAGCAGCGGACCGTAAGATCTAGCGGCCGTAGAGACTGTGATGGGGAAAAGGAAGAAGAAAGTGATTCCAGAGGCGAAAGTGGAGACAGTGGTGGGCCCCATGGACAAACACCTTCAGGTAAAGGTAGGGGCGGATGTGTCCCTGGATCCGGATTTTCTGGCTTTTCCCTCATCAGTGGCGTCTCTAAGTTCTCCGGATAGATCTCCACCTTCTCCTCCAGTATATATTTCTCCACCCTCTTCAGTAACTGTGGGGATCATGCGAAGCAAAGTACCCCAGTGTTTTCTCGGGGGAAGTTGACACCAGTTGCTTGGGTCTCTGTTCTGGGTGTCATAAAGGAGGTACCTGATGAGCAGGTTACCCTGGTTGATATATGGAAGAGTGTATCTCGTATAGAAAACATCTTAGCCCCCACTGTCTCACAGCTCTGTAGTTTCTCTTCGGAGGTTACTAGTCAGCTGTCCGACGTAGAAGAGCGTTTAGGGAATATGTCTTCTCAGATTATTAAGTGTGAAAATCAGTGTGCTACTCTTAAAGCTACTAGTACGTCAAGTATTAAGGAGAGTTTACTTGTTCATCACAAGATGGAAATGTATGACAATTTGTTGAGAGCTAGAAATATTAGGTTGTTAAACTTTCTTATTTGTCATTTATTATCAGCAGAGATTTTATTTCGGAAGTATTTAAAAGAATCTTTGGGTCTGGCTTCTGCAGACTCTGTTTTGGTTTCTAAGTTATATTATTTGACTGGGAGGAAGGTAACTGCCAGCGCTCCTGGTGAGTTTGATACTCTCCGAGGAGGTGCTGACTTAGACCTTACCAAATTCTTAGAAGATTCTCAGGATACTATCCTTACTCGGGCTACTCTTGTAGTCACGATTGTATGAGTATGATAAATCAGCTGTGTTTAAATTGTACTTTAAATGGTCATCTATCCTATTTTGTGGTGCTAAGGTACAGATGTTCCCTGATGTCTGTAAGACCATACAACTTAGGAGACAGGTTTTTTAACTATGAAACCTAGGGTTTTGGCCTTATCGGCAAGTTTTTTTTCTCCGATACCCTTGTAAATGTTTAGTTACATTTCAGGGGTCTAAATATATCTTTACTGATCCTTCTCAATTGCAGTTATTTTTGGATAGTAAATAATTGGGCACACTTATGTAAGGAGAAGAGGGGATATTAGGATGAGCTGTCGTATAAGTTGAACTTATGTTCTTGAAGTTTCTTTTGTCTTAATTGCTTTGTAATTCTCCCCCTTTTTAGTGGGCTAAGAGATATGATTGCTGATGTGTCTTCTTTTATTTTATATACGGATGTTTTCCTGCTTTTTGTTTATGGTTGACATTGGCATCTTGATTACCTGTATACTTCCTTTGTAAGTATGTTTAAAAACTTCAATAATAAAAAAAAAAGCTTCTGGAAGTAGTTCTGAACTGGGGAAGCTTTTTCCTGTACCAGGCTCTGTCTGATAACATCACCCACTTATGACAACTTGAATCCTGCTACAGATAAGTAACATGGTTTTCCATATTGTCCTGCCAGACCAGTCCAGACAAGTGAGTTGTGTTCCCTTACCAGCAGATTGGTGGAGACAACCAATGAAAAGCCCAGATTTCAATGACATCACTCCTGTGACTCTATCTGCCTCAGCCACTAGAGGTTCCTTCAGTATTTCTTTGTCTCCATCAGATGTTGGATGGATTTTCTCCTCTGTAGAAAATCTGAAGATTGAGGGAAAAAGAGATTGAGTAAATGCTCATGAACCACTACCTTAAGCCCCAAAAAGGTGACTCTCTCACTTGAGCATGACGTGGGAGGCTCCACTAGACTGCAGTCTTTTTGGTAGCCATAGGCATAAATTGGAAGGATTTTGAAGAATCTGGAAGGCTAAAGTGGCTTCCCATAACTTCAGCACCCCTCCCTCCTCCTCCTTTCCCCCCTTATCTCTCCCAAAAACTGCAGAAGTTGCTTGAAGGAATCTGCCTGCCAGCCTCCTTTCACACAGTGCTCTTAAAATAAACACAGCCAGTGAAGCAGTTTCAGGGAGTAGAGCTGAGCCCAGCATGGATCCTACACCTGGGGCTCTCAGAGGTTGAATACCAAGACTTGACCTTGTCCTTGTCCTTGTTGGGGGGCTGTTGGTTATGTCTCTGAGGCATGAAATTCGGGGTGGACTGCTAGCAACCATTGGCTCTGTGTGGTGGTTTCCCGGCATTTTCTGCACATGTTAGTAACGATTTTGCCTATTGTGCAGCTGGGTGTTGAACGGTCCTAATGTGGGCCTCTCTCATTTAGCTCCCTGAAGGTGCAGGTGGCAGCTTTGGCCTGTTTCTGTGGTCTGGTGGCAGGCGGGTCCTTCGCATTGCACCTGGGTATCTCACATTTTCTCTAAGGAGTTAGACATCTGCATCCTCCATTTTGGTCTGGGATCCCTTCCTTGGATATGCCTTTGGTGCTCTGGGCCCTGATGGTGGTCCCCTTTGAGCTGTTGAAGTGAGTCACCTTGAAGGATTGTCTTGTCAGACAAAACTGATTGATTTCTTTGACCGGTGACCAGGGAGTTGGATCGAGGGAGAGCCCTAGATGTGATGTATTTATATTTCAGTAAAGCCTTTGACACTGTTCCTCACAGGAGACTTATAAACAAACTGAGCATCCTAGGGATGGACCCTAAAGTTACTGCTTGGATTAGAAATTGGTTGAGTGGGAGGCAACAAAGAGTACAGGTAAATGGAGCTCACTCTGAGGAGAAGAAAGTTACCAGTGGTGTGCCCCAGGGATCTGTTCTTGGTCCGATTCTTTTTAACATCTTTGTTAGTGATATAGCGGAAGGGCTATTGGGTAAGGTTTGCCTCTTTGTGTATGATACCAAAATCTGCAATAGAGTAGACACCCAGGAAGGTGTAGATAACATGAGGAGAGATCTAGCTAAGCTTGAAGAATGGTCTAGAATTTGGCAACTGGGATTTAATGTTAAAAAAAATGCAAGATCATGCATTTGGGCTGCAGCAATCCAAGGAAGCATTCATTATAGTATAGGGGGTGAAGTACTTTTGTCCACTAAAGAAGAGCGGGACCTAGGCGTGGTTGTGTGATGATCTTCAAGTAGCTAAACAAGTAGAAAAGGCGACAGCAAAAGCTAGAAGGATTCTTGGGTGCATACGGAGAGGAATGGCTAGCAGAAAAAAGGAGGTGATAGTGCCTCTGTATGTCTTTGGTGCGACCTCATTTGGAGTATAGTGGGCAATTCTGGAGACTTTATCTTTATCTTTATTAAAACATTTGATCAACCGCTACTGCCGAAGCATAGAGCGGTGTACAATAAAAAGGTCTACACTGCAAATCATAGAAAAGAACGCCATAAAAAGAAAGGAAAGTAAAAGCAAAGCACACAGCAATAAAAGCAAATAACTAACCAGATAAATTTAACATAAAAGCTAAAACTAAAAACACAAAGGTACAACACCACCAACAAACACACAACAACAACGGGGAGACAACTTTATGGTCAGGGAGGGGGACTGGCAGGAAGGTCGAAAGCCTGAGTGAACAGGTGTGTTTTGAGTAGTGATTTGAATTGAGGATAAGAAGATTCTAATGTGAGGGAAGGTGGTAGAGAATTCCAGGGGAATGGACTGAGAAAGAAAAAGGCGGAATGACGAGTCTGCTCTAACCGGGCTTGTGACGGAGAAGGCAGTGATAAACGGTTGGCGTGAAGAGACCGGAGTTGACGGTAAGGAGTGTGAAGAAAAAACAGATCCGCAAGATACAAAGGATGACCAGTATAAAGAGCATGGTGAATCAGAATCAGAAACTTATATTGATAGCGAAAACGAAGTGGAAGCCAGTGCAAACGGAGAAGGAGGGGAGTGATATGATAAAACGGCCGGGAAAAGGTGATAAGGCAAGCTGCAGTGTTTTGAATAGATTGTAATCGTTGAAGCTGATATTTAGGGAGGTTGGCTAGAAAAACATTACAATAATCAAGCCTACTAACCACCAGAGCCAGAACCAAAGTGACCAGAGAATCAGGGGAAAAGAGAGAACGAGTAGCCCGAATCTGCCGAAGGGTCACAAAGGACCGCCGAGTGAGTGAAGAAATGTGCTCGTGAAAAGAAAGCGTGGAGTCAAGTATAACCCCCAGGTAACGGAAAGAAGAGACAAGAGGAATAGAAACTGAATCAATCATGGGAGAGACCGTAGGACAGGAACCGCTAAGAGATACCCACATAGCTGTGGATTTTGAGGGGTTTAAGTGAAGAAAGTTCTGCGAGAGCCAAGAAGCAATGTGAGACAGACAGTCATTAAGTGGGTAATATCCAAAGTGAGGGGGGAGACATGGTATAGGAGAATAATGTCATCCGCATAGATGTACGGAGACACCGAAAACTGCTGAATAGCAAGAGGCAACGGAGCAAGAAAAATATTAAATAATAGAGGTGATAGAACAGAACCTTGCGGAACACCACAGAAAAGAGGGAGGGAGGAAGAAGAGTGCTTACCCGAGTGTACAGTGAACGAGCGAGCAGTGAGAAAAGAACGGAACCATTGAAGAACAGAGCCCCGCAACCTAATATATCGAAAAGACGAGAAAGAAGCGTCCGGTGATCTATCAGGTCGAAAGCCGCAGAAAGATCCAGAGAAACGAGAAGAGTAAGATCACCACGATCGTGAGCAACGTGAATTTCATTAAGAAGTGCCAAAAGAACAGTTTCAGTGCTGTGCCCATGACGGAAACCTGCTTGACGGGGGTGAAGAATATGTGTAGCCTCAACATGTGAGTTCAATTGCTCAAAAACAAAGCGCTCTAAAAGTTTCGCCAAGAACGGAAGATTGGAAACTGGCCGCCAGTTAGACAAAACAGAAGGCTCTAAGGTGGGCTGTTTCAGAAGGGGACGGATGGCAGCAGATTTCCACAGAGACGGGAAAAGGCCAGAGGATAGACTAGAGTTGATAATAGTAGTAAGAATTGGAACAAGTTGCAAAGAGGGTTCAGATAACCAGAGAGACGGGATGGGGTCCAGCACACAAGTTGTTTTACGAGATTTCAACAACTGTAGAACTTCCGCGGATGTGACCAACTGAAAAGTGGTCCAGGTATGAGCAAGAGCCTGGTTAGGCGAAGAAGGGGGAGGGGACGGCAAAAGATCGGTGAACAAAGTGGGAGACCCCCCGGAGGAGGAATCGGGCAGAGGGGATAGAGGTAAGGGAGGGGAAGGAGTCGAAAAAGAGGCTCGCAGCTTATGTATCTTGTCTGAAAAAAAGGTAGCCAGAAGTTGAGGGTCTAATAAATGACTAACCCGGAAAAAATTAGCACCGGTGAGATTAAACTAATAATTTTTTGTTGGAAGAGCCAACTCAGTTAAGGGGAAGAAAACCCCATACCGCCGTGGCAAATTCCTTTTTAATAAATAGTTCTTTTTTTAGAAAAAATTTTTTTCCTTCACTTTTAAAAGAATCAGTGAGCACTTAACTGAAGTAACAGTCCTTCTTCATCCAGAGAGCAATGTAGCAGATAGCAGATGACGTGGCACGTTTCGGGGCCGATCATAGTGTGTGCCCCTGCTTCAGATCCAAGACTTCGCTCAATGAACTTGCTTCAGATCCAAGACTTCATTGAGCGAAGTCTTGGATCTGAAGCAGGGGCACACACTATGATCGGCCCCGAAACGTGCCACGTCATCTGCTATCTGCTACATTGCTCTCTGGATGAAGAAGGACTGTTACTTCAGTTAAGTGCTCACTGATTCTTTTAAAAGTGAAGGAAAATTTTTTTTTCTAAAAAAAGAACTATTTATTAAAAAGGAATTTGCCACGGCGGTATGGGGTTTTCTTCCCCTTGACTGAGTTGGCTCTTCCAACAAAAAATTATTAGTTTAATCTCACCGGTGCTAATTTTTTCCGGGTTAGTCATTTATTTGATTGGTTTTACCGGGAATAGGGTATTAGTGTTTTGAGAAGTTGAGGGTCTGGCAGCCGGGATGTTGAACCACCGCGGGAACTAGTAGAGGAAAGCCCTCGAAGGATAGAAAAAAGCTGTTTGGAGGAATGGGCAGCTTCCGAGATCTGAGCAGAGTAGAAAGCACGCTTTGCTGCCTGGACCGCCACCCGATATGCAGTAGATAGCTGGCGAAAACGCAGTAATAAGTCAGGAGAGGGGCGGCTAGTCCAATGACGCTGTACCTGGCGGAGCTGAGTCCGCTGCAGGCGTAGCGAAGGGTGGTACCACTGTGAGTGCTTGACAGAACGTTGCCTAGACCACATCTTCAAAAGGATATAAACAGGATGGAGTCAGTACAGAGGGTGGCTACTGAAATGGTTAGTGGTCTTCATTATAAAGCATATGAGGACAGACTTAAGGATCTTAATATGTACACCCTAGAGGAAAGGCGGGATAGAGGTGATATGATTGAGATGTTTCCGTGGCATAAATTCACAGGGGGAGGGCCTCTTTCGATTGAAAGCAAGTTCTGCTACGAGAGGATAAGGGATGAGGGTGAAAGGGGATATATTCAGGAGTGATATGCGAAAATATTTCTTTACGGAAAGAGTGGTGGATTAGTGGAATAGTCTACCAGTGAAGGTGGTAGAGATGAGGACAGTATCTGAATTCAAAAAAGCATGGGACAAACACAGAGGGATCTCTAAAGGAAAAAAGGAGATTGTTGTAGTTGTTGATATGGAAGGGCAGACTAGATAGGCCATGTGGTCTTTTTGTGTTGTCATTTTTCTATGTTTCTATTTGTCACTCAAGACTCTCTTTTTGGTCAAACTTTTTTCTGAAGGTGGCTCTCCAAGCTGTATGCTGTCTTGCCAAGATCCTTATCTATGCTTTTCAACTGAGGCAGTTTCCATTCAGCCTATACCTGCCTTTTTGCTTAAAGTGCCGTCTCCTTTTCATGTGAACTGAGTGGTTTGCCTATCCTCCTCCTTCTGGATGTCAGGAGGGTGCTTCTTTGGTACTTGGAGGTTACGGATTTTTTCCGTAAGTCAGATTATCTTTTTGTGCTGTTTGCTGGCCTGCACAGGAGTGAAGTGGCAGGCAAATTGACTTTGGGGCACAGGATTAAGAAGGCTATTTCCTCAGTGTATCTGTTACGGAACTGGCTGTTTCTAGAGGACCTGGGTACACATTCCACCCGAGTTCAAGCTTCCTTGTGGGTGGAACAGAGCCCGGTAGCCCCTGCAGACATTGTTGGGCAGCAACGTAGACATTACTTTCCACTTTTGTCAAGCATTACCACTTAGATGTCCACGTGTGGGCAGACACGGCCTTCAGTTCAAGAGTTTTGTGAGCTGCTGTGTCTTCTTCCCGCCCAATGGTGGTGTTTGGTGTAGCTTTGGTACATCCTGCTTCTCTGGACTGGTCTAGTAGGACAATATGGAAGGTGACATTTTACTTACCAGATGATGTCCTTTCCTTGAGTCCTGCTAGTCCAGTCCAGGGCCCGCCCCTGAAACTGTATTTGCTTTTTTCTACTGCTACGGTATCTTTGGGTCTGCCATGATTCTGTATTTATCTCTGCAGGCTCATCTTCTGACAGCCTTCTATTTCTGCCTTCCTGTATGTAGTTCTCTGTTTTCTTGTTGTTGCCCACATTGAGGTTGTGTGAGGTTTGCACTATATCTCCCATTTGCTTTGTGATGAATATTGAAGGGACCTCTGGTGGCTGAGGCAGATAGAGGCTTTTCATTGGTTCTTTGTCTCAACCAGTCTGCTGATATGGCAACACAACCCATTTGGTTGGTAAGTAAAATGTCATTTTATTGAGTGGAGGAGTGGCCTAGTGGTTGGGGCAAGGTACTTCAGGCCAGAAGGTCGGGGGTTCAGATCCCACTAGAGGACAGCAACCTTGGGCTGGAAGGACTGGGGTTTCTAGTCCCACAGGTGCTCCTTGTGGTCTTGGGCAAGCCACTTAACCTCCATAGCCCATGTTCCCTGTAAAATAGTTATCTCCAAGTTATAATGCCCTGTTCAATGTGATTTCAGTTTGTTCAATGTAAACCACACTGATGCAGAATAGCGCAGTATATAAGAGAATTAAATAAATAAATAAATATTGTACCTCACCTTGAGCATCTTGGCATAAAGGTGAGTAACAAGCCAAAAATGATTATTAATAATGTAGTTAACCATTCTCTTTGTTAAATCATCAGTATACATAGTAAATACAGCCAGCTGATGTACACATTACAGAATTTACTCTGTTTGCATAACAAATTGAAAGATTGTGTAGGAGGTTTTTACTTTTTGGGAAGATTATACAAATTGGAAGATACTAGTGTTTATAATCTATAAAATAACTCCTCCCCCATCCCATTTAAACAATTTTATCAATTTTCTTATATACAAAAAAGAAAACGGGATCATCATTGACCAACCAAAAGCAGCAGAATGGAACTTCAAAATGCAACTTGAAGGTGACACCTTTAGACAGAACTGAGCATTGTCTTGCTAGATCTTGAATTATACATAGGTATAAATGGCTGCCACTCTGATAGCACCAAGAGTGGAACTAACCTCTCTTCCATCCTTATCCAATGTGTGTGTGCTGTGAAATTACCCTTGTGATATTGGGCAAGTTACTATCTCCAGGAACAAGCAGGAATGAGTCTTCACATATGGGTACGTCGGTACCGACGGAGCCTGCACGGGAATGCTGCCCAGCTTTCAATCAGAAAGCTTTTGGCAGCATCCCTCGCGCCTGTGCAGTGACTTCCCGCCTTCTCCACAGCCTCTCTTCAGTTTTTGTTTTTCCGCGGAGCCGGAAGGACGTTCTCCTGTCACCGCAGAAACTTTTCTTTTTAATTGCTTTAATTATTTTAATTTTTTTGTTTTCTTGTGGTCGCGACTGTTTTTCCCGCTACCACCGGTACACCCGGTGGTTTTTGGGCTAAAATCTGTAAAACCTTTCTTCAGTTTTTTTTGCCTTAACTCTGAGGCCTACCAGGCCTTTTTTCATTATGGAGCCTTCTTTTCCTAAGAAGTGCATCCGGTGTGGAAACACCTGTTTCTTTTTAGACACCAATAGTTGGTGTCTCAACTGTATGGGTCCTGACCCTTTTTCCCCTGACTTGTCAGGAGATAATCTTGTGAGAAAACCTTCAATATTTAGAATTTCCCTCGATACCGTTTTTTCTTCGGCAGTGAGGGTACCCGGTTTCTCTACTCCACGGAATCAGGTAACCCAAAAGCAGTCTGTTAAGACTAGCCAATGCTTGAGTGGTATGTCCCATGCCCAGCATGGTGACGGCTCCGGCCTTACCCTCAAGAACCCATTGGCATTACCCCTGCGGGAGTCTTCGAGCTCCAAAGCGTTAAAGGGGTTTCAGGATGTTCCTGGGGCTCACCCCTCACAGAACATGCCTGAGCCATGCGCGGAGGTGGTATCCGCTTCGAGCGGTACCGAGCCTCCGGCATCGGCACCGGTGTCGAGTACTCTACTCTTCACCAGGGATCGTCATCGGGCATCCTCGGTACCTTCGGGACCGATCGATACGCACCGCATTGACTTCCCTCAATCTCAGCCATGCTTTGGGACGGTACCGGCGTCGATCGGTTCCGCTACCCTAGCATCGGCATTGGCATCGATGGGTGCTCATAGGGTATCCTCGGTACCGTCGGTATCGATCGATGTCACCCAGGCTGCCTTCGTGGTATCGGCATCGCCGATCCTACCACCGCCGTCAGAACTGTCGAGACATGCATCGCTAGCTTCGCTCTCTTCGATGCTGAGTCTTGAATCGATATCGAGTCTAGAGGACTGCGTACCGACGCGTCCCGGAACCGACTCCTGTCGTTTCCAAATAGGTAGTTCCGCAGATCCTAGCCATAACTCCCTCATGATCTCGGTACCACTACAGCAGTTCCCGATGGCTACTTCACATGCTAGTCCTTTATCAGTAGCGATGTTGATGCCTGTTCTTGCACCGGTGCCTAGTTTGGAACCCATACCTGGCCTTGGTGCAGTACCTTCTCCGTCCTCTGATACTCAGGCTCTTTCTTTGGCCTCACCAAGAATACTTCCCCTAGGAGATCAGTCTTTTCAGGCTTTTCTCCTGGATATGGCAGCCTTTCTTAATATTTCTATCCCTGGTTGTGATCCTACTCATGGCTCACCGGCACAAATGCAAAATATACAGTTTCCTTTACATCCTGCTCTGCAGGATCTCCTTCTCAGGATATGGAAATCACCCTTACGACTTCCTCAAGTTTCTACTGACCTTGAGGTTAGGTACCGAGTGCCACCCTCTCCAGGATTCCAAAAACCTCAACTTTCTCATCGTTCCCTTGTAGTGGAATCAGCACTGAGAGAAGTTAAGAGCAAGAAGAAGCATTCTTCTTTTCCGCCAGGTCGTTCTTCAAGAACACTTGATGCTTTTGGCCGTCAAGCCTTCCAAAACCTATGCTGGCTTCCAGAGTGCTCTCCTATATTTTTCATATGAGTCTAACACTCCAGGAAGTCACAGAGCAATTGTCTCTTTTGACCCCTTTTTTACCAGAGCCCAAAGCTGCTGATTATTCCTTGCTCATTAATCACAGTCGGAATATATCCTGGTTCTTGTCTCGTGCTTCTATAGACTCTTTTGAGTCCGTTAGCAGATCCTCTGCTACTGCCATTGCAGCATGTCGCAGAGCCTGGCTTGAGGCTTCAGACTTGAACAAACGGGCACAAACTATACTAGCTCATTCTCCTTGTACAGGGGAAAGTCTTTTCAATAAGGAGGCTTTACGTCAGGTTGCTCAATGCTCCACTGACTCTTTTTCCACTAGAAACCATTCTAAGCCGCCTCCTCCTTCAAAGAGTAGGAAAGGTCCTGCCAAACCTTCTTTCCCTAAGAAAAGAAAGTTTCATTCCTCTCCTGCCCATTATTCGGCTGTACCTGAACAAGAGACGCCTCAACCTAGTCTGCAGTCCTCCAGTTCTGGCCAGTCTCCACATTCCCAGCAACCATAGGGACCGGGAATTGTAACTTACACTTTCCTTCTACATCTTAGAAGTTTTTTAGTGTACTACCCTGTAAAAAACAAAACAAAAAAAAACCTACTATTTTGTTCAGGAACTACACACTTCTCCTCTTCTTACTCTCTAGAGGAGCAGTTGTGACTATTACCTGATAGTTCTATCCCAACTGAACATTCTTCCTTCAGTTGACTTCCCCATGGGTACGTCACCCTACAACTACTTAAGGACTTCCATTCGGAACTACTTCTCTAACAAGCTCGTTCCCCAGACAAGGATAGATGATATTCCCTCCTTTTTCTTGTCTGTTTTTTCTTTTTCAACACACGACGGTCTCTTTGCTGTTTCCGTCAGCAGCTCTGCCTGCAGGAATTACAGTAATTCTCTTGCTGAAACTTTATCCAAGTTCCAGTCCCTTGTTCAAATCTTTGTCTACCCTCAGTAGTGATTCCAAGCTGCCTTGGATCCTCCTACTTGTTTAGACTTTCTCACATTATTCTACCCATCTCCTTTCCTAGGATATGGCAACATACCTGACTTTCAGTCAGTTTGTCTCATAGCTCTCCTGCACAATGCTCTCTGCAAACTTCAGAGAAGCTTTCTACTATGGGGGCCTTGCTGCAGAGCATTGGTCTTGTCTCTGAAGTTCCTCTTTTACTAAAGAAGAACTTATAACCCTTCCTATACCTGAGAGGGTTCTCCGCCCCCCCCCCCTCTTTTTAAATTGGGGTGTTAACACATAATCTCAGTTCTTCTACGAGAAGATCCAAGACATCCACCATGTCAGTGTTCTGTGGAAATCCCGTATTGATCCTTACATATTCCTATCTTCATCTGTTCGCACGCGAACATCACGGATAACTAGTTGGATTGCCTTCCGGCATCCCTCAATCCATGAAAATAGATTCTCTATACATATCCCAAGTGGGATCACCCTCTTGTAGGATGCAGAATCTTTTTCTCTTCCCCATGTACAGTCATGGGGCTGCATGGTAGACATGTATCTCAATCTGTTGTCTTGTATGTAGCATCTCCTTATATGTCTACATACTTATATCATTACTCTGGTGGTGCTAAACCATGCCCCACAAATTTCCATATGTAGATTTATATATTATGTATATATATATATATATATTAATATATATATATCTATTCAAGCCACATATATATATCTCCCCATATATATGTGTTACATGGGGGGCTTCTCAAGGGTTGGTTAATCGTCTTCACTATCACCCTTACTGTCTATACTACATGTTTTACCTCTTAGAGGTTTTAGACAGTCTATTGCCCTACGTCCCATGCCAAATTATGTTACAGGACGTGTTAAGCCCCAACAACCACTTGGTGCTAACATTTCCCATTTTTTCTTTATGTCCTTGAAGCATCCAGCTTCAATATTTTTTCCTATCTCTCGCCAGCTAGGAAAAACAGTGTACATCTTTATCTTTGAGTACACAGCTGTTTTACTTAGGAATAGGGGTTTTTTCCAGTTCCCCTCTTCCTGCCAGGACTGGACTAGTTCTCCAACTCCGTCAGTCTTCTTCCTTTAGTCCTCAATGTTAATAACTTTATGCCTAAAGGAGTTTTCAGCTTTTTTCCATAAAGCTTTCCATGGAACACCTGATGTCTAATCCTACCCAGTTAACACCTGGATCGTCTACTACCTCAAGGTCTGGACCTTCATCCTCACTACTGGGAGGTCACCTTGAAGATTCAGCCACTGCTTCTCTAGTAGACTCCATCCTGCTTCCTACTTCCTACACTACAGTAGGTAAGCTGCCTATTTTAAGTGTACATTAAATGTGTTTAATGCTACTCATCATATATACCAAGGACTCCTGTACTCTGTACGACCCTCTAGTCCATGGCTATGCTGTTTCTTTCCTCACAGCTCCTTTATTGTCAACTCCTACCCTCCATCCCACATTGGATGCCGGGGATTCCTGGACACAAAATGCACCCCTGATCCAGGCACTTGCATTTTTATGTGATCTCCCCCTGGCATCTCCAGCTAGGGAGTCCCCATATGTGAAGACTCATTCCTGCTTGTTCCTGGAGATAGCACAGTTACTTACCTGTAACAGGTGATCTCTGGGAACAGCAGGAATTAGTCTTCACAACCCTCCCACCTCCCCTAGGAGTTGCATTCTCTTAATTTCTATCCTTTTCTCTCCTCGCCTTTGTCTCAGCTCTGAAACTCAACTGAAGAGAGGCTGTGGAGAAGGCGGGAAGTCACTGCGCAGGCGCGAGGGATGCTGCCAAAAGCTTTCTGATTGAAAGCTGGGCAGCATTCCCGTGCAGGCTCCGTCGGTACCGACGTACCCATATGTGAAGACTAATTCCTGCTGTTCCCAGAGATCACCAGTTACAGGTAAGTAACTGTGCTTTATCTCCCATTGCCTCAAGTATCCACTTAGAATGTAAGCTCTTCTGGGTAGGGGCATATTGTACCTGAATACTTGTCACCATTGTGCAGCGTTGTATGCCTCAAGCAACATTCTCCAGGAACAAGCAGGCAGTCAGTCCTCATATGTTGTTCATTGTTATCATATGATGTTCGATGTAAACCGCCTTGGATAAAGGCGGTACAGAAAAACTGTTAAAATAAAACATACGGGCAGCATCGGTGCCGACGGAGCCCGCGCGGAGTATTTCCCCAGATTTCAAGGAAAGCCTTTGGGACATGCTACCACGCAAGCATGGTCCTCTTCCTGTCCAAGGGTGCCATCTTGTTCAGTCTCCTTTTTTCTACGGAGCCCAATGCACGTCTGTGCTGTTTCCCCAGAAATATCCTTGCTAATTATTCCTAAAATAGTTAGTTTCCTGGTTTACGTACCCATTCCTCTTCCAGCCTCGAGCCAGCACAGTCACCGGCACTGATCTCCAGGAACAAGCAGGAATGAGTCTTCACATATGGGTACGTCGGTACCGATGGAGCCTGCGTGGGAATGCTCCCCAGCGTCCAAAAGGAAAGCTTTTGGGAGCATCCCACAGTGCCTGCGTGCTGCCTTCCTACCTTCCCACCTTTCCAACTGTCTCTCCTCAGTTGTTCTTTTTCTGCGGAGCCAGCAGGTCGTGTTCCTGTCACCACAGAAGAATTTCCTTATTTTTTCTTTATTTCTTTTCTGTCGCGTCTGCCTTCTTCAACGCTGTACCGGTACCGCCGGTCCTTGTTCTTTTCTTCTTGTAAAACCCCCCCAAAAAAACCCCTTTTTTCCATTTATTTTTCTTCAGGTGCACTTGAGTTTTGGGCCTTAGGCCCAGAACTTTTTTCCCTTAACTATGGAAAAGCCTGCCTCAGGATTTAAAAAGTGCACAAAATGTGGCGGTACTATCTCCGTCACCGACACCCATGACTGGTGTCTAAAATGTTTAGGTCCTGACCATTCCATAACAGATTGTGTGTCCTGTTCCATGATGTCTAAGAGGGGTCGACAGAACCGAGCTGCCAAGCTCAGTACCCTGTTTCCCTCTGATGCGGCTTCGGTGGCATCGACGTCTTCCAGGGCTGCTTCTTCCTCACATGGATCTCAGGTAACTAAACATAAATCCAGCCGGTCCTCGAAGGGTAGATCTCCTTCTAAGCATCGAGATGCCTCTGGCCTTGCCCTCAAGGATTCTGCACCGGCAAAATTACCCCGGTGGGAGGCTTCGGCCTCTAAAGCATCATCATCGGGGTTCCAGGATGATCTCGATGGCGTGGCCTCGACAGATCTCTTGGTGCCATGCTCTGGAGTACCGGTGGTTTCCACCGGTACCGACTTCCAGGCATTGGCGGCGTCGATGGATCAGAGGATTCTGTCCATGGAACACAGTCTGGCGGCTTTCCTTGTGGCATCGACGCCCGTGGTACCTCAACAGACTACTCCGCCGGTACTGGCACTAGCATCGCCATCGGTACCGATCCCGGTACCGGTGGCATCGACATCGGCATCGGTGTCCGCTATGCTGGTACTCTGTCCTCTGAAGCCCTCCGGTACCGATACTTCCTGATATCGATCCCGGTTGGTACGGGTATCGGGCATTGCAAGAGCATCCAGACAGACGATACTTCAATTCCTCTGACAACGCTGAGGATTCTGAAGAGTCTGTCGATGCAGTGATGCTTCTTCCACAGGAGGAGTCCTCTCCTAAACGAAGGATGTCTCCTCCAGAGGACTTGCCTTTTCAAGACTTTATCAGAGAGGTGGCTCGGGGCCTCTCTATTACAGTGGCCCCAGAGTCAAAGTCCAGAGCCAAGGAGTTAGATATTTTGCAATATCCTAAAACTCCTAAGGAGGCAGCTACCTTACCTATTCAAGAGATTCTGTATGATCTCATGTTAAGGATGTGGGAAGCACCTTGTCAGACGGCTGCCTGGGTGAGCATGTTCACAGTCTTGGCAAGTGCATATATCAATATGATTTGCAAGGGATTGTGGGAAATGCAGTCTGTTCACACCAGACATAACTGCTCACAATAATTAGTTGTGCTTGAGTGTAAAGCCAATAAGATATTTATTTATGGGGTTATTTCTCCCAACACAGATATGCTTGGTAGCACATAAAACAGGATACTTGCTTTCAGTGTTAAACTTAGAAAAACAAAATCAGGAAAACAACAGTTGAACTTGTCAGGCAATCAAATCAAAAGAATAAAGACCTAGTTGGTAACAAACTGGTCTTTTCTGTAGGCTTTAGCTAATATTTTCTTAGCAGTGTTTCAAACAACAAGCAAAACCCACAAAGAAGGGAAAAACTGTTCTTTTCAGGTTAACGTCTTATATCTTCACACACAGATTCAGAAGTGATTCCCTCAGAACTCACAAGCAATTAGGTAAGGCTCAATTGCTAGCAGTTACCCAGCTTGAAACCCCTTAGCTGGCTTGCTTTCTACTGCATGGCTCAAATCCTACTTCAGGAGCTTTTCTGAGTAGATTAAAGAACAAGTTTGTATTTCTTTGTGATGGTTGTTGTACTTTGTAACAGAAAATTACCAAAGGAGTTTAGACAGAGAGCAATCCATGTATTCACAGCCTGTATCTAAGACCGCTCCCCCTTCTTCAACAATCATGGGTTCAATATCATGGATTGGCACAGAGGAATTTCTCAATGTAGCACTCTCAGGAGAATACTTGTTTTCCTGCTGTCTTTCAAGGTTATAGCTAGGGCATAGATCAGTGTTCATACCTGAGCTTCCATTGCTGTTAGAGTTCCTCTCTAAATAGCCTGGCCAGTATGTAGTCCAGTTCTTATGTCCAGCCTTCCAATCCAGATCCCTGGACACTGGATCTCTCTTCACATACCTTCTGGCACGGGTCCTAGAGTCCCTTCCACGTGCAGCCGTCTCCCTCACAGGTACCGTCTGGAGATTCCTAGTCCTGCAGCACCATTCCTCTGGCTTTCCCCAGTCCAATGGTGTATGCTGGCCCTTGGAATGCCTTCCAGTATACGTACTGCTCTGGACTCCTTTAGACCTCCCAAAGGCTTTTCTCTTCTTTCTTCCAAAGGGTTTCTTGCCCTCTCTGTCTGTCCGGTTTGGCTTCTGCTTCTGATGATCCTCCAGATGATGAAGCTGTCCAAGATGATCAAGATCCTGAGGATGAGGATAATTCTCTGTAGAATAAACTCTACCTTTATTCTGCCTTGATGAGTGCTCCACCCTAGCACAGCGCAGCTGTGCTGAATCAGGCCTTGCCCTTTGAGATGAGTGCTTAGGGATTACCTCATAGCCCTCCTGATTGAACACATGTTTCCCCACTTCAGCTCCTCTAATGGCTGTTGGAAACCTGGTGCATTCTGGGACTGGTAGTCTTTTATAGAAAAATTCTGTTTTCTTATTTCTACCAGAACTGACAGGTTGCTTGTTCAGAGTCACTTCACCTTTACTATAGCTCCTTCCTGAGCTATGATAAGCTTCCTTATCACAATCTCTAACCACCTCTCCTCATTCTCGCAGGTTGGACACCATGTATCGTGTCCCTCCTTGTCCTGGTTTCCATAAAACTCAGCTTCCTCACCACTCTATTGTGGTTGAGTCTGCAATGAGAAAGATTAGGAGTGCCAAAAGATATGCCTCTAATCCTCCAGGACGTGAATGTAGAACCCTGGATGCTTTTGGAAGAAGAGTCTTCCAAGCTTCCATGCTTGCTGCGAGAATTAATTCTTATAGTCTCTACATGGGAATGTTCTTAAAAGAAGTCACTGACCATTTGCAGACTTTAAGTCCTTTTATATCTGATGATAAAAGGCAAGAATTTCTCACTGGGCTCAAACATGCCTAGGATATCTCCAAATTCTCCAACCGTGCAGCTTTCGACTCCTTTGAATGCGTACGCAGAGCTTCAGCTATAGCTATAGGTGCATGTAGGATTGCTTGGCTTCAAGCATCTGATTTGGAGATCTGGGTCCAAGATTTAATTGGGAAATATCCCTTGTACAGGTGAGAATCTGTTTGGTAAGGATTGGCAAGCAAAAGCCAATCAGATTGATGCTGAAAATTCTGCTTTGGAGAGACTATCCAAATCCACAGCTGCTCTTGCTAAGAAAAGGTTGTTCAAGAAAACACCTTTTTCTAAAAAGGGAAGATTCTATCCTGCTTATAGTCAGCGGGCATCTTCTGCAGCTCAATTCCCTTCCAAACGTCAGCAATCCTCCAAACAGAGCAAGGCAAAGGCTGCGAGGCCTGCTCCAGCCCAGCAATCTCAGCCCCCTCAGGGCCTTTGACTTTCTGCTAGAGAACTTAGCCTTCCTGGCTCTAGAAGGACCAGAGCCTTCCACCATTCCAGGAAGGTTATGTCACTTTGCTCTCAGGTGGGGGCAAATTACAGCAGAGCATTGGACACTCTCCATCATAAGAGAGGGGTACAAACTTCATTTTTCCAGCTTGCCCCCTCTCACAAGAGTGCACCAGTTCAATTCTCCAGCCTCCCTCCTCAGCCTGTTGGAGCAGGAGGTTGCCACTCTTCTAGCCCAGGGGGCAATAGAGGAAGTGCCTTCTCAACAACAGGGCACAGGGTTCTACTCCCCCTATTTTCTTATTCCAAAGAAAACAGGGGGCTTCAGACCCATCTTAGATCTCAGAGAGTTGAACAGATTCCTAGTCAAAGAAAAAATCAAGATGGTTTCTCTAGGAACTCTGCTGCCATACCTTCAGAGTCAGGATTGGCTTTGTTCTCTAGATCTCAAGGATGCCTACACTCATATTCTCATTCATCCAACTCACAGAAGGTTCCTTCGGTTCCCTTTTCAGGAGAAGCACTATCAATACAGAGTGCTCCCTTTTGGTCTGGCCTCTGCACCAAGGGTGTTAACGAAATGCATGGCAGTGGTTGCTGCTTTTCTGCGCACCCTGGGAATATTTGTCTTCCCTTACCTGGACGACTGGCTCATTTGAACTCCCACTCAATCAGAGGCCAAGACTGCTCTAACCTGCACAATGCGTATCCTTCAATATTTAGGGCTGGTAATAAACATCCCAAAATCCAGTTTGATCCCTACTCAGTTCCTGGAGTTTATAGGGGCATTGCTGGATACCACAAGGGCAAGGGCCTATCTTCCCCAGGCCCGTTGCCTTCGCTTGATGCAGTTAGCTTCTCAAGCAGAGTTGAAACCCCTACTAACTACTCGAGAGATGTTACAGTTGCTAGGCCACATGGCATCCACCGTTCATGTGGTACCATATGCTCGCCTTCACATGAGAGCAGCTCAGTGGACTTTATCCACCCAATGGACCCAGGCATTAGGCTGCCTATCAGACAAAATAGGAAACACAAGTCTCCTCATTTTGTCCCTCCAATGGTGGAAGTCCCCTCAAAACCTGTTGCTGGGGTCCCCCTTTCAACAGCCTCTATCCCAAGCAGCTCTAACAACAGATGCTTCTCCAATGGGCTGGGGAGCTCATCTTCAGGACCTCTCCACCCAGGGCATCTGGTCCCCACAGGAGACTTGTCTACATATCAGTCTCTTGGAACTCAGAGCAATCTTCCTTGCTCTGCGAGTTTTCCACACCCTGCTCAGCCACAAGACAGTCCTTATCCACACGGACAATCAGGTAGCCATGTTCTATATAAACAAGCAGGGAGGAACTGGCTCTCTGTCGCTTTGCAATGAAGCTCTGCGACTGTGGGCCCTCGCCGGAGAGCATCACATTCATCTTCTGGCAGTTTATCTTCCAGGTGTTCAAAACTCTTGGGCAGACAGACTCAGTCGAGTTCTGCTTCCACACGAGTGGTCCCTATATATAGACCAGGTGTCAAGAATTTGTCAAATTTGTCAAATTTGAGAATGATAACATTCTCCTAAATCAATTACAAACTGATGGATATGAGCTACTTCACTGCTCTAGGGCTTTAAAAAGGGGTGGGGGTGTCATCGCTATTATAAATAATAACCTTAAAGCTTCCCTCGTTTCCACTAACAATATTGAGAACATGGATGTTCTTATGTTTGAAACAACGTCACATTCTTTTGGTCTCATATACAGACCTCCATCCACAGATACAAAATCTTTATCCTCCATATTAGATATGGTATGTTCCCTCAACACAAGAAAAAAACAGCTAGTAATCATTGGAGACTTAAACCTCCCCTCAACTACACCATCACACTCAAAAGCATTCATTGAAACCATGTCTGAACTTGACTTTGAGCAAATCATAGATTTTCCGACTCACATAAAAGGAAACACCCTTGACCTAATCTTTCTTCAAAGATCTCCAGATTATAATCTCAATGTTTCACAACCCCAGGCTATTCCCATTCCATGATCTGACCACCATTTAATTAGATTCAATCTCCCACATTTCAACAGAATCACAACCCAACAGCCGAAACAAAGACTAACTACAATGTTCAGGAAATTTGACGGAAAAATTTTTAGGACAGATATTACCACATATTCCTGAAACAGTAACAGACATCAATATCAGTATTGCTAACTGGAACGAGACTATAAAAAAGCAGCTATGCTTCCTAGCTCTAAAACAAACAAATCCAGATCCAAACAGAGAGACTCCCAACCTTGGCACTCGCAAGAAATTAGACAAATGAAGAGGGAACTTAGAAAGATTGAAAAAAGATGGCGGAAACTAACTCAAATAATGACAGAAATGTATACAATGAGAAACTAGACTACTACAGAAAAACAATAAATGCATCTAAAAAAGCCTTTCATACAAAATTACTAACAAATTCCCTCAATCGTCCCAGAAACTTATTTGAAATAGTTAAAAAAAAAAAAAAAAAAAAAAAAAAAAAAAAGTATCAAACCCTCCTAATACAGATGTCACCCCTATTAACCCACAAACTCTTACTATTGCATAACTAAGCTCTCTCCACTATCAGACCCTCCAATTCCACTAATTTACTCCAACCCAAAGCCTGAACACATATGGGATAAATTTCATACTGTTACACTAAAAGAACTGGATAAGGTGATCTCAGATATTAACACAACCACTTCTAGTCTTGATCCCTGCCCAGTTAGCTGGATCAAAAATACTAAACCACTCCTAGCGCCCTACATTCTAAATATAGCAAATTTTTCTCTCACACATGGTACTATGTCAACCATCCTAAAGAGAGCCTCGATGAGACCTTTTCTGAAAAACAAAAAACTAGACAATCTTGATCCCTCTTCATATAGACCTTCTCTAGCCTTCCATTTATGGCAAAGATTATAGAAAAAATAGTATATAATCAACTTCAGGATCATATTGAACTTCATGCCCCCTTAGATTCACACCAATATGGCTTTAGACCATACCATAGTGTAGAAACACTTCTTACAGTTATCTTTGATGATATTCTAAAATACATTGACAAATCAAAACAAGCAGTATTACTTATATTTTTGGATATATCGGCTGCCTTTGATTCAATTAACCATCGTATCCTTTTTGAAAGACTCAAACAGATTGGTATACATGACACTATTCTTGCATGGTTCCAATCATATCTAACTGATCGATCGCAACAGATAAAAATAGGAAAACCATACATCTCAAACCTATACGCAAAAACAAGGAATCCCACAAGGTTCTGCATTGTCAGCTCTACTCTTTAACATATATTTACAACCTATATGCCACATCATTCAACAGTGCAAATTAAAATATGCAATTTATGCTGATGATGTTATGATTTATCTCCCTATGGACATAGACTCCCTGGACTTCTCCAATATCAAATCATGCTTCACTAAAATGACGCAATGGCTAAATGAACACAATCTACACATTAACTTCAAGAAAACAGAAGCATTATTTGTTTCTAGAAATCAAAAATTTACCCCCCCCAACAGAAATAAAAATTGAAAACATAAGCATTCCCATAAAAGATGAAATAAGATACCTTGGCATTATCATAGACAGAACGTTAAGTCTAACAACACACATCAGGAATATAACAAACACAATATATAATAAATTAAGATATCTTAAAAATCTAAAACCATTATTATCAAATCTGGACTTCAGATCAGTCCTTCAAGCCCTGATCCTGCCTCACTTAGATTTTAGTAACATAATTCTTCAAGGTATTCCAAAACATGCTTTACACCAACTAAAAGTAGCACAACATGTTGCTGCAAGAATGCTTATAAATGCAGGTCCAACTGAACACATAACCCCTATACTGTACAAACTTCACTGGTTACCTATACAAAGTAGGATAAAATATAAAGTTATCATAACAATGTTCAAACTGATAAGAGATATAGCCCCATCATATCTAACTGATCTACTGACAATTCATTCAAGGACCAGAACAGTGAGACAAAGGAACCTTGAACACACTACTTGTTCCAAACAACTTTTCAAAAACTCAATAAAACTACAACAAATAGGGCATTCAGCTTCAATGCCCCTCTAATATGGAACGCTGTGCCGGATAAACTCAGAGATATCACAGATCTTTCATCATTTCGAAAAGATCTTAAAACTCACCTATTTATTAGAGTACTTTGGAGACTCATTCCCAATAGATCAAATATTTCCCACTTAAACTCATGTATACTCATATTCATTAATTCACAACTTATTTTTTCCTTTTTCTTACTCTATCTTACAATACCCAATTCTCCACATTATCACATTTACTCTTTACACTAATAATTCTAGTGAACTACAGTACATTTTCCTTGCTCAGATAAGATAAGATTTCTGAAATCTGTAAATATTTAAATCTGTATATATGTTTAAACTATCTATATACCTAATCAGCATTTACTCAGCATTGTAACCCTCAAATTACCATTTTTATTATATACAATTTAATGTTCACTGTCATTTCAATTGTTTGAATAAGTTTCAATGGAATGTTCAAGTTTTGTTCTATGTAAACCGCTTTGATTTTTCTGAAAGGCGGTATATAAAACCGTTCAATAAATAAATAAATAAATACATTTGGGGAACCCTGAACATAGACCTCTTTGCAAGTCCATGGAATGCCAAACTTCCCCGGTTCTGTTCGAGAACTCCGCCTCAGGGGGCCTCAGGCAAGGGATGCTTTCCTCCTTCAATGGGGTCAAGACTTCCTTTATGCCTTTCCACCCATTCCCCTAATTCCCAAAACCCTGTTCAAGCTTCAGAGAGACAGAGGCCACATGATTCTCATAGCTCCACATTGGCCACGGCAAGTGTGGGTACCCTCTGCTTCTACATCTCTCTCAAGCTCCCTCCCTAGAGTTAGGGTCTGCTCCAGACCTCCTCTCTCAGGAGGACGGAAAGTTGTGGCATCCCAATCCCCAGTCTCTGCATCTCAGGGCTTGGTTGCTGAAGGCCTAGATCTCCAGGATCTTCATCTTTCTCAACAAGTAAAAGATGTTCTTTATGCTTCCAGAAAACCTTCCACTAGACGTTCTTATGCTTTCAAGTGGAAGAGGTTTACCATCTGGTGTTCTGAGAAGGGTCTTAACCCCCGTGCTATACCTCTGGAATTGTTGTTGGAGTATCTCCATCTGTCTAATGCAGGCCTTAAGACAAATTCAGTAAGAGTCCATTTGAGTGCTATTGCAGCTTCCCTCAAGCCTCTAAATGGACAACCTGTTTCCTCTCATCCTCTTGTAGCAAGGTTCATGAGAGGCCTCCTTTTAACAAAGCCTCCCATTAGACCACCCCCGGTGGCATGGGACTTAAATTTGGTTCTTGGTCAGCTTATGAAGCCGCCTTTTGAACCTTTAGCCACCACCTCCTTGAAATATCTTTCTTGGAAGGTTATCTTTCTCATTGCAATCACATCAGCACGCCGCATCAGTGACTTGCAGGCACTAGTAGCTAATCCACCTTATACAAGGTTCCATCATGACAAGGTGGTCCTTAGGACTAATCCACACTTTATGCCTAAGGTGGTCTCGCCTTTTCACCTCAACCAAGAGGTCTACCTACCTGTCTTTTTTTCCAGGACCTCATGCATCAAGTGCAGAGAGGAATCTTCATACCCTGGACTGTAAAAGAGCTCTGGCTTTTTACTTACAGAGGACGCAGCAACATAGAAAGTCTTCCCAAATCTTTGTTGCCTTTGATCCTTCTCATTTGGGACAACCAGTCTCTAAGAGAACACTTTCTAACTGGATTGCCCAATGTATTTCTTTCGCCTATCAGAGCAAGAACCTTTCTCTGGAGGGCCATGTCACAGCTCACAATGTGAGAGCCATGGCAGCTTCAATGGCTCATCTGAACTCTGTGTCTATCGACCACATCTGTCGAGCAGCCACTTGGGCCTCGGTTCATACCTTCACAGCCCATTACTGCTTGGACAAGGACTCCCGCCGGGATGCCTTGTTTGGTCAGGCTGTTCTCAAACACCTGTTCCATACTTAATCAACTCCTACCCACCATCCCTGGTAGGATGCCAGAGATCCAGGTGGGGAAGTGCAGCCCTGTCCCAGGGACACACAACTTATGGGCTCTCTCCCTGGCATCTAAAGCTAGGGAGTCCCCATATGTGAAGACTCATTCTTGCTTGTTCCTGGAGATAGCACAGTTACTTACCTGTAACAGGTGATCTCTGGGAACAGCAGGAATAAGTCTTCACAACCCACCCACCTCCCCTAGGAGTTCTCTCTCTCTATCTCTCTATCTCTCTTTCCTTTCCCTCTCTCTCCCTCTTTGTCTCAGCTATAAAACTCAACTGAGGAGAGACAGTTGGAAAGGCGGGAAGGCAGCACGCAGGCGCTGTGGGATGCTCCCAAAAGCTTTCTGATTGGATGCTGGAGAGCGTTCCCGTGCAGGCTTCGTCGGTACCGACATACCCATATGTGAAGACTTATTCCTGCTGTTCCTAGAGATCACCTGTTACAGGTAATTAACTGTGTTTTCTCTGCTCCTTTTTATCCTTTTTGATCGAGGCTCGCCTTGACCGGCATTTGTGCTCTTTTTCGCGAGGATTCGTTAACCCCATCCAGGTGTTCCCCACCATGTCCCCCGGTGGGTATAAAAAATGTGACCACTGCAGTCAAATGATGTCAGTAACAGACATCCATGACTGCTGCCTGGGCCCGGACCATGACAGTACCTCCTGCGACCTGTGTCAGGTCATGATGCCTAAAACCAATAAAAAGAGGTCTGAGTTGCAGGAAAAACTGTTCGCCAGGTTCGATTCGGCACCAGCCTCCTGATGCCGAGCTCCAAGCCAAACACTTCCCGTGAGGCCCGAGCGTCCTTGGAGTACTGTGGCGGCTCCTCCAGGAAGACTTTGGACCCCGAGAGAAAGAAGAAAAAAATGCCAGAGGTACTTGAGCGGCTCCGAGAAGTGCCCTACTAGGGTCCTCAAGATAGATTTCTCATCCGTCGGAGACCATGCGAGGTTCCTCGAGACCAAAGGCCTCGTTGAGGACGCACTCGTGAGAGTGCCAGCACCGGGCCTGAGTTCCTAGGTGCCTGCGCCGAAAGCTGTGGAGCCTTCAGGCTTGGAAACCAGAATGGCAACCTTGGAGCAGAACATCACTGCTTTCCTGGCCCTGCAACAGGCATTGATGTCTGGTTCATCTGCATCATCTGCCCTGATGACCGGGCCCCAAATTACCGGGCCCCCGATTGCGGGGGAGTCCCCGGTCGTTGAGCTGAGCTCCGAGCACCATCGGTCTCGGGTAAACCCTCGGTGCCGGTCTAGGTCTCTGTCCTATTTCTTAGGCATCCGATCCTCCTCAGTCAGTTTCTTTGACTCAGACCCCAGGTCCTCCAGAGGCCATCAGCCACTCAGCCCCGGCCACGGCCTCGACATTATGAGTTGCAGGGCCTTGGACTTGTCGTCATTGCTCGACTCTGAGTGGGAGGTGTCCCCGGAAACCAAGCAGCACCTAGATATTCCCTCTAAGTCAGTGCCCTGGTGCTACACTCCTTCGGAAGATGTGGCCTTCCACAACTAAAAATATGGCCAAAGCCCTCTCTGTGCAAACCGAGGCAGAGGAAGATCCATGCAACGAGGAATTGGAGATTATCTAGTATGAGTCTCCACCTAAAGAGACTCTCACAGTGACTGTGCAGCTGATCCTCAAGTGGCTGCTACTTAGAATGTGGGAGGCTCTGGCCTTGGTGCCAGTGGTGAGCTGGAGCCTTGACGCATCTACAGCATTCGTAAGGGCCCCGGATTCTGCAAGCCCCAACTCCCACATAACTCCATGGTCGTCGAGTTGACCATGCAGAAACCTAAGAGCCAAAAAACCCACTCTTCAGTCCCTCCTGGAAGGAACGTCAGAGCCCTCAATGCCCTTAAGCACAATGTTACCAGGGCACCATGCTGGGTTGTAGGATTCAAGCCTATGAACTGTACATAGGCATGTACCTAAAGGCCCTAACCCAGGAGTTGTCTGGGTTTTCATCAGGGCTTACTGGGGAACCCCTCCAGCGGTTCCAGTCCCTGATCTCCGTGATTAAGGACTACTCTAAGTTCCTTTCCTGGGCAGCCTATGACTGCTTTGAGTCAGCGGCTCAAGTAGCAGCAGCTGGCATCTGTCCAGCATCAAGCATGGCTACAGTCTTGGGACCTTGAGCAACAGGTCCAAGACAAGCTGTTTGACGTCCCCTCTACTGGGGAGAATCTGTTCAGCAAGCCTATGGCCGACAAGGCGGCCAAGATCGAGGTCAACATGGTGACTCGACAGAGGCTCTCCAAGAAGACCTCTTCCTTTCCCCTTAAGAAACCATTGGGAAAAGATTCCTGTTCCAAGGAAAAAGGGGCCCTTTTAGTAGAGTCACCACTACCAGTTTTTCTCGGGCCAGCAACAGGATTTTCACCCTAAAAGACAAAGCCATGGGGCTCAGAAGCCAAAGGCACAGAAGCTCCAGGCCCCGGCTCCCACTCAACCCGGGGGGGGGGGGAGCTTTTGACTCCTTGGACAGGGCCTCCAATCCCTCGGGAGACCTTCACCAGCCGCACAGGGGGCCCACCTGGCACTCTTCGCCCACAAGTGGGCCAATTGACACCTCAGACCAGTGGATACTGCAGGTTGTAAGGGAAGAATACCGCCTCACCTACAGCAGGTACCACCCAGGTTCTTTCCAGGAGAGCTAGTGCGACCTCCCCATCTGCTCTGAGCTTGCAGGTCTGCTCAAGGACAATGCTGTGGAGGCTGTACCCAAACACCTATGGGGAAAAGGCTTCTACTCCAGATACTACTTTGTCCCAAAGAGAACTGGGGGCCTCAGGCCCATACTAGACCTGAGAAATTTAAACAAGTTTCTGGTGAGAGAGAAGTTAAAGATGTTGTTCCTTGGAACACTGCTGCCTTACCTCCACCAGGGAGATTGGCTGTACTTCTTGTACACTCACATCCTGATCCACCCCTCCCATGGGCAGTATCTAAGTTTCGTAGTAGGAGGGGGGCACTACCAGTACAGGTTCTACCCTTCAGCCTGGCCTCCTAGCCAAGAGTCTTTACCAAATGCCTGGTGGTGGTAGCCGCCTACCTGCGCCTACAAGGGGATTTCATCTTCCTCTACCTGGATGGCTGGCTCATCAGGGCCGGTATGGCCTCGGAGATCAGTTAGGCAACAGAGCATGCAACCCTCCTTCGTAGTACTTGGGGTTCATCATTAGCTACCCCAAATCCCATCTCTCTCCAGCCTAAAGCCTCCTCTCCCCTCCACTGGTCAACAAGGCCCTCTTTAAGGTCCAGAGCAAAAGGGCATCAGTTATACTGATGGCCCCCTGGTGGCCCAGGCAAACTTGGTTCCCTCTGCTGCTTTCCCTGTTAGTGGCACTCAGTCCCTCTGGGCCAAACCCTGGACCTCCTGTCCAGGGAGGAGGGCTCCCTCCTCCACCCCAATTTGAGGTCACTAATGCTAACAGCATGGCTGCTGAAAGGGTAGTGGTGGCCCCTTTCAATCTTCCAAGGGAAGTCAAGGAGATCCTGCTGGCCTCCTGAAAATCCTCCACTAGACGGGCTTAAGCCTTTTAGTGGAGAAGGTTTTCCGCCTGGTGTGTGGAAAAGGAGGAGAATCCCTTCTCCTGCCATGTGCAACTAGTACTTCAGTACCTACTTCATCTGTCACACACCTAGCTGAAATCTAACTCTGTGAGGGTACATCTGAGCACCATAGCTGCTCACCACCACCAACCTATCGAGGGGAAAACCCCTCTCAAATCAGCCCCTGGTCTACAGGTTCCTCTGGGGCCTCCTGTTATCCAAGCCCCCTCTCCGCCCTCCAGCAGCAGAGTGGGACCTTAATGTGATGCTCTCCCAACTCATCAAACCACCATTCGGGCCCCTGGCCACTTGCCACCTACGGTACTTGTCTTGGAAAGTGGCCTTTCTGGTGGCCCTCACGTCTGCTCAAAGAGTGAGCGAATTCCAGGCCCTGGTGGCAAATCTAACATTTACAAAGGTTCCAGAAGAACAGGGTAGTGCTCCGCACACACCCCAAATTCCTCTCAAAGGTGGTATCTCCTTTCCACCTCAACCAAGAGGTGGTCCTCCCTATCTTCTTCCTGCAGCCTCACACCGGCAGGGAGGAACTAGTACTTCATACACTAGATTGCAAACGGGCCCTGTCCTTCTACTTACAGCGGACTCGGACCCATCGCAAAGCTCCTCAGCTTTTCGTGTCTTATGACCCCAGCAGACTGAGGCTCCCTGTGACTAATCAAACTCTGTCCACTTGTGTGGCAGATTGTATTGTCCTTGCCTATGAGCGAGCTGGCCTCTCACTTGAGCACCGGATCACAATGCATTGTGTGAGGGCAATGGCTGCAATGGTGGCCAACCTCAGCTCGGTGCCGGTGACAGAGATCTGCAAGGCTGCCACATGGTCTTCAATTCATACATTCACAACTCACTACTGCCTGACGAATGAGTCCCGCAGGGACAGTGCTTTTGGCCAGGCAGTACTCCATAATATTTTCGGGATGTAGGCAATTCCTGCCCTCCAACCCTTCTGTGTTCAGGCTGCTGGAGTGATAGTGTCACTGGACGCTAAGGTCTGCCGAGTCTCTCAGTGGGGACTCACCACCTGCAACTTACGGCTGTCGTGGTTTAGTCCTTGGCAGCCTAGAGCTAGGGAGTCCCATATGTGAGGACTGACTTCCTGCTTGTTCCTGGAGAAAGCATAGTTACTCACCTGTAACAGGTGTTCTCCAGGGACAGCAGGAATCGGTCCTCACAACCCTTCCTCCTCCCCCGGGCATTTCCTTCTTACATTGTTTTAGTTTTTACTGCCGTCCTAGCTATATCATCTGACTGAGCAAGATGGCACCCTTGGGCGGTAAGGGGACCACATATGCATGGTAGCATGTCCCAAAGGCTTTCCTTGAAAGTTGGATTAATGCTCCGCGCGGGTTTCGTCGGTGCCACCTATATGTGAGCACTGATTCCTGCTGTCCCTGGAGAGCATCTGTTACAGGTGTTTTCAAACAAGCAGGCCAGTAAAATAACTTAGCATTCAGCAATCCAATCTGTACTAAGTCTTTAGACAATATTAACATGGTAATTTTAATATGCACTTTCTTAGCCTTGCTATACAAAAGTATACAAATGGATTTAAGAACATTGTAGGTATACTAATGGGAAGATGAGAAAACAAAAATGGCAGCTAAAGGAGAACTGACATTTTTAATAACCAGAAAATGTCCATTCCTTTCCTCCTATGTACTTTATTTGGATTAGCACACAGCTCTTCATTAGTAGTACTCCATACTATATATATCTGAGCACATTAGGTATTTCCCTATCTCCAGTGTACAATCTAAGGTTTTGCAGTGGACGGTTAGGTGGCAGTCCTAAGGAGCATCAATGGGATTTCAACCCTTCCATAGTTCTCAGCTTGGTGTTTATTTATTTATTTATTTATTTATTTACATTCTCTTATATACCGCGCTATTCTGCATCAGTGCGGTTTACATTGAACAAACTGAAATTACATTGAACAGGGCATTATAACTTGGAGATAACTATTTTACAGGGAACAGTTCTAATGACTAAGCTGCTACTGTATGCTGCTTATGAAGATCAGATTTAATGTTCGTTAATGGCCTTCCATAATTTAAGTGTTATCAGTCTTTAAATCATTGGGTATCATTACACTCAAGATACTTAAACTCAATACCCACCTAAAAGTAATACTAGCAGACATTTTTCCTCCATCTAATATATTTTGCAAGGCAAAATAACAGATTTGGAGAAATTAACCAAGAAGCCTGAAATTAACTTTGATTCAGCTGCCAACTCCATCAGATGAAGAAGTGATGACGTTGGATATCCCAATTGTGTTAAAATATCGCTTTTGTATAAAAATATGATGGAGCATCACATCTATTACTAAAATCCTTCTAAATGTCTCCCTGAGCTGAAATTGCAGGCAGTTCAGTGGCTAGGGGAAAAAGAAATAGGGGCGATGAGAGGCAACCTTGATGTGTGCCCCTTCCTTTAAAAAATAAAAATAACAAGGAGGAACTGAGGTACATTGCTTAACCTTTTCAGTGCAGCTGAAAGAGCAAAGCTCTTACTCTGCTAATAAAAATTATCCTCAAAACAGAACTTTAATATATTGAACACATGGCAACTCTGAAAACAAACACTTTCTCGGAGCCAAATGAGAATAGGAAAATTGATTTCCATTTTTTAAAATGAATATAAATTATGAATTGAATGTCTCTAACTTTAGTAGAGCCATATTGCTACTGAAGATAACCACATGGTTTCAGTTTTTAAAGGATCAGTACTACAGTGCAACGCAGAATTATCCATTCATTAAAACAAGCAAAATATGGACTACCTCTCATTCTAATTGTGTGTGATTCTTGTGTTAAACATTCTGTAAAGAAAGAGGATGGTGCTGTGCAGATCTTTGCCGTTAATCTGAGCTTGTATCAACCTAGTATTTAAGAACATAAGAGATGCCATACTGAGTCAGACCAAGGGTCCATCAAGCCCAGTATCCTGTTTCTAACAGCAGCCAATCCAAGTCCCGAGTACTCGTCAGGTTCCCAGAAAGTTAGAGATTCCAGGCTGCTTAGCAGTGGATTTCCCTGGTCCTCTTTAATAATGGTTTATGGACTTTTCCTCCAGGAACTTGTCCAAACCTCTCTTAAACCCAGCTACACTAATAGCTTTTACTACATCCTCTGGTAACGAGTTTCAGAGTTTGATTACACATTGAGTGAAAAAATATTTTTTTTATTAGTCTTAAATGTGCTACATTGTAGCTTCATTGCATGTCCCCTAGTCTTTCTGATTTTTGAAGGACTAGACAACCAGTCTACGTTTACCCATTCCATTCCATTATTTTATAGACGTCTATCATATTCATGCCTCCTGGGGAAAAATGAATATAAAAAACAAAGAACTTAATTATAACAAAAGACATAGTATCATTCCAAACAGGGCCACAATTAGAAATTGAAAATGTTTTAGACAAAAGGGAATCTCAAGAGAAGGAAGAATAGAGCTCAAGCTGTCACATTTAAAGTGGCACAAATGATAGTCATTCTAGTCATTCTGGTTTGTTTTAACTGCAGGCTGAAATTCGTACAGATTTTGAACATCTCTACCAAGCAATGATGAAACATGAAGAATTCCGATGGATGATGCTACGAATAAAACGGATGGATGATGCATGGATAGAAGCAATCAAGTCGCTTGCAGAAAAACAAAACCTGGAGAAGAGAAAACGAAAGAAAGTTTGTCATCTACTTTTTTTTTTCCTGTTTATGCTTTTTAAGGGGTTGGATTTACTGTATGAAAGATTCACATGCTCCCTTCCCTGTTTCGTTAGAAAATTTACGTGCCGCTCGTGGGGCTATCAAGAGTTCTTGTTTTCACATAACTGTTTCTCTGTCCAGTCTGCTCAGGGAGACAATTTTTATCCTGCATTTTCATGTTAAGAAATATGGATAAACATTAAATTAAAGATTATAAAGCTTATTAGGCTGTACCAGCTATTATATATACCTTTCAGTGATGAGGGAAGATAGTCTAACTTTTTTTCGTCTTTATAGCACAGCAGTTTCCTCCTCCTCCTTTGAATTGCCTGATTTAATTAGAACTTGTATATATTTGGCTACTTCGCTATGAGCCATCATTTTTCCTTTATTTTATACCCCCAGTCTGGCCCACCCATTGTACTTTAGTCATTAACCAGGAGCCATAGACCACAGAACACTCTGGAATATAGTTACACGTACCTTAAGTCTAACCAGTAGGTGTCACTGTTGAGCGAAGGCCAAGAACTACTTTATCCCAAGGGCTATGAATGCTGTCGGGCTTAGAAATCAGACTTGGGTCTTTCACACAGCAGTGTTTGGTATTTTTGGGCCAATGGTCTGACCCCCAACCATTTTTAAGATATTCACAATACTACTTTCTTAAACTATTCTATAATGAGTTACAACTAGTGGTTATGTATTCACACTAATGAACTAATATTTTCTTTTAGTTGGTCTTTTTTTTATTTGCTTGTTGTTTAACTTTGAACCTCAATATAGTTTCTTGTCATTTTACTTTTATGGTTTCTCACACCTGAATTTTTTTTGCTTTTCCTGGCATTTTGTTTTTGGACGAGTTCCCCTTTCTCCACCTTCGTTTTTTCTCCTCCATACAAGCATTCTCAAATAAGGGTAACTTTCAGAAGGCCCAGTTGTAACAATGTAAATATTTAACATGCCCGTGAACTACGGAAACTACCCACATGATTGCATCTGCTGTTCTGTAGGTAGTGAACAAAAGGCAAAATACATGTAGATATGAAAATTCAATTTTGTGTGCATTGTTTTCTTCCCAAATGTGCACACATAGTAAAAAGCAAAATTTCTCACAGGTAATGTCTCCAAATGGGGCTAGTTTTGTGCATACCATGCACTCTTAAGTCAGAATATATGGAATATGATCTCAGTCTCTGAAATTTTACTGCTAATGCTCGCCTTAGTACAATGTATCGTGCCAGAGAGCCTCTCTCCAGTTCCTAGGATGTCATTTGTATAGATAGCCTATCAAGGTGTGCTTGGAAGTTTCTTTTTATCAAGACCCAATGTTACCAATGGAACCCAGTAGATTGGAAAATATTTCTCTAGCTTTGTGCCACTTTTTCTTGGTCTCTGACCGACTGCATTTCTTGGTACTAGAGGATCTTCTCACTCTCCACACGATGTAGGCACCTCCATTATCAATGTTCTTGTTATTTTTTTTTTTCTTTCACCACTCTGACAGTGATTCTGTCCTGTAATAGTTCTAGACAGCACAGATAATCAGGCACACAATAGTTGATGTCATCTGATGGCACCAGGACAGAACAGCTTCTCCAGAGATGAGAATGAAGTGTAAAGTTCTGAGCATACATGACCACGCCCACATGCAGTGGTATCATCTGTTCTTCAGTTTTGCTTTTTCTGTTCTGCTGAACAGATGCATAAACAAAGCTCTCTGGTTAGGGGATCCTCCTCCCATTTGTCATTCAGCATTTTTCATGGTTATCTTTCTTTTTGTTAATTTTTTCTTCTTAAAAATAAAAAAAAAGTTTCAGTGGAAGTCAGGGTCCAGTTCCGCCCTCAGGGCGGTATACAGATCCAGAAATTTGATTCACATTCAAAGGTAATTTTATAAACCGACACCTAGTTAAGCACGCTGTCACACACATACCTTATGTGCATACATGACTTTATAAAGCATAATTTAAGGCTTAATCACTTACAACAGTCTAGAATTGGTGTAAATGCCATGCCTAGCTTTTGTAAATGTGCGTAAATTATGCAGTTTTATAATTTACATGCATACTTGTATGCAATGCCTAAAGTCATTCATGTGCACACCCGAAATGAAAGTACACGACAGTGGAGCAAAACATGTAATTATAAAATCATCACCATGCCCTCTACATACTCAAGTCAATAAATAGAATAAAAAAACCTTGTCATTTATGCACATTTATGGCATATAACTTTAGTCGGCTCCTTATAAAATTTACCCCCAAGATGCCTCATTTGTCTTAGTACAGACCATAGCAGTGGAAAAGAGGAGCAGAGAGGAAACCACAGCTATACCAAGTGAATCTTTTCTCAAAGCTTTTTCAAAACCTGCCTTAGCAAAGTTTCGGAAACACGACTGCATATAAAATGCACAAGATATAAGCAAATATACCAATGATACACAATTGAAAATATATACATAAAATGGTTATATGTAATTAAAAACATGCAGTATAATGAATTATCACAAAAATAAAAAATATAGAACATCAAAAGTAATGGTAAATGTATATTCTATTCTAATTTTAATCGAGTGTGTAAGTCGGTGTTAATGTCACATATACACCTTCAACATAAAAAAGCCTACAAAAGAAAGTACATCATAAACAATGCCCAAAAGAAACAAGCAAATTACATGATAAATGTGATTTGTAATGAATGAATTTAAAAAATGAACTGAAAAATAGTGATACAAAGACCACACAGTACTGGAGTCAATAGTGCTGGGTACAAATACTGGAATACCTAAAGAGGAGGTTAGAACAACTGATTAGAAACTGACATCCAAGAATACAGGACTTGAAAATTCAACAAGAAGGAAGGATAAAAATACAAAAATGCAGAAATAAAACAAATATGCTGTCTCTCCAAACATATGTCCTATATAGTAACATGTGGCGAACAATCAAAAAGTGGGACAAATCAAAAGTACTAAAATAGATGTAACATAAAAAGGATAAAAACTTTAAAGATATTTCTGTAAAGCATGATATCAACACAAAAATATCAATCTCGAAAGGAAGGAAGGAGGGAAAGGGAGATAGGGGAGAAGAGGGGGAAGTCTAAAAGCCATATTATGCTGTAAGAATATATAGAAAAGAAACAGTATGTAAAGTGCAAATATGTAAAGACCATATTGTATGTTCTTGTGTGGAGTATCTACTGTACAGACAAGCAACAAATTGCATTTATTAGTTCTTAGTTTTTGCAATCAAACCATATGAAAACTATGGAAATTAATAAATCCAATCAATCCAAAGAAGGATTGTAAGTAACACAAGAAGAAACTTAATAACATATATGTGCTGTCAGCAATAGAGTAATATCGAGGCAAAAAGAAAACAGACAGTGTTCAGGCTAGAGCCTTCCTGCCTCTGGATACAGCCGACCGCTCAGGGCATTGGCCGCAGACGTTCAGCACTGATGCTCTGTGTCTGCTCACCTTCTGCTCCTACTGCTGGGCCACATGGCATCGATGGTCCATGTTACCCCAGATGCTCGCTTTCACATGAGGGGGCAGCCCAATGGTGCCTCTGCTCCCAGTGGACCCAGGCCATGAGCCAGCTATGAGACAGGATAATGGTGACCCACTGGTTGGCAGACTCCCTCGGCTGGTGACAAGTGCCTTCAGGCCGGGATGCCTTTTCAGGCCTCCGCCCCCCTGAGAGTCCTCACCACTGATGGCTCCCTTCTGGGCTGGGGGGCTCATTGTGAGGACCTCTGCACTCAGGGGAAAGTTGGTCATAGGTGGAAAGTCAACAGCAGATCAACCTCTTAGAGCTTTGGGCCGTATCCCTGGCTCTCCGAGCCTTTCGCTACCATCTGTAGCACCAATCGGTGTTCCAAATGGACAACCAGATCGCAATGTTCTATGTCAATAAGCAGGGGAGCACAGGGTAGTACACCATCTGCTGGGAGGCAGTAGCCCTCTGCTTGTATGCAAACTGCGGTGGGTTGCCCCTGTATGTGCTATATCTGCCAGGCCGGGGCCATGCCCTGGCAAACAAGCTGAGCAGGGTTCTCCAGCTGCATGAGTGGCACTGGACCCCAGAGTGGCCTCTCGGCTCTTCCAGCACTGGGAAACTCCATGGTTGGACCTCTGTGCCAGCCCAGCCAACTCTGTTGCCCCGCTTTTGCTCACAACAGCCACACCCATCCCTGGTGGCAATGATTGCCTTCCTCATCTCATGGACGGAGGGTCTTCTTTATGTCTTCCTGCCCACACTGCTGATAGCTAGACTCTTGTCAAGGCTCATTTGGATGGGATGTTGCTGATATTGGTGGGCCCTCTGTGGCCCAGGCAACCGTGGTTCCCTCTGCTCCTTCGCATGTCCATATTGCCCCCGGTCCCCTTGGGGAGCAACCAGAGGCTACTGTTGCAGGAGGAAGGTTCTCTCCTACACCCCAATCTGGGGACTCTGGCTCTAATGGCTTGACTGCTGAAAGGGTAGCCTTGGCCCCTTTCAACCTTTTAGGTGAGGTTAAGGAGGTCCTCCTGGCCTCCTGCAAGACCTCCATAAGACAGGCATATGCCTTCAAATGGTGCAAATTCTCTGTGTGGTGTGTGGAGGGATGGATTAACCCGTTGTTATGCTCTGTGCAACTTGTGTGGCAATATTTGCTTCACCTATCTTGGGCAGGACTGAAGTCCAACTCAGGGTCCACCAGAGTGCTCTTGCGGCACACCACCATCTCATTAAGGGTACGCCTCTCTCTGTCCAGCCCCTCGTAACCTGCTTCCTGCGGGGCATCCTGTTATCCAAAGCCCCCATCCACCCACCAGCAGCGGAGTGCGACCTCAGTGGTCCTCTCACGGGCCCACTGTTCGAGCCCCTGGCTACCTGCTACCTGCTTTACCTTTCATGTAAGGTTATCTTCCTGGTGTCACTCGCATCCGCTTGTAGGGTCAGCGAGCTTCAGGCTTCGGTGGCAGATCTGCCTTACATGAGGTTCTATAAGAACAGGGTCGTGCTCCGCACACACCCTAAGTTCCTTCCCAAGGTGGTGTCCCCATTCCACCTCAATCAAGAGGTGGTGCTCCCCACCATCTTTCCGTGGCCTCATGCTAACAGGGTGGAGACTATCCTTCATACCCTGGACTGTAAGAGGGCCCTGTCCTTCTACCTCTAATGTACCCAGGGCCACCGCAAAGCCTCACAGCTTTTCATCTGCTATGACAAGTCGGCTGGAGAAGGCATTGACAAAGCATACTATCTCCACTTGGATGGCGACTGCTTTGCCCTCTTGCTGGAGCACTGGGTAACGGTGCACAGTGTCAGGGCCGCCTCTGTGACAAACCTGCAATCTGTCCCCGTGACTGAAATCTGATGGGCTGCCACATGGTCTTTGGTCCATACCTTTGCAGCTCATTACTGTCTGTTAACTTAGGACTCCATTGCTGCTGCTCAAGGCTCACCCTTTTCTGGTCACCTGTGGTGTTTTACAGGTTTTCGGTAGCCTATAGCTAGGGAGTCCCATATGTGAGGACTGACTTCCTGCTTGTTCCCTGAGAAAGCATAGTTACTCATGTGTAATAGGTGTTCTCTAGGGACAGCAGGAATCAGTCCTTGTAACCCTCCCCCCTCCCCGTGGAGTTGCTTTTTTGTCATTTTTTGCCATCTTTAGCTATGTCATTTGACTGAGGCAAGATGGCACCCTAGGGCAGGAAGGGGACCATGCATATGTGGTGCCTCGCCCAAAGGCTTTCTTTGAAAGCTGGGGAGAAGCTTCTGTGCGGGCTCTGACTGCGTCGACATCACCCATATGTGAGGACTGATTCCTGCTGTCTCCGGAGAACACCTGTTACAGGTGAGTAACTACACTATCCGGGCAGCCTGATATGGCCCTGGCATTGAATATCCGGGATGAATTTAAAGCAGTGACGGTCAGCTGCTTTGTGTGCTGGCTGCTGTGGCTGAAAATCCCTCCCGCACCCCCCATATGTCCAGTGTGGCTTTCAGAATACTTGCAATAACTATGCATAAAATAGATTTGCATACAATGGAGGTGGATGTAGATATATTTCAGGATATTTTGTTGGATATTCTGACAACCAGACAGGCCAGCTGGTCCTTAAAGACTAGGCTGAAAAACACCTGTCTAACTTAATTAGATTTTTAGGCTAGCCATAAAGAATACAGGTAAGATGTATTTTGCATAAATTACTCTGGGTCATAGGCCCAGTGCATGGAAATCTGTCTTTCGCTATTTATTGTGGATAGCCTAAAAACCATAGGGACTAGTGTTCCCAAGGACAGGTTTGCGTACCACTTCTTTAAAATGTATTTTGTATTAGGCAAAATGAGTAGTGAGCGAGCATCATTATGAGATGCAGTTTCAAGCTGCAAAGTTTTATTGTCTGGTTTGTTTTGTTTTTCAGATCCTCATTCATCTCGGGCTTTTGACAAAGGAATCTGGATTCAAGATTGCTGAGACTGCATTTAGTGGTGGTCCTCTTGGTGAACTGGTGCAGTGGAGTGATCTAATTACCTCTCTCTACTTACTGGGCCATGACATTAGGATTTCAGCTTCACTAGCTGAGCTCAAGGAGTAAGGCGATTACTTTCAATTTTTAAAACCATAATGTGGAAGATAAATTGTGAACTCTTTGAAGCCTCCTAATCTGTTGAAAAAGAAATTGAGTGATAATTGCTAAATAAGAGATAAGTAGATTATTTTCATGAGCTAAATATATGTATTTTCTGAAAACAGATATGTTTTCATTGTATGCGTTGGCTCCTGAGAATTCATAAATGAGAACATGGAAATTGATGCTAAATAGCTTATTCTGCAGATGATTTGAACACCTGCATTTTCTTGATTCTGTTTACTATTATACCACGTCTTCTATAAAAGATAGCATTCATTAAAACCTTTCAAATAAGGTATGTTCAAATGGTTACCTTAATTTTGGATATTAATTGCTTTAAAGAGTTTGCTTTGTATTTCAGTGAGCATGCTGATTGTGTCAGTCATATAGGATTTGAATTTCAATGGCATTTCCACATTACAGTGATGCATATGTTCTTGATCAAGATTTGGATATGCTGAAAACAATAATGAATTCATAATGTTCATTAAACGTCTGTAAAACATACCAAAATGCTGTCTTTGATTTATGTATTGCTGGCACTGACTGACTGATAAGTAATGGCCTCAACTTTCATTACTATGCTGATGACGATTAGATTTGTTTTTCTTTGTCAGATGATCTTGCTGCTCTTATCAGGAATGCTAATAGATGTTTGCTGGATAATTTAGTTTGAGTTATTACTGAATACAAAGAACAGGAGATATCAAACTATTTTCAGAAGACTTGGTTGCTGAAGAGCTACTGTAGCTAGACTCAAAGCAGAAGTAGTGATGGGACTACATAGGATACACCAGAAGAGATTAAGGAATCTAAAGGAAGATTTGGCAACTCCACTCTGACCTTTTCAGTGCTTCCTTGGAATTAGGGGTAGTTGCAGTGGACTGGAGATGGATGGATTTGTTCGACTAGTTAAAGAGCACTCGGGGACAAGGCCATAGCTGAGCGACTAAATGAATTCTTTGCTTCAGTCTTTACTGAGGGAGCTCCCCATGCAAGAAAGCGTTTAATGGTGGTGGTGGTGTTTCAGAACAACTGAAACAAATTTCAGTGAACTTGGAAGATGTAGTACAACAAGTGGAGGTATAGTCTAGTGGTTAGGACAGCAACTTGGGATCTGAAAGCCCAGGGTTCAAATCAAATGGAGAGTCCTTATTGCTTTGGGCGACCACTTAATCCTCCATTGCCTCAGTTACAACCTTAGATTGGAAGCCTTTCAGAGACAGGAAATACCTACTACTGGAAAGGCATGAGCTAAATACTACTAAATAAAATTGAGAAATTAAAGAGTAGCAAATCACCTGGACAAGATAGTATAGACCCAAGACTGCTGAAATATCTCAAAGATAAAATTGCAGAGATGATATTTGGTAATTTGTAACCTATCATTAAAATCATCTATGGCACCTGAAGGCTGGAAGGTGGCAACGTAATGGCCAGGTTTTTAAAAAGGGCTTCAGGTTGATCCTGGAAACTACAGATTGGTGAGCCTGATGTCTATGCTGGGAAAAATGGTAGACATTTATTCTAAAGAACTAAAATTACTGAATTCATAGATGGCCATGGTTTAATGGGACAAATTCAATAGGGGTTTAGCAAAAGGAAGCCTTGCCTTATCAGTTGTAATGCAGCGAGGGCTGATGAAAGCCCAGAGGAGAAAAAAGCTGTTTTTCAGAGGAAAAAAGATGTGCACAAGTTGCAATATTCGCAGGAACCAGCTAGAGGGAGCAGGAGAGCATTCAGAGAGACTGAAGGGCCATGCCCAGCTGGTCATGAGGAACTGACAACCAGCTCCCAATCCTCAAAGGCAGGAGTGCTTTATAAGGGGAGTGTGGAAGACTGGAAGAGAGAGAGGGAGAGGTTGAAGTGGAAGCCTGATTCCTCCGGATCTAGAGGATCACCAGGAGTGAGAGGTGACTCACCAGGAGCTGAGGAAGGACCTAAGGAGGGACCAGCTCAAGCTAGAGAGAGAGCTGTTTGCCCGAAGAGGCAAAAGCACTGCACTAATTGCAAGCAGAAGCCAAAAGAGACTCAGCTGGGGAAGCTAAGCCACGCTGAGCAGGAAAGCCAGGATCTGGGCTTATGCAGAAGCAGGCGCTTACCAGGAGCATGGGTTCAAAGGCTGCAAGGTAAACCAAACTTTCAAAGAAAAGGATTTCATCAAGCTGCTGACTATGAGAGGCAAGCAATTGAAGAAAGCCATTTACCTGCTTGTTGCTGCAATACAAGGTATGAGAAATATATGCTTATGAAGAAAGCTATAAATGTTAGACTATGGTATAGCTGCTATAAAACCTCTAAGAAGAGAGAACACATTTAATCCTAATACAGCACGTGACTGACGCCCTAGGCTAGGCCAAGGACATTGGCAAGTACTGCAAGAGATATACAAAACCCCGGGAGGTGTTTCCCAAGAAACTAGGGATACAGAGTCAGACATATCTGATTATGAGCCAATGCAAGTGGAACTGGCAGGAGAATTATCAGACCAGGAAATGGATTGTACTCTCTGTGTATCTGGTAGCATAGAGTCTTTGCCAGACTTGTGAATTGCTTCAATTGCTAACCGAGCATTCTTTAATTGACTAAACACTGCTATTCCTGTGAAGTTCAACAGTTTTGCTTTAAACCTGAGTTTTCTTTCTTACCTGAATTAAGGACATTTACTTTGAGTTGTAACCCAACAATTGGAACCACTGCGTAAAGGGAATAAAAGCCTTCTTTTTCCCACCACTCTGCTTTAATGGTTTCTTTAAAGATTGGAGCTAAAAACTACAAGGACCAAGTGCCTTTTGGCCCTTAAAAGACTCTCCGATCTTAATATTAAAACATTTATGTCCCACCTGCCCTGGCATCCACTGGCAACCAGGGAGGCGTGCCGACACAGTCTGTTTCATTTCTTTGAAAGCATGATTGCAGGGAGGCGGAGCCTAGCGCGAAGGGAAATGGCCGCGTAGAGCGAGAGCTCCAGGGGAATATACTTTAATCCTGTGTCTGCGCCGCATTTAGGATCGCGAGCCCTCAGAATTTGACATAAGGTGTCTGGAGATGGCAAATTCTAAACCAGTTCGCCTGGACTTTGCTTCGGGGTCTGGAACTGGCACTAAACGCTCAAAACCAGAACCTCCGTCCCCGCAAAAGATGGCAGCCGGGCGTGAGCAACCGGAGGCGCTACAAGAACTGCTGCAGGAGGTCCGTGCTGTGAAGGCCATCGTGACGGCGAACAGTGCCTCGCTACAGAGTATGCAAGAGGACATATTGCAACTTAAGGAGCAATTCGGGACCCTTGCAGTGGGCCAAGACCAAACGGACCACCGACTACAAGTGCACGAGGAACAGCTGAAACTTTTGGGAAAGCATTCTCGTCAAATTGAGCAATTGCAAAAGGAGATAGAAGACGTCAATAACCGGGCCAGGAGAAATAATGTCCGTGTAGTAGGTGTCCCGGAGGGGGCAGAAGGGCAGGATATGTTTGGTTTTCTGCAAAAGCTCCTTACTACTGCACTACAAATGTCCTTTGACACTCCTTTTGAGCTGGACAGAGCGCACCGTGTCCCCTCACAGGCCCTGCCTAACAACAAGAGGCCTCGGCCTATTATTTTTAAAACTCTGCGGCATCAGCATGCTATTAAAATACTAGACAAAAAATCAGGGTCTGTCTTGTGGAGTAATATAATGTACTAATTTAATGGAAAATCACTCCAAATAAACAACTGTAGCAGAATATCAGGGAGAGTTGTGAAAATTCAATAGCAAAATATTCCCAAGAAACCGTCTCAGACCAAGCGGCAGCCTATATGCTGGGAAAGGAAATTCAAATTCACCAGCGGCGCCTTTAGCATCAATGACAGGTTTTTGGTATTTTTCTTTTATATTCTATACCATATAACGGAGAGATGGTATAGAATATAAAAGAAAAATACCAAAAACCTGTCATTGATGCTAAAGGCGCCGCTGGTGAATTTGAATTTCCTTTCCCAGCATATAGGCTGCCGCTTGGTCTGAGACGGTTTCTTGGGAATATTTTGCTATTGAATTTTCACAACTCTCCCTGATATTCTGCTACAGTTGTTTATTTGGAGTGATTTTCCATTAAATTAGTATTAAAATACTAGAGGCAGCACGGGCCCGCTTCCCGGTGACTTTTGAGGGGCATAAGCTCATGTTCTTTCCTGACTTTGCTAAAACTACGGTGGAGAAAAGGAAGTGTTTCTTGGACTTAAGGCCGCGCCTGCAGCGCTTACAGGCGCGCTTTGGCCTTCTTCAGCCTGCGAGAATGAGGGTGACTCTACATAATGTTACCAAAACATTTGATGATCCAAATGCACTGGGGTTATACATCGAGGAGAAGGAAGCGGAGATGATGAACTCTTAAGTGTGCCCCCTGCACTTATTCCTGTTATGTTGTCTGTTGGACGCACTGCGACAATTAGATCCTCACTGGTGGGCTCTCCTTTTCCTAGATCCCGTCAGGGAGTATGGTTTGTGCGTGCAGTTGTGGACTAGCCGGCGCAGGCATTTATTACCATCCCTATAGCCTCTGTTTGCGCTTTCCCGCTTCAGTGTGGGCTCGCCCGTTCAGAACGGCAGAGTCCCCCCCCCCCGGGTGGTATGGGCTGTAGGCTTGGTATTCGTGGGATAGGCGATGTTTTTCCTAATTTGTGTGAACTACTTGAGCTTGGTAATATCTATTTGTGGCAGAACCAATTGTATGATGGAAGGAGGAGTCATGTCGCCGGAGCGGTGGGTACAGTTTGCATGTTGTTGCTTGTCCTATGGCGTCTCTGCGCATTCATTCATTGAATGTCAATGGGGTGAATAACCCCATTAAGCGCAAAAAGATTATTCTGTATGGCAAGCAACTAAAGAGTGATATTTTGCTGTTGCAGGAGACACATTTGAACGCGAAGGAGTCCCTGAAACTGAATATCCGCCCCTTTTCCTTGTTAGCGTTTTCACCAGCACAATGTAAACATAATGGGGTGGCCATCCTTGCCCGGAAGTCGCTTAATTTGCAGGTGATTTATTCTCGAGGGGATGAGGAGGGTAGGTGGGTCCAGGCCTGTCTTAAAGTGGGAACTCTCGAACTGATGATACTTAACATATATGCCCCCAATGCAGACTGCCCTGATTTCTACAGGAGTATAGCTGAGTTAACTTGGGCTGCTTCGCCCACTCCAATAGTTCTGGGGGGCGACTTTAACTTAGTCCTGGATGCACTGGTAGACAGGAAGCCTCCCAGAGCTCTTGAGAGTGGTCGGGCTCAGGAGATTCTTCACTCCTTGGTGCGAGGAGCTGGATTGGTAGACGTGTGGAGACTACTTCACCCTGAGGGGCAGGAGTTTACCTTCTACTCGTCTCCCCATCAGTCTTTATCGCGAATAGATTACCTTTTGGTGTCTAAGTCCCTAATTCCATATCTCACAGCTGCAGATATTCTCTCCTCAAATGTATCAGATCACGCTGCTGTCTCTGTGCTTTTGGAGGGTGTAGGGCTTAACCCTATTCAGGGCAACTGGAGTTTCGACCGCACCTGGTTGTACAATACTGAGTTCCAGCTGCAGCTGCGTGAAGCGATACTTAACTATTTTGACCTTAATCCCCCTCACTTGACATCAGGGTGGGCTAGATGGGAGGGGTTTAAAGTATCTATAAGGGCGGTAATCACCAGTTTTAGTATTGGTCAAACAAAGTTACTTAGGACGCAACTTGGGGTGTTAGAGGCGCAAATTAAAGCCGGGGAGCGGGTATTAGCCCGCGGATCTGATCCTTGTGTGTTACTACGTTTGCAGCGCCTGCGATTTCGTTACAATCAGATTCTCACCTCCGAGGCTGTCAAAAGTATACGCTCACAAGAGGGTCTTTATTACCGAGACAGCAATAGGGCCAGTACGTTGCTAGCCAATCAGTTGAATGCCCGGAGGGAGCGGGGACGGGTTGCTGCCCTCAGGGATGCCCAGCAGGGGAAGGTATTGGTCACAGATCCGGATATATTGGCGGCCTTTCGGAAATTTTATGATCGCCTCTACTCGTCCGAAGGGGATTGTTCCCTGGAGGCCTTCCAACAGCTTTTAAAGCTGGTCCAGAGACCAGGGATAGATCCGGCTCTTTTGGCTCCGCTTGATCTCCCTATAACCTTGGAGGAACTTGGTGCAGCAATAGACTCTCTCTCTGCTGGGAAAGCAGCGGGCCCAGATGGGCTCCCGGCGGAATTTTTCAAGGTTTTCTGTAAAGACCTCGGCCCCTTCCTGTTGCAATATTACCAAGCGCTGTTGGCAGAATGTCCTCAAATTGGCTCCTTTGCGGCTGCCAGCATTGTTGTCATTGAGAAGCCTGGACGAGAATCCTCTGGAAGTAGGGAATTACCGCCCCATTTCATTATTAAATGCTGATTATAAGATATATGCCTCTATCTTGGCGAAGCGCTTGTCCTCCGTGCTTCCGCTGTTGATCCATCCGGACCAATGTGGCTTTGTTGGTGGTAGATCAACGGCGGATAATGCCCGGCTTCTATGTCATGTTTTGACAGAGGCTGCCTCTGTGGAGACGCCAATGGTTGGCTTATCCCTTGATGCCGAGAAAGCGTTTGACCGCCTTGAATGATCTTTTTTGTTTCATGCCCTTAGGTGGTTTGGCTTGGGGGAAGGTTTTATTCATTTCATTGGTATTTTGTACGCTAATCCCACGGCTCGTATTTGTGTCAATAATGCCACATCTCAGGAGTTTCGGTTGGGCAGGGGGACGCGACAGGGTTGTCCCCTCTCGCCGATGCTATTTAATTTGGCTCTGGAGCCTCTCACCATGCTGATTAGGCAGAATACCAGGATACATGGTATTAAAATTCAGGGTCTTGAGCTTAAGCTGTCCGGCATATGCTGACGATTTGCTGCTTTTTACCACTCCATCTTCCATCCCTTCTGTTCTTACGCAAATTGACGACTATGCCGCCTTGTCTGGCTATAAAATTAATTGGCTGAAGTCTGTGGCCTTTCCCCTTAATGCCCGGGTGTTCAAGGAGGATGTTGCACAATTTCCGTTTGTCTGGGAAGTAGGTGCGGTGAAATATTTAGGGGCTTATTATTGCTACCCTTTTGAAGAAACGGTGCGGTATAATGTGGACCGTCTTCTCTCTTTAGTGAAATCCTTGACAGCCCAGTGGTCTCCTTTACATTTATCATGGTGGGGCCGCATGGAGTCAATTAAAATGACCATTGCCCCGAAAATTAACTATGTTCTAGAAATGCTGCCTATATTGTTTGCGCCTCCGATCTACAAGCAGATTGAGAAGGTGCTAGTGAGGTTTCTCTGGAATGATAAGCCCCCGAGGATTGCATTATCTAAACTCAAGAGGGTCAAGGAGGAGGGTGGGGTGAGCTTCCCTGACTTTCAGCTGTATCACCGGGCTTTTTTGCTCAAACAAGGGGGCAGATGGCGGGACGAGGTGACGGAGCTTAGCCCTGTCTGGCTGGACTTGGAGCGGCGGCTGGTAAAGCCGTTTCCTTTGCTACTGGTCCCGGGCATGCTCTTCCCTTTGTCCCCCCGCTGGCCCTCCATCCTGACGGACACCCAGCGGGCTTTTCAGGACCCTTCTGACCCAAAGATCCCTAGTAGAGCGGTTTTCTCCGGATCTTCCACTTTGGTACAACCCTTTGTTCAAAATCCAGAATAAAACCTTTGCCTGGCGGCAGTGGTATGTCAGGAATATCTGGACACTGAGCCAGTTAGTTCGGGATGGTGGGTGGCGGGATTTTGGGGATTTGCAGCGGGAATTCCATCTTCCGGGTACCCTTGTTTTTCAATGGGTGCAATTAAAACACTGTATAGGGACTGCGTTGGGGGATGTGCGATTTTCCAGTACAGAAGGGATTCTCTTAAGTGACCTCGCTCAGGCCTGGGCTAGCCCTGGTATAGTTTCCTCTCTATACAAGCTGCTTAGGTGGCAGTGTCCTTTGCAGGCCCAGGGGATGCGGAGTGTCTGGGAGCATGAAGCAGGAGTCACTCTTTCTATGCAGCAGCGGTCCAACTTCTGGGCTAGGCAGACTCGTATTTCTAGGTCGGCCTCCCTCACACAGACCTTGTATTTTTATGCACATAGAGCTTTTGTTACCCCGGTTAAGGTGACTAAGTGGGACCCCTCGGTCGGCAACAAATGCTGGCTTTGTAAAGTGGCAGTAGGTACCTTTCGGCACATGGTGTACGACTGCCCTCTTCTCTGTATGTATTGGACCCAGGTATGGGATTGTATCCAAAACATTCTCGGCTTTAAAGCTCCTCTTTCATGGGAGATCTTGGTCTTCCGATCTGGGTCTGGGATTCCAGTGGGGCGACATGACTCCTTCCTTTTAGATTTTCTTCTGGGGATTGCCATTTGTTGTAGAATAAGGAATTGGAAAGTGCTTTCTGACCTCCAGTACCAGGTCTGGTGGAATTGTGTGTGTCTGTATAGTAAATACGAATTGATGCCGCGTAGAGGCGTCCACCACGGGCCTGGGTATTGGAGGAAATGGCAATCTCTGCTCATGTACTGTAGTGCAGCTCGTTGTTCACATGATGATATACCTTTCTAAGCCTTATCAGTTAAATTTTTGTGTTTACCCCCTTTGCATATCTTTTACTTCATTTCCTGTTGTATGGGGGTTGATGTGCTGCAGCATAAGGGTTGCTGGGGTGGGGAGGGGAGGGTTGGGTGGGGTGGGTTATGAGTAATGTTGGATTGTTGTTGATGTTTGTTTGTGCAAAATTTAAATAAAACTTCAAAAAAAGAAAGCATGATTGCACATGTTGATAAAGGTGACCCAGTTGAAGCTGTTTATTTGGACTTTCAGAAAGCATTAGGCAAAATCACACATGAGACTCCTGAGAAAATGTAAAAAATCATGGCAAAAGAGCTAGTGTCCTATTATGGACTGGGAACCACTTACAAAAAAACCTAGAGTAGTTTAAATAGTTTTTTAAGTGGAGAAAGATGAATAGTGGAGTACCCCAGGGATCTGTACTGGGATTAATGCCTTTTAGTATATTTATAAATGATCTGGAATTGGGAGCAACAAGTGAGAGAAAATTTGCAGATTACACCTAATTAATTATTCAAAACGGTTAATTTGCATGCAGATGGTAGAGAAATTGCAGGGCCTTGCAGTACTACAGTAGGAGACTGAGCATCCAAATGGCAGATGAAACCTAATGTGGTTAAGTCCAAAGTGATGCACATAGGGAATGATAAACCAAATTATAGTTACATGATGCAAAGTTCCACTTTAGGCGTCACCACCCAGGAAAAGGATCCTGGTGTTTTCTTAGAAACAGAAATACAAGGAGGCGGAGCCAGCGGGAAGCCAGCATGGCCGCATAGGAGCGATCCTCCCGGTTGATGACAGCCAATTCAGCTCCTCGCCGGTGATATTGCCCCCCCAGGTCAGAGATTCAGCAACCGGATAGTGAGAGAGCATGTCTGGAGGCAAGCAGACGCGGTTGGAATTTGCGGGCGCGACATCTGCAGGCTCCAAAAGATCCAAAACGGATCCCCTTTCGCCGCACAAAATGGCGCCTGGACAAGATCAGCCGGAGGGCATCAAGGAGCTACTGCAAGAAGTAAGGGCTGTCAGGGCCCGCGTGGAAGCGAATGGCGATTCCCTTGCCGAGCTGCAGTCTGATATGAAAGCCCTGGGCACGCAGCTACAGACGCTCACGGTTCGTGTGGAAGTTATAGAAACCACAGCAGCGGCACAGGGTGAGCAGATGAAGAGTTTTGCTGCGGCGGCCCGTAAAATAGACTGGTTAGAGCGCAATCTTGAAGACATGGGGAATAGGGCTCGCCGCAACAACGTGCGCATACTAGGCCTGGAGAACCTCCTGCCCAAATTGCTTAAGCTGGACCTCCAGTTCCCGCTGGAAATTGAGCGGGCTCACCGTATCCCCACAACTATGGCTAAGCAGAATGCAAGGCCGAGACCCATGATTATGTGCATCTTGAGGCACCAGCAGGTTCTGCAAATTTTTGATGCCGCTAGGAAACAGCAACCGATCCAGCATGAGGTTCAAAGACTGGCTTTCTATGCGGATTTCTGCAAGCACACTGTTGACAAAAGAAGGCAGTTCCTAGCCATGCGACCGAGGCTACAGCGCCTACAAGCCCGCTACGGCCTCTTCAATCCTGCACAATTTAAAGTCGCATTAAATAACGTTACCAAATTGTTTGATGATCCAGCGGCTCTGCAACAGTTCGTGGAAGATCAGGAGGCATTAGCGATGCAACTAACTTGAATTGGCCTGTGAACTGGTCTTCTATCATCTCGGTCTGTGGGCTTGCCTCGGACCAGGACTAGTGATGCGGAGATTATTATCCGGAGCCCGCAGCGTTCAGACAGCGATAGTTTCCTGTTGTGACACTGACGGGCTGGAGGGAGAGTACTCCAGGAGGGGGCAATGTTGGCCGGTGGGGGGGTCATTACCATTAATATTTTACTATTAACATTTTATTATTATTAATATTTTGATTTTGCTTGTAAGTGTAATCAACCGGGTTGTGCTATGCTGTAATAGTGCTTTTGCTGTCTCGCCCGGATATTTTTTGTTGTGGGATTGGGGGGAAAGGCTCTCTGGGGGGTTACATCTGTTTGGTTCTTTTTTTTAAGATGAATGCTGCTGTTAATCTCCCTTATAGAGGTTGGTATGGCTAACCTGTTCAAGATATTATCTTTGAATGTCAAAGGCATAAATTCCCCGATAAAACAGAAAAAGATCATGGCCTATTGTAAGCGTCAGAACGCGGATATTGTTCTCTTGCAGGAGACTCACTTGTCCCTGAAAGAGACCTCCAAATTGGAGAGTAGGGTGTATCAGTTGGTAGGCTCCTCTCCAGCAGTCCACAAGAAAAATGGTGTGGCCACCCTGGTCAAAGCCTCGTTGAGTTGTAAAATTACTCAGGCTAGCAATGATGAAGAGGGGAGGTGGGCGAAATCACTGATATCGCTTGGAGGCACTGTTCCCTCTAAGCTGTGCGCGTGTGCGCGCGCACACACCTCGCCGAGCGAGCGCACATACTTTACAACAGAGCGCACAAAAATTACGGTTCTGATTCTGATAGAAAACAACCCAGACGTCTTAAAATGTAAAAGTTATGATTGTAATTACTAGAAATTTTCCGCTTCATTTAGTAATCGTCTATTTTCATTTAATTTGATTAAAATCAATGTGGTGTACCTACTGTATTCTGACGTGTAGTCAAATTTTAAAGTATATAACTCTGAGTGTCGTTATGTGGCGCACAAAAATTTAACCTTCCTTCAAAAGCTGCACACAGCTGATATTTTATGCGCACACAGCCTACAGAAAATTAGAGGGAACATTGCTTGGAGGTGTCCAGTTATTACTCATTAACATTTATGGGCCCAATAGGGATGACCCTGTCTTTTTCCGTAATTTAAATGAGAGCATACAGAGGGAGGGCGAGCCTTTCACTATCTTGGGTGGAGATTTCAATCAAGTGCGGGATGCCCTGATAGACTGGAACCTGGGGAGGGTTGAGCGCCCATCTCGGGTGAGTGCGGCCATCTCAGCTCTCATGGAAGCATGTGGGCTGGTGGATGTATGGAGGTTGCTCCACCCGAGAGATAAAGATTACTCCTTCTTTTCCCCTACACATAAATCCTCGTCTCGTATGGACTTCTTCTTAATATCTAAGACCCTGGTCTCGGATGGCTGTGCGGCAGAGATTCTAAGTGTTACAGTCTCGGATCACGCAGCCATCACGGTCACGGTGGAGGTTCCAGATATTGAGAAACCTCGCCCAACTTGGTCTTTTAGCAGAACCTGGCTGGCAGAACCAACTTTTCAAGAAGAGATAAAGACGACTATTATTTCTTATTTTCGAGAGAATAAATTGGGAGAGTCGGCTAGCTGGGCTTGGTGGGAGGCCTTTAAGGCCTCGCTGAGGGCCTCAATCACTAGCTTTCAGATCAAAGAGTCTAAGCGGCGCAAAGCCTACTTAGCGGCTTTGGAAAGTCAGATTAAGGCGGGTGTGAACGCTTGTGGTGGAGGCAGCCGGCACCTGGCCTCCTTATACGATTGCAGAGATTACGTTTCCAATACAACGAAATCCTCAGCTCGGAAGTGGAGCAGGTGATGCTCCGGCAGGCCGCCAGATATCATGTAGAACAGAATAGGGCAGGCAGGCTGCTTGCAAGTTCCGCTAAAGGCCAGCGCTGCAAGTCTCGGATTGCAGCTATCATAGACAGTCAGGCAGTGCGGCAGACTAAGAATGCCAGCATAGTTGAGGAATTCTCTAAATTCTATCGGGCCTTATATTCGTCAGAGACGCTGGGTGAACTGAAGGATTTCCGGCAGTTTGTTGAAAAGCTAGATCATCCAGTACTGTCTGCGCAGCAAGCTGTGAATCTCGGGAAACCCATATCGGGGGATGAGCTTTCCATTGCAATTAAGTCTATGCCTCAAGGGAAAGCTGCAGGCCCGGATGGCATTCCCTCTGAATTTTATGCTATCTTTAAAGCTGAATTGCAACCTTACCTGTTAGAATACTATGAAGAGTTAGGGGAGAGTCAAGGTCAGACTGGTTTATTTTCAGATGCCATTATCACTGTGCTTGAAAAGCCCGGAAGAGATCCCGGCAATGTGGGCAATTATAGGCCCATCTCTCTTCTAAATGCCGACTATAAAATCTATGCGAGCGTTTTAGCGACGCGGTTGTCGGCACTTGTGGGAGAGGTGGTGCACCCAGATCAGTGCGGCTTTGTGCCTGGGCGATCCACTTCGGACAACGCCCGATTGCTTTGTAACCTACTCGACAGGGCAGCAGTGGTACCTAGTCCTTATGTGGCCCTTTCCCTTGACGCGGAGAAGGCTTTCGATAGATTGGAGTGGCCTTTCCTATTTTTTATCTTAGAATGGTTTGGACTCGGAGATGGGTTCATTAAAAAAGTGCAGGTGCTATATGCCAATGCGACAGCACGTATAGCGGCGAATGGCGTCCTGTCTCGCTCATTCTCATTGCATAGAGGCACCAGGCAAGGTTGCCCTCTCTCCCCTCTGCTTTTCAATTTGGCAATGGAGCCGTTGCTTCTTGCGCTTCGACAGCATAGCGGTTTGGAAGGTATCATCTTGGGGGGGTCGACGGTGAAATTATCGGCATATGCTGACGATTTGCTCCTATTTGTACAGCCGTCTGAAATACCAGTAGTATTGGACCTGATAAAGTCCTATTCCATAGTATCTGGCTATAAAATTAATTGGAGCAAGTCGGTGGCTTTCCCGCTTAATAAGGTTACTACTTCTGCAGAGATGGCTAGTTATCCTTTTAAATGGGAAGCGGATTGCATAAAGTATCTAGGTGCTTGGTATTGTTCCTCGGCAGAGTGTATGATTCAAAAGAATGTTGAGGAGTTGATGCAGGTGATACTAGGAAAGACCTTAGGGTGGTCTATTCTCCATTTTTCCTGGTGGGGCCGGCTGGAGCTTATTAAAATGATACTGGTGCCAAAAATCAACCATGTGTTGGGCATGCTCCCTATTCTTTTACCGCATAGTATATTTGCCAAATTGGAGAAGTGCCTCGTTAGCTTTCTGTGGAAAGATGCGCAGCCGCGCATCGCCCTTCGGAAGCTTAAGGCCACTAAGGATGAGGGAGGTGTACAGTTCCCAGATCTCTATTTATACCATCAGGCCTTATTGCTGAAGCAGGGAGCCCTGTGGCTTGAGTCGGGGGAGCTAGCATTGCGCCCAGCCTGGTTAGAGTTTGAAACGGGGGTGGCTGCCCCGTACCCCCTGACGTTGTTATTAGGTGCCTTACAGCCCGACTGGCTTAAAGCGGGGGTTGCTATTAAGGCAACACAGGAAGCCTACCTGAACCTGGTCCGGAGGCTGGGCGAAGACAGTTTGCCCTCGGGCGCGTCTCCGTTATGGTGGAATCCCTTGTTCCGAATCCGTGGCAAGACGTTCGCTTGGAAGGCTTGGCAAGAGCGAGGAATATGGAGGCTTGGTCAGCTGGCTGGGCCGAGTGGCTGGAAGGATTTCGTTGTATTGCAGTCCGAATACTCCCTTTCGGATGTTAACTATTTTAAGTGGGCACAGCTCAAGCATTGCATTATAGCCTTTCATATTCAAGTGCGGGGATTGGAGGGGGAGAGTGGGCTGTTAAAGGCGCTTCGGGGCACAATTGGGCAGCAGGGTGCCCTCTCCAAGCTCTATGCATCCCTCCGGGATAGTGTCTCGCAGGGGCTACTTGGCTTAGTGAGAGTTTGGGAGTCAGATGTGTCTGGCCTGGTCCCCGCGGGTAGTTGGAAGTGCTTATGGGGTCCTGTAACAAGGGTCTCTAGGTCGGCAGCTCTTACACAGGCACTGTATTTTTTCGTACATAGGGCCTTTATAACCCCAGCGAAGCTGGCCAAATGGGATAAGGGAGCTTCTGGTAAATGTTGGTCCTGCCAGTCCAGTGAGGGTACATACTCACATATGTTCTTTGACTGTCCCTTTGTCTGGAGTTTTTTGAACCAGGTTTGGGGAAGAATCAGTTCCATCCTGAAATTGTCCCACGGGCTTACTTGGAGAGGGATGTTTTTGAGATCCCTGGCGGTGTGCCCGGCGATGGGCCGCGGGGAACGTTTCCTATTAAACTTTACGTTGGCCATTGCGATTAAGCAGATTTTGGCAAACTGGAAATCTTTCCTGAGGCTCAGTCTGGCGCACTGGTGGAACTTGGTCTGCCAGTACTCCAAATATGAGAAGCTATACAGTAAACTATATTGCCCGTGGGACGTTGAGCTGAATTTCAGAAGATGGAAGATATTGGATCGATATATTGCGTGTTCCAAGGTTGTCTTGTAGATGCCTCATTAAAGCTTGCCGTTGTGGCCTGTCCGCCAGCCCGGGGGCACCTGCGGGCGATCTGGGCTTGCGGTTGCTTGATACCCAGAGAGCCGGGCGGGGGGAGGGGCGGGAGGGAACGGGACTTCTGTAGTGGTTGTATTGTTATGTAGTATTGTTAAAGGTTGAAGTCTTTGTGTTTTATTTTCCTTGTTTTTGAAATGATAAATAAAGAATTAAAAAAAAAAAAAGAAACAGAAATACGATGGTAGATAAAGACCATACGACCTATACATCTGCCCTTCCATACGAACCACTAAGCTCTACCGTCCCTTTTTTCCCTTTAGAGATCCTCTATTTGTCCCATGCTTTCTTCAATTCAGATACAGTTTTTATCTCTACTACCTCCACTGGGAGGCTATTCCATGCGTCGACCACTCTTTTCGTAAAGAACTATTTCTGCGAATACTCCTGACTCTATCTCCTTTCACCTTCATCCTATGCCACCTCATTTCAGAGCAGATCAGTGTGTGGCAGCAGCCAAAAAAGCAAATAGAATGTTAGAAATTGTTATGAAAAGAGTAGAGAATAAAGCAAAAAATTTCATCACGTCTCTGTATTGCTTCATGGTGTGACCGCACCTTGAGTATTGTATACAATTCCAGTCTCTCTATCTCAAAAATGACATAGCAGAATTAGAAAAGGTACAGAGAAGGGCAAGAAAAATGATAATGGGGATGAAATGACTCCCCTTTGAGGAGATGCTTAAGAGTTTTGGGATCTTCAGCTTGGAGACAGGATAGTGTGATCTATACAATGTGGCGTGGAATGGGTAAGCACAAATAGATTACTCTTTAGAAAAGTAAAAAGATAAAGTGGTACATTTAAAACAAATAGAAGAAAGTAGTATCTCCAGGAACAAGCAGGAATGTAGTCTTCACAGATGGGTATCGTCGGTACCGACGGAGCCTGCGCGGGATCGCTCCCCAGTGTCCAATTAGAAAGCTTTTGGGAGCATCCCACAGCGCCTGCGTGCTGCCTTCCCGCCTTTCCCAACTGCCTCTCTCCAGTTCTTCGTCTTCTGTGGAGCCAGCAGGTTGTTTTTCCTGTCACTGCAGAAATTATCCCATCTTTTTCATTGTTTTTTGTGGTAGCGTCTGCCTTCCTCGACGCTATACCGGTACCACCGGTTCTTTCTTTTGTTCTTTCTTTCTTTAAAAAAAAAAAAAAAAATTATAATCTTTTTAGTGGACTTTCCAGTCTTTTTTCCATCAGGCGCCACTTTGGGCACTAGGCCCAACTTTTCCTTCAGAATGGAAAAAACAGCAACTGGTCTTAAAAAGTGTTCTAAGTGTGGCGGTACCATCTCCGTCACCGACACTCATGAGTGGTGCCTTAAATGTTTAGGTCCTGACCACTCCATCTCGGAGTGTGTTGCCTGTGGGATGATGTCGAAGAAGGGTCGGCAAAACCGAGCTGCTAAGCTTAGCACCCTTTTTCCCTCCAATGCAGCATCCGTGGCATCGACGTCATCCAGGGCTTCGTCTTCCTCCCATGTATCTCAGGTAACCAAACATAAATCTGGCCGGTCCTCAAAGGGTAGATCTCCTTCCAAGCATCGAGATGCCTCTGGCGTTGCCCTTGAGAGACTTGTACCAGCAAAATTGCCCTGGCGGGAGGCTTCGGCTTCCAAAGCACTATCGGGGCTCCAGGATGTTCTTCAGGCCTCAACCTCGGCAGAACTACTGGTGCCATGCTCTGGGGTACCGGCCGCTTCATCCGGTACCAACACCCAGGCATCTGCAGCGTCAATAGACCAGAGGTTCTTGACTATTGAACGCAGTCTGGCGGCTCTCCTTGCGGCTTCAGTGCCTTCGGGACCGCTTCAGACGGTTCAACTGGTATCGACACCGATTCCGGCACCGATACCGGTACCGCCAGCATTGACATTGGCGACTGTGTTGCCCACACCCGAGTCATGCTGTTTCCTCTGGTATCGACAGGCCGGTACCGGTATCGTGCTTTGCAAGAGCACCTGGACAGGAGATATTTTGAATCCTCCAATGACTCTGAGGATTCTGACAGCTCTGTCGGTACCGGAATACTTCTCTCTGAAGAGCCTTCCTCTCCTAAACGTAGGATGTCTCCTCCAGAGGATATATCCTTTCAGGATTTCATTCGGGAGGTAGCTAGAGGTCTTTCCATCACAGTGGCTCCTGAAACAGAGCCCAGAGCAAAGGAATTGGAGATTTTACAATATCCTAAAGCTCCCAAAGAGGCAGCTACTTTGCCTATTCATGAGATCTTGCATAATCTCATGCTAAGAATGTGGGAAACACCTCTCACCACCTCTCTTCATTCTCGTAGGCTCGATACCATGTATTGAGTACCTCCTTGTCCTGGATTTCAGAAAACCTAGTTACCACACCACTCCATGGTAGTGGAATCAGCTATGAGAAGGATCAAGAGTGCAAAAAGACATGCATCTAATCCGCCAGGACGTGAATGTAGGACCCTTGATGCCTTTGGGCGTCGAACCTTCCAGACCTCTATGCTTTCTGCCAGGATTAGTTCCTACATTTTCTATATGGGAATGCTCCTTAAGGAGGTTACAGAAGATCTAGAGCTTATGAGCCCTCTCCTCCCTGATGATAAGAGGCAAGATTATCTTTCACTTGTCAAACATGCCCAAGATGTTTCCAAGTTTGTTAATCGTGCAGCTTTTGACTGCTTTGAGTGCATTAGCAGAACCTCTGCCATAGGTGATTCGTAGGATTGCCTGGCTCCAGGCATCTGACTTAGAACTCTGGGTACAGGACAAACTGGGGAATATCCCTTGCACGGGCGAAAATCTCTTTGGCAAAAATTGGAAGAGAAAGCTAATGAGCTGGATGCTGATAACACCACTTTGGATAGACTATCCAAGGCTACAGCTGATCCTGCAAGGAGAAAATCCTACAAGAAACCATTATTCTCTAAAAAGAAGAGGTTTTACCCCTCCTATACCCAGCAGGGGCATTCTGCAGGTCAGTCTGCCCGAAAGGGACAGCAGCCACCAAAACAAAGAAAAGCAAAGTCTGCTAAGCCTCAACCGGCCCAGCAGACTCAGCCTCCCCGAGGGCTTTGACTCCCATCTAGAGAACTTGGCCTTCCTGGCCATCAAGGGGCCAGAGCCCTCCACCAATCCAGGAAGGTTGTGACATTTTGCCCCCAGATGGGAGCAGATAACAGCAGAAGAATGGACTCTCTCCATTGTAAAGGAGGGGTGCAAGCTTCATTTCCTCAATATGCCCCCTCCTACAGTTGTAAGATGGTTCAATTCTCAGACTTCACTCGAAAATCAGTTGGGTCAAGAGGTCAATTTACTTCTTGCCCACAGGGCAATAGAAGACGTACCCTTTCCCAACAGGGTACAGGGTTTTACTCCCCCTATTTCCTTATTCCAAAGAAAACAGGGGGACATAGACCCATTTTAGACCTCAGAGAATTGAACAAATTCCTGTTCAAGGAGAAGTTCAAGGTGATTTCTCTAGGAAATCTTCTGCCATACCTTCAGAGTCAGGATTGGCTTTGTTCTCTAGATCTCAAGGATGCTTACACCCATGTTCTCATCTATCCAACTCACCCAAGATTCCTTCGGTTTCTATTTCAGGGGAAGCACTACCAGTACAGGGTTCTTCCTTTTGGCCTGGCCTCAGCACCAAGGGTGTTTACAAAATGCATGGCTGTAGTGGCAGCATTTCTTCGCACTCTAGGAATATTCGTCTTCCCCTACTTAGACGACTGGCTCATTCGAGCCCCATCAGAGTCAGAGGCCAGAATTTCCCTAGCTTGCACAATGCGTATACTGCAGTATTTGGGCCTGGTCATAAACATCCCAAAATCCAACCTAACTCCCACTCAATCTCTAGAGTTTATAGGAGCTATGCTGGATACCAGGAAAGCAAGGGCCTATCTTCCACAGCCCCGTTGCCTTCGCATTGTGCAGTTAGCTTCCTAAGCAGTGTTAAAAACTCATCTCACTGCTTGGGAAATGTTACAATTGCTAGGCCACATGCCATCTACCGTGCATGTGGTTCCCTATGCTCGCCTCCATATGAGAGCAGCCCAATGGACTCTGTCCATTCAGTGTACTCAAGCATCAGGCTGCCTATCAGAGAAAATAGCAAACTCAAGTCGCCTTATTTTGTCCCTACAATGGTGGCAGTCAACCCAAAAACTGTTGGTGGGGTCCCCTTTCCAACAGCCCCCACCCCAGGTCACTCTAACAACAGACGCCTCACAGGTGGGTTGGAGAGCTCACCTGCAAGATCTCTCTACCCAAGGCACCTGAACTCCACAGGACACCCATCTACACATCAATCTCTTGGAGCTCAGAGCAATCCTCCTTACTCTTCGAGTGTTCCACACCCAGCTTAGCTACAAGACAGTCCTAATTCAGACGGACAATCAAGTAGCTATGTTCTATCTGAACAAGCAGGGAGGAACAGGCTCTCTGTCGCTTTGCAACGAAACTTTGCGAATATGGGCCCTCGCCAGAGAGCATCAGATTCATCTCCTTGCGGTGTATCTGCCGGGCATTCAAAACTCCTGGGCAGACAGACTTAGTCGAGTTCTGCTTCCACACGAGTGGTCTCTTCGTGCAGACGAGGTAGCAAAAATGTTTCAAATTTCGGGAACTCCGGACATAGACCTCTTTGCAAGTCCGTTGAATGCCAAACTTCCCCGATTCTGTTCCAGAATTCCGGCTCAGGGTTCTCAGGCCAGGGATGCTTTCCTCCTCCATTGAGGTCAGGACTTCCTATATGCCTTTCCACCCATTCCCCTAATCCCCAAAACCCTATTCAAGCTTCAGAGAGACAGAGGTCATATGATTCTCATAGCTCCTCATTGGCCATGGCAGGTGTGGCACCCTCTGCTCCTACATCTCTCTCAAGCTCCATCTCTGGAGTTTGGATCTGCTCCAGATCTCCTGTCTCAGGAGAACGGAATGTTGTGGCATCCCGATCCCCACTCTCTGGTTGCTGAGGGCCTAGACTTTCATGGTCTTAACCTGTCTCAACAAGTAAAGGATATCCTCTGTGCTTCTAGAAAGCCTTCCACAAGACGCTCTTATGCTTTTAAGTGGAAAAGGTTTTCCATATGGTGTTCGCAGAAGGGTCTTGACCTCCTGGCGATACCTCTGGAATCATTATTGGAATATCTCCTTCATTTATCTAATGCAGGGCTTAAGACTAACTCAGTACGAGTCCATTTAAGTGCTATTTCAGCTTCTTTCAAGCCTTTAAATGGACAACCTATTTACTCTCATCCTCTCATAGCGAGATTTATGAGGGGCCGCCTCCTAACTAAGCCTCCCATCGGGCCACCACCGGTAGCATGGGACCTAAATCTGGTTCTTGCACAGCTCCACGAAGCCACCTTTTGAACCTCTAGCTACTACCTCCTTGAAATTCCTTTCCTGGAAGGTTGTCTTTCTCATTGCAGTCACATCAGCACGTCGCATTAGTGAGTTGCAAGCATTAGTGGCTGATCCTCCTTATACGAAGTTCCATCATGATAAGGTAGTCCTAAGGACGCATACACACTTTATGCCAAAGGTAGTCTCACCTTTTCATTTAAACCAAGCAGTTTACCTGCCTGTATTTTTTCCAAGGCCTCATGCTTCAAATGCAGAAAGGAATCTTCATACTTTGGACTGTAAAAGAGCACTTGCTTTTTACTTACAAAGGACACAACAACATAGAAAGTCCTCTCAACTCTTTGTTGCTTTTGATCCTTCTCATTTGGGACTTCCAGTCTCCAAGAGAACATTGTCCAATTGGATTGCACAGTGTATTTCTTTTACCTATCAGAGTAAAAACCTTTCTCTGGAAGGCCATGTCACAGCTCACAGTGTGAGAGCCGTGGCAGCCTCAATGGCTCATTTACACTCTGTGCCTATTGACATCTGTCGAGCAGCTACTTGGGCCTCGGTTCACACCTTCACAGCCCATTACTGCTTAGACAAGGACTCCCGTTGGGATGCCTTGTTTGGTCAGGCTGTTCTACGACACCTGTTCCATACTTAATCAACTCCTACCCACCATTCCCGGTAGGATGCCAGAGATCCATGGGGGGAAGTGGAGCCCTTTCACAGGGGCACACAACTTTTGGGATCTCTCCCTGGCATCTGTAGCTAGGGAGTCCCCATATGTGAAGACTACATTCCTGCTTGTTCCTGGAGATAGCATAGTTACTTACCTGTAACAGGTGATCTCTGGGAACAGCAGAAATTTAGTCTTCACAACCCACCCACCTCCCCTAGGAGTTGTATCTCTCTTTTCTTTTCTTTCCCTCTCTCTCTCTTTGTCTCAGCTTTAAAACTCAACTGGAGAGAGGCAGTTGGGAAAGGTGGGAAGGCAGCATGCAGGCACTGTGGGATGCTCCCAAAAGCTTTCTAATTGGACGCTGGGGAGCGTTCCCGTGCAGGCTCCATCGGTACCGACGATACCCATTTGTGAAGACTAAATTCCTGCTGTTCCCGGAGATCACCTGTTACAGGTGAGTAACTATGCTTTTTCTCTCAATACATACATAAGTTATGGAATTCATTGATGCAATTAGCATAGCTGGATTTAAAAACAGTTTCTGGAGGAAATGTCCAAATATCCATAAACAATTAAGGTACATTTGAGGAAGCCACTGCTTATTCCTGGAGGTAGGCAGCATGGAATCTTGCTGCTTTTTGAGAGCCTTCCAAGTATTTGCCATATGGCTTAATGGACCATCGTTCTGACCCAGTATGACGGCAATTATATATTAATTATAGTAAATGAGATCAGGTAAAGATTGCATGGCTCATCTAGTCTGCCCAGCAAGGTGTTTAGGGTTGTGAATACTGTTCTGTGCAGGTTATCCCTGCTTTATGCTTTTTACTTTGGGTTGTAACTGCCACTTGGTGGTGATTTAAAAAAAAAAAAAAAAAAAGCCCCAAATGGAGCAAGGATTCTTATGTTCTCCATAAACATGGAAGTGAGGAGGATGGGAATTACAGGCTAGGTACTGACCTTGGTGGTGTGCCAGCGTCGTTAGTTACAATGAGGGGCTCCCATCCAAAATTTTGCTGAGAGCACCCCATTGTCATGGCAGCTTGCCACCCCCTCGTGCATTTCTTGCCACTGGCAATGCATGGTTGCTACCCCTCTTCCCGATGCAGCAGCAGTGGCAAACTTGCTTCAACATGTTTGCAACGCTGCCTCCGCTCTCAAGCTTTTAAGCAGGACCATTGGCTGTTATCTTCTGGGCCAAACTCTCACAATGCAGCTGTCCTGCTGGAAACTTAAGAGCGGAGGCAGCGCAGCAAGCCTTTGCTGCTTGCCTTACCACTTCTATGTGGGCCCCCTTCCTGTCTGGGCTCCCCAGCATTGTGAGTGTTGCTTGGGTTGAATTTATGCCACTGCAGTGAGTAAATTAATAGTTGCTGCTACCACAAATGATAGTTCAGTTTCTGGTGTCCAGTGGATTACAGCATCCAAGGTAGCAATTTCCTTTGCTGGGTGACCTGAGAATTGGGTTGAGGAAAGTGCAATATATTATATACTCTGATTTTAGCTAGGCCTTTAATACAGTTCCACATAGTCAAATAATAAATAAACCAAGTGCCCTTAATATGTGCCCAAAAGGGAACTAGGTGAGAAACTGGTTAAATAAGCAACAGGGGGTAGTAGTAAATAGTGAACCTTCTGAGGAAGGGGTTTTACCAGTGGTGTCCCATAAAGATTGGTCTGGTTCTTTACAGTATCTTCGAAGTGGCATTGCAGAGGGGCTTTTAGGAATGGTTTGCCTTTTTGCATATGGTACCAAAATCTGCAACAGGGTAAACAGTCTGAAAGGTGTGGAGAACATGAGGTGGGAGTTGGTCAAACTTGATGAATGGTCTAGCGTTTGCAGCTAAGATTTATTGCAAGGTCATGCTGCTTATTTATTTATTTATATTCTCTTATATACCGCGCTATTCTGCATCAGTGTGGTTTACATTGAACAACTGAAATTACATTGAACAGGGCATTATAACTTGGAGATAACTATTTTACAGGGAACATGGGCTATGGAGAGTTAAGTGGCTATAAAAACCCAGGGGAGCAGTACAGTATAGGGGGTGAAGTTCAGTACATAAAAAAAAAAGTGGGACCTGGGTGTAGTTGTATCTGATGATCTCCAGGTGGCCAGACAGGTAGATAAGGCAATTGGGAAAAGCCAGAAGAATGCTTGGGTGCATTAGGAAAGGTATGACCAGGAGGAAAAAAAGGTGATGGTGCTTCTATAAATCTATGGTGAGATCTCTACTGAAGTACTTTGTACAATTCTGGAGACTGCAGCTTAAAAAAAAATAGAATGGATAGAATTGGTGCAGAGGACAGCTATTAAAATGAACTGTGTTCTTTGTCATAAAACATATCTTGAGGAGAGGGGCGATATTTAAATCTGTCATATCTCCAAGGTCTAAATATACGGAAGTTGGACCTTTTTCAATGAAAAGGAGGGTCTGGAATTAGAGATCAGAAGATGAGTGAAAGCGGGCAGATCTGGGCGAAATCTTATAAAATATTTTGTTACAGAAAGGGCAGTGGATGCATGGCACAGCCTCTCAATGGAGGTTGTAGAGACGTGGACTGTATCAGAATCTAAGAAAGCACATGACAAGCACCGAGGCTCTCTAAAGGTATAGAACAGGGTTGTAGAGGCTCAGCTGTTGGTTTGGATGGACAAACATGATTTAGACTGCATGATCTTTCTACCATCATTTTCAGTTTGTTAGTCCAAAATGCTGCATCCAGATAGATCTTGGCATTGCTTTTTGAGATCAAATTAACTCAGTTTTTTCAGATTTTCATTGGATGACCATATCATTCAAAGTCCAATTTGAAGTCTCTTTTGTGTTATCTCAAAGGCCTGCATGGACCAAGTCCCAGAGTATTTGGCAGCTAAGTTTAAGCCTTATGATCAGGCACAGTCACTTAAATCTGTGCAAGATTTTCAGCTTTGTTTACCTTTTACAAGTTGTTTATAGGTTTGCTCTACTGCATTAAGAATTATTTAGACTTATCAACCAGAGCACTTTTGTAACACAGTGTGGTGCTCAGTCTTCGGGAACAAGCAGGAAGTCAGTCCTCACATATGGATGACGTCGGCACCGATGGAGCCCTCTTGGAATCATCCCCGCAGCTTTGAAAGAAAGCCTTTGGGAGAAAGCCACCACGCATGTGTTGTCCCTTTCCCACCCAAGGGTGCCATTTTGCTAAGTCTCCTTTTTTCCACGGAGCCCTTCAGATGTTCGTCTGGCTTGTCCCCAGAAAAAGTTGATCTTTTTGTAGTTTTCGTTCTTTTCTTTTCCTGGCATCTTCGCGCCTTTTTTCCTCCACTGGCAGCCCGGAGAGTCTACCAGTGGTTTTAAAAAGTGTGATCAGTGCTCCAAAATTAAGTCTTTAACTGACACATACGACCGCTGCTTCGGGCCAGATCACGACCTGGCAGCCTGCAGCCTCTGCAAGAGGATGTTCAGTAAGGCCCTCAAGAGTCACCAGCAGCAGCACAATAAGTTTTTCCCCCGAGTCCCCGGTGCCTCCAAAGGCCAGGGCCTTGTCTGAGGCCCTGACATCTCGGGCAGAACCCTCTGAACTCGAGCCTCGTCGTGGGTCCTCAGAAAGGGGGTCTCCCTCGAGGGAACCCAGGAAGAAGAAGAAACCCTTGAAGGTGGCATCCTTGGATTGTTCTGACTGGCCGGGTTCTCGCCAGGCCCGATCTCACAGTCCAAGATGTCCGTCTAAGGTGTCGGAAAAGGAGCAGCCTGCGAAGGTCCCCTGGAAGGATCCGACCGTGGACCAGCCTTAGTACCCAGACACTGTCCTCATCGAGGATTCCCGTTTGGGGGAGCCGGCGTCATGCCTGAGTCCCTCGGTGCCAGCGCTGAATACTGTGGAGCCCCTCTGGTCTGGGGTCCAGAATGGCGGCCCTGGAGCACAGTTTGTCTGCCTTCATGGACCAGCAGCAGGTACTGTTGTCCAGCACGACTGGTTCATCCACCCTGACCACCGGGTTCTCGACATCCAAGATGTCCCTGGAGGCTGAGCCGATCCTCTAGGTCCTTATACCTCGAGTCAATTCTCGGCCAAGGTCACGATCAGAGTCCTGCTCGATGGGACCACGGTCATCCCCGGCAGGTTTACAGGGCACCAGCCGCAGTATATCAGGGGGCCCCAAGGCCCACTGAGAAGTCTTCCTATGAGTCCTCAACAGACTATTCTGAGTGGGAGACGGAGGACGAGGAGACCTCCGCAACGTCCCATCTGACTCTCCCGTCTTGGAGCCTCAACGGCGGTCCCCGCCCAAGGATATGGGTTTCCTTGACTTTGTCAAGGACATGTCTAAGGCCCTGGCATTCCCGACTGAGTCAGAGGAGAACCCTCAGGCGGATGAGTTGGAAATCCTCCAATACGAGGCCCCTCTGAGGGAATCGCTCACGGAGCTGATCCCTCCCATCCTGGAATGGCTGGTGCCAGTGGCGAGCAAGCGGCTTGACTCAATGTATCGAGTCCACCAGAGCCCTGGATTCCAAAAGTCACAGCTGCCACATAACTCTATGGTGGTGGAGTTGGCTGAAGAGCTAGAAGACGCACTCCTCGGTGCCCCCCAGCAGGGAGGTCCGCACCCTGGGTGCCCTCGGCAGAAAGTGCTACCAGGGCCCAATGCTTATCGGCCGCATCCAGGCCTACCAGCTGTACATGGGCATGTACCTGAGAACTCGCCAGATTCTCGGCTGGTCTCTCCAAGGAACCTTTGCAGCTGTTCAAGAACCTGGCCACAGCAGTCCGTGAATGCTCCAAGTTCATGTCTCGGGCGGCCTATGATGGGTTCGAGACGGCGACTCGAGTAGCGGCAGTGGGCATCGGTGCACACTGCCAGGCTTGGCTACAGTCGTCTGACCTCAAGCAGTGGGTTCAGGACAAATTGGTTGATGTCCCCTGCCAAGGAGAGAATCTTTGGCAAACCCATGACTGACAAGGGCGCCGAGCTGGAGACCGAATTCATGACGAGGACCAGGCTCTCTAAAAAGACCGCTGCCCCTCCCAGACGGAAGGGCTTGGATAAAAAGGCCTTCTACCTGAGGAAGGGAGCTGCTTACAGAAACTACCCACCTTATCAGGCCTCCCCAGCTCCCCAACAGGGTCAGCAGGACAGACAAGGGACATGGACATAAGCAGAAAGCTCCAAAACACCAGCTCCAGCCCAGCCAGGGGGGAGTTTTTGACTCTTTGAGCATAGCCTCTCTACCCCAAGGAGATCAGCAGTCCACAGGGGGACATCTGGCCGCCTATGCCCAAAGGTGGGTGACCATCACCACCGATTCTTGGGCATTAAGGGTAGTCAAGGAGGGTTACCTCCTCCACCTGACTCAGACACCTCCCCCTTATTTCCTTGGAGAGCCCCTCAGGTCTCCCTTCCACCGGGACCTTCTTCTGAAGGAGTTGACGGGTTTTCTCGAGAACAAAGCGGTGGAACCGGTGCCCCACCAACTCAAGGGCAAGATACTTCCATCGTGCCAAAGAGGACAGGGGGCCTAAGGCCTATCCTCTACCTGTGCAACCTCAACAAATTCCTGGTGAGGGAGAAGTTCAAGATGCTCTCCCTTGGAACATTGCTGCCATACCTCCAGCAGGGAGACTGGCTATGTTCCTTAGACCTCAAAGGTGCTTATACCCACATCCTCATCCACCCCAACCACAGGCAGTACCTGCTGTTTGTAGTGGGGGCAGGCACTTCAGTACATGGTACTCCCCTTCGGCCTAGCCTCTGCCCCAAGAGTCTTCACAAAATGCCTGGCTGTCATGGGTATCTTCCTCCAGTTCCAGGGGTCTTCATCTTTCCCTACCTGGACGACTGGCTCATAATGGGAGGCACAGTCTCAGAGGTGCAGTAGGTCACAGCATGCACCAGCCCCAGGTTCTTGAACACTTGGACTTTGTCATAAAGTAGGCCAAATCTCACCTCCTCCCGACACAGTGCCTGGAGTTCATTGGGGCAAAGCTTGACACTCTCCAATTGAAGGCTTTCTTGCCCAGGGACCGAGCCAATCGTCTCAGGTCTCTAGCTTGGGATGTACAGTACCTGTCCCTCAGTGCCTGCCCGGCTTCTCCTGCTCCTCTTGGGCACATGGCCTCCACGATCCACATGATCCCAGGCACTCACTTCCACATGAGAGCAGCGCAGTGGTGTCTCCAGGACCAGTTGTCTCAGGCCACAGGCCGCCTCCAGGACATAGTTTCAGTGACCCACTAATTGGCGGACTCCCTGGTCTGGTGGCAGTCGCCCCAGTACCTGGAGGCAGGCATGCCTTTTCAGGCCCCAAGCCACTCGAGGGTCCTCACCATAGATACCTCCCTGCTCGGCTGGGGAGCCCACAGCGGAGATCCCTGCACTCAGGGCAACTGGTCGCCAAACGAGAGCACCCAGTAGATTAACCTGGAGCTCCAAGCCTTATACCTAGCCCTGAGGGGTTTCTGTCACCAACTGCGTCACCAGCCGGTGCTGGTTCAGACGGACAACCAGGTGGTGATGTTGTACGTGAACAAACAGGGGGGCACGGGGTCTCATACCCTTTGTCAAGAGGCACTGGTCCTCTGCTTGTACGCAATCCAACAGGGTATCCTCCTGCAGGCAGTGTACCTGCCAGGCGAAGACAACCTGCTGGCTGACACTCAGCAGAGTTCTCCAGCTGCACAAGTGGCAGCTGTACCCCATGGTAGCCAGTTGGCTTCTCTGGCTCTGGGGGGGGGGCATGATGGACCTGTTCACCAGTCCGGACAACTTTCTTTTGCCCCGCTTCTGCTCCCAGCAGGCCCACCCCTCCAGGGTGGCAGCGGACGTGTTCCTAGTCTCCTGGTCGGAAGGCCTCATGTACGCCTTCCCTCTGATGCCTCTGATTGCCAAGACCTTGTTCAGGATCCTCAGCCACAGGGCCTCGCTCATCCTGATAGCTCCTCAGTGGCCCTGGCAGCCCTGGCTCATGCTGCTTCTACAGATGACGGTGGAGGCCCCCATCCCCTTGGGACTGCCTCGGGACCCCTATCTCAGGAGGGGGGGGGGCTCTCTCCTGCACACCAACCTGGGGCCCCTGTCGCTGACAGTGTGGCTGCTGAGAGGGTGACTCTTGCTCCTTTCATCCTTCCGGTTGAGGTGGAGGATGTTCTGCTAGCCTCTCGCAAGGCCTCTACTAGGAAGGTTTACGCCTTCAAATGGTGCAGGTTCTCTGCTTGGTGCACCAAACACGTGGCTGATCCTTTCTCCTGCCTGGTGGCTCTAGTGTTACAGTACCTTGTCCACCTCCCTCAGTCTGAGCTCAAGTCTAACTCCGTCTGAGTGCACCTGAGTGCCTTGGCGGTGCACCACCATCCGGTGGATGGTAAGCCCCTGTCGGTCCAGCCATTAATGAAGGTGGCTTTCCTGGTTGCACTCACCTCCGCTCGCAGAGTTAGCGAGCTCCAGGCCCTTGTGGCGGAGATGCCTTATACCAGGTTCTACAAGAACAGGGTCATGCTTCGCACGCACTCTGAATTCCTGCCAAAGGTAGTGTCGCCCTTCCATCTCAACAAGGAAGTGGTGCTTCCTGCCTTCTTTCCCTTGTCTGTTATGTTACTATGTTACTATGTTACTATGTTACTAAGTCCTCACTCCAGTTGGGTGGAGACGGTCCTTCATACCTTGGACTGTAAGAGGGCCTTGTCTTTCTATATCCAACGCACTCTGGGCTACGGCAGAGCTTCTCAGGTTTTCATCTCCTACGACCCCAGTAGACTGGGGGAGGCGGTAACCAAACATATGCTGTCCACATGGGTGGCGGACTGTATCACCCTTGCTTATGAGCAGGCGAGGCTCCCTCTGGAAGGTCGTGTCACGGCGCACCGTGTCAGGGCCATGGCAGCCTCGGTGGCAAATTTGTGCTCTGTCCTAATGGCGGACATCTGCCGGGCCATGATCTTCAGTCCATACCTTTGCAGCCCATTACTGCTTGGAAAAAGAGTCCCGATAGTTCAGTGCCTTCGGCCAGGCTGTACTCCGTAACCTTTTCGGGGTTTAGGCAACTCCTATCCTCCGATCCTTCTGTGTTCAGGCTACTGGAGTACTGGTTTTATTGGACACAGGGGTCCTACTGTGGTCTGTGGACATGGACTAAATTGCTGCTCCTTGCGGTTCCCCATGAGGGAGCCCCTATTTTTGCTATGTGTTTTCAGTAGCCTATAGCTGGGAAGTCCCATATGTGAGGTCTAACTGTCTGCTTGTTCCTGGAGAAAGCGTAGTTACTCATCTGTAACAGGTGTTCTCCAGGGACAGCAGGAATCGGTCCACACAACCCTCCTTCCTCCCCTTGGAGTTGCTCCTTTACCATCTTTTATTTTGCCGTCTCTTAGCTATGTCATCTGACTGAGCAAGATGGCACTTTTGGGTGGGAAGGAAACCATGCATGTGTGGTGGCATCTCCCAAAGACTTTCTTTGAAAGCTGGAGGGATGCTTCCGTGAGGGCTCCATCAGTGCCGACATCACCCATATATGAGGACTGATTCCTGCTGTCCCCGGAGGATACCTGTTACAGGTGAGTAACTATGCTTAAGGGTCATGTTTACTAATGGTGCATGCATAGAAATAAAGGTCTGTGGGCACTTAACACACAGTAATTTAATTAATGCACATTAAAACATTTAGTAAACATTCTCCTAAAATGCTAATACAATAATATACATATAGTACAAAATACTTTATTGGCTGCAGATACTTCTAAAATTATGAATAGTTTTCATTCCTCACTGTTTAGTTTGTATGGGAATTTTTTCCTTTGGTTCTTTACCTAGAAATTAGCTGAAGTTTTATAAATTCATGAATTTTTTTTCCCCTCAGGTATTTCCATAATTTTTATATCTGATATTTTGAGAATATTTGATTTTCATCCATTGCTTTATTTTATTGATTTTATGTATTTATTAAAGTGGTATTTACTAATGGTTATTGCATAGTAGTGCTTTTATTGAGCCTTTATCTGCCACAGGGTAGATAATGCATGATAACAATTAGTAAATGATCCCCTTAATATTTGTATGTTTTGTATTATCTGAAGGCTGTTTTGGGACAATTAATCACATTGAATTAACTACTTTAGTTATTTACCAGCCTTTTTTTCTCTTTGGCTAGGATTATGAAGAAGGTTGTGGGCAACAGGTCTGGCTGCCCCACACAAGGAGACAGAGTGGTTGAACTGATATACATTGACATCGTAGGACTCACTCAGTTCAAGAAAACACTTGGTCCTTCATGGGTTCATTATCAGTAAGTGTTACTTATGAACTTAAACACATTTTCTTGAAGAAACAAATTTTTTTCCAAAAGTTAAATTAATCTTGTGTTTTCATGCTCTACGAATATCTCCCTCGTGGGTATCAAAGCCACTTATTATGTTATGTACTAAACACTTAGAAATAAAGTATTTATTCCTATGACACTTGCAATTTTTCCTTGCAATATATATTAGGGACCAAAAATGGGTCTAGTAGGAGGGAACAGGTATTCTGTACTCCTGTGTCAGTAAGAAGGGCACCTAACCTTGGAAGCCGATACTGAAACCTAAATTACTCTAAACTAAGACACACTTGGTAAATCTAAATATTATAACACAGGGATCAGTATTCAGCCAGCACAGTCATCAGCTAAAGTTAAACAGCAGCGTTTATTTCATGTAGGTAGCAACAATGAATAAATATATGGATGGTGCCAGATGGTCACTAACTGTTTAATTTAGGCTCACTTATTCAGCAGGCCTAAACTAAATATATAAATTTTATCCATTTAGCAGCTAAATATTGCCATTGTTTTTTGGCCTGCCCTTGCACGGTCTCAGATCCGGGCTGCTTTTTATATGGATAGGATAGCATTTGGTCTTTTAGCAACTTAAAAGGCTCAATACAATCCATTTAACTTGTAAAAATATTCGGATAGGCTTGCTAGCTGCTGGTGAATGCATAATTGGTTTTGAATATCTGCCTGATAGTAGGTGACAGCAGATAAGGACTAACTGGCCATTCAGGTCTGCCAAGTTTGGGAGTTTTTTTCTGATTCTCCACCATTTGTATAGATGAGCATATAAATTTCTATACTTAAAACCAGCAACACCAGCTCGCCTCATCCTTGCTTTTAACCTATCTTTTGAATAGTGTTGATACCCTTTGTATATGTCCCAGGTATATGTAAATACTGTTAGTGCTATCATTCTTACAAATCCCATAATTCAGTGCATTGGTCCTCTTGCATGTCTTACCCCGAAGTTGTAACTCTGTTGCCAAAGCTTCTGAGGCTTGTGTGCCAATCTTCCAGCTGCCCCATGCTTTATAGCCAAAAAAAAGAAGTGGAACTGTGGGTGGGGCCAGGGCCGGAAGTGACCTGTGGGGGCGGGGCCATGACCAGATGTTTTTGCATACCCTAATTTATTCTCCATGCTGTAAACAATCTACTTAGGCTAAGCCTGCTATTTATCAGGGCTAAACTAAGCATGTAACTTACCAAATAGTGGCTAAATATTGCCATTATCTCTGGAAATATTTTTCTGTCCTGCTTTTGCTCCTCCCCTAACATGGCCCAAAATATACGGATAACATCTGGTCCTTTAGCAATTTAAACAGCCCGATATTCTGTAGACTTTTTGAAAGTACAGAGTTAGGCTAATTATATGTTTGCCATAATTATTCATTTGTTTAATAGAGCATAATCATTCAAATGGAATACTCAGATTCATCAATAAAACTCTCCCAATAACCGATGCAGAGCAGAAGTAGGATTTTTTAATTTGCAACTCAACATACAAAAAAAAGATTCCATTTAAATTCTGGTCTTGCATCAGTGACGGCACCACCAACTCCCTCCACTGCCAGCCATTGTGTGTCATAACACTAGACCCTGCAAATGGACACTCAGCACCAGCACCAAATCCAAGACCTCAACCTGTATCTACGCTACCTATGCAAAATTAGCATTGCAAATATTCTAGACTCCCAATACCATTAGACCCTCAGTGGGGAAGAGAGAACAAGCTGAACTACTATAGATTCCTACACAGAACTAACATGTTAACAGAATCCCTCACCTCGGTGGCACATGGAAAAAAAGAATAAAACTACAAATTAGAAAATATGCAGACAAAAACTGAAATGGGAAAACCCTTAGACTCTGAGCTATCTATGGAGCGCTGAAGAAAGGGAAACAGAAATGCATTGCCTCCTCTACTGAACTAGAAGAAATGCACATTTTCAAAGCTGACATTTTTGATCATTTTATTTTTCTAGTTGGGTTGGCCTTAAGTCTCTCTTCCGCTTCCCCTTATTGGTTTTCTTCTAAGTTCTTTCCAGCATATCATTTGCATTTTTTGTTTCATCCCACTCCTTTTCATCCTTTTCTTCCCTACATCTCTCTCCGACACTAATCCTTCTGTTTCATCTGTTTTTTCTCTGTTTCTTTCACCTAACTCTAGATTCACTCCATTCCTCCCTTTCCCTCCTTCAATCTTCAAAATTCCTCTTTTCACCTTCTTACCAGCTATCCATTTCCTAACCCTTCTTCCCTAGTTCTTCCATTCCCCATCTGTCTCATTCCTTTGCCATCCTCCTATGTCCTCCATGTCCTCCCTCTATATGCATCCCCTCTCCAGACTCATTTACCAGCTTCTGCTTCTGATCCCCAGTGGTGGCCTGAGTGTTTGTCACCCTAGGCAGACCCTCCGTGCCTCCCCCCCACCAAGACTGTGCCTCTGTGCGGCCCGCCATGCTACCTCCCCTTCTTCATAGAAGGGGTGGCAGCTGAACTGCTACTTCAGGATTACGTACTCACAGCCTGCCGCTCCTGCTCCCCTCCAATGTGAATTCCTCTGAGGAGCTAGGAGTGGCAGGCCCAAACTGCGTGCAGGCATTTTTAAAGCTCACCATGGTGTTGAAAGTGTCAGTTCAGCTGCTGCTTCCTTGGGGGAAGGGGGGCAGAGGCCACAGAAGGCCTCCGATTGGGGGAGGGGGCAAGCTCTGCCTTGACTCCGTCCCTAGCTCCCCCGCAGCCTTCCCCTCCTGTTCTGCCCGTGGGGGTCCTATCTTCCGCAGGCAGAAGAGAAGGAAATGGCTGAGATCGTGGCAGGCTCTTTGCCTGCAGGAGATCGGATCCCCAAGAGCAGAAGGGGAAGGCTTCTCCTCCCCCTCCCGTGACCAGACAGGAGGAGTCTGCCATGATCATAGCAGCTCTCGGCAGGCAAATGTTTAGTGGGGCCAGGACCCATGTGGCCCATCCTGTTGACGCCCTTGCCAGGGATGGGTGGTATTAGCAATGCTACTAACCAGGGTCTGCCACCCTAGGCAACACCTAGCAGATGGGCTGGCCCTGCTCATTCCCTAATGAACCCCAGCTCATTCCGTAGCACTCATCCTCTCGCCACCTCCAGGTCCTTCTTGTCTTATCTCTTATCCAGGTTTCCATTTCCACTTTCATCTCCCCCCCATTTCTACCCTCTCACCTTCTTCAAGGAAGACCTTTCCATTCCTGTGGCTTCCAGCACTTCATAACCTTCTGTCCTTTTCAGTCGCCTCCATTTACTCCCCAATCCTTCCAAGGCCCTTTAAACCTTCTCCTCTCTCCATATTTCTGCTCTTGGTCTCTCAGCTCTATTGATACCCCTCACCTAATCATCGTGCCCCCATTATCCTCCTCATCTCTGGTCAATTTCATAGTCTCCACTATTCCCTCAGGTAATTCTAAGTCCCCACTTTTCCACCCTAACTCAGTCCCTGAGTCCTCACTCACAATCCTGCCCAATACAGAGCCTTTGGTAGTCTTTCTTCAGTTTTTTCACCCAATCTTAGATTCTTAAGCCTAAGTCCCTGCTGTCCTGCATCCTCATGTCTCCAGTGCCCACCTATCTGCCGCCACCTCCTCCAATACCCAGTAACCCTTCATTTCCTCCTCCTTACCCCAGCATCTGATCGTATACCCCTCCCTTTCAACTTTCCCCTGGTTATGACTTTGCTTCTTCCCCAGTCCCCCGATATCTGTCCTCCCCTCCCTTCTCACCCCTCAGCATCTCTTCCTTTTCCCACCCTAATCCCATTGGTCCCCTTTCAGTTCAGGCTTCCCAGCCCTAAAATTAGTCCCCCACCATCAGCCCATTTCCAGTCCTGAGCTGCTTCAATACAGCACAGCTGCAGAAGCAAACGAAAATGCTTCCGCAGCTGTATTAAGCATTCATACAGCCACGGTGGCACAGAACAGAAAAAGGAGATGGGACTCCAAGGGATCTGCATTGCATCACTTCCTCCTTGCTGAAGAAGTGCTGGAACAGTGTCCCGCACAAATGATGCAACCATATCTTTTACTTTTGTAATTACTGGGAGGAGGAGTTAGTGCTGGGCTAAGGTACTTTTTATCTTGAGCAAGTGACTTCATCTTCCATTGCTTCCAAGGCAACTTCGATTGGAGGGTCTCATGGGCAGGGAAATAACTACAGAATCAATTGTAACTTTCTTTGAGTTTAGATTTGGAAAGTTGAGTATTTAGGTATTTAAATCAAAAACACAATGTAAGAAAATGACCATTTTCTCTTGTTCAATGTTTCTGAATCCAGTCCTTGGCACACATGTAGCTAGCTAAGTTTTAAAGGTATCCACAATGATCCTTTGAATGTACCTTCCATAGCCAGGGGTGTACAGTCTGGGTGGAGCACAGACAGCATTTGCAAGGACATGTTGATTATAAAATCTTTAATTTATGTTCATATTTGTGTCCTTGATACATGTTCCTTTCCATCTGCTATACAGCAGGGATAAATATCCATGCCCATTTTTATGGCGCAATCTCTCTGCCTGTTTCATAAGCGCCTGTGTCTTATAAAATAGACTTAAAATTGGTGCCTGCTTATTCTTATCCCATATGTCCTTTTTATAAAATTACCCTTGATGTGTGTGTTATATACCATTTACAGAATGAGCTTGGTGATTAGAATTATAAACTCTTAGCTAGTACTGCAATATTTGTGCATAGGAAAGTATAAAAGATTCATATATTTTACAATTTTGTTAAACTTACTGAGTGCAAAATTACTATCATAGATTAAATAATGCATGGCATTGGTTTCTTTTTTTTTGTTAAGGTGTATGTTAAGAGTACTGGATTCATTTGGTACAGAACCTGAATTCAACCATGCCCATTACGCACAGTCTAAAGGTCACAAGACACCATGGGGAAAATGGAACCTCAATCCTCAACAGTTTTACACAATGTTTCGTAAGTAACCCAGTTTCATGTGTAGACACTTTTCATAAGTTGCATAAAAGTAGTCCTTTTCTTGTGAAATATCTGTGAGAAATTTAAATCTTTCACAGGGTCATTGCATCATTGGAATTGAGCTTCCAGTGGGATAAGGGCCTCATTGTGCCTGTTTTGGAAACATTGGGCTTTAAAATAATGTATGCCATTCATAAATGTATTACTTTCACTTAAATCTATGTGCCTGTGACACATTTGCCAGGTAAAATGTGAATTGGGCCAGAACATGGTGCCAGTAAATATGCATTAACTTTTCATGTCACAGAGGACGTAGAATTCTTTGGGCAGCTTCTGATATAAGTCTGCAGGAATCTAATTTACCTGCTGAGTCTGTTTTTAAGCTGCATCCACATTAAGATTATTTTTGTGTTTCAAATGAGTGAACAACCTTTCTTAGGATGAAGGGGTGGAATTCAGTTTTCTTTGTTTTAATTTTTTTATTTATCAAATATTAATGAATAATACATCCAAGTATTCTCATTGAATGAAAAAGAAAATGGCCATCAAGGATAAGTAAGGTACAGCATGAAGAAACAACAAAAGCCATTTACAATATTAGTCCACAAGTGAGGAAATATTGAGGGAGTACCAGGAAATACAAAACAGAAGGTAAATAATGCAGCTTTCTTTTAAGGCGTGTTTTTGCTATAGTAGCACCTATTGTCAGGCTGCAGCCAGCCAACTACATTTCTGTTTCTATGCATCAGTTTATGCATGTGCAAAGAAAGAAATGCCTAAACCCCATCCCCCTCAAACAAGCCAGGGGAATGAAGAGCCAGTGGGAGTCCTGATCCTGCTGGTATGAAGAGCAGGGCTGCAGCGTGGCTACCATAGAGAAGCAGCTCCTCTTCCTTTCCTATCCCTGACTTCCTTTTCCCCCACCCCGAGATGTCCAGCATTTCTCAGTGGTGGTCAGCATTAACCTCCCAATATGCTCCCTTAACCTCCCGCTGGAACTATACCCTCCACCTCCTCCAGAGCCATACTGTACCTAAAATTAAATCTCCAGGAACAAGCAGGAATGTAGTCTTCACATACGGCTATCGTCGGTACCGACGGAGCCTACGCGGGAACGCTCCCCAGCATCCAATAGTAAAGCTTTTGGGAGCATCCCACAGCGCCTGCTTGCTGCCTTCCCGCCTTTCCCAACTGTCCCTCTCCAGTTCTTCGTTTTCCGCAGAGCCGACAGGTCACACATCTTGTCACTGCAGAAAAAATTCCCTTCTTATTCTTCTTTTTTTTGGTCGCGTCTGCCTTTCCTGAACGCTATACCAATACCGCCGGTTCTTCTTTTCTTTAAAAAAAAAAAAAAAAAAGAAAAGAAAGAAACTTTGTTTCTGGAGACTTTTCCAGTAATTTTCTCCTCAGGTACCACGCGCCATTTTGGGCACTAGGCCCAAGTTTTTCCCTCAGATTGGAAAAACCCGCTTCGGGTTTTAAAAAGTGTTCTAAGTGTGGCGGTACCATCTCCGTCACCGACACCCATGAGTGGTGCCTCAAATGTTTAGGTCCTGACCACTCTATTTCAGAGTGTGTTGCCTGTGGGATGATGTCGAAAAGAGGCCGGCAAACCGAGCTGCTAAACTTAGCACCCTTTTTCCCTCCGATGCAGCCTCCGTGGCATCGACATCTTCCAGGGCTTCATCTTCCTCCCATGGATCTCAGGTAACTAAACATAAATTTAGCCGGTCCTCAAAGGGTAGATCTCCTTTTAAACATCGAGATGCCTCTGGCGTTGCCCTTGAGGGACTTTCACTGGCAAAATTGCCCGGGGGGGAGGCTTCGGCTTCCAAAGCACTAACGGGGCTCCAGGATGTTCTCAAGGCTTCAACCTCGACAGAACTACTGGTGCCATGCTCTGGCGTTCGGCCACTGCATTCGGCACTGGCACCCAAGCATCAGCAGCGTCGATAGACCAGAGATTCTTGGCTATTGAACGCAGTCTGGTGGCTCTTCTCACCGCCTCGATGCCCCTGAAACCGCTTCAGACAATTCAACCGGTACGGGCACCGACTGCATCGACATCGGCAGGTATTCTACCGGGACCGAGTCATGCGTCTCTATCCGGCATTGACAAGTCCGTACCAGACTACCCCGATGCTGACTTCGATCGGTACCGGTACCGTGCCTTGCACAATCACCCGGATCGGAGATACTTTGAATCCTCGGATGAATCTGAAGACTCCGAAAGCTCTGCCGATACCAGAGTACTTCTTCCTGAGGATTCCTCTTCTCCTCAGCGTAGGATGTCTCCACCAGAGGATATGTCCTTTCAGGATTTTATCCGAGATGTGGCCCGAGGTCTTTCCATCACAATGGCTCCTAAAAAAGAGCCTTGGGCAAAGAAATTAGAAATTCTACAGTACCCTAAAGCTCCCAAAGAGGCAGCTACCTTACCTATTCATGAGATCTTGCATGATCTTATGTTAAGGATGTGGGAAACCCCTCTGACCACATCTCCTCACTCTCGAAGACTCAACACCATGTATCGAGTTCCTCCTTGTCCTGGGTTTCAGAAGACTCAATTACCACACCATTCCATGGTGGTGGAATCAGCCATGAGATGGATAAAGAGTGCAAAAAGGCATACATCTAATCCTCCAGGACATGTTTAGGACTCTTGATGCCTTTGGACGTCGATCCTTCCAGGCTTCCATGCTTTCTGCTAGGATCAGTTCCTATATGTGGAATATGGGAATGTTCCTTAAAGAGTTCACAGGAGATTAGAGCTTATGAGCCCTCTCCTTCCTGATGAAGGGGACTCAAGCAAAGATACTTCCAGTAGGAGGCTGGCTTCAGGACTTTTACTTCACTTGGGTCCAAATAATGACCGACCAGTGGGTACTGGAAGTTGTTAGAGGTTATGCCCTAGAGCTGACCAGGCCAGCCCCCCTCCGACACTTTTATGTTGTCGCCTTGCAAAGCTCAGATCAAGGCTCATGCGGTGGCAGAAACCCTGGAAAGGCTAGTACAGCTATAGGCGGTGGTCAAAGTACCACCCAATCAGTTAAAGCAGGCCGATACTCCATTTACTTCATAGTACCCAAAAAGGAAGGGTCTTTTGCTCCATATTGGATCTCAAACAGGTAAATCAAGCTCTATGTGTGCCACACTTCCATATGGAGATGTTGCGATCAGTCATAGTGACAGTGAGGCAAGTGGAGTACTTGACATTCCTAGATCTAACCAAAGCTTACTTGCATATTCTCATTCGACCAGACTATCAAAATTGCCTTTGTTTTGCAGTACCCAGGGGGCATTTCCAGTTCCGGGCCTTGCTTTTTGAGCTGGCCATGGCTTCATGGACCATTACAAAAGTGATTTTGCGGCACTCCATCAGGAGGGGATTTTGGTGCATCTCTACCTGGATAATTGATTAATCAGAGGGAAAGACTAAACGCTACCGGTCGAGTAATCATTTTTTCCAGGAGTTAGGTTGGGTCATCAACTTCAACAAGAGTAATATGATGCCGACCCAAGATTTGATTTATTTGGGAGCACGCTTCGAGACACAGGTGAGTTGAGTGTTCCTTCAGAAAGGGCCAAGGAACTGTAATCTTAGATCCAAAAGTTCTTTTGAATGTGCGGTCTGTCGGGTTGGCATTGCCTACAGATTCTGGGCTCCATGGTGGTGATCTTGGATCTAGTACCCTGGGCCCAGGCTCATATGAGGCCTCTTCAGAGGTCCCTGCTCTCTCGATAGTCACTGCAGAGGCACCATCTCTTGAGAAGTCTTCCTTGTCCTCAGTCAGCCAGATGGAACTTGCAATGGTGGCTCGATCTGGCAAAGGGGATTTCTTTGGAACCACCAGAGTGGATAGTGGTGACCACCAATGCCAGCCTTTCAGGATGGGGAGCACATTGTCTCTCTCAGGTAGCACAGGGTCAATAGTCTTGCGAGGAGAGCTCTTGATCCATCAACAGGTTGGAGATGTGTGCAGTTTTTCTGCCTCTCAAGGCCTTCCATCCCCGAATCTGGGGCAAAGCAGTGTGACGTTCTTTGACAGCATGTCCATGGTAGTTTATATCAGTCGCCAGGGCAGCACAGGCAGTCCTATTACTGGTGAGTGAGATTACTCCTCTACTTCACTGGGAAGAAACAAATCTACTGTTGCTGTCAGTGGCTCACGCCGTAGGAAAAAACCCATAAAGGCCGACTTCCTCAGTTGTCAGCAACTGGATCCTGGTAAGTGGGCGCTGGAGGATTCGGTTTTTCCGGGAATAGTGAGGTGCTGGAGGCTACCAGTACTGGACCTGATGGCATTAACGGCCAATGCCAAGGATGAGTGATTTTTTAGTCACAGGAAAGAGATAACATCTGAGGATCTCAATGCACTAACTCAATAGTGGCCAAACAAAGGTCTTCTCTGTGTTTCCTCCCTGGGTCTTGATCAGTCGAGTAGTTAGGAGCATAGGATTACATCAGGGGCTGGTAGACCTAATTGCTCCAGATTGACCTCGGAGGCTGTGCTATGCAGATCTACAGTAGTCAGGCTGATGGTGGGCAGCCCATGGCGGTTGCCACTGAGGAAGATCTTCTGAATCAAGGGCCGATTCTAATGCTGAAAGTCACTCTATTCTTGCTTATGGCCTGGCTATTGAGAGGGCTAAGTTGAGAAAGAAAGGATATTTGACTGCGGTTATAACTACTTTGCTCCAGGCTCGTAAGCATTCACCTTCCTTGTTGTTTATACGCATCTGGCATATTTTTGAGAGTTTGTGCAGAGAACGGGGTCTTCGGGCTCTGTCAGCATCTCTATCAGATATATTGGCCTTTTTGGAGACTGGTTTGGATAAAGGGCTCATCCTCAATTCGCTGCGAGTGCAGGTGGCAACATTAACATTTTATCGCAGTAAGATCTAAGGTTATTCTCTTGCTTCTCATCTGGATGTCTCCTGCTATCTCAGGGTGGTTAAGCAGCTTTGCCCGCCTAGACATTCTGTAGTTCCACCATAGGATTTGAATCTGGTTCTCTTAGCTCTTACAGCTTCCCCTTTTCGAGCTGTTGGTTCAATCATCCATTAAAGATCTTACGTTGACGGTGGTTTTCCTAGTGGCCAGTTGCTTAGCTCAGCATATTTTAGATCTACAGGCACTTTCTTGTAGAGAACCCTTCCTGTTAATTTCCAAGGAAAAAGGTGGTTTTATGGCTGGTTCCTTTCTTTTTGCCTAAGGTGATGTCGCCGTTCCATCTCAATCAATGAGTGACTCTGTTTTTCCTAGCTCTGACGCTTCTGCTGAGGATTCTCAGTTGCATCTGTTGGCTATCCGCAGAATCCTTCAACGCTATCATAAGCATACTGAGTTTTTCAGAAAAATTAGATCTGCTTTTTGGGGCTTCTAAAGCTTCTATTGCCAGGTGGATTAAAGAGACGATAGTGTCACCATATCTGCTCAAGTGCAGGTCTGTTTCAGTCAGCTTACATGCTCATTCGACCAGGGCTCAAGCAGCAATCCTGGGCAGAATTTGATCTTGTTTTGCCTCTTGACAAATGCAAGGTGGCTACATTTTCCACCCTTAATACATTTGTCTACCACTACCGTTTAGACATTCAGGCGAGATCTGACACTTGGTTCAGGGCATGAGTGCTTCAGGCTGGGCTTGCAGGCCCCACAGCATTTCCATTCCATGCATCTGGACTGGACTGGAGACATTCAGTGAAAGAAAATTAGCAGATAAAGTCTTAATTTCATCCCTCCAGTCCAGAACCCACCTTTTTATCAGGTATTTTCTTCCTCTTTCTGTGATTTCTTGTATTTCATAAAGGCTTCCCTATTTTTCTTCACCTTTTCAGCTACTTCTTTTGAGAACCATAGCGGCCTCCTTTTCCTAACAAAAAGGTTTGTTGCCCTTAAAATATCCCCTTTCAGTTTTGCCCACTGTTTTTCTACATCTCTCCCAGCTGTTCCCATCCCACTAACAACTCTTTGAGGTATTGTCCCATCTTGGCAAAGTTAGTTTCCTAAAGTCTAAGACCCTCACTTTTCATCAGCCCTAGTCCTAATACTGAACCATACCAACTGGTGATCACTGGATGCGAGGTGATGTCCTACTGTAGCATCAGAAACTCTTTGCCTGTCCTCTAGAAAAATGCCACTACCAGTTTTCCCCACTTCTATCCTTTCATTGTGCACAGTGTCCCAAGCACATCTACACCCCCAATCTGTCTTTGCCCCCCCCCCCCACCCAGCAGCAATGTCTTATCCATTCCCTTTCCCTGAACATTCACAGCAGCTTCTCATTCTCCGTCCCTTACTTCCCACACTGCCTCCCTCTTCCCTGCTACCTGCCACTCTGTCTCCCCTCCTGCCCCAACTCTTTGTTCCCTCATCAGTCCTTTTTCCCATTCACTTCATGCCCAGTAACTTCCTCTTCTCTCTCTCCAGGGCTGGCCCTATACTTGGTTCAAGGTGTTGGTGCCCTAGACAGACCTTAAGTCTTACACCCCTTGTCTGTCAAAATCAGTTTTGCTTTGAATGCCCTGATCTTTGCTGCCCCCCAAGAAGTTGGTACCCTAGGTGACTGCCTAGTTTGCCTAGTGATTGGACCCAGCCCTGCCTCTCCCCCTCCTCTCGCTTCCTGTCTGCCTGTCAAACCCTTACTTCCCTGTTTCCTTCCTGCTCTTACCTCTACCACTGCTCAGCACCAATATCCCCTGCCAACATTATCTGATTGCTTTCTGTTTATCCCATGCCTTCCTCCTTTTCTCAGCCATGTTACTATCTCTTTTCCTTCAGGATGGGGGAGCAAAGTTTTGTGGCAGCAGGGGAAAAACTGGCAACTTCAGTCCCTTTGCTTTGTCCCCGCTGAGGGTCACAGGGAAAGAATCCAGACAACAGCAGCGGAAACCCAGCAGATTAAATCCTGAGGCGGGCCAGAGTCTAATGGCAGAAGCCACAGCAGTGGTAAATGTAGAGCAGTGAGAAAGATGCATGGCAGAGAAGGTGCAAAACACGCTTCTGCTGGAGTTTGGCAAACAAAAATCTAATTTCTGTATCAAAAGGTCTGAATTATGCAAAATTCTGCATGTTTTGTTTTGTCAAAATAACAAAGCATAAGGACTCGATTATTGAAAGACTAATGCAGTTAGCAGGCCTGTGTTAATCCCCTTGCCCAGGATATTCAACGACACTAATATGGTGCCGCTAAATATCTGCAGGTGCCACCGCTGTAAGCCCTGATGCTAACTGGTTAGTATCGAGGCATTCTGGGAATGGCGCCTGGCAATAACTGAGCAGCGGCAATATTGAGCTGCTGCCTAGTTATTGCAACACAGAGAAAGTCGGGAACAGTAAAGGCTGGCCTGTGCTTCATCGCTGAAGCTAACCGGTCAGCGGCTGACCATTGCCACTGCCCTGCTAGCTTCACGGCAATCGGGGAAACCCAGAATCTCCAGGAACAAGCAGGAATAAGTCCTCACTTATGGGTACGTCGGAACCGACGGAGCCTGCGCGGGAAAGCTCCCCAGCTTCCCAGAAAGGAAGCTTTTGGGGCCTCCCACTGCACATGCGCGCTGCCTTCCCGCCTTCCTGACCAGCTCTCCTCAGTTTCTCTTTTTCCGCAGAGCCAGCAGGTCGTGTTCCTGTCACCGCTGAAGAAATTATTCTTTTAGTTTGTTTCTTTAGACCGCGTACCTGCCTTCCCCATACCGAAACCGGTACCGCCGGTCTCTCTTTTCTTTTCTTTAAAAAAAAATAAAAAAATCTTTATCTTGCACAACTTGGTGACTTCGGTTAGGCCTCAGGCCTACACAAATTCTCCTCATGGAGAAACCAGCCCCTGGTTTTAAGAAGTGTACCAAGTGTAGTGCTGTTATTTCTGTCACAGACACCCATGAATGGTGTCTTAAATGTTTGGGACCTGACCACTCCATTCCGGACTGCCCATCCTGCTCCCAGATGTCTAAACGTGGTTTGCAGAACCGGGCCAACAAATTCCATGTGCTGTTTGCTTCAGATAATCCAGCATCACAGTCATCCAGGTCTTCCTCTCCGGATGGATCTCAGGTAACCAAACCTTCTTCGGGCAGGTCCTCAAAGAGCAAATCTCCTTCAAAGCATCTAGAGGCTCTCACTTTTGAATCTGAGGATCCTGCCCCAGCCAAACAACCCCGGCGGGAAGCTCTGGCTTCCAAAGCACCATCTATGGGGTTACAGGTTGACATCGATGGCACGGCCTCGACTGATCTCCTGTTAGACTGCTCTGGGGTACCGGCCCATACCGGTACCGACATCCAGGCAGCAGTGGCGTCTATGAGCAATACTGTTCAGACCATGCAGCAGGCCATGCTGGCTTTTATTAAAGCTGCGACGCCCTCGGTACCGCGTTCAGCGGTACCGGGTCCGGTTCCGGTATTGTCTCCCATACCGGAACCGAGACCATCGACTTCCAAACGCAGATCGGTTCCGCATGCCGGATCCGGGTTTTCACCCGATACCGATCCCATACCCGGTACGCCCGATGTCGATACCGATCGGTATGCGTATCGTGTTGGAAGCAAATAGAGAATACTCTGATTCTTCTGAGGATTTTGACTCCTCTGAGGACTCTGATGAGCTGTCTCTAGTTCTTCATGAGGACCCTTCTTCCCCAAAGAGGAGAATGTCTCCACCAGAGGATTTGTCCTTTCAAGACTTCATTATAGAACTAGCTAAAGGACTTTCTATTACCACATCCTCTGAAAAAGAACCTAGGTCAAAGAAATTGGATATTTTAGGATACCCTAAGGTTCCTAAAGAGGCAGTCACCCTGCCTATCCATGAAATCCTTCAAGAACACTTGATGGACTTATGGGAGGCTCCTCTAACGTTGTCTCCTTACTCTCGTAGGTTGGACACCATGTACCGGGTCCCTCCTTCTCCTGGGTTTCAAAAGGCTCAGCTGCCTCACCATTCCATTGTGGTGAAGTCTGCGCTTAAAAAGATTAAGAGCACCAAAAGGCACTCTTCTACCCCTCCAGGGCGAGAATGTAAGACCCTAGACTCTTTTGGTAGGAAAATTTTCCAGGCTAGTATGCTTATAGCCAGGATTAATTCTTACAGTCTGTATATGGGCATGTTTCTCAGTGAACTTGCCCTAAAGGTACGGCATTTTGCCTCCTTTATCCCTGAGGATAGAAAGGAGGAGTTCATTTCTATAGTAAAACAGCTTCTAGATGTTTCTAAGTTCTCCAACAGAGCAGCCTTTGATTCCTTTGAAGGTGCCGGTAGAGCTTCGGGCATTGCCATTGCAGCCCGACGACGTGCTTGGCTCCAGGCCTCTGATCTAGAACCCTGGGTCCTGGATGGCTTATGGAATCTGCCCTGTACAGGTGAGAACTTATTTGGTAAAGATTGGCAAATTAAAGCCACTCAAATGGATGCAGAAAATGCTACCTTGGATAGACTTTCTAAGTCTACCTCTACTCCTGCCAAGAAAAAGTCTTTCAAGAGGCCTTACTACAAGAAGGCCAGATTTTCCACGAATACTGGCCAACAATCTTCTCAGCCTCGCTTTGCTGCTAAACGTCAGCAACCTAAACAGGCAAGGTCAAAGCCTGCAGCGTCTGCCACTCCTCAGCAGGCTCAACCCCCTCAGGGGTTTTGACTTGCCCCTAGAGAACTTAACATTTCTGGCTCTAGAACAACCAGAGCCCCTCACCATTCCCGGAAGATTAGCTCACTTTGCTCCCAGATGGGGGCAAATTACATCAGAGCACTGGACCCTCTCTATCATCAGAGAGGGCTACAAACTTCATTTTTCCAACCTTCCTCCACATACCATGGTGAGGCACTTCAATTCTCCCCCATCTCTCCTGGACCTGTTGGGTCAGGAAATCTCTTCTCTCCTTGCCCAAGGGGCAATAGAAGAGGTTCCTCTTCTTCAACAAGGGACAGGATTCTACTCCCCTTATTTTCTCATACCAAAGAAGACAGGGGGATTCAGACCTATCCTAGATCTGAGAGAATTGAACAAATTTCTGTACAAGGAGAAATTCAAAATGCTTTCTCTAGGCATTCTCCTTCCATACCTTCAGAGTCAGGATTGGCTTTGTTCTCTAGATCTCAAGGATGCGTACACACATATACTCATCCATCCATCCCACAGAAAATATCTAAGATTTCTGTTTCAGGGAAAACATTTCCAGTACAGAGTACTCCCCTTCGGTCTAGCCTCTGCTCCAAGAGTGTTCACCAAATGCATGGCAGTGGTGGCTGCATTTCTAAGAGGTCTGGGGATTTTTGTATTCCCATATCTGGACGACTGGCTCATCCGAGCTCCGTCTCAGTCAGAGGCCCAGATTTCCCTGGACCGCACAAGGCACATTCTGCAGTATCTGGGACTGGTGGTAAACCTTCCCAAGTCTCAACTTACCCCTACTCAGTCTCTGGAATTCATAGGGGCCCAGTTGGACACCACCACTGCAAGGGCCTACCTCCCTCAAGTCCGGGGCCAACGTCTGATGTGCTTGGCCTCCCAAGCTCAGTCCAGCAGTCACTTGACAGCCAGAGAAATGCTACGACTTCTGGGCCACATGGCCTCCACGGTACACGTGGTGCCCTACGCTCGTCTTCATATGAGAACAGCTCAATGGACCTTGGCCACCCAGTGGACTCAAGCATCAGGAGCGCTCTCCGACCAAATACTCACCTCAAAGCGTCTGTTTTGGTCCCTCCAATGGTGGATGTCCACCAAGAATCTGTTGTTGGGGACCCCCTTTCAACCTTTGTTGCCCCAAGCAACCCTCACAACAGATGCCTCCCAAACAGGGTGGGGAGCCCATCTTCAACACCTCTCCACTCAGGGTACTTGGTCTCCGCAAGAGACCACCCTTCACATCAACCTCCTGGAACTGCGAGCAATCTTCTTTGCCCTCAAAGTCTTCCATACCCTCCTAGTCAACCTGACCGTCCTAGTCCAGACAGACAATCAGGTGGCCATGTTCTACATAAACAAACAAGGAGGGACAGGCTCTCTGTCGCTTTGCAACGAAGCTCTCAGATTATGGGCCTTCACCAGAGAGCATCAAATTCATCTTCTGGCAGTCTATCTTCCAGGGGTTCAAAACTCTCGGGCAGACAGACTCAGTCGAGTTCTGCTTCCACACGAATGGTCCCTACATATGGACCAGATACGCAGAATCTTTCAGGAATGGGGAACCCCGGACATAGACCTCTTTGCAAGTCCGTGGAATGCCAAACTTCCCCGGTTCTGTTCCAGGAATCCGTGTCAGGGAGCTCAGGCCAACGACGCCTTTCTCCTGCATTGGGGTCAGGAATTCCTATATGCCTTTCCACCCATTCCTTTGATTCCCAAGACTCTGTTCAAACTCCAGAGAGATCACGGATCGATGATCCTCATAGCTCCACGCTGGCCACGCCAAGTGTGGTTCCCTCTACTTCTGCATCTCTCCCAGGGACCCTCTCTGGACCTGGGAGCTGCGCCAGACCTTCTGTCTCAGGAGGAGGGGACTTTGTGGCACCCAAACCCCAAGTCCCTACACCTCAGAGCTTGGTTACTGAAGGCCTAAGCCTTCATGACTTCAATCTTTCTCAACCAGTGAAAGATATCCTTCATGCCTCTAGGAAACCCTCCACGAGGCGTTCCTATGCTTTCAAATGGAAACGCTTTTCCATTTGGTGTGCTCAACAGGGTCTTGACCCTCTAGCACTTCCTTTGAATTCTCTACTAGACTATCTCCTGCATCTTTCTAATGCAGGCCTTAAGACGAATTCAGTAAGAGTCCATTTGAGTGCTATTGCAGCATCCTTAAAACCTATAAATGGACAACCTATCTCCTCTCATCCGCTTGTTGCAAGGTTCATGAGAGGCCTGACTCTAACTAAGCCTCCCATCCGACCTCCTCCGGTAGCATGGGACTTGAACCTAGTTCTGGGTCAGCTTATGAAGCCACCTTTTGAACCGTTGGTTTCTACCTCCTTGAAATTTCTTTCCTGGAAGGTCCTTTTCCTTATTGCAGTCACTTCGGCTCGCCGCATCAGCGAACTACAGGCCTTAGTGGCTCATCCACCTTATACCAGGTTTCATCATGATAAGATGGTCCTTAGGACGAATCCCCACTTTATGCCCAAAGTGGTATCGCCTTTTCATCTTAATCAAGAGGTATATCTACCTGTATTTTTTCCAGCTCCTCATGCATCCAGTGCAGAGAGGAACCTTCATACTTTAGATTGTAAAAGAGCTCTTGCCTTTTACCTCAACAGGACTCAGCCACATCGAAAGTCTTCCCAGCTTTTCGTGGCTTTTGATCCTTCTGACTTGGGACTTCCAGTCTCCAAACGTACACTTTCCAATTGGATTGCTCAGTGTATTTCCTTTGCTTACCAGAGTAAAAATATTTCTCTGGAAGGCCATGTCACAGCTCACAATGTGAGAGCCATGGCCACTTCTATGGCTCATCTTCACTCTGTATCCATAGATCAGATCTGTCGAGCCGCCACATGGGCCTCGGTTCATACCTTCACAGCCCATTACTGCTTGGACAAGGACTCCCGCCGGGATGCCTTGTTTGGTCAGGCTGTCCTCAAACACCTGTTCCATACTTGAACAACTCCTGCCCACCTTCCCAGGATGGATGCCTGAGATCCATACGAAGATGGCGAACCCTTGGAAGGGGATCTCCCAGGCATCTTAGCTAGGGAGTCCCCATAAGTGAGGACTTATTCCTGCTTGTTCCTGGAGATAGCACAGTTACTTACCTGTAACAGGTGATCTCTGGGAACAGCAGGAATTAGTCCTCACAACCCACCCACCTCCCCTAGGAGTTGTATCTTCTATCTATCTTCCTTTCCTCTCTCTATTGTCTCAGCTATAAACTCGAACTGAGGAGAGCTGGTCAGGAAGGCGGGAAGGCAGCGCGCATGTGCAGTGGGAGGCCCCAAAAGCTTCCTTTCTGGGAAGCTGGGGAGCTTTCCCGCGCAGGCTCCGTCGGTTCCGACGTACCCATAAGTGAGGACTAATTCCTGCTGTTCCCAGAGATCACCTGTTACAGGTAAGTAACTGTGCTTTCAATGCTGAGACCCGGATATAGCCCCAGCATTAAATATATCGGGCTAATGTTCAGCGATGGCAGCTAGCCACAGCCCAGTTATTGCAAAGCAGCAAAGGTTAGGCACATTTAAAGGGAGGCTTAACTTTCACCGCAGGAGCTAACCAGGCAGCAGCTGAATATTGCCCCTGCCCGGTTAGTGTCTTTCCTATAAAACCAACCCAGATATTCAATGCCGGTGGCTGGATATGAATATCTGGGTTTTAAGTTTCAGTGGCGACAGCTGGTCGCTAAACCAGGTTAACCGCTGCCGCTGAATATGCCCCCGTTCATCTCTATCCTGTCTTGCTTCCAAAATGTACACAGAGCTACCTTCTCATTAGCTGTATCCTAACCATAACCTCTGCGGCTAGTTACACTTGAAACAAGCAGGTCAAGCTCACTCGCACAGAGGGGGAGCATTGGAGAGCTTTAGAGGTCCACACTCTGGGAAAAACACCCAGATACTTTAGCTATACTTCTGGCTTCCAGACATACATAGTCCTGACAAAATCCAGACAATTGGCAATCCTAGTATCCTGAGTACATCTGACAGACTTCCCTAAACATCTGGGTCCTAGGCATGTGCCTCGTTTTGTCTATGCTGTAATGTGGCCCTGGGGAGGAGTGTTCGTTCGCATTGGAGAGAGGGAGGCTCTGAGTCAATGCTGGGGAGGAGAGAGGAGACGGGAATAAAGTTTGTCCTTAAGACTGAGGCCCAGAGGAGGCTATATGCTATGGCCGAGAGAGAATTGCCTAACTTCCCCTAGTATCTTTCCCATGCAAAGTCCAACAGATTATACTTAAGCTCAAAATGAATTATTTTGGAGATTATACTATTATTCGATATGTTCTGTAACTGGATCCCAAGTTATATGATCCACACATTCCCTGCCCAATTTGCGTTGCTCCCAGTCCACCTTACTATTTTTAGTATTAAGCTTGAACTTTCTCATAAGCACTTCTGTGCATCTGCTTTCACCTTATCACATTTGAACCTTGAAATATTCAGATTTTGAACTGTTAGGCCATATTTCTCCTAGTATGAAGGAGTTAAAAAGATGTCAACTTTAGTGACTTCTGTAGTATTCAGCTGTAAAATATATGCTCCGCTCTAGTCATTTTAAGATAGCTTTGAGGTCTCATTTGTTCTGTTAGCTTAACTTTATTTTATTTGCTTCTAGTATTGTATGTTATTTCTGATTTCATTTTTGTACTAGTGACTGTTGGCCTGGAAATAATGCCTTTCCATTATCTAATTTTTTTGTTGGTGTTTCTTCTAAACTAGAAGCTTCCAGCACACTCAAGATCTTTTTCATTTCCATTATTTTTTAAGGTGACATCTCTTAATATTTCATGATATTTACATACCAATTACATGACTCAGTTCAGCTGTTGTGAAATTCTGGCTTCCTCCAGATTTGTTTTCAAACAAAAATATGTAGGAAAAAGATGTGAGGATAAATTTGACTTTGGACTTATATCATTTGGTGCCTAGTTTTGTCTTTTAACTGAATGTATGTCTTATAGAATAAATGAAAGCACTGGATACATTGCCAGACATTTTTAAATGCTTTTTGTTTAGCATATAAAAATATCTTTTATTATGACTGCAGTGACATCTACAATGTATTATGTAGTAAGCAGAGTTTTGAGCTCTACAGCAGTATGTTTCTTTTCACTGTATTAATTGGTTAGAACATAAGCATATGATAAGCATTCTGTCGCAAGAGCATTGCTCTGTCGATTGGCTTAGTTTGTATAGTTCCATTTCAAGTATTCTCGACCTGCTCTCCTCCCCACCCACCCAAGAAACCTCCCTCTCCCCCAGCAAACTAAACTAGTGATACCAGTTTTAGAGCTGCCACTGGGGCATTGAATAGGGTTGGATTTAAGATTTTGGTGCCCATAGGCAAGACCAGATGACAGATCCGGAGATCAGGGGTGGGTGGAGGGGTGGTCAGTGATCCCAAGGATTGGAGAGGAACAGAGGAAGACCATAATGTCACAGTGGCACTCCTTTGAAGCAGCACACATGGTGCTAAAGTAAGTAGAAGCAGGCTCCGTTGTTGTGGGTATTTGGTGCCTTCAAAATGTTTTGTCCTAGGAGGTTGTCTATGCCTAAATTCATACCCGGCCTTGAAGACAATTCATTAGCCTACTTGTACCTTTATGGAAGCATCCACTCAGTAGTAATGTTGTTTACTTTGAATTCCTACTGCATACAAAAATAGCCTAGGATTATAGTTAGGGCTCCTATTAAGTGTTGATAAACTGTGAGCCAATATTCAGACTCCCCTATATGGTTAGCAGGACCTGCTGTGGGGGCCATCCCTTGATTTTAAGTGGCATTATCTGGATAATACTGCTAAAAGTCATTGCAGACTGTCCCAGCACTATAGAGATAGAGATAGCTCTAGGGCAGTCTGAGGGCAGACTGAAGGTGGTCTCCAGAGTTATCTAGTGAGTGGCGATATTCATATCGCTAACCTGTCCAAAGTTGGTCTAGTTAGCTATCTGGCTAGCAGTGTTTAATATCGCTGATATCTGAATAGCAGTGGCAGTCTGTGATGAATCTGGATACTCTGTGCCAGCGACTATCTGGATTTACTTTAGCCATCTTGGTCAGCATTCAAAAAGAAAAGTCAACTGTCCCGGCTGAATATCGACTTCCATAATTTTGTGTTTATTTTCCAGCTAATTAGTGGCTCTTTGAGAGTATTAAAAAAAATCTGTGTGTATTGCTGTTTTTGCAATACAGATACCATTGCTGAGTATCTTTTTTTTTTTTCTTTTTCAGACGAATCAAATGCATATGTTTCTACAGCTGACGAGTGCTTTTTTAAAATTGTTTGTTAATGTAAACTGTCTAGAATCTTTGGTAGGTGGGTTAGAAATTAATAAACAAAATTGAAAATAAGTGAGCTTGGGAAAAGCCCAAAAAGAGTGAATAATTCAAAACAAGCCGGGGAGGTGTGAAATAGTGCTAGAGAATTTTTTGTGTGTGTTTATTGCGAAATGCCCCGTTAACTTTTAAGCAATGGAGCTATTATGATTTTTAGGTTTTAACTAATAAAAACTAAATTCTAAATATCTCCAGGAACAAGCAGGAATGTAGTCTTCACATATGGGTATTGTCGGTACCGACGGAGCCTGCGCGGGAATGCTCCCCAGCTTCCAATAGGAACGCTTTTGGGAGCATCCCTCAGCAGATGCGCGCTGCCTTTCCCGCCTTTCCAACTGTACCTCTTCAGTTCTTCGTTTTCCGCGGAGCCGACAGGATCCATACCCTGTCACCGCAGAAAATTCCGTCTTTAAAATTCTTTTCTTGTGGTCGCGTTTGCCTGCCGCACGACGATTACCGGTACCGCCGGTTCTTTTCTTTTCTTTAAAAAAAAACAAACAAAAAACATATACTTTGAACTGTTTCTCTTCAGAAACTTTTCTTTTTTGGTGCTAGGTGCCATTTTGGGCACTAGGCCCCATATTCTTAAAACTACCAAAAGGGACAAACTAGACAGCAAAAGAAGCCAAAAGGCCCGAGAGCCCAACCAGCTCTGCAGGGTCAGCCTGCTCAAGGGCTTTGACTCCTTTCTAGAGAGGTTAGCCTTTCTGCCTCCAGATTCATCCCTCCTGATAGAAATACTATTCTTTGGTAAAGGGTATAATGGTAGTTGCACTCCCCTGCTAGAATCTCCAGAGTAATGGAGATTTGAAAAGAACTTTGAAGAGAGCTCAAGGTTTGTTGACAGTAGTAGGGTGGTAGTATCTTCCCACTGTTTGGGTTCAGTTTCTCCTGGACTCAGGTTGTTAGCAGCTGCATGCCATAGCAGGAAGCAGAACACCCATAGAAATGTACACTAAAATAACAAGCCAAAGATATGTACAAAGATGCAAAGCAGGAGGAGGATGAAGTATGGCCCAGAAGAAATCAAAGCACACTGGTTGCAGAGCCATACAGCAAGAAGGGTGGCATAAACCACTCATATCAACAAAGGAGGGGTGAAGGGCAGCAGCAAGGCAAGCCATGAGAGCAGTGCCAACAGAATGATACAGGCAGCATCGACAGAGAGGCAAAGGGAAAGGAGGACCCCCCCCCCTTTTTTTTTTTTAATTTCATTTATTTTATTTCCTTTTTAGTTTTGCCATGTGGGCCTAAATGGATTTATTGGAAATGTGATAGTCTGCAGAGTGGCTCTGAAGGTAGGAGTGGGATTTGTGACTGCTACAATAGAAATGTGGTTTGGATCTCAAGAGCAGGACTGGCAGTAAAGGAGCAGACCATGACAAATGGCAAGATAGTGAGACTCGCCCAAGCAGCATAGGGAGCTGGTTTTTTTTTGTTCGTTTTTGTTTTATTTCCCCTCTGTTTGTTTTAGATTTTGCTGTATCGGTATTTCTTGCTTTTTCTTAAGTTTGTTTGCATGGGGGGGAGGCTGAAGGGTAGTCACTAGAAATGGGCACCATCCAAGACAGACCTCTGCACAAACTGTCAAAAACATAGCTAGAAGCTGGAGGCAAAGTGTGGGCAACTGCCTCTCAGTACAGCTCTACTCATTCCTCCCAGTCGCATGAAAATGAATGGAAACTAGCAAGGGGGGAGATTTGTCTTCAGAAATACTAGTTTCTACCAACTCTGCTGCTAGCTGTGAACCATGGGGAACCTAGATATCTCCTACAATGGAGAATATACATCCACTGGACAAATTGGTTGGAGGGTAGTGCAGGAAATGCTGTGCATCCTTGGCCAGGTCTGGCTAGACTTCTGAATTGGGTACCCACTATGTCAAGGGTTTATCTGTGCTTAGCCTTGTTTGGCTCTGCAAGGTAGCATGTCACTGAAATCCATGCAGGTGTCTGACTTGTAGTAGGCTGATCTCTGCTGCTCAGCATTCTAGCCAGGGCTTTGGTCACTAAAGATGTTCCTTTCTTGCTGGGACTCATGGGCCACTGCTGACATGAAAAGCTGAGGGGGGAGGGTAGTAGGTAATAGGGTGGTGAGCATGCTACTATTTCCCCTATTGCATTATTGCTACTAGATTTGCTCCTGCTCCCCTGCCTCTGATGTTCCCAATCCTTCACCTCAATCGCCAGCTTTTCCTCATGGAAAGTCGGTGCGTTGCACTGTAGATCAATAGTTCCCTTCGTCTCTGAGTCACAGAGACCAACTAGCATGCTTTTTCATAAGGGGTTGCAACTTTTTTTTCCACTTGACCATGCAAGAAACCTCTGCTTTGAATCTCTGTCACTGCAAAAACCCTCCAACTTCGCCTTTAAAATATTCGCTACTGGGATGAGAGAGCTCAGGGTAACTTTGCGGAGCTCTTCTTCTGAGGACTTCTATCATCTCTGTTGATATTTGCCCATTCCTGGCAACCCTTTCCATGCTTATCTCAGTCTCCGTTGACTTCTGATGCAGTGCTGCCCATTGCTCCATTAACCTCTCCAGCATTGTCATAAGTAGAATTCCACCATCCAAGAAACTTCATTCAAAAGAGCCCCACGTAGGAGCAGAAAAAATACCAATTACCAATAAAATTCAATAAAGGGAGAAAAAGGGTCTCGAACTATATCGAGCAGGTTAACATAGGCATAAAGACTAAGCCATTGACACCCACATGCTGCATCAATGATCTGAAAAACTCCTTTGGAGCCAATCATACAACATATGTTCCAATTGAAAATATTGAAATTTCAACCCTATTTTTTGTGTTATATTGATTCATTTTTTTTCTTTTTCTCTTTCTTATATTCTTGTGTTTAAACATAAAACTTTACTTCAATCTAATGCATTTCAGCCCCACACAACTTGAGTTGCAGCTCATTAACTTCAACCAAACATTTCCCCATTAATGCTACGGGTGTAAAACAAAATTCCATGTAAGCACAAAAAGCAGTTAGCTGTTGGCTAAAAAACTCCCCAACGCCACCTATAATGCCAATTCAGGGATGCTTCCTCAGGGGGCTAGAAATCGTCTTCAGCAAAGAACATACTTCAAATGCTCACCGTGCAATTTTAAAAGTAATTGCAACACAAATGCATTGTTACAAAGTAGCAGTGACTATTTTAAGTAGTTAAAAGCGAGTTAAATTCAGGAGCAGTAGTGTTTCCCTGTCATGTGGAGATTATTAGCAGCAACAGAAATAAGTTATGTTCCATTTTGTCCAGGGGTAACTAGCTGCTAGTTCCCTACCCAAGATTTGGTGAAATTGCTGGCAGTGAGCCACAAAAAGAGCTTTGTTTATGTATATGTGTGTGTGTGTATGTATGTATGTATATGTGTGTGTGTGTATATGTATATATATAATATATTGTTTATGTTTGTTTATTAAAATTTGATTGACCGCCCTTCACAATAAAATCAGAGCGGTTTACAATACATAAAAACCAGTAAAAGTGCGGCGCAAGGCCAGGAAAAAAAAAGAAATTACACATAATAAAAACAGAATAGGGTGAGGGATAGCGAGAGGAGGAGAATAGAATTATAGTGGGGGCGGGGAGGTGGGGAGGTTAAAAGCTAGGGAAAAGAGGTGGGTTTTTAGCTGCTGTTTAAATGCTGAATGAGAGGGTTCTAATCTGAGAGAAGAGGACAGGGAATTCCAAAGTGCGGGACCTATAAAGAAAAAAGCTGAGGAGCGGGTGGATTGCAAATGGGCGGCAGAGGGGGGGGGAAGGGTGAGCCGATTTAAGTGGAATGAGCGGGGGGTATGTCTGGGAGTGTGGAAGTGAATAAGATCAGCTAGATATTGTGGGGAGTTGGTGTGGAGGGCCTTGTGAACCAGAGTAAGTAATTTGTATTGGGAACGGAAGGGAACAGGTAACCAGTGTAGGTGGATGAGAAGAGGGGTTGTATGGTGAGAGTGAGATGAGTGAGAAAGAAGGCGAGCTGCGGTGTTTTGAATTCTTTGAAGACGATGTAGATGGGAGGAGGCCAGGCCGATAAGGATAGAATTAGCAAAATCAACCCTGGACATGACTAGAGAGAGAAGTAGAGTAGAGAGGGCAGAAGGGGAAAGAAAAGGGCGGATAACAAGAATTTGACGCAGGAAGAAAAAGGAGGTTTTAGTAATGTGTGAGATATGAGCATGAAAGGAAAGGTCTGAATCAGAGAACACCAAGATAGCGGAAAGTAGTGACTAAGGATATGGCAGTGTTAGAAAGGGATGGAGCTAGCGAGGGGGGGGGGGGATGACCGTAGGGGAACCAAATGGCAGTGGTTTTGGCCAGATTAAGGTGAAGGCAATTCTGGGTTAACCAGTGAGTGATGGCCGTGAGACAATTGTTGAGAGGGGTGAGATCAGGAAGAAGTGGGGACGTGTGATGAAGGAGAAGAATGTCATCCGCATAGTAAAAGGCGGAAATCCCGAATTGTTGGATGACAAGTGTGAGGGGTACCAGAAAAAGATTAAAGAGAAGAGGGGCCAAAACAGAACCCTGGGGAACCCCGCAAGGTAAAGGGAAGGGAGCGGAAGGTGGAGAAGAGGGAGAGGCGGCAAGAACAGAAGCAGACCGGGCGTGAAGAAAAGAGTGAAACCACCTGAAAGCAGTTCCGTGAATACCAGCTTCACGGAGACGGGCTAAAAGAAGGGAGTGATCGACCAGATCAAAAGCTGCAGAAAGATCAAGTGCTACCGCAACCGAGATATCACCCCGATCGTGTGCTACATGCAGAGAGTTAGTGAAAGCAAGAAGGATAGTTTCGACGCTGTGACCTGGCCGGAAACCTGATTGACGGGGGTGAAGATAGTTGGTGGAATCGAGATGGTGCGAAAGCTGTGCAAATACGATCTTTTCCAAAAGCTTAGAAAGGAATGGAAGGTGTGAGATGGGACGGTAGTGTGCTGGATCGAGAGGGTCAAGGGAAGATTTCTTGAGAATTGGGCGGATTAGGGCGTGCTTCCAAGGGTTGGGGAAGGTTCCTGAGGAAAGGCTGTTATTTAAGATGGAAAGAATAGGAGGAAGAGAGGAGAGAGAGGTTGTGAGAAGCCAGGAGGATGGGATGGGATCAAGGGAGCAGAAAGTCTTATTAGAGGTGGAGATGAGTTTATGAAGTTCAGCTGAGGAAGTTAGGGCAAAAGTAGACCAGGTATGAGAGTGATGGGATAAAGGAGGGGGGGAGGCTGTAGGGGGTGGGGAGGAAATGGGTGGGGGACAGAATGGCAAGGATGCTCTTAAAGAGGAGACTTTGGTACTGAAAGTGGAAGCTAACATAGAGGGGGGTGGAGCGGAGGGAGTGGGCACGGAGGTGGCGTTAGGGTGAAGGGAAGTGAGAGACCGGAGTGTGGAGTAGAGGTGTCGGGTTTGGTTTGGGGCATTTGTGGTAGCATTGGAGATGAAGGTACGCTTTGCCAGAAGGGTTTGGGAACGGTAAAAGGCATGATGAGTTTTGAAGGAAGACAGGGTAGTGGGAGATGGGTTCTTGCGCCAAGAGTGCTCAGCTTTGCGGAGTTGGGACTGAAGGAGACGGAGACCAGAGTGAAACCAGGGTTGTGAGATACGCTGCTTTACTGGACGAGGACGAAGGGGGGCGACAGAATCAAGAGCGGAGGAGAGGGAGGAGAACCATGTGGATGCTTGGGCATTGGGGGATAGGGAGGAAAAATCAGAGGGAAGAAGGGTGGTAACTGAGGGGAAATTATGAACCGTGTCAGGGGTGAGTAGTCTTGAGAGTCGGGGGGCGAGGAATTTAAGGTGGGAGGGGAAAGGTAGGGAGGGGGTGGGAGGGAACACGAGACTGTGAGACAGAAATGACCTGTCCAAGGGAGAGGGGAAGCTACTAGATTAGAAAAGGAGAGCTGAAATGCAGCAGGAGTGATGAGAAGATCAAGGGTGTGACCAGCTGAATGTGTAGGGATGGGAATGTGTTGAGTAAGAGAAAGATCTTGAAGAAGAGCGAGAAAAGCGTGGTCTCGTGAAGAAGAAGGAGAGTCAAGGTGGAGATTGAAGTCCCCAGCGATGAGAAGGTGTGGAAAAGCCAAAGAGAAATCAGAGAGAGTTCTGAGAAGAGAGTCCTAGAGGTCAGGGCGGAGGGCAGGGGGGGAGTAGATAAGAAGAATGTAGAGAGGAGGTGAGGTGTGAAGGTGGAACAGGAGAGATTCCGGATAGGAGAGCAGGGGGGAGGAGACTTGCGAAGCGGGAAAAGTGGGGGAGAAGATGGCAGCTACCCCACCGCCAGAGCGGCCTAACCGGGGGACCAAAAGTGCAGAGAAGCCAGGGGGAGACACCGGGCAAGGAGGGCGTCCTCACCGTCCTTCAGCCAGGTCAAGAGCGGATTGGAGAAGGAGATCCTGGACAAGAAGGGTCTTGGATCGCAGGGACCGGCAGTTCAGAAGACCTAGTTGGAGAAAAATGGGTGGGGGGGGTAGAATGGGTTGGGATGGGAGAGGAAGCTGAGCAGGAGCGAAGGTTCGTTACACAGCGAGAACATTTAGAAGGGGGTTTGCTTGGGCGGTGACCCCATAAGGTGGGTATGGAAGCCATCAGATGGTAAGGTGAATGGAAAGAAAAGGAGGGGTTGAAAGTAGCGGACTGTACCTGAGGTAGCTGAGTATAGACACAAGTGGTGAGTCCCGAAGTGGATCCCGGGGAGGAAATGGAGCGTTCCAGTCCAGTCAATGAAAAGGAGGAGAGAGCTAGAATGGAAACAAGGAGTAAAACAAAGTTAGGAACATGGCTTCCGCTGCTGGAGCGGCCCCAAGGAGCGCACCTAAGGAGCACGTCGTTTGTAATGGGTAAAAATATAGAAAAATATACAGACATAGCTATAGATTTATTTATTAGAAATACAAGATAGCAAGTTATAGCAGTGTAACGAGTACAGTTACAAAGTAATAAATTACTGATTAGTAACCAAAAGTCACCATTTCTCTCTGCACTTAGAAGAATTTGTTGTTAAGTGCCGTCGAGTCATTGTCGACTCATGGCGACCCTCTGGATAGTTGTCCTAAATTGTGTTTGGTCTTCAGTCAGGCGGCTCATTGTTGACAGACTGGTACACATAGCTGCTGTTATTGTATCGATCCATCTCATTGCTGGCCTTCCTTTTTTGCATTGACCTTCTATCTTGCCAAGCATGATGTCTTTCTCTAATGATCTGTCTCATTGCATGATGTGTCCAAAGTATGAAAGTTGAAGTCTTGTCATCTGAGCTTCTAAAGAAAGCTTAGGTTTGATCTACTCTAGTACTGACTGGTTTGTTCTTCGGGCAGTCCATGGTATACGCAGTATTTGCCGCCAGCACCATAATTCAAAGGCATCAATTTTCTTCCTGTCTGTCTTTTTCACTGTAAAGCTTTCGCATCCATATGATATTGAAAATACCATGGCTTGAACGAGTCAAATCTTTGTTTGGAGAGAAACATCTCTGCTCTTGAGGATCTTATCTAGGTTTTTCATAGCTGTTCTGCCAAGAGCAGTGTGTGGTCGAATTTCTTGACTGCTTGTTGCTTCTTTATTGATAGTTGATCCAAGTAGGTTAAAGTTGTCCACGATTTCAATTTCTTCTCCTTCAACGATGAACCTGTTGATTTTGCCAGTTGTCATGATCTTTTTCTTCTTTACATTAAGGTGCAGGCCCATTTTAAGACTATTTTCTTTGATAGTGAGAAGCAAATGTTTCAGAACATCTTCACTTTCAGCCAGTAATGTGGTATCATCAGCATAGTGAAGGTTGTTGATGAGTCTTCCACCAATCTTCACATCTCTGTTGTCTTCATACAATCCTGCTTCTCTGATGATTTGTTCTGCATATAAATTAAACAGGTAGGGGTAAAGTATGCAGCCTTGTCTTACACCTTTGCTTATTTTAAACCATTCTGTTTCTCCTTGTTCCGTTCAAACTGTTGCTTCTTGATCAATGTACAGATTGTGCAAGAGAACAATCATGTGTTCTGGTATACCCATGCTTCTTAATGTGGCCTAGAGTTTCTCATGGTTTGCACAGTCAAAAGCTTTGCTATAGTCAATAAAGCACAAATAGATATCCTTTTGGTATTCTTTAGTCTTTTCAAGAATTCATCTCGCATCCGCGATGTCTCTCTTTCCTCGCCCTTTCCTGAACCCTGCCTGCACTTCAGGAAAGTTCTTGTTCCAGGTATGGTTGTAGTCTGTTGAATAATCTTCAGTAGAATCTTGCTGGCATGTGGAATCAGAGCTATCGTGTGATAATTTCCACAGTCAGTTGGATCACATTTCTTTAGTATTGATATAAACACAGATCTTTTCCATTCAGCTGGCCATGATGTTGTCTTCCAAATTTCTTGGCATAGCTTTATAAGTACAGTGACAGCTGCATCGGATTGCTGTAATACTTCTATGGGAATGCCATCAATGCCTGGTGCTTTGTTCTTTGATAAGGCTTTCAATGCTGCTTCAACCTCTTTCATCAGCAGTGGTTCCGGATCATAAGGTACAGGTTGAAATGGCTGTTGGTTCACTTGATCTTTATCATATAAAAACTCTGTATATTCTTTCCATCTTTTCTTGATGATCTCAGCATCATTCAACATAGAACCTTGAGCATCTTGTAACATTCCAATTTGAGGCTGGAATTTTTTCTTTTAACTCTCGTAGCTTTAGGAAAGCCGATCTTGTTCTTCCTCTAATAGTTTCTGCTTCAATTTCCTTGCATGTATCATTGTAGTACTTGTCCTTGTCCTGTCTTGCTGCACGTTGGAAATCTCTGAGTTCTGCGATTGTTTTTCGTTCTCCTTTGGCTTTAGCTTTTCTGTGTTTCTGGGCAATTTTAAGAGTTTCTTCCGTCATCCAGTTTGGCCGTTTTTGCTTTTTCACCTTTTGTAGAGACTTCTCGCATTCTTCCAACACAACCTTCTTTTTGTCATTTCATAATTCTTCTGGAGCTCTGTCATTTGTATCTAAAGCAGCAAATCAATTTTGTAGGGAGTCTTTAAATTCCAGGAGTATATTCTCAAGGTCATATTTTTGCTGCATTCATGAGTGGTTTTCTCTTTTTCAACTTTAGGTTGAGTTTGCATATTAGTAGTTGATCTGTACCACAATCAGCTCCAGGTTTTGTCTTTGTTGATGTTATAGAGCTTTTCTATCGTTGACTTCCACAGATGTAGTCAGTTTGATTTTTGTACATTCCATTGAGTGAAGTCCATGTGTACAGTCGTCGCTTGTTGCTGGAAGAAGGTGTTTGAGATCGTTGGTCTTGCAGAATTCTGTCATTCTTTCTCCAGCTTCATTTCTGTTGCCAAGTCCATATTTTCCAACCACTTTGCCGCCTTCTTTGTTGCCATTGTTTACGTTCCAGTCACCCATGACTATCAGGATATCCTGTTTGCATGTTCTGTCAATTTCTGCTTGAACTTGTTCATAGAACTCATCAATTTCATCCTCTTCTGCAGCTGTTGTTGGGGCATATATTTGAATTATAGTTGTGTTGATAGACATTCCTCGTAGACAAATAGAGATTAAACGTTCACTGACTGCATTGCATTTCATTACAGTTCTTGCAAGTTTCTTCTTTTATTATAAATGCAACACTATTTCTTCTTTGTCTTTCATTTCCAGCATAGTAGACCATGTAATCATCTGATGCAAAGTGCCCGATGCCAGTCCATTTAACTTCGCTGACACCCAACAGATCAAGTTGTACACGTTCTATTTCATTCTTGACCACCTCCAACTTTCCTTAGTTCAATCTTCATACGTTCTATGTCCCAATATGTAAGACATCTTTACAGCTTCTGACTCTCATTTCATGTGTAGCTACATCAGCAGTCAGACATCCCAAGGGCTTTGATCCAACCACATCATAAATGCTGGCTTTACTCTGAAAAGTCTTCAGCTCTTCCCCAGTAGCTAATTGAGTGTCTTCCAACCTGGGGCTCTCATCTTCCAGCACTATAGTGCAATTTGTTTTGTTGTGACTATCCATTGGATTTTCATAGCAAGATACAGAAGTAGATTGCCGGGCCTTTCCTCCTCGCAGTTTAAGTTTAGTGGTGTTGCCATTGTCACTGAAATGTGATCCTCCGCCATCAACACTGTCCCATTCTGCTGCTGCCCAGATGGGTGGTTTGTTCCCATTCTGCTGCTGCCCAGATGGGTGGTTTGTTTTGGTCTGGCATCTCAGCTGAGACCTGTCCATCTTGGGAGACAATGTCAGTAGTTAAAACTACCAATAGCTTAGCCCTCAGCATCACTGATGCACACAAGCCCTCACAGCATGACAAGCTGCAAACCAAGAATTATGGAGAGCTAATTTCTGACTAACGGTCACCCTCCTGGAGGAGAAGAGAAATAGGACAGTACCTTTGCTTGGCCCGGTGGACTAGCTGGGATCCAAGAGTCCCTGGAGCAGCATGGGGGTCCAAAGAGGCTGCTTGGCTAGATAAAACAGACTACAGCCGTTTCGGAGGTGAGCAGCATGAGAATACAGAAACTGAGGTATTTGTGAGAGTCTTATCTTTGTCCTTAGGAGAACAGCCTTGCACACACAGACAGAAGCCCCCAGAAAAGGTACAAGAGCACAAAAGGCAAAAGAGGCACGAAAGTTCTGTTGCAGACAGTAATTTTTCTTTGTATAGAAGTTTCGAAGTCTGGTGATTGCTTGGTACAAGACGGTCCAAAGTGATCTCAGTGAATCAGACGGAAATGAACAGGTGTTCATCTTGCAGACACAGGAGCCATAATGAGAGAAGATAACGGTATGCAGTTTTTGATATCCCAAGGCCAGTAGCATCGTTATTGGATGATGAAGACTGGAGAAGCAGATGTTCTTGCATGTGGACAACTAATTGACCTGGGCAACTAATAGCCTTCTTTATGCACAGGTATAATTTCTTGGGAAGCAGTTGCTTGAAGGTCAAGTCTGAGACTGGAAGCACAGCAAAAGTTCCTTGCAGCTGGAAACCATCTTTGATCAGCTTTGGGTCAGGCTTTAGCATCTGAGCAGGCATGGAGGTCTGCAGGCAGCAGATTGCAGCAGTACCAGCCCTATAGTCCCCAGAGGGTTTACAATCTAAGTTTGTTCTTGAAGCAGTGGCAGGTTAAGTGACTTGCCTAAAGTCACAAGGAGTACCAATGGAATTTGAACCCTGGCTTCCCTGGTTCTCAGTCCATTGCTTTAATTAGAATCCCTCAACTCAAACACAGATGCAGAACGTGGACAAACCCTTGCCTGCTATAATAAATATCCAAACACAATCTGAAATAGAAAACCGAAGGCGGCAATGTCTATGAGCAGTGCTGCATTGGCAAAAGAGAAACAGGAATGTATTTCCTCTTGTGCTTTGCAAATTACAAAAATAGAGAAGATGGCATTTTACATCTCAAAAAATGTAAACTAAAATGTCTTTTTAACGTAGCTTATTTTCACTTACCTTTTTTGGTTGTTTGGATTTTTTTCCAGGGTGTCTCTTCCTTTTCCATTTCTTTTTTTGCTCTGTCATCCTTCTTTCTTTTTCTATATCTTTTTATGGCACTGATCTTTCACTTTTGGGGGGCGGGGGGTTGCCATTTTGCACTTTTCTGCCTCTTTCCATTCTGAGCTAGATTTTACCTCTTCTCTCTTTATCCTACCCTCTCTTCTTTTGTTGCTACCCAGCCCTCAGAATCCCTCTTTACGCCTATCATCTAACTAGGAACCTTCCATCTCCAGATCACATTTGTCCTCCAGCCTTCCCCTCCCCCCCCCCTCTGTATTCTGTCCCTTCTTAGCTTTCATCTACCACCTTTTGACTCTCATTACCTCTTCAACCAGTTTCTTCATGGATCAGCAGCGGGTACTGATGGCCAGCCTCGCTGGTGCATCTGCCCCGACCACCGGGACACCGACGTCGAAGTCGACCCCGGAGACCGAGCTGATACTCGAGACCATAAAGGCTCAAAGTCGTCCTCGGTCAAGGTCCCCCTCGACCTCCCGCTCAGAACAGAGGGCATCGACGCCGGTGCCCTCGGCGTCGGGGCGGGTGCCACCTCGACCGGCGCGGTCAGAGCCCATCGATGACTCTTCGGATGAGTCAGAGTTGGAGACGGAGGACGAGGAGTCCCCCAACACCTTCCGGACTCGGTGCGTCCCTTCGGACTCACCGCAGTCCGAGCCCCGGAGTAGGTCCCCCCCCGGAGGACACCCGGTTCTCGGAGTTCGTGCGGGACATGGACAAGGCATTGGCGATTCCCGCAGACCCCGAGGAGGAGCCTCGAGCCGAGGAGCTCGAGGCCCTCCAGTATGACTCTCCTCCAAAGGAGGCCTTTACTGTGCCAGTTCCTCTGATGCTGGAACGGCTCCTCTTCCGGATGTGGGAGGCACCGGCCTCGGCGCCGGTCTTGAGGAAGTGGGTCGATTCCATCTATCGACTCCGTAAGAGCCCTGGCTTCCAGAAGGAGCAACTGCCGCACCATTCCATGGTGGTGGAATCGGCCATGCATCGTCTGAAGAGCTAGAAGATGCACTCTGCGGTGCCCCCCCCCGGCAGGGAGGCCCGGAACCTGGATGCTTTCGGCAGAAAGTGCTTCCAGGGCTCGATGCTTGCTTGCCATGTCCAGTCCTACCAGCTGTACATGGGCATGTACTTACGAGACCTGGTGAAAGAGCTTGCCGGGTTCTCTGCTGGCCTCTCCGGGGAACCTTTGCAGAGGTTCCAGACTTTGTCCTCAGGAATCAGGGACTGTTCCAAGTTCATGTCCCGAGTGGCCTACGATGGCTTCAAGGCTTCGGCTCGTGTGGCGGCAGCCGGCATCGGAGCCCAATGCCAGGTATGGCTGCAGTCATCGGACCTTGAGCCCTGGGTGCAGGACATGTTGGTCGATGTCCCTTGCCGAGGTGAAAACCTTTTTTGGCAAGCCCATGGCCGAGAAGGTGGCTGAGCTCGAAACCGAGCACCTGACTAGGACAAAGCTGTCCAGAAAGACTTCTACCCCTTCTCACAAAAAGAAGGACTCTGGTAAAAAGTCCTTTTACTCGAGAAAGGCGGCTGCCTACAAACCTTTCCCTCAGTACCAGGCCTCCCCAGCTCCCCAACAGGGGCAGCAGGCCAAGGGGCAGGGACATGGGCCCCATAGGCAGAAGACCCCCAAGCCTCCGGCTCCTGCTCCTACCCAGCAGGGAGGGGGTTTTTGACTCCCACAGCATAGCCTTTCCACCTCTGCTGCCCCATTCCTGCACAGGAGGTCGCCTAGCCCTGTTTTCCCACAGGTGGCCACCCATTACAGGGGATGCTTGGGTATTAAGCATAGTCCACAAGGGCTATCTGCTTCATTTCCAGCAGTTACCTCCTGTCTACTTCCCCGGAGAGCCTCTAAGGCCTCCCCTGCACACATCCCTCCTCCTCCAAGAACTTCAGAGTCTGCTTCTGGACAAGGCGGTGGAGCCTGTACCTCCTCGCCTACAGGGGCACAGTTTCTACTCCAGGTACCTTCTGGTGCCAAAAGAGAACCGGAGGCAGGAACCTCAATAAGTTCTTGGAGAAAGAGAAGTTCAAGATGCTTACTCTTGGAACACTTCTGCCCTACCTCCAGTAGGGAGATTGGCTATGCTCCTTAGATCTAAAGGATGCGTACACTCACATCCTAATTCATCCAGACCACAGAAAGTACCTCAGGTTCATGGTGGGAGGAAACCATTACCAGTACAGAGTGCTGCCTTTTGGCCTAACTTCCGCCCCACGAGTCTTTACAAAGTGCCTTGCTGTGGTGGCGGCCTACTTGAGGACTCAAGGTGTTTTTGTCTTCCCCTATCTAGATGACTGGCTCATCCAGGGTCAGACTTACCAGGAGGCCAGGCAGGCCACCTTCTGGACTGTATCACTCCTTCAAGACCTAGGCTTTGTCATAAACTTCGCAAAGTCCACTTTGCTCCCCTCCCAGAACCTAGAGTTCATAGGGGCACGGCTGGACTCTCTGCAAGCAAGGGCTTACTTGCCAGAAGACAGAGCTCAGAGGCTCATGGAGTTGGCATCCCGGTTTCTCAGCCTGCCAAAGGTTCCTGCCAGGCTCTCTCTGCAGCTCCTAGGACACATGGCATCGACTGTACATGTGACCCCCAATGCCCGCCTCCACATGAGACCTGCACAGTGGTGCCTCAGAACTCAGTGGAAACAAGCCACTGGGAACCTAGCAGACAAAGTCAGGGTGTCAAAACCATTCCTGACTTCCCTTCAGTGGTGGCTACACCCCCCCCCCCAACTTGCTTCAGGGGGTGCCTTTTCAGGTGCCTGTCCCCACAGTGGTGTTGACAACAGATGCCTCCTTACAGGGCTGGGGTGCACACTGTCAGGGGAGCTGCACTCAGGGCCTCTGGTCCCCATGGGAAGCCACGCAACAGATCAACCTACTAGAGTTGCGGGCTATTCGCTTAGCCCTCAAGGCTTTTTCTCACACTTTGGTTCACCGGTCTGTTCTATTTCAGACGGACAATCAAGTAGCCATGTTCTATGTGAACAAACAGGTTGGCACTGAGTCCAGGCCCCTATGCCTGGAAGCACAGGCCCTTTGCTCCTTTGCCCTCAGACACCTTTCTGGAGGACAGATTAAGCAGAATTCTGCAGCCCCACGAGTGGCAGCTGCACCCGCTGGTGATTCAAAAGATTTTCCTAAAACGGGGACTTCCATCCATGGATCTCTTTGCCAGTACCCTGAATCACCAAATGCCCAGGTTTTGTTCCAGGCAACCGCATCCCCTAAGGGTAGCGGCGGATGCCTTCCTGATTTCCTGGTCCCAGGGCCTACTGTATGCGTTTCCTCCCACGCCTCTGGTGGCCCGAACCTTGTTCAAGATTCTCAGGGACAAGGCCTTGGTCCTTCTAGTTGCTCCCAGGTGGCCGAGGCAGTCCTGGTTCCCACTTCTGCTTCAGCTGGCAGTGGAGACACCACTGCCTCTGGGATTCCAACCCGACCTTCTCTCTCAGGATCAGGGTTCCCTTCTGCACTCCCATCTCAAATCTCTCAATCTGATGGCCTGGAGGCTGCAAGGGTAGTCTTGGCTCCCTGGGGCCTGCCTCAGGAAGTAGAAGAGGTGGTCTTGGCCTCTAGAAAGCAATCCACCAGGAAAACATATGCCCTGAAGTGGAGAAGGTTCTCCTTGTGGTGTCAGCAACGCAAGGAAGATCCTTTTGGCTGCACTCTGCCAGTAGTGCTCCAGTACCTTCTGCACTTGTACAATCAGGGCCTTAAGTCCAATTCTGATCGGGTCCACCTCTCTGCTCTGGCAGCTCACCACTCCATGGTGGAGGGACACTCTTTGTCGGTTCATCCCTTGGTGTCCAGGTTTCTCAGAGGCTTACTATTGCTCAAGCCTCCTCTCCGTCCACCGGCCCCTGAGTGGGAATTGAATGTGGTCTTGCAGCAACTTACTCGTCCACCTTTTGAGCCAATGGCTACTTGTCCTCTACGCTTCCTTTCCTGGAAGACTCTATTCCTAGTGGCCTTGACCTCGGCCAGGCGAGTGAGTGAACTTTCAAGCCCTGGTCTGTGACAGACCCTACACTTGCTTCTATAGGAACAGGGTAGTCCTTCGGACTCATCCTAAGTTCCTCCCCAAGGTTGTCTCCTCTTTCCATCTCAACCAGGAGGTAGTTCTTCCAACATTCTTCAACAACCCCCGCCACCACCAGCAGCTCTCCCCTTCCCGGGGATAGAGCCACCAGCGGCGGGAGGGGCTGCCTGCTGCTCCTAGCCCAGTCGGGGCTCAACGCGGAAGATTTAAACTTCGCGCCATCGGGCGCCGACCCTCTACAACCCCCGCCACCACCAGCAGCTCTCCCCTTCCCGGGGATCGAGCCACCAGCGGCGGGAGGGGCTGCCTGCTGCTCCTAGCCCAATCGGGGCTCAACGCAGAAGATTTAAACTTCGCGCCATCGGGCGCCGACCCTCTACAACCCCCGCCACCACCAGCAGCTCTCCCCTTCCCGGGGATCGAGCCACCAGCGGCGGGAGGGGCTGCCTGCTGCTCCTAGCCCAATCGGGGCTCAACGCGGAAGATTTAAACTTCGCGCCATCGGGCGCCGACCCTCTACAACCCCCGCCACCACCAGCAGCTCTCCCCTTCCCGGGGATCGAGCCACCAGCGGCGGGAGGGGCTGCCTGCTGCTCCTAGCCCAATCGGGGCTCAACGCGGAAGATTTAAACTTCGCGCCATCGGGCGGGCCCGCGCCTGAGGGCCTCGCCAGAGGGCCCTTTGACGTGGCCCTTAGACGAAGGCCAGTGACGGAGGCCATCTTCCAACAGGCATACCCCACAAACCAACAAGGAACAAACTCTGAGCATCCGACCGCGAAAACGCAAGTAAAGACACTGCACTCCCAGAATAGCACCTACCCTACACGGTAGCCATCCTAGAATTAGATTTATTTGATAATCCAAGCAAAAGTAGTTATATGCGTATACCAACCGAACCACTTTACTGTAAATTCTAATAAAATATTACTCATACATATGTCCCGATACTACCAGTTTAACGTATCATCTACACTTGACCTATGATATATGTAGCATAACTGTGTAACCCGCTAGATCTAGTTAGCTCAGTTAATTGACTCTTGTGTAATCTGTCACTAGTCTTATTCTTACATATGACCAGATTTTATCAGCTTAACCTACTATTTACAATTACCTCCGAGGTAGGTTGTATAATCTATGTAACCAGCCAGTCCTAGTTAGCTTTGACTCAGTATACTTGTGTAATCTGCAGTTATATAACATTACCAACCACTATCTGTCATCAGATACCACTGCAACCATCACTAGCAGACTGTGTAGACGCAACTTAAAATTCTGAAGAATCTTTGTCTTATGGTGTAAAATGCAATATCTAAGCTCCAGTAAACCCCCAATAGACCGGAAGCCCCACCACAAACCGCAACCTTCTTACAACTAGACCAAAGATAGAGCAAGATTATCACAACCAGGCAGCATACCTGACCACCACCACCAACCAACATCTCAACCCAGATCCATACCACAACAAAGCATTCAAAATGGCCCTATCCTGCATCATCTCAATTGCCCTCTACCTCCTTGCTACAGGACTAAGCAATGTAACTGGCCTGTATACTAACAACAATCACATACCAACTATCCACAGTTATAGAAGGAGGTGGCCAGATGCCCCCTTCTATGAATCACGAGAAACCACTCAAACCCACCACCACCACCTCCTGCAGGTATCATTACAGCACAGCAAGAAGAAGAAACAGGGAGAAAACCCCCTCCCTCGAATCATGAAATGCGCCCTTGTAAATGCCCGATCTGTACGTAAAAAATGGCCAGTCATCTCAGATATGATATCACTACACAACCTTGACCTACTACTGATCACCGAGACATGGCTTTCCTGTGATGACAACGTGCTACTCAACCAGCTCCTGTCCGCTAACTTCTCTGTCCATACATGTCACAGATCTGGCAAAAGAGGAGGTGGCGTCCTCGCCATCACCAGATCTGACCTTCATTTCAACATAAAGAAGCAACCAGCTCGCCGCTCCTAGACACAATCTTGATAGAGAATAAGTGTTCCTCCATCAATCTACTTTACAGAGCTCCATCATCTGATCCAGATGCACTAGCAACAATAATCGACATGGCCGCAAACTCCCAGAGCCCCCCCATACAACAAACTGGGTACTAGGAGATTTCAACCTCCCCTCCCTGCAAGACTCTCACTCAAAGGCGTTTCTCGAAGCCCTGAAGGATCTAGGATACAGCCAATTAATCAAGGAACCTACCCATATAAAAGGAGGCATGCTAGATCTAATATTCACAACAGACGCAACCATCAGAGGACCAACCATCCCTGAACTATCAATCACCGCAGTCCCATGGTCAGATCACTCGTTAATCCTATTCCAAATTCCTCAGCCAAGCCATGGCCAAAAGGAAGAAAAACACAGCAGTCGGTCAGTCCAGCAATCCGCCGAGAAGATTCCAACCATTCAACAAAGAACTAATCCTGAAATCAGCAATCCCACTAATAACCGCACCAGCACACAACCCAGACGAACTAGTCTCCAACTGGAATGAGATACTCAGCTCAATCGCTGTTCGCCCATCAAATAACAAATCTCAAGGGAAACGACACACAGCAGCCTGTTGAAATGAGTTGAAAGCCTCACTCGCGACACTAAGAAAACTTGAAAGACGCTGGCGCCGCTCACGCTCAGAAATAGACCAAAGTGCATACAACTTACAACTCACAGCGCACCGTACCGCAGTGACAGAAGCCATGAGACGTTACCACGCCGACACTTTAAAGAGATCCCTCAACAAACCTCGTGACCTGTTTGCCCTCATTAAGCGACTTACAACAGAACCTGCATCAGAACAAGCAAACGGAATCCATCCTCAAACATATGCGGACTATCTACAAACCAAACTCTGTCAGATAAACAACAACCCTGCGTCCAGCACTATCCTTCAGCCTTACAATCAAACACCACTCACTACCTTTACGACTCCATCCAAACAACGCATCGAAAACACCATAACAGCCATCAACACGACTACTGCACAATCTGATCCATGCCCGGCTTTCTGGATCAAAGAACTACGGACTGACCTCAGTCCCCTCATATCCAGACTCATGGAACAATCGTTCACAACGGGTGCTTTCCCACGCACCCTCAAACACACATCAATAAGACCTCTACTAAAAAACAACAAACTCGGCCAACAGAAACCGGAATCCTACAGACCAATAGCAAGCATACCAATGCTAGCAAAAATAATGGAAAAAGAAGTTCAGAGACAAATACAAGATCACATTGATTCCAATGCACCACTGGATCCATGCCAACACGGATTTAGAGAAGCCCACGGAGTTGAAACCCTTCTTACCACACTCTTCAGCAGCATAATATCAGGCATCAACAATACCCGCCAAGGCTTTATCCTTGTCTTCCTTGACATCGCGGCAGCATTTGATTCCGTGAGCCATGAGCGCCTCCTAGAATGCCTCAACGAGAAAGGAATCTCCGGTAAAGCACTCGAGTGGTGCAGGTCCTACCTCTCGGACAGATGGCAGCAGGTACGATCCAGAGACACATCATCAGATCCATTCCACCAAAGCCAAGGTGTCCCACAAGGATCCTCCCTCTCCGCCTTGCTGTTCAATATTTAAATGCAACCTATCTGCAACCTGATCCGGTCCTTCAACGTTAACTGCATGATATACGCAGATGATGTGCTATTATACACGCCTTTTGCAACAGAAAACCCCGACCTCTCATCAATAACATGCTGCATAAATGAAATATCCAATTGGCTACAATCCCAAAACCTCCGGATTCAACACAAGAAGACGGAGGTGATGTTCATTACAAGGAACCGTAACTTCACTGCGCCGGCAGTACTAAAAGTGAAGGACGCAGACCTCCAGATCAAATCCGCGATCAGGTACCTCTGCGTCACACTAGACCAGAACCTAAATATGCAGGCACATATAAGTAACACTGTAAGGGCAGTATATCATAAAATCAGATCCCTTAGATACCTGCGATCTCTGCTTGAGCCAGATGATTTCAGGACTATCTATCAGGCACTAATCATCCCGCATTTCGATTATGCGAATGCAATACTGCAGGGACTCCCCCAAACCACTCTAAACCCACTGCAAATGGCAATGAACACTGCAGCAAGAGTTCTACACGGAGCATCCAGGAAAGACCATGTCTCACCCATTATGAAACAACTCCACTGGCTCCCGATTCAAGATTAGAATTACATTTAAGACCTTGCTACTCACCTTCAAAGCCATCAAAGTTCTCTCGTCAGCATCACTAACAGAGCTAATCCAGATGACACCCCACAATAGGGACAGAAGATCAGTAGCAAAAAACACCTTGATAGTCCCAAGATCAATAACTCAATGCACCAAGTCAACATCCAGCAGGGCCTACAAATTTTATGCACCAATGATCTGGAATAACCTCCCTCACAACATCCGAACAATCACAGACATATTCCAATTCAGAAAAGCCGTGAAACACTACCTCTTCCTCCTACATTACCCGGAAACCAATAGAAGCTCAGTACCAACTGCTGAAACCACCCAAATCTCCACTGTCTGAAACCATACGAGCACATGACTAGTCTGTGAATTGTATATACTGTTATTGTATATAGTTCCCCTGTTAGCCAAGTTGAATTTCCTGTTCATATGTAAACACAAAGTACTATTGGAAATGTGGTGTTCATTGTTTACTGTAAACCGCGCTGATGCTGAATAGTGCGGTATAAAAGAGACTATAAATAAATAAATAAGTCCTTTCTCTGATGCTGAGGCTAGAGGGAGCTCATTTTTCAGCACTGGGTCCCCGGTAGCCTGAAGCTGGGGAGTCCCATAAGTGAGGACTGACTTCCTGCTTGGTCCTGGAGAAAGAGTAGTTACTCACCTGTAACAGGTGTTCTCCAGGAACAGCAGGAATCAGTCCTCACAACCCTCCCTCCTCCCCTGGGAGTTGCAGTTGTACATAGTTCATTTTTACATTTTTGTGTGCTGTTTTTTAGCTATATCATTTGACTGAGCAAGATGGCACCTTTAGGCGGGAAGGGGACCGCGCATGCGTGCAGTATTCCCAAAGGCTTTCTTAGAAAGCTGGGGAAATGCTCCGCACGGGGGCTTCATCGGCGCCGATGTCACCCATAAGTGAGGACTGATTCCTGCTGCTCCTGGAGAACACCTGTTACAGGTGAGTAACTACTCTTTCCTGAATGTTAACACATGTTCATTAGTGTATATTAATTTTTAGTAAACATGCCTATGTCCATATTTTAATAATTTGTAGCTTTTGGTTTCATATGCATGCACTTATGTATTCCTTCTCATGTTACATAGAATATTTATTTGGGAGCTTGTTTTCAGGAAACCATTGATAAAAACCCAAGCAATGTCTGCTGCCTGTAAAGTGTGAATCATCATTTTAAAAGTTGACTAGCTAATGATTAAAAAGAAATGTAGCATGATGGAAATACTTGGTGGGTACACAAATTATACAGAATTCAGCAGGACTAGAGGGCTCGTGTACATTTGATGGAACCTCTAGCCCATGATGGTTTATTCTTTGAGCGTTTCATGTTTTAGAATTAAATTGAATGCCTCCTTGGACAGCGATTCTAGAGAAATTTGTTCTTGTTTGTGCTTAGGGCTGTGCCTGTGTTCAGGTTCATAATGATTTATGTAACATTTTACATTTCATGAGAATTGTTTATCCCTTGCACTGGATGCATCGTTATGTTGTCATCCAGAGCCAATATAAATTTTGCAGCTTACATTATTTAAAATATTTGAAAGCGGACTTCATCCGGAAGCAAAATGAATCACTCCCAATCATTCATGTAACCACAATATAATATACCAAAGAATGAATGCAGTTGGTTTTATTTCATGCTATCACCAGGGCCTTTGGAGAGCAATTTATAGTTGTTGGGTTCTCCTCCCCCCTCCCCCCCCCACCCCAAATAATACGTAGTGGAAATTTGCAGACATTGAAAATTTTGGCATAGAATGTGACAAATTGTGGGTGGCTTTTCATGACTTTATCTCTGGTCTTGTTTATTCTGTAGATGTTGAAAACACCTGTCTGAAGAAATACTACTTTCTAGATGCTGTTAGATAAGGCTATAAAAAAGCACTGTAGTAGTGCATTTGCTATTGCAATTAAATCTGTGCATGGTGAGTGTGACCTTTATTAAAACAGCAAGAGCTTCTGCTGGCACTGGAATTTCAACTTTGCTGCAAATTAGGAAGCAAACCATACAGTAGAAATTCTAGGTACATTTTTTGCCCTATAACTGATCAATTTTAGGGGGGAAAAGATGCGTTTCTGGGTAATTTTCCTATGAACTGAGGAAAAGACCAATGAACACTGGTGTCTGCTCTTTATTTACTACTTATGACCTTGAGTACCAGCTGGGTGCTTTTGAAATAGTGCTCAATTAGTGGCCTTGAAATTGATACTTTATTTTGCTGATCACTAGTTTCCTGAAATACTACTGACTGCTGTCATCGTTTTCTTCTTTAAGACGCCGTAAAGATTTTTGAGAAGATATATTGTGTGTGCTATGGCTGAGAAATAATATGATCTTGTAACACTCTGCAACAACCACCCCTTTCTCTGTATTTACTCCTACATTAGCCTATGAGCAGAAGCTGGTAATCCCTAGATTATATTTTAAACAATTTCGTAATATACCTGATTTTATTTACAGTTCCTAAAACTGCTATCAGTATTTATAGTTCATGGTAATTTGGGTAAGCTTAAAATGAGGGGAGCAATTGTGAAAGCTATTTATGTGGATAGACTGGCTTGCTAAAAATTGCTTTCCGCTACCAGGCTAAAAGTGCATGCAAATTCCTGCAGTGCATGTATTTTATTTTATTATGAACTCCTGAGCAGATTACATACATTTATATTTCTAATGTTTATCAAGACACAAAACAATATAGACATAAGGTCAATATACCATCAGACAGTAGTTCAGTCAAATAAGCATCTTTGGCACCTTACTTAATACAACAGAACAATGTATCTGTTTAAATCCCTATTTTGTTTCAATCCCCAATTAAAAAGAGAAATCTCTGGCATATGGGGCCGTGATGTTTAGATTGATGTATGCATTTGATTTTCAGTTATGCACTGGTTATTTTATCCCTGTTCAGCCACCTAGGCAGTGCATAAGATGTGTGCTTGCTGTATCGGTGTAATTCATTTTCAAAGAGAAACTGCTGCGTTACATTAAAAGTGTGCATGTGGTTTGCAGCTGGGGGGAATATTAAAAATTGTGCTCACCCACAACTCCTTGCCCAGGACTGAATTTCACATCTATGCGTTTATTGAAGGCAGTAGTATTTATTCAGTGTGATATTTTAGGAAGGCATAAGTAGAGAGGGATGGGGGGTGGAGGATTGAGAGCAAGTGGGGTAAAAGAGTGGCTGACAAGATTAACAAGAGAAGGTGCTTGTAACTGAAGGTGAAACAGCCACAGCTAAGGTAAACTGCTAGAATATGTATGTAAATTAAACGTTGGAACATGGCTGATGACAGAAACAAAGGCAGTTTGATGCGTTTTAACCAGACTAAAGTAGTCAAATTGGTAATTGAAACCCAATGAGAATTTTGCATAAGTACTATAAACTCTGTTCAGATCTGGATACAAGCCCAGACCCATCCAAATCTTTGCTGCCTTTTCCTGCTAGGAAAAAAAAAATCTTTCTTTAGTTTTATTTATGGTTAGGTCTCACCATTTGGATTTAGTCTCTGGCAGTTGCAAGGCTCAACCTATTCCCAAGGGAACCTGGAAGTTGTTGGGTTGTCAGGAAATGCAGAATCCTTTCCTTCTGAACACTGACCCAAAGCTGGGGCAGAATAAATCTGTTTTGTTTTTTTAAATCTGAGTCCAAGACTTGAAACTCTGGATAACAAAGCCCAACTCCCAGGTTTGTTTTTTCTCTCCCAAAGCCAGGAGCAGCCTTTTGATGCTTCTTAACCAGAAACTAGCCAGCAATTGACCGCCTCAATTAAAAGAAAACATCAGTAGGTTTCAGCCAATCACAGAGGGGCTGCAGTCTAATGCAAGAGCCAAACTCCTCTGTTGTTAAGTCAATCCATCACTTTCTGGCAGTTTTAAAAGTTTGCTCCTTATAAATCCACTTTGGGGTTTGCTGTTAGCAGTCTGTATCCTCAGGTTTCCAGTTTCCAAAGCTGGTAATGAGCATCCATGCCAGGACTTGTCTTTAAAGGCAGAAACCTCTGGGAGGGAGTACATCTGTATCGGTCAAATTTAAATATGTACAAGGGCTGGATCCTCTATTTTAGTGAAGTCCTCACACATATGTCACATTGTCTTTTTTACCCTTTCTCTGCTCCCCCCCCCCCCCGAATGATCACTAGAAACATAGAAACATGACAGCAGAAGAAGGCCACATGGCCTATCTAGTCTGCTCTTGTATATCAGCTACCATAGTCTCCTTTTTACTTTGAGATCCTCTGTGTTTGTCCCATGCTTTTTTGAATTCAGAAACTGTCCTTATGTCCACCACCTCTACTGGGAATCTATTCCATGCATTTACCACTCTTTCCATAAAGAAATATTTCCACGTATTACTCCTGAGTCTATCCCCTTTCACTCTCATGGTATGTCCCCTCGTAGCAGATCTTAACTTCAATTGAAAGAGACCTTCCTGTGCATTTATGCCACAGAGGTATTTAAATGTCTCTATCATATTGCCCCATCCCACCTTTCCTCTAAGATTTTTGTCTGTCCTCATATGCTACATAATGAAGACCACTAACCATTTAGATGTCTCTGTGAAGGTCATAGTTTACTGCAGGATGACTGCGGTTAGATCTTCAAAAGACTTCTCACTCTGTAACAAATGTGCTGCTATACCAGAAATGGTTTAAAATTCGCAAAGGTGTACGAAAAGACTGCATACTTTCCCCTTAACTGTTTAATTTATATGCAGAACAAATCATCAGAGAAGCAGGGACTGTATTAAGACAACTGAGGTATGAAGATTAGTGGAAGGCTCAACAACCTTCGCTATGCTAATGATACCACATTACTGGCTGAAAGTGAAGATGAGCTGAGTCCCAACAAGGCTCAGGAACAGCAATCACACCCTGGCAACTCCCAAGAAAACCAACCAATCAATCCTTGCAGACCAGAGCTGAGTCATCATTAACAAGGCTCAAAACCGTAACCACACCCCAGCAACCCTCAGGGAAGCCAACCAACCAATTAATCTCTGTGAACAAAAGAGCTGAGTCACCACAAACCCCAATATAAGTAGAAATGCAAGCATTCAAGCACATTACCATCTGGAACCCTGCACTGATGATGTCCCCTCGAATGGTGATGAAACATCTGCAATCAAACTATCATGCTTGGAGAACAGTCCAACATCATGACATCTGCTTCTCAAGATCAAGGAACATAGTCTTAAAATGGGCCTGCACCGGTTCCGCATTTCCACATGGAAACATTAAGGTCTGTTATCCGGTCGGTAAAACAGGGAGAGTTTCTGTTATCCATAGATTTAACGGAAGCGTATTTGCATATACCAATCAGAAGGGAACATCAAAAATTCCTACGTTTTGCGGTTCCCATGGGTCATTTTCAGTTCCGTGCATTGCCGTTCGGGCTGGCTACGGCACCTCGAACTTTCACCAAAGTAATGGTTCTGGTGGCAGCAGCGCTACGAAAGGAAGGGATTCAGGTACATCCATATCTCGACGACTGGTTGATCCGAGCGCCATCTCTAGCGGATTCCCTCTCGGCGACCGCGCAAGTAGTACAGTTTCTCGAGCAGCTAGGTTGGGTCATCAATCAAGCGAAAAGTCATTTGGAACTGGTGAAGCAATTGACTTATCTGGGAGCTCTCTTCGATACGGAGATAGGCTCAGTTTTTCTTCCTGCGGAAAGAGTGCAAAAGATTTTGTCGCAGGTTGCGGCATTCCTGCGCATTTCGGTGCCTACGGCTTGGAGATATTTACAGTTGTTGGGGTTGATGGCTGCGGCCTTAGATCTGTTGCCGTGGGCCAGGGCGCATATGCTGCCACTTCAACAGGCGTTACTGTCAAGATGGTCTCCGCAGGATCATCCTCTCAACGGTTGCCGTGTCCGGAGGAGGTGCGGATCAGTCTGCAGTGGTGGTTGGTTCCCGCTCATCTACAAGTGGGGGTGCCGTTAGACCTCCATACTGGGTGTTGCTCACAACAGATGCCAGCCTGTACGGTTGGGGGGCGCATTGTTTGATGTGAATAGCGCAAGGCACCTGGTCAGCGGAAGAGAGTGTTTGGTCGATCAATCGGTTGGAGCTGAGAGCAGTTTGGTTAGTGCTGCTGGAATTTGTCGATCTGCTCGAGGGTCGAGCGGTTCGGGTGTTTTCCGACAACTAAGTGACAGTATCGTACATCAACAGGAAAGGAGGCACGGGCAGTACAGTGCTTCTACAGGAAAGTCATCTGTTGTTTCAATGGGCGGAAGCTCATCTCTTGGCGATTTCGGCAGCACATGTAGCAGGAAAAGAAAACATTCAGGCGGACTATCTCAGTCGAAATGTAATAGATCCTGGAGAATGGGAACTGAACTGGGCAATCTTTCATGAGATCACAGTGAGGTGGGGTCAGCCAGTTCTGGATCTCATGGCCACTCAAGCAAATGCAAAAGCGGCTCGATTTTACAGCAGGCGCAGAGAGCACATGTCGGAAGGTCTCAATGGTCTGGTTCAGCCGTGGCCGTCGAGTCATCTGCTGTACGTTTTCCCTCTGTGGCTGCTAATAGGGCGAGTCATTCAGAGAGTAGCGAGGTACGATGGAACAGTGATTCTCATTGCTCCAGATTGGCCCAGATGTCCATGGTATGCGGATCTGATGCATCTGCTGGTGGTTCCTCCTTGGAGGCTGCCTGCTCGATGTCAGTCTGTTGTGCCAAGGTCCCATCTTAATGCCGTAAGTGGATCGATTCTTACTTACGGCTTGGCTCTTGAGAGGGAACGGTTGTGCCGTAGAGGATACTCACGGTCCGTGATAGCCACTATGTTGAAGTCCAGGAAAAGCTCCACTTCGTTGGCGTACATTAGGGTATGGCGTATTTTTGAAGCGTGGTGTGAAGAGCGACAGGTTAAGCCTTCGGGGGTGATGCTGCCGGATATCTTAGCATTCCTTCAGGGAGGTCTAGAAAAGGGGCTAGCCCTCAACACTCTAAAGGTGCAGCTGGCGGCGCTGGCCTGTTATAGAGGGAAGGTGCAAGGTCGCTCGATTTCCTTGCATCTGGATGTGCAGCGGTTGCTTAGGGCGGCCAAAATCATTTGGCCTCCAGTTCGGCAAGTGGTTCCTCCTTGGGATTTGAATTTGGTGTTGGAAGCCTTAACAGAGCCGTCATTTGAGGCCAGGACAACGGGAAATCTCCGGGAGTTGTCCTGGAAGACTGCCTTTTTAGTGGCGGATCTGCAGGCGCTCTCGTGCAGGGAGCCGTACATTCAGTTTTCGGCAGAGAAAGTAGTGGTACGGCCGGTGCCGTCCTTCTTTTTTCCTAAGGTGGTGTCCAGTTTTCATGTAAATCAGGCCGTTTTCCTTCCTACCTTTGTTCCTCGCGAGGGGGAAAAACGGGATCGGTCGCTGAAGAGGTTATATTTAGGACACGTGTTGCGGAGATACCTCAAAGAAACAGAACCGTTTTGAAAGTCGGACAGGTTGTTTGTACTTTTTGGGGGTCCAGCGAAAGGAAAGGCGGCGACCAAGGCTTCTATCGCTCGCTGGGTGAAGCATGCCATTAGGGCGGCTTATGAGTCGAAGGGCTTGACAGCTCCAGTGGGGATCCGGGCTCATTTTACTAGAGGTCAGGCAACCTCGTGGGTGGAGTATGCGTTGGTTCTGCCGGTGGATATCTGTAGAGCGGCGACATGGTCTTCTCTGCATACGTTTGCTAAGCACTATCGCTTAGATGTTCAAGCAAGGGAAGACGCTAGAGTGGGGGCCTCGGCTATTGTTTCTGGGCTTGCAGGTCCCTCCCGTGTTTAAGTACTGCTTTGGTACTAACCTACATTCCTGGACTGGCCCGGAGAGATGAATAGGAAGGAGAAATTAGACCTTACCTGCTAATTCTTTCCTTGAGTTCTATCTGAGTCAGTCCAGGACCCACCCACTATTGTCTGCGAGAACTGGAGATGTTCAATTCCAAAGTTTAGACATACAGGCGGTTGCCAAGCTGGTGGCCGGAGCTGGGGACATTGGAGGACATCTTTTAGAGAAGTTGTGTTTTTGGGAGTTTCGCTCAGAATTGAAAGAGTATTGTTAAAAAAAAATAATAATAAAAAAAAAATGAATAAAAGGAGGAGAAAGTTTTTCAAGAATACTGCCTGTAGTTATTTCAACAAGGTTCAACAGTTAGTTCTTTTATTACTCTCTGGCACCAGGGGGAGCTAGAGGGGCTGTCAGCAAAGATTTTCAGTTTTCAGTCCTCAGCTGCTGGAGGAGGTTGACTACCCTACTTTCCTGGACTGGCCCGGAGAGAACTCAAGGAAAGACAATTAGCAGGTAAGGTCTAATTTCTCCTTTTTTAACATTAAATCCCAGCTGCCAAATTCTAGACCATTCTTCAAGCTTAGCTAGATCCCTTCTCATATTATCTACACCTTCCTGGGTGTCTACTCTATTGCAGATTTTGGTATCATCTGCAAAGAGGCAAACCTTACACAACAGCCCTTCTGCTATATCACTAACAAAGATGTTAAAAATAATCAGATCAAAGACAGATCCCTGGGGCACACTACTGCTAACTTCCTTCTTCTCAGAGTGAGCTCCATTTACCTGTACTCTGTCGCCTCCCACTCAACCAATTTCTAACCCAAGCAGTAACTTTAGGGTCAATCCCTAGGATGCTCAGTTTGTTTATAAGTCGCCTGTGAGGAACAGTGTCAAAGGCTTTACTGAAATTTAAATACACCACATCTATGGCTCTCCCTCAGTCTAACTCCCTGGTCACCCAGTCAAAGAAATCAATCAGATTTGTCTGACAAGACTTGCCTCTGGTGAATCCATGCTGCCTCGGATTCTGTAATATGCTGGACTCCAGAAATCTCATTATTTTCTCTTTCAGCAGCGTTTCCAAAAATTTACTCACCACCGAAGTTAAACTAACCAGCCTGTAGTTTTGAACCGCATCCTTACTACTGCTTTTGTGTAAAGGGACCACATGAGCCCCTCTCCAGTCCTTTAGCACCACTCCCGACTGCAACGAGGCATTGAAAAGGTTAGTCAGTGGAGCTGCTAGAATGTCCCCAAGTTCCCTCAGTATTCTAGGGTGTATCCCATCCGGTCCCATCGCTTTGTCTACTTTGTTGAGCTAGTTTCTCATGAACATAGTCTTCTGAAAATTGTTCAAGATAGTACACCCCTACTGCTATCGTCTTCCCCTTTTTACATGGAATTTCAATCCATAGTGTTTATACAGTTTATTTTGTTTGATACAAAACTTTAATTCTGTGTGATTCAATGCTCTCTCTAACAGAGTGCAGCCCCTCCACCAATTTGAACTACTCTATCATTATGATATAATTTGTACCCAGGTATCACAGTGTCCCATTGGTTGTCCTCCTCCTCCTACCATGTCTCTGAAATACCAATCATATCGAAGCTGTCATTTAGTGCTATATATTCTAACTCTCCCATCTTATTTTTTAGACTTCTAGCATTTGCAAACAAGCGTTTTAGAGGTTGCATTTTGTTCATCATAATCTGGTTATTGGTAGGCAGGGGTAATTTGGAATATTTAAGCTCTGTCTGCTCTGTACTTAAGGGCATTTGAGTTACTTTTATCTTTATTAGAACCTCTCTACAGGTTTGCCCGAACTTCATACTTTTGCTAGTATCCTTCAAGGATACATTGTTCCGAAGCATGCACTCTTGGGTGACTGTCTGCTTTCCCGTATTATCTAGTTTAAAAGCTGCTCTATCTCTTTTTTAAAGGTTAATGTCAGTAGCCTGGTTGCATCCTGGTTAATGTGGAGCCCATCCCTTTTTAAAAGTCCCTCCTTTCCCCAGAATGTTGCCCAGTTCCTAACAAATCCAAATCCCTCATCCTTGCACCATAGTCTCATCCACACATTGAGACTCTGGAGCTCTTGCTGCCTTTTGGGTCCTGCGAGTGGAGCAGGAATCATTTCTGAGAATAATACCCTGGAAGTTCTGGATTTCAGTTTCCTACCTTAAAGCCTAAATTTTGGTCTCTAGAACCTCCCTACCACACTTTTCTATGTCATTGGTAATGACATGTACCAAGACAGCAGGCTCCTCCCCAGCGCTATGTAAAGCTCTGTTTAGGTGGCGCATGAGGTCTGCTACTTTCATACCAGGCAGGCATGTTACCAGGCAATCCTTACGTCCACCATTCACCCAGCTATCTACATGCCTAATGATCGAATCTTCAATTATAACAGCTGTCCTAACCCTTCTCTCATGGAATCATGGCCCTGGAGAAACCTCCTCAGTGCGAGAGGGTTTTACATCACCTGGAGGACAGGTTCTAGCTACCGTATCACTTCTGCCACACCAGAGTGATGCTCTCCTGTAACATGGCCTCTCTCCTTCATGGCAACAGGGAGACTGCCAGACTGTAGCTATGTCTTCAATACTACATCCCTATAGGTCTTATCTATATTCTTTGTCTTCCTTATGTCCTCCAAGTCTGCTACTCTAGCTTTCAGAGATTGGACTCGTTCCCTGAGAGCAAAGAGCTCCTTGCACCTAGTGCACACACAAGTCTCCTCACCAATTGTGCGAAAATCATACATCTGATACTCAATGCAAAAGCCTGGAAAGCCCCCTTCTCACTGCTGGACTTCTGTCTGCATCTTAGTTTTAAGGTTTTGTTTAGGTATTTAAATTGTTTGCTTACGTTTTCTGGGGATACTTATACAACTATACCTAATACATATAATGGACTTCGTTCACCTCAAGATTAATTAGTCTGAGGTCCTTAATTAATGTATTCCTGAGGAGGATAACCAGCCGCACCTGAAAGTGAATATGGGCACCACCTTCCCTTCAATAGTTTTAAGAGCCTATAAAGCTAAGATTATCCCTGGAGTGGGTGTGAGGGAAAGAATACTTAATTAAAATTGGTTTGCCACACAGTGCCTTGACGTGTTTCTAAAGTGAAGTCCTATCAGTTTCCTGTGTGATTCACACAGCCCTTGGTTTGATAGATGGGACCTTTCAAATTGCTCCTTTGATCTGTCACTTGCATTTAACACCTATTTAAGACAGCTTCACAAAGTTTTTGCACTCTAACTGGAAGGCCTCTTTGTAAAGGTCACTAGAAACAAGCTTATTTCTTTCTACTCAGACTATTTATTCTACTTGTATGCTAAGCTATGCTCTGATTTGATTTAAATGAAAAGCTCTCTGGTGGTTCTAAGACCTGGCTGACTCGGAAAATACTCTGAATTCTAAAATACATCGATTTATCATCTTTAAGCCAACAAATTCCCTTTTTCCACAAGATTTAGAACATATTCCAGACTTTTACTACTTACAAATGTAGATCTATTTCCAGCAGTATCAGTTGATTTTGGTAGCCCTTCAAGACTCAAACATATTACTTATTCCTTCAAATTGTAGACATCATGTGCCAATCTGCTTTTTATTATTTAGCAACAGCCCTTTGGCATTCTCTGCCCCAAGATATTAAATGGAGATGGCCTTCTCCATATTTAATGCTGCTTTAAAAACATACTTTGTTTCAGCATACCAGTTGTGAGATGGCTCAATATGGACTGACTGATAGGAAAAGATGATAGATAATTAAAGCTATCCTGGTTTCTTCTTTCCTGTGGTTGATTTCATAATTGACATCTTATTCTTTGCTCATTTCCCTACTGTTATCTACTTTATTTATTTGCTTTTATATACTGCACTTTTTCAAATCAGTGTGGTATACATATAACATGAACAAACAAAACATTTTACATAGAACATTATAATTTTAGTGTATTGTAAATGGCTTTGCAAATGAAGAGTGGTATAGCAAGTTTTTTTTTAAGTAAACAGACATATTCCTTTACCATATCCTGCCAGTCCTGCAGTAGTAAATAAAGTAGGTGCTAGCACTGGCCATGGAGCCATTGACTCTCTGTGCTCAGGATGCTGTCGGACCCTGTCCCCCTGACAGCCTTTTTGTTTCTGAAGAGGCAGCATCCAACAGCAATCTGAGTGCAGAGCCTCAATGTCTCTGAGGCCAGAGCTGAAATTCCAGTTTTACTGCTGTTGGAAGTCTGGCAGGACATGACCATGGTGACAGTAGGAAGAGGGAGGAGATGCTGGATTGCAGGGTAGCATAGAGGGTTCGAAGGGGATTAAAAGGAAGTTGAATGTGGCAGTGGGCCGAATAAAGGGTCACAGTGAGCTCTAAACAGCTCACTGACCTTATGTCTGACATCCCCGTTCTAGACCACCTGCTCTGCTTATTTCCGTGGTCTAGACCACCTGCTCTGCTTTTCCCTGATCTCTGCTGTCCAGTGCATTCACTTCCTTGCTTAATGGCACCAGACATCCTATCTGATGTTGCTTTTCAGTTCATTGCCTTTGTTCAGCTGTAATGTCAGTTCTTGTAATCGTCAGCAGAAAAACAAAGTGGATATATCTGTCTTGAAATGAAGTCTAGATACATTTCTGTGCCTCTTTGGCCTGGGTAATTTTTACAGTTGGACCATTACCATCCCACTTAAACTGCACTATCCTACAAGCCTGAATAATAAACCCTTTCCCCCTTGGCCAGCAATACATAGTGGCGATGTTCATAGCAGTTTTACAATGCAGATTGATACCAGTATGAATAAAAATGTATTCATTCCTGAAGTTGAAAGGCTGAACAGTTGTCATGGTGATCTGGGAAACATGATTTTACTGTACAATACATTGCAGCATGGAGGCTATTAAAAAGTGATATAATCTAAACAATGAATAAAGCAAACATTCACATAAGGGAGTAGTTTAGAGTTTTGTTTTTTTGTGCCATCAAGTCAGTGCTGACTCCTGGCGACCCAGCTGCCTCTAGGTTTTCTGGGCAATGTATCACCACAAGTAGATTGTCGGGCCTTTTCTTCCGAGGCAATGGAGGGTAAAGTGACTTTCTCAAGGTCACAAGGAGTGTCAGTGGGAATCGAACCGTTGATCTGCTGGGTGCGAGGCAGTAGCTCTAACCACTAGGCGGCTGCTCCACAGTTTAGGTTAGAGAATATAATACTGTGTTTCATACGTGTGACCCTATTAAAAACAATATGAGATTTAGGTTTGAGCTTACATGTGCCTAGGGGGTTAGGATTCTGGAATCCCTTGATGTATACACTTTTCATGACTGAAAACATAACCACCCCTGTCACTTAATTATGGGAGGGAAGAGTGGCCTAGTGGTTAAGGGAAGTTGCCGTGGGCCGGAGCACTGGGGGTTTGAATCCTGCTGGAGGACTGGGGTTTCTCACAGGCACTTCTTGTGGCCTCGAGCAAGCCACTTAACATAACCTCCATTGCCTCAGGTACAAAATGTAGATTGTGAGCCCTTCAGGGACAAGGGAAATATATACCGTACCTGAATGTACACTGCTTTGACTTGGTGGAAAGCAGTATATAAGCATTGCTAAATAAATAAAATAAACATGACTACATAAAAGAAGATTTGACTTATGGATGGCCCAGTCTTGTTTATCTGCATGTATCTAATTTTAATTTGTTAGTCATTGCGTTCCTCTAATAAGGATATTTTTTCATTGAAAGTATCTTAGTATTATGTGCATCATCCTGCCAAGATGATCCACATCCAAACAAAAATTAACGATTCTAAATTTCAAAGTGGCAAGAACCAGCTGGAAGTTTTGCAGAGACTTTTCTAATATAATCACTCAAATGGCAATTTTTCAATACCTAGAATAATAAAAATGGTTGGATTGAAATTATTGTTAATTTCCAAGAATTAGACAATTTAGAGCCAAAAGGCTCTGTAAATGTTTGAGCTGGAACAAACAACCTCAAGATCCAAATGAGAATCTAATAAAGAAGTGAATTTCAAATAGTGACATAGCTACATAGGGAAAAGAAACATTTATGGGCGTGTGGAATCATTTGATTGTAACAGCAAAAAATGACTAAGTTTTATCCCAAGGGTGAGTCAAGGAGCTAAAATTAATATAAAAAAACAATAAAAAAGGAATATGTGCGCCTGCAACATTTAATAAAAGACAGTATCATCTGTACATTAGAAACACACATTCTGTGACAAACACAGTGAGCCCTTGACAGTCTTTCCAAGTCTTGGGGGCAGGGTGCCAGTATGCAAGCCTCTTATGTTTTTTGCACATAGCAAGCCATTCTTATCATAGATGCATCATCTTATTCTTTCTTAATACTACATGTACTCTAGGGTTTTCGTAGATTAAAGCAGCAGGTAACTACTATAGCTCCCGTTTTAATCTGCACAGTTTATTTGACGTTAGTGCTGTAGACCCTAGTTGATCTCAGTTTTTTCCCTACACTTCTTTGTATTTAAGAATCATGTATGGCAATCTGAAGCTTTATTAAATTACTACTGCTTTTGTCTTCACCACCTTCATTTGAAAGCTATCATATGCATCTACGCCTTATTCTTGAAGAAATATTTTCTAATTAACTGATACTTGAGACTTCACCAGATAGCTGTACCTGTTCTGGAGGACTTGAAATAGATCCTCAAATAATTGGAGGAAATGTGGGTTTGTTTGAATTTGTGTAGTTTTGAGTGAATGCAGGATTCATGCAATGCCACTCGCAAACACGTTGCAAGCTTGGTTGCATTGCACCTAGTGTATACGCGGCTTTAGCTGTCCTAGTACCAGCTTAGCAAATAAGCTCTTGAAAATGAGCTGCCTGAGTCTCTTCTAGTGACCAGCAGTAGCAGTGTCCCCCCCCCCCCCCAAAGTTATGCTTGCAACTCGACATGAAACATAGAAACATGATGGCAGAAAAAGATCATGTGGTCTACCTAGTCTGCCCTTCCGTAGTCCCCTCTTTTCCCTTAGAGATCCTCCGTGTTTCTCCCATGCTTTTTTGAATCCAGATACTGTTCTCATCTCTACCACCTCTACTGGGAGACTATTCCACGCGTCTACCAGTCTTTATGTAAAGAAGTATTTCCACATATTACTCCTGAGTCTATCCCCTTTCATCCTCATCCTAAGTCTCCTCGTAGCAGAGCTTGTTTTTAATCGAAAGAGGCTCTGCTCCTGTGCATTTATGCCATGGAGACATTTCAACATCTCTATCATATCACCTTTATCCCACCTTTCCTCTAAGGTATACATATTAAGATCCTTAAGCCTGTGCTCATATGCTTTATAACGAAGACCACTAACCATTTTAGTGGCCACCCTCTGCAAAGACTCCAACCTGTTTATATTCTTTTGACGGTGTGGTCTCCAGAACTGCACACAATACTTCAAATGAGGTCTCACCAGAGGCACATACAGAAGCACTATCACCTCCTTTTTTTTGCTGGCCATTCCTCTCCTTATGCACCCAAGCATCCTCCTAGCTTTCGCTGTCGTCTTTTCTACCTGTTTAGCTACTTAAGATCATCAGACAGAATCATGCCCAGGTCTTGCTCTTCTTTTGTAGACAGAAGTACTTCCCCTCCCCACCCCCACACTGGAAGTCAACTACAAGAAAACTGAGGCCCTTATCATAACAAGGGACAATACATTCTCCTCACCAGACACCCTGACACTCGGCAACACACAAATTAAAGTCAAGATGGAAGTAAAATATCTTGGAGTCACTCTGGATCAGACCTTGAGCTTCAAAGTACACATAAGTAATGTTGCCAGAACAATATATCTCAAAATAAGGACTCTCCAACACCTCAAACGTTCCTTGAACCACTAGACGTCTGCTCTGCACTCCAAGCAATGGTCCTACCACATCTCGATTATTGCAGTGCCATATATCAAGGCCTCCCACAAACCATGCTGCTCCCTATATGAACCACACTACATACAATGGCACGCATCATTCAGGGCGCTGCAGGGAATGATGATATCACACCCATCCTAAAACAGCTCCACTGATTACCACTACACAGCCGCTTAAAATATAAAATAATCCTCCTCATTCATAAATCCTTATACTCTGACCCACCAACGCACCTCCGCACCTAACTTCAAATACCACAGAATAACAAACCAAGAAGAACTGCCTCCCAGACCTCCCTTACCATCCCATATGCAAGAACCAAGTTTAACTGGCAAGTCTGCGGAAGTGCATTCAAACTGTGCACTCCATCCATATGGAATGCTCTACCGAACACCCTGAGAAGAATTACCGACACCCAGACCTTCAGAAGTCTTCTAAAAACTCACCTATTCATGGAACAATTCTGCCCAAAGACATAGCTCTGGTAGCTCCCCAATCGCAATGTTACACACACCTGTCTGCAAATATGGTCATAGTTTAATTATGCAAAGTAATTATGCATAGTTTAATTATCCAAATTGTATATAGTTCTACTGTTCAGTGTAACATGGATGTATTTTTGATGTAAACTGCTTTGACTGGCAAAAGGTGGTATAGAAATCCAGCTAAATAAATAAACAATAGTACACTGCCTCTTATCTCATGTTTTTAATTTCCTGAAGAGTCTCTCATGAGGGACCTTGTGAAAGGCTTTCTGAAAATCCAGATAGACTGTGTCAACTGGATTACCTTTATCTGCCTGTTTATGTAAGAGATTAGTAAGAGATTAGCTAAATACATGTTGGCTTTCTGCGATTAAACTATGACTGTTATATGTTCAGTAATTTTGTTCTTTATAATGGTTTCTACCATTTTGCCTTGTACTGACGTCAGGTTTAATGGTTTGTAGTTTCTTGGATTGCCCCAGAACTCTTTTTTTAAAATTGGCATTACACTTGTACATTAGTCACTTTCCAATTTTCAAGTACTGAAGATGACTTTAATGATAGTTCACAAATTACTAATAGTAGGTCTACAATCTCACCTTTTAGTTGTTCCAGCACCATATGATGTATACCATCCAGTCCAGGTGATTTGTTACACTTTAGTTTATTAGATAGCTGTATTATATCTTCCTGGTTTGATTTGTTTCAATTCCTCAGATACATCACTTTTAAATTCAATTTTAGGCATGGACAACTTCCCTACATCATTTTCATTAAAGACCAAAGCAAATAATTCAGTCTCTTTGCTATGGCCTGGTCCTTCCTTAATGACCTTTTTACTCCTTTATCATTGAATGATTCACTGACTCTCGCAGGTTTTTTGCTAGGAATGTTCTTCGAAAAAATTTAGTGTTTTTGCTTCCATGGTGAGCTTCTTTTCAAATTCTTTTTGCCTGCCTTATCAGAGCCTTGCATCTAACTTGCCAGTATTTATTTTTCTCATTTGTCATTTGGCTCCTCCTTCCATTTCCTAAAAGATGCTTTTTTGGCTACAACAGCCTCTCTGACTTCATCTTTAAACCATGCTGCAGTCATTTGGCCTTCCTTCCACCTTTCTTAAAGTGTAGCATTCATCTGGTCTGTGCTTCCAAAATAGTATTTTTAAACAATGCCCATGCTTGATGTAAGCCTTTAATCTTTGCAATTGCTCCTTTTAGTTGTTTCTTAGCCATTTTCCTCATTCTATCATGGTCTCCCTTTCAAAAGTTAAATGCTATTGCCATGGATTTCCTTGCAGTCCTCCCTCCATTTATTACATCAGTATTATAAAAAGCTTACATACTGCTTTATTGATATGTAAAAAAATTAAATGAAATATGACTTTAACGGCTCCTCTTGTACCCTTCCTTTGGCCTTTATTAAATGCATAATTGAAATGGCTGAAAATGAGAGGAAGAACTATCCTCAGAGTTTGACAAATTTTAGATAGCACATGGAGAATGGGATTGAAACATCTGGATTGATATACAGGGTGGCCCAAAAAAAGTGAGAACATCTCGTAGCATATACGTTATTTAAAAATTCAAAAAGACAGATGTAAATGATTGACAAATTTAACAAAAAAAGATGGTGACCGGAAATTGTCGAAATAAAGACGTTATATAGCTAAAAAAGGTAAATAAGTAAACTATTTAAGCTTTTAATTTATGAGATGTTCTCACTTTTTTCGGCCACCCTGTATGCACCACTGCAGCAGTGTTTTAGAAAAGGTTCTGCCAAACATGGATCTTTACTAAAATATGTATAAGAACATGCTGGCACGCACATGTATTTGCTGACACAGTCGGAGGAGCCATTTTACCAATCTTCACATGGAAAAAATGAATGGAGGCAACTCAAGTTACATGTATAAGTGCTGACACGTCTACTTGTAAATTTGTTTTTTATAACATACTTGTTAAGTAGGCCATTTTGCAAGCCTATAGCTATAAATGCTGCCAGTTAACTACAGAGGCTTCTCTTTATTTAATTTCAGTTATGAAAGAGAAATAAAAAAGGATAGATTAAGGAAGATAACACCCTTATTCCCTCCTAAATGGGATGGCTGAAATAAGCACTATTTAGAAATCTGTATATGCCTGGCAGCAAATGTACAGTAAATCCTGCTGTGAACGGTTTTGGTCATGCATATGCATTTATATGAAATGGGGAATACATCTGTAGATTTTCTGTACCCCAGCCCACACCCTAACCATGCCTCTGGCACACGACCTTACAATTTATTGTGGACAGCTATGTAAGTTTAGCTCTTTCTAGAACCTCCATTTACATATGAATGCCATTTGAATGTGTAAATGCCAGATTTTTGGTATAGAAATTGTGAATAGGGTTTCTAAAATAGCCTCTTTTATAAACTATTCTTTACCTAGTAGAAGTTGCAAAGGGCTGGGCTCTTTTTTTTTTGTGTGTGTGTGTGTGGTTTTCCAGTTTTCTTTGCAAGCCAAATGATCAGCATGCTAGCAGTAATGGTGCCTCCTCCCTGTCCTCTTAGGATGTATCCCGAGGTGCGCACATTTGTGGCAGCGGCTGCTCTCTCTTCTGCAGTTTTCCATTAGATCGCGTTGTCTGTGCTGGTATACCTGCTGTCTGTAGTACTCTGAGCCATTCATTATATTGTCAGGTGCCCACTGACAGCCTCATTCATACAAGCTATTTGATTTTATTTGGTAAAATGCCCTGGGCAGTTACTAGTAAAACACTGAATAAATGTGAGTGATAGAATAGGGGCAATGCCACATGATATTGGTGAAGAGAGATGAGATTTTACTGACCATTAACAAAACGGCACATAAAGCCATTTACAGCATCAGCTAGGAAGGTTTCTCCATAGTATTAATGAATTCCCCATGCATGCTGTGTCAGCCTGTTTCTTCAAGAATTTGTAAGCCCTTGCAAGTAGGAGACACCATCCCACAGAGGTCAGCAGAGGAAAAGGCTTCTTAGAACTTCTGGCAATTTCTAGAGACTTCCAGATTGCAAACCACAATCTGTCACGTGGCATCTTCTCTGTTCTGGTTTTCCCATGGAGTCAAGATAGCATATTTCTGATTGCAGTTTCATGAGGTGAAAATTTTCTAATTGTTTTTCTCTTCTTTTCATGTTTTTTTCTTGCATGAGGGCCTCCATCAGTTTTAATATTTTATATAGCACTACATTGCTTTTTTTTAAATGTCCTGTTTTCTTATTTCCACAGCCAAATGGAATAATGCTAGATCTGACTAGGCTAGGAGGTCTAGACTAGAGGCTAGGATCCAACTTTTACCATGCCCAGATGCCTTATGTATAGCACTTGGGGTTCCCCTTTTATTCAGAGTCAGGCAGCCCACATCAGCACCTGGATCCCCTATTCTTCTCTGGCCCTCATATTGTCCTTGCACCCTCCATATATTTTAACCCTCATTTATCAGGTACCCCTTCATTTGTCAGTGAGGTCCCTAGCTATGAAGTTACTGTATCGCTTTGCTGCTGTTCTGGTTAATTAGGTAGGAAGGTAGATTATATCCAGTTAAATTACTTCCCCTTCTCTTTCCTGCTCTTTAATGCCTTCTCTGCAGTCCCCTGCTGTGCTGTATCTTCCCAAAGGAAAACTACTGTCTGACCCCCATCCCTATTCGTTCCACTCACCCTTTTGTAATTCTCCTTGACCATCTGACCAGGGCAGCAGCCATATTAGGCAGCCACAGCCCTGACTAAGCTCCCTTAACATACAACACACTACACCTTTGTCTCCCAGATGCTTTTTAAGGCTATTTGCACCCCACTCCCCTCCCCTTCCTTTCTTGCTCCATCAGACTCACTCAATGGGGGGGAGGCAGCGGCAGCCACACCCTCTCCTTTATTTGTGGAGGAAAAATGCCATGGCTTGTACTGCTGCTTATCAATGACAGTTGTTAGGAAGATAACTTTATTATTGATATTAGTAATAACGATAGCATACTCTTAAAATAAAAAAAAAAATCATGTGTGATAACGTCTTACTGGGCAGACTAGATGAGACATGCTGGTCCCTTATCTGCCATTATTTGCTATGTTATGTTACCATATGAATTTGTTCATCTCCTATTAGCTTGAAATGTTTTTAGCTTGAGATTTTGGATTTTTCTGTTTTTTAAGTATTGGTTGAGTTATTAGTCAACCAGTGGGAACCTCTGCACATACTGCGTTTTTGTTCTCTTTGTTTCTTCTGACCTTGTTACCTTCTTGATAGACATCTCTCAATTTCTGTTCAATATTTCAGTGACTTCAAAAATAGTTCCGATATGTAGTCCATGGCCTTGATTTTTTTTTAATTTTTTATTTATATGAATTAACATTATCAAAAGTACAGGCAATATTTGTAAGTAAACATAATCATAAAAAGTATATACAAGTAATTCAAACATCATTGCCATTTCAACCACAATCATAAGGGGGCAAGAAAAGAAATAAAAGAAAATTATGCAAATCAGTGCAGAAACGGTAAGGCGTTTCATCACAACCAGAATGCACACAGCGTCCCTAGAATTACCTTCACAGAAGCCCAACCAATCCAGGAGTTGCTTTAGCTCAACAAAGAAATAATTGTTTGCTTCAAGACATACATCACTAGCAGAGCTCATTCATACCACACCATCCAACAGGTCCAGGAGATCGGCAGCTATGAACACATTAGTAGTCCCAAAAGAAATAACTCACTGCACCCATGCTACAGTTAACAGAGCTTTCAAACTATGTGCACCGAGAAGCTGGAATTCTCTCCCACCCAACATACAAGCACTCACTGATTTGGTCCAATTTAGGAAGGTAGTGAAACACTACCTATTCCTTCAGTACTACAAGATAGACGAAGATACAGTAGCGTCACCTGCAGTCTAAGATAGATATTATGACTAAACCTACCCTATAAGACACTCATGAGTATAGCCTGTATAATATGAAAATCCGATGTAAATAGTTACCCCAAGTTATCCAAGTTTTATTTCCTGTTACTTGTAAACACAGTTCATTATATGCAACGTGTATGTTTTATGTTTTATGTAAACCGCACTGATGTCGAATAGCGCGGTATAAAAGAAATGTAAATAAAAAAAAATAAATACATAACACAAACAAGGAAATTTTAGAGACCAAGTACAGTCCAACCTCGGTTTTCATTTGCCCCGGTTTTCATACGCTTTGGTTTTCAACGTCTTTTCTGACTGAGATTTTGTCCCGGTTTTCATGCATTGCTTCGGTTTTCAACGTCTTTTGACTGAGATTTTGTCCCGGTAGCAGGGAAGAAAAGCTGTCAACGTAAGCAGGAGATGTTGCATGAATGTGGGAGGCAGTTCTTTCTCTTGCAGGGTACGTCTGAAGCTATATCATTAAGATTTTCTGCCATTCTGAAGCATTGAGCAGATAATGTAAAGGTATTTTAATGGACTGAATTCAATGTGATTCCGAAGAGAGCTGGGCACAGCAGCTTGTCAGGGGTGGCTAAGGCCAGATGTTAACATACTGTACTGTACAGTACTGTACTTAGCTTGCTTTCAGTGATGTTAAATGTTCATTTATCCATTTCATTAGTCATTTATATTTATTTCTCATTGTTTTCTGTATGTAAAAATATAGTTATTCTCTATAAAATGTATTTTTTGTGAATATTTTTGGGTGTCTGGAACGGATTAATTGGATTTACATTATTTCTTATGGGAAATATTGCTTCAGTTTTCATACGTTTCGGTTTTAGTCAGACTTTTTCGAACGGATTAATCATGAAAACCGAGGTTTGACTGTATCCCCAAGGGCAAGAACTCACAGCCATAAGGCCAGGAATTCTTTATGCTTAGCCTAGTTTGTTTTAGAAATATCAGGAAATATGTGAACAGAAGCACCAAAGAAAATTTCCTTAATATGTCTAAAGAAAAGACATAACACAGAGTTCTTGTCTTGCAGAATGGTGAAAGTTACCAGCATAGTACTACGTGCAGTCACTAGCTCCAGAGTGCTTTCCAAAAAGCCAGTGAGGTCCACTTGACTCTGTGGCTTAATAAGGCTCCTGGAAGTCCCACTAGTAGGAGGCAGATAATATGCCAGAGTTATGGATGGCAAGTTGTCCAGTGCCCACCCCAAAATGTCCACCAGATATTTCTTCACCATTTCAACTGGACCAAACATAGCAGACCGCAGGAAGCTAGGGAACCTTAGGTTGTTTCTCTCGGTTTGATTCTCAAGATATCCATCTTCTTCCATAACACTGAGCTTACCTTTATATGGGCGTCTTAAACAGCACCCAACTCCATCACTTGCTGAGAGAACACTCCAATCTAGTAGTATGTTTGCCAATTTTCTCCTTCTGCACAGCAGCGAACTCCACCAAAGAATCAATCTTCATACCAATTTTCTCCAAATTAATATTCAGGGAAGTATACAGAGCTGTAATGGAGTCTCACAGCACCATTAAGGTTTTTGGAGAACTGCAACCCCCACTGTCGGGTGCTCCAAGACCTCCCCTGGGAAGATGGTTGAGCGGCTTACCTCCTTGCTGCAACTTCTTGCCCCTATCACTGGGGGAGGACTTCGCAAGTGGGGAGCTCATCGTATCTCCCAGCACTGATAGAGCTTCCAGGCTTTCAGGCAGGAGAACTCTCCCTCTTTGCGGAACACTTCCGGGTTTCGGGGGGAGCGCTCTCTCTTCGGGGCTAAGAGAAACCCCATCTGTGCTCCGCTCCAGCTCAGTATTTTATTTATTTATTTATTTATTTCCAGTCTCTTTTATACCGCGCTATTCAATATCAGTGCGGTTTACAATAAACATAGAACTACACATTTCCTTGGGTACTCTGTGCTTGCAATGAACAGGTATTTAAACTTGGATAACAGGGGGTAACTATTTACAATCTTGCAACATGGTGGGGTTCACATCATTTTGTCTAGTCGTGGGAGTTTTGTGTTGCGCCGGTGGATGAGGCTGATATGTCATTGTCTATCTGATAGTACAGGAGGAAGAGGTGGTGCTTCAAGGCTTTCCTAAACTGGAATAGGTCAGGAATTGCACGGATGTTGGGAGGCAGAGTATTCCAGCATTTGGGTGCACAGAATTGGAAGGCTCTGCTTGCTGTTGACTGGGTACATTGGGTTATTGACTTTGGGACTGTCAGTGTGTTGAGTGCTACTGATCGTCCAAAGTGATGGAATATTCCTTATTTGGATGAGCCCCAACTTGTTCCAAGGTAAGCTGGCGCTTCATTCCCAAGCCTGGCCCCGATGGGTGAGCGAGGTTCTTGTCTTTCTATTTCGACATCCCGACAGTAAGGAAGAGCTGTATCTCAAATGTGCAGAGCTCACCACACGCTGCCCCTCCATTCTGCCATCTCCATCGTGACTTATTTTTTGGCTGCCACCAACCTGTCCAGCCTTGTTGATTTTACATATGCTTTTTACTTTGGGTGTCAAGTTAAATGTAACAGTCTTTTCCTCTCCTGGACCCACCAGCATGTGAGTCCATATCTGCCTAAGCCAGGAAATCCTTAAACTCATTCCTCCATATTTTACTCTGACCTACCCTTCCTGTTTATTTTGCTCCATGATTGTCTTGCATTGCTCTTGTTCTTCTGGGTTACCTCCTTATCTTTTATTAGTATCTCACTTGTTATCTCTTCCAATTGCTCTACCTGTTTTAGTACCTTTCTTCTGGTGTTACATGGCTGTTCTAGCATCTCTCTTCTGGAGCTCCTTTACAGCTCTTCTTAATTTCTATCCTTATTTCTGCATCTTTCAACTGTCCACTCAGAGAACTGTTCATTTTTTAGTAGACTCTTTGAACCTCTCCCAGATTTAAATACAGGATTTTGTCATTAAAATATCAGTGTGTTATTTTTTATTTTTAGGAACCCCCCGAGTGTTAGTCCTCTTTATTTTCCTTAGCTTCTGTGGTATCTTTCCTGCTGCAGTGGATCCATGAATAAGTTCACTGCTATCATCATTAGTCCTAGTGCTGACACTAAGATTAAGCCTCTTATCCTGGACTGCTTCCAACTAGCATGATTTTTTGTTCTTTCTGTCATTCATCAATTGTAGTTGTCTTACTGAGATTTGCTATAGATGTTACACAATGAGGTTACCGTATGAAGGAACTTATCAAGACTTGGCAACAGAGCTGTTATTTTCTCTCCTTCAGAAATGCCTTTAAGAAGTGATGATATTCTATTAGGATAGAAAATGCTACTAATCTTTTGAAAGACTCTTTCTTTCAAGTGGTCAAGGATAGATAAAGGCACAGTGAAAACTGAAGAAGTGCCAGCAGGACCAGTGCAGGGTATTGGGCGCCCTAGGCAACCCTTCAGCATTAACACCCCACCCTCTGAGATTTGATAATCTTAATTGTTTAGTTTAATTATCTAAACACCAACCTTCCAACAACAGTCCTGTAAAAATACATAATTGGCGTTCATACTCTTAAATATGACACTATGCTTTGTATGTGCATTTGCCTCCTCTTCCTAAAGGGTAAAACGCGCTGATTGCTCTTGGAGTTTGTGTGGCTGTCGGGATCTCTTGTTTTGATTTGCTTTGCTGCAGCCCCAGGTGACTGCCTGGTATTGGCACCTTCTAGTTGTGCCAGTTCTGGATGGCAGATTGTGAGAGACTGATTACTTTTTATGCATAAAAGATTTAGAAAAAACAGGTAAATCCCTAGGAATGCTAGGGCACATGATAGATCAAGGGAGCAGGATGAAGAGTTCCGGTAAAGACTGGAGAGTTTTATCCATTGTTCAAGTAAGAGATTCAAAACAGAAATATGTTCACTAGGTCCCTGTCATGCCAGTTTAGTTAGGCGCTTTATCCCTGAGTTGTTGTTCATTTGGCTATTAATTCGTCATTGATGGAAGGGATAGTACTAGATGCCTTAACCTGTTTTGGACAGCTCGCATATTCTTTCTCTGTTCTGGATGATTTATTAGATTTGTTACACTCAAACAACTATGAAATACCGGCAATAATAAAAAATATTAAAACTTTGCAGAAAATATAAGTTTCACATAGTGTATGTTTTTCATACACTGGTCCAATATAGTATATTGTCCGTCTTCAGGAAAGATAGGATTCAGTTCCAATATTCATTGACATAAACATACTGTATGATACTACTGAAACTGCAGTTTTCATTTAAAACACTTTATTATGATATAATATAGTTTGTCAACAGTCCATTCTGACGGCGGAATATGATACATGGGAAAACACTTCTGATGCAGTGCGTCGATATTGCACCATTGAAACACCTAGAACAGAATGCTTGACAGCAATTAGTTTCGACAACATATTAGCCCAGCATATGAAAAACATATAAGGCCGATATATGCACCAATAACTCTGATACTAAGTAACTTAGTTATCTAAACCTATTTTCTAAAGTCTACAAATACTTTTATTTGCAAAATAGTAGCTATTACAGCATTATAAGCTACTTACTATTTTTTGTGATCTTTTTATGTTGAGCCACCAGTACCGTCAAAATCAGCAAACTTCAAATACCTATTAAATTAAATAGATCTCAGATAAAAAAAATCTGTATATAATGCTTTCTGACATAATGATAATAGCTAAACATAGTTCCATTGAATTTATAACCATTAATTAGTAAACAGTTGAGTAGTAAGTATGGAAACCTTATGTATGTAAAACATACGCTGGTCCAAAACGGGTTAAAAAGGACAGTTATCGTGCCAAGAGTAAAGCTTTAAGTGACTGATAAATCTAGATGTGAATGCTTCGTGACTTGTCAAGAGGTTCCTTGGAAGAGAGTCAGGGATTAGAAAGGTGACAGTCCAGTTTTAGAAGGGGCCATAGCACTGAAACAATTTTAGTGGCTGTAGCTGATATGGCACTAGGTTACTTGGACAAGGAGGAGGTGGTTATAGTAGCGCTTAACCTCACCTCTGCTTTTGATTTGGTCAACCATCAGTTATTTGTTACCGTAGGATTTAGTAAAGGCTGTTAGTGTAGCAAGGTTTAAAAAAAGGTTTGGACAAGTTCCTGGAGGAAAGGTCCATAAACCATCATTAAAAAGGGACCCAGGATATCAGTGCTTGTCTTTTGGGGAAACTGCTAGGTACGTATGACCTAGATTGGCCACTTTTGGAAACAGGATACTGGGCTTTTGTTGGACCTTGGTCTGACTCAGTATGGCATATCTTATGTTCTTATTATAAAGATGTGGACAGGTTAGGGATCAGAAGGATGGTACTGAACTGGTTGGCCTCCTTCTTGTCAGACAGACATTAAATGGTGGAAGTGCAAGGGATGTGGTCCTCTACTAAACAGGTGTCAGGTTTCTTATTGCCCCTTTTGTTTAATATCTTTATTCATCCTTTAGAACAGAGGTGTCCAACCCTGTCCTGGAGGGCCGCAACCCTGGCAGGTTTTCGGGATATTCCTAATGAATATGCATGAGATATATTTGCATGCACTGTCCCCATTGTATTTGAATTGATCCATGCATATGCATTAGAGATATCCTGCTAACCTGACTGGTTTGTGGCCCTCCAGGACTGGATTTGGAGACACCTGCCTTACACCTCTGTCATTTAAGATTGTGAGTGGGCAAGGTGCAGATGTCCTAGACATCAAAGGGGTAGATAGAATTTGTCACATTCCTCCTCGCTTCTCACCACCACCAAAAAGTTGGACACCCCTGCTTTAGAAGATACAGTTTTGAAATGGAGGTTAGAATGTCACTGCTGACATCCAAATGATTGCCCCAGTGAAGGGGGGATCTGGATGATTTTAGGTAGAAAGTTAATGGTTATTTTAGGGAAACTCCGTAATGCTGGCGCAGAGTAGGCTGAGACTAGCTTAAAGATGGAACTAGTAGGTGGAGGAATAGATAGGTGGCGTGGATTTAAGATGGAGATGGATGGAATAGAGGGGACTCCAGTAGACGAGATAAAATATTTTATTTTATTTATTTAACCTTTTTTATACTGCTTTCTCCTTTAATCAAAGAGTTTATAACAAATAGTTTATAACATTGTGGCATGATAAGTTAACTGTTAATATTATAAACATAAGAACATTATCTACATAACAAATTGGCATGATTACAACTACTAGGCCACATGGCATCTACCGTGCATGTGATTCCTTATGCTCGCCTCCATATGAGAGCAGCCCAGTAGACTTTATCCACCCAATGGACTCAGGCATCAGGGTGCCTCTCAGACAAAATAGCAAACACAAATCACCTTATTTTGTCCCTCCAATGGTGGAAGTCCACTCAGAACCTGTTGCTGGGGTCCCCTTTTCAACAACCCTTACCCCATTCAACTCTCACAACAGATGCTTCACCAGTGGGTTGGGGAGCTCATCTACAAGACCTCTCCACCCAAGGCACCTGGACTCCACAGGAGACTCATCTACATATCAATCTCTTAGCGCTCAGAGCAATCTTCCTTGCTCTTCGAGTGTTCCATACCCTGCTCAGCTACAAGACTGTCCGTATGAATGAAGACTATCAGGTAGCCATGTTCTATGTGAACAAGCAAGGGGGAACAGGCTCTGTCACTTTGCAGCGAAGCTTTGCGACTATGGGCCCTCGCCAGAGAGCATCAGATTCACCTCCTGACAGTTTATCTTCCAGGCATTCAAAACTCTTGGGCAGACAGACTCAGTCGAGTTCCGCTTCCACACGAATGGTCTCTACATGCGGACCAGGTGACCAAGATTTTCCAAATTTGGGGAACCCCGGACATAGACCTCTTTGCAAGTCCGTTGAATGCCAAACGTCCCCGGTTCTGTTCCAGAATTCAGGCCAGGGATGCCTTCCTCCTTCACTGGGGTCAAGACTTCCTTTATGTCTTTCCACCCATTCCCCTAATTCCCAAAACCCTGTTCAAGCTTCAGAAAGACAGGGGGCGGATGATAATCATAGCTCCACATTGGCCAAGACAAGTGTGGTACCCCCTGCTTCTACATCTCTCTCAAGCCACCTCCCTGGAGTTAGGGTCTGCTCCAGATCTCCTGTCACAGGAGGATGGGAAATTATGACATCCCAATCCCCAGTCTCTGCATCTCAGAGCTTGGTTGCTGAAGGCTTAGATCTTCATGATCTTAACCTTCCTCAGCAAGTAAAGGATGTCCTTTAGGCTTCCAGGAAACCTTCCACTAGATGCTCTTATGCTTTCAAGTGGAAAAGGTTTACCATATGGTGTTCGCAAAAGGGTCTTAACCCCTTAGCGATACCTCTGGGATCATTACTTGAGTATCTCCTTCATTTATCCAATGCAGGACTTAAGACTAACTCAGTAAGGGTCCATTTGAGTGCTATTGCAGCTTCCTTCAAGCCTCTCAATGGACAACCTATCTCCTCCCATCCTCTTTTAGCAAGATTTATGGGGGGGCTGCCTTCTAACTAAGCCTCCCATTAGGCCACCACCGGTGGCATGGGACTTAAACCTGGTTCTTGGTCAGCTCATGAAGCCACCTTTCGAACCCTTAGCTACTACCTCTTTAAAATTCCTTTTTTGGAAAGTTATCTTTCTCATTGCAATCACATCAGCACGTCGCATCAGTGAGTTGCAAGCACTAGTGGCTGATCCACCTTATACAAGGTTTCATCATGACAAGGTAGTCCATAGGACTCATCCACACTTTATGCCAAAGGTGGTCTCGCCTTTTCATCTTAACCAAGCGGTCTATCTGCCTGTGTTCTTTCCAAGACCTCATGCATCAAATGCAGAAAGGAATCTTCATACTTTGGACTGTAAAAGAGCCTTAGCCTTTTACTTGCAAAGAACACAGCGACATAGAAAGTCCTCTCAACACTTTGTTGCTTTTGATCCTTCTCATTTGGGACTTCCAGTCTCCAAGAGAACACTGTCCAACTGGATTGTACAGTGCATTTCCTTTGCCTATCAGAGTAAGAACCTTCCTCTGGAGGGCCATGTCACTGCTCACAATGTGAGAGCCATGGCAGCTTCAAAGGCTCATCTGCACTCTGTGTCTATTGATGACATCTGTCGAGCAGCCACTTGGGCCTCAGTTCATACCTTCACAGCCCATTACTGCTTGGACGAGGACTCCCGCCGGGATGCCTTGTTTGGTGAGGCTGTTCTCCAACACCTGTTCCATACCTAATCAACTCCTATCTGCCATCCCAGGCTGGATGCCCGAGATCCATGTGGGGAAGTGGAGCCCTGTCCCAGGGACACACAACCTCTGGGGTCTCTCCCTGGAATCTAAAGCTAGGGAGTCCCCATATGTGAAGACTACATTCCTGCTTGTTCCTGGAGATAGAATAGTTACTCACCTGTAACAGGTGATCTCCGGGAACAGCAGGAATTTAGTCTTCACAACCCACCCACCTCCCCTAGGAGTTATATCTCTCTATCTCTTTCTCTTCCCTCTCTCTCTCCCTCTGTTTGTCTCAGCTTTAAACTCAACTGGAGAGAGGCAGTTGGGAAAGGCGGGAAGGCAGCATGCAGGCGCTGTGGGATGCTCCCAAAAGCTTCTTAATAGGGAGCGTTCCCACGCAGGCTCCGTCTGTACCGACGATACCCATATGTGAAGACTAAATTCCTGCTGTTCCCGGAGATCACCTGTTACAGGTGAGTAACTATGCTTAATGGACAGGAAACATGCATTTCAGGTTCTTGCCACAATGGCCTAGAACCTTTTGCCAAGTGAAGTTCCACTAGAGCAGAACAATTTGACATTTTGAAAAAAAGTTAAAATCATTTGTTTAGCCCAGGGCTTGACAAACCCCAGGTGCCAGGTCACCCTTACAACTAAAAAAAAAAAATAGGGCCTGGGGCGTGGAAGTGTCGGTTGGGACCAGCTCTGGCTGCCCGTGGGGATCTCATTCTCCGCAGGCAGGCTGGCAGCGGCTGCCAGTGGGTATCACAGTCCAGATGTAAGCCGTCTGCAGGAGATGGGATCTCCATGGGCACTCAGTTTGCATCTGTGCAGCGATAGAGGCCTTTCCCTTCTCTTCTGCCTGTGGAAGATTAGATAGATTAGATCCCCACTGGCAGCCACAGTCACTCCCTGGAAGGGAGCAGGCTGGATGCAGGAATCCCATCAGGGCCTACAATTTAAAAAAAAAAAAAAATTAGATGGGAGGGTGGTTGGAGAGTGAACTACAAAATCTTACAGGGCCAGTAACAAAGAAAAAAAATGGAAAGAGGATGTGGGGACTCGGGGAGAGGTGGTAGGGGAAGGGAATCTGGAAAGGGAGCAGAGTGAGGAGAGATTCTAGGGGGAAGGAAGAGTGCAAGGTTAAAGGGATGAATGCATGGGGACAAAAGGCCACAATGCCTATTTACCAAAAGGTGCATTCCCCTCCCCAGAGAGTATAATACTCACACTCACTCACTCTCTCTCTCTCTCCACCCTTCATAGGACAGACACGTACTCCAGCTCCACACACACACAGGCTACCCAGCTCTGCAGCATACAAATGTGCCACAGCTCTGCACCTGACCCACACAAAGGCACCCACCATCACATACCACGTAGATACTGGCATAATACCATTGAACCACAAAGACACTTGCTGTCTGAAGCTATAGCTGTTATGTAAAGATGATGCACGTGTAGGAACTCTGGCGCTGGTCTCACGAGACTTGAGGACATGAGACCCAGCGCAAGAGAACCTGGGGAGGGGGGTGGGTGATATGAGGAGGTCATGAGCGCGCACTGGCTCCTAAGATTTTGGCCTGTCTCCTAAATCTACAGGCTCATGGGGACTAAGGTGTTGGGTATATTGAGATGTGTTTTAATTGTTTGTTTTAATCTATGTATGTATTTTGTGTTTCATTATTTGATGGATGGCTCTGTAAACTGTCTAGGAATTTTGGATAAGCGGTCTGTAAATCAGTAAATTAAATAGAATTGCTTTTCAGCTGCTAAACCAAAATATTAGAGTTGCCTGAGGAGATTAGACAGCAATGGTTTTTGAGGATGTTTAAGATGAAATTGAAAATATGGTCATTTACTCACTCCCTGTTGAGCAGTATTAACCCGTGGGAAAAAAGGAATGTTCTATGACTGTAATTGTCTTTTAAATGTGAGGGGTTAGTAAGGGTTGTGAGATGCTGGATTTGATATTTTAAACCACATTGAATAGATTTTATTTGGTAAGAGTGGTACAGAAGCTTTTAAAAATAAAATGTAATGTCTGCTGGCCTGCCTTCTGTGTGGCCTACTAGCTGTTGAGACTGTTAGCAGTGGGTTGCTGAAGCCCAGAGCAGTTTGAGCAAGGTGCCAAAATGTCTTTGTCTGCTCTTTTTCCACCCTTATGCATGTACATGAATAGGGATTTGCAAAGAAAGTGAAATGGTGATTCATAGGGAAGACCACAAATTATTCCAAAATCATATTTGCTGGCTAAGTGGAAGTAAATAAAAAATACAAAAAAGGGAAAAAAATAGTCCATGTAGGCCAACAATGTACTTAAATATTAACAAAAAAGCTAGACAATGCTTCTGCTTTAAGTAAAATATGACCTAACTAAGAGTTTGTGCGCCTATGAATTAATTTATTCAAGTTCTTTTTTTTTTATAGAAAACTTTCATCTGATTTGTGAGTCATTCCCTTAGAATTCTAACATTATTGTCATAAAGGAGATCTATGTTCTGTACTTAGTTTCTAGAGGGAGCTGCTCTGATGTGCTGAAAAAAGAGTATGCCTGCTGAAGGAGTAAAAAAAACCCCAAAAAAACCCGCAGGTCTGTGCAGCTTAGAAGCCTGATGAGTCACTATGATTAAAAAATTAAAAAATAAAAGTACCAGCCTTAGTCACGGTCAGCAGGCAGCCTACATGATTAAAGAGAGAAGCTGAAAGCCCTCAAAGTTTGATATGAATCTCTCTCAGTGACCATACTACAGAGGTTTCAAACTTTGATCTGCCTGCTTGCTGGCTGCCCCATAATATTCAGCAGCTAGGGTAATGGAGGACCTCTAGCTACTAACTCTAACTACAGCTTTTGCTGTACTTATGTTTGAATATGGTTGTGCATTGTCTCTTTTAGCACAACATACAATATACTGCCTGCGAAGGTAGAAATGATTTGTGTATTATGTCTTCCCATCATCATCTGCAATTTAACAAGCAATTTCATTCAAAACTGAAACATGCTAGGTTTTGTGTTCACCTTTCTAATGATGTGCTTCTGAAAATGAAATCAAATTACCCATGTGTGTCTCTCAGCTTTTGTTCTGTCTGTTAGGACCCAGAATTTGAATAACCTAATCATTTGTTCCATCGAACTGCACCCGGTTTGATCAACTTGTACTGACACTATTGAAAGCTTGCTTAATCCTCTTCATTTAACTTTACTTAATTTGTAGATCCATTAAATCTAAAACTAATCTTATTTTGGATTCCCTGGATATTTCTGCCTTACTGAGACATGGCTTTGTGAAGGAGAAGAGGCTTATCTCTACCGGTGTCTTGCCCTGGGGTATCTCGCCATTTCCATCCCCTGAGCCTCCTGCAAAGGAGGCGGAGTGGTGGTTATCCATAAGTCTTCTCTAGAAGTAACCGAACTTCCAATATCTCAGCCCCTCCCCCCACTCTGAATCTTTGCTTGTAAAGCTTGGATCTTCATCTCAGATTTGCCTGTTGCTGCTCTGTTGCCACTCTCACTTCAACAGTCTGCTTGGGAAGACATGCAACAATTTATCCTCAATCCTTTTGCTAGTCCTTGGAGACGTTAATATTCATTATGATGCCCCTTCTTGTCTATATGATAAATCATTTTATACTTTCCTTACTGACCACAACATTTTCCAATATGTGTATTTACCCACCCACCAAGCTGGCCATATCTTAGATCTTGTTCTAATCCATCATAATGCCAGGATACGCCTTTCAATCTAGAAGCCATTGCGTTGCCATAGAATGATTATGTTTTGCTTCATTTTGACTGCAGGATTCTCTTAATCTGTCAGCGTACCTTGGCTAAACCTCTCTGTTCACATACTACTACTTATCAAACCATTACTAGTGATACGCTAGCGGCCTTTCCACCAGCTGACACTTTATTCTTAGATGATTTCACTTCATTATCATTGAATGACCAGGCCTCCCTCTGGCATAATACACTTTCTGTGGCTCTTAATAAAATTGGCCCCCTTTAAAACTTGTACTCTCCCCATTCAGAGATCTCATCCCTGGTTTCATGCCAGTTTGCATCTCCTCCGACAAACTCAGGCAGCCCTGCATCTTCTCAAAAACTGCCATAGGTACTATCGTGCCTGAACCTTGGCAGCAAAAACAGATCATTTTTCAAGCTTTATAAATAAATCTCCCTCATCCGTGCAATCCTTTTTCGCAGTGGTATCTCGCTTATCCACACAACATCAGAGCCAGATGATCTAGCTAATTTCTTTTGTGAGAAGATTCAACAGTTTAAGCTTCATCTTTCTATTTCTCCCTCTCTCACCACCAGATCAATCTGACATAGATCCTCCCAGTCTTACACATACCTGGTATAATTTCACCCCCACTATGTTATCCAGTCTGTCTCTAGCGATACGGTCTGTGCATAAAACCACCACTCCCTTGGACCCCATATCCTCTTCATGACTTGGTGCGCCTTCCTTGGGTTTACTTTCTATTATCCATAAGATTGTAAACCATAGCCTTTCCATAAGTTTAGTGCCTGACAACTGGAAAAAGGCCATTCTTCAGCCCATTCCAAAAAGCCTCAAGGAAATCTTCAAGACCCTCAGAATTATTGTCTTATTGCTAATCTACCATCACCCTCAAAACTGGTAGAGAAATCTGTTTTCAAACAATTAGCAGATCATTTTGAACATACTCACTTTCTACATCCTTGCTAATTGTATTTTAGGGCATTACATAGTACAGAAACCACTATGGCAGCCATGTTTAATGAAATCTACAGGGCCTGTGATCAGGGCAAGTTAGGTCTAACGAGATGGCAAGAACAATCGACTGCATTTGATATAGTGGATCGCGATCTGCTCTTAGTTTGCTTATATGGTGCCAGAATACGCGGAACGTTCCTTTCCTGGTTTACATCTTTCCTTCATAATCTGTTTCTTGGTTAACATCAAGAATGAAAATTCTGCTCCATGTAAGCTCCTGTGGGACGTCCCACAAGGCTTGATTTTCACCTCTTCTTTTTAATATATTTCTTAGTCGCTTAATTACAATGATCCAAAGATAGGGCATTTCCACTTATGCATATCACCTCCTTTTTTCTGCTAGCCATTACTCTCCGTATGCACCCAAGCATCCTCCTAGCTTTTGCCGTCGCCTTTTCTACCTGTTTAGCTACTTTAAGATCATCAGAGACAACCACGCCTAGGTCCCGCTCTTCTTTAGTGGACAAAAGTACTTCACCTCCTATACTGTATTGCTCCCTTGGATTGCTGCAGCCCAAATGCATGACCTTACATTTTTTAACATTAAATCCCAGCTGCCAAATTCTAGACCATTCTTCAAGCTTAGCTAGATCCCTCATGTTATCTACACCTTCCTGGGTGTCTACTCTATTGCAGATTTTGGTATCATCCGCAAAGAGGCAAACCTTACCCAACAGCCCTTCTGCTATATCACTAACAAAGATGTTAAAAAGAATCGGACCAAGGACAGATCCCTGGGGCACACCACTGGTAACATCCTTCTCCTCAGAGTGAGCTCCATTTACTTGTACTCTTTGTCGCCTCCCACCCAACCAATTTCTAACCCAAGCAGTAACTTTAGGGTCCATCCCTAGGGTGCTCAGTTTGTTTATAAGTCGCCTGTGAGGAACAGTGTTCGCCTGTGAGGAACAGTGCATTATCAGTGGATTTGGCTTTAAGTCTTTCATTTAAGGACACTTCAGTTTCCACGGATTGGGCATCCTCATTATCCAAGGCAGAGGAGGCATTATATAGGGATATATCCCTTGATGTATAGGACATCTCTGCATTACAGGTCACAATCTACCAGAGCCCACTGTGATCCATTTGTTCCTAGGCTGTTTGATTCTTTGTGGGAGCGGTGGTAGATTCTGCTCAATTTGTACTCTAGAGGAGGTGTGTTTAATTGCAGCTAATTCTTCCTTTAATAGAGTCAATTTTTTATGCATAGCAGCTAACTTGAGGCATATAGGGCAAGCTCTTAGGTTCCAAATGATTCTTCTCAGAATGAAAGCACCACAGTTATTGAATTGAATACATGCCATTCTGATTCAGTTGTCCTAGGAGGAGAAAAGAAGAAAAAGTGGGTGTAACACCTAATTAAAGCACAGATGTCAAAGTATATGATGACTCAATGAAAGGGTGGTGGATGCTTGGAATGCCCTTCTGATGGAAGTGATGGGGGAAAACACAGTGACGGAATTCAAAATGGCATGGGACAGACACAGTGGATCCCTTTACAGCAACAGGATAAAATCAAAATAAACGGAACCATCTAATTTCTCAACAAATAGGGGTGTCCTACATGGAGAGGTGGGTTCACCCCTAAACAAAGACATGGGGAGGGGTGGCCTGCACATAGTGGCAGGTGCACCTACTCCTGCCATCTTACTGGGCAGACTAGATGGACCATCATTATCTGCCGTCATTTACTATGTTACTATGACTGTATAGGCCAGTGATGGCTAACCTTTTTGAGCCCGAGTGCCCAAACTGCCGCACAAAACCAAAGAATTTCCTCAAAGTGCCAGCACGTCAATTAAAGCCCCATTTGCATAAGGTGCTTCATTTGCATAAATATTTGCATAATGTTACCATACACTAACTTTTAGTAAACATGCCTCTTAATGAGTATATGGATAAAGAAAGACTAAAAGGTTTCTACATTACTATAATCCAGTACCAACCGCCAGGCACATTAGGAACTACTACAAACGCTGCCCATTTAGAACCCATAGCAAACCCGCCGTATCCTAACAGCACTACCAGGACTCACAAAGCACCATACTCTACCTATCAAAAGGCAACACTGCAAATATTAAACCAATACATCTCAGAGAACAACAATACATGACCTACTGGGGAAAGAACAAGTGGCAATGTCAAATAGGAATTATATAAACAGAATACCTCAGCTCAGTTACACATGCAGAACAGACCATCACCAAACAAGGAATCACAATTTAGAAACAGGAAGACAATAATTAAACTGGGAACCCCAAAAGCCAAACTTGGAATATACAACAACACTGTAGAAATAAAACTATATATTAATTTCCTCTTGTACTAAACAAAGCGCAAAAATTAATGATGCACATTTCCCAGAGCTGACATATTCCAGTTAATAAATTCAAAATAAAGAGATATTTTTCTACCTTTTGTGCATTTTTTTTCAGTTGCAATTGTTCCAGCCACTTTCTTCTGGTTTCTTCGTGTCTTCTGCTAACTCTCCATCTGCTGTCCATTTGTCCTTTCTTCTGTCTTCTTGTTTTTTTTTCCATTCTCTCTCTACATCTGCTTTAACATACTAATCTTTCTCCTTTGGCTCTTTCCTCATTCCTATTTCATCTACTCAAAATTTACCCCTCCATCCTCAATCCCCACTTACTCTCCCAATACCCGGCCAATTGTAGATTTTTTATCCCTCCCACACAAAATATTTTTCCCCTCTCCATTTTACTCTCCCAGCCCCATCCCATTCTAATCCTCCCCCAACACCAGCTCCCTTCTAGTTCCAGCCTCACCCAGCATCCATTCCCTTCTAGTCCCTGCATCAGCCCATTTCCAGTCCTAGCAGCCCCCCAACCCAATACCAGTCCTATCCCCCCCTCATCAACCCACTTCCAGTCCTAACCCCCCATCACCCCATTTTCAGTTTAAGCCCCCCCCTATAACCCATTACCAGTCCTAACCCCCCACTTCCAGTCAGCCCCCCATAGCCCATTGCCAGTCCTAACCCCCCCATCAGCCCACAGTCCATTTCCAGTCCTAAGCCCATCAGCCCACCTCTAGTCCTATCCCCTCCGCATCAGCCCATTTCTTGTCCCAGCCCCCCATAGCCCATTATCAGTCCTAAACCCCCCCATAGCCCATTACCAGTCCTAACCCCATCAGACCACCTCCAGTGTTAACCCCCCATCAGCCCATTTTCAGTCCTAACCCCACCCAACAGCCCACCTCAAGTCCTAACCCCTCCCCAACAGCCCAATAGCAGTCCTAACCCACCCCAAGCCCATGAGCAGTCCTAACCCCCCCTCTCTAGCCCATTAGCAGTCCTAACCCCAACCATAGCCCATTACCAGTCCTAACCCCCATCACCCCATTTCCCGACAGCCCCCATCAGCCCACAGCCCATTAGCAGTCCTAACCCCCCCTAGCCCATTAGCAGTCCTAACCCCCCTCCTAGCCCATTAGTTGTCCTAACCCCCCCTAGCCCCTTATCAGTCCTAACCCCCCCCCTCCTAGCCCATTAGCAGTCCTAACCCCCCCCCTAGCCCATTAGCAGTCCTAACCCCCCCTCCTAGCCCATTAGCAGTCCTAACCCCCCCCCAGCCCATTAGCAGTCCTAACCCCCCCTAGCCCATTAGCAGTCCTAACCCCCCCCTAGCCCATTAGCAGTCCTAACCCCCCCAGCCCATTAGCAGTCCTAACCCCCCCCTAGCCATTAGCAGTACTAACCCCCCCTCTCTAGCCCATTAGCAGTCCTAACCCCCCATCACCCCATTTCCAGACAGCCCCCATCAGCCCACAGCCCATTAGCAGTCCTAACCCCCCCTAGCCCATTAGCAGTCCTAACCCCCCCAGCCCATTAGCAGTCCTAACCCCCCCTAGCCCATTAGCAGTCCTAACCCCCCCTCTCTAGCCCATTAGCAGTCCTAACCCCCCATCACCCCATTTCCAGACAGCCCCCATCAGCCCACAGCCCAGTAGCAGTCCTAACCCCCCTAGCCCATTAGCAGTCCTAACCCCCCCCTAGCCCATTAGCAGTCCTAACCCCCCCAGCCCATTAGCAGTCCTAACCCCCCCCTAGCCCATTAGCAGTCCTAACCCCCCTCTCTAGCCCATTAGCAGTCCTAACCCCCCATCACCCCATTTCCAGACAGCCCCCATCAGCCCACAGCCCATTAGCAGTCCTAACCCCCCCTAGCCCATTAGCAGTCCTAACCCCCCCTCCTCGCCCCTTAGCAGTCCTAACCCCCCCCAGCCCATTAGCAGTCCTAACCCCCCCCCTAGCCCAGTTGCAGTTCTAACCCCCCCCCTGCCCATTAGCAGTCCTATCCCCCCCCCTGCCCCTTAGCAGTCCTAACCCCCCCTCACCCCATTTCCAGACAGCCCCCCTCAGCCCACAGCCCATTAGCAGTCCTAACCCCCCCTAGCCCCTTAGCAGTCCTATCCCCCCCCTCCTAGCCCATTAGCAGTCCTAACCCCCCCTCCTAGCCCATTAGCAGTCCTAACCCCCCCTCCTAGCCCACTAGCAGTCCAAACCCCCCCCCAGCCCATTAGCAGTCCTAACCCCCCCCTAGCCCATTAGCAGTCCTAACCCCCCCCTCCTAGCCCATTTGCAGTCCTAACCCCCCCCCTCCTAGCCCATTAGCAGTCCTAACCCCCCCCCCCCCTAGCCCATTAGCAGTCCTAACCCCCCCCCTCCTAGCCCATTAGCAGTCCTAACCCCCCCCCCCCCACCCCATTTGCAGTCCTAACCCCCCCCCCCCCCCGGCAAATTTAAAAAAAGAAAAAGAGGGCTCTGGCTGCTGCCGCGGACGCGGCAGCATGCAGTGTCCCGCGGGGCCCCCTCCGCCCGCTAAGCCCCTCTGCAAGGGCTTTCAGATTCGCGAGGGAGACAGCGTCTCCCTCGCGTCTCTTGTTAAGCCCGCAGGGGCTAATGGGAAATTTCCCATCAGTCCCTCGCGTCTAAAGGGGCTGATGGGAAATTTCCCATTAACCCCTACGGGCTTAACAGAGACGCGAGGAAGACGCTGTCTCCCTCGCGAATCTGAAAGCCCTTGCAGAGGGGCTTAGCGGGCGGAGGGGGCCCCGCGGGACACTGCATGCTGCCGCGTCCGCGGCAGCAGCCAGAGCCCGCTTTTTCTTTTTTTGCGGACCTTCACGCGTGCCAGCTGCAAGGCCTTCGCGTGCCACAGCTGGCACGCGTGCCATAGGTTCGCCATCGCTGGTATAGGCAATGCAACCCTGGGGTGGGTGAGGTGGGATGGGTGGGATGTTAAGTGTCCCTGACCTATAGGCCTTCTATGAACTGAGGGCATGCTTCAATATCTGATTTAAAGGCTATGTAAGGAACGTAGACATGCTGAAGATTCCTAAAAACCTATATTCCAACAGGTATCAAAAAACAGGCAATTGTAAAGTTTGAAAGTCTTAGCTGAGTGTGTAGTCTCTTGAAGTTCTGATGAGTATCAGATCAAACTCCTTCAGACTATATAAAATACAGCTATATGCTCTTGCCTGGGCTTGGAAATGTAATCATGCCATGCCACTGGTTACCCATTAGCTCACAAATCTTGTTTAATATAACTAACCTTTGCCCATAAGATTATACCTGATACGTCCCCAGACTATTTGTTAGCATTACTCACCTTGTATGCCCCTGCACAAGCTCTGTGCTCCTTGTATGATTTTTGCTTGCATTTTTCATCTCTGCTCTAATTAGGTATCACTATACTCGGAAGGCTGCTTTTTCTGCAGCATCTCCTGCCCTTTGGAATAGCTTGCCATTGTTTGTTCGTACTGAGCACAATTTTAATTTTAAAAAAGCCCTTAAAATGTATCTCTTTGAGGCTGCTTTCAGTCTGAAATCAGCAACATCTTGAGGAGTCCTTTCTGTGCTGTGCGCCTAGTTGAAGCTGTATCCCCCTCCCATCCTTCACCCCCCTCTCTATTGTGTAGTCCAACCCTGTCTTCCCTCCCTTGTCACCCTATGTTGTTCATTTTGCTTTGTTTCTTTCATGCTTTATGAAAATTGAGTTCTTTTCTTAAATTTATTTTATTTTATTTTATTATAAACCACATAGTTTGTGTTCAGTTTTGCAGTATATCAAATAAACGTTAACCATGACCATAGTGTATTTGCCCTGTTAGTCTATTTGAAGGCATAGAAATAAAGGTTGATAAAATATAAAGGCTCATGCCTTTCTCAGGTCAAGATGAGTTACTGTACTTGGCAGGCTTGTCTAAGTTTCCACCTGAGGCAGTGGGAAAGTTAAGTGACTTGTCCAAGATCAAAAGAAGGAGAAATGGGATCATACCTTTCCTCCCTGGTTCTCAGCCTGCTGCTGTAACCATTAGACTACTCCTTCATGCCTAAGGTGATACACTATGCGATGAGTAATTGTTGGGCACTACACTCTGATGAAGGGAGCATAGCTCTTAAAAACCTGTCAATAAATTACTCCTCCTGGAATTCTGCAAACAAAATTCAAACTTCGATGTCAAAAGGTCTGAATTATGCAAAATTCTGCATGCTTTATGATAATAAAGCATATTGTTTTTGAGTGCTAATTTAAAATACAATACTTAAAAGAAAATTGCAAAAAAGTGCAACATTTTGAATTATTGTGCGCAGAATTCCAGCAGGAGTACGAAACATATTTTTTGCCATTCAAAGAGATGGCAAGAAAGGCAGGCAACTGACCTGAGTGTCAACCTGGGAAGAGGGGGAGGGGAATTGAATCATTCTGCGAGCTCTCAAGCCAAGAGAAGAGGGAAAGTGGCAAAAGAAACTGCTCTGCTTATAATTTTTTTTATTTTTTTTAAAATCCAGGTTTATTGATGCTAGGAGAACGAAGGTTGCTTGCTTTGCTCAGGCTTTGTGTTTCAAATGATGCTTCAACTTCCATGTCATTTAGAAGAACGGCCCTTATTGTTCTGTTTTATTTAAAACAATTTCTAGACCACCCTTCCAACCAAATATATCAGAGCATATAGCAATTAACAGATAAAGGAAAGCTACAGAAATGATACAATTAAATTAAATAAAACTTAGAAAAGTTACAATACAATGACTATATAAAACAAAATAAAAGACTTAGGAAAAAATTAGAACTGTAAGTCCTGAAAAAAAATGACATTCATTTAAATGTTTACATTTCTTCACCATGAAATTAAATGTGAATTTTTGATACACCATGCAAAAGAGCTAAATATGCAGTTTTCATTAGATTTGCAAATCAGAAGAACATAAACGCCATGCTATATCAAATCAAGTTCCATCGAGTCCAGCATCCTATACAATGGCCAGTCTGGGTCATAAATATATGGCAGACCCCAAAAAGTATATCTATATCTCATAGCTCATTTCTAGGAATAAGCAATGGCTCTCTGTCTACCTGGCTAGTAATTTTTTCAGGAATTTGTCCAAAACTCTTTTGCGTCCTGCTCTTAGTTACCTTGATCACATCCTCTTGCAACAAATTCCACAGCATAATTATATTCTAAGACTTCTTTTCAGTCTGCCGGTCCTTAAGTTTGAAGTGATTGTTTCTAAGGATCTCAAAGTGGCGAAACAGTGTGACAAGGCAGTGGCCAAAGCCAGAAGGATACTGGGTTGCATACAGATATTAACAGCAAAAGGAGGAGGTGCTAATGCCACTGTACAAATTGTTGGTGAGGCCTCACTTGGAATATTGCGTTAAGTTTTGGAGATCGTATCTCACAAAAGATATAAAAACACTGGAAACTGTTCAGAGGAAAGTGACCAAAATGATCTGGAGCCTGCGCCAGAAGACGTATGAGACGAGAATTGAAGACCTAAATATGTCTACGCTAGAGAAGAGGAGGGACAGGGGAGTTATGATTTAGATCTTTAAATACTTAAAAAGTATTAATGAACAAACAAACCTTTTTTAAAGACGGGGAAGCTGTAAAACTAGAAGGCATAACATGAAGCTGCAAGGATGTAAACTGAAAGGCAACGTCAGGAAATACTTTTTCACTGAAAGGATGGTAGATGCTTGGAATGCCCTCCCAATGTTGGTGGTGGGAGCATATACAGTGACAGAATTCAAAGTGGCATGGGACAGACAGTGCATCCCTTTATAGCAACAGGATAAAATCAAGATAAACCTAACCTGCACGGAGCGGTTGGCACCCCTAAGCAAAGGCATGGGGAGGGGTGACCTGCATGGAGCAGCAGGTGTACCTACTCTTGCCACCTTGCTGAGCAGACTAGATGGACCATGCTGGTTTTTATCTGCCATCATATACTATGTTACCATGTTAATTTCATAGAGGCTTTTGTTTTTGTGTTAGAAAGGTTAAACAATTGCTTCCTATTAAACATTCCACTCTATTCCTGGTTTTATGAACTCCTGTCATATACCTTCTCAATTGTCTTTTTTTTTTTTTCCAAGAACCATGATCTCTTTAGCTTTTGCTCGTTAGGGAGCTGTTGTATCCCTTTTGTTGTTGTTGTCGCCCTTTTCTGAACCTTTTCTAGTTCTGCTATATCCTTTTTGAAATGGGGCAACCAGCACTACATACACTTCTCAAGATGTGGTCATTCCAGGGGACCTGTACAGAGGCACAGTGATATTCTCAGTTTGTTTTCCCTTGCTTAACAAATCATCCCTAATGTTCTATTTGCTTTTTTAGAGCCACGGCACATTGGGCTGAAAATTTCAACTCATTTTCCTCAGTGACTCTAAGATCATCTTGGTTGGTAACTCCTAACTCAGTACCTAGCATTTTGTAGCAATAGTTGGGATTGTTTATCCCAAGTGCTTAACTTTTAAATTTTATCTGTCATTTTAGATGCCCAGTCTCCTAGTATCTGTAAATCCTCACAGTTCTCTGCCATTTTAATGATTTTGAATAATTTTCTAATACTCTATATGGACTCTTTACTGGTTATGTAAATTGTCTTTTTGTTAGACCTTCCTCCAGTCAAACATACTATTTAGTCTGTCAGGTTTCCAGAAGTCCTTTTATTATGCAAATCTCAAATCATTCAATTCTCTTCACTGTGCAAAAAATGCAGTCTTCCTCTTCTTAAAGTCAAGCTGGTAATACAAAATTCTTTAGTCAGAGGATCCTCTTAAGCGCTCCAGCAGTATTTTTTTAAAAATATTTTTAGCATCCTCCTTACCAAAAATTTGATTGTGTTATGTTCATTATTGCCTAGAGGCCCTACCAACATCATCCCTTGCACAAAGTCCTTTGATCTGAAATTTTGACTGAGGGACCAACTGTTCCACAAAGCAGTCATTTATGGTAACTGAAATCTTTACTTCTGAAGTATGCCCTGATGAGACATTTACCCATTAGTATTGGTGTAATTGAAATCTTGCCATTGTGTTTTCAGATTTGTTAACCTTCCTAATTCCTATTAGCATGTCACTGTCTTGTTTTTTCATCCTCTCCAGGTGGACAATAGGATAAGCCTACTAGTATGCCCCTCCCCATCATATGTGGAGTTTCTAATCTCCAGGAACAAGCAGGAATGTAGTCATCACATATGGGTATTGTCGGTACCGACGGAGCCTGCGCGGGAACGCTCCCCAGCGTCCAATTAGAAAGATTTTGGGAGCATCCCACAGCGCCTGTGTGCTGCCTTCCCGCCTTTCCCAACTGCCTCTCTCCAGTTCTTCTTTTTCCGCGGAGCCAGCAGGTCGTGTTCCTGTCACCGCAGAAGAATTCTTTTTTTCTTTCTTTCTTTTTTGTGGTTGCGTCTGCCTTCCTTGACACTCTACCGGTACCGCCGGTTTTTTCTCCTCTTATTTCTGTAAAAAAAATATATATATATATTCTCTTTTTTCTTTTTCTTCAGGTGCATGCGCCTTTTTGGGCCTTAGGCCCAAAAACCTTTCCTTACCATGGAGAAACCTGCCTCAGATTTCAAAAAGTGCACCAAGTGTGGCGGTACCATTTCCGTCACAGACACCCATGAATGGTGTCTAAAATGTTTAGGTCCTGACCACTCCATCACAGATTGTATGTCCTGCGCCATGATGTCTGAGAGGTCGGCAGAACCGAGCTGCTAAGCTCAGTACCCTGTTTCCCTCTGATGCAGCTTCGGGGGCATCGACGCATTCCAGGGCTGCTTCTTCCTCCCGTGGATCTCAGGTAACTAAACATAAATCCAGCTGGTCCTCAAAGGGTAGATCTCCTTCTCCAGGACCAAGCAGGAAGTCAGTCCTCACATATGGGTGACGTCGATGGAGCCCTTGCGGAGCATTTCCCCAGCTTTCTATGAAAGCCTTTGGGAATGCTGCACGCATGCGCGGTCCCCTTCCCGCCTAAAGGTGCCATCTTGCTCAGTCTCTCTTTTTCCGTGAAGCCCGTCGGACGTTTGTCCTAGTTCACCCAGAAAATAGTTCGATTTTTTCTTCAAATCCTTGCGATTTCTTCGCGGTTTTTTCTCCGGTTCGACGCTGGTTCCCCATCTCGCCGGGTTTGGTACACCGGTATCGAGCCCGATCTTATTTTTTCGGTTTTTGCCCTTCGTGGCTGGCGTTCGTACCCTTTTTTTCCTTTTCCCTGGAAGGCCGGTCCTTTGACCTCGCGGGGACTCTTTTTTTGCCCGATGGCTTCCAGTGGTTTTAAGAAGTGTGATCGGTGCAAGAAACTAATGTCTCTCACCGACACACACGACTGCTGCCTTCGGTGCCTCGGTCCTGATCATGATCCTAAGATCTGTGGACCGTGTGGGAAAATGTCCACTAAGGCACTGCGAAGTCGTCAGCACCAAAAAGAGAGGCTTTTCTCCAATTTGGCCTCCGGCCGGGCCCGGACCTTGTCTGAGGCCTCGACGTCTCGGGAGTCTGACCCCGAGCATCGTCGGGGTTCCTCGGAGAGGGGGTCCCCCGAGGGGGAGCAAAAGAGGAAGAAGCGGCTTGCGAGGGCGGCGTCGGAGGAGGTCCCTGGCTCCTCGAGGGCTAGGTCTCAGACCCCCGACCGCCGTCCCGGGCCCGTGGAACAGGAGAAGCTGTCAAAAGTACCTCGAGTGGAGCCGGAGTCTGCTAGACACGTAAGTCCTGTTGTTCTCGAGGACTCTCCTCCCAGGGAGCCGAGGTGGCTGCTGAGTCTCCTGAGCTGAGTCTCAGGCTGACAGCTTTAGAGTGCAGACTGTCTGCCTTCATGGATCAGCAGCGGGTGCTGATGGCCAGCCTCACTGGCACATCTGCCCCAACCACCGGGACATCGACGTCGAAGTCGACCCCGGAGACCGAGCTGATACGCGAGACCATGAAGGCTCGAGGTCGTCCTCGGTCACGGTCACCCTCGACCTCCCGGTCGGGACCGAGGGCATTGACGCCGGTGCCTTTGGCGTCGGGGCGGGTGCTGCAGGGCCCCACGCGGTCGGAGCCCGACTCCTCTTCGGACGAGTCCTCCTGGGAGATGGAGGACGAGGAGTTCCCTGATACCTTCAAGACTCGGTGTGTCCCGTCGCACTCACCGCAGTCTGAGCCCCGGAGTAGGTCCCCTCTGGAGGATACCCGGTTCTCGGGGTTCGTTCGGGATATGTCCACTGCTTTGGCGATCCCGGCGGATCCCGAGGAGGAGCCTTGAGCCGAAGAGCTCGAGGCACTCCAGTATGATTCTCCTCCGAAGGAGGCCTTCACTGTGCCGGTTCCTCCGATGCTGGAACGGCTCCTCTTCCGGATGTGTGAGGAACCGGCCTCGGCGCCGGTTCTCAGCAAGTGGGTTGATTCCATTTATCGACTCCGTAAGAGCCCTGGTTTTCAAAAGGCGCAGCTACCACACCATTCCATGGTGGTGGAATCAGCCATGCATTGTCTGAAAAGTCAGAAGATGCACTCCGCAGTGCCCCCTGGATGGGAGGCCCGGAACCTGGATGCGTTTGGTAGAAAGTGCTTCCAGGGCTCGATGCTTGCTTGCCATGTCCAGTCTTACCAGCTGTATATGGGCATGTACTTGCGGGACCTGGCAAAGGAGCTTGCCGGGTTCTCTGCTGGTCTCTCCGGGGAACCTTTCCAGAGGTTCAAGTCCTTTCTTCGGGGATCCGGGAATGCTCTAAGTTCATGTCCCGAGCGGCCTACGATGGCTTCGAGGCCTCGGCCCGTGTTGCGGCAGCTGGCATCGCGGCTCAACACCAGGCATGGCTGCAGTCATCGGACCTCGAGCCATGGGTACAGGACAAGTTGGTCGATGTCCCTTGCTGAGGTGAGAACCTTCACAGCCCATTACTGCTTGGACAAGGACTTCTGCCGGGATGCCTTGTTTGGTCAGGCTGTTCTCCAACACCTGTTCCATACCTAATCAACTCCTACCTGCCATCCCTGGTAGGATGCCAGAGATCCATGGGGGGAAGTGGAGCCCTGTTCAGGGACACACAACTTCTGGGGTCTCTCCCTGGCACCTAAAGCTAGGGAGTCCTCATATGTGATGACTACATTCCTGCTTGTTCCTGGAGATAGCATAGTTACTCACCTGTAACAGGTGATCTCCGGGAGCAGCAGGAATTTAGTCCTCACAACCCACCCACCTCCCCTCGGAGTTGTATCTCTCTGTCTATCTCTTTCCTTTCCCTCTCTCTCTCTTTGTCTCAGCTTTAAAACTCAACTGGAGAGAGGCAGTTGGGAAAGGCAGGAAGGCAGCACGCAGGCGCTGTGGGATGCTCCCAAAAGCTTTCTAATTGGATGCTGGTGAGCGTTCCCGCGCAGGCTCCGTCGGTACCGACGATACCCATATGTGAGGACTAAATTCCTGCTGTTCCCGGAGATCACCTGTTACAGGTGAGTAACTATGCTTTCATAGAAATTCCCCATTACATTTTGTTTCCTTCAGAACTTTTATCTGTGTGGCTGTATGCCACCCAAAGCATATTGTCACCCCTTCAACAACAGTTTGATCCATCTTGTCATTTCTTTTTATGCTGCTATCATGGTATCCTATTAACTGTCATCCTTCCGTAGATCTAAGATAATTATTATGTCTAACTCTTCATTTACTGTCATACATTCTGACACTAAATTTTATTTTTTTAGACTTCTGGCATTTGCATACACAATTTTAATGTTTTTAAAACATACGTAGAATTTCTTTTCTTTTTCTTATTTCAGTATTCTTATGCACCATAAACTTTTATCATAACCTCTTTATTGAGAGTTTCTAACTTCTGCATTTTGCCAGACTCGCTTGAAGATTCCTTACCTTGTTCTTAACCATGCACTCTTGAGCTACTATACCACAGCTTCTAGTTTATAAGCTATTTTATCTCATTTTAAAATGTTAAACAGTGTGGAACAAGGCTGTCGGTGCTAAGGTGGAACCCATCCTTTCAGAATAGGCTTCCCTTCCCCTAGAAAGTTGTCCATTTCCTAACAAATCTAGAACCCTCTTCACTGCACAATTGAAATTCCAGAGTTCTGCTTGCCTCTTGTGTCCTGAGGGTGGAATAGGAAGCATTTATGAGAATACTAACTTGGAGATTCTAGATTTCAACTTTCTACTTAAATGTATGTGTTTGTCTTCCAAAATAACCTTCAGTTTCCAATGTTTATTGCTCTTTATGTATTAAGATAGCTAGCTTCTCCCCAGCAGTCAAAATCCTATCCAGGTGATGCATGAGGTGTCCTTCCTACCAAAAGCAGAGAGGTTCCAAAAAAAGAGTAAAGTAGCCCAAATGCCCTCGAGTATGGAGCAGACAGAGCTTAAAGATCGCAAATTACCCATGTCTACCAATAGCCAAATTAATATGAATAAAATACAGTCTCTAAAATGCTTGTATGCAAATGCTAGAAGTCTAAAAAATAAGATGGGAGAGTTAGAATATATAGCACTAAATGAGAGGTTAGATATGATTGGAATATCAGAGACATGGTGGAAGGAGGACAACCAGTGGAACACTGTGATACCTGGGTTCAAACTATATCGTAATGATAGAGCTGATCAAATTGGTGGAAGGGTTGCGCTCTATGTTAGAGAGGGCATTGAGTCAGAAAGGATTAAAGTTTTGCAGGAAACAAAATTTTCTGTAGAATCTCTATGGATTGAAATTCCATGTAAAAAGGGGAAGGCGATGGCAGTGGGGGTGTACTGTCGACTGTCTGGCCAGAATGAACAAATGGATGATGAAATGCTCAAAGAAATCAAGGAAGCTAACAAAAGTTACAGCGCAGTAATAATAATGGGTGATTTCAATTACCCCGGTATCGACTGGGTCAGTGTCATGGCAGGACATCCTAGGGAGATAAAGTTCCTAGATGACATAAATGACTGCTTCTTGGAGCAGCTGGTTCATGAACCGACCAGAGGGGAAGCCATATTAGACCTAGTCCTTAGTGGAACACCAGATCTAGTGCAAGATATAAGGGTGTTGGGGCCACTTGGCAATAGTGATCATAGCATGATCGCCTTTGATTTAATTAGTGGAGGAGGGATAGTAAGGAAATCCACAGTACTACCTTTTAACTTTCAAAAGGGAGACTATGATAAAATGAAAAAAATAGTTAAGAAAAAACTAAAAGGAGCAGTTGCAAAGGTTAAAGACTTACATCAAGCTTGGGTGTTGTTGAAAAATATTATCTTGGAAGCCCAGACCAGCTGTATTCCACGCTTTAAGAAAAGTAGAAGGAAGTCCAAAAAACTGCCAGCATGGTTTAAAGGTGAGGTCAGAGAGGCGGCTGTTGCCAAAAAAAGCATCTTTCAGGAAATGGAAAAAAAAGGCCAAACGACGAAACCTGGAAACAGCACAAGCACTGGCAAGTCAAATGCAAGGCATTGATAAAGCAGGCAAAGGGAGAATTTGAGAAGAAGCTTGCTGCGGAAGCAAAAACGCGAAATAAAGATTTTTTTCAAGTACATTCGTAGCAAAAAACCTGTGAGAGAGTCAGTTGGTCCATTAGATGATAGAGGAGTTAAAGGGGCACTAAGAGGCGACAAGGCGATAGTGGAGAGACTGAATGAATTCTTTGCTTCGGTGTTTACTGAGGAAGATGTAGGGATGTTACCCATGACTGAAGTGGTATTTAAAGGTGCAGAAGAATTGAAGTTAATATCCATACATCGGGAATATGTATTCTCCAGGACCAAGCAGGAAGTCAGTCCTCACTTATGGGTGACGTCGGCGCCGACGGAGCCCTCGCGGAGCAATTTTCCCCAGCTTTCAAAGAAAGCCTTTGGGAATTGCAGCGCGCATGCGCGGTCGTCTTCCCGCCCGAGGGTGCCATCTTAGCCAGTCTTCTTTTTTCCGCGGAGCCCTGCAGACGTCCCCGTCTTGTCCCCGCGAAAAAGTTGATTTTCCTCTTTATTTTATACTTTTTTCTTTCGGTTCGACGCCGATCGTTTTCCCGCCCGGACTCGCGACGCCGGTCTCGAGTCCTCTAGCGTTTTTTTTCGGTTTTTCTGACTTAGTCAGCTTTCATTTTCGTTTTCCCTGGCAGCCCGGTCCTTTGACCTCGCAGGGGCCCTTTTTCCCCGATGGCTGCCAGTGGCTTTAAGCGGTGTGGTCGGTGTGACCGAAATATGTCACTAACCGACACACACGACTTTTGCCTCCGCTGCTTGGGCCCGGATCATGAGGAACTGATCTGTGGGCCCTGCAGCAAACTGTCCTCGAAGGCGTTGAGAAGTCGGCGGCATCAGCGCGAGAGAATCTTCGCTGACCCCAGCCGTACCCGGACCTCGTCGGAGGCCTCCGTGTCAAAGGGCTCCAGCTCGGACCGTCGCCGGAGCTCCTCCGACCGGGGTTCTCCCTCCGGGGACCATCGTCGGAAGGAAAAACCCGCGAGGGCGGCGTCGGTGGACGCTCCTGGCTCCGCGAGGGCCAGGTCGCATAGCCCCGACAGCCGCCCCGGGTCCTTGGAGAAGGAACATCTCCCGAAGCGACCTCGCCTGGAGTCGGAGATGCCTGCCCGGGTAAGTCCTGTAGTCCTTCTGGACTCGCCTCCGCGACAGCCGACGTCGGGCCCGACGCCGTCGGGGCCCGAGTCGGGGGCTGCTGGGTCACCTGAGCTCGGACTCAGGTTGACGGCCTTGGAGAGCAGACTGTCTGCCTTCATGGACCAGCAGCGGGCACTGCTCGCTGGCCTCGCTGGCGCCGCTGCCCCGACCGCCGGGACGTCGACGTCCAAGTCGACCCCGGAGACCGAGCCGATCCTCGAGTCAATGAGAACTCGAGTCGATCCTCGGTCGAGGTCACCCTCGGCCTCCCGTTCGGGACCGAGGTCGCCGACGCCGACTCCCTCGACGTCGGGGTGGCTGGCGCCGCATCCTGCCCGGGCCGACCCCACCGAGTCCTCGTCGGAGTCGGTCTGGGAGTCTGAGGAGGAAGAGTCACCTGATTCTTTCCGGACTCGGTGTGTCCCGTCGGACTCACCGGGGTCCGAGCCTCGGAAGCAGTCCCCCCCGGAGGATGCCCGGTTCTCGGACTTCGTTAGGGATATGGCCAAGGCTTTGGCCTTCCCTGCGGATCCCGAGGAGGAGCCTCGAGCCGAAGAGCTCGACGCCCTCCAGTATGACTCTCCCGCGAGGGAGCACTTTACTGTGCCGGTTCCTCCTATGCTGGAACGACTACTCTTCCGCATGTGGGAGAGTCCGGCCTCCTCGCCGGTCCTGAGCAAGCGGGTCGATTCTATCTATCGGGTCCGCAAGAGCCCTGGCTTTCAGAAGGCACAGCTGCCACACCATTCCATGGTAGTGGAATCGGCCATGCATCGTCTTAAGAGCCAGAAGATGCACTCCTCGGTGCCTCCTGGACGGGAGGCCCGTAACCTGGATGGCCTTGGCAAGAAGTGCTTCCAGGGCTCTATGCTCGCATGTCGTGTCCAGACTTACCAGCTCTACATGGGCATGTATCTCCGGGATCTGGCTAAAGAGCTAGCCGGATTCTCCGCTGGTCTCTCCGAGGAGCCCTTGCGGAGGTTCCTAGCCTTGTCCACGGGCATTCGGGAATGCTCAAAGTTCATGTCCCGAGCAGCCTATGATGGCTTTGAGGCCTCGGCTAGAGTGGCCGCAGCCGGCATCGGTGCCCGCCGACAGGCTTGGCTTCAGTCGTCGGATCTTGAGCCCTGGGTACAGGACAAGTTGGTCGATGTCCCCTGCCGAGGCGAAAACCTCTTTGGCAAGCCCATGGCGGAAAAGGCTGCACAAATTGAGACTGAGACTCTCACCAGGACCAGGCTTTCTAGGAAGACCTCCGCCCCTTCCCAGAAAAAGAAGGGCTCGGGAAAAAAGTCCTTTTACCCGAGGAAGGCGGCTGCCTACAAACAGTACCCCCATTATCAGGCCCCTGCAGCTCCCCAACAGGGCCAGCAGGCCAAGGGACGGGGTAACGGGTCCCGTAGGCAGCAAGCCCCCAAGCCTGCACCACCAGCCCCTGCTCAGCAGGGTGGGGGTTTTGACTCGCTGAGCATAGCCTCTCCCCCCCCGCTGGTTCCTCCCAGCACCGGAGGCCGGCTGGTTCACTTCGGCCACAGGTGGTCCAGCATCACCGCAGATGCCTGGGTACTTCAGGTCGTGCGAGAAGGCTACCTTCTCCACTTCCATCAGGTCCCTCCCTCCTATTTTCCGGGAGAACCTTCGCGCCCCCTCTGCACAGGGAGTTGCTCCTTCAGGAGTTAGCAGGTCTTCTGCAGGAACAGGCGGTGGAACCGGTGCCCCACCACCTGAGAGGTCAAGGCTTTTACTCAAGGTATTTTCTGATACCAAAGAGAACAGGGGGCCTCAGACCCATCCTGGACTTGCGCAACCTCAACAAGTTCCTTGTGCGGGAGAAGTTCAAAATGCTTACCCTTGGAATCCTTCTGCCCTACCTCCAGCAGGGAGATTGGCTATGCTCCTTGGATCTAAAGGATGCCTACACGCACATCCTCATCCACCCAAGCCACCGCCAATACCTAAGGTTTGTGGTGGCAGGAAATCATTACCAGTACAGAGTACTGCCCTTTGGCCTATCCTCCGCACCGCGAGTCTTCACAAAATGTCTCGCGGTCGTGGCGGCCCATCTCCGGCTTCACGGCCTCTATGTCTTTCCGTACCTCGACGACTGGCTCATCAGAGCAGCGTCTGCTCAGGAGGTCACCAACGCCACGTGCCGCACGGTGACTCTACTGCAGCACTTGGGCTTTGTCATAAACTTCGCAAAGTCCACTTTGCTCCCCTCACAGGATCTCGAGTTCATCGGCGCAAGGCTGCACACTCCTCGGGCACGAGCGTACCTACCGCTCGACAGGGCTCAACGGCTCATGGACCTAGCCGACCGCTTTCGCAGCCAGCCCCTGGTCTCCGCCAGGCGCTTCCTGAGACTGCTCGGCCATCCGCCTAGCTCTCAAGGCCTTCTCCCACCTGACTTCCCAACAGTCCGTCCTTGTCCAGACGGACAATCAAGTTGCCATGTTCTACGTGAACAAGCAGGGGGGCACGGGCTCCTTCCTCCTCTGCCGGGAGGCACAGAAGCTCTGCTCTTGGGCCGTCAGTCACGGCATTCTCCTCAAGGCAGTTTATCTCCCGGGCCAAGAAAATTGCCTTGCAGACAAACTCAGCAGGGTCCTCCAGCCGCACGAGTGGCGTCTGGATCCCTTGGTAGTTCAGAAGCTCTTCCTCAAGTGGGGTCTCCCCACGGTGGATCTCTTTGCCAGTCCTCACAACCGGCAGCTTCCTCGCTTCTGCTCTCGTCAGCCACACCCCCTTCGGGTGGCGGCCGACGCCTTTCTGATCTCGTGGTCGGGGAGCCTTCTGTACGCTTTCCCTCCCATCCCGCTGGTCTCTCGGACTCTTTTCAAGGTTCTCCGAGACAAAGCCTTCATGATCCTGGTGGCCCCTCGCTGGCCCAGGCAGCCGTGGTTTCCGCTCCTGCTGCAACTGGCGGTGGAGGATCCAATCCCTCTGGGGGTACAACCGGATCTCCTCACTCAGGATCAGGGGTCCCTTCTGCACCCCAACCTCAGGTCTCTCAACCTCATGGCCTGGCTGCTGAGAGGGTAGTCCTTGCTCCCCTTCTCCTGCCGGCGGAGGTGGAGGAGGTCGTCTTAGCTTCGCGACGGCCTTCTACCCGCAAATGCTACACCCTTAAATGGCGTCGCTTTGCAGTCTGGTGTGCCCAACAGTCTCAGGATCCCTTCTCCTGCCCGGTGTCGGTGATCTTGCAGTACTTGCTGCACCTCTCTAATCTGGGACTTAAGTCCAACTCCGTCAAAGTTCACCTCAGTGCTCTTTCAGCACATCATGTGCCAGTGGACGGCAGACCTCTCTCCAATGACCCTCTCGTAGCGAGGTTTCTCCGAGGTCTCCTTCTACTTAAACCACCTCTGCGCCCGCCAGCGCCTGACTGGGACCTGAATGTGGTTTTGCAGCGGATCACCTGTCCGCCTTTTGAACCTATGGCTACCTGTTCTCTCCGTTTTCTGTCTTGGAAAACACTGTTCTTGATAGCCCTCACTTCCGCTAGGCGCGTAAGTGAATTGCAGGCCCTCGTGTCTGATCCCCCTTACACTAGGTTCTACAAAAATAGGGTAGTCCTACGGACTCACCCAAAATTTCTGCCTAAAGTGGTCTCCCCTTTTCACATCAATCAGGAGGTGGTACTTCCAACCTTCTTTCCCAGACCACACTCCAGCCGAGCTGAAACGGTCCTCCATACCCTGGACTGTAGAAGGGCATTGAACTTCTACCTTGACCGTACGCGGGAGCACCGTAAAGCTGCTCAGCTTTTTGTGTCTTTTGACCCCAATAAATTGGGGCTCCCGGTCTCCAAGCGTACTCTGTCCATCTGGGTTGCGGACGGTATCTCTTGGGCTTATGGGGCAGCCGGACTCTCCTTAGAAAGTCGAGTCACGGCTCATTGCGTTCGGGCAAAGGCCACGTCAGTGGCTTACCTCCGCTCTGTTCCGCTGGCAGACATCTGCCGGGCCGCTACTTGATCTTCGAGCCAGACTTTTGCGGTCCATTACTGTCTCGAGAGGGAGTCCCGTAGGGACAGTGCTTTCGGACAGGCAGTCCTCCGTAATCTCTTTGAGGTCTGAGCAACTCCTACCCTCCATCCCGGATGTGGGCTACCGGTGGGTGATAATTCAGCGAAGATTCTATCCTTCTGTGCTGCTGAGCTAGAGGGAGCTCATTTTTGTGCTTAGGGTCTCCGGTAGCCTTGAGCTTGGGAGTCCCATAAGTGAGGACTGACTTCCTGCTTGGTCCTGGAGAAAGCGTGGTTACTCACCTGTAACAGGTGTTCTCCAGGAGCAGCAGGAATCAGTCCTCACTACCCTCCCTCCTCCCCTTGGAGTTGCAATCATCTGCTTATGTTCTTTTTTGCAAATTTTTATGCTGTCTCTTTTAGCTATGTCATCTGACTGGCTAAGATGGCACCCTCGGGCGGGAAGACGACCGCGCATGCGCGCTGCAATTCCCAAAGGCTTTCTTTGAAAGCTGGGGAAAATTGCTCCGCGAGGGCTCCGTCGGCGCCGACGTCACCCATAAGTGAGGACTGATTCCTGCTGCTCCTGGAGAACACCTGTTACAGGTGAGTAACCACGCTTTACAACTCTTAGATAAACTGAAGAGTAGCAAATCACCTGGGCCGGATGGTATACATCCAAGGGTGTTGAAAGAACTGAAATATGAGATTGCAGACCTGCTATTAGTAATCTGTGAACTATCATTAAAATCATCTGTAATACCTCAAGATTGGAGGATCGCCAATGTAACACCAATTTTTAAAAAGGGTTCCAAGGGTGATCCGGGAAACTACAGACCGGTGAGCCTCACGTCAGTACCGGGAAAAATGGTAGAAACCATCATAAAGAATAAAATTACTCAGCATGTAGATAGTCATGGCCTAATGGGAGACAGCCAACATGGCTTTAGACAAGGAAGATCTTGTCTTACTAATCTATTATGTTTTTTTGAAAGTGTGAATAAACAGGTGGACAAAGGTGAGTCAGTTGATATAGTGTATCTGGACTTTCAGAAAGCCTTTGACAAGGTCCCTCATCAGAGACTTTTGGTAAAACTAAAGAGTCATGGGATAGGAGGCAGTGTACTATTGTGGATCAGGAACTTGTTAAAAGATAGAAAGCAGAGGGTTGGACTAAATGGCCAATTTTCCCAATGGAGAAAGGTGAATAGTGGTGTACCCCAGGAATCTGTGCTGGGTCTGCTGCTTTTTGACATATTCATAAATGACCTGGAAAGTGGAATAACCAGTGAGGTTATCAAATTTGCAGATGACACAAAACTATTTAAAGTTGTTAAAACCCAAGAGGATTGTGGAAAATTGTAAGAGGATCTTGATAAATTGGAAGACTGGGCATCAAAATGGCAGAGGAAACTTAATGTGGACAAGTGCAAAGTTATGCACCTAGGGAAGAACAACTCAAACTATGGTTACACATTAGGAACCACCACCCAGGAAAAAGATTTAGTCGTTATTGTGGATAATATGTTAAAACCCTCGTCCCAGTGTGCAGCGGCAGCCAAGAGAACAAATAGAATGCTAGGTATCATAAGGAAAGGAATGGAGAATAAAACAAAAGATGATATAATGCCTCTATCGTTCCATGGTGAGACCGCACCTTGAATATTGTGTGCAGTTCTGGTCGCTGTATCTTAAAAAGGATATAGCATTATTAGAAAAGGTTCAGAGAAGAGCCATGAAAATGGTAAAGGGGATTGAAGGATACTCCTATTAAGAAAGGCTAAAAAGGTTAGGGCTCTTTAACCTGGAAAAGAGACGGCTGAGGGGAGATATGATAGAAGTCTATAAATTAATGAACGGAGTGGAACGGGTAAACGTAGATTGATTGTTTACGTTATCAGAATATAGAAAGACTAGGGGACATGCAATGAAGCTACAGGGTAAACTATTTAAGACTAATAAGAGAAAATATTTTTTCACTCAACGTGTAATCAAACTCTGGAATTTGTTACCGAAGGATGTAGTAAAGGCTGTTAGTGTAGCTGGGTTTAAAAAAGGTTTGGACAAGTTCCTGGAGGAAAGGTCCACAAACCGTTATTAAGAAGGGACCCAGGATATCAATGCTTGACCCAGTACAAGCATTGAGGAACCTGTGTCTTTTCGGGAAACTGCTAAGTACGTATGACCTAGATTGGCCACTGTTGGAAACAGGATACTGGGCTTGATGGACCTTGGTCTGACCCAGTATGGCACATCTTATGTTCTCCTTTGCACCACTCATGCATGTTAACATTCAACTCCCTAATGACTGAATACTAATCACAGTGACGTCTTAACTATTCCCTCTTGGAGCAAGATACTTTTTCATCAGCTGAAGAGCAGATCCTAGTTAGAAGATCACCTTCTGACACACCAAGGTGATGCTTTCCTTTCTACTACTTATTGCTTGTGTAGTGTTACACAGTTTGCGCAGCACTGTTCAGACGCATTTAAGAAACAGTCCCTGCTCATCAGAGCTTACAGTCTAGTCAAGACAGACAGGTAACCTTCCTTGTCCGAGGCAGCACAGAGGTTGCCAGACTCGAAGTGGGACTTCTGTACTATGTCTTTAGAGTTTTCTGCCTCAGATACCCTCTACTTAATACCTTTATTTTCTTTTTTAAAGCGAAGAAACACACAAATGGTAAATGTGACTATCTGCTATACCAAATTCTCTTTTTACAGTGCATGGAGATCATATTTTGAGATTTTGGAAAATATTTACAAAAGTTTGTGTTTTCCATTTTCTTACTGTTATTTTGAAGGAGTTAGTTTATCCCTTGATAAGAAAGGAATTATTCCATCTCTTACAGGTATGTTTACTAAAGGTTAATGTGAATTAAGTACTGCAGCGGCCCATAGAAATGAATGGGCAGGGGCAGCACTTAACACATGTTAAACTTTGTAAACATGCTCTTAAGTTTAAATCTGAGAGCAGTTCCAGCTTTTGAAGGACCTAATTTATCAGACTTGCAGAATAATGATTACCATATCGTCCTGCTGAACCAGTCCAGACAAGTGGGTTTTATTCCTCTATCAGCAGGTTAGAGACAAAGAACCAATGAAAAGCTCAAGTTTCAATGACCACATCAATGCCTCTATCCATCTCAGCCACCAGAGGTCTCTTCAGAATTTCTTTGTCTCCAGAAGATTTTGTATGGATTTTCTATACTCTGAAGAAAATCTGAATAATTGAGAGGAAAATATTTATTTAAACACTCGTGAACAACCACCATGAAGGCGACACTTAGACTAGTTGGCTTTCTGGAAATTATGCAAAATAAGTGATTGGCCTTTTTTGTTAAAAGTGGGCAAATATTTTATTTTACATAATTTGGAGTTGCTGAATCCATTTCTTCTGTCTGAGAAGCTCTATCTGGTCTTTACTATTAAATCTAGCAAAACAAAATGGTCGCCTGAAATTTGCATTTGCAATTTTTTACCAGTTACATACATTGACATATATTTGCTAACAGTAAAATGGGTGAGTTAAGTTTGTTCATAACATGTTTAATCTAGATATATAAAGCACCAGGCATTGATGGCATTCCCATTTAAGTATTACAGCAATCTGATAGAGCTGTTACCATACTTACAAGGCTCTGCTAGGAAATTTGGAAGACAGCATCATGGACGACAACTGAAAAAGATCTGTGTTTATACCAGTACTAAAGAAAGGTGATCCAACTGACTATGGAAATTTATCGCACAATCGCTCTGATCCCACATGCCAGCAAGATTCTACTCAAAATTATTCTGCAGAGACTACAACCATACCTTTAACGAGAACTGCCTTAAGTGCAAGCAGGGTTATGGAAAGGGTGAGGAACGAGAGACATCATTGCGGATGTGAGATGGTTCCTTGAAAAGACAAAAGAATGCCAAAAGGATATCTATATATATTTTGTTGACTATAGCAAGAAATTGGACTGTGTAAACCATGAGAAATTCTGGGCTAAATTAAGAAGCATGGGGTATACCAGATCACTGGAACGTTCTCTTGAAAAGACCAAGAGCAAGGAGAAACAGAATGGATTAAAATCAGCAAAGGTGTACAACAAGTCTGTAAACTTTCCCCCTACCTGTTTAATTTATATGCAGAATAAATCATCAGAAAATTAGGACTGTATGACGACAACAGAGGTTTGAAGATTGGAAGACTCATCAACAACCTTCGTTATGCTGATGATACCACATTACTGGCTGAAAGTGAAGACGATCTGGAACATTTGCTTCTTTAGATCAAGGAACATAGTCTTAAAAGGGGCCTGCACCTTATTGTAATGAAGACAAAAATCCTGATAACTGACAAAATCAGTAAGTTCATCATTGATGGAGAAGAATTTGAAATAGCTGACAACTTTAACCTACTTGGATCAACTATCAATAAAGAAACGACAAGCAGTCAAGAAATCTGATGAAGCATTGCTCTTGGCAGAATGGCTATAAAGGACCTAGTCAAGATTGTCAAGAGCAGAGATGTCTCTCTCCATACAAAGATTCAACTTGTTCAGTGCCATGGTATTTTCAATAATGTCATAAGGATGCAAAAGTTGGACAGCGAAAAAGACAGGAAGAAAATTGATGCCTTTGAATTATGCTGCTGGCGATGAATACTGTGTATACCATGGACTGCCCAAAGAACAAACGAGTCAGTACTAAAGGAGATCAAACCTAAGCTTTGTTTAGAAGCTCAGATGACAAGACTTCAACTTTCTCTTCACATGATGTATCCATAGTATGAAAGATCATTAGAGAACGACATCATGCTTGGCAAGGTTAGAAGGTCAATGCAAAAGAGGAAGGCCAGCAATGAGATGGATTGATAAAATAACAGCAGCTATGGATGCCACCCTGTCAACAATGAGCCTTCTGACTGAAGACTGAACATAGTTTAGGACAATTATCCAAAGGGTCACCATGGGTTGACACAGATTCAACGGCACTTTAACAACAAAATATATTTATATAGTAGATTCTTTATTGATGATCTCCACATTTTATTATACTTACAATAAAAACTACTTATCACCAGAAATCATTAATTTTATTAAACAAAACATTTTACTTATTTGTACATGAAATGTATAACAGATATTAATGAAATATATTTAAACAGTATGGTTTTGGTTTCTCAGAGAAAATATTACACTCTTGAACAAATTTTAATACAAACTTGTGCCTTTTCATGTTTAACCTCTAGTTTTTCTGTTTCAAGGTTTTCAACAGAGGCCTCCACCCTTTCATCATCACTGAAAATCCACCAGCAGCTACAATTATTTTGTTGTCTGGTGCACTAAGAATTGCTGAGATAGAAATTTTGCTAGGTCAGCTTTATCTGAGTGTGCCAGGAAATCGTCTCATCTGGATTGTAAAGACAGTTCTCTATTAATCAGTCTTCTGATAGGTTTTGACCTATTGCTGTGCTTCTTCCTTGTTCCAGATTTGATTGACACTTCATAATATCTGTCAAACAGAACATCAATTCTGTTATATTGTGCTCCACTCTGAAGTATATTTCTAACAAACACATCTGCATAATCACCAAAGAAAAGGTGGAGGCTCCCTGAGGTTTTCCAAGCGCAATTACCAATGCCTGACCATTAGTGATGAGTGTTGCTTGATCATCAAGTTCTTCTGTATCAAGACCCAAGGACAAGGTACATCGGCTCTCAGCAGTTGAGATAAAATTGCCTTGGATCCAGAACGAAAATTACCCTTCATTTCTGCCAGTGCTACAGGAACTGGCAAGAGCTCGTGACCGAGAATGTCATCAAGATTAACATTTCTTCCAGCTTCATGGGCTGTGATCAGTCATTGAAGGCTTTTTCTGTCTGTCCCAGTTCTAACCCTTTAACCTCATACAATGAGGAAAATGTCAAGAGCTTGTTTCTGCTCCTGTGGCAGAAATCCGTTCATTAACAAAGTTGTTTAGCTGTGTTTGTCCCTTTGATCTTGTTGATAAAAGATCACATTCAAACTCTTTTGTGGCAACAGCTTTGATTGCAATATCTGGAGGTCGTCTTGTGATTCTTGTGAAAACATTGAGGGACAATAAAGTTGTACACAATTTGTCTTCAGCAACATTGTCTTGCTTTTGCCTTCCTTTGGTACTTTCCTTGTGCACATATACATCATCAATCTCCATGCCATACATTTCTTTGGTTTCATTGGCTATGTGTGATCATAAGTTGTAGGATAAGGCCCATCTGCTTAGTACTTTTGGTGTCTTAGTCATGCCAATGATACCGCCTCCTGTTTTTCCTGTGCCATTGAGCCACTCTTGACTCTGGTCTGGATCAGCTTAATTGAAATTTAGCTTTGTTCTTTTCACAACAAAGTTGCCGTTCATAAATTCTCTTTCCATATCTGAAGTGAGCTGGTGCATTTCATTAGGTATATTGTTCCCCAACATACACAGTTTGTGTGGTTATACTCATGAAATAAGGGAGTACGGATCTAAAAGCATGTAAGTGGAGCTTCCAATTGCCATCCCTCTGTGCACGAGTGAAATAGAGAAGAATCTTGACCATCTACATGTACTCCCACCAGTATTTGAAATTTGGATTCTCATTGAATGCCACAAATCTATCCATGATATCTTTGAACCTAGTTGTTGCCATCACTGGGATAAGGACTGCTGGATTATTACTAGCAGTCGTAATTTTCTCTCGGCTCTGCATCTTCCATCTGAATAAATTCTAACAATTGTGGCATCAAAATGCTCTATAGTGCTTGAAGAGTAAACAGGAGGGGATTGAGCAGCCGGAGCACCACTGAACACCCGGAAGTGGAATCTGCCCAATCGGGGCAGATTGCTGTGCCTTTAAAAAGCAGCGCCATCGGGCGCACCCATGCCTGGCGGGCACGTGCCTGAGGGCCTCGCCAGAGGGCCCTTTGGCGTGGCCCTTAGGTGGAGGCCACATGCGGAGACCATACTCCAGCAATCTATCAAAGATCCATCAGAAACGGAGCTGTACCACCCGGCAGGAAAACGCAACAGAGCTGTACCACCTGGCAGGAAAATGCAAGTAAAACCAACACTCCACTTGGCTTAAAAGCCTTATATACTAAGCCAAAGTCATAAGACCTATCACTAGACGAATAACCTGCTTGAAACATTGACTGTATAATAATACTAGATATATAACTGTTACTAAGATATCTCAAGCCATCTGTGTGTAGCCTGATACCTGTCTAATAATACCAGAAGTATACTACTTGGCTAATAATACTAGATGTATGTCTGTTACTATGATACCATAAGCCATTTGTTGTACCCTGATACCAGTAATAACTGCCCTGAAGTGCATACTTTTGCGATTTACCATTGTAACCAAACCTTGATACACGAAGGCTACCAGCCAGTCCTATACTTGCTGCCCGTGACACATGATCTATTTAGCTGGTATACCTGCAGTTTAGTGACACATAGACACCCATAGGTCCACCAGTACAAGGCAACAACATAACACACACAGTTTTGAAATACCCAATCCACCAGCCTATCCACCGCCACCCAGTACAGACTCAGACCACATTCAACAGGGTAGACACATAAAATGGCCCTATCAAGCATCATCACAGTTGCCCTCTATCTCCTCTCCATCAGCCTAAGCAGTGTTACAGACTTACCTACCAATCACAATCATATACCAATTCTCCAGAATCACAGGAGGAGATGGCCAAATGCCCCCTTCCACAAATCAGAAGAAGCTACCCGCACACTCCACCACCACCTAGTACACATTGCTCTGCAACACATTAAGAAAACAAAACATGAAGAAAATCCCCTCCCACAAATTCTGAGTTGTGCGCTTATAAATGCCCGATCATTACGCAAGAAATGACCAATCATCTGTCATAATATCACTCCATGACCTAGACATACTCCTGATCACAGAGACATGGCTCTCCAGTGATAACGTCCTCCTCAACCAGCTCCTGCCCTCCAATTTCTCAATTCATACATGCCATAGAACCAGTAAAAGAGGGGGTGGAGTGCTCGCCATTACCAAGTCGGACCTCCAGTTCCATCTGAGCAATGCAACCAGCACATCTCTCCTAGATACAATCACGATAGCAAACAAGCACTGTTCTATCAACCTCCTATACAGGGCCCCATCAGCAGACCCGGATGTCCTCTCAACAATAATCAACCTCGCCTCCAATTCCAATAACCCACGCACACCAAGCTGGATTCTAGGAGATTTCAATTTGCCTTCACTGCAAGATTCTCACGCATAGGCTTTTCTCAAAGCCCTTAAGGATTTAGGATATACGCAACTGATCAAGGAACCCACCCATGTAAAAGGAGGCACGTTGGACCTGGTATTCGCTCCACAGGCAACCCTCAACTCATCCACTATCCCGGAGTTGTCCATTACCGCAGTTCCCTGGTCTGATCACAAGTTAATCATATTTCAAATACCCTCACCCAGCTGTGCTCAGAAGGAAGCCAGAAGAATGGGTTGTGGCACCAAGGCACCACCACGAAGATTCCAGGCATTCAACAAGGACCTGATTCTGAACACAATACACCCATTATACACCTCGACAACACACAATCCTGAGAATCTGGTTTCCGACTGGAATAAAACCCTCAGTTCAATTGCACTACGCCCACCATCTATCAAGCCTCCAGGGAAGCGAACCTCCGCAACCTGGTACTCCGCTGAGCTGAAGTCTTCACTCACCCTCCTAAGGAAGCTGGAAAGACGCTGGCGCCGTTTGCACTCGGCAGATGATCAAAGAGCATATAACTCCCACCTGGCAACAAATCGCGAAGCAATAACAGAGAACATGAGACGATTCTACACAGCCACTCTAAAAGGATCACTGAACAAACCACACAACCTGTTCGCTCTCGTCAAGAACCTAACAAAGGAACCAGTTTTTCAACAAACTATCGAGATCCACCCTCAAGATTTTTCTGACTACCTGCAAGCCAAGCTAGTTCAGACTAGCAATACTCCAGCATCCAAAGTCTCTCTCGAGCAAAACTATCGAACACCGCTCACCATCTTCTCCACACCACCCAAACAGTGAATCGAGGACACTATAGCTGCGATCAACACGACAACTGCTCAAACTGATCCCTGCCCTGCGTTCTGGATTAAAGAGGTCCGACTTTAGCCCTGTTATAGCCAGACTCATGGGCCAATCCTTTGCAATGGGTACATTCCCACAATCCCTCAAACACACGTCCATAAGACCTTTGCTAAAAAACAGAAAGCTTGACCCCCAGAAGGTTGACTCTTACAGACCGATATCGAGTATACCTCTACTGGCAAAAATAATTGAGAAGGAAGTTCAAAGGCAAATTCAAGAACACATAGAAGCCTCCGCGCCTCTTGACCCATGCCAACACAGTTTTAGAGAGGCTCATGGAGTTGAAACACTCCTCACCACCCTCTTCAATAGCATAATATCTGGAATTGACAACATCCGTCAAGGGTTTGTCCTCATCTTCATGGACATTGCAGCTGCGTTTGACTCGGTAAGCCATGAGCTTCTGCAGGAGCGTCTCAAGAAGAAGGGAATCACCGACAAAGCGCTGGATTGGTGCAAGTCCTACCTTTCTGACAGATGGCAGCACGTACGATCAGGGGCTACATCATCAGATCCTTTCCACCAGAAGCAGGGTGTCCCGCAGGGATCTTCCCTCTCTGCCCTGATGTTCAACATATACATGCAGCTGATCTGTGACCTTATCCGGTCTTTCAGTGTTAGTTGCCTGATATATGCAGACGACGTCATGCTCTATATGCCTTTTTCAACTGAGAACCCAGACCTCTCTCCACTGACGAACTGCTTCAATGCAGTAGCCAACTGGCTCAGGATTCAACACAAGAAAACAGAGGTCCTGTTCATTACAAGAAACCAGAATTTCTCCACGCCGCCCTTTCTGATAGTCAAGGATGCAAATATCCAGACCAAACCCATGATCAGGTATCTCGGAGTCGCTTTAGACCAGCCCCTGGACATGAAGGTGCATATAGGCAACATAGTGAGAGCTGTGTATCATAAGATCTGATCCCTCAGACACCTACGATCCTTGATGGAACCGGACGACTTCAGGACAATTTATCAGGCACTGATCATACCACATTTTGATTACGCAAACTCAATCCTGCATGGACTCCCCCAAGCCACCCTGAACCCGCTGCAACTTGCGATGAATGCAGCAGCAAGAGTCCTACATGGAGCATCCAGGAAAGATCATGTGATGCCCATTCTGAAGCATCTCCACTGGCTCCCGATACATGGCAGACTCACTTACAAACTTTTACTGCTGACGTTCAAAGCCATCAATGGGCTCTCATCCTCATCCCTAGCAGAGCTGACCCTGACTATACCCTCCAATAGGTCCAGAAGATCGATAGCAGTCAATACACTGACAGTACCGAAATCAATAACCCAATGCACCCAGTCAACAGCTAGCAGGGCCTTCAAATTTTGTGCACCCAGATGCTGGAACACCCTACCACCCCGCATCCGAGCAATCCCAGACCTAGCCCAGTTTAGGAAGGCCTTGAAGCATCATCTCTTCCTCCTGTACTGTCCGGTAGACAGTGCGATAACAGCCCATCCACTGTCTAGCCAGAGAAGCTTTAAGTAAACTTTACCTTGCAAAACACCCATGACTAAGACTAATGATGTAAAGCCTGCCATGTTGCATACATGTAAATAGTTACCCCAAGTTATCCAAGTTTTAATACCTGTTTATTGTAAACACAGATCACTCAATGAAATGTGTAAACTTCTCTGTTCAATGTAAACCGCACTGATACTGAATAGCGCGGTATATAAGAGACTGTAAATAAATAAATAAATGAGCCCCCATTCCTCTTGAATAATTCTTACCTGCTTGCACCTGTTCTATAGTTTCAGGACCAAGGGTGTGGCTTTCTATCCAGACATCTCTAATCCACTGGAGTGCATGTGTTGACCAGTGGCTTTCAGAAAGTTGAGAGAAGTATGTAGCCCACCAAATCTAACTACCAATCACTCCTTATACTCTTATTTTGCCCACTTAAGCTCTATTAGCTTTTCAAATAGAGCCTCATTTTCTGTAAGCATTGCATATTGCTGTCCCAAAGCAGAAGTAGCATGTTTGCAATGATGCATAACTGTGTTTAATGTGTCAAATTCATGGACAGCTGCATAGACAATTGGCATATAACCTACAATGGTTATCTGGTTTTCATTAGTTTTGCACCGCATTTGACCTTCCTCCTTCTCCCACCATATTATCTCCACCCCCCATTAACCCTCCAACACTGAATTGAGTGCTTTGTCTAACCTTTTGCCTCTGTTATCTCTTTCCTGTCTCTTAATTGGCGTTCCTTTCTTTTTCTGAAGCAGTCTCAAATTTTGTATTGTAAACCGCTCTGATACCCCCAGTATGAGCGGTATATTAAATATGTAATAAAGATAAAGATAAAAGTGGTTAAAATTGGTCCATCCACTTTTTGTTCCAGATTCAGCTTGCCTGTGGATGAAAAAAAAGCCATATCCTTTGCCATTACTTGAACAGTAGCAGGATTGTCACATGTTTTTTTAGTACAAGCAATAGACTTTTGTTCAACTTTCCCTTCAAGTACTGCTGCAGGCAAAATCTTTCATGATTTCAGGATCCAGATGATAGCTCCCTGAAATCATGATGATGGGTTAATACTTTGTAGACCCATATCTGATTCTGGACCTCTCTGCCATCCTGCTACTTGTGTGGCATGAAAACTGTTCTTGTTATCAAAACTGGTGTCATTGATGTCTATATTGTCACATGTGAAGTGTAAAAATCTGTCTTGAATCAAATTCGGGAGTGTCACAGCACCAGTTGCAGGATCCATTGACTCCAGAGTTTTTTCTGCTAAGGCAGTGTCTTCTTGCATTACGTTTTCATAACTAATGATATATCCAGCATTATGAAATAGCTGAATAAGTTCTTTGGACTGTGTTGCCCGATGAAGAGTACTTGCTAAACCCAAGTGTTTGGGGTCCAGTGCTTGCCTCCAGTGAGATTGTACATCAGATCCTGTGCAATACTGAGAACCTTGGTTTGGGTTTTAGATACCTTGTCTTCCACTTCAAGCTAAACACCCCTAAACAAAGGCATGGGGAGGGGTGACCTGCACTGAGCGGCAGGTGCACCTACTCTTGCTGCCTTGCTGAGCAAACTAGATGGACCATACTGGTCTTTATCTGTTGTCATAAACTATGTTACTATATAAGCTGCTCATTGTCTTCTTGATCAGTCTCAATTAATGTCTGCCCTCCAAACATCAGACATAAAAACATAGAGACTTTTAGGAACAGCTGATATCATTTCATCCTCATTTATGGCATATCCTTTGTAAAGTGGATGGTCCAAAATATCAGACCTTAGCTTAAGGGCAATATGAACCATTTCTAGGAATCAGTCTTCAACTGGCTTATATACATTCATCAGCATGCCCTGTTCATCTTCATGTTCATCTACCAGGTTGTACATTGATGAATGTTCAAAATTTATAGGCACAAGCAAATTTTGTCTTAATAGTTATGAAGTCAGTCATCTACGATTTCCATACATCAGACAGCTCCAGCACATGTGCCTTTTTAGCTGCCTGCTTTAGCTCTTAGACAAGCCACTGCATGCAATGTCAATAGTTACTGATTCTTCTTCAGCCTGTGAAGTCTGTCTGGTGAATTTGACATAACAGCTAAAATGATACTTTCCCTTAGATGCCATGAAGTCCTTCACACCCGCAAGACGTAAGAGTTTGGTCATATTTTGATGCCTCCAGAATCTGATCACTCATTTTAAATGTGGTTACAAATGAAAGTTTGCCTTTTGCCTCAATATCCTGGCAAAACATACATGCCTCCCAGTGACAGCAGCTCCAGCTGAACTTCTAGAAGGTCTAAACGAAGGTCATCTCGTATTAAATACAAAACAGTAATTTATATTTTCAAGATAAAGCAACAATGTTCTGCAAAAAGTCTGACGTATCTTATCCGGTCAGATATTAGCAACAGACCTAGGAGAAGTGTATCTGAAAATAGAATCAGCTCCTCAAATGACATCAGAAAAACACGCAAGGAGACCTCTGAGAGAGCTTTCTCGTTTGCTGCGACTTCCATCTGGAACTCCCTACCTAATGATCTGAGAGCAGCTCAGGACATCAAAGACTTTAGAAAACAACTGAAAACAGTTTTGTTTACGGAGCACTACGGTCATGCAATCAACTAATTAATTTTTAAGAAAGCAATTATTTATATATACATTGTACAATAGCTCACTTTATAGTATAGCTCACAATATATATAGTGCACCTTTTCCCAAGACATTTAATCATATATTTACAAACTATGTATATATTATCACAGATTTTTTCACTATGACTAATTTTCTCTTTTGTTAAACCGCTTTGATTGTATGATAAGGCGGTATAAAAATCCAATTAAATAAATAAATAAAATAAATAAATAAATACTGCTTGGTCTGGCATTATTTTTACTGGAGCTTAACTTTGCTGCTTTTGACATTCTTTATATATGTAAATGTAGCATAACAGAATGTATGACAAACCATGGAATTCTGGTTTTTAGCATCAAATACTGAAGTAATTCTATCAATTGCAAATCTATTTGGGTCTTGAATACGTTTTCTTTAATGTGCAGCATCAAATAGTGATGAGTTGTTTTTCAGTAGCAGACAACAGTTTATCTTTCTTATCTTCTTGGCAAATACACTTTTCAAAGGATACAGGCCTTTGCCTTTTTAAACTACATGTTGCCTCCATTATTGTTCTTTCTTGCTTATCTGCCCTGTACATAAAGTAAAAAATTGAAGATTAATTACAGTTTGATACATTAATTCAGTATTATTACACAAGGCCAGTTATAATCTGTATATTGCATTTCCTACAAATAACTACATTTGTTGGACACTATTTGAAAATAATCACTTACAAAATAAAATATCAACTTATCAAATAGTTTGGATAAAAACAAGTTACTCTCCATATAAACTCACAAATAGTATGTGGTAGAACAGATAGGTTGTGAGGATTCGAAGGGTGAATGGACAAACATGGAGGTCAAGAAACCACCAAAAACATAATTTGTCAACCCTAGGATACTGTAGACAAAAAAGTGAAGCGTTTGAACTCCATGCTAATTTCTTAGATGTGCTTAGTTCAGTTTAGGATGTTTAATTGCTGCAAATCATGTTTTCAGTCTGTCATTTTATTTTTCTGCAATTTGCAACCAATTTACACCTGATATGCTGTGACAGACAGCAGAAATGATTCAGTACACCCAAATTGTATAAAAACAGTTATCTGCCTACTTTTAACAGAAAATGCCATATGGTGTAAGAAATCTCCAAAACCCGAATAGACTATCTCACTTGAGCATGATGTGGGAGGCTCCACTAGACTCTGGTCTTTCGGTAACCATAGGAAGAAGGAAAATTGGTTCAGCTCCATGCTCTTATCCTATTAAGGGTCTGTTGAGCAACCAGGAAATTGGAAGGATCTGGAAGAGTTCAGCAGCCTCTCACAAACTCCATGCCCCCTCCCTCCTCCACTGTCCCTCCTGCTTTCTCCCAAAGATTGCAGAAGGATCTCGGAAGAATCTGCAGTCACTTTAAATGCATACCTGTTTCAGGGGAGTAGAGCTGAGCCCGGCACGGATGTCTTGAGGTGAATACCAAGGCTTGACCTTATCATTGTCCTTGTTGATGGTTCCAGATTTCATCCATCTGGGGCATAATTTAGGGTGGACTGCTGGCAACCATTGGCATGGTGTGGGGGATTTCTTCCCATTTTCTGCACATGTTAGTAACATCTTACTATTGTGTGCCTGGCAGTTGCACAGTCCTTGCAAACATTCTGCCGAAATGGCTCCAACACGCGTTCCTCCCCAAACGCCTGTAACGCACATTGCTGTGTAAGCACTATTAACGTGTGTCTTCTGGGCTGATGTGGCTTTACCACATGCTGTTGAGATACATGCCTTTACTATCGTCTTCCAAGAAACCTTGTTTGGCCTGTGGTAACCAAGGTACTTCATCTCCAGCTTAAGAACATAAGAACATAAGATATGCCATACTGGGTCAGACCAAGGTCCATCAAGCCCAGTATCCTGTTTCCAACAGTGGCCAATCTAGGTCATGCGTACCTAGCAGTTTCCCCAAAAGACACAGGTTCCACAATGCTTGTACTGGGTCAAGCATTGATATCCTGGGTGCCTGCTTAATAATGGTTTATGGACCTTTCCTCCAGGAACTTGTCCAAACCTTCTTTAAACCCAGCTTCACTAACAGCCTTTATTACATCCTCCGGTAACAAATTCCAGAGTTTGATTACACGTTGAGTGAAAAAATATTTTCTTTTATTAGTCTTAAATAGTTTACCCTGTAGCTTCATTGCATGTCCCCTAGCCTTTCTGTATTCTGATAACGTAAACAATCGATCTGTGTTTACCCGTTCCACTCCGTTCATTAATTTATAGACTTCTATCATGTCTCCCTTCAGCTGTCTCTTTTCCAGTTTAAAGAGCCCTAACCTTTTTAGCCTTTCTTCATAGGAGTATCCTTCCATCCCCTTTACCATTTTGGTGGTTCTTCTATGAACCTTTTCTAATAACCCTATATCCTTTTTAAGATACGGTAACCAGAATTGCACACAATATTCAAGGTGCGGTCTCACCATGGAACAATATAGAGGCATTATAATATCCTTTGTTTTATTTTCCATTCCTTTCCTTATGATACCTAGCATTCTGTTTGCTCTCTTGGCTGCCGCTGCACACTGGGCCGAGGGTTTTAACATGTTATCCACAATGACGCCTAAATCTTTTTCCTGGGTGGTGGTTCCTAATGTGGAACCTTGCATCGTGTAACCATAGTTTGGGTTGTTCTTCCCTAGGTGCATAACTTTGCACTTGTCCACATTAAATTTCATCTGCCATTTTGATGCCCAGTCTTCCAATTTATCAAGATCCTCTTGCAATTTTCCACAATCCTGTTGGGTTTTAACAACTTTAAATAGTTTTGTGTCATCTGTAAATTTGATAACCTCACACGTTATTCCATTTTCCAGGTCATTTATGAATATGTCAAAAAGCAGCGGACCCAGCACAGATCCCTGGGGTACACCACTATTCACCTTTCTCCATTGGGAAAATTGGCCATTTAGCCCAACCCTCTGCTTTCTATCTTTTAACCAGTTCCTGATCCATAGTAGTACACTGCCTCCTATCCCATGACTCTTTAGTTTTGCCAAAAGTCTCTGATGAGGGACCTTGTCAAAGGTTTTCTGAAAGTCCAGATACACTATATCAACTGACTTTCCTTTGTCCACCTGTTTATTCACACCTTCAAAATACATAACAGATTAGTAAGACAAGATCTTCCTTGTCTAAATTCATGTTGGCTGTCTCCCATTAGGCCATGACTATCTACATGCTGAGTAATTTTGTTCTTTATGATGGTTTCTACCATTTTTCCTGGTACTGATGTCAGGCTCACCAGTCTGTAGTTTCCCAAATCACCCTTGGAACCCTTTTCAAAAATTGGTGTTACATTGGCGATCCTCCAATCTTCAGGTATTACAGATTATTTTAATGAAAATTCGCAGGTTACTAATTGCAGGTCTGCAATCTCATATTTCAGTTCTTTCAGCACCCTTGGATGTATACCATCCGGCCCAGGTGATTTGCTACTCTTCAGTTTATCTAATAGTTGTAATACGTCTTCCCGATGTATCGATATTTCCTTCAATTTTTCCGCATCTTTAAATACCACTTCAGTCATGGGTAATATCCCTCCATCTTCCTCAGTAAAGACCGAAGCAAAGAATTCATTCAGTCTCTCCGCTATCGCCTTGTCACCTCTTAGTGCCCCTTTAAACCCCTCTATCATATAATGGACCCACTGACTCTCTCACAGGTTTTTTGCTGCGAATTTACTTGAAAAAGTCTTTATTTCGCGTTTTTGCTTCCACAGCAAGCTTCTTCTCAAATTCTCCCTTTGCCTGCCTTATCAATGCCTTGCATTTGACTTGCCAGTGCTTGTACTGCTTCTGGATTCTGCTCTTCTTGCATGGCAGCTTCTGAATTGTGTCTGGAAGGATTGCTCCTGCTCTGCACTGGGAGATGTGGTTAGTCTGTCTTGCCTGCCAGATGATGCTGTCTGTAAAGATAATCAGCTGGCCGGAGGTTCTGGCAACTGTGCTGTGCACCACTCCCTGACTTCTGTCTAGGAGATTGTTGGCTACTATGTCCCCTGGTGTAGGGTGTTATTTCGACGAGGAGAGCTTCCGGAGTCCCTGTTGTCCTCCTCAGAATTAGTTTTCTTTTAGCAGACCCGGTCATTTTGGCATGAAAATTCAGACCCTGTGGCCTCTGGGTTTCCCCAAGCACAGTCTCATAAGGGGCAAGCTGAGAATGGAGGCCCTGTTCGATTGCCTATGGCTAAGTATCCCTGGCAAAGGGCACTCCCTTGGAAATGGAGACTGTTAGCTTGTATGGGCTACTTTCTGATGGTGCTTTTCCACTCTGCTTAGAGCCCGAAGGTGCTTCTTTGCTGCGGTGCATGGCAACTAGCTCCTGAGGCGGCCAAGGTGCTGCTTCTGTTGGCCTTTTCTGTAGGATGGTATAAAGACAGGCCTCTCTCTTAGGTCCCTGAAGGTTCAGGTGGCAACTTTGACTTGTTTCAGAAGTCTATTGACTAATAAGTCTCTAGCCTTACACCCGGACGTTTCATGCTTTCTTCAGGGAGTTTGGCATCTGCGTCTTCCCCTCTAGTCTGTGGTCCCTTCCTGGGATCTGTGTCTGATCCTTAGGGCCCTGATGTCGGAGCCTTTTGGACCTTTGAAGCGCTCTACTCTGAAGGATTGACACTCAAGGTGGTCATCTTGGTTGCGATTTGTTCAGTAAGACGGATTCTGAGCTGCTGGCTTTGTCTTACCAAGATCTTTACCTCTCTTTTTCTGAGGAAGCAGTTTCCATTCAGCTGGTGCCTTCCTTCTTCCCTGAGGTGATGTCTCCCTTTGTGTGAATCAGGTGGTTTGCCTGTCATCCTTCTCTAAGGAGCAGTGTTGGGGGAAGGATAAGAATCTTCACCTTGTGGACGTCCGCAGGGTGCTTCTCTGGTTCTTGGGGTTACAAATTCTTTTTTAAGTCAAACCATCTTTTTGTGCTGTTTGTTGACCCATGCAAGATGATGTGGCGCCTAAGTCTGCATTGGAGTGCTGGATTAAGGAGACCATTGCCTCGGCGGATCTGTTGCGGAACCAGCTGGTTTTGGAGTGTTTGCATGCCCATTCTACCTGAGTGCCAGCGTCCTCTTGGGCAGAGCAGAGCTTGGTAGCCCCTGCAGATACCTGCCGGGGTGCAACATGGGCATCACTTTCCACTTTTGTCAAGCATTTCCACTTGGATCTGCCTTTGGCTCTAAAGTTTTGTGAGCTACTATGTCTTCTAACTGCCCAGTGGAGGCGTAGCTTTGGTACGTTCCACTTGTCTGAACTAGTCTAGCAGGACAGTATGGAAGGTGACATTTTACTTACCTGATAATGTCCTTTCCTTGAGTCCTGCTAGACCAGTCCAGGGCCCACCCCATGGAACTGTTTGCTCTCTTCTGCAGTGGTACCTTGAGGTTCCGCTATGATTTATACACTTGTCTGTAGGGTCTGCCTTCTATTGACAGCCTTCTGGTTATACTTTCCTGTACAGAGTTCTCTACTGTTTGGTTACTCATTGTTGCCCATGTTGAGGTTGTGTGAGTCTTATGTTCTCCCATATGCTTTGAGATGAATGCTGAAGAGACCTCTGGTGGCAGAGGTGGATAGGTGCATGGGAGTGATGTCATTGAAAACTGGGCTTTTCATTGGTTCTTTGTCTCCAGTCTGCTGGTAGGGGAACACAACCCACTTGTCTGTACTGGTCTAGCAGGAATCATGGAAAGGACATTATCTGGTAAGTAAAATGTCACCTTAGTAGCTATACTTTAATGTACTGCCTCTCTGAACAAGTTATTTTTCTTATATTGTTACCTGGAAAGCCAAATCTTTCTACAGTGTTTGAAGGACAATAATAAATATTTGAGTGAGCTAGACATACTCTTGTCAAGAGTACAATGTGGAATATGTATTTTAGAAATGCGCATGCTCTTAGACCTTAATTTTGCTGAGAACTTTATAAGTCAAGGAAATTTTGACATGCATATATAATGTAAATCTTTGTTTTTGTTGTTTATACTAAGGTAACACATTTTGCTTCTCCATGCAGCTCATACTCCAGACAACAGCTTTCTTGGATTTGTGGTAGAGCAGCATCTTAATTTTAGTGATATCCAGCACATGAATGACATCAAAAGGCAGAATCAGTCACTCGTTTATGGCAAGGTTGACAATTTCTGGAAGGTAAGACATTCTTTTGTGTTAGATCATAAATTTAGTTTCGTCAAGGGGATACTTATAAGTTATTGAGAGTACAAAGTAGGAGATGAGCATGAGGCATGTATATTTCTGGCGAGTGAATCTGTCACACTTGTTTCCTTAAGTGCCAGTAGTGAGTAAGAGGTTCATTTTGGTGAGGGAGGGGGTACTGTGGACTGTACCCATAGAAAATTATAATAATCTCTTCTCAAACTATACCTAAAAGTACATTTTGTAAGCATTGCTACTACAGAAGCATATGAAGACATGTTTTTTTGAATGTGCCTATGCAGACTACATTTAAAATTGAAAGTCTTATATCCTATTATGTACTGATTTTTACCCACTGTTGCTGTATTTAGTTTTGAGATTTTTGTCCTATTCACGCCATGCCTGTTTGTGCTCAAGTTCTAGTCTTAGTCAATAGGCAAACATTTAACAAATGACAATCAGAAGCCTTATGATATCTTATTGTAAACTGCCTTGGTGTCATACAGTGCCACAGTCAGTGTGACAAATATAGTAACATAGTAAATGACGGCAGATAAAGACCAGCATGGTCCATCTAGTCTGCCCAGCACGATGGCAAGAGTAGGTGCACCTGCCTCTCCGTGCAGGCCACCCCTCCCCACATCCCTGTTTAGGGGTGAACCCACCACTCCATGCAGGACACCCCTATTTGTTGAGAAATTAGATGGTTCAGTTTATTTTGATTTTATCCTGTTGCTGATCCACTGTGTCTGTCCCATGCCATTTTGAATTCCGTCACCGTGTTTGCCCCCACCACTTCCATCAGGAGGACATTCCAAGCATCCACAACCCTTTCAGTGAAAAAGTATTTCCTGACATTGCCTTTCAATCTACCACCTTGCAGCTTCCTGTTATGCCCTCTAGTTTTACAGCTTCCCCATCTTTGGAAGAGGTTTGTTTGTTCATTATTTCCCTTTAAGTATTTAAAGGTCTGAATCATATCTCCCCTGTCCCTCCTCTCCTCCAAAGTGTACATGTTTAGGTCTTCAAGTCTCTTCTCATAAGGCTTCTGACGCAAGCTCCAAATCATTTTGGTTGCCTTCCTCTGAACAGTTTCCAGTCTTTTGACATCCTTTACAAGATACGGTTTCCAAAACTGAACACAGTACTCCAAGTGAGGCCTCACCAGTGACTTGTACAGTGGCATAAGTACTTCTTCCTTTCTGCTGGTGATTCCTCTTTGTATGCAGCCCAACATCCTCCTGGCTTTTGCCACCGCCTTGTCGCACTGTTTTGCCACCTTGAGATCTTTAGAAATAATCACACCAAAGTCTTTCTCCTGATTTGTGCACACCAACCTCTCGCCCCCTATCGCGTACAATTCCCTTGGATTTCTGCTACCCAAGTACATGACTCTGCACTTCTTTGCATTAAATCTTAATTGCCAAGCATTAGACCATTCTTCCAGCTTTTGTAGATCTTTCCTCATGTTAACCACTCCCTCGGGGGATTCCATTCTGTTGCAAAGTTTCGTGTCATCTTCAAAAAGACAGACTTTTCCATTCAGTCCTTCAGCAATATCACTCACAAATAATTTAAAGTACAGGATAAATTAAAGTACAGGATATTTTGGGGCCCAGTAGAAAAACCATAGGGCTAGTGGATATGCCCTGCATACAAACAGATTAATTACATTTAAGAAAAGGTATAATCAGCTAAGAAGCTCCCAACGCTTTAGTGGTTCAGTTAATTTGATATATCACAAATCATTAAAAATAGTTTAAGCCGTTTACAATTCCAGTATACAGTAAATATATAACCATAACTGTTATGACTATTAATATCAAACAAAATCCAGCAATAAGACGATGCAAATTACAAGTGCACATTTAGAGTGAAGGTTAAATCAGCAGAGTCAGACATTGTTAGATAACACACAATAGAATAGGTTGTCAGTATCAGCATTCAGTGTCCTGCTGCATCCCCCTGTGTAGTCTGCCAGATAGAAAAAAAGGGAACTTAAAATAGTCAATGCTCCTTCAAATGACCTTAATTTTCTGTTCCATTGGTAAAATAAGTTTTAATTCCATCTTGAATTTTGTATAAGATGTCAAGTACTAAGTTAAGGGGAAACTTACTGCATACATGAATTCTCTATGAGACGCATTCAGATCAGACTATGAACTGTTTCCCAGGATTTTTACATATAATTTGTTATTGGCCATTAGAATTATTATCTTTCCAGCCGCTGAAGTTTTTGGTCTGCTTGTCTCCTTTTGTGGTGTGTTTTTCTTTCTTTTTAATGATCTTCCCTCTTTCTGGTGGCCTCTTTTCTTTAGAATGCATATTGTATTATTTTTAGTTTCTTCAGTCTTGCTGCACTCTTCCCTTGATTCTTTTTTTTAACTGCCTACTCTCCTTTCCCCATTCTTCCTCCTCCTCTTTCTTCTGCTCTTTCCTGCAATCGTCATTTTTATTTTATTTTTTAATTATAAAAGCTTAAAAAACACTTCTCTGATCTTTTCTCCTTCTCCCAGAGTTCTTCCCACCTATTCAGAATCTTTGTTCTCTCGCCCTATCCCTGTACAGTCGTTTTTTCAAACCTCCCCCCTTCACATGTTCTTTCTCCTTGGACAAGCAGGAAGTAAGTCCTCGCGTATGGGTGATGTCACCAACTGAGCCCCGTGCGGGAATGCTCCCCAGCTTCCCACACGGGGAAGCATTTGGGTGGCTTCACTGGGCATGTACTCCTGCCTTCCCACCTGCTGTAATGCCATCTTCCCCAGTCATCATTTTCCGCGGAGCCTCAAGACGTGTTTGCATTGTTGCGGTAAACATGTCTTTCTTCTTTCCCCTTTGGGGGAGGGGACTTTTTCGCTTACATTTTTTGCCTTTCTGTAGCATCGGTCCCACATTGGTTCTGCCCATTTCTGATGCGCCCTCTAGATTTTTGCACCTTTTTTAGATTCCTCCATTTTTTTTCCCATGGCTGGCACCATTGAGCCTTTTGACCTCACCTCAGCAATTTTCCCAGCCATTTCTCAAAAGCCACCCAGCTTTTTTAAGAAGTGAAGAAAATGTATCTGCACCATCTCTGTCATAGCCAAGCACAACTGGTGCCTTTAGGGCTTGGGCTCCGACCATCAGCCCTCCTCTTGCAATCTGTGCCTGCAGATGACAAGAAGGTGCCTGAAGGGTCGGGAGAAGCAGCGAGAGTCCCTCTTCAGGCAGTGCTTGGAGTTAACATAGTCTACTCCTGCATTGGTCCTGATGGCCCCGCTAGAGCATGCTGAGTCGTCGACATTGAGGGGTGCTTGAGCTCACTCAGAGCTGAGGATCCACAGTGGCCTGGAAAGGTGACTCTTGACATCGGACCTATTGACACCAAAGGGGAACCTGTCCGAGAACAGGGCTAAAGCCCATGAACATCAGTATCCAAGCTCTTCCCAATGTGATGCTGGGAACGATGGCCGGGCATGGCCTGCTAAGATGCCCTGGCAGGAGCAATAGACTCCCATGGTGCCGGAGGAGCGCCATGCATCCCCCGATCGTTCGCAGGCCCTGAGGGGATGCTGCAGATGGTGGCTGAAGCTGTTCCACTCTGAGGCCTTCGGAAGTGGCAATCCTTGAGGAGTGTCTCTGGGCCCTTGAGGCTCACGTGGTGGTGGTGCTGATGCAGAAACAGGCTGGGCCAATAGTACCAATGGCATTGTCACCACACATCATCCAACTGATACTAGAGACCCACGTATTGCCTGAGGCTCTGTCAAAATCCTGGGCTCAACTTATTTATGGTGCTTCTAGATATACCCCGGTGACCCCATTGCTTTGTGAATTACATTGGCTTAGGGTCTTTGAGTCAAATTTAAATATTACAAGATTCTTTACAATTTTTTTTAATGACAATGTGCCCAAATATCTTGCCTCACTTTTAATCTCAAATTTAGCAACCAATTCTAAACATTTACAGTCTTCTAGTGCTATTTTGTTTCCTCCTTGTAAAGGCATTAGAATAAAATCCAGATTTAAACAGATCGTTCCACATATGGCAGCAGAACTTTGGGCACAATTACCAAAAGAGATTAAATCTACTCTTTCTAACACTTTGTAAGAGTAGGACTGGCCCATCTACTAGGGGAGCTAGTTGACCGCCTAGGGCAGCCAGCCCAGGTGGGTGGCTGGCTTTATGCCACCACCTTGTTGCCTGCGACAGGCCATGTACTTCAGCACACATGACCTGCCACTTATGATTCCCTTCAGACACAGCTTACTGTTGGAGGGAATCAGAAGTGGCAGGCCATGTTTACTGAAGCACATGGTCTGCCTCAGGCAAGAAAGCGGCGGCACAAAGCCATCGCTTTTTGAAATACTACCACCACCTGCCTCCCTCCCCCTGAGATGGAATCTGCAGCAGCGGAGGGGAGGGGGCGTGGCACGGTAGAAACCCTTGGGCTAGCCCTGCATAAGAGTCTAAAATCAAGGAATTTTTCAAACTTTTTCATGTTTTTTTCTGTTAATCGCACTGAACCACTGGGTCTGGGAGTGTGGCTTTGTATAAGCATGTATTAGATTAGATTAGGCTTTTATTGGAATTTTCCGGTTCCCACAGCTGTTTTACTATTGAGTGGGTTGAGGTCCGATGACCTGGTGAAACCCAGTACCAACCAAGCAGGTACACAAAGACTGGCGACAATTAGATTCAGATGTAAAATCTTTAATAAGCCCCGATGCGTTTCGGCAAAAATACCTTCTTCAGGGGATCTTTAAAAAGATAACACACTTCAAAAAACAAATGATGTTGTTGTTAAGTGCCGTCGAGTCGGAGTCGACTCATGGCAACCCTCTGGATAGCTATCCTAAATTGTGTTCGGTCTTCCGTCAGGCGGCTCATTGTTGACAGACTGGCACCTGTAGCTGCTGTTATTGTATCGATCCATCTCATTGCTGGCCTTCCTCTTTTGCGTTGACCTTCTATCTTGCCAAGCATAATGTCTTTCTCTAATGATCTCTCTCTTCGCATGATGTGTCCAAAGTATGAAAGTCGAAGTCTTGTCATCTGAGCTTCTAAAGAAAGCTTAGGTTTGATCTTCTCTAGTACCGACTGGTTTGTTCTTCGGGCAGTCCATGGTATACACAGTATTCTCCACCAGCACCATAATTCAAAGGCATCAATTTTCTTCCTATCTGTCTTTTTCACTGTCCAGCTTTCACATCCATATGATGTTATTGAAAATACCATGGCTTGAACAAGTCGAATCTTTGTATGGAGTGAGACATCTCTGCTCATGAGAATCTTATCTAGGTCTTTCATAGCCATTCTGCCAAGAGCAATGCGTCGTCTGATTTCTTGACTGCTTGTTGCTTCTTTATTGATAGTTGATCCAAGTAGGTTAAAGTTGTTCACAATTTCAATTTCTTCTCCTTCAATGATGAACCTGTTGATTATGCCAGTTGTCATGATCTTTCTCTTCTTTACATTAAGGTGCAGGCCCATTTTGAGACTATGTTCTTTGATTGTGAGAAGCAAATGTTTCAGAAAATCTTCACTTTCAGCCAGTAATGTGGTATCATCAGCATAGCGAAGGTTGTTGATGAGTCTTCCACCAATCTTCACACCTCTGTTGTCTTCATACAATCCTGCTTCTCTGATGATTTGTTCTGCATATAAATTAAACAGCTAGGGGGAAAGTATGCAGCCTTGTCTTACACCTTTGCTTATTTTAAACCATTCTGTTTCTCCTTGTTCCATTCGAACTGTTGCTTCTTGATCAATGTACAGATTGCGCAAGAGAACGATCAGGTGTTCTGGTATACCCATGCTTCTTAATGTGGCCCAGAGTTTCTCATGGTTTACACAGTCAAAAGCCTTGCTATAGTCGATAAAGCACAAATAGATATCCTTTTGGTATTCTTTAGTCTTTTCAAGGATCCATCTCACATCTGCAACAATGTCTCTCGTTCCTCGCCCTTTCCTGAACCCTGCTTGCACTTCAGGTAGTTCTTGTTCCAGGTATGGTTGTAGTCTCTTTTGAATAATCTTCAGTAGAATCTTGCTGGCATGTGGGATCAGAGCGATTGTGCGATAATTTCCACAGTCAGTTGGATCACCTTTCTTTAGTATTGGTATAAACACAGATCTTTTCCAGTCAGTTGGCCATGATGTTGTCTTCCATATTTCCTGGCAGAGCCTTGTGAGTACGGTAACAGCTGCATCAGATTTCTGCAATACTTCTATGGGAATGCTATCAATGCCTGGTGCTTTGTTCTTTGATAAGGCTTTCAATGCTGCTTCAACTTCTTCTTTCATCACCAATGGTTCCCGATCATAAGGTACAGGATGAAATGGCTGTTGGTCCACTTGATCTTTATCATATAAAAACTCTGTATATTCCTTCCACCTTTTCTTGATCTTCTCAGCATCATTCAACATAGAACCTTGAGCATCTTGTAACATTCCAATTCGAGGCTGGAACTTTTTCTTTAACTCTCGTAGCTTTAGGAAAGCTGATCTTGTTCTTCCTCTAATAGTTTCTGCTTCTATTTCCTTGCAAGTGTCATTGTAGTACTTTTCCTTGTCCTGTCTTGCTGCACGTTGGAAATCTCTGTTGAGTTCTGCGACTGTCTTTCTTTCTCCTTTGGCTTTAGCTTCTCTGCGTTTCTGGGCAATTTTCAGAGTTTCTTCCGTCATCCATTTTGGCCGTTTTTCTTTTTTCACCTTTTGTAGAGGCTTCTCGCTTTCTTCCAACACAACCTTCTTGATGTCATTCCATAACTCTTCTGGAGCTCTGTCATTTGTATCTAAAGCAGCAAATCGATTTTGCAAGCAGTCTTTAAATTCCAGTGGTATATTCTCAAGGTCATATTTTGCTGCATTCATGAGTGGTTTGCTCTTTTTCAACTTTAGCTTGAGTTTGCATACTAGTAACTTTAGCTTGAGTTTGCACACAACCGAGTCAGCACCCCCAGTGAATACAAACACACACGCAAGGACACAACGGACAGAGCACTCTCCATGGCTGCTCCAACAATATGGAACAAACTCCCGGACGATTTGAGGGCTACTACAGACCTCAAAGACTTTAGAAAACAGCTAAAAACCATGCTGTTCATAGAACACTATGGACACATCACATAACCTCAGAGAATGTATAACAGCACATGATACCGCCTAAACAATGTATGTATGGAATATGTTTTTGCACCACTGTATATAGCCCACTCTGTACATAGCTCATACCAATCTAGCACACAATACAACACACACTCAATTTCACCCTCACTGCATGTATAACACACTCACTTTACCCGATTGTTTGCTGTGATACCACCTTGATTATTAAGATAAGGCGGTTTAGAAATACTGTTAAATAAAATAAATAAATAAATAGTAGTTGATGATCTGTACCACAGTCAGCTCCAGGTTTTGTCTTTGTTGATGTTACAGAGCTTTTCCATCGTTGACTTCCACAGATGATGTCAATTTGATTTTTATATAATCCATTGGGTGAAGTCCATGTGTACAGTCGATAAAATATGAAAAAAACATTAATATTCAAAAAACATAAAAACAAATGAAATATAATAAAACAATAATCAATATAAATATAAAAACAAATCATCAATAATAGATTATAAAACGTATAGAAGATGTAGATGTATTCTATGTAGTGAATAGAATGTATGCTTCTGTGATGTTCATTTGCTGTCTTTATATTTTGCACAGTATACAGTAAGAGGGATATGCATCTGTTGCTATTTCTTTGGTGTTGCACCGCATACAGGGACATAATTACCAAACCCCATGCTGGTAACAAGTGAATGGGCTGTGATACTAGCATGGACTGCCAGCTCCAACTTGGGGGGAGGGGGGCTTCTGTCCCCCTGCAGTTAGCGTGGGCATTGATGTGGTGTTAAGTGCATTTGTGCTAATGGTGCCATGCACTCTTAGCATGGGCCACTAACACCTGCACTAGCTGTGATGCGCTGACAGCATCTGCATTCCACTCAACTCCCAAGTCCCAGCCCTAGGGTAGTGCAAGATTTCTAGTGTGATGCCCAAATCACGCACTAAATCCCATGTTACCAGATAGTGCACTTCACTAGGCATGCCGCAGAGTATAGCTTCTTGGGATTTGTTTAATTTTTGTCCACATATTTCTAGTTTTAGTTTATGGTCATATATTTTATTTTGTGTGTGTGTGTCTGAGGCTAGTTATTTTGTTGTTGTGGCGTATTCTAAGGCCCACTTAAATATTTATTGTGCTGCCCCTTTCTTAGGTGGGGTCCTTGTGTGAATTTTGGAAGTTAGTGCTGAATGATAGATTTGCTCTAGATCCTGGATGATGTTTGTTATTGCCTGGTACTGAGAAAATGTATATTGCCGTTACTGAAATGATACCAGAATCCATTTTTTTGTATAAATTCTGTGGGAAAATGTCCTAGCTCAGTTCTGCACCCATTGTTGGGGGAGGGGCCAGAGGGTTCTATGGATTCAGAACATATGTTTAGACTTAACCCCATATGAGGGAACGTGTGTTGGGGCTGAGGAGGGGACTATGGCTCAGTGGGATCTGAAAGTGCAACCTCTGCTAATTCCCCCCCCCATCCTCTTTCTTGTGGCCTACAGATGGTGAAGCATGTACTGCTGCCTTCATTGCAGTTATCTGTTGGGGATGGGGCACAGGCATGGGCAGTGGCAGGTGACACATTTATTCTTTCAGAATGTTGATAGTTCTAACCTTCTCCTATCCAGTATTCTCTCCACCTCCATTGTTGCCTAGTCCTCCCTTTCTCACTCTCTCAAACCTCCTCTCAGCCACTTCTCCCATCCCTGGATCTCTTTCATTCATTTCTCTTTCCTAGTACCTAATCACCTTGCTGGTGCCCATCTTCCCCCATCCTAGCCATTGACCTCTAAGGTCCTTTTTTCTCCTGCCTCCCCTTTCTCTCTCTCACATTCTACATTCTGTGATCCTTGCTATCTATCCTCCTTAATCTCCCCCCTGCCCCTACTCCAAATATGACCCTTATTCTTAGTCTGCTCCACATCCATGACCAGCATGAACAGAGGTGCCTAATACAGTATAAGCGAGCTGTACCCCGCTTCCCCAAGCATCTACATTCCTTCTCCCAGCATTCACTCCATCTACTTTCACTGACTTTTTTTCTGTCTTCATAAGTCATCTCCTAACTAGAGCTGCAGGTGAATCCATCCTTCCTCACTCTCACTGAAGTTGAAATCTCTGCAGTATGGACATCTTGGGCCAAGGTTGAGCTGGTGTAGGCACAATAGAAAAGAGTTGGGGAGGGGGGTGATGAACAGGAGATTGGAAGGAGCAAAGATTCTCTTATCTGCCCTTCATGCTGCTGTGTGAGCTTCCTCTTCCAGCTCCTTCCCTCATTGCTTCTGCAGTGCTACCCAGTTGCTTGAATAGGATGACAGCAAGCAGGAGATTTGGTCACTGTTAGTAGTCAGGGCACAGCCCTAGGGCAGAAAAATGATCTTGGTAAAATCTAAGGGCCTCTACTCTATCCTCATTCTTCTTGACCTTTCTGCTGCTTTTGACACTGTTGACCACCACCTTCTTGACACATTGTCCTCACTTGGTTTTAGGGGCTGTATGCTGTCTTGGTTGTCTTATTTCTCACATCGCTTCTTCAGGGTTCATTCTGGTGGTTCCTCCTTTACTGTTATCCCACTCTGTTGGTGTACGCCAGGGATCTGTTCATCACCCAGGAATCAAGCTTTCACACCCCCCCCCCCCCCGCATCTTTAAGGGTGAGAGGTGCGGAGCTTCAAAGCAAAACCACGATCCGCTACCCTAGGGGTCATCCTTGACCAACAGTTGGACATGAAAGCCCACATAAATAACACCGTCAAAGCAATATACCACAAAATAAGGACGGTCCGGCATCTTAGACCACTGTTGGCGCTGGAGGATTTCCGGACAGTCTACCAAGCCTTAGTAACTCCCCATTTTGACTACGCCAACTCAATCCTGCAAGGTCTCCCAAAAACCACACTGAACCCGTTGCAGCTCACAATGAACGCAACCGCCAGAATATTACACAGAGCCTCCAGGAGTGACCATATAACTCCAATCCTGAAACATCTACATTGTCTGCTGGTCCACTGCAGACTTGCCTTCAAAATTTTATTGATGACTTTCAAGGCCATCCACAGCATCACATCCACCTCCATCATGGAGCTCGTCCTCCCCACCCCCTCAAACAGAGTCAGAAGGTCAGCCGCTGCCAACACACTGAACATTCCCAGCAAGATCACGAAGTGCTCGCAAGCAACAAGAAACAAGGCCTTCATGTACTACGCACCCACATGCTGGAATGCTCTCCCACCCGAGGTCCGCTCCATAACTGACCTTGCCCAATTCAGAAAGGCTCTGAAACACCACCTGTTTCTCCAGTACTACTCCCACAATGGAGATTCACAATGTCCAGCCTCACGCAACAACCAGCAACATGCACTCACACCCCCGCCCAGCAAAGCGGCCAGACACCTGGCAAGCAATTGTATATAGCTCACAATCTTGCATATAACACAGAAGCTTGTAAATAGCCACCATACTGTCATGTCCCCACCCTTCTTCACTGGCCTGGCTGTTCTGCCTGTATATAGTCTGCCTGTATATAGTCTTTTAACTAAGTAGCCTGCTACTATGTAGCCTGTGTATAGTTACCCCAGTTAACTGGCTGTTCTGCCTGTACATAGTCATTTAACTAAGTAGCCTGCTGCTATGAAGCCTGTATATAGTTAACCAAGTTATAAACCCTGTTTCTTGTAAGTACAGTTCGGATGCCGTCTTCACTGTACAAAGTTGTTCTAATGTAAACCGAGCTGATTTTAAAGAGCGCGGTATAGAAAAACCTAAAATAAATAAATAAAAAATAAGTAAATCTGTTCTAGGCCCTCTCCTTTTCTCTCTCTACACCCAATCACTTTGTGCTCTCATCTCCTCCCAAGGATTTTAGTATCATTTTTATGTTGATGATTCTTAGATCTATCTTTCTGTACCTGACATTTCTCAGTCACTCCAGGCCCTCATCTCTGCTTGCCCCTCTGACATTGCCACCTGGATGTCTTACTGCCATTTGAAATTAATTGTGGACAAAACCAAACTTCTTATTTTTCCCCCCTAAAGCTTTCTCCCCCTTCCTTCTTTCTCTGTCACTGTAGATAACTCTTTTACTTCCTGTTTTCTCAGCAAGTAACCTTGCCGTCGTCTTTGACGCCTCCCTTTCCTTCTCCTCACATATCCAACAGATAACTAAAACCCGTTTCTTTCTCTGTAACATTAACAAAATGTGCCCCTTCCTCTCTGAACACTATTAAAACACTTGTCCACTCTCTCGTTACTTCCCACCTTGACTATTGCAACCTCCTTGCTGGGCTCCCTCTGAGTCACCTTTCTCCCCTTCAGTCTATTCAGAGCTCTGCTATGTGACTAATCTTTTGCTAGCCTCAGTATACCCATATAACTCCTCTTCTCCAATCACTTCATTGGCTTCCCTTCTATTTTTGTATCCAATTCAAACTTTTCCTCCTGACCTTTAAATGCATTCATTTTTCTGCCCCTCACTACTTTTCTTCTCTCCTCTCTCCCTGCACCCCTCCTCATGAACACCGCTCTTCTTCTGACTTTCTTCTCTTTGCCCTTTTCTTCCACTGCCAACTCCAGACTTCGATCCTTTCACCTTGCTGCTCCTTATGCCTGGAATAAACTGCCTGTGTTTGTACATCATGCTTTATTCCTGCCCCTTTTCAAATCTGTGCTAAAGGCTTGCCTCCTTTGAGGCTGCTTTTGGTTCCTGATCCTTTTCTTTCCTTGTCTCCTTACCCTTCCTTATTCTACCGTTGTTCTCATCTTTTGTCTTGTTCTCATCTATTGTACTATCTGTTTTGATTAAATTGTAAGCTCTGAGGAGCAGGGACCGTCTTTATATGTGTGTCTGTTCAGCACTGTGTATGCCTTGTAGTGCTATATAAATGATTAATAGTAGTAGTAGGGTCATGTTGAGAAGCACTGCTCCAGGCCACTTCGTTTTTAGTAGTGTGTTTATTTCAATATAATTAAACTCATGCTTTTAAAAGACAAGTCATTACCTCCTAGACGAATTATGTTTATGTACAGGTTGGGATGATGTTTGCCTTCTGCCAAAACAAAGGTATAAGCTGATCACACCTTGTATGGAATGCCTAGTGCTGTGCTGTATTCCTTTCTTTTGCCTTTTTTCCAGACCCAAAATCGAAATAAACACACCAAAAGTCTAATGATATTCTGCTTATTGCCAAACCATTGTAGGTGTTTTATGAAATATAAACATTAGTACCAGTACTGTTGTTCTGTTACATAATTTTTATCCAGGGTCACCTCCCCCCCCCCCCCAAAAAAAAACAACAACCCTCTAATCTGTTTTGCTTTGCATATCCAGCTCCTTGTTGTGTAGTGTCGACCTTACTCTAAATAGGTGTACTGGATTGCTTAGGATCCTTGCCTATCACGTCTAAACATTTTAATAAATCTTCTGGAACTGAAAACACAACAGTTTATGCTTAAAGAATGTACCTTGTCCTCATGGCCTAAACTCTAGGTATGACTTGATCATCATGACAAGACACATGTTTTTGTTAGCCTTGGGATTAAAAAACAGTTCTTGCTATTATCATATCTATCTTGCAGCACTTAAACCATAAATTTACTTGATTACTCCCTACCTGCAAATCCAGTGCTTTCTGACATACTCTGTGTTATCTCTATAGCAGCATTTTTTATACCAAGGTTGCTGTCCTCTTCTCTTGCCTATTCATTTCATTAGTGAGCATATTTCACTAAATTACTTAATTTAATGTCAGATTTGCAGTCCAGAGATAAATATTGCAATTCTTTTTGCATACTTCTGCACAATTTTATTGTGCTTAAGAAAAACTTGAAATGTTTGAGAATTGCGCTGGTGGATTGCAGACCTTTCATCATTGTTTTGTCGTGCACTTTCGTAATGCATTTATTGAGGGTCTGTTTTAAGTGGTATGATAAGTGTTAAAATAGTCTATGGTTTCTAGGATACTTTGGCTAGATTATATTTTAATGAGCATTATGCCTTGACAAGAGCTGAGCTACCTGGATTTTGCCTTTTGTATTTTGTGCCTTTTGTGTGTTGTGCCTTTGAAAAGATTGGTGATATTTGATAGGTTTGTAGGCAAACCAGTGACTCATTCTCTTTTCACACATTTTCAGCTTGATTCTTCAGAAGAGGGGAGGACATTTTCTTTATAACTTATCACGGACATGTTCTGTAGATTGCAGAAAATTAAATGACTTGGTTATGTAAGCCTCTACTAAATTCATAGGTATAGCTGACTATTCAGGTTTAAATCTCTATCTCCAGGAACAAGCAGGAATGTAGTCTTCACATAAGGGTATCGTCGGTACCAACGGAGCCTGCGCGGGAACGCTCCCCAGCATCCAATTAGAAAGCTTTTGGGAGCATCCCACAACACATGCGTGCTGCCTTCCCGCCTTTCCCAACTGTCTCTCTCCAGTTCTTCGTTTTCCGCGGAGCCGGCAGGTCGCACTTCCTGTCACCGCAGAAAATATCCCTTTTATTCTTCTTTTTTGTGGTCGCATCTGCCTTCCTTCGACGCTACACCGGTACCGCCGGTTCTTTCTTTCTTTCTTTTCCTTGTTAAAAATCTTTCCTGGAGTCTTCCAGCTTTTTTCTCCTCTGGTGCTACGCTCCATTTTGGGCACTAGGCCCAACTTTCTTCTACAATGGAAAAACCCACCTCGGGTTTTAAAAAGTGTTTCAAGTGTGGCGGTACCATCTCCGTCACCGACACCTATGAGTAGTGCCTCAAATGTTTAGGTCCTGACCACTCTATCTCCGAGTGTGTTGCCTGTGGGATGATATCAAAGAGGGGCCGGCAAAACTGAGCTGCTAAACTTAGCACCCTTTTTCCCTCCGATGCAGCATCTGTGTCATCAACATCTTCCAGGGCTTCGTCTTCCTCCCATGGATCTCAGGTAACTAAACATAAGTCTAGCCGGTCCTCAAAGGGTAGATCTCCTTCTAAGTATCGAGATGCCTCTGGCGTTGCTCTTGAGGGACTCACACTGGCAAAATTGCCCCCGCTGGAGGCTTCGGCTTCCAAAGCATCATCAGGGCTCCAGGATGTTCTCGAGGCCCCATTCTCGGCAGAACTACTGGTGCCATGCTCTGGGGTACCAGCCGCTTTGCCCAGTACCAATACCCAGGCATTGGCAGCGTCGATAGACCAGAGATTTTTGGCTAGTGAATGCAGTCTGGTGGCTCTTCTCTCGGCATTGATGCCCCCGAAACCGCTTCAGACAATTCTACCGGTACCGACATCGGTACCAGGTCCAATTGCATCGATGTCGACAGGTGGACTACCTGTACCGACGCAGGCTATGCCCCCCAGTACTGACAAGTCGGTACCGGACCCTGTCGATACCGACTTCGATCGGTTCCGGTATCGTGCCATGCACGATTACCCGGATAGGAGATACTTTGTATCCTCCAACGAGTCTGAAGACTCTGACAGCTCTGTCGATACCAGAGTACTTCTTCCTGAGGATTCTTCCTCTCCTAAACGTAGGATGTCTCCTCCAGAGGATAAATCCTTCCAGGATTTTATCCAAGATGTGGCTCGAGTTCTTTCCATCACAGTGGCTCCTGAAACAGAGCCTAAGGCGAAGGAATTGGAGATTTTACAGTATCCTAAAGCTCCCAAAGAGGCAGCTACTTTGCCTATTCATGAGATCTTGCATGATCTCATTTTTATTTATTTTGTTTTATACCGCGCTATTCGACATCAGTGCGGTTTACATAAAACATAAAACATACACGTTGCATATAATGAACTGTGCTTACAGGAAACAGGAAATAAAACCTTGGTTAACTTGGGGTAACTATTTACATCGGATTTTCATATTATACAGGCCATACTTATGAGTGTCTTATAGGGTAGGTTTAGTCATAATATCTATCTTAGACTGCGGGTGACACTACTGTATCTTCGTCTATCTTGTAGTACTGAAGGAATAGGTAATGTTTCACTGCCTTCCTAAATTGGACAAGTCAGCGATTGCACGTATGTTGGGTGGAAGAGAATGCCAGCTTCTCGGTGCACCTTATTTGAAACTCTGTTAATAGTAGCATGAGTGCATTGGGTTATTTTTTTTGGGACTACTAATGTGCTGATAGCTGCCGATCTCCTGGACCTGTTGGAGGGTGTGGTATGGATAAGTTCTGCTAATGATGTAGAGGCTAGCCCATTCATTGATTTGAAAGTAAGCAGCAGAATTTTGAAAGATAGTCTCGACTGTATGGGGAGCCATGAAGATGTTTTAGGATGGGTGTGATATGATCTTTCCTAGACGCTCCGATTAGAACTCTCGCTGCCACGTTCATCGCGAGCTGTAGAGGGTTTAAAGTAGATTGAGGGAGACCGTGCAGGATTGAATTTGCGTAGTCAAAATGAGGCGTGATTAGCGCCTGATAAATAGTCCGGAAGTCGCTTGGTTCAAGTAGGAAACGAAGGTGCCTGAGGGTACGGATCTTGTGGTATATCGCTCTAACTACGTTACTTATGTGGATCTTCATGTCAAGGCACTGGTCCAGGGTGACTCCAAGGTACCAGATCGAGGATTTGGTCTGAAGTTCCGCTTCCTTGACTTTTATATGTGTTGGTGTGATAAAATTTAAATTCCTCGTGATGAACAGCACCTCAGTTTTCTTGTGCTGAATTCTAAGGTTTTGGGATTGAAGCCAATTGGATACTGCATCAAAACATTCTGTAAGTGGTGAAAGGTCTGGGTTTTCTGTCGAGAAGGGCATGTAAAGTAAGACGTCGTCCACGTATATCAGGCAGTTTGCCCCAAAAGAGCGAATTTATTTATTTACATTCTCTTATATACCGCGCTATTCTGCATCAGTGTGGTTTACATTGAACAAACTGAAATTACATTGAACAGGGCATTATAACTTGGAGATAACTATTTTACAGGGAACATGGGCTATGGAGGGTTAAGTGGCTTGCCAAAGACCACAAGGAGCACCTGTGGGACTAGAAACTGCAGTCCTTCCGGCCCAAGGTTTGCTGTCCTCTAGTGGGATTTGAACTTCCGGCCTGAAGTACCTTGCCCCAACCACTAGGCCACTCCTCCACTCACTGAGGTTAAAGATAGGCTGCATGTAGATATTAAACATCAGGGCGGAGAGGGAGGATCCCTGCGGGACTCCTTGCTTCTGGTGGAAAGGTTTGGAAGTTGCGGCACCTGAGCGTACATGTTGCCATCTGTTTGTGAGGTATGATTCGCACCATACTATCGCTGTCTCCGAAATACCCTTCTCTCTGAGGCGCATAAGATGTAGCTCATGACATACTGAGTCGAAAGCAGCTGCTATGTCAAGGAAAATCAATTCCAGTGGTTATATTATTGATAAGTGTGGTGAGGAGGGTTTTCACGCCATGTTGTTCTCTAAAACCATGTTGGCATGGATCTAGTGGTGAAATGTTGTCAACGTGGTCTTGAATTTGTCTTTGTACCTCTTTTTCTATTATTTTGGCAAGAAGTGGTATGTTCGATATCGGTCTGTATGAGTCCACTTTCAGGTTGTTGAGCTTGCTGTTTTTCATCAGAGGTCTAATGGAGGTATGTTTGAGGGATTGAGGAAACACCCCTGTTGTGAAGGATCTTTCCACGAGCCTGGCTATAAAAGGGCTAAGATCAGACCGTAGCTCCTTTATCCAGAAGGCAGGGCAGGGGTCAGTCTGGGCAGTGGTGGTGTCGATCATAGCGATGGTGTTTTCAATGTGTTTCTTAGATGGCGTAGTGAACATGGTCAAGGGTGTTATATTGCTTTGTACAAATGCCATAGAGGGTACTGGAGATTTTTTGGTATGGCTTATCTTTGCTTGCAGATAGTCAGCAAAGTCTTGAGGGTGGATTTCGTTTGATTGTTCAGGTACCGGTTCCTTAGTTAAGTTCTTTACGAGGCTGAAAAGGTCATGAGGTTTGTTCAATGATCGTTTCAGAGAATCTATGTGAAATTGCCTTAAATTTGCAGTTACTGCTTCACGATGATGTGCAAGATTTTATTTATTTATTTATTTATTTTATTTAACATTTTTTATATACCGCACTATTCATCATCAGTGCGGTTTACATTGAACAACAACATACCTGTCAGTACATGACTGATCTAGGTTTACAGATAACAGGGAAAATCAACTGGGTGTGAACTGGGGAATAACTATCTAAATAATTATACATAATTATATATACATTGAATAGGTTACAACAAGATTTGATATTCGATAAGAATACAGTGTTGGGAATTATATGCCTTTTGATCTACTTCTGAGTGAGATTTATGCCAGCGTCTTTCCAACTTCCGTAGGAGGGTGAGAGATGATCATAGTTCTGAGGTGTACCAAACTGCTGAGGCTCGCGTCCTTGGTGGCTTGTTGGATGGTGGCCATAAGGCAATATTACTGAAGCTTTTGTTCCATTCAGAAACCATATCTTCCGGGTTGAGTATTGTTGCGGTAAGAAATGGGCGTGTTTTACTCAGGATCACATCTCTATCGAAGGCTTGAAACCTTCGTTCTGGTGCCTAGGAGGAGTTAGTCTGCCTTTTGACTTTGTTCTGGTTGTTTCTGAGTATGGGTAGTTGGAAGACAATCAGTTTATGGTCAGACCAGGGAACTGCGGTTATGGACAGTTCGTTGGTGTCTTTTGACTTGGGATATGTCTGTGGAGCAAATATCAGGTCTAGTAGACCTCCTTTAACATGGGTAGGTTCATCTACTAGTTGGGTATATCCTAGGTCTTTGAGAGCCTCAAGGAAGACTGAAGCCTGAGTCTCTTGTAGTGATGCTAAGGATGTGGGAAACACCTCTCACCACTTCTCCTCATTCTCGTAGGCTCGATACCATGTATCGCGTTCTTCCCTGTCCTGGATTTCAAAAAACTCAGCTGCCCCACCATTCCATGGTGGTGGAATCAGCTATGAGAAGGATCAAGAGTGCAAAAAGACATGCATCTAATCCTCCAGGATGTGAATGTAGAACTCTTGATGCCTTTGGGCGTAGAACCTTCCAGGCCTCTATGCTTTCTGCCAGGATTAGTTCCTACATTTTATATATGGGAATGTTCCTTAAGGAAGTTACAGGAGATTTAGAGCTTTTGAGCCCTCTACTTCCTGATGATAAGAGACAAGATTATCTTGCACTTATCAAACATGCTCAGGATGTGTCCAGATTCGTAAATCGTGCAGCTTTTGATTGTTTTGAGTGCATAAGCAGAACTTCTGCTATTGCCATAGGCGCACGTAGGATTGCCTGGTTCCAGGCATCTGATTTAGAGCTTTGGGTACAGAAAAAATTGGGGAATATTCCTTGCACTGGAGAGAATCTCTTTGGCAAAAATTGGCAAGAGAAAGCTAATGAGCTAGATGCTGATAATCTCACCTTGGATAGATTATCAAAATCTACAGCTGATCCTGCAAGGAAAAAGTCCTATAAAAAAACATTCTTCACTAGAAAGAAGTTCTACTCCTCCTATACCCAACAAGGGCATCGTTCAGGTCAGTCTTCCCAAAAGGGTCAGCAGCCTAAACAAAGAAAAACAAAGGCTGCTAAGCTTCAACCGGCTCAGCAGACTCAGCCTCCACTGGGGCTTTGACTGCCATCTAGAGAACTTTGTCTTCCTGGCCCTGAATGGGCCAGAGCCTTCCACCATTCCAGGAAGGTTATGGTATTTTGCCCCCAGATGGGGGCATATAACAGCAGAAAGTTGGACTCTATCCATTGTAAGAGAGGGATACAAGCTTCACTTCCTCAGCATGCCCCCTCCTACAATGGTAAGACAGTTCAATTCTCAGACCTCTCTCAACTCCTAGTTAGATCACGAGGTCAGTCTGCTTCTTGCTCAAGGGGCAATAGAAGAAGTATCTGTTCATCAACAGGTTGCGGGGTTCTATTCCCCCTTTTTGGACTTCAGAGAATTGAACAAATTCCTGTTCAAAGAGAAATTCAAAATGATTTCTCTAGGAACTCTATTGCCATACCTTCAGAGTCAGGACTGGCTTTGTTCTCTAGATCTCAAGGATGCGTACACCTATGTTCTCATCCATCCAACTCACCGAAGGTTTCTTCGCTTTCTATTTCAAGGGAAGCACTACCAATTCAGAGTTCTTCCTTTTGGCCTGGCCTTGGCACCAAGGGTGTTCACAAAATGCATGGCTGTGGTGGCAGCATTTCTCCGCACCCTAAAAATATTTGTCTTCCCTTACTTGGACGATTGGCTCATTCGAGCCCCATCAGAGCCAGAAGCCAGGATTTCCCTATTTTGCACAATGCGTATCCTCCAATATTTGGGACTTGTCATAAACTTCCCAAAATCCAACCTAGCTGCCACTCAGTCTCTGGAGTTCATAGAAGCCCTGTTGGATACCAGACAGACAAGGGACAATCTTCCACACTCCCGCTGCCTTCGCATTGTGCAGTTAGCGTCCCAAGCAATGCTATAGTCTCACCTCACTGCTCGGGAAATGTTACAATTTCTAGGCCACATGGCATCCACCGTGCATGTGGTCCCTTATGCTCGCCTCCATATGAGGGCAGCCCAGTGGACTCTATCCACTCAGTGGACTCAGGCGTCAGGTTGCCTGTCAGACAAGATAGCAACCCCAGATAGTCTTATCTTGTCTCTCCAATGGTGGCAGTCACCCCAGAATCTGTTGGTGGGGTCCATTTTTCAGCAACCCCACCCCAAGTAACTCTAACAACAGATGCCTTACAGGTGGGTTGGGGAGCCCATTTGCAAGGCCTCTCTACCCTGGGTACCTGGACTCCACAGGAGACCGATTTACACATCAGTCTTCTAGAACTAAGAGCAATCTTCCTTGCTCTTCGAGTGTTTCACACCCAGCTCAGCTACAAAACTGTCCTAATTCAAACGGACAACCAGGTAGCCATGTTCTATGTGAACAAGCAGGGCGGAACAGGCTCTCTGTTGCTCTGCAACGAAGCTTTGCGACTTTGAGCCCTCGCCAGAGAGCATCAGATTCATCTCCTTGAGGTGTATCTTCCAGGCATTCAAAACTCTTGGGCAGACAGACTCAGTCGAGTTCTGTTTCCACACGAATGGTCTCTCCATGCAGACAAGGTGGCCAAGATTTTCGAATTTTGGGGAACCCCGGACATAGACCTCTTTGCAAGTCCGCTGAATGCCAAACCTCCCCAGTTCTGTTCCAGAATTCCGGCTCAGGGTTGTCAGGCCAGGGATGCCTTCCTCCTCCATTGGGGTCGGGACTTTCTGTATGCCTTCCCACCCATTCCCCTAATTCCCAGAACTTTATTCAAGCTTCAGAGAGACAGAGGCCATATGATTCTCATAGCCCCACATTGGCCACGACAAGTGTGGTACCCTCTGCTTTTACATCTCTCTCAAACTCCATCTCTGGAGATAGGATCTGCTCCAGATCTCCTATCCCAGGAGGACCGGATGCTGTGGCATCCCAATCCCCAGTCTCTACATCTCAGGGCCTGGTTGCTGAAAGCCTAGAACTTCATGGTCTTAACTTTTCTCAGCAAGTAAAGGATATCCTTTATGCTTCCAGGGAACCATCCACAAGACGCTCTTATGCTTTCAAGTGGAAAAAGTTTACCATATCGTGTTCGCAGAAGGGTCTCAACCCTCTTGCAATACCTCTGGAATCGTTGCTGGAATATCTCCTTTATTTGTCTAATGCAGGGCTTAAGACCAATTCAGTGAGAGTTCATTTGAGTGCTATTGCAGCTTCTCTCAAACCTTTAAATGGGCAACCTATTTCCTCTCATCCCATCATAGCGAGATTTATGAGAGGCCTTCTTCTAACTAAGCCTCCCGTTAAGCCACCACCTTTTGAACCATTGGCCACTACCTCTTTGAAATTCCTTTCCTGGAAGGTTATTTTTCTTATTGCAATCACATCAGCACATCGCATCAGTGAGTTGCAAGCATTGGTGGCTATTCCTCCTTATACAAGGTTCCATCATAAGGTAGTTCTTAGGACTCATCCTCACTTCATGCCATTCTCCAAAAGAACACTGGATTGCACAGTGTATATCTTTTGCCTATCGGAGTAAGAACCTTCCTCTTGAAGGCCATGTCACAGTGCACAATGTGAGAACCATGGCAGCCTCTATGGCTCATCTTCACTCTGTGTCTATCGACGAAATCTGTCGAGCAACTACCTGGGCCTCGGTTCATACCTTCACAGCCCATTAATTCTTGGACAAGGATTCCCGCCGGGATGTCTTGTTTGGTCAGGCTGTTCGTCAACACCTGTTCCATACTTAATCAACTCCTACCCACCATCCCTGGTAGGATGCCAGAGATCCATGGGGGGAAGTGGAGCCCTTTCAAAAGGGCACACAACTTCTGGGGTTTCTCCCTGGCATCTGTAGCTAGGGAGTCCCCATATGTGAAGACTACATTCCTGCTTGTTCCTGGAGATAGCATAGTTACTCACCTGTAACAGGTGATCTCCGGGAACAGCAGGAATTTAGTCTTCACAACCCACCCACCTCCCCTAGGAGTTGTATCTCTCTATCTCTCTCTTTTTCTCTTTCCCTCTCTCTCTCTCTCTTTGTCTCAGCTTTAAACTCAACTGGAGAGAGACAGTTGGGAAAAGCGGGAAGGCAGCACGCAGGCGCTGTGGGATGCTCCCAAAAGCTTTCTAATTGGATGCTGGGGAGCGTTCCCGCGCAGGCTCTATCGGTACCGACGATACCCATATGTGAAGACTAAATTCCTGCTGTTCCCGGAGATCACCTATTACAGGTGAGTAACTATGCTTTATCAGCAACACAATGTATTTCTAAGCACACGTAACTTAGTAGCCATAGACCTTCAAAGGAAGATACATTCTGAGACCATAAATTGTTATCTTGATGCACTTTTTTTTGTATTTCCTAAATCCCCCACCTCCCTGTGCCTGCAGTCACCCAATTTACCAACTCCCTCCCCGCCTGGCACCCCAACTCCATCCTCCAATGCCAGCTAAACCAACCATCTAGCTCCATTTAACATCCCGTACAAGATCATCCATAATAGACTATTTAATTTGGGGGGACAGTGGTCTAGGAAATTTAGATTGGCAGATAGAGGGGTGCAAAAATTCTTTCCCTTCCCATCTCCCACCTACCACATGTGAGAATTATTGCTATATAGGGCAACTCACCAATTACTTCTACTACTATTTGTATAGTTCTACAAGGTGTACACAGCGCTGTATTTAGCTTGTTGACAGAGGTAACAGAATTCATTATTGGTTGGTAGGGAAAATCTAGGAAGTAAATAGTTCCACATCTGGTTATCTGCTAAAAGTAAATATGATATACTTGAAGAAGCTTTGATAGGTAATTTTACAAAGGGAACAAATTAGACTGTATAGTGTACCTCAGATGCACATATCACATTTTAGTAGTTTTAAAGTGATAACATTTTAGCAAGCAAGCAGAACTACACACAGGGACATAGAACATAGTTGTAAAAGCACAGATAAGAGGTTAGCTGCTTTTTCTCTTAAAGGACAGCTAAGGAAAAATTAGGGACTTTGGTAGGTCTTTTTTATTTCCTTCAACAGGTACTAAAACTCCAACAATTGGGAAATATCGTATTACCAAAGCTGTTGCTCCCATTACAGCTTCTCCCTCTGTCCAGATGGACAGCCTGATCCCAGTAGAGGGACTGGTTCCATGTGCAAGATGCCTGCAAGCTGAAGCACTCATGAAACAAGCGGAGGAGTTGAGAGAAGAGGTAGTGAGACTGAGAAGCATCCGCGACAACAAGAAATACATTGATGAAGTGCTTCTTGATGCATCCAAACTCTCCGACAGAGGTGAAGTATGCTACTGAAAGAAGAGTTGGACACAAGTCACAGTCAACTATCCAACTCTTCCAGCCCTCGAATTGAAGAACCAGTATGCAAGCCTGGAAGTGGAGAAGATTCCAGGAACAAGAAGAACCAGAGCTCAAATATCCCAAAGTTGCATAATTGGTGACCACAAGCAAGCAAAGGCTAGTGGTGGTTGGTGACTCACTTCTGAGGGGTACTGAGGCATCATTCTGCTAACCAGACTTCAATTCCCAAGAGGTGTGCTGTCTGCTTGGTGACAAAATCCGAGATGTTAAGTAGAGAATTTTCTGAGACTGATCAAACCTACTGACTATTATCCAATGCTGCTCATCCATGTCGGCCCAAATGATACTGCTAAGTATTCCTTCAAGGATATCAAGAGCGACTACATGGCTCTGGGGGAGAGGATAAAGCAGATAGGTGCACAGATGGTTATCTCTTCAATCCTCCCTGTTGAGGATGAAGACCAAGACAGAAAAGCTCCCATCCTAGAGATGAATGCATAGCTATGTAGATGGTGTCAATGAAAGCGTTTTGGTTTCCTGGACCATGGGATTCTTATTCTAAGGGCTGCTGAACAGAGATTGTCTACTTCTCCAAGAAAGGGTGAGTCTTCCACAGCAGATTGGCTAACCAACTGAAGAGGGCTTTATACTAGATTCATTTTTGTATGGGTGAAGAAAGCCCCCAGGTAAATAAAGCACAAAATACCTTTGTAGAAATGGGTAAAGGTGCAGCATCTGGAAAGCGGTATGCAGTAATGCCCATACTATGGGAAGTAAGATTGCAGATGTTGAGGCTTTAATGGAAGAGCCTGACTTGGATTTGCTGGCAGTTATGGAGACATGGTCACAGAGAACATGACTGGGTTGTAATTATACTGGGCTATACTTTATTCAGGAAGGACAGAGTAGGAAGAAGGGGACAAGTGGCACTATATGTAAAATATAATATTAAAGCAACAGAATTACAGGGCTTATGATGGAAGAAGGAGGCACTGTGGGTCAAACTGGAAAGAAAGAATGGAGTATCCATTTGCATTTGTGTGACATACAGATCTTCTTCACAAGCAGAACTGGACAGATTTAATTGAAGACCTTCTCAGTATTACTATGAAAGGAGAAGTGCTACTGATAACATCTGGCATATTGAAATCATTTATAACAGCAACTGGTAACAGAATCCACACGCGAGGAGGCCATATTGTATCTGGTGCTTACCAAAACACAGAAGATCTCTAAAGGAAAAAAGGGACTATACCAGTTGGTATGGAAGGGCAGACTAGATAGGCCATATGATCTTTTTTGCCATCATGAGCTTGTTTCTCCTCTCCAATCCCATTGGTTTCTCCCTTTGCTCCCAAAACCAGTGCACCTTCACTCTCCTAAATTAACCTGCACACACTCTGATTTTCATATCCCTTGCCCAAAACATAGTCTCTCACTTTGCTGTCTGGCAAGGCTGGACTTAAGATTTTGGTGCCCATAGATGAGATCAGACAGCAATCCCAGAGATCGAGAGGGTGGGGTCAGTGATCTCAAATGTAATTAGGTGTTCAAACTAAATAAAAAAATAATACATGTTCCAAGACTGTGGGAGAAGGAGGATGCTGTGAGTTCATGGCTGCTGCAGTCCCAGCACTGGAGCTGTTGGCTGAGTCCTGGAAGGAGTGGGAGCTCTGGGTCAGGCCACAGATCGGGTGCACTATAACTCCTTCCTCTAGCATTGGGGATCTTGAGGGGAAGCTCTGGGGTGTAAGTGCAAGTTTGGAACCAGACTGTATTTGAATATGGTTTCTATCATCTGGAGAATTGAGCTGATAATATGGGGACTTGCTCCATCAAGGGTACATGGCCCGTTGCTGGCTCTGCAGTAGTCGCACAATTGGGGATTGTCTTCAGCAGGTCCAGGATAGCCCTGGGGCAAGAGGTAACATTGAGGTCCCACGATGCTCCACAAGTTTGCAGTGTTCTCCAAAGTTACCTGCACCTTTCTCTCACAATGCATTCCTCCTGAAAAAGGAAGGCAAAAACAGCCGATGACTGCTTCTAGAGACTGCGATATGCAGCCCACTGGGTTGGATACATCTCTGGAGTGTTTGCTTGGTTTTGTGAGGGTTGAAAGAGGCCACATGCACACCTTAGAACATGAAACATCCCTTAGCCTGGAGCTCCAATTTCCTCTAAAACAACTGGTCTGCAAATATGCTTAGACTACTGCAGAGGAAGTGCTAAGAGTGGAAGTCTGGGTTTTGATTCCTGCGCAGCTGCTCACACTGGGGATGCAGTACAGATTTCAGAGGAGTGCTGACCAGCCTAGAGTGTCTGGTGCTGTAGAACTGGTGATATGGTCGCATTTCAGGAAGCTGTCTTCTATTGGATCTCATGGAGTGAGCCCTACAAATCTGAAGAACCTTTCATCTGCTGCCCAGAGACCAAAATGTTTCTTTTGAGACATTGTGGGAAGGTTTATCCTTTTTGGAAAAGTCTGTCTAGCCAGTTGTTGAACATTGCATTATCTATTGGTAAAACTGCCCAGAGAATTAAGTGAATTTAAGTTAAATTTGCTAATTTTGAAGAGAAAACCTAGCAGGTTAAATCTGCTGATCTTTCTTATGTTAAGGATGCAGGTCTTATTCATAAGAAACATGAATCTTTGGAAAATATTAAGAGGAGGAGGAACTTGAGACTTTTGAGCGTTCTTTAAGATACCACCAATTTCTGCTCACGAACTTAACAAGAAATTTTGTAAATATACTGAAGATACCTTCTGAGTTGTTTCCTCCCGTTACAAGGGTATTTTATTTTTCTAATGCTAAAATTAAGCCATCAGGGGGGGAGGGGAAGGGGAAGGGACAGTCCTCTTTAATGCCTTCGGATAGTTAGGATTTAACTGGGGGTTTTTTTGGAGAGGTCCAATTCTGAGCTGGCAGTTGCTCCTATGTTAATTACTTTGGCTCTGGAACTTGATGGATACTGGGTACTTAAAATGTTTTTCACAAGCAAAGATACCAAGCTTTATGGACTATAGAGTAAGAATATTTGCAGATGTGTCCAGGTAACACAGAAGAGAAGGAAATATACCTGAGCATTGTGCTTTATTTCGCAAGAGTCTTGTTTTGTTGTCTGTAGCAAGGAAAAAAACTTGGTGCAATACTTTTGGCGTATAATTATTAAATTTTGTTGCTGTTAAGTGCCGTCAAGTTGGTGTTGACTTATGGCAGTCCTCTGGATAGTTGTCCTAAACTGTGTTCAGTTCTTCAGTCAGGCGGCTCATTGTTGACAGAGTGGCACCCATAGCTGCTGCGGTTGTATCGATCTATCTCATTGCTGGCCTTCCTCTTTTGTGCTGACCTACCTTGCCAAGCATGATGTCTTTCTCTAATGATCTATTTCTTTGCATGATGTGTCCAAAGCATGAAAGTCAGTCTTGTCATCTGAGCTTCGTGCGATAGTTTCCACAGTCAGTTGGATCACCTTTCTTTAGTATTGGTATTAACACAGATCTTTTCCAGTCAGTTGGCCATGATGATGTCTTCCAAATTTTCGGGCAGAACCTTGTAAATATGGTAACAGCTGCATCAGATTGCTGTAATACTTCTATAGGAATGCCATCAATGCCTGGTGCTTTGTTCTTTGATAAGGCTTTTAGTGCTGCTTCAACTTTTTTTCATCACTAATGGTTCCTGATCATAAGGTACAGATTGAAACGGCTGTTGGTCCATTTGATCTTTATCATATAATAACTCTGTATATTCTTTCCACCTTTTCTTGATCTTAGCATCATTCATCATGGATCCTTGAGCATCTTGTAACATTCCAATTCGAGGCTGGAATTTTTTCTTTAACTCTCGGTGTCTTATTCGGTACCAAAAATCCATAAAATTTTTATTCCCCTCCAGATGTCCCATCATGGCAGGCAATGAATTGATTTTGGAACCTTTGTCAATTTTTGTTAAAATTCTGAATCCTTTGGCTTGCCAAGCAAGGTCTTATGTAAGGGATATGACTCAAATTCTGACTATTACGTCCTTGTTTCATGACATGGAACAGGATGATTTATTGATAACTTTTGATATTAAATCCCTGTATACAAATGTTGATCAACAGGAGGCTTTTGGGGGAAGAATTTACCTTCTTAGATACCAAAAGACTTAATACGTCAGCTCCCGCATATGATTCTTACCAAAAATTACTTTTGTTTTGATAATTGTTTTTATCATCAAACGTATGCCATTGCAGTGGGAGCCACGGTAGCACCCACTATAGCTATGTTGTATGTGGCTGATTTTGAAGAGCAGCGTCTTTACAGATCGCATTGGATGTCGTCCATCAAGATTTGGAAGAGATATTTGGATGATGTGTCTTGCATTTGGCATGGGACAGCAGGATCCTTACAGGAGTTTGTTAGGTGGATACATTTTTGTAAAGCGAATTTGCAGTTTCAATGCTCTAGCCATTCATTTCATATTCCATTTTTAGATGATATGGTGGAGGAAACTGAAGTCTGGTTAAATACCACTCTGTATCAAAAGTCAGTTGAAAGAAGCAATTTACTTCATTTTTCAGATCACCGTCCATTGAAATTAAAACAAGATCTTCCCCAAGTCAGTTTTTAAGGCTTCGACAAATATGTAATGCTAAAGAAGATAATCAGTTACAGGCTCAAACCTTTGTTACAAGATATAGAGATAGTGGATACCCTAAGCATGTTGTTCAAAAAGCTTACAAAAGGGGTTTACATGCACAATGGGAATATATTTTATTACTCTCTAATAGCACACATATAAAGGATGATGAGGGGCACTGCTAGAGTGTGTGTTACCATTTACTGTGAAAGCTCCAGTGTTAGAGGCAATACTTTATAAGCATTGAAATATCTTGTAGTCACGTGTGTAATCTCATCTGTGGAATGACCACTCAAAGCTGATGTGAGTAGAGCTAAAATACGTATGAAGGAACGCCGTGGCCTTTTTTTTTTTTTTTTTAAACAGCCAGAGCGCTCATGGAAGAAACGGCATGATGAGTTGGTTGGTGCCTGATCAGATAAGTAATAACTTTTATTGAAAAGTTTTTTTGAAAAAGCTAAATCCCTGAAGCAGGAATAGTGTGTTACTCTTTCAAAACACAACAGATTGTAGTTGGCATTTTTTGGCTAGTTCCTATGGACTTTTTATTTTTATATTTATGTTGAGCACATGATCACTTAGAAAAAAGGACTTTAAATGGTAGAAATAGCTTATCAGTGGCAACTTTGTTTTAATAAGTCTGACATTTCAAGCAAGTATGAGCCAATATTTTGGTTGCTGAATTAATATGAATCACATTCTGGGATATCTGTTTTCACACATGTCCACATTAAGATCGGATCTTTTGAAATTTGGTAATCTGAATTGCATACAATACTGAAGGTGTAGTTGCATTATGCAGCGATATAGCAGCATTCTGACATTCATTTTTTTCTCTGCTTTCCTAATTTTAGCATAGTTTCCTTTTTTGACTGCTGCTGTACACCAAGCCAAGGATTTCAATGTATTGTCTATGATGATGCCTAGATCCTTTTTTTGGATGATAACTGCTAGTATGGAACTTAGCATTAAAAACTACCGTTTGGATAACTTTTCCCTATCAGGCTTATTCTGTCCCGGATGTAAAGAGGGGATCACGATTCTGATCCTGCGGGGCATGTCTAGCCCGTGGATCAGAATCATGAACAGTCCTGTACGTGCAGGCTGGAACTGCAATTCAGCCCGGCCTGCATGTACAGGACTGTCCCCCGGCTAACTCAATCAAGGCTCTTCTATGGAGCTTCGGCACCATGGCGTCATGTTGACATGGCACCGTGGCTCCATTGAAGAGCCGCGATGCCGGCTGCCAGACTTCAGGGACTCATTCCCCACAGCCCGACTCCCAAGGCTAGGGTCAGGCTGTGAGGAATGCTTTCGGGCCCCCCTCTGCCCAATCCAAGCCCCGGGCTGCTGATCCTTTATGTACGGGGAAGTTATCCTATCTCAGAGGTGGAATAACTTCCCTGTACAAGTCGCCAGCCCTGGACGTAGAGGGCCGATGGGTGGTGACTGCCCACTACCTGCCCTGCCTCCACCTCTGATCCTCCCCTTTCCCGCCCCTGTCTAACTTCCCCGTACAGCTGGCGGGGAAGTTAGATGCGGGCAGAGAAGGCACAAATAGCGGGGAGGGACGTCCCATTGGGATGTCCATCCCTGCTTTTCGTGGCACAGAATCGGGCCCTATGTGTATCACTGCACTTTTCCACATTGAATTTTATCTGCCATTTGGATGCCCACTCTGGCAAGGTCCTCCTGTAGTTTCTTACAATCCAAAAGCACTTTAACAACTTTGAATAATTTTGTGTCTTCTGCAAATATGATCTTGCTAATTGTTAACTTTTTCAAATTATTTATAAAAAGTTAAAAATCACTAGTCCCACAGTTTATCTTTCTCTGTTGAGAAAACTAACTGTTTAGTCCAGGAGCGTTCAATGTGTAGTAACAGGGCAGATAGATGGAGAGAATGAAGGAGGTGGCACACTTGCATTTTAAATAATGTAAATAAAATAGAACAACATTTTACATAGAATGAAATTTTTATACCATCTCACAGAGAAACTCATCCACAGCAATGTACAACATATTAACAATCCAAAGTATTTCTATCACACACTCAGATTTTGTAACCAGTGGTCACTTATGAGAAAAGGCTATTTAAGCAACACTGTGGCTTCGATGCAGTAAGCTATGCAATCCTTTAGTGCAGTAGTTTATTCAACTAATCTTACTCCTGATGCAGCAGGAATTTTTAGCATGAAATATCGGCAATAAAAACATTGTGCTAAAAAGGTAGTGCATTGCACGTGCAAAATGCTGAATGACAAATTGCTTCTGATGTAGGGAAAATATGAGCTAAAATGTTTAGCTTGGTTTTTTACTCTTTTTAGCACTGAATCTTTACACTGGCCAGAGAGACCTTGATCACAGTTCCTTCCCTCCCCCCCTCCCCCCAAAAAAAAGGTGCATCACAGCTCTTTTTTTAAGTGCCTGATTTACTGTTTTCCCATTTTCTTTGTGAAATGAGAGCTTAATAAATCAGGCCCCTAATGTGCCAGCATGGTGCCAACAGAAGGCAGCGACCCTTCCCACCCTTCCCACCACCCCCAGTGAGCACGCTGTCAGCATATCGGTGACCCTTTATAGCTGCAGCTGGGGCAACTTCCTTTTTTCCTTCACATATCATCTTGGCCTGATATTATGTAAAACAAAAACAAAACAAGATCTCTCATCCCCTCCCATCCGTCACCCAGCCTCAGTTTCTCTTTCTCATCCCCCCCTCCTCAGCCATCACCCATCCAGGTTTATGCTTCACTGACTCCAAACTATTTAGCACTGAAAAATGTGACTCAGAAAATCATTGAAGCAGAAGGGAAGAAGCAGAGCAACCTGGCCAAACTAGGTAGGTTTGAACAGAAGCTTAGAGGTTTCTGCTGAGAGACAGATCTGCAATATCCTTTCGTGGGGTTTACATTAGAGCTGTGCAATGCAAGCAGCACAGAATATTACAACTCAGCTATTCCCCCTATCCCCCACCCCCCTCCTTCATCTGTGACCCTCCCCCCCCCCACCTGCTACAAATACACCACTGTAAGCTGCTCTGCTGTCAATATACCATGTAAATAGTTTGATTTCAGCTTACACTATGCTTCTGCATAAGTCCCTAGCTAGCCTGTATATAGTTTATTGTACCATAGTTTAAAATGTTCCCTGTAACCAAGTTTTTGGAATTCAGTTATATGTAAACCGCCCCTGATCGATGGAAGGGGCAGTATATAAAAAGTGTTTAAATAAAATAAAATAAATAAGAGTTGCCATAACCCTGTAGACATTAAACCTGGGACTTCATAGAGCCTGCGCTAAGCTTGATTCTGTTTATTTTTACAGCCTGTTCATCTTTTTTTTTCTTCTTTGCATAAACTAAATTATCTTTGCTTAATAGATTTTGTTTAGTAATCTCCTTTTCTCCTTTATTGAAATTGCAAAGGGTTATCTCTCCCCCCTCCCCCCTCCCCCCCCCCCCCATTTCTGCTGTATTGCTGTTTGCAGATTCGCTACCGTCATGCTGTGATTGGCTCTCTGCAAAGAGCTTGAGTTGCAGGGTGGAGAAGTTGCAGCTGATTTTACTGTTTCAAGTTTTGAGAGATCAGCCATGCTGCTCAAACTATTTGCATAGAGCCGATCACGGTATGACGGAAGCAATGCCGCAAACGGCAACACAGCAACAATGGTGAGAGATACCAGGTGATGGCCTGGTGACCTCTCCTCAAGATATACCTACAATTCCCTCCCCGCCCCCATGGCTGTCTGATTCTGGGCATCCCTGGCCAGGGAGTCTCTCTACCAGAAATCCTCAAGTGATGGGCCAGACTGAGCTCCCTCCTACACCAATTAGGCTTACCTAGTCTGCGATAAATCCAGTACTGATGCTTTCTTCATGCCACCGTCTTAAACAGTAATGGTGCAAAACCCCTAGTGGTGCATTTGGATACATTGCCAGGGGTCAGATACAGCCATTTTTTCACGATGGTGGCATGAATGAAGGGTTGCTACTGGTTGCTTTCCTGGATCAAATAAGTATGCTTCCATATTATCCTGCTAGACCAATCCAGACAAGTGGTTTGTGTTCCCCTACCAGCAGACAGAGAAAACAATGAAATGGCCTTTTTTTCAATGACATCACTCCCATGCCTCTATCAGCCTGAGTCACTTGAGGGCAATGCAGTATTTTCTATCTCTATTAGACAGTGGTTGGATATTCTCAGCTCTGATAAAATCTGTACAAGTGAAGATTGATTTCGCTTGTGAACGATCATCTTGAGGGTGACTTTCACTTGAGCAAGATTTGGGAGGCTCCACAAAACACTGGTCTTTTTAGTAGGAGGAGGAGGGAAAATTGGTTAAGCTCTGCGCTGTTATCCTGTTAAGGGTCTGTTGAACAGCCAGAATATTGAAATGATTTAAATGGAATTCAGCTCTTACACAACCTCAATGCCCGCCCCCCCCCCCCCCCCGCGCTCCCTTAAAGGCTGAAGGTGGTTCAGAGGTATGTGCCTGATGTGCCTGCAAGTCTTTTTCTTTTTCTTTTTTTTTAATTAAAGGAAAACAGAATCTGGGGAGTAGCACTGAACCTAGCATGTTTGCATTGCCTGAGGCTCCCAGGGGGCGAGTTCCAAGGCTTGACCTCGTCATTCTCCTTATTGGGTGCTCCCAAACTCAGCCACTTTGGGGTGGACTGCAGGTGACCATTGACTTGGCACTGGGGATTCCTGCCATTTTCCAACGGAGGCTGTTAATGTTTTCTGTCTTTACGTGCCTTGCACCCAAGTGGTTCCAGCGCACGTTCTGCCTGTGCAGCTCCAACGCGTGTTCCTGCCCAAGTATCCATAACGTGCACTCATGTATATGCTTTATTAGCGTGTGCTGTTGTATCTTCCATGGTCTTAGCGCACTTAAATGTTTGCTTTGCAGCCCATCTGTGGCTGCAGGGCACCTTCGTCTATCCATATCTAGACTAGCTCATAACAGGAGGCACTTCCTCCAAAGCCAAGCAGGCCACGGGCCACACCATTTGCCTCCTGGAGCATCTGGGCTTCGTAATCAATTACCCAAAGTCCCACCTTACTCCAGTTCAGTCCCTGGAGTTCATCAGGGCTCACTTGACACCCTTCGGGCCATGGATTTTCTTCTTCAGGACAGGGTAGACCACCTTGTGTTCCTGGTGTCCGAAGTGCGGTGCCGTGGCCCCATCCCGGCCTGGATGATGCTTTACCTTCTCGGCCACATGGCTTCCGTGGTCCATGCCATGCTCAATGCCCATCTCAACATATGGGCGACACAGTGGTGCCTCCGGAGCAATGGGTGCAGTCAACCAGCCACCTTCGAGACCTCATCTCGGTCTTGTCCAGCGCGGCAGAGTCTCTGGTTGGTGGCACGAGTTTTGTAATCTGCTTTGTGGTATGCCCTTCCAAGCCCCGGTGCATCAGGTGATCTTGACCACAGATGCCTCCCTGGTAGGCTGGGGAGCCCACTGCGAGAGATGGCATACTCAGGGGTCCTGATTCCTCAAGAAATCCTGGCAGCAGATCAACCTGCTGGAACTCCGGGCCATTTGCCTCGCTCTCGAGGTCTTCAGGGACCGCTTGCAGCACCGAGCAGTGTTGGTCCAGACGGACAATCATGTTCTATGTGAACAAATGGGGGTGGGGGGTACCAGCTCCTACATCCTCTGTTTGGAGGTGACAACCCTGTGCTCCTTTGCAGTGAGCCAGGGCATGACAATCCGGGCCACTTACCTCAGGGGTCAGGAGAATGCATTGGCGGACCAACTCAGCAGAGTCCTCTGGCCGCACAAGTGGCTCCTGTGTCCCCAAATGGTGCAGCTCCTCTTCCAGCATTGGGGGATTCTGGACCTAGACTTTGCCAGCCTGGAGAGCTCGCCGCTTCCTCGGTTCTGCTATCACTTCCCGCATCCGGGCAGGGTGGCCCTTGATGTCCTGCAAAGCCCAGCTAACTCAACTGGTGTTGAGGGGAAGCTCATTTTGAGGCTATTTTGGAAAGAGCCGGTGAAGATCTTGAATGAGGCCGAACCTGTTTGTCTTCCAGAAGATAGACCAAAAAGGTCTGGGAAGCATACGGGGCTGCTCTCCTCTTTGGCAGATGCCCATTCTTCACTGGCACGCTGGACTGACTTCTGGGGGCCTCCCATCATCATCTTGAAAAGCCTTCCTTCTCTTCTGGATATTGGACCCATAAACCAGTCTTTCGGGGGGGGGGGCCTCATGGGTCCAGGGTTTCTGTCCCCTCCAAACAGGGTCCCTTCCATTCTACACAATGAAGATTTGGGTGCCCATCTCTGGATGTCACCAAGAATCGCTGGGTGCTCGACAAAGGGGCTGTGTCCTAGACATCAAGCAGCCAATCCCAGAGGCATTTGTCTCCACATGGTGTTGGGTGGACAAAAGAGCCACCGCACGGGTCACATTGGATGAGATACTGTGCCTGAAAGTGGTGGTGTCACTGCCCCTGGCCAAATGGGGCAAGGGCAGATATTCCATTTATTTTGGGATGCCAAAGAAGGATGGTGCCTTCTGACCAATGCTCATCTTCAGTGGAGGTCAATGCTCTTTTGCGCATATTGCGCTTCCGAATGGAAACTCTGAGATCTGTGATTGCGGCAATGTGTCGAAGGCAGTTTGTAGCATCTCTGGCCTCAGCTGAAACTTATTTTAATATCCTGATCTGGGAGGATTAGCTTCACTCACGCCTTCAATTCAGTGTCCTCTCTTTGGCCTCTTCACTGCCCCAGGAACATTCACCAAGGTCATGGCAGTAGTGTCTGCTGTGCTACAGCGCTAAGGACTGTGTAGACATATTTCTGGATGACTGGATCTTTCGAGCCCATTCTCAGTTGGAAGCATCCGGTTTTGGTGCACTTGGTGTCCTGGAAGGCCTTGGCTGGGTGATCAATTGAGGAAAGCATCTGTTGGAGCCTTCCCAATCCCTGGTATTCCTGGGTGCACAGTTCGATTTTCAAGTGGACAGAGTCCTCCTGCCAGAAGAGCGTGTGCAGTGATCGTTAGAATGATTTGAGATGTTCCGTTCTCAACAGACTCCCAGGGTTTGAGATTATCTACGGCTTGATGGCAGTGGCGGCGATCAAGATAATGCCATGGATGCATGCTCATATAAAGCTGCTCCAGCTCTCCTTCCTGAACATTTGGCTTCCCCTCCAATGCCGCGATTGTCCCTGATGCCATCAAAATACTGTCAGAGCTAATATGCAAATTAGCCACATGGTGCCTGGAGAGCAAGCCAAACTAGCGCAGGCTTCTTGTGTGCATGTGTTTAGCTTTTTCTCCCAAATTAATGCTGCAGTGGCTCATTTGCATGCACACGGTTAACAGAGGGCTCATTTGCATACCCTTTCCTTCTTGCATTGCATGTTAAAATGTGTGCATTGTCAGGAACGTAAAAAAATCGCTTCAGCACAGATCTAGCACCAACTTTCTGCATCAGCCTGTAAGTGTGCTGTTTCTTCAGTCGCCACACAGAAACTGGGTGTAAGGGCATTGTCGACCTTTTTCAATCCTGGCTTATGGAATTGTCTGCTGTACGTGCTTCCTTCATGGCTACTGTTGGGACATGTGTTTCGGCACATAAAGCGCCATCCAGGCTGGATTGTTCTGGTAGCACAGGTTTGGCTAAGGAGAGCATAGTTCAGGGACCTGATGCAGTTCCTGCAGGAACCTACTCTTTTTGGGGACGGTTGCATCAGAGGTTGATCTGGATGACCCAGTTCCCCTTCGCTTATGGCTTGGCTTTTGCAAGGAGTTGGCTGATGCATAAGGGCTATTTATTTATTTTATTTACATTCTCTTATATACCGCGCTATTCTGCATCAGTGCAGTTTACATTGAACAAACTGAAATTACATTGAACAGGGCATTATAACTTGGAGATAACTATTTTACAGGGAACATGGGCTATGGAGGGTTAAGTGGCTTGCCCAAGACCACAAGGAGCACCAGTGGGACTAGAAACCCCAGTCCTTACGGCCCAAGGTTGCTGTCCTCTAGTGGGATTTGAACCCCCGACCTTCCGGCCTGAAGTACCTTGCCCCAACCACTAGGCCACTCCTCCACTCCATTATCCTGCAGTAGCCTCCACTGCTCAGGAATGGAGGGGTTCTATAAATGCCTGTTTGTTGGCCTGCAGGAAGGTCTGGGAACGGATCTTTCTTTTAGCTCACTGAAAGTTCAGGTGGCAACTTTTGCCTGTTTCAGAGGTCCAGTGGTTGGAAAGTCCCTAGCCTTGCACCTAGATGTTTCATGGGGTTTTTTTTCAGGGGGCTTTGTGACCGCACCTTGAATATTGTATGCAATTCTGGTCACTGTATCTTGAAAAGTATATAACGTTATTAGAAAAGGTACAGAGAAGAGTCAGCAAAATGGTAAAGGGGATGGAAGGATACCCCTATGAAAAGAAGCTAAAAAGGTTAGGGCTCTTCAACCTGGAAAAGAGACGGCTGAGGGGAGATATGATAGAGGTCTATAAATTAATGAATGGAGTGAAACGGATAAACGTAGCTCGATTGTTTACGGCATCAAAATATGGAAAGACTAGGGGACATGCATTGAAGCTACTTAGTAACCTATTTAAGACTAATAAGAGAAAATATTTTTTCACTCAACGTGTAATCAAACTCTGGAATTCGTTACCGGAGGATGTTGTAAAAGCTGTTAGTGTAGCTGGGTTTTAAAAAGGTTTGGACAAGTTCCTGGAGGAAAGGTCCATAAACCATTATTAAAGGGGAAACGGGATATCCACTGCTTGCCCCCAATACAAGCATTGTGGAACCTGTGTCTTTTGGGGAAACTGCTAGTTATTTGTGACCTAGATTGGCCACTGTTGGAAACAGGATACTGAGCATGATGGACCTTGGTTTGAGCCACTATGGCATATCTTATGTTCTTATCTGCATCCTTCCCTCTGGTCAGTTGTCACTTCCTGGGATCTCTATCTAGTGCTGAGGGCTCTGATGTTAGAGCCCTTTGAGCCTTTGAAACATGCTACTCTGAAGGATTTGATGCTCAGGACCTGTTTTCTTGGTCGCAATTTTTTCAGCAAAGCGGATTTCCAAGTTGCAGTCTTTGGCTTGCTGAGATCCTTATCTATCTTGTTCGGAGGAGGCCGTTTCCATTTGTCCTGTGCCTTCCTTTTTATCCAAGGTAATTCTCCCTTTTATGTGAACCAGGTAGTTTGCCTGCCCTCTTCTAAGGAGCGGTGTCGGGGAATGATAAGGATCTTGGCCTTGTAGATGTCTGGAGGGTGCTTCTCCAGTGTTTGGAGATTACAAATTCCTTTTGTAAACTGGATAGTCTTTTTGTGCTATTTGCTGGCTTGTGCAAGCGTGACTCAGCAGCCAAGTTTACACTGGGGCGCTGGGTCAAGGAGGCTATTGCCTCAGTGTATCTGCTGAACAACGGGCCAGTTCCAGAGGGTCTGCGTGCCCTTTTTACCCAAGCACAAGCATACTGTGGGCAGAGCGTAGTTTGGTAGCTCCTTCAGACATTTGGCAGGCAGCATCCTGGGCAGCACTTTCCACTTTTGTTATTTATTTTATTTATTTATTTAATTGGATTTCTATACCGCCTTATCATACAATCAAAGCGGTCTTACAAACAAAGATATTAAGAGTATTAGTGAGAAAATGTAAAGAAATAAAAGTTAAAGTTATGGTATAATGTGTTAGAGTGAGTTGCATTATCTACATAGTGAGCTATACTATAATGTGAGCTATTATACAATATGTATATGATTTACATTCCAGACAAATTAAGTTAGTTAATTGCATGACCGTAGTGTTCTATAAACAAAGATGTTTTCAGTTGTTAGGCATTACTGCTGGCATGTTCACATTTAGGCGGACTTGGCCTTTGGCTCCAAGGTTTTGTGAGCTGCTGTCGTCTTCGCACCCAGTGGAGGCATAGCTTTGGTACGCTTCACTTTTCTGGACTTGACTAGCAGGATGATATGGAAGGTGACATTTTACTTACCAGATAATGTCCTGTCCTTGAGTCCTGCTAGACCAGTCCAGGACCTGCCCCTGGATCTTTGTGGTCTGTTACGTTGCGGCAGTGCCTTTGGTCCACTGTGATCTATATGCTTGGCTCCGCAGGTCTATATCTTACTGGCAGGCTTCTGTTCAGTCTCTCATGTGCATAGTTTCTCTCTTTGCTTAATCCTTGTTGCCCTTGTTGAGGTTATGTGAGGTTTGACAAGCTTTCCCATATGCTTTGGGACAAATGCTGAACTGCCCTCTAGTGGCTAAGGCTGATAGCATGGGGGTGATGTCATTGAAAGCTGGGCATTTCATATTGGTTCTCTGTCTCCACCAATCTGCTGGTAGGGGAACACAGCCCACTTATCTGGACTGGACTAGCAAGACTCATGGAAAGGACATTATCTGGTAAGTAAAATGTCACCTTTGTCTAGGGAGGCTCCTGTCCACCTGTAAAGGCCTTCCTATGCTGGGCCAGAGATACCCTGATACAGGGTACCCTGGAGCATATAGCCCCTTGGGTGAGGGTAGGAGATATGAGGCCACTGGGCCACCAGGGAAATTTTGCAGGTTGGGATAGGGACAGGATGTTCAGCTGGCTTTTTTTTTTTTTTTATGTCTCCCTTCGTCAGCGTGTGAGCCAATCCACGCTCCGTGCACTGACAGGAAAAGAAACATTTTACTCTCAATGCAGCAAACAGCTGCATATTACCATGGAGCTGTGCACTATGTTTTCTGACAGCACATACTTTTTACTGTATCAGGAGTAAAAGGTTATTTTGCACGTGTTAGCTGTACTAAGCTTCAAAGTATAGTTTTCTAACAGCATCAAGGCCTAAGTTGTGTGAGAGCAAATACTGTTGTAACCATTAGCCAGGACATCTGTACAAACCCAACTACAGAAATAGATTCCATCAGATAAGGATTAATAAGTCACCAAGGGAGAGATTTATTAAATGGATTTTCTTCTAAGCACAGGAACTAGAGTCACCCTATGCCTCTCTCACAATCTAAGAAAAAGAGAAGTTCAATAAAATCCTTTCTGTAGGTCCATGTTTCTTATATATAAACTATGCACACGCACATACTGTACTTTACCTGTAGACCAAAAAAATAATAAACTGGGAAAGCCACTCCAGCATATATGACCTCAGTCTCTGCAATCTGCTGGAAATATCCACTCACACTTTGCAGTCTGCTATGAACAAAGTGGAGCGTGTATGGGAAATATCTGCCCTCCATATGGTGGAAGAGCAATTGCCACTAGCCAAGCTCATGTTCTCTGTCCTGTTTCCTTGGGCAGGATTCGGCTGTGCTTCTATCCTTCTGGATTTACCGGCTCTGCAAAATGCCATTGTTGGCCAGGTCCTTGGCCATACCCTCAAGCCTGGTAGCAGTAGCGGTAGGTGGGAAAGGAGGTGGCACTGCTGCTTATGGCTGGTGCCTGCTGGAGGAGCTTAAGTCATTTATAAATAAGTGTGATGTTACCTGTGGATTATTGTCTTTAGGATTAAGCTTAAATCTGTAGCCCAAAGAGTTAAGACTATTCAATAGATTAAGTGCTATACAAAACAAGAGTGGCGACATGGAGCCTTCCTGAAATATTTCTTGTTGGACCTTGATGTTAGCAATGACACATTATCTTAATACTTTGAGTGGAGTGTAGTTTGCCACATTTCATGGTGAACTTGATGTATTAAATCAATCCAGTTTGTACTTTTCAAGGCAATTCATTATACAGAAGTGTGAGATTCTGTCAGAGGCTTTCTTATAATCAATCCATTCTATATAGAAATTTCTATCCATTATTTATTATCTGGTCTTTGCTTTCCTATATTTCCCCTCTCATTGCCCTTCTATTGCCATGATGTTGCTGGAATGGATATGATCATAAATTCTGTTCTATGATCAAATATTCAATCCTTTTGGAATGTTTTGGAATGTAGAGCTTATAAATTGTTGGCAGACAAGAAGTATTCTTCCTGTTAGCCATTTGTGGAACAGTGGCAAAAGCCTTACTTTAGTCCAGATAGACTATATCCACTTTCTCCTTGACACTATTTTTGTCATGTGACTCAGATTTGGTGGCCAGCGTTGTCCCATTTAAAATCATCTTTGTTGGCCTGCAATCTATTTGCTTCAGGTTATTGCACTTTTACTTTAGTGGTGTTCTCATAGCTTTGCTCAGTACCAAAGATACTGATTTTGTGGTTTCCTGCCTGCTGCCTTTTTGTTCCCACTTTCATGCAAAAGAGCTTATTTACATTCTTCCAGTCTCTTGGAACCTTCCCTCTCTTCAGAGCCGTGTGATGTTGGTCTGCATTTTTCTGCACATTTTCCATATCCTTGAGTGTACTCTTGTCAGATCCCATGGCATTGTCTTCTGCCTTGGGTATGCCGCTTTCCTTTTCCCTATATACAGGGCAAAATAACTTTTAAGATTTCTGCTTTCTACTGGTCCTTATGTAAACATATTTTCACGTTTTATCCTGTTTTTTCTCTCCCTTATGTATTTAAAGAAAGTTTTTATCTCTTCCTTTTATCAAGTGAGTTATGTTCTCTTGTGTTTGGACTATTGCTTATCTAACTGACCTTTCTACCTCCTTGTTTTTCGTTATAATTTTGCCTGTATTTTTTGTATTTTCTGAATGCTAATCTTTGTTCTTAATTTCTTCCACTTCTAACAGAATTTTTTTTCTCTTCCTTTTGCTACCAACCTTACACAAGGGTTTTGTTTTTATTTATTTAGCATTGCTTATATACCTGAATGTAAACTGCTTTGACTTTTAGAAAAACAGTATATAAGCCTGGTTAAATAAAAATAAATAAATACCGCTTTTCACCGGGTCAAAGCGGTGTACAATCAGGTATATAAGCATTGCTAAATAAATAAAATCCTTATGTAAGGTTGGTAGCAAAAGGTATATATTTCCCTTGTCCTCAGAGTTCACAATCTACGTTTCGTATATGAGGCATCGGAGGGTTATGTGACTTGCCCAAGACCACAAGGAGTGTCTGTGTGACTAGAAACACCAATCCCTCTGACCTGAGATTGCTATCCTCCAGCGAGATTCGAATCCCCAGCCGAAGGCAACTTGCCCCGACCACTAGGCCACGCCACCCTCCCTGCTCAGGGTTCCTCTGTAGTCTTGATATATTGGAACGCTGATAGAGCTTTCTAAATAGTTTCGCACATTTTGTAGCTAGCTTTCCTGACATTATTTCATAGTCAGTTCAGGTCTAATATTGAACCATGTATTTATTTATTTATTTAGCTGCACTTATATACTGCTTTTCACTGGGTCAAAGCGGTTTAACAAAAAAGAGGGGGTACATTAATCAGCTTAACATTAATAGGCGGGGGGAACCAACACCGGGGGGGGGGGGGGGGGGCAACATTGATGATCCTGACAAGGTAGGTAACAGTACTTGACATTGATGCAAGATTATCTAACGGTAGAGGGGATCAATAGACCTTGCATTTTTTCTTACCATGAGTTCTGACACTCTATCAATATTGGATCTAGTGTAGTATACCCTCAGTGAGCTAGTCAACCTTGAAGAGTATCCAGGACTTTTCTTATACTAGCTAATACATCAGTTGGACTACAAACTACAACCACTAGATGAAGTTGTCTAATAAGGGCACCTACCATGCCTTCTATTTCATATCTAAATCTACCTCTTTTCCTTGTGTTATAATTACTTATTTTTCTGCCATAGAATTTCTTTGTTTCGTCTGGAGTAATTCATCTCTCCATGTATTTAAGTAGCTATTTTATTTTTAATAGAGATCCTGCTAGACCAGTCCAGATAAGTGGGTTGTGTTCCCCTACTAGCAGATGAGTGGAGACGGAGCCAATCAAAGGTTCAATGACATCATCCCCATGCTTCTATCAGCCTAAGCCACTAAAGGCACACCAGTATTTTTCTGTCTCTAATGGATGGTGGTTGAATTTGTTTCAGTTCTGATAGAATCTGAATAAATAAGGATTTGGTTGAGAGGAAAAAAAGATTTATTTTGCCTATGAATGACCAAGATTTATTTTGTGGTTCCTGACCAAACACTTGTAACACGAGCTCCTGTATGCACTCCATTAGTGTGTACTCTTGTGCCTATACAGCCTTAATGCATGCAAGTGTTTGCCTTGCCTTAACTCTGTCATCTTCCAAGAAGCATTCTTTGACCTGTGGCAAGCGAAGAGTCTCATCACTGGATTCCAGAACCTGCTCTTCTAGTATGGCAGCCTCTGACTCACCATTGGAGGACCCATCTCCCACTGAGGGGGATATGATTCACCTGGAATTTTCCGCCACTATGCAGGAGGCAATGGATGGTGCTGTGGGTAAGGATGATAGCCTGGCCTTGAGTTCCAGTGACTGTGCTTCTGGCTGCTCCCCTTCTTCGGAGGGTTTGGCTATAGCTGTGTCCCCTGTGGCTTGGGTCCTTGGGGAACATACTGTACTCACAGAAACAAAGAAGAACCACAGAGAGCAAGACATAAAACAAAAAAGTCCTTTATTGGAATCCATCCTCAAGTAGGGGAGCTCTTGTGATTCCAGGTTATCCTCCCTGGAATTATTTTCCTTTCTACAACAAGCCTGGCCTTTTTTGGCATGGAAACTCATATGCTGAAGCTTCTGGATTACTTTCAGCTCAAACACAAGAGGGTCAAGCAGAGTATGGCAACCTGGCTTGGCTGCCTCCTTGTAAGCGACCTAGGTGAAGTTGCATTCTGAATATGTGGATCAGCTGGGCTCTGTCCAAAACTTGGACTTGAACTTTGTTTCTGAAATCTCAGCCTAGGGATATGATGCAGGTTGGGGTCTGTACAGAGGGTGGCTACTAAAATGGTTAGTGGTTTTCATTATAAAGCATACGAGGACAAGGATCTTAATATGTATACTTTAGAGGAAAGGCGGGATAGAGGTCATATCATTGACCTATCATTTAAATACCTCCATGGTGCAAATGCACAGGTGACGAGCCTCTTTCAATTGAAAGCAAGCTCTGCTACAAGGGGACATAGGATGAGGGTGAAAGGGAATAGACTCAGAAGTAATATGCGGAAATATTTCTTTATGGAAAGAGTGGTAGATGCAGGGAATAGTCTCCCAGTGGAGGTGGTAGAGATGAGGACAATATCTGAATTCAAAAAAGCATGGGACAAACACAGAGGATCTCTGAAGATAAAAAGGGGACTGTTGTAGTGGTTGCTATGGAAGGGCAGACTAGATAGGCCATGTGGTCTTTTTCTGCCATCATGTTTCTGTGTTTTTATGTTTCTAGATTAAGTCATGCTTTCGCCTTCAGAGAATCATGAGGAGGCTGGCATTATCTGCCTGTTCCGGAAGGAAGAGATGGCAGCATTGATTGTTTCATCCACCTTGAACCTGACTGATGCTCCAGTGGTAGAGCAGGGGTCACGGGTCCATCCACTCCTACAGGGAGTTCGGAAATCTGTAACAGTCTTCACGTTTCCAGAGGTTATCAAGAGCATGATACAGTTTAAATGGGATGTCCCAAATTCCGTGCCTAAGGGATTAAAGGTGTGTAAGAGGATGCATGTTCTCCTGGAGGAGTGCATTGTGTGGTTCCACGCACCTAAGGTGGATGCGCCAGTCATGAAGTGGATGACCTTTCCCATGGAAGGAGGATTGGCCTTAGAGGATACTGTGGATCATAAAGTGGATTCTTTTCGTAGTAGCTGCTGCTGTTCTTCAGTTGACAGTTTTGCAGGCCTGACGTCCTGAGTTCCTTCTCCAGTGGATTCATTCTCTTCCGCCAGAGGATACTACTGCCCATTTGGAGTCTGCCACTTCCTTCCTTTTGGATGCTATGTATGACCTAGTCTGCTTGGTGGCTAGAGATATTGCCCTAACGACTGTGACACGGTGTTGGATTTGGCTCTGCCACTGGGTAACGGCCAGCTAACTTCTAAAGGGAAGCTTCTTTTTGGGGCCAATTTGGGAAAGTTGGTGCAGGACTTGGGTGAATCTAGGCCTCATCGTCTCTCAAAGGATAGGCCAGAAAGGGCCTTGGAAGCATACAGGGCCATTCTCCTCCTTGGTCTTGGACCCATACTCCATCCTTTGAGAGGTTCACGGGCCCAGGGCTCTCTCCCCTCCAGAGGGGGTCCCTTCTTTTAGTACAATGAAGATTTGGGGGCCCATTCCCAGATGCCTCTGGCTAGAACAAGATTTTGCCTTTTATTCAGAAATTTGTCCGTGTCACGGAAGATCATTAAGTGCTAGACACTATTGAACATTTTTGTGTCCTGAAATGTGAAGAGCCAGTCCTGGAGGGCTTGGTAGTCTCCCCATGTGATTCAGCGGACAAGGAGACTCTGTTCAGGTCACATTGGAAAAGTTGCTGCACCTGAATGCGATGGTGCCAGTTTCCCCGACTGAATGGGGCAAGGGCAGATATTTCTTCCATTTTGTGGTGCCAAATAAAGATGGTCTTTCTGGCAAATTCTTGACCTCAAGGGAGTCAATGGTCATTTGTGTGCTGCACTTCTGTGTAGTAAAACTGTGATCTGTGATTCAGGCAGTGCGCCGAGGGAAATTCTAGCATTGCTGGAGGTTATTTTCACGTCCCAATCCATGTGATATCTGTGTTTTGCCATGCTTGGCTTATATTTTCAGTTTGATGGCCTTCCCTTTGGCCTTTCCATCACCGCAGGGACTGTGTCCAAAGTTTATTTATTTATTTAAAGGGTATTTCTATCCCGCCTTATCCTTCAGTCAAGGCGGTGTGCACAGCAAACAATCAAGGAGTTGGCATTTGTGTTCAAGATATTCTTGTACTGTACAGTGGCTGTGTATGCGTGTGGGTAGGTTGATTAGTGTGCACTATTTACAGCATGAGCTTTATACAGTGTTATGTACAATGAGCGTGCAGCTAAGTCATTAGTCCGTGGCTGTAAGGTGGTGATAGTGGTGGCTGCTGCACCTCAGCGCCAAGGGATATGTCTGCACCTATTGCTTCTGGAATAAGCAGGAAGTCAGTCCTCATATATGGGTGATGTTGGTGCCAATGAGCCCTCGTGGAATCTCCCCAGCTTCCAAAGAAAGCCTTTGGGAGATGCCACCGCACATGCATGGTCCCCTTCCCGCCCAAGAGTGCATCTTGGTCAGTCTCCCTTTTTCCACGGAGCCCTACAGACGTCAGTCTTGTTCCCTCCCTCCCCCCAAAAAGTTGATTTCTCGTACACTGTTGTACACCTTTCCAACTCGCGCTGGTTCCTTTCCCGCCTTCGAGGCCCGCCGCCCCAGCATCAGGTCTCGAAACTTAGTTTTTATTTTGTTAGGTTCCTCCAGCGCTTTCGTGCCTTTCTCAACCACTGGCTGCGCCGAGGGTCTTTGACCTCGTTGGGGTCCTTTTGGCCCCAATGGCCACTGGTTTTAAAAAAATGTGATCGGTGCTCCAAAAACATGTCTCCGACTAACACTCATGACTGTTGCCTCCAGTGTCTGGGCTCAGACCATGACCCGGAGGAATGCCCCCTGTGCAAAAAGATGTCCACCAAGGCCATTCAGAGCCGCCAGCTAAAGCAAGATGACATATTCCACATGACAGACTCGATCCCAGTTTCCCCAGTAGCCTCGTGCTCAAAGGCTCTGCACGGATCCTCGGAGTCGCATAAGGCCCCCAGGTTCCATAGCAGGCTCACAGGGATTTCGAGCAAGAGTCTCTGGAGCGAGAGCGTAAGAAGAAAAAGATGACCTTGAGGGCCTTGTCCTGGGAGGCGGACAAGCAGGGGAAATCCCATGCGTTGTCCCTCAGCCCCCAACAGTCCTCTGATGAGTTGGAGCGGGAGCAGCTACGGAAGGTACCCAGGAGCGAAGTTGAGGCCTGCAGCGACAGACCCCAGTCTCCCAAGGGCCGTTCCATCTAGGACCCCCTCTCCTCCTCTACACCAGACCCGGTAATCCCGGCGTCGGTGTCAATGGCTGCCACCCCAGAGTGGGAAGCTCATATGTTGGCACTGTAACGCAGCGTTTCTGCATTGATTACGCCCCAACAGGGGCCGATGCCCGGCCCCACCGGTTCTCCCTCCAAGATTTTAGTATAGTATATATAGTAGGGACCTCGGTGACAAGGACTCCCCCGCAATTAATCCACAACAGTCAGACGCCTAGGGTAGATCCTTGGCGAGGGTCTTGATCTCGCTCGTGCCCCTCAGGGGCAAGGTATTCACAGGCAAGTGCCTCTGGCTCTGGCCATCCCTCAGCCTCAAAGCACCAAAGACCGGAGCCAACGACACCCCTGGAGCCATCGGGCCTCGAGGCTTCCTCGAATTACTCGGCTTGGGAGTCCGACATCGAGATATCTTCGGCATGTTTCTCTGAGACCTGGCGAAGGAACTCCATAGGCTTCGCGGCTCGCCTCAATGGAGACCCAGCTCTGGCACTTCCAGACGCGAAGTCTGTTGGAGAGTGCTCCAAGTATGTATCTTGATCTGCCTACGACAGCTTAGGGTCCAATGCGAGAGTGGCGACCGCCAGCCTCGGCACCCGATGCCAGGCTTGGCTCCAGACATTTGACCTCGAGCAATGGGTGCAGGAGAAGCTCCTTGATGTCTCATGCCTCATGGAGGAGCTCTTCGGCAAGCCCATGGAAGACAAGGCAGCCGAGATCGAGACTGAGTACGTGCCTCGGACTCGACTCTCGAGGAAGACTTCCACTCCTCCGAGGAAGAAGCCTCCGGGAAAGAAGCCTCCTTTCCATTGAAAGGGCCAACCCTATCGAGGCTATCCTCTGTAACCTCATCAGGGCAAGGGAGTGGGCCAAGGGCCACGCAAGCCAAAGGGCCCCAGCCTCCAGCCCCAGCCCAGCCTGGGTCAGGGTTTTGATGCCCCTATCATAGCCTCTCTTCCTAGGGAGGATCAGCTGCTAACAAGGGGGCGCCTGGTCCATTTTGCCCACAGGTGGGCCTCCATTACCACCAACTCATGGGCACTTCAGGTGGTCAGGGAGAGCTACCCCCTCCACCTGGACCAGCTGCCTCCACCCTTCTTTCCTGGGGAGCCTCCTCCGTCTCCCCTCTAACAGGTCCTGCTAATGCAAGAACTCGCAAGTCTTCTCAGGGACAAGGCTGTGGAGCCTGTACCACATCACCTGAAAGGAAAAGGGTTTTACTCCAGGTACTTTCTGGTCCTAAAAAGAACAGGAGGGTTAAGGCCCATCCTGGACCTAAGAAGTGCGGGAGAAGTTCAAGATGCTCTCCCTTGGAATATTGCTGCTCTACCTCCAGCATGGAGATTTGCTATGCTCCTTGGACCTAAAGGATGCTTATACCCACATCCTTATCCATCCCAGTCACAGGCAGTACAATAAGATTCATGGTTAGGGGTGACCACTACCAGAACAGGGTACTTTCCTTCAGCCTTGCCTCCGCACCAAGGGTCTTCACCAAATGCCTGGCAGTGGTGGCTGCCTATATTCGTCTCCAAGGGGCCTTCATCTTTCCTAACCTAGACGACTGGTTCGTAAAGGGAGACACAGCCTCAGAGGCGCTGCAGGCCACAGGCCACACCATCAAGGTCCTACACCCAAAATCCCAAGACTTGGAGTATAGAGGGGCTCACCTAGACACCCTTCAAGCCATGGCTTTCCTCCCCATGGACAGGGCGGATGGCCTCACAGCCCTGGCGACCAAAGTGCAATGCCGCCACCCCGTGTTGCCATGGTCCATGTGGTCCCTAAGACCCGCCTCCATATGCAGTGGTGTCTCCGTTCACAGTGGACCCAGGCCATGGGCAGGCTCCGGGACACAATCTCGGTGTCCCATCAGCTGGCGGAGTCCCTCAGTTGATGGCATGATCCACAAAATCTGCAGGCGGGCATACCCTTCCAACTCTCAAATCCCCAGAGTGTCCTCACAACAGATGCTTCCCTGCTGGGCTGGAGTGCCCATTGTGAGGACTGCGCACTCAGGACATCTGGTCCTTCGAGGAGAGCCAGCAGCAAATCATCCTGCTGGAACTCAGGGCCATTTTCCTTGTGTCGAGGCTTTCCAGCACCGCCTGCAACATCAGTCAGTGCTCATCCAGACAGACAATTAGGTCACAATGTTCTACCTGAACAAGCAAGGCGGCACAGGCTCCTACTGCCTCTGCCAGGAGGCAGTAGCCCTCTGCTCGTATGCGACCAGCCTGATGAGGCTCCTCAGGGCGGTATACCTCTGCCAGGACAACACCCTGGCGGACAGGCTGAGCAGGGTCCTCCAACCACACAAGTGGCGCCTGGACCCCCAGGGTGGCACCGTGGCTCTTCAGGTAGTGGGGCACCCTGAACCTCAACCTCTTTGCCAGCTTGGCCAATGCTCAGCTATTGTGTTTCTGCTGCCCACAGCTGCACCCGGCCTGGGTAGTAGCGGATCTTCAGGAACAAGCAGGAATGTAGTCTTCATATATGGGTATCGTCGGTACCGGTGGAGCCTGCACGGGAATGCTCCCCAGCGTCCAATTAGAAAGCTTTTGGGAGCATCCCACAGCACCTGCGTGCTGCCTTCCCGCCTTTCCCAACTGCCTCTCTCCAGTTCTTTGTTTTCCGCGGATCCAGCAGGTCATTGTTCCTGTCACCGCAGAAAATTTTCCTATTACCCTTCTTTTTTGTGGCCGCGTCTGCCTTCCTCGACGCTCTACCAATACCGCCGTTTTTTTCTTTCTTTCTTTCTTTTCTTTTTTTAAAAAAAAAAAAACGTAGGAAAATTTTCTGCGGTAAAAAAAGTACTATTACCCTTCTTTTTTGTGGTCGCGTCTGCCTTCCTCGACGCTCTACCAATACCGCCATTTTTTTCTTTCTTTTCTTTAAAAAAAAAAACAAAAAGCTTAGTACTTTTTTTCACTGCAGAAAATTTTCCTATTACCCTTCTTTTTTGTGGTCGTGTCTGCCTTCCTCGACGCTCTACCGATACCACCGTTTTTTTCTTTCTTTCTTTCTTTTCGTTAAAAAAAAACAAAAAAACTTAGTACTTTTTTTCCACGTGCACGCGCCTTTTTGGGCCTTAGGCCCAAAAATTCCTCCACAATGGAAAAACTCTCTTCGGGTTTCAAAACGTGCACCAAGTGTGGCGGTACCATCTCCGTCACAGACACCCATGAGTGGTGTCTCAAATGTTTAGGTCCTGATCACTCCATCCCGGAATGTATGTCCTGTGCCATGATGTCTAAAAGAGGTCGGCAGAATCGAGCTGCTAAGCTCAGTACCCTGTTTCCCTCTGACGCAGCCTCGGTGGCATCGATGTCTTCCAGGGCTTCCTCTTCCTCCCATGGATCTCAGGTAACTAAACACAAGTCTAGCCGGTCCTCAAAGGGTAGATCTCCTTCTAAGCATTGAGATGCCTCTGGCATTGCCCTTGAGGATTCTGCACTGGCAAAATTGCCCCGGCGGGAGGCTTCAGCTTCCAAACCATTATCGGGGCTCCAGGATGTTCTCGAGGCCTCAGCCTCGGCAGAACTCCTGGTGGCATGCTCTGGGGTACAGGCGGTCTTCTCCGGTGCCGACATCCAGGCATCGGCAGCGTCGATAGACCAGAGATTCCTGGCTATTGAGCGCAGTCTGGCGGCTCTCCTTGCGGCATCGACACCTCGGAACCGCGTCAGACAGTTCAACTGGTACCGGCACCGACTCCGTTACCGTTATTGGTACCGCTACCAATAGCATTGACATCGGTATCCGCATTGCCGGTACCCAGTCATGCGATGCCCTCTGGTACCGATACACCGGCACCGATTACTCCCGGTACCGACTTCGGTCGGTACGGGTATCGGGCTCTTCAAGAGCATCCAGACAGACGGTACTTCGAGTCCTCAGAAGAATCTGAGGATTCTGACAGTTCTGTCGATGCAGGAATACTTCTCCCAGAGGAGCCTTCCTCCCCTAAGCGCAGGATGTCTCCTCCAGAGGATATTTCCTTTCAGGACTTCAACATGGAGGTGGCTCGAGGTCTGTCCATTACTGTGGCTCTTGAGTCAGAGCCAGAGCAAAGGAGTTGGAAATTTTACAATATCCCAAAGCTCCTAAAGAGGCAGCTACTCTACCCATCCATGAGATCTTGCATGATCTCATATTAAGAATGTGGGAGACGCCTCTTACCACCTCTCCTCACTCTCGTAGACTGGATACTATGTACCGAGTCCTTCCTTGTCCTGGTTTCCAGAAGACTCGGCTTCCTCACCACTCTACTGTAGTGGAATCAGCTATGAGAAGGATCAGGAGTGCAAAGAGACATGCCTCTAATCCTCCAGGACGCGAGTGCAGAACTTTGGATGCTTTTGGACGTCGTACTTTCCAAGCTTCCATGCTTTCTGCCAGGATCAGTTCCTATATTTTATATATGGGAATGTTCCGGAAGGAAATTACAGGGGATTTAGAGGTTTTGAGCCCTCTTCTTCCTATGGATAAAAGACAGGATTTTCTCACATTGGTCAAACATGCCCAAGTTGTTTCTAAATTTGTCAACCGTGCGGCTTTTGACTGTTTTGAGTGCATAAGCAGAACCTCTGCCATTGCCATAGGTACACGTAGAATTGCCTGGCTCCAGGCATCTGATTTGGAGCTCTGGGTACAAGACAAACTGGGCAATATTCCTTGTACTGGTGAGAACCTGTTTGGTAAAGATTGGCAAGAAAAGGCCAATGAGTTGGATGCTGACAACTCCGCTTTGGATAGGCTATCCAAAGCCACAGCTGATCCTGCGAGAAAGAAGTCTTTCAAGAAGCCTTTTTTCTCAAAAAAGAAGAGGTTTTATCCCTCTTATACCCAGCAGGGACGTTCCACAGGTCAGCCTACCCGGAAGGGTCAGCAACCACCCAAACAAAGGAAAGCAAAGACTGCTAAGCCTCAACCGTTTCAGCAGTCTCAGCCTCCACAAGGCCTTTGACTTTCATCTAGAGAACTTAGCCTTCCTGGCCCTGAATGGACCAGAGCCTTCCACCATTCCAGGAAGGTTATGTCACTTTGCCCCCAGGTGGGAGCAGATAACAGCAGAGCAGTGGACACTCTCCATTATAAGAGAGGGGTACAAACTGCACTTCCTGTGCATGCCCCCTTCCACCATGGTAAGACAGTTCAATTCTCAGACCTCTCTCATCAACCTGTTAGGTCAAGAGGTCACTATGCTTCTTGCCCAAGGGGCAATAGAAGAAGTACCCATTCATCAACAGGGTACGGGGTTCTACTCCCATTTCCTTATCCCAAAGAAAACAGGGGGATACAGACCTATTTTGGACCTCAGAGAATTGAACAAATTCCTGTTCAAAGAGAAATTCAAGATGATTTCTTTAGGAACTCTGCTGCCATACCTTCAGAGTCAGGATTGGCTTTGTTCTCTACATCTCAAGGATGCGTACACTCATGTTCTCATCCATCCACTTCACAGGAAGTTCCTTCGGTTCCTTTTTCGACGAAAGCACTACCAATACAGGGTGCTACCTTTCGGCCTGGCCTCAGCACCAAGAGTGTTCACGAAATGCATGGCTGTGGTAGCAGCATTTCTCCGCACTCTAGGATTATTCATCTTCCCCTACTTAGACAACTGGCTCATTCGAGCCCCATCAGAGGCAGACGCCAGGACCTCCCTATTTTGCTCAATGCGTATCCTTCAGTATTTGGGTCTTGTCATAAACGTCCCAAAATCCAGTCTAACTCTCACTCAGTCTCTAGAATTCATAGGAGCTTTGCTGGATACCAAAAGGGCAAGGGCCTATCTTCCCCAGGCCTGTTGCATTCGCATGGGGCAGTTAGCTTCTCAAGCAGTGCTAAAGCCTCATCTCACTGCCCGAGAAATGCTACAATTACTAGGCCACATGGCATCTACCGTGCATGTGGTTCCTTATGCTCGCCTCCATATGAGAGCAGTCCAGTGGACTTGATCCACTCAGTGGACCCAGGCATCAGGGTGCCTGTCAGACAAAATAGCAAACACAAGTCACCTTATTTTGTCCCTCCAATGGTGGCAGTCCACTCAGAACCTGTTGCTGGGGTCCCCATTTCAACAACCCTTACCCCAGGCAACTCTCAACGGATGCCTCACCAATGGGTTGGGGAACTCATTTGCAAGACCTCTCCACCCAAGGCACTTGGACTCCACAGGAGTCTCATCTACATATCAATCTCTTGGAACTCAGAGCAATCTTCCTTGCTCTTCGAGAGTTCCACACCCTGCTCAGCTACAAGACAGTCGTCATTCATATGGACAATCAAGTAGCCATGTTCTACGTGAACAAGCAGGGGGTAACAGGCTCTCTGTCGCTTTTCAACGAAGCTTTGCGACTATGGGCCCTCGCCAGAGAGCGTCAGATTCATCTCCTGGCAGTGTATCTTCCAGGCATGCAAAACTCTTGGGCAGACAGACTCAGTCGAGTTCTGCTTCCACACGAATGGTCTCTGCATGTAGACCAGGTGACCAAGATTTTTCGAATTTGGGGGACCCTGGACATAGACCTCTTTGCAAGTCCGTGGAATGCCAAACTTCTCTGGTTCTGTTCCAGAATCCCAGCTCAGGGCTCTCAGGCCAAGGATGCTTTCCTCCTTCACTGGGGCCAAGACTTCCTTTATGCCTTTCCACCCATTCCCATAATTCCCAAGACCCTTTTCAAGCTTCAGAGAGACAGAGGACGTATGATTCTCATAGCTCCACATTGGCCTCGGCAAGTGTGGTACCCTCAGCTTCTACATCTCTCTCAAGCTCCCTCCCTGGAGTTAGGGTCTGCTCCAGATCTCCTATCTCAGGAGAACGGAATGTTATGGCATCCCAATCCCCAATCTCTGCATCTCAGAGCTTGGTTGCTGAAGGCCTAGATCTCCATGATCTTAACCTCCCTCAGCAAGTAAAGGATATCCTTTATGCTTCCAGGAAGCCTTCCACAAGACGCTCTTATGTTTTCAAGTGGAAAAGGTTTACCATATGGTGTTCGTAGAAGGGTCTTAACCCCCTTGCTGTGCCTCTGGAATCATTACTGGAGTATCTCCTTCATTTATCCAATGCAGGGCTTAAGACTAACTCAGTGAGAGTCCATTTGAGTGCTATTGCAGCTTCTTTCAAGCCTCTAAAGAAGGTGACTGTTGTAGTTGTTATGGAAGGACAGACTACATAGGCCATGTGGTCTTTTTCTGTCATCATATTTCTATGTTTCTATGTAAATGGGCAACCTATTTCCTCCCATCCTCTTATTGCAAGATTTATGAGAGGCCTTCTGCTAACTAAGCCTCCCATTAGGCCACCATCTGTGGCATGGGACTTAAACTTGGTTCTTGGTCAGCTCATGAAGCCACCTTTCGAACCCTTAGCTACTACCTCCCTGAAATTCCTTTCTTGGAAGGTTATCTTTCTCATAGCAATCACATCAGCACATTGCATCAGTGAGTTTCAAGCACTAGTGGCTGATCCACCTTATATACAAGGTTCCATCATGACAAGGTAGTCCTTAGGACTCATCCACATTTTATGCCAAATGTGGTCTCACCTTTTCATCTAAACTAAGCGGTCTTCCTACCTGTGTTCTTTCCAAGACCTCATGCATCAAATGCAGAAAGGAATCTTCATACTTTGGACTGTAAAAGAGCTCTAGCCTTTTACTTACAAAGAACACAGCAACATAAAAAGTCCTCTCAACTCTTTGTTGCTTTTGATCCTTCTGATTGGGGCCCTCCAGTCTCCAAGAGAACACTGTCTAACTGGATTGCTCAATGTATTTCCTTTGCCTATTAGAGTAAGAACCTTCCTCTGGAGAGCCATGTCACAGCTCACAATGTGAGAGCCATGGCAGCTTCAATGGCTCATCTGCACTCTGTGTCTTTCGACGATATCTGTCGAGCAGCTACCTGGGCCTCGGTTCATACCTTCACAGCCCATTAGTGCTTTTGGGCAAGGACTCCCGCCGGGATGCCTTGTTTGGTCAGGCTGTTCTCCAACACCTGTTCCATACCTAATCAACTCCTACCTGCCATCCCTGGTTGGATGCCAGAGATCCATAGGGGGAAGTGGAGCCCTTTCTCAGGGGCACACAACTTCTGGGGTCTCTCCCTGGCATCTAAAGCTAGGGAGTCCCCATATGTGAAGACTTCATTCCTGCTTGTTCCTGGAGATAACATAGTTACTGACCTGTAACAGGTGATCTCCGGGAACAGCAGGAATTTAGTCTTCACAACCCACCCACCTCCCCTAGGAGTTGTATCTCTCTATCTCTTTCTGTTTCCCTCTCTCTCTTTTTGTCTCAGCTTTAAAACTCAACTGGAGAGAGGCAGTTGGGAAAGGCAGGAAGGCAGCACGCAGGCGCTGTGGGATGCTCCCAAAAGCTTTCTAATTGGACGCTGGGGAGCGTTCCCGCGCAGGCTCCGTCGGTACCGACGATACCCATATGTGAAGACTAAATTCCTGCATTTCCCGGAGATCACCTGTTACAGGTGAGTAACTATGCTATACCTTCCTTATCTCGCGGTCAGGAGGTTCTGTGGTATGCCTTCCCTCCCTCACCACTGATAGTGTGGACCCTCTTCAATGTCCGGCGAGACAGGGCTTCCCTAATTCTAGTGGCCCCAAGGTGACCCAGGCAGCCTTGGTTTCCTCTACTACTTTGTCTTTTGACGGAGTCCCCGGTCCTTCTCGGGAGCTCCCCGGGACTTTTGAACCAGCAGGAGGGCTCAATCCTCCACTCCATCCTGGGATCGTTGTCTCTCACAGCATGGCTGCTGAATGGGTCACTTTAGCACCCCTCAACATACCCAAAGAGGTGGAAGAGGTCCTCCTGACCTCTCACAAGGACTCCAAGAGACAGGCCTATGTCTTCAAGTGGCACAGGTTCTCCTTATGGTGCGCAGAGCAATGGGTGAACCATTTCTCCTGTCTGGTGCATATGGTGCTGCAGTACTTGGTCCACCTTTCACAGTCCGGGCTCAAGTCCAACTCCGTCAGGGTGCACCTTAGTGCACTCTCCGTGAACCATCACTTCTTAGACGGCAAGCTTCTTTCCGTGCAGCCCCTCATTACTCAATTCATGTGGGGCTTACTGCTCTCAAAGCCTCCCATCCTTCCGCCCCTGGCAGAATGGGATCTCAATGAGGTCCTGGTGCAGCTTATCAAGCTGCCCTTCGAGCCCTTGGCTACTTGCCACCTGAAATACCTGTCCTGGAAGGTGTCCTTCCTGCTGGCACTCACCTCTGCATGCAGAGTCAGCGATCTCTAGGCCCTGGTGGCTGAGCCACCCTACACCAGGTTCTACAAGAACAAAGTTGTGCTCCGCACTCAAGCGAAGCTTCTTCCGAAGGTGGTATCTGATTTCCACCTCAACCAGGAGGCAGTACTTCCTGCCTTCTTTCCACAGCCCACACTGACAAGGAGTCGGCTGTTCTCCATACTCTGGACTGCAAAAGGGCCCTGTCCTTCTATCTATAGTGTACTCAGGACCACTGCAAAGCCTTGCAGCTTTTTGTCTCATACAACCCCAGTTGTCTAGGGGAGGTGGTCACCAAGCGGACCCTGTCCATCTGGGTGGCAAACTGCATCACCTTCATCCTCAACCAGGCAGGGCTGCCATTGGAGCGCTGGGTCACAACGCATAATGTCAGGGCTATGGCAACTTTGGTCACAAGCCTTTGCTCTGTTCCCATGGCAGACATCTGCCGGGCCGCCATCTGGTCCTTGGTCCACACTTTTGCAGCTCACTACTGCTTGGAGAGGGAGTCCCAATGGGACAGTGCCTTCAGCCAGGCGGTACTCCGTAATCTGTTCAGGGTTTAGGCAACTCCTGTTCTCCAACCCTTCTTGTTCAGGCTATCGGAGCTATGGTTCTCCCTGGACACTGGGGTCCTCAGAGTCTGTCGTCAGACTCGCTTGCGGCTGTTCACGGCTGGGCTATGTTTTTCTGCAGGTTCTCTGTAGCTAGGGAGTCCCATTTGTGAGGACTGACTTCTGCTTGTTCCTGGAGAAAGCGTAGTTACTCACCTGTAACAGGTGTTCTCCAGGGACAGCAAGAATCAGTCCTCACAACCCTCCCTCTTTCCCTTGGAGTGGCTGTAAATTTTGCATTCCCTTTTGTCGGCTCTAGCTATGTCATCTGACTGTCCAAGATGGCACCCTTGGGTGGGAAGGGGATCACGCATGTGTGGCAGCATCTCCCAAAGGCTTTCTTTGAAAGCTGGGGAGATGCTTCCGCGAGGACTCCATCGGTGCTGATGTCACCCATATGTGAGGACTGATTCCTGCTGTCCCTGGAGAACACCTGTTACAGGTGAGCAACTACACTTTATGGACGATTGGCTCATTTGAGCCAGATTTGTCGGTTTTTGGCATATGTGTTGCTTTTTCTAGGGAGTCATAATTGTGCCTTTTCACAGGATTGCTGAGTTTTTATTTATTTTATTTGACAGGTCTTTTCTACTGTTTTATTTTAGTCAAAACGGTTTACATTGTAACTTAAACTTGGTAATGTACACTAAAAAGGACATTGATAACTTGGAATTTTCTGAGGCAAAGGAAGGTTAAGTGGCTTGCCCAAGGTCACAAGGCATACTAGTTGGAATTAAACCTTGGTCTTTTGGTTCCCAAGCCCAGTGCTCTATTAGGCTACTCCTCCACTCCAAATCTTGGGACAACAGGGGATGTAAGGCTGAAAGTTCACCTAGAGCACCCAGTATGTTTGCATGGGCCCTGTGTACTTTAGCCAGTTGCTATTTTGTAAGTATGCATATAAAACTAATTGCGTGTACTTTCATTGTTGGTGTGCATATGAGTGGAAGGTGGACAGAGTGCAAATTTATATACGTAAGCTATAAAATAAGATCGTTTGCATGCGTTTTTCAGAAATCTAGGCACAGACTGGTCCATAAGAGGTGAAGTACTTTTGTCCACTAAAGAAGAGCGGGACCTAGGCGTGGTTGTGTCTGATGATCTTAAAGTAGCTAAACAGGTGGAAAAGGCGACAGCAAAAGCTAGAAGGATGCTTGGGTGCATACGGAGAGGAATGGCTAGCAGAAAAAAGGAGGTGATAATGCCTCTGTATAAGTCTTTGGTGCGACCTCATTTGGAGTATGGTGTGCAATTCTGGAGACCGCACCTTCAAAAGGATGTGAACAGGATGGAGTCGGTGCAGAGGGTTGCTACCAAAATGATTAATGGGCTTCATTATAAAGCATATGAGGACAGACTTAAGGATCTTAATATGTACACCTTAGAGGAAAGGCGGGATAGAGGTGATATGATTGAGATGTTTAAATACCTCCGTGGCATAACTGTTCAGGGAGAGAGCCTCTTTCAATTGAAAGCAAGTTCTGCTACGAGGGGACATGGGATGAGGGTGAAGGGAGATAGATTCAGGAGTGATATGCGGAAATATTTCTTTACGGAAAGAGTAGTGGATCCGTGGAATAGTCTCCCAGTGGAGGTGGTAGAGATGAGGACAGTAACTGAATTCAAGAAAGCATGGGACCAACACAGAGGATCTCTAAAGGCAAAAAGTGGACTGTTGTAGTTGTTATGGAAGGACAGACTAGATAGGCCATGTGGTCTTTTTCTGTCGTCATATTTCTATGTTTCTATGTTTCTATGCCTAGATTTAACATGTGTTTTTGGACACTTAAGTCACTATTTTATAAAGAAAAGGTAGGCACCTCTTTTTCTGTATAAAATAGGCCCAAGGTAGGCACATTCTAGGTTCCAAAATCTAGGCACCCGGTTATAAAGCTACCCTCTTTACCCTTTATGCATTTATTAATTTTAATTTTTCACCCAAACTTGGGAGTTTAATCTCTCAGTGGGCAAAAATTCAATTAAAGTTAAGATTTCCAGAGCAATATACAAATTTATGTAGATGTTGTAGTTTCCTGCTGTTTCATATTATTTTGAGACAGTTTGTCCTCTTCTTTCAAATTACCTTTTCAAATTTAATTGCCGTGGTAGAACAAACAACATTTCAATACCATTGACATGAACTGAATAGTTCAGGTAGTAATTATTATTTTTCACCCTATATGAGCACTCAGCAGAGGAACAGGAAATTTCTATCACAGTAAAAGAACTTTTAGGTTAGAAAGCTGCAAAACTTCATTTCTTGCTGATCAGATATTTCCTTATAAATGAATAGATTTCAGTTTTGTGTACTGGTCTTTAAAGGCCAGTTTACCCTTAACTAGGCACAACATAAAAAGAAAACTTACTATTAAAGCCCATTATCCATTTAAAGGTATTTGTAATTTCAGCAGCAGCATACGTGTAAGTGTATACATTTAAATGGAAAATGTATGTTTAAAGTTAGATTTTCAGTAACTTATTTCCCTACTGAATATATAAATTTTTCCCTTCTTTTGCTGTGTTGTATAACTAGTTTTTAACTGCTTTTGCTGAGGAGATGGTATTTTTGCTATCTTGCAAATGAAACAACCAAAGGTATATGTGGAGCTGCTAGAAATTAAAAAAATAAATAAAAGCATTACAGGAAACTATTGACTCATCAACAGATTCCAATGACATGGAGGAAAGAAGCGATGAGACAGTAGTGGACAGAGCCAATGGGTCAATAGCATGAAGATTTCTAAAAAGGTTGGAGGAGACTGGCGAGATTGAAGCGATGGGAGATGAAGAGTGACGCTTAACAGGTGATGGTCAAATAAGGGAAACATTGAGGTACGGAAGTTAAATGGTAAACAATTAGAGAAGACAAGGTCGGGGCAGTGACCATGCTGGTGAGTGGGGGTAGTAGAGCAAAGTTGGAGGTTGAATGAGGGGGTAAGGGAAAAGAGCTTTAAGGCATCATAAGGGTTAGAGGGGTTATCACCATGAATGTTAAAATCACTGAGAATAAGGGAGGGGTAGATGAATCCAGAAATAAGGAGAGCCATGAGTCAAAGTCAGTGAGAAAGGTAGAGGTGGACTTGTCAGGGAGTCAATAAATAACAGCTATTCGGAGAGGTAGTGGAGTGAAACGGCAGATGGTGTGGACTTCAAAGGAGGGAAAGGAGTGAGACTGGGGCAGAAGGGGGTCGAGGTGTGTGGGAGAATTGGTAGCCACTGTGACTTAGGGTCACGATTGAAGCAGAGTCTTCTGGGAGGAGCCAGGTCTCAGAGCAAGAAGTTGGAGAGAATTAGAGGGAGAGAGATCATGATTAAAGGCAGACTTATTAGATATGGAGTGTGCAATTCCACAAGGCGCATGAGAAAGGGAGAGAGGAGGGGAAAAGAGGGGATATGAATAAGATTAGAGCAATAGCATGGAGATCTGTCATGGAAAAGTGAGAAAAATCTAGGGGGGCCAGGGTTGGAATTGATATCTCCAGATAATAGAAGGAGGAGAGTACGAGGCAGAGAGGAGACGGCATGGCGGTAACGAGGGTGAGTTTTTTTCAGAGAGAGTGATATGACTGAATGAGAGGAAGAAAATGGTGAAGCTCAAGAGCTGATGCTAGGGTAGATGACAAGATAGTGGGAAAAATGAGGATGGTAAAGAGGGGGGGGGGCTTTAAGTTGTTGGTATGTGGGGAGAAGATTAGGAAGTGTCATCAGTAGGAAGAGAAAGTAATGTGGAGCCATAGGAAAGAGATGGAGAGGAGAGCCAAAGTCAGAAGAAAATAAGAAGGATAGGCAAGAGAAAGATCCAGGTGATTAGGGTGCTCAGGGAGTAACAGAAGCAGCTGTTGAGAACTAGTCAGAATTAATTAATTTAATTAATTAACAGATTTCTATACCGTGATTTCCGAAGATCAATTGTGATTTACAGGGAACAACAAGTTTGAGCGATACAAACAGTTACTTGCTCAATTACATAAAACAAATACCTATTTACATAGAAGTTATTCAATCAGACTAAACTTACTGACACGGTAGTAGCAAGAGTAACTATGTACAAATAAAGGTGTGTTGGATTACGGTGGCCTAGGTTGTTTTGGGTTGTGTGGCTTGGGCAGATGCTTGTGTTGTTTCTAGGGTGTAGGTGTAGATAAAAGCAAAACTTGTTTGCTGACTTTCATATGAGTGAAAGTAAAGATGATTTGAAAAGTATAATTAAATAACTACCTTTGATTGTCATGGGCGGGCGGTCTGGATTTAATGTGAGGTGGCTGCCGATGTTTTAGGGGGCCATGTTACTTTGTGTTGGCCCAAAAGCCTGATTCATCCCTGCTCTGAACCCAGCATGCAGCTGTAACCCCAAATGAGGATTTTGTGACCCCATTTGGGGTCATGACCCACAGTTTTGGAATCGCTGATCTACAGGAATTCCATTTGATCCCTTTCCTCTCCCACTAAGATATGAATGTAAAGGTACCAAGGAGCTGCTGTTGCAGTTCCTATTCACGCCCTGCTCCAAGATGGCTATTTCATGGATGGCAAAATCCACTTACTGTGCAGTCCCTGTCCAAAATCTGGCTGTGAAATATTAGATTCAGCTGGCTCCAGGTTTCAACAGAGTCCAACTTTCAAACTACTTTCTTGTGGTAGAAGCTACCATGAGGAGGGCCAAGAAGTATTAGGATTTTGTTTTCTAACACGCCTACAGATAAACATCCATGCTTTCTAGGCCATTTTGGCAAGCACATTTGCAAGGAACACCCTAATGAAGATTATGTTGTTCAGACAGAAGCGTAAATTTTCCTGATCTCCTCCTCTACCATCAAGCCTTTTTTTTTTTTTTTTACGCATGCCAGTTGGTGGCATACTGGAGGAAACTATCCAGTGGACCCAACCTGGATATTTATTACAAAGGGGCTAGCATCTTCTTTTGACCTTGTTCTTGTAGTATCCATGCCCTGTTTCCCAATTGTCAAGAATAATTCTATTTTAAGGGTCAGCCAATCCATATAAAATAGATCCAACCTCTTGACCATAAGTTAAACAAGTTTCACTGCCTCCCTCTTCGGTAACGTTTAATCTATGAAATAAACCAGTTCAGTGGCATATTTAGAATCGCAGGCTCTTTCAGGTAAAGGATTTATTGATGCAAAGTCATTTCTTATTTTTTAATGAACTTATGACTAAGTACACTTTCCCACTCACTCAGTACTTCAGATATATCCAGATACAGCATTGTATGTTGTCCATCTAGGATACACAAGTTTTTACTGATTCAGCTGATGATATTAAGTTGTCCATAGCATTGCAAGAACAGGGTCATGCCGCCTCCAGATTTTACATAGAAACACGATGGTAGAAAAAGACCACCTGGCCTATCTAGTCTGCCCTTCCATATCAACTACAATAAATGCTTACAGAAGCCTATAGTATCTGGAACAAAACAACACTTATGGAACTTTGAATCTAACTTTAATATCGTCGAACAGCAATGGTGGATCTTTTGCTCTACAATAAATTGGGCTCATTCTATTACATCAGTCAGATAATCTTTATATTTTTTTATGATGCACCATATGATCTGGACCCCAAAAAAGCTAAATAGAATTAATGTTGCCCTTTCCAAACAACATAGCTGAAGATAGAAACATTGAAAAATGACAGAAAAAGACCACGGCCTATCTAGTCTGTCCTTCCATATCAACAACTATAACAGTCCCCTTTTTTTCCTTTAAAGATCCTCTGTGTTTGTCCCATGCTTTTTTGAATTCAGATACTGTCTTCATCTCTACCACCTCCACTGGGAGACTATTCCACGGATGTACCACTCTTTCCGTAAATAAATTTCCGTATATCACTCCTGACTCTATCCCCTTTCACCCTCATCCCATGTACCCTCATAGCAGAACTTGCTCTCGCCCCTGTGCATTTATGCCAAGGAGGTATTTAAACGCCTCAATCATATCACCTCTATCCCGCCTTTCCTGTAAGTGTACATATTAAGATCCTTTAGTCTGTCCTCATATGCTTTATAATGAAGACCACTAACCATTTTAGTAGCCACCCTCTGTACTGACTCCATCCTGTTTATATCCTTTTGAAGGTGCGGTCTCCAGAATTGCCCACAATACTCCAAATGAGGTCGCACCAAAGACTTATACAGAGGCACTATCACCTCCTTTTTCTGCCAGCTATTCCTCTCCTTATGCACCCAAGCATCCTTCTAGCTTTTGTTGTTACCTTTTCTACCTGTTTAGCTTCTTTAAGATCATCAGACACAACCACGCCTAGGTCCCGCTCTTCTTTAGTGGACAAAAGTACTTCACCCCCTATACTATATTGCTCCCTTGGATTGCTACAGCCCAAATTCATGACCTTGCATTTTTTAACATTAAATCCCAGCTGCCAAATTCTAGACCATTCTTCAAGCTTAGCTAGAACCCTCCTCATGTTATCTACACTTTCCTGGATGTCCACTCTATTGCAGATTTTGGTATCATCCGCAAAGAGGCAAACCTTACCTGACAGGCCTTCCGCTATATCTCTAACAAAGATGTTAAAAGATGTAATGGAAGGGGACAGGGCGTGTTTGAATATAGCTCACGCCTTTTTTTTCAGTAGCAGTTCAAGGTGAATTACATTCACATACAATAGATATTTCCATATTGTCCTGCTAGACCAGTCCAGACAAGTGGGTTGTGTTCCCCTACCAGCAGGTTGGTGGAGACAAAACCAATGAAAAGCACAGACTTCAATGATATCGTTCCCATGCCTCTATTCCCTCAACCACCAGAGGTCCTTTCAGTATTTCTTTGTCTCCAGCAGATGGCGGATGGATTTTCCACCCTCTGAAGAAAATCTGAGGATTGAGAGGAAAAGATTGATAAAACGTTCATGAAAGACCTCTCCCAGCCGGGGGATTTATTTATTTATTTACATTCTCTTATATACCGCGCTATTCTGCATCAGTGTGGTTTACATTGAACAAACTGAAATTACATTGAACAGGGCATTATAACTTGGAGATAACTATTTTACATGGAACATGGATACAATTAGTCCAACCTTGTCTGCCTCAGGGCAGAAGGTTATGGATGGCGCTTTGGGTAAGGATATTTAGCCAGCTGAAGGATCTGGTGACCGTGCTGTGAGCCGCTCATTATCCTCTAGGGGGTTTGTGGCGGCTGTGCCCCCTGGCATTTTGGAGTCAGGCCCGAGAGAGAGCTGCTGGACTCCGGATTACCCTCCCTGGAATTCTTTTCCTTTTTGCAGCAAGCCTGGTCCTTATGGTGTGGAAATTTAGACCCCGTGGCCTCTGGCTGCCCCCCAGCCACAGTCTCATGTGAGGCAAGCTGAAAGTGGAAGCCCCGTTTGATTATCTTTGACTAAGCATCCTCAGTGAGGGGTACCCCTCCTGGAGATGGGGGAACAGCTGGGTGCTGTCTAATATTTTGACTATGGCTATGACTCTGATTCAGATGTCTCTGTACTGGGCTCTGATGTGGATAAAGAAGTACTCTAATCTTCAGAGGATTGTGCAGAGGTCGGCGTGATCTGCGTATTTTGGAAGGAGGAGCAGATGGTGTTGAATACCAGGATCTCATCCACTTTGAACTTGATGGATGTTTCCGGCACGAGCAGGAGCAGAAGCTACATCCGCTCCTGTAAGGGATGCGAAAATCCACTACTGTCTTCCCAGTTGTGATCAAGGATATGATCTAGTAGGAGCGGGACACTCCCAACTCCCTGCTTAAAGGGTTAAAGGTGTGTAAGATCTCTGCTTACTTGGAGGAGGAGTGCATTGAGTGGTTTGGCATTCCCATGGTGGATGTACAGGTTAATGGTGGTTACCAAATGGACTTCCATTCCTGTGAAAGACGGATCAGCCTTAAAGGATTCTGTCAGGGGCAGCTCAGATGCTGCCCCCCCCCCACCCCATAGAGGGGGCGGGGTTTTTTCAAAACTCCAATCAGGGACTGAACCAAACTATATGGAAGAAATGCAAGATGTTTTCACACCAAGGAACTAAGAGAGCAAGAATCACAGCACAGTTTATAAAACTAAATTATAACTCATTTTTATTTTGTTATATACTGCATTATGGTTCTTGCTTTTTTTTCTTTTTCAACATATATTTTGCATCCACAAAACCCCCAGCATTCTCCAGTACCAGTCATATTGTGAACAAATGCAAAACTCTACAACAAAGTCACCGAGTATCAGTAGAGCAAATCTACCATACCATACCCATACCATATCAGCACCAACTTCCAAAACTCACCTGTGCTTCTCACCTGGCAGTGGGGGCGCTCTGGCTGTTTTTATTTTAGATTTTGCCACCTCTTGCCTGCCTCTGTCTTTCTGCCACTTTTTTTTTCCTCAAGAATGCTTGCAGCAAGAAAAAAAATGGCGGGAAGGCAGAGGCAGGACAGAGGCAGCAAAATCTAAAATAAAAACAACCGGAGTGCCGCCGCCGCACAAATCAGTCGGATCGCTTGCAGGGTTCCTGCAAGTGATCAGGCTGATTTGTCTAACGCCGGCGGCACTTTAGCTCTGTTTTAATTTTAGATTTTGCAGCCTCTGGCCTGCCTCTACCTTCCCGCATGGGAAATCAGAGATAGGCCAGAGGCTGAAAAATCTAAAACAGAGCCGGAGTGCCGCCCCTAACGGAGTGCCGCCCCTAACGGAGTGCCGCCCCTAACGGAGTGCCGCCTGAGGCCATCGCCTCAGGTGACCTAATGGAAGAACCGCCCCTGGATTCTCTGGATCATAAGGTGGATTCATTGCTGAGGAGTCAGTTCACTGTGGCAGCTACTATTCTGCAGCTGGTGGTACATACCAGTCTAATGTCTCGAGCCCTGCTCCAGTGGATTCAGTCTCTTTCACTGGATGATATTACCCCTCTTTTGGAGTCTGCTGTTGCCTTCTTTTCTGATGCCACATATGACCTGGTACATTTAGCGGCCAGGGATGATGCTCTGACGAGGGTGTCACAGCATTTGATAAGTCCTCTGCCCAGTGCCAGAGCTAATCTTCCAAAGCCTCGTTGCCCCAACTGGCTTTTAATGGGAAGCTTCTATTTGGAGCCGATTTGGATAAGCTGGTGAAGGACCTAGAGAGACAAAAACTTACTGATCTCTGGAAGACAGGTCCAAGGAGCCTGTTAAGTGGGATGTTCCCATTTCTCAGCAGGCTCAGCCTGTCCACCGAGGCCGTGCTGGCTGGTTTCCCAGAGGTTTCGGGACTCTCGTCATTACCAACCTGGAAAACCACTTTCCCCTCTGATTCTGGGCCTCGGGCTCATTCTCAGTCGCTCTTGTGGAGCGCATGGGCCCAGGGACTCTGTCCTTTTCAGAGTAGGACCCTCCCAGGCTGCACAATAAAGTTTTGGAGGCCTGTTCCCTGGTTCCTCCAATTGGAGAAAGGCTTCACCTTTTCTTTCAGGAATGAGCTCTGGTTACCAAGGATCGCTGGAGGCTAGACGCCATTCATCTTGGCTATGACCTGGAATGCAAAGAGCAGATTCCATATGCTTTCATCATTTCCCCTTGTACATCTGTGATGAAAAGTGCCACTGTGTGTTCCACCTTGGACAATTTGCTATGCCTGAAGGCAGTGGTGTCTGCCCTTGCCCCTTGGATGAGCGGGGCAAGGGAAGATAGTCTTTTTTTGCACCAGGAAATAGATGGAGTGTTTATTCCAGAGCAATCTGGTCCTCAAGGAGGTCAATGAGCACTTGCGCGTTCTGCGCCTCCGGATGGAAACCTTGCACTCCGTGACTCAAGCAGTGTGCTGAGGGGAATTCTTGGCCTTTCTGGATCTGGCCGAGGTGTATTTTGTATTCTGATCTGCCCAGATATATCTGCATTTTGCCATGCTTGGCTCTCACTATTAGTTCACCGCTCTCCCTTTTGGGCTATCCATTGCCCTAAGGACATTGTCCAAGGTCATGGTGGTGGCAGCTGCAGTGCCAAGGGATCTGTGTTCATCCCTATCTGGACGACTGGCGCATCGAAGTCTGTTCCATTTCAGAAGCGTCTCGGGTGGTGTCTTTTTTGGAAAGCCTCAGCTGAGTAATCAATCGGGGAAATAGCCAGCTGTTACCTTCCCAGTCCCTCAAGTTACTGGGAGCACATTTCAACACTCAAGTGGGCAGAATTTTCCTGCTAGAGGAGAAAGTCAAGACTTTTAAATTGTCTGATGCTGTTTTGTGTGCAGCAGGCTCCCAGAATCTAGGATTATTTTCAGTTCCTTGGATTGATGGCAGTGACCGCTCCTTTGATGTGGGCACATGCTCACATGTGACCACTCCAGCGGTCCTAGTTCACTCAGTGGCCCCCGAGTTCTTAGGAGTTTGAGTGCAGTCTTCTACTCCCATTGATGGTGAAGGCTAGGGTGCGGTGGTTGCAGCAGCCCTGTCATCTAAGGAAGGGCAAGTTACTGGACATTTTCTTCAGGATCTTGTTGACAACTGATGCTAGTCTCTCGGGCTGAGGAGCCTATTGCCAAGACCATGTGGCCCAGGGTTGTTGCAACTGCAGGGAAGTGGTATGGCTTATCAGGTTGGTTCTTCTGCATTTCCGGCCCCTGTTCGAGGGCCGGGTGGTTTGAGTGTTTTCAGACAAGGCCACAGTGGTGGCTTATGTCAATGGGCAAGGCGGCAGAGGTGTGCCGGGGTAGCTCTGCAGATGGCTCTCCTGTTTGCCTGGGCAGAGAAGAACCTCCTAGCCTTGTCTGCTCAGCACACTGCCAGGATGGACAATGTGGAAGTGGACGTCTTCAGCCGGCACACTCTGGATCCTGAAGAGTGGGAGTTGAGTCAGGAAGGCGTTAGTTGATTCTGTACTGCTGGGGTTGCCCTGAAATGCATCTGATGGCAACCCACTCCAGTGCCAAAGTTTGATGCTTCTTCAGTCACCACACGGAGATGGAGTCCGAGGGCGTCCACGCCCTGACCCAGCCTTGGCTAAGCCAGTGACTCCTGTACATATTTCCGCCATGACTCCTGGTGAAACAAGTAATTTGGCGTATAGAATGCCACCTGGGCAAGATTATTCTGGTGACACCGGATTGGCTGATGAGAATGTGGTTTGAAGACCTCATGTGACTCCTGCAGGTGCCCTCTCTTCAGTTGCCTCTGTCTCTGGGCCTTATTGAGACAGGGACCGATTGTCCTGGAGGACCAGGTTCCCGTCTTGCCTACTGCATGGCTCGTAAAAGGAGATGGCTAGTGCGTAAGGGCTACTCTCCAGCAGTGGTCTCTACTCGGCTGGGTGCCTGGAGAAGGTCTACCAAACTAGCACACAGTTGTGGTCAACAGCGTTGACACCCTTTTATTTTAGGTATGTTGTGTACAATATCTTGAGAAATAATTGGAAAGTACATCGTCATAATATTTTAATAGTATGTTCAAAGGTATATAACAAAAAAAGAAATGTCTGTGCAACTTAGATGTAGAAATGACACCATGAAAAGTGATGTAGAAGAAATGGTAAATAAACAACTTTCTGAGAAAAAACTAAATATGACCTGGACAGCATTAATGGCTCCCTTTGCTAATATATTTGGTTGCACAACCCTTGGCGGTGATAGCCTCCAAATATTTCTTATGGTCATCTATAAATTTTGTATATCTGTCTGCTAGTAGTTTCTCCAACTTTTCAACTGTGATTTGTTCTAACTCATGAATGTTTCCTGGATTCCTTTTACCATTGGCAGATTTCAGCTCTTCCAAAGGTTCTCAATTTGATTGAGATTAGGACTCAATCAAAACAGTCCATTTGTTACTTTTTAACCATTCTTTTGTACTTTTGGTTGTATGTTTTGGGTCATCGTCCTGCTGGGAGACCTTTGACCCAGACCTATCTTTCTGGCAGTAGGTAGCATATTTCACTCCAAAATACCTTGGTAGTCCTCCACTTCATGATTCCTTTAATACGCTCCATGCCTCCAGTTCCTGAGGCAGCAAAACAGCCCCACAAAATTATGGAGCCTCCACCATATTTAACTGTAGGAAGGGTGTTTTTAATTTTCTTTATAAGCTTCATTTCTTGCCTGGTCTGCATTGCCAAAGAGCTCAAGTTTGGTTTCATCTGTCCACAAAACATTTTCCCAAAAGGATTATGGTTTCTCAAGGTGGGTTTGGGTAAAGATCAGGTGAGGCTTTTTATGTCTGTCTTTGAGCAGTAGGGTACTCCTTGGCCTTCGCTCACGGAGTCCTTCTTTGTTTAGTGTGGAGCATATGGTGCGGGTTGAAACCACCCTCTCCAGATTGCTCCAGGTCAACCTTAAACTTTTTGGATGTTGTACGTGATGTTTTTCCAGCAGTTCGCACTAACCTTCGAAAACGTTTTGGATTAATTTTCCTCTTCCCACCATACTGGGTCAGACCGAGGTCCATAAAGCCCAGTATCCTGTTTCCAACAGTGGCCAATCCAGGTCACAAGTACCTGGCAGGTTCCCAAAAAGGCACACAGGTTTCACAGTGCTTGTCTCAAGATTGTTTTTGAAAATTTCCATTATATATACAACAGAAAAAAGCAAAAGAAACCAGCAATAACAGATGCAAATACATCTACAGTAGTGGCCAAAAAATTAAGGCAGGTATCTTTTTCTACAATTTAGTGTTAAATAAGGTACTGTGGAGATGTCATACGTGCTTACTTATTTAATCAGCATGGCGATTAGTCACACCATGTGTCTAGCGTCCATTTTAGTTTACTTACATTCTATAGTAGGTTTCTTGGATGAAGTTTTGAAATTTTACAACTAGGAAAAGACTGAAAGTTACATGTGAAATATACAATCAAGATGGGTAGAAAGTGTGATATTAATGACTTTGTAAAGGGACAAGTTGTCACACTCCATGCTGAAGGATATTCACAATGTACTATTACAAAACATTTGCATATATCAAGGTGTGCAGTTCAGAATGTTCTGAAATCAGGTGGCTGTACACGTCGTTCGACATGTAGGCGCAAACTGATAACTACTGGACGAGAGGACCGATTCTTCAAAAGCATTATTACATCTAGTCCACATACTTCATCTCAATGTGTGGCTCAGCTAATGATCGAGGAATAAAGATAAGTGCCAGATCTGTCCGACGACGGCTTGTGGATGAATTCAGACTTGTGGCCAGAAGACCTTCCAAGAAGCCTATGATGACCAGGAAACAAATTGCTGCCCGCATACAGTTTTGTAGCAAGATGAAAGACAAATCTGCTGAATGGTGGGAGAGGGTAATGTTCACAGATGAAAGTACATTTCAACAAGTACGCGGGAGTGGTTACAACTACATCCGTCGACCAGCAGGCGAGAGACTAAATCCGAAGTACACGATCAAGACTGTTAAAAACACATCGGTCATAGTATGGGGTGGTATCTCGGTGAATGGACGATGTGGCCTGCACGTTTTTGAGAAAGGTGAAAGAGTAAATGCTGCAAAATACATATTCGTGCTGAATAGTAAAGTTAAAATACACATGAATGTTTCTGGCACAACTATATTTCAGCAGGACTCGGCACCATGCCACACTGCAAAAACAGTCAAAAAATGGTTCGTGGACAACAAGATCGAACTGCTACCAAGTTGGCCATCAAACTCTCCGGATCTCAATGTAATTGAAAACTGTTGGAATCTTATGAAGAAAAAGGTGGCAGCATACCATCCAACTTCAGAAGCATATTTAAAGGACATATTCAAGCATGTATGGGTCAACAAAATCACTCCGGTATACTGTAAAATGCTAGTTAACAGTATGCCTACAAGAATCCAGGCTGTGCTGAAAAATCATGGACACCCTATCAAATATTGACACGTATATTGTTTCCTGAATAAAACTTTGAAAATGACATATATATCTTTGGTTCTTAAAGCTTTTGACCATGAAAGTGACAATAACACATACTTTTCTAATACAATTCTGATATTTTGGACTCTGCCTTAATTTTTTGGCCACTACTGTACCATAAGAAACAAAATATACACACAAATAAATTTGCCATTAGACCCCCATCTAGGAGAGAAAAGTATACAAATACTTAAGAGCCCATATTCAAACTTAACATGCAGGTCCCAACCCACTTCAAAACATTTTAGAAATACATTAACTCATATATGAACTGCCTATCAGCATTGTTGGGGACCAAACCCTCCCTAGCCCTAATAAATTCATCAAGCTGCAGGGGATCCATATAAACATATCAGATTCCCTGGAGTTGAACCAAACCTTTGCATGGGAAATGCAAGAAAAACATAGCTCCCAACGCTAACACCCGAGGCTTAAGTGAAAGGAAATCTTTACGCCTTAAATGGGTGACATCTGGGAAAATTAAAACCCTTTGTCTTCAAAAGAGAATTAACTTATTTTTAAAATATAATTTCAAAACCAAAGATTTGTCTACTTTGGCAGCAAATCAAGCAATCAAAGTAGCCTTACTAGAAATTATATCCACCAATTGCTCCAAAAACTGGGACAAATCAAGGGATTCTTGAGAAGGCTGAGCAGCCACTGAAGGCTGCGACCTTCCAGGTAAATAATATACACTTGTAATTTGTATCCCATCTGCATCTTCCAATTTCAATATTTCTTTAAAATATTTCCTCAACAGAATTAAAGGAGAAAGGTAATGAGTTTTAGGAAAGTTAAGGAAACGCAGATTTTTACTACGTGCAGAATTCTCCAGTTCTCTAGCTGGCTATAGCGCAATAGGCTATCGTGAATGCCTGCAGCTTGAAGACCAGAGAACTGATGCTCCATTTTAGCCACCCCTAAACACAACTGTACTAATAAAGAGCCATGCTGCCCGAGCTTAGCTACCACCTCCTTAGAGAATGAGGTAGTCTGCTAAGTAACAGACTTCAGGTACATATTCGTCTGTGCAACCATTTTCCAAACATCCAACAGTGTAACAGAATCAGGTATCAACCCCAGTGAAGGCTGAGACTCTACAACAGGTACACAAAACTGCAAACATTTTGGCATTGAAACACCAGAGCTGGGGCGGAGCCTGGAGCAAAGCAGGACGGCTGTGTAGAGTGGAGCTCCGGAGGGGCCTAGCATAGAATCCGGAGATTGTGCCTTCTTTTGGAAGGAAAGCAGAGCACACTAAGTCGCAACGGAACAGCGAGATGTCCGTCTCTAAGCCGGCCTGCTTAGATTTCACTGCGGGCCAGAGCGGGAGTGTGAAGAGATCCAAAACGGAACCGCCGTCTCCACAGAAGATGGCGGCTACGCGGGAGTACCCCGAAGCTATCCAGGAGTTGTTAGCGGAGGTGCGCGCTATTAAAGAAATAGTGACGGCAGTGAGTCACTTTCTACTGTACAGGAGGATATTGGCAGGCTTAAAAATAGCATTGAGATTCTTAATGTGCGTCAAGAGCAGATGGAGCAGAAAGTAGCAGTGCACGAGGAGCGACTGAAGGCAATCGATAAGCAGGCCAAACAAATAAAACTGTTACAGAAAGAGCTGGAGGACAATAATAATAGATCCCATAGAAACAATATTCGAATCGTCGGTGTCCCTGAGGGGGCTGAAGGGAAAGATATTTATGCTTTTCTGAACAGATTGATTCCTACAACGCTAAAGCGTGCTTTCGATATGCCTTTTGAGATTGAGAGAGCACATAGAGTTCCTTTGCAAGCCCTTCCAAACTGTAAAAGGCCTCGGCCGATTATCCTTAAAGTTTTGCGACATCAACAGGTCCTCAGAATCATGGAGGCGGCTCGCTCTCGGTCTCCTATAGAAATTGAAAGTCACAAGGTTCTTTCCTGATTTTGCTAAAGGTACTGTGGAAAAGCGAAGACGATTCCTGGAATTGAGGCCTAGACTACAGCAGCTGCAAGCGAGATTCGGGCTGCTCCATCCGGCGAGAATGAGAGTCATGCTCCATAATACACAGACTTTTGAGGATCCTGATATCTTACTTGCTTTCATTGAAGAGAGAGAGCAGGAGTTGATGCGCTGAGGTTTATGGAGTGTTGGTTCACCTGTGGACCTTTGGGTTGTGGGTCAAGGACTCAGAGTTGCGCTGGAGGGACGCGGGAAGGAGATTGTGTGTTTGTGCTTGTGCTCTGCTATAGAAGCCGGGGATGTATGTTTGAATTGCTTTGTTTAAATGGGGGGAATATAAAATAAATTGAAAAGGGAAAAGAACCTGTTTTGGAGTGCACAATCCATTAAGAGTTTAATGGGGATGGCTCCTCTGCACATGTTCTGCTTGCTTTGGGTTCACCTGGTTGGTCTTTAGTTTTTCTCCCCACCCTAAGATCCACCAGGCTTGGGTATGTGCTTTATATCTGTTGGTGGCTATGTATTGCTAAAGTGGGCAAGGTAGGAGGTTTCAGGCTATGGATTATGTTGAAGGTGAAAGATGTAAGAAGGGCAATGAATGATTGTGTGGAATGGATGAAAGGGCTTCTTGAAAATAGATATGTTAACAACTTGGTGGAGAGTGTAAAGATCAATAAGTGTAGGTTGTGGCTTGGCACCTATTAAGATTCTTTCCCTAAATGTAAAAGGTATAAATAATCCTATAAAGCGGAAGAAAATTTTCCTTTATGGGAAGCAGGAAAAAGGAGATGTTTTAATGTTGCAGGAGACTCATCTCAGTGAAAAGGAGTCATTGAAGTTAAATATCAAGCCCTTCTCACTGGTTGCTTATTCTGCTGTGAGGGGTGGCCATTTTAACCCGGAAGTCCCTTAACTTTACTGTTGTTCAAACAAGAGCGGATCAGGAAGGTACATGGGTCAAAGCCCGCCTCAAAATTGGATCTCTTGAGTTAATCTTAGTGAATGTGTACACTCCCAACAAGGACTGTCCAGAGTTTTTTAAAATGTTGGCGGAGGAAATGTGTACAGACCCCTTAATCCCGAATGTGCTGGGTGGAGATTTTAACCTGGTATTGGACGCGCTGGTAGACAGGAAGCCTCCTAGGACCTTAGGGCCCTCCAGAGCTCAGAGGGTCCTTGCCTCCCTGATGGAGGAGATGGGGCTGGTGGATGCTTGGCGAGTGTTCCACCCGGATGAGATGGGATTTACATTTTATTTGCCTCCTCACAAGTCACTATCGAGAATTGATTATTTTTTGATATCTAAGTCCTTGACCCCTAACATGGTTGCCACAGAGATCCTTGCGACGCATTTTTCGGATCATGCTGCTGTCTCACTGTTACAGGATAGTGGCTTAGTTTCCCCATCAGCTAGGTGGTTTTTTGATAGAGCACTGTTGAACAGTGAAGATTTCTGCTTAAAGATAAAAGAGACTATTGCGGAATATTTTTTCTTTAACTCTCCACATTTGACTAAGGGGTGGGCTAGATGGGAGGGCTTAAAAGCCTCTTTGAGAGCGGTTATCACTAGTTTTAGTATAGGGCAGGCTAAGCAGTGTAAAGAGCGACTGAAAATGCTGGAGGCACAGATAAGGGCTGGTGACCGGGTGCTGGCTAAATGGGCAGATCCGTGCATTCTTTTGCGGCTACAAAGGCTGAGGTTCAGATATAACCAAATCCTAACATCGGAGGCCTCGCAAAATGTTAAAGCCCAAGAAGGAATGTACTATAGAGAGGGCAATAGAGCCGGCAGGCTTCTCACTAGCACCCTGAGAGCCCGTAGGGAGGCTAGTCGAATTGCCGCCATATGGGATCATAGATATCCGGTGTTGGTTGAAGATTCAGCAATCGCAGAATCTTTTCGACTTTTTTTTTGCGCAGTTGTATACCTCGGAGGCGGAATGTTCGCAGGCAGCCTTTGCACAGTTGGTAGATAGGATTCAAGGACCAAGGTTAGAGCTGGAGGTGGCAGCCCAGTTAGATGGACCAATCTTATTGGAGGAAATACAGAGGGCAGTTGAGGCTTTAGCGGCAGGGAAAGCAGCAGGCTCAGATGGCTTTCCTTCGGAATTCTTTAAGGCTTTTGCTAAAGATCTGGGGCCATTTTTGCAGCAATATTATCAAGCGTTGTTGGAAGAAAGCCCTCAGGTAGGTTCCTTTGCTTCAGCAAATGTGGTAGTAATAGAAAAGGCAGGAAGTGACTCGCAATTAGTTGGCAATTACCGTCCAATCTCATTACTGAACGTGGATTATAAGATTTATGTGACAGTTCTGGCGGAGCGTTTGGCAAAGGTGCTCCCTGCCCTGGTCCATCCAGATCAATGTGGATTTGTGGAGGGTCGTTCGATGGACGACAATGCCAGACTTTTTTGTCATGTCTTGGCTGGAGCGGAGAATACGGAGAGCCCATTAGTAGGATTATCATTGGATGCCGAAAAGGCTTTTGATCGGCTGGAATGGGAGTTTCTGTTCTCCACGCTTAGATGGTTTGGCTTTGGAGATGGTTTTGTTAATTTAGTCAAAGTAATGTATGCTCGGCCATTAGCACGTATTTGTGTTAACAGTACCCAATCTCAGGAACTCCTACTGGGCCGTGGATCCAGGCAGGGATGCCCGCTATCTCCAATGCTGTTCAACATTGCTCTGGAGCCTCTAGCCCTGTTATTGCGGCAGAATTCCCGTATTCAAGGTTTTAACATGATGGGTAAAGAGGTCAAGCTGTCAGCTTACGCTGATGATCTTCTCCTTTTTACTACCACGGGGTCAATCAGTGCAATTTTAGAACATATTGGTCTGTATTCAGAGCTTTCGGGGTATAAGATCAACTGGTCTAAATCAGTGGCTTTCCCCCTCAATTCTCGTGTGTTTAAGGACGACTTGGCACAATTTCCTTTTGTTTGGGAGCCAAAACCGGTGAAATACCTAGGAGTCCATTATTGTCACCCATTAGATGAAACGGTCCGTTACAATGTTAAAACTTTATTATCTATCGTAAAGTTAATGACTGCTAAATGGTCCCCTTTAGTGTTGTCGTGTTGGGGGCGGCTGGAGACAATTAAAATGACAATAGTCCCCAAAATAAATTATATCCTGGAAATGCTGCCACTGTATCTCCCGATGCAGGTATATCGACAGATGGAGAGACTTTTGACAACCTTTTTGTGGCAAAGCAAACCTCCTAGAATAGCACTCAAAAAGCTGAAGGCTAGCAAGGAGAATGGGGGGGGGGGTAAATTTCCCAGATTTCTATCTCTACCATAGTGCGTTTTTGATGAAACAAGGGATCAGATGGACGGAAGGGGTGAATGGGCAAAGCCCGGTTTGGCTGAGCCTGGAGGAGAAAATTGCGGCCCCCTTTCCGCTGCATTTAATCCCGGGTATGGTCTTTGGTGGCACATATCTGCGGCCACAAATGATGGTTGACACACAGAGGGCTTTCCAGAAATTAATGCAAACCCGTAAGCTGGGGGAAGAGCTCTCTGTGTCTTTGCCCCTGTGGTACAACCCCCTTTTTAAGATACAACATAAAACCTTTGCCTGGGAACCATGGCTCAGCAGGAATGTTTGGACTGTTGGTCAGTTGATAGAAAAAGGTAAATGGAAAAGCTTTGAGAAATTACAACTAGAATTTAACCTACCGGGGTCGGTATATTTTCAGTGGGTCCAATTGCGGTACTGTGTGGCTAGATCTCTTGGAGATGTTCAGCAATTAAAAGCTGAAGGGGCGTTAACTGCCACAATTACGCAAGTACGGGAGGGTACGGGTAGGGCCTCTGTCCTGTACAAAGAGTTAAAACAAGCCAGTCCCGCTCACCCAGTCAGTCTAGGGGGAGCGTGGGTGAGAGACACTGGAACAGACTTGTCACTTAAAGAATGGGAGAAAGTTTGGTTGATTAGAAAGGGTTTTGCATTTTAGAAATTTTGGTCTGCCATTATAAGAGTTACTAAGTCTGCCTCCATTACTCAAACGTTATTCTTTTTTGCCCATAGAGCCTATTTTACCCCGGTGCGACTCAATAGGTGGGACAAGTCTACCATTAATAAGTGTTGGCTTTGCCAATCAGAAATTGGCACTTTCAGGCATGTAGTCTATGATTGTGTGAATGTTCAAGTATATTGGTTGGGGGTCTGGGAGTGTATTCAATTGGTACTAGGTTTGAGGATCCCCCTCACATGGGAGATTATAGGTTATCGCTCAGCCTTAGAGGTTCCTTTAAGGAGTCGCAATGATGCTTTTCTGCTAGACTTTGTTGGGGATTGCTATATGTCACCTTGTGCGGAATTGGAAAGAAATTACTGACCTTCATTGGCAAGCATGGTGGAATCAAGTCTGTGTGTACAGTAAATACGAATTGATGCCCCAAAAGGGTTGGCTGCAATCCCCTTATAGTAGAAATAAATGGAAAGCTTTAATAGAGTTTGGGGAGGCGGCTCAATGTTAACTGTGAAATAAATGTAAACTACTTTGTCAAGGATCCTTGTAGTAGGAGCAGATGTGCACAAATGTGTTGGTGCTTGCTTGGATGGTGGACTTTGGGTGGGGGGAGGAGTAGTATTTCTGTGGTTATATGTTTTGTTATATCTGTTTTGTTATAGGTTATGCTATTTGTATTGTTTGATGAAAAGTTAAATAAAGATATTAAAAAAAAAAAGAAACACCAGAGCTACCAGGGGAGGAGTCCACTGAGGGATCCCGAGCAGAAACATCCAGCTCCGGGGGCTGCCCACACTCACTCAGCAGTGTGGAAGAAGTTACTGGTTGGGGTGGGGGGGGGGTGTTCTTGCAATGAGGCTTAAAGTAACCCCAGACTCTGAGGATGACAATATGGGGGTACTAGCCATAGATATAGCCGGTACGGAGGTCACATGTCTGTCCATAGGACCAATGACAGTACTCACAGTTGTTACACCTCTCACTGTTCCTTGAACCTTGTTTTTCCTCGTATGGGGCATTATACCACCAAACTTCCAAAAACACTGAATTGGCAACAAAGGGGACATGCCCCTTTGTTCAGTGCCCATGGCTGCACAGGGAAACCCCTGCATTTTAAACTTGAGTCGTGCTGATGACCCATCAGCGTGGGTGGAGCCAAATACCTGAGCAGCTCACCATGCTCCAAGATTATACCCGGGGTTCCACACACTGCATGGCAGCTCTCCATTTGGCTCCAGGCAAGAATCTCTGCTCCTCTGTCTCAAGGTTCTTAAGTGCTGTCGCGCCAGTGTCGACTCATGACGACCCTCTGGATAGTTGCCCTAAACTGTGTTTTGTCTTCAGTTGGGCGGCTCATTGTTGACAGACTGGCACCCATAACTGCTGTTATTGTATCAATCCATCTCGTTGCTGGCCTCTTTTGCACTGACCTTCTACTTTGCCAAGCATGATTTCTTTCTCTAATGATCTCTCTTTTTGCATTAGGTATTCAAAGTATGAACGGCTAAGTCTTGTCATCTGAGCTTCTAAAGAAAGCTTAGGTTTGATCTTCATTAGTACTGACTGGTTTGTTCATCGGGCAGTCCATGGTATACACAGTATTTGTCGCCAGTACTATAATTCAAAGGCATCAATTTTCTTCCTATCTTTTTCACTGACCAGCATTCGCATCCATATGACGTTATTGAAAATACCATGGCTTGAATAAGTCTAATCTTTGTATGGAGAGAGACATCTCTGCTCTTGAGAATCCAGGTCCTTCATAGCCATTCTGCCAAGAGCAATGCGTTGTCTGATTTCTTGACTGCTTGTTGTTTCTTTATTGATAGTTGATCCAAGTAGGTTAAAGTAGTTCATTATTTTAATTTCTTCTCCATCAATGATGAAATTATTGATTATGCTAGTTGTCATGATCTTTACATTAAAGTGCAGGCCCATTTTAAGACACTTCCTTGATCTTGAGAAGCAAATGTTTCAGATCGTTTTCACTTTCAGCCAGTAATGTGGTGGTATCAGCATAGCGAAGGTTGTCGAGTCTCCCACCAACCTTCACACCTCTGTTGTCTTCATACAGTCCTGCTTCTCTGATTTGTTTTGCATATAAATTAAACAGGTAAGGGGAACGTATGCAGCCTTGTCATACACCTTTACTGATTTTAAACCATTCTGTTTCTCCTTATTCCATTCAAATTGTTGCTTCTTGATCAATGTAAAGGTTGTGCAAGAGAAAAATCAGGTGTTCTGGTATACCCATGCTTCTTAATGTGGCCAGAGTTTCTCATGGTTTACACAGTCAAAAGCCTTGCTGTAGTCAATAAAACACATAAAGATATCCTTTTGGTATTCTTTAGTCTTTTTGAGGATCCATCTCACATCCATGGTGATGTCTCTTATTCCTTGCTCTTTCCTGCATCCTGCTTGCCCTTTAGATAGTATGGTTAGTCTCTGCTGAATAATAATCAGTAGAGTCTTACTGGCATGTGTGATTAGAGCGATTGTGCGATAATTTCCACAATCAGTTGGATCACCTTTCTTAAGTACTGGTAGAAACACAGATCTTTTCTAGTCAGTTGTCCATGATATTGTCTTCCAGATTTCCTGGCAGAGCCCTTGTAAGCATGGTAACAGCTGCATCAGATTGCTGTAATACTTCTATGGAATGCTATCAATGCAGCTGCTTTGTTCTTTGATAAGGCTTTCAATGCTACTTCAACTTCTTTCATCACCAATGGTTCCAGATCATAAGGTACAGGTTGAAACCGCTGTTGGTCCACTTGATCTTTATCATATAACACTGTATATTCTTTACACCTTTTCTTGTTCTCAGCATCATTCAACATGGATCCTTGAGCATCTTGTCACAATCCAATTGGAGGCTGGAATTTTCTCTTTAACTCTCGTAGCTTTGGGAAAACCAGTATTGTTCTTCCTCTAATAGTTTCTGCTTCTTTTTCCTTGCATGCACCATTGTAGTACTTCTCCTTGTCTTGTCTTGCTGCACATTGGAAAAATCCGAGTTCTGCAATTGCCTCTCTTTCTCCTCTTGCTTTAGCTTCTCTGTGTTTCTGGGCAATTTTCAATTTGTTCGGTCATCCATTTTGGCTGTTTTTGCTTTTTCACCATTTGTGGAGATTTCTCACTTTCTTTCAACACAATCTTCTTGATGATATCACATAACTCTTCTGAAGCTCGGTCATTTGTATCTAAAGCAGCAAATCTATTTTGTAGGCAAAATTCCAGTAGTATATTCTCAAGGTCATATTTTGCTACATTCATGAGTGACTTGTTCTTTTCAACTTTAGCTTGAGCTTGCATACTAGTAGTTGGTGATCTGTACCACAGTCAGCTTCAGGCTTTGTCTTTGTTGATATTATAGTGCTTTTCCTTTTCCAGAGATGTAGTCAATTTGATTTTTGTACAATCCATTGGGTGAAGTCCATGTGTACAGTCGCCGCTTGTGTTGCTGGAAGAAAACTTTTGAGATGACTAGATCGTTGGTTTTGTAGGGTAAGCAGTGAATTTCCCGGGTCCTCTTTTTAATGATGATTTTTGGACTTTTCCTCCAGGAATTTGTCCAAACCTATTTTTAAACCCAGCTACACTAACAGCTTTTACTATATTCTCTAGTAACGAATTCCAGAGTTTGATTACGCATTGAGCAAAAAAATATTTTCTCTTATTTAGTCTTAAATGGGTTACATTTTAGCTTCTTTGCGTGTCCTCTAGTCCTTCTACTTTTCGATGGCATAAATAACTGTTACACTTCATTCATTAATTTATAGACCTCTATCATATCCCCTCTGTCGTCTCTTTTCCAAGTTGAAGAGTCCCAACCTTTTAAGCCTCTCCTCATGGGGGTATCCTTCTATCCTCTTTACCATTTTTGTATCTCTTCTTAGTACCTTTTCTAATTCTACTATATCCTTTTTAAGATATGGCAACCAGAATTGTGTGCACAGAATGATAGAGGCATTGTAATAATCTTGGTTTTATTCTCCATTCCTTTCCTTATGATTACTAGCATTCTATTTGCTTTCTTGGTCGCCGCTGCACACTGGATGGAGGGCTTCAATATATTATCCACGATGACACCTAAATCTTTTCCCTGGGTGGTGTTTCTAAGGTGGTACCTTGCATGTAACCATAGTTTGGGTTGTTCTTTCCTAGGTGTATAACTTTGCACTTGTCCACATTTAAATTTCATCTGTTGTTTGGACATCCGGTATTCCAATTTATCAAGGTCCTCTTGTAATTTTTCACAGTACTCTTGTGTTTTAACTTGTTTGGATAGTTTTGTGTCATCTGCAAATTTGTTCACCTCAGGTCAATTATGAATTTGTTCACCTCAGGTCAATTATGAATATGTTAAAAAGCTGTGGGCCCAGCACAGATCCCTGGTGTACTCCACTATTCACCTTTCTCCATTGAGAAAATTAGCCATTTAGCTCTACACTCTGCTTTCTGTCTTTTAACCATTTCCTGATCCAGAATAGTGTGCTGCTTCAAATCTCATGACTTTTTAATTTTGCCAAGATTCTGTCATGAGGGAACTATGTCAAAGACTTTCTGAAAATCCAGGTACAGTCAAACCTCGGTTTTCATGATTAATCCGTTCGAAAAAGTCTGACTAAAACCGAAACGTATGAAAACTGAAGCAATATTTCCCATAAGAAATAATGTAAATCCAATTAATCCGTTCCAGACACCCAAAAATATTCACAAAAAATACATTTTATAGAGAATAACTATATTTTTACATACAGAAAACAATGAGAAATAAATATAAATGACTAATGAAATGGATAAATGAACATTTAACATCACTGAAAGCAAGCTAAGTACAGTACTGTACAGTACAGTATGTTAACATCTGGCCTTAGCCACCCCTGACAAGCTGCTGTGCCCAGCTCTCTTCGGAATCACATTGAATTCAGTCCATTAAAATACCTTTACATTATCTGCTCAATGCTTCAGAATGGCAGAAAATCTTAATGATATAGCTTCAGACGTACCCTGCAAGAGAAAGAACTGCCTCCCACATTCATGCAACATCTCCTGCTTACGTTGACAGCTTTTCTTCCCTGCTACCGGGACAAAATCTCAGTCAAAAGACGTTGAAAACCGAAGCAATGCATGAAAACCGGGACAAAATCTCAGTCAGAAAAGACGTTGAAAACCGAAGCGTATGAAAACCGGGGCAAATGAAAACCGAGGTTTGACTGTATACTATATTGACTGTATCACCTTTGTCTACCTGTTTATTCACACCTTTAAAAAAATATAAAGGTTAGTAAGGCAAGACTTTCATTGGTTGAATCCATATTGGTTTTCTCCCATTAAATCATGACTATCTACATATTCAGTAATTTTATTCTTTATAATAGTTTCTACTATTTTGCCCAGTACCGATGGTAGGGACTGCAACTGATGTCAGGCTCACTGGTCTATAGTTTCCCAGATCACCCCTGGAACCCTTTTTAAAAATTGGCATTATATTGGCCTTTCTCCAGTCTTGCGAACTGTAGGCACAGGAATCCCAAAGTCTTTGTAGATGGCCTTGTTCCTCTTTGAAGTTTGGTGATGATGGCTTTTCTGACGGTCTCAGGCAGCTCTCTTGTCTTCACCATTGTGAAAAGGTAACAGGGAGTGAATGTGGCCATTTTAAACATTAGAGCTATCATTCATCAGTTGATTCAAGTCATCTCAGTACTGACAGTTGATCACAGGTGTGTCTGTTACAGCAATGGGAATATGGTTCTTCTGTACATACTGATTTGAATCCTTTATAAAGGGTGCCAATGTCCCAGTTTTTATACTATTTCCTTTTTTTCAATTGGTCTTGTTTTGTTTGATTATTTCATGTGTCAGATATGTGTGCGTATATAGTCCAAAGCCATTTCACTGTCCCTTTTTTTTTTAGGGGATACTGGACATTAAGGGGTTGAACGGCAAGGGTGTCAATAATGTTGACTGCAACTGTACGTACGGATATGGTGCCTCTTTGAATGTTGGTGCAGTTTGCTATAGTTGGCTCCTGAGGTGGCCAAGGTGTCCTCCCTGTTAGCTTTTCTACAGGATGGCCTGGAAAAGGGCCTTTCCCTTAGCTCCTTGAAAGTTCAGATGGCAGCTCTGGCCTGTTTCCAGGGTCCAGTTGAAGACAGTTCTCTGGTCTTGCACCCGGACATCTCCTGTTTTCTCCAGGAGATTCAACATTTGCATCCTCCTCTCTAATCTGTGATACCTTCCTGGGATCTGTGTCTGGTACTCAGAGCGCTGATTGAAGCACCCTCTGAGCCATTGAAGCCTTAAAGGATTTGAGGTTCAAAACTGTCTTCTTGGTTGCAATTTGTTCCGCAAAGCAGATTTCAGAGCTGCAGGCTCTGTTTGCTGAGATTTTTATCTGTCCTTTTGGAAGGAGGCCATTTCCATTCAGCCTGTGCATTCCTTCTTGCTTAAGGTGCTTTCTCCCTTTTACATGAAACAGGTGATCTGCCTGCCCTCCTTCGCGATGGAGCAGTGTCAGGGGAAGGCTAAAGATCTTCGCCTGGTTGATGTCCGGAGGGTATTCATCTGGTATCTGGAGGATACGGATTCCTTTTGTAAGTCTGACTATCTTTTTGTGCTGTTTGCTGTCCCATGCAAGGGTGAAGTGGTGACCAAGTTGACTTCGGGGCACTGGATTAAGGAGGCCATTGCCTCGTGCATCTGTTCTGGAACAGGCTTATTCCAGAGATTTTGCCAATCTAACCAAGCACAAGCATCCTTGTGGGTGGAGTGGAGCTCGGTAGCCCCTATAGACATTTGTTGGGAAGCAGTGTTGACATCACTTTCCACTTTTGTCCAGTATTACTGCCTGGATGTCCACATGCGGGTTGACACTACTATAGCTCAAGGGATTTATGAGTTGCTATGTCTTCTGCCCAGTGGTGGTGTAGTTTTGGTACATCCCACTTGTCTGGACTGGTCTAGCAGAATGATATGGAAGGTGACATTTTACTTACCAGTTAATGTCCTTTCCTTGAGTCCAGCTAGACCAGTCCAGGGCCTGCCCCTAAAACTGTGTTTGCTCTTTTCTTTTGCTGCAGTACCCTTGGGTCCGCTATGATTCTTTTTCCACTTGGCTCTGGAGGTTCATCTTCTAACAGCTTTCTGTTTATGCTTTTCTGTACATAGTTCTTTACTATTAATTACTCTTTGTTGCCTATGATTGAGATTGTGTGAGGCTTGCCATGTTTCTTCCTTATGCTTTGGGATGAATACTGAAAGGACCTCTGGTGGCTGAGGCAAATAGAGGCATAAGACTGATGTCATTGAAGTCTGAGCTTTTCATTGATTCTTTGTCTCCACCAATCTGCTGGTAGGGATCACAGCCCGCTTGTCTAAACTGGTTGAGGAAAGGGCATTAACTAGTAAGTAAAATGTCACCTTTTCCTGTCCTTGGAGGCCTTGCCATCTATTTGTTCTGGAGGCAGTGGAGGGTTAAGTAACTTGTCCAAGTTCATAAGGAGCGGCAGTGGAATTCAAACCTGGTTTACCTTGCTCCTAAGCCTGGTGCTCTAACCATTGGGCTACATCACATTTAAACATATAACTACTCTCCAGATTATGATTATTGGTCAAGAATAACAGGTTTTTTTTCCTTCAAAGAAACCTTGTCCTACCAATTCATCTACCAGTCTCAAAGACTTGCTTTTCAGTGCAATTCTCAGAAGAAGAAATTATTGGACATTTTGATGGCACTAGCTATCAAAATGATTCAGGAAGGAAAGGAAGTTGCGCTGCCCACTTTTGGGGAAATTGAAATATGTTTGGACAGCTAAGTATGAAGCTATAGTGCCCACGGAGTATAGATTTTGATACCCTTTTTTAAATATCTATTAATCATAGGCCTCTTACTACTTCTACTACTACTACTACTACTACTACTGAACATTTGTATAGCAGTACAAGATGTATGCAGCACTGCATAAACACATGTAAAAGACTGTCTCTGCTCATCAGAGCTTACAATCTAGTCAAGACAGACAACACAGTAGCTGTAGGGGGAATGGTAAGGAAACACAAAGGAAATCAGGTGAGTCAAAATCCGAAAGCGGCAGTGAAGAGGTGAGGTTTCAGCCTGGATTTAAAAAGGATCATAAATGGCGCCTGACATACAGACTCAAGTAGTTTTTTCTCAGGCATAAAGAGCAGCAAGGTGAAAGGAGCAAAGTCTGGAGTTAACAGTAGAAGAGAAGGGCACAGATAGCAGCAATTCACTAGAAGAGCAGAGTTCTAGAGGAGAGGTGTAGGGAGAGAGAAGAGAGGAAATGTAGTAAGGAGCTGCAGAGTGAATGCAGGAGAAGTCAGCAGGAGAAGTTTGAACTGGATGCGGAAACGGATAGGGAGTCAATGAAGTGACTTGAGAAGAGGGCTATTATGAGCATGATGAGGCTAGCAGGAGATTAGCCGTGAAGCAGAGTGTTGACCATATTGAAGGGGAGAGAGATGATTCAGAGAGAGACCAGCAAGGAGTAAGTTGCAGTAGTCTAGACAGGAGGTTACTAAGGAGTGGATAAGTGTCTTAGTAATGTGTTCTGAAAGGAATGGACGAATTTTGTTGATGTTATAAAGAAAGAAACGGCAGGTTTTAGCTATCAGTTGGATGTGTGTGGAGAAAGAGAGAGATGAATCAAAGGTGACACCAAGATTGTGAGCTGAGGAGATAGGGAAGAGTAGAGAGTTATTCACAGAGACTAAGAAAGGAGGAGGAAGGGTTAAGAAGGGTTTAGGGGGGGGGAAAATAAGAAGCTCCATTTTGGCCATGTTGAATTTCAAGCAACAATGTCAGAAAGGCAGGCAGAGATCCTGGTCTGGATTACCGGAGAGGGTTCATATGTAGAGAGGTAGATCTGGGAGTCATCAGCATAAAGATGGTATTGAAAGCTATGGGAAGAGATGAGGGCATTAAGCGACTGGTGTAGAGAGAGAAAAGGAGTGGGCTCAAGACAGATCCTTGGGATACACCACCTTATAGCGGGATAGTATAGCAGTAGAGGAGGATCCACCAGAACAAACAGGATAAATAAGAAGAGAACCAGGATAGCACAGAGCCCTTAAAACCAAGCGAGGAAAAGGTATCAAGGAGAAGGTTGTAGTCAACAGTGTCAAAAGCATCAGAAAGATCAAGAAACATGAGGATTGAGTAAAAGCCCTTGGATTCAGCCAGAAGCAGGTTGCTGGAGACTTTAGCAAGAGTCGTTTCAGTAGAATGTAAAGGACGAAAGCCAGATTGTAAAGGATCCAGGAGGGCTTGAGAAAAAGTCGAGGCAATGGCAGTGAACCACACGTTTAAGTAGTTTAGAAATGAAGGAGAGGAGGGGGAGATGTGTCAATAGGACAGGTAGGATCTAGTGAGGGTTTCTTGAGGAGAGGTGCGACCACAGCATGCTTGAAGGCTGTAGGGACAGTTGCAATGGAGAGTGATAGGTTGAAAATATGAGAAATGGAAGGGACAACAGTGGAGGAGGTGGAGCTTAGGAGGTGGGTGGGAATAGGATCAGAGGAGGAGGTAGTGAGTTTGGAGGAGGAAAGGAGTGTGTTGTTTCCTCCTCAGAGATCGTAGTAAATGAAGAGAGGGGTAGCAGAGATGGGGGGGATTGTTGGGCATGAAGAGGGGGAGGAGGGATAGTAGCTGACATCATGGGTAATTGATCTTATGGATTTTGTCATGGAAATAGTCAGCCAGGGTTTGGGCAGAAAGGGAAGGAGGGATCCGTGGCGGAGGCACCTTGAGGAGATGAGAGTTGTAAAGCGATGGCGAGGGTCAGAGGCAAGAGAGTTAGTCTTGAGGAAAAGGGAGAATTGGATATATTGTAACCTCAAGGGTGTGTAACAGTGCTGGCAGCAATTTACTGGGGGTTTATGGGTCGGTGGGTTGTGTTATGGTGAGAGGTTCTGGTTTATTCTGTTGTTGTTAAGTGCTGTCGAGTTGGAGTCGACTCATGGCGACCCTCTGGATAGCTATCCTAAATTGTGTTCGGTCTTGAGTCAGGTGGCTCATTGTTGACAGACTGGTACCCATAGCTGCTATTATTGTATCGATCCATCTCATTGCTGGCCTTCCTCTTTTGCGCTGACCTTCTATCTTGCCCAGCATGATGTCTTTCTCTAATGATCTCTCTCTTCGCATGATGTGTCCAAAGTATGAAAGTCGAAGTCTTGTCATCTGAGCTTCTAAAGAAAGCTTAGGTTTGATCTCCTCTAGTACCGACTGGTTTGTTCTTCGGGCAGTCCATGGTATACACAGTATTCGCCACCAGCACCATAATTCAAAGGCATAAATTTTCTTCCTGTCTATCTTTTTCACTGTCCAGCTTTCACATCCATATGATGTTATTGAAAATACCATGGCTTGAACAAGTCGAATCTTTGTATAGAGAGAGACATCTCTGCTCTTGAGAATCTTATCTAGATCTTTCATAGCCATTCTGCCAAGAGCAATGCGTCGTCTGATTTCTTGACTGCTTGTTGCTTCTTTATTGATAGTTGATCCAAGTAGGTTAAAGTTGTTCACGATTTCAATTTCTTCTCCTTCAACGATGAACCTGTTGATTATGCCAGTTGTCATGATCTTTGTCTTCTTTAAATTAAGGTGCAGGCCCATTTTGAGACTATGTTCTTTGATTGTGAGAAGCAAATGTTTCAGATCATCTTCACTTTCAGCCAGTAATGTGGTATCATCAGCCAGCTTCATTTCTGTTGCCAAGTCCATATTTTCCAACTACTTTGCCGTCTTCTTTGTTGCCAACTTTTGCGTTCCAGTCACCCATGATTATCAGGATATCCTGTTTGCATGTTCTGTCAATTTCAGCTTGTACTTGTTCATAGAACTCTTCAATTTCATTCTCTTCTGCAGCTGTTGGGGCATATACTTGAATTATAGTTGTGTTGATAGGCATTCCTCCTAGACAAATAGAGATTAAGTGTTCGCTGACTGCATTGTATTTCATTACAGTTCCTGCAAGTTTCTTCTTTATTATAAATGTGGTTTATTCTGTAAGGTTAATGAAATTATGGTGCTGAGACAACGTTTTGGGTACTGGGGAGAATTTAGGTTTCTGGTGGTGTGAAATTTTAAATTCTGTGCATTTCTGTAAATTTGAAATATGTATTTGTAGTTATCCTGCCTCATAATAAATACTCTTGGTGGATTTTTGTCTAAAAAAAAAAGAATTAAAGCTCTGCACAAAATATTTACAAATTTTGCAAATTTTCTGCTTACTTTATAAAATAAATAAGTAACTAACGTGATCACTGTTTGATTATTGCTTAACTGATTTCGATCCTGCTCTTTCCATGACTTGCTTGACTAATGACTTGGCAGTTGCCTAGGTTAGCAGCATCTAGGAGGTGACAAAGAGCAGCTCCATTTGAAGCAAAATTATAGAACTTGACAACCATACTAAATCGCAAGAGGACCAGCCTAAACGTTAACTGAGGGGGCGCAAGGCTGAAGGTGCACCTACGGCATTTAATTCGCTTGTACCAGCCTTCCTCCCCCTCCCACCATCCCCCCATCCTTAACCTCTTTCCCATACTCTTTTTCTAGTTCCTCCTCTTTCAGCTTCATCCGCATTGTGGCTGTCCTCCCCCTCACCCATATTGACCCCAGCACTCACTGGCACTCTTCCTTTCCCTATACTCCACCTCACTGCACTCATGCATTTTCTCTTCCTCCATGTCAACACCATTGCTGGCTCATGCTCTTCCCTTTGGTCCATATTCTGCCTCACTCTTGCTCTCCCAGCCCCCAGGCTTGAATCCACCATCCTTCCTCTTGGATTCTGGCCTAGAATCTTCAACTATCTCCTACAGGTCCAGCATGGGTTATGGTTATTACTTCTCTTCCCGCTTCCATAGGTAATAGCTACAGCCTCTTGTAGGTCATAAATGGTCATGGCTGTGATGCCCTTCCTTCTCCTGTGTTGATTTGAGTTACAACCTCCTTGTTTTGGCTGGTTGTGGCTGCATTACTTTCCCTGCATAGGTTGTGGCTGCAGCCTCCTTCCATGCTGTGAGATTTGTCCATGTAAATTCTGTTTCCTATTTGTAAATTTTGCTGAAATGCTGTGCTGCACAGTTGTGCAGAGTTTCCACAGGAATATGTGTGGCAAGTTGTTGTGGCATCTGTAGAACAAGACACAACTTGCATTGGCAACCTGCATGATGCCTTAGATTTATGTGAATTTGTATAGAACAACACACTCTTGTGTCCTGGCATATTATTCTCCCAAGAGTAGCATGTTTACTTCTCTCTTTCATTTTGTTCTTTGATCTCTCTGTAGCAGTTTTGCAAATAAATAACTTACTCTCCATATCTGATGAAAAATTTGGTTAGTAATGAAAGGAATGTTGCTAGTTTCTACTTGTCCCTATTATCAAACACAGGTAACAATATAGTTAAGTACAGTGCTGTTAAGCTGGCAGGCTCCTAGAGGGACAGATGTATTTGTTTTTCTTCTTTATGTCTTGATTGATAGATTTCCTAGATTGTGTGGGATTTAATTATGTACTTTGTACTCGCTCTCTTCCAGTTGCCTGCTTCTAGATTATTGGGGGTGTAGAAGGAGGGAATGGTGGTATCTCTGTAGGTTGTTTAGACACCACCAAAACAGGTTTTTCTTTCTACACGCTCTTTTTTTTATATTTGTTTCTGTTCTCATACTGTGCATCTTTGGAGCAGCTAAACAATGTGATGAGCCCTCTGGAAACCTATCAAAATATTTATATCATTGATATACAGGCCACAGATGTTTCTGTTTCTCATTCTGTCATTGTACCGTACATGAAGACCTGCCCAAGATAATAAGTGTCTCAGAAATTAATTAGGCTACTACAACTGCTATATGAGGATTATAATCTTGATAGTATTCCCCTTAGATTTCTGTGGAGAAAATAACAACAGAATGGCATGGGACCAATCTCTTATCCTGTTAGCTCTTTCAGTATATTATGAACAAGCTACCACCAGTTCTGGGACTAGATACTTATTTTTAATTGTCCTATCTGGGTACTTGGAAAGATGTACACATTTTAAGCATCCCCTTGGTTTCAGAGAAGAGCCACCAAAATGGTAAAGGGGATGGAAGGATACTCCTATAAAGAGAGGCTAAAAAGGTTAGGGCTCTTCAACCTGGAAAAGAGATGGCTGAGGGGATTGTTTATGTCATCAGAATATAAAAAGACTAGGGGACATGCAATAAAGCTACAGGGTAACCTATTTGACTAATAAGAGAAAATATATTTTCACTCAACGTGTAATCAAACTCTGGAATTTGTTAGTGGAGGATGTAGTAAAAGCTGTTAATGTAGCTGAGTTTAAAAATGGTTTGGACAAGTTCCTTGAGGAAAAGTCCATAAACCATTATTAAAAGGGACCCAGGATATCACTGCTTGACCCAATACAAGCATTGAGGAGCCTGTGTCTTTTGGGGAGACTGCTAGGTACTTATGACCTAGATTGACCACTGTTGGAAACAGGATACTGGGCTTGATGGACCTTGGTCTGACCCAGTATGGCATATCTTATGTTCTTCCATATCCTACACCTGGGAAAATTCTGTACAAAAATTTAGAAAATTCTGTGCATGGTATTTTAAAATTCTACACAATTCTGCATGTTATATTAGTACATTTTTGTGCAGAATTCCCCTGTCATAAAACTTAAGTCCTTCTCTAGGCCAGAAATTCATACAGCTTTTTCCCACCTTGGTGATCTCACTGCAATCACAGCTCTCTTCCCACCATCCAAGCCTTCCCTGTCCCCCTTCCCCTTCACTCTCCTAACTTCTTGGAAGATCCCTAAGGCCTATCCCACCTTCTTTCTCTCCTCACCATGCACTTACCCTCATCTGTTTTTTAGCTCTCCTTTCTTCCCAGGCACATACCTCCACCTTTTTTTCTTCCCACCATCCAGGCATACATCCGTCTCCAGCTTCCAGCCACTTGCCTCCTCTGCTCGATTGCGTGGACATTTTAAACACAGTCGTGGGAGCACTGCCTTTCTGACGCCAGCATCATCACGTTTTAAAAGGTAAATAGAAGTGCTTCCTGTTTCTTGCTAGGAATAGAAAGTGCTTCTGTCGACTTTCTTAAAACATAGCGATGCTGGTGTCTGAAGTGTAGCGCAGACACAGGAGCAAAGGGAATTGCTCCCTCAGCTGTGCTGCAGCGAACAGTGAGGCAGGCTCGAGTGCGCTTAAAGCTTGTGCGCACCGAGCCTGCCTCACCACTAGCTGATGCCGGTGCCTCTGCAGAATTCTGTATCGCAAGTGCAGAATTCTGCACAGGTGGGGAATTCTGTGCAAATTCTGTATTGCGTGATTGCACAAAATTCCTCTAGGAATCATATCCTTATCTTAGGTTTATCTTTGCTATTTACATTGACTTCCACCTCTTACATAGTAAATGACGGTACATAAAGACCAGTGTGGTCCATCTAGTCTGCCCAGCAGTATCGCAGGAGTAGTGCACCCCTTCCCATGTCTTTTAGAGAGTAGGTGCACCCCTACCCATGTCTTTTCTTAGTGGTGTACTCACCAGGAGCAGGTGCACCCCTCCCCATATCTTTGTTTCTTTGTTTGTTTAGGGGTGAACCCACCGCTCCTCCCCCCATTGCTCCATGTAGGACACCCCCTATTTGTTGAGAAATTAGATGGTTCAGGTTATTTAGATTTAATCTTGTTGCTGTAAAGTGATCCACTGTGTCTGTCCCAGGCCACTTTGAATTCCATCACTGTGTTTGCCCCTACCACCTCCATCGGGAGGGCATTCCAAGCATCCACTACCCTTTCAGTAAAAAAGTATTTCCTGACATTGCCTTTCAATTTACCACCTTGCAGCTTCATATCATGCCCTCTAGTTTTACAGTTTCCCCGTCTCTGGAAGAGGTTTGTTTGTTCATTATTTCTCTTTAAGTATTTAAAGGTCTGAATCATATCTCCCCTATCCCTCCTCTCCTCCAAAGTGTACATATTTAGGTCTTCAAGTCTCTCCTCATAAGGTTTCTGACGCAGTCTCCAAATCATTTTAGTCGCCTTCCTCTGAACAGCTTCCATTCTTTTTACATCCTTTGCAAGATACGGTCTCCAAAATTGAACACAGTATTCCAAGTGAGGCCTCACCAGAGACTTATACAGTGGCACTAGTACCCCTTCCTTTCTGCTGGTAATTCCTCTTCGAATGCAGCCCAACATCCTCCTGGCTTTTGCCACCACCTTGTCGCACTGTTTTGCCACCTTGAGATCTACAGAAATAATCACACCGAGGTCTTTCTCCTGCTGCATGCACACCAACCTCTCACCCCCTATCGTGTGCATTTCCTTTGGATTTCTGCTATTCAAGTGCATGACACTGCACTTCTTTGCATTAAATCTCAGTTGCCAAGCATCAGACCATTCCTCCAGCTTTTGCAGATCCCTCCTCATGTTCAGCACTCCCTCGGGGGAGGTCCACTCTGTTACAAATTTTCATGTCATCTGCAAAAAGACAGACTTTTCCATTCAGTCCTTCAGCAATATCACTCACAAATACATTGAACAGTGCCGGGCCCAGGACCGAACCCTGCGGCACCCCGCTAATCACCTTCCTTTCATCCGAGTGAGCTCCATTTACCATCACCTTCTGTCGTCTGTCAGTCAACCAATTTCTGATCCAGTTTACCACCTTGGAACCCATCCCCAAACTACTGAGTTTATTGATAAGCCTCCTGTGAGGGACAGTATCAAAGGATTTGCTGAAATCCAGATAGAATGACATCCATCGCGTGTCCTTGATCCAGTTCTCTGGTCACCCAGTCAAAGAACTCAATCAGATCTGCCTGGCAAGATCGCCCCTCAGTAAAACCATGTTGCCTCGGATCCTCTAACCCTCTGGTTTTGAGAAAGTTCACTATTCGCTCTTTCAGGAGCATCTCCATTACCTTTCCCGCCATCAAGGTAAGGCTCACGGGCCTGTAGTTTGACACTTCTTCCCTGTCACCACTTTTGTGTAGAGGTACGACGTCAGCCATTCTCCAGTCCTGAGGAACTTCTCCTGTTTCCAAGGATCTGTTGAAAACATCCTTTAACGGCCCTGCAAGAACCTCTGAGCTCTTTCAGTATCCTGGGATGTATCACATCTGGTCCCACGGCCTTGTCCACTTTCAGTTTTGCAAGTTGTTCTAACACCTCATCCTCTCCGAATGATGTGGTATCCTCCTCATTTCCATTTTTAAATTTGGGAGTCACAGGTGGTCCTTCTCCAGGATTTTCTTTAGTAAAAACAGAGAAGTATTTAGCAATTTCGTTTTATCAATGTCATTTTCTACGAGTCCGTTCCCAGCACTTCTGAGCCCTGCAATTCCACCTCTGATCTTCTTCCTTTCCCGAATATATCTGAAGAAAGTTTTGTCGCCGCACTTAACATCTTTAGCCATCTTTTCCTCTGCCTTTGATTTTGCTATCCTTATTTCTCTTTTTGTCTCCTTGAGTTTGGTCCTGTAATCATTTCTGTGTTCTTCTGTTTGCAAGCTTTTGAATTTTGCAAAAGCTGTGTTTTTTGCCCTTATTTGAGCAGCCATTTCTTTGGAAAACCAAATAGGTTTCCTTCTCCTCTTGTTTTTATTTATTTTTCTTACATATTTATCTGTTGCCCTTTTTATTGCCTCTTTTAGTTTAGCCCATTGCAATTCCACTTCCCTTATCCCCTTCCACCCTGTCAGCTCCTCCTTTAGGTACTTGGCCATTTTGTTGAAGTCAGTGTTTTTGAAGTTTAGGACTTTGAGCTTGCTATGATTGGACTGCACCTTGGCTTTTATCTCAAACCACACCGTGTGATGATCACTGTTGCTCACAGGGGCACTCACTCAGACATTTGACACGCTATCACTGTTGGTGAGCACCAAATCCAGCGTTGAGCTTTCCCTGGTTGGTTCCACCACCATTTGTCTAAGTAACACATCTTGGATAGCGTCCACAATTTTTTTGCTTCTTTCCAGATTTGCAGAAGGAGTAATACAATCCACATCGGGTAGATTAAAGTCACCCAATATGATCGCTTCCCCCTTTGTTGCTATCTTGGCAATATCAATAATCAATTTGTTATCTCTCTCTTCAATTTGAGTTGGAGGTCTGTAGATTACAGTAGTATGGATGACAGTGCCATCTCCTCTTTCCAACACTATCCAGAGCGCTTCTTCTTTTCCCCATGTCCCCTGCATTTCAGTAGCTTTAATATTGGATTTGACATATAAGGCTACTCCTCCCCCTTTTCCATTTTCTCTGTCTCTTCTGAATAGATTATAGCCAGGTATGGCTATATCCCAATCATGCGATTCATTAAACCATGTTTCTGTAATGGCCACAATGTCCAAGTCCTTTTCCACCATTAGGGCTTCCAGGTCTGGAAGTTTGTTGGCTAAGCTACGAGCATTTGTGCTCATTGCTTTCTAGAATTTATCTGGCTTGTGTGTATTTTGCATTGATTTTATTCTACCCACTTCTTCCCAGTTGCTTTTGTTTAAAAGTGTGGTTGTTTCTGTTCTGCTTTTGAAGGGGGTGACGTCTAGAACTTGACCTTCCCTGTCCGTCGCCCCCTTCTTCTAGTTTAAATGCAAATTGACATACTGCCTGAATTTTTCATGTAGGATTCTTTTCCCTGCGACAGAGAGGTGTAGTCCATCAGCACAGTATAGTTTCTTGTTGGTCCATGTGTTTTCCCAGTCGCCAATAAATCTGAATCCTTCTCGTTTGCACCAGGTCTGGAGCCACGTATTAAAGCAGTTAATGTGATTTAGCTTTTTTGCCCCCTTGCCTAGAACAGGTAGAACTTCTGAGAATGCTACAGTGTTAACAATGGGCTTGAGTTTTTCTCCCAGAGATTGGAAGTCCTTTTGGATTGTAGAGGCACTATTTCTAGCCAGTTCATTTGTACCCAAGTGAATTACAACATCAAGTTTGGAGTGTTTGCTTTCTGCGCTAAGTACATAATAATTTTGTTTGTATTCCTGCCGGCTGAGGAGCCTGAGAGGCATTTGACTATCTTCCCCAGACTGTTGCTGCTGCTGTGATCCCCACCTAGCTTGCCTGCTCTGGGAACTGCTTGAGAGAGAGCCACAGCCATATCAGGAGGAGAGGTCAAAATGTTGAGAATCTGCTTTAGGGAAAAAAAAATCATTGTGGAGGGAGAAAATTAAGGTTGTCTATGGGGAAAGGGCATTAAAAGAAAAAAGTGCTATCTATATAAGTCGGGGGGAGTGGGGGGGTAAAAACGTGCAGCCTATGGAAGGGCCTAAAGTGCATCCTGTAGGGGGAAGAGGGGAAGGAAAAAGCTCAGAAATGCTGCCTGTCCAAGGGTGGGGGAGGAGAAAGAATAAAGTGTTGCCTCTGGAGTGAGGGTGAAGAAAATAAATGTTGCCAGGGTATGGGGGAAAAGAAAAAAGTGTGTGTGTGTGTTACCTGTGGGAAGGGAGGGCCGGGGGGGGGGGGGAGATTTCTTTACAAGTTTTATATGTACTGTGACTTTACCACACTTAAGGGCAGTTTACAGCAAACAGTGTTGGCTAGGGAAGGAATGAGCAGACTGTGCATATATGTGGGGTGGGATAAGCTGGCTATATGCACGTTAAGGGGGACAGAGTGAGTGACAGGCTGGCTGTGTGCATTGGGTGGACAGAGAAAAAGAGAGGGACATACTGGTTTTGTGTGGTAGGATGTTAGAGACGTTCTGGCTATGTTAGGGTGTATGGAGGGGGGGGGGGGGACAAAGAGAAAGAGGTTTGCTGTCTGTGGGGAGGGGACAGAGGAACCTCCGGGCTGAATATATTCTTGAATGTTGTTGAAAGAGATTTTTTTTCATTGTTTAATTCAGGGCTCAACAAATCCCAGGGACCAGATCATCATCTGGGGTTTGAATTTTCCTGCCCTGTTACTACTACTGCTGCTGCTGTCCAAAAGGCCACCACCAGGGTAGGGATAGTGTTGCCGACCAGCTGAGTTTCCAGTGTGGAGGCTGGTGGCTAGCAGGACAGAAAACGGAATAATATAAAAGTGCCAGTTTTCTACCATCCACCGTCGTCCTCCACCACTAGCTGCTCTATAGATGTCCTTCCAAAGCCCTTTCTGACCCACCTCCATAGCAGTGCTACCCTGGCAGGCATAGAAAAACCAAAGAGCATTGGCACTGCGTGTAGCCCATGCACCCACTGAGGCGCCTCTGATGTATCCCACCCGCTTGAGGGCTTTGTTTTTTGGTGTGCCACAAGACTCAAGCAGACTTGAAGCTGTGCCCTGAAATAAAAATGATTGAGAAGAACTGCAGTAAATACATTTTTAAAAATTTCTATTAAACTCATAAATTGTTACTACTATAAATGCTGACATATAAAAGCCCCAACGTGGCATATTTTGGTGCTTTGCCTGCATCAGTGGTAATAAATTCTTTAAAATCTGTACAATAGAGTGAGATGTTATAAGGAGAAATGGAATTGGAGAGGCTGTGTCGATCCTGTTTGAAATCTCAGGGGCTAATCTAAGTTGTATGGTTTGGGGAGCATCATAGGAAAAGTGGTATGTGGGTATGATACAGAAAAATGACTACAAGGTGCTATACTGAATATATTTACTATCCAATCAGATAAGTACTACTACTACTTATTTGTATAGCGCTACAAGGCATATGTAGTGCTGTACAGACATGTGTAAAATACGGTCTCTGCTTGTCAGAGCTTACAGTTTAGTCAAGACAGACAATTCAACAACTGATGACAAGAATGTCTAGGGGAAGCATAAGAACATAAGATATGCCATACTGGGTCAGGCCAAGGTCCATCAAGCCCAGTATCCTGTTTCCAACAGTGGCCAGTCTAGGTCACAAGTACCTAGAAGTTTCCCCAAAAGGCACAGGTTTCACAATGCTTGTATTGGGTCAAGCAGTGGATATCTGGGTCAAGCACAGAGGAGACTTAGCGGATCAGGATCAAAAAGCGGCCTCAAGTAGAAAGACTAGGACACATACAGTGAAGCCACAATGTGGTACGTTTAAGACTATTTGGAGAAAAAATTATTCACTGCGCGTAATCAAACTCTGGAATTGGTTAACGGGAGGATGTAGTAAAAGCTGTTAGTGTAGTTCAAAACTGGTTTGGATGAGTTCCTGGAGGAAAAGTCCATAAACCATTATTAAAAGGACCGGGGAAATCCCCAGGGAAAAGCAGCATGGAATGTGTATACGTTTGGCAACCTGACAGGTAATTGAGACCCGGAATGGGCCACTTTTCGAAGCAGGATACTGGGCTTGATGGACCCTTGGTCAGAGCCAGTATAGCATATCTTACGTTCTTTAGTTCTTTAAGGAATTGACGGGTGTGCCAGTGCAACTGAATCCGCAGTATCTGTTGAATGTGCCTCCAAAGGAGATGGAGAAAAACCTGTCAATGTTGGGGGAGGGGGATGTTAAATGTGACAGTGCATATGGTGTTGGCTTACCATTGGAACGACGCTCTCATGTGCTATGAGAGAGGTGGTTTCAAGGAAATTAGATTATGTACTTCAAATTGAGAGTATATAAAGTCGCATATACACTGGGTGCAATGCAACCTAGCCTGCAACATTTTTGTCTAGTTGGGACATGTTTGTGAATGGCCTGTGTGCAACCTGCGTGCACATTACGTGGTGTATTTAGATTTCAGTAAAGCCTTTGACACCGTTCCTCACAGGCGACTTCTAAACAAACTGAGCACCCTAGGGACGGACCCTAAAGTTACTGTTTGAGTTGGAAATTGGTTGAGTGGGAGGCGCCAAAGGGCACAGGTAAATGGAGCTCACTCTGAGGAGAAGGAAGTTACCAGTGGTGTGCCCCGGGGATCTGTTCTTGGTCCGATTCTTTTTAACATCTTTGTTAGTGATATAGCAGAAGGGCTGTTGGGTAAGGTTTGCCTCTTTGCGGATGATACCAAAATCTGCAATAGAGTAGACACCCAGGAAAGGTGTAGATAACATGAGGAGGGATCTAGCTAAGCTTGAAGAATGGTCTAGAATTTGGCAGCTGGGATTTAATGTTAAAAAATGCAAGGTCATGCATTTGGGCTGCAGCAATCCAAGGGAGCAATATGGTATAGGGGGTGAAGTACTTTTGTCCACTAAAGAAGAGCGGGAACTAGGCATGGTTGTGTCTGATCTTAAAGTGGCTAAACAGGTAAAAAAGATGACAGCAAAAGCTAGAAGGATGCTTGGATGCATACGGAGAGGAATGGCTAGCAGAAAAAAGGAGGTGATAATGCCTCTGTATAAGTCTTTGGTGCAACCTCATTTGGAGTATAGTGTGCAATTCTGGAGACCACACCTTCAAAAGGATATAAACAAGATGGAGTCAGTACAGAGGGTGGCTACTAAAATGGTTAGTGGTCTTCATTATAAAGCATATGTGGACAGACTTAAGGATCTTAATATGTACACCTTAGAGGAAAGGTGGGATAGAGGTGATATGATTGAGACATTTAAATACCTCCGTGGCATAAATGTTCAGGGAGAGAGCCTCTTTTGATTGCAAGCAAGTACCGCTACGAGGGGACATGGGATGAGGGTGAAAGGGGATAGATTCAGGAGTGATACGCGGAAACATTTCTTTACGGAAAGAGTGGTGGATCCGTGGAATAGTCTCCCAGTGGAGGTGGTAGAGATGAGGACAGTATCTGAATTCAAAAAAGCATGGGAGAAACACAGAGGATCTCTAAAGGAAAAAAGGGGTCTGTTGTATTTGTTGTTATGAAAGGACAGACTAGATAGGCCATGTGGTCTTTTTCTGTCATTTTTCTGTGTTTCTATGTTTCTATTCACTTCATGCTCGTTCGGATCCAATCTTTGTCTGTCTCTTTTTGCCATGAGCACATGCATGCTGTTGAGACGCTGTTTGGAGCACTTCCCTGATTAGTACATGCTCATGAACTAAGCTGATCACACTGTGCATCTTGTCTCAGAGAATGCACACTGCGTTCGCTCTGCTTCCCAATTAGCTAGAGTTTTGTTGCAGGTTGCATTACATGTTTGGATCGCCCAGTGTATACGCACCTTAAAAATCACTGGGAAGGTGGCTTTGACGTAGTCTGGGCACCTTATATAAATTGGAGGAAGAAGAACTTGCTGCAAAGATGTTTATCAATGATGGGCGGAAAAGGGTTCTGGGGGAGATGGGAGGGGGGAGATGGGAGGGGGATGTAGGTGTGGGGTTGTGTGTGTGAAATATTTGTGATTAATGTATATTGATTAGGGTGTAGTGGGGGAAGGTAACTTTATATGTTCAAACTGTAGAATGGGCACTTGTCAGATTCGTGTATTGGAAAAATATTTTTCAAAACATATCTGTACAAAATGAACCACCCAATCCCAGTGCTGGGTGTGGCTTAACAAACCAAGAATGTTTTCAGCCTTCACTCCAGTCAGGCCCTGCCTGCCTGGGATTTATGACATATTACATTCAGACTGTTTTTGACTGAAGTGATGACTCCAAGCTTTTCTGATTTATCAAGTCACACCCAGTATTGGTGATTTGTAACCTATGCCATGTGTAAAATAGTTCTGATACAGCACTTCTCCATTGGCATAAGTATCATTTTTTGCCCCAGCCAAACAAATCACTTCAATCTGTGGATGCCTGTGAACCAGATTATGCATATTTGCTTGTACTTGTATTATCTCCAGGAACAAGCAGGAATGCAGCCTTTGCATATGGGTATCATCTGTACCGACAGAGCCCGTGAGGGAACGTTCCCCAGTGTCCAGTTGGAAAGCTTTTGGGAGCACTCCATTGTGCCTATGCATAAGCCTTCCCGCCATCCCAAGTCCACTCCTCAGTTCTTCATTTTCCGCAGAGCCAGCAGGTTGTTTTCTTCCTGTCACTGCCGAAAAATGTTATTTTTTGGTTTAAATCTGTGCTCTGCCTTTCTGTCTATGCCGGTACTTTCCCTGATACCGATCCCAATATTTTCTTTTCTTTTTTAATATACATTTCTTTCATTTTTTCTAGTTTTGGTGGTTTCTGCCACCAAATTAGGCCTCGCCTATCTTTTTCCACCACGATGGCAAAGCACATCAGTGGCTTAAAAAAAAAAAGTACCAAGTGCTCTGGTACAATATCAGTCACATCAGACCTCCGAAGAGCTACTAGTTCTGTGCTCTAGGACAATGGCTCAAAGCCCAGTGCATGATTCCTCCTAGACATCGGCCTCCTCCCTTGACCTGGCTATCGAGAGAAACTTGGCAGTACTCATGACAGCTTCCGTACCAATAGTATTGACAGCCCCAGGAGTGTAGCTGTCGGCATCTGGCTTAAGGTCGATACCTCCAGGACCGATGCCAGCCCTTGAACCTGTATCAGGAGATCCTCTCCCTCCGATGCCTGCTTTGGAACAGACAGACATCATTGGTACCCAACAGGCTTCTGGTACTGCTCCGACCAATCATTGGTATTGGCATCGAGCTTCGACATCAGCGCGAGACTGTCAATACTTTGACTTTCTATCAGACTCGGACTCTACCTCCTCTAATTCTGATGTGGTATCAGAGGATTCTAGGGGAACCCAGGATCTCCCTTCCGATCACTCCCCTCCTCATGAGCAGCATTGGTCTCCGCCATAGGACATGTCTTTTCAAGACTTTATTCGGGACATGGCAGCGGGCCTGCAGATTACCGTGACATCTGAAATGGAACAGAGGTGGAGGAACTGTAAATCCTCCAATACTCCTCAGCACCCAAAGAAGATGCCACGTTATCGGTGCATCACATCCTGCAGGATCTAATGTTAATGCATGTGGGAGGCCCTGCTAACAGTTCCGCCTATCAGCAAACAGCTTAATACCATGTACCGAGTTCCAGCATGCCCTGGCTTTCAAAAACCTCAACTACCATACCATTCTATGGTAGTGGAATCGGCAGTGCGTTGCATCAAGAGTTATAAAAATCATTCTTCCATGCCTCCTGGCAAGGATTCCAGAACTCTCAATGCCTTTGGACATCGTTACTTTCAGACAGGCATTCTCACTTCTAGGATTGCTTCCTACATGCTCTACATGGGCATGTATCTCAAGAATATTTCCAGGAATCTGGAGAACCTTGCTCCTGTCCTTCCTGATGACAGACATGAGGCATTCCTAGCCTTAATCAGGCAAAAATCAGAATACATCCAAATTTCTAACCAGAGCATCTTTTGATGCCTTTGAATCTTCCAGCAGAGCTTCAGCAGTCTGAATCAGTGCTTGCAGAATGGCCTGGCTCCAGGCATCTTATCTTGAGCAGTGGGTTCAAGATAAATTGGCCAATAGTCTCTGCTCTGGAGAAAACCTTTTTTGGAAAAGGCTGAAGAGATTGAGATAGATAATATCACTCTCAAACAAATCTCCCGAAAGATGTCAGATCCCTCTAGGAGAAAAGACCAAGCCTAAGAAGTCTTCCTATCCTAAGAAGAAGAGATATTATCCTTCTTATCCACCTCCAGCTACTTACCAACCTCAGCAGCAACAGCAGAGACAACAGGGTCCTCGCCAACCTAAGGTGCCTAAGCCACAACCAGCACTTGCTTTTTGATCCTTCTAGAGAGCATAGCTACTCTGCCTCTGAAGGGTCCCCAGCCCCTTTACATAGCAGGCCGACGTTGTTCCTATGCCCACATGTGACACCTCATCACAGAGCAGTGGACTCTCAACATCGTCCAAAGGGGCTATCTGTTTCATTTCAAAAGCTTACCCCCCACCACCTCCACAAGAGATTATCCTGTCAACACTCTGCAAGCCAATCTGTCAGCCAAGGTGGGTCACCCTGTTAGCTCAGAGGGCTGTAGAAAGAGTTCCTCCCACACAATAAGGCAGGGTCTTCTACACTCCTTATCCCCAAGAAGACAGGAGGGTTCAGGCACATTCTAGATCTGAGGGATCTCGACAAATTCCTCGTTCAAGAAAAATTCAAAATGATTTCCCTTGGTACACTTCTGCCATACCTTCAGAGGAATGACTGGCTATGTTCTCTAGACCTCAAGGAGGCATATGCACATCTGCTAATCCACCCTCAACACAGACAATATCTGTGTTTTTGGGTTCAGCAGACCTATTACCAGTATTGGATGCTCCCCTTCGGTTTAGCCTCCGCACCCCGAGTTTTCACAAATGGCATGGCAGTAGTCAACCCCTACCTTTGTACTTTAGGGATCTTCGTCTTCCCCTACTTAGATGACTGGCTAATCAGGGGAGGATCCCCAGAAGAGGTAAAACTATCGCTTCATTGCACCATTACTGTGCTCAAAATCTGGGATTTGTCTTAAACTTTCCCAAATCACACCTGGTCCCATCCCAGTGGCTCAAATTCATCAGGGCACTTCTGGACAGTTGTCAGGCCCAAACTTTCCTTCCATAGGACCACTCTGCCCGTCTCACTGAGCTGTCATCTCAATGGACCTAAACAATCGGGTGTCTATCAGACAAGATTTGCATCACCCCTTCTCTTGTCAACTCTCTTCAGTGGTGATGTTCCCCTCAAAACCTACTCAGAGGGTCACCTTTTCAGATGCCTCCACCTCAATGCACCCTGACAACGGATGCTTCCAAACTCGGCTGGGAGACACATCTGGACAACCTCACTTACACAAGGGCAGTGGACACAACAGGAATCTCAGTTGCAGATCAACCTCCTAGAGCTATGTGCTCTTACAAATGCCCTTTGGGTTTTTCAATCCCAACTTTCAGACAAACAGGTCTTAGTCTGAATGGACAACCAGGTGGCCACGTTCTATGTGAAAAATCAGGGAGGAATGGGTTCCTAGCCCCTCTGCCAGGAAGCCCTTCATCTCTGGTTCTTCTCCATTGCACACTGCATCCATCTCAGGGCATTGTATCGTCTAGGCGAACTCAGTCTCCTTCCAGACAGACTCAGCCGCATCCTACATCCACACGAGTGGACCCTGAATCAGGAAATGGCATATTGGTTCTTGCAAATGTGGGGGACCCAGAGAATAGATTTGTTTGCCACCCAGGGGAATGCACAACTGCCGTTGTTTTTACTCATGGCTTCCCTCCCTACACAATTAGGCAATGGATTCCTTCCTTCTCCATTGAGGAAAGGGCCTGCTTTATGCATTCCCACTCACCCTCTTAATACCCAAGACCCTGTTCAAACTGCAGGCCAACAGGGGCTCCATGATTCTGATAGCCCCTTACTGGCCCCATCAGCCATGGTTTCCTCTGCTGCTTTGACTAGCACAGACGCCACACCTCAGCTAGGGACATGTGCCCAACCTTCTCTCTTAGGATCATGGGATACTTCTCCATCCCAGTCTACAAGTCCTCCATCTTACGGCGTGACTGCATAAAGCATGATATTGGCTGACCTTGACCTTCCTCAACAGGTCAAGGACATCCTACTTGCATCACACAAGCCATCTATGGGACATTATTATGCCTTCAAATGGAAAAGATTCACCCTCTGGTGTACTCCGAAATATATTGACTCCTCTGCCTGCCTAGTGGAATTTCTTTTACAATATCTCCTTCACTTGTCCTCGACAGGTCTTGAGACTAACTCAGTCAGAGTTTAGTGCCATCTCAACCTATCACAGGCCAGTGGACAGGCATCCTATCTCTTCACACTTCTTGGTGCAACGATTTATGTGGGGTCTCCTGCTGTTCAAGCTACCAAATAAACTGCCTCTGGTGGCTTGGGACTTCAGCATGGTCCTAGCGCTGCTTCTAAAGCCTCCTTTTGAGCCTTTAGCCATCACTTCTTTAAAATTCCTGTCTTGGAAGGTAATCTTCCTCATCTCCCTCACCTCATCTCGCTGCATTAGCAAACTGCAGGCTTTCATGTCATATCCTCTTTACACCCGGTCCACCACAAGGTGGTTCTCCATACCCATCTACACTTCCTTGCGAAGGTGGTCTCAGCCTTCCATCTCGACCAATCAGTGATGCTACCTGTCTTCTTCCCCAGACCGCGTGTCTCTAGGGCCGAGGCAGCATTGTACCCTCTTGATTGCAAGCATGCTTTGGTTTTTATTTGAATGCATCACCTGATGTTGGAACCTTCTTGATTATTTGTTTTTATTTGGACAGAACCAAGAATCTCAGGAAATCCTATCAATTATTGATTTCCTTTGATCCAATTCACCTTGGACTTCTGGTATTGACACACACTCTATCCAACTGAATTGCGGACTGCATTTCTTATGCCTACACTCAAGTGGGACTCTCCCTCAAGGGTCACATCATCACTCAAAATATGTGGGCCATGGTAACTTGAGTTGCCAACCTTTGTTCAGTCTGCATTGATGAAATCTGTCGAGCAGCTACCTGGTCCTCCATTCACACCTTCGCTGCGTACTACTTTCTAGGCAGGGGCTCCCATTGGGATCCTGTTTTTGACCAGATGGTCCTCCATCACTTTTTTGGGACTTAACTACAACTCCTACTCTCTGTCCCCAAATGTTTCTGGCAGCAGACTTCTCTACTATGCTCTTGCCAACTGCAATTGAGTCCAGTGGGACCACATTGTATCCACACCACCTCGGCTCCATTCTTTCACCTCAGGGATATCACTGTTTCCATATTCAGTCTGGTTCCTGGGAGCTAATGAGTCCCATATGTGAAGACTGCATTACTGCTTGTTCCTAGAGATAGCGTTGTTACTTGCCTGTAACAGGTGATCTCTGGGAATAGCAGGAATCAATCTTCACAACCCACTCTCTTCCCCTAGGAGTTGTATTCTTTTTTCCTGTATCTCTCAGCTACAAACTCAACTCCAATACAATGACTGCAGAACAGTTTTTCAGGCCATCATTACACACCATCTCAACTACAACAACATACTTTATCAGGGATTGCCAAAATAGGCACTATATCCACTCCAATTAATGCAAAACACTGCGGCCAGAATCTTAACGGGAACATCGAGACATCAGCACATTACACTCACTCTCAGGAGCTTACACTGGCTACCAATTGCTCAAAGGATAAAACACAAGGTCACAACTACCATCTATAAAATACTCCATAACTTATCAGCTCCCTGCCTTGACCTAATCACAATTTATTTATTTATTTTGCGTCTCTTATATACCACGCTCTTTAGAATCGGTGCGGTTTACATATAACAAAAATTTGTGCAGTGCAGGCAGAACCTACACTGGACTTACAATGAACAGGGGTCTCTAACAAGGCTAACAGGGGTAACTATGTACAGATAAAAACTGTCTGTCACAAGAACACCTACAACAAGATCTAGAGGATCAGCAAACTAGAACCTTCTAGCCATCCCCCCTTTAATACCAGATATACCCAGCAAACAAACAATAGAGCCTTTACCCTATTCGCCCCTACAGTTTGGAGCTCTCTTCCAGAAGCCATCAGATCAGCACAGTTCACACAAGACCTGAAGAAACTACTAAAAACTCATCTTTTCATTTAACACTTTGGTCCTAATGATATCACTTAACTGTATATATATCATAACCTCCCTCACTTCCTGCTGATTTCTGTAAATCCCCCATTTTAACTTCAAGTTCGTATCCCCTATTTTCTGTGTAACACAACTCACTTGAATTTGTTTATTGTTCTGTGTAAACCACCTTGGCATAAAGGTGGTAAAAAAAAAGCCTCTTAAATAACTAAAAACTGAGGAGAGGACTTGAGAAGGCAGATGCGCAGGCGCAGTGGAGTGCTCCCAAAAGCTTTCCACATGGAATCTGGGCAACATTCCTGCACAGGCTCCATCAGTACTGACAATACCCATATGCAAAGACTGATTTCTGCTGTTCCCGGAGATCACCTGTTACAGGTGAGTAACATTTCCACCGTAGATGAAAAATTTGTCGCACTGAGATGATGTAAGTGAAATTCCTCAATATGCTAGAAGCCTTGAGAGTTCAAATGCAAGCATTTGATATTGAAGCCAGTCTGAGTCATCTGTGACTATGTCATTACATTGTTGACACTGGTGCATGTGACTTGGTGCTCAGCCTTCTCACATATCTGCATTCTTCATCTTCGCTGTCTTAATGTCCCTGCTTACCAGTCTGATATAAATGTGTGCCATCAGATCCAGACGGAATCTGCAGCCTCATCCAGGCATCCTGTCAGGAACATCTGTAACTATATTTTACTCTCACCTTACCACTCAGACAGCTAAAAGACAATACCTCTCTTGTGGAAAAATGGATCATTTTGCTTGAGTTGGTAGATGTAGATCCTGATGGCCAGAGATCCCGCCGATGCTGCACACAAATTCTGATTCCTTTCAGGACTTCAGTACAAGACGCCCCAAGTTCCCACAAGCTAGGTTTCATGCTGCATCCAGATGTTTCATAAATAATAAATGCAATGAAAATGAGCCTCACATTTCTAGAGGCATGCTGAGCAAGTTTCATACTACAGTGTCAGTCGGGGCTCTTAACATCCACATGCTCCATCAGGCTCCAACTTGTGGATGTTCTTTTCTACACATAGACCACCCACAAGGCTTATCACAATGTCAGGTTCTGAATTCTTATGATGCTGCTCAATTGGCTTTGTCTCAACTTATGCCATCGTATATTTTGATATCCACGAAAATAAGGCCCAATGCACCCAGCCACCAGGTGTACAAATACTAAGAAGGACCAGGCAATAACAGCACCATAAATATATAAATTAGCAAAAATTATTTTTTGTTGGACTAATCATAGAGAGAAAAATTCCCTATTAAGCAGTAAAAAAGCAATCGGAAGTACTTAACTGCATAATTGCCGATTCAGGCAAAAACAGACCAGCGGAGCTCTTCCAGCAAATGCCGGTGAAGGAAGCCAGCAAGACGAGCAAGGTTTCTTCAGACAGATACATAGGATGCAGTACCGTGTTTTGGGTCTGTCCAGCTTTCAAGACCCTGCATCAGGTATTCTGTCACTCGCGAACCATGCTGAGTGAAACATGCTGTCAGTCACAAATTGTTTGCTCGGCTTAAAAGGTTGCTCTTTTTGAATCCGCTCAGTGTCTGATGTCACAGCTGACCTCATTACAGAACTGCAAGGCTAATAGGTGCCAAAAACAATGAACAAATTCAGACACCACCTAAAAACACCAAAAAGGCAGAAAACTGGATCAGAGAATACTTTGCCAATCTAACTCTAGTGCCCCTGGAGTGACAGATTGTAAATTAAAAATCCATCTCTGTTCAGCTAATTGTAAGTGGACTTCACAATCACCACCCCTGGGTGAAGGGGGAATCCAATCAGTGATCCACCAGGTAAGTTGTTGAAACAAATGATTACACTGAATACAATGTTGTGCAATTGGAGCAGTGAGAGTTTTGGTGCAAAGACAGGAGGCATGTTCAGATAAACGGACATTGAAAGGCCAGATCGTCTGTCCAGGAGCAGAGAAGTAAATATACTACATAGTCTGTTTCACAAGAAATATGGTGATGAAACGCCATACCTTGCCCGTTGTGTTAACAGTCCAAAATTTCCCAATCATAATGCCCTGACAAAAGGTGCAGTTACCATAAGGGAAATGACCCTTCAAATCCAGGGTGTACTGAGAAGAAAAAAACAGCACACACCAGCCTATCCCTAAAGTCCCCCCCCCCCCATGAAGGCTATGCCCAAATATTTTGGAAACAATGATAAATATGTAAGATTTGCCAATTTTGCACAAGATCTTAACAAATTGTCAATTTATCCATATAGGGAAGAATTCATATCACTTTCTCCTCAGTCGTAGATGTTTGTTCAGTTGTCACTGCATCCATGGTTGTTTCCATAAGTATAAGCCACTCCATATGGTTGTTCAAGGCTCGTTTATAAGCCTTCTGAATAACCAAAACACGGTAACCCCTTGCTAATAAATGTTGGGATAACTCATATGCATGATATATTTTTTGACAGCTACAAACCCTGTAGATTTAAACTCTCACGCCTGAATTCTTCAGCAATAGCTGATGTGACAATCTGTGTGGTTATCTTCTTCTCCTGACTGTAAACAATAGCTGATCTGAGAACAAAACTGTTTTATATGGTGCAGATTATATTTACATTGACCAAACAGCTCAGCCATCATCCTCTACAGTAACCTTGCCACTCCCTTAGGCCATAGTAGTATTCCTTATTGAAACTGGTGTATCTGTAAATGTCCTTGTTAACAAGTCTTATTGGTGTTTATGTACAAGCTGCCTTTAACCTTTCGAAAGCACAAATTTTCAGTGATGGGAGCACCACACCCATTACCACTGCAAGATGCCTTTCTTAGTCATGCATTTCAAGGTCTTACCATTCCAGCTATTTTTTGGATAACTATTGGATTGGCAAGTGTGAAGAGATTCACCTTGATTCTCAAATACGTACAGTGTTTTCTGCAGGAATACAGTGGCCTCTTCATCAATGTGCTAAACTTAAGGACAAATAGATCATCTTCACATTGACCCAACTTTGGTTTCAGTTGCTCAGCTACATTGCCACATACCATTTTATGTTGGTCATGAAGCAGAGAGAGAACTGAACCTTCTGGAATAGTTGGGTTTCGTAGAAAAAGCAAGTATTCCCATTCCCTGGGTTCTTCTATTGCAATGGTTCTAAAGCCTAAAGAACCTAAGGCTATCTAGATATGCATAACCCAATCAAACCATTGTAAAGAAGCATCCCTTTTAATTCATCAGTCTTCTAGCTAGCAGCATGAGATGGAAGGTCAGGAAGAAGGAAACAGGGCAGAGAGCTGGGTGCTGTTGTGGCGATGTTTAAGATATGGTTCCAATAAAGAACGCTGTATGAAAACAAGCTGTCTGTGCGATTTAAAGAGGAAAACGCAACACCTGCCAGTAGAAGTCGTATTCATTGACATGAGTGCAGCCAGTCCACCAGTCCTCCTTCCACTGGCAGGTCTGTCCTTACTAGCTTACCCACCGGCAGCTCTGTGGGTTCAGACGAGGCATGAAATTCCATGTCAACTTTCCTACCACTGCCGTGCTTAATGGGAAAAACATCCTTTGCTGTCTGGATGCAACCACTGGAAGGAAGAGTATGGTGTGTTGGGAAAACAAGCTTTGCAGATTAAATTCAGCCCATAGTTTAGGACCCCGGTGTCAGGAGAAAGCCAAGGGAATCATGAAACAGATTTTCTTTTTGTTTCAAATGTGTACATGTCCATATCTCGGACTATAGGCTCCTCTATTTCTTAGTGAAACTTCTTGTTGCAACTTGGTTTAGTTTTGAAAGTTATAAAACGTTTTGCAGAGCAGAGGTCCTAACAAATCCATTTTAGCAGTATCATCTGAGGTGCTTTGCTCCATCAAGGATCTAGAGTCCAGGAAAAAAAAAGTTGTGACAGCTCAAAACATCTCTTTCTGAAATCTAAGCAAGCTTTTACAAGGGCAGGACTTTTTTTGAGGGGGTACTCAGTGGTACTAACTGGTACTATTTCATTGCTTGCTAAAATTGATTCATGGTCCTCATGTATCAGTGAAAGAGCCCTGCATATGATTACTGACACCTGCTCTGCTCAGATCTGGAAATGTGCAAATCATAGTTCCCATGTATAAGGCCTGTTTGATGTCCAAAAAAACAATGAAGTACATGATCTCAGCTCTGTAGGAAGACCATGGTTACAATGAGTCTTTTTGTTGCTCTCTTCAAAGATATTCAAGCTATTTGAATTGTTTGCAACTTCTCTTCCCTCCTTTTTTTCTTAACTTATTTCTTAGTTGTACCACTTCTGAGGATTTACTTGGTGCCTCTCTCAGGATTACTTGTTTAATGTTGTATGCTTTTTCATTTATTGTTTATTTTTCTTTCTTATTTACCTATGTGTTTCTGTAGGCAAGTGTAGGCTTGTATAATTATATGACCCCAATAAAAAGTAAATTTAAAAGTGTTTTACAGTCCACAGCAGTAAACGTGATACCGGGGCAGCACATTTTTAATATATCTTGCTACTAGCTTAAAACCAACCTTATTTGGTGTTTGTTTTGCAAAACTGCAGAGCCGATCATCAGCACAATTTGTTTTTTTCCAGTCAGGGCCTGTGCAAGTATTCAAGGCGCCCTAGACAGGACTTCCATCCTGCTGCCCCTGCCATCATTACCATTGCTGCAGTCCCCTCCCTGGGATCTGCAGCAGGGGCAATGGCTTTGAAACCACAATGCAGTACTTACCTAAAGTCTCTGACTCTGCATCATGTTTTTTGCCTTCTACGGAAGCGGCATTTTGGAGAAGGCAGGAACTGCAATGCAGCACTGGAGATTGAGGTAAGCACTGTGATGCGGTATCAAAGCCATGGTCACCACTGCAGATCCAAGAGATGGGCCACAGTGGCAACAATGGAAGCCCCTGGGATGAAGTCCCCTCACCCAGTCTGTCAGGTATTCAGAATACTCATAATATGCAGATGAGAGATTTCCATACACTGGATCTATCATATATGAAAACCTATTTCATGCATATTTATTGTGGCAATCCTAAAAACCCAGCTGGCTAGGCATATCTCCAGGAGAGGGATGGAAAATGCTATACTCTATTTCATTGAGCGGAGTGAATTGCCAAAACATTTGTTTTAGTGTGTGGGGGTGGGGGTTTTTTTTTTAACTGTATTGAAGCTGGAGTATCAAAACTGATATTTAATGTTTTTGTTTAAAGGACAAGAAAAACTATTTAGACATCATTCATACCTACATGGAGGTCCATGGAACAGTTCATGGAAAAAGCACTGCACATATGCCCAGCTATGTGAAAAACCATGGAATCCTTAGTGGTCGTGATTTGCAGTTTCTTCTAAGAGAAACAAAGGTAAACACTTTTTTAAATTGTTTTTTTTTACGTGCTTATATTAAGAGGAAAGCAGAAAGCAGCAATAAAATCACCAATAAATTATTTTAATTGCTTGAATACCATCCTGCTGTTATCTCAAACCTCTTTAATGGAGGTCTGGGCTAATGGACAATGCTAATCTCAAGGGCAGGCTGCATGAGACAGTAAAGCAGTCATCTTTGCAAATTTCCATTTCCAGTATTTTGTTAGTCATCTTCAGATTTATGCAGCTCCTAATTTAATGGCCGTTCATCTGGGTAGATTTTAGAAAAGCAGCTACTTATATGTGCATGTCTGCAGCACACAGTGATTTGAAAGGGGCATGTAATGGGCACGATTTGGGTGGACTTTTAGAAGTATTATTTCCTGTTGTGTGACAGAAATGCAAATATACTTGCAAAAACTTTGTGTCTGCATTCATACCTGCTTCCAGGTATAAACAACTGGATCTGGATTTGGAAGGGAGTGATTGAGGGAGAAATTTTCTTTACCTCTGGTCTTCAAAGGCACCTTAAACAGCATATTGAATTTTGGACCCTTGACCTTTTATTGGCTCCCCTTAGATGAACAGTTTTGTAAAATCTGCTACTTCATGCATAAGGAGGGAAGGAGAGGGTCTGGGGAAAGTGCATATTGTTCGTAGTTATCCTATTGTATTTGTGGTTGTGTCTTTTTTTGATACTTTATAGGCAAAAATTAGGCTCTACCTTAAACTACTACCTTAAACTTTGTAAACTGCCTTGCTGGCCTTAGTAATGAAAGGCGGTCGATCAAGCTGCATTAAACATTAAAAATGAAACATTGAATGCCATAATTAAATGCAAAGATTGCAGACTCCGCTGTCTTCATGTGTAAGTGCTGGCATTCACATCTACAGAGCCCCAAGTGATGGTGCTCTTTTTCTTTTAAATATGGTTGTTTAGTAGCTATTCCTACTGTATGTGTCCTCAAATATGTGTATCTCTAGGAACAAGCAGGAATGAGTCTTCACATATGGGTACGTCGGTACCGACGGAGCCTGCACGGGAACGCTGCCCAGCTTCCAATCAGAAAGCTTTTGGCAGCATCCCTCGCACCTGCGCGCTGACTTCCCGCCTTCTCCAGAGCCTCTCTTCAGTTTTCGTTTTTCCGCGGAGCCGGCAGGACGTCGTCCTGTCACCGCAGAAACTTTTCTTTTTACTTACTTTAATTACTTTAGTTTGTGTTTTCTTGTGGTCGCGGCTGTATTCCCCGCTGCCACCGGTATCGCCGGTGGATTTTTGACTAAATTCTAAGAAACTTTTTCTTCAGTTTTTTGCCTTAACTTGTTGGGCCTACCAGGCCTCTTCATTATGGAGCCTTCTTTTCCTAAGAAGTGCTTTCGATGTGGAAACACCTGTTTCTTTTTAGACACCAATAGTTTGTGTCTCAACTGTGTGGGTCCTGACCCTTTTTCCCCTGACTTGTCAGGGGATAATTTTGTGAGGAAACCTTCAGTTTTTAGTTTCCCTCGATACCGTTTTTTCCTCGGCAGTGAGGGTACCCGGTTTCTCCACTTCACAGGATCAGGTAACCCACAAACAGTCTGTTAAGACTAGTCAATGCTTGAGTGGTATGTCCCATGCCCAGCATGGTGACGGCTCTGGCCTTACCCTCAAGAATCCATTGGCATTACCCCTGCGGGAGTCTTCGGGCTCCAAAGCATTAAAGGGGTTTCAGGTTGTTCCTGGGGCTCACCCCTCACAGAACATACCTGAGCCATGCTCGGGGGTGGTATCCGCTTCGAGCGGTACCGAGCCTCCGGCATCGGCACCGGTGTCGAGTGTTCCACTCTTCACCAGGGATCGTCATCGGGCATCCTCGGTACCTTCGGGACCGATCGATACGCACCGGATTGACTTCCCTCGATCCCAGTCGTGTATGGTGCGGGTATCCACTTCGAGCGGTACCGATACATCGGCTTCGGTGTCGAGTGTTCCACTCTTCACCAGTAATCGTCCTCTACCATCCTCGGCGCCCTTGGGGCCGGTCGATACGATACCGATGGACATTTCCATATCTCAGCCATGCTCCGGGACGGTACCGGCGTCGATCGGTTCCGATACCCTGGCATCGGCATTGAGGTGGACCGCCTTACCCTTTGCAAGGGGTGGTCATCGGGTATCCTCGGTACCATCGGTACCGATCGATGTAACCCAGGCTGCCTTAGTGGTATCGGCATCGCCGATACTGCCACCGGCGTCGGAACCCTCGCGACATGCATCGATAGCCTCGCTTTCTTCGACGCCGAGTCTTGAACCGATATCTAGTCTCGAGGACTGGGTACCGACGCGTCCCGGAACCGACTCCTGTCGTTTCCAGATAGGCAGTTCTGAAGATCCTAGCCATAACTCTCTCATGCTCTCTGTACCACTGCAGCAGTCCCCGATGGCAACTTCAACTGCTGGTCCTGTATCAGTATCGATGTCGATGCCTGTTCTTGCACCGATTCCACCGATGCCTAGTTTGGAACCGATACCTGGCATTGATGCAGTACCCACTGCCTCTAAGTTAACATGCCAGTATCCCTGTCCATCTACTAGGTTTCTTTCTTCACACCACTGTACGTCCTCTGGTGCTCAGCCTCTTTCTTTAGCCTTACCAGGGATGGTTCCCATAGGAGATCAGTCTTTTAAGGCTTTTCTCCTGGATATGGCAACCTTTCTTAATATCTCTATCCTTGGTTGTGATGCTACTCATGGCTCACCGGCACAAATGGAAAATATGATGCTTCCTTTACATCCTGCTCTGCAGGATCTCCTTCTGAGGGTCTGGAAATCGCCCTTACGACTTCTCTAGTTTTTACAACCACTGAGGTTCGGTACCGGGTGCCACCCTCTCCAGGGTTTCCAAAGCCTCAACTTTCTCATCGTTCCCTTGTAGTGGAATCAGCACTAAGGAAAGTTAAGAGCAAGAAGAAGCATTCTTCTTATCCGCCAGGTCGTTCTTCAAGAACACTCGATGCTTTTGGTCGTCAGGCCTTCCAAACCTCTATGCTGGCCTCCAGAATTCTTTCATATATTTTTCACATGAGTCTAACACTCCAGGAAGTCACAGAGAAATTGTCTCTTTTGACCCCTTTTTTACCAGAGCCCAAGGTTACTGATTATTCCTTGCTCGTCAATCACAGCCGGAATATATCCTGGTTCCTGTCTCATGCTTCTATAGACTCTTTTGAGTCCGTTAGCAGATCCTCTGCTATTGCCATTGCAGCACGTCGCAGAGCCTGGCTTGAAGCTTCAGACTTGAGCAGATGGGCACAAACTATACTGGCTCATTCTCCTTGTACAGGAGAAGGTCTCTTCAATAAGGAGGCTTTACGTCAGGTTGCTCAATGCTCCACTGACTCTCCTTCCACTAAAGACCAATCTAAGCCACCTCCTCCTTCAAGGGGTAGGAAATGTCCTACCAAACCTTCTTTCCCTAAGAAAAGAAAGTTTCATTCATCTCCTGCCCATCATTCGGCTGTACCTAAACAAGGGACGCCTCAGCCTAGCCTGAAGTCCTCCAGCTCTGGCCAGTCTCAGCATTCCCAGCAACCATAGGGGCCGGGAATTGTAATCTACAGTTCACTTCTACCCATTAGAAGTTTATTCACTGTGCTCCCCTTTTTCAGTGTGTACTAACCTGTCGGAAAATTTTTGTTCAGGGACTACAGACCTCTCCTCTTCTTACTCTCTAGAAGAGCAGTTGCAACTATCCCCTGATAGTTCTATCCCAACTGAACATTTTTTCCTTCAGTTGACTTACCCTATGGGTATGTCACCCTCCAATTACTTACTCTACCCTCTCAACCGGGGTTTTACCCTGACTGAGGGGTACCATGCTTAAAAGCTTCTCTAGCAAGCTCGTTCCTCAGACAAGGAGAGGGGATATCTCCTCTCTTTTCTTGTCTGTTTTTCTTTATTGGGCACAGGACAATCTCTCTGCTGTTTCCGTCAGCAGCTGTGCCTGCAGGAGTTACAGTAATTGTATTACTGGTACTTTTTCCAAGTTCCAGTCCCTTGTTCAAAATTTTGTCTAGCCTCAGTAGTGATTCCAAGCTATTTGTCATCTATCTTGCAGTGGAGGAGTGGCCTAGTGGTTGGGTCAAGGTACTTCAGGCCGGAAGGTCGGGGGTTCAAATCCCACTAGAGGACAGCAACCTTGGGCCGGAAGGACTGGGGTTTCTAGTCCCACAGGTGCTCCTTGTGGTCTTGGGCAAGCCACTTAACCCTCCATAGCCCATGTTCCCTGTAAAATAGTTCTCTGTGTGCTGTGCTTTCCTGTCTAATCAATGTGTTTATACCTCAAAAATTTCCTGTCATGATTTGACAATTTCCAATCTGTAATCAAACCGCTGCTGATCGCTGGAAGTAGCGGTATACAAATGTATACTAAATAAATAAAATAAATAAATCTTGGATCCTCCTACTCCTTTAGGCTTTCTCACATTATTCTAACCATCTCCTCTCCTAGGATATGGCAACACACCTGACTTCAGTCAGTTTGTCTCATATCTCTCCTGCACAATGCTCTCTGCAGTCTTCAGAGAAGCTTTCTACTATGAGGGCCTTGCTATAGAGCATTGACCTTGTCTCTGAAGCTTCTCTATTAGTAGGGAAAATCTTATAAACCCTTCCCATGCCTGTGAGGGTTCTCCACACCCTCTAGCCTGGGGTGTTAACACGAGATATCAGTTCTTCTGCGTGAAAATCCAAGGCTGATGTTTACCCATGCTACCTCTGGGTCCCTCCAGTAGGTCCCTCTGGTATCTTCTCTGCGTTTCTGCACATCTGCCATGTCAGTGTTCTGTGGAACTCCCGCCTTGTTCCTTACAGATTCATATGATCATCTGTTCTCACGCGAACATCACGGTTATCTGGTTGGATTGCCTTCCTGCATCCCTCAATCCACGGAAATAGATTCTCTATACATATCCCAAGTGGGTTCACCCTCTTGTAGAGCGCAGAATCGTTTTCTTTTATATTCCCCATGTACAATTATGGGGCTGGGTGGTAGACATGTATCTTCAACCTGTTGTCTTGTATGTAGCATCTCCATATATGTCTACATACCTATATCATTACTCTGGTGGTGCAAAACCATGCCCCACAAATGTATCTATATTTACGTATATTATATATATATATATATATATATATATATGATACATTTCTCCACCCATATCCTAATATGCACATCTGGACATATGTATATATATATATATATATTCCATCAACATATATATATCTGTATATATATGTGTCTGTTGGGGGGCTTCTTAAGGGTTGATATGTCTTACACAATATCACCCTTACTGTCTATACTAAATGTTTTACCTCCTAGAGGTTTTAGATAGTCTATCGCCCTACTTCGCATACCATATTACGATGCAGAAACTGTTAGGCACCAATAACCACTATGGTGCTAACATCTTCCATTTTTTCTTTAAGTCCTTGAAGCATCAAGCTTCAATATTTTTCCTATCTCTCGCCAGCTAGGAAAAATAGTGTACATCTTTATCTTTGAGTACACAGCTGTTCTCCTTGGGAATAGGGGTTTTTCCAGTCCCCCTCTTCCCGCCAGGACTGGGCTAGTTCTCCAACTCCGTCAGTCTTCTTCCTTTAGTCCTCAATGTTAATGACCTTATGCCTAAAGGAGTTTTCAGCTTTTTCCCATAAAGCTTTCTATTGAAGACCTGACGTCTAATCCTACCCAGTTGACACCTGGATCGTCTACTACCTCCAGGTCTGGACCTTCATCCTCACTGCTGGGAGGTCACCTTGAAGATTCCGCCATTGCTTATCCAGTAGACTCCATCATGCTTTCTACTTCCTACAATACAGTAGGTAAGCTGCATATTTTGAGTGTACATTAAATGTTTTTTAATGCTATTCATCATATATACCAAGGACTCCTGTAGTCTGTAGGACCCTCTAGTCCTTGGCTATGCTGTTTCTTTCCTCACAGCTCCTTTATTGTCAACTCCTACCCTCCATCCCACATCGGATGCCGGGGATTCCTGGAAACAAAATGCACCCCTGCTCCAGGCTCCTGCATTTTTATGGGATCTCCCCCTGGCATCTCCAGCTAGGGAGTCCCCATATGTGAAGACTCATTCCTGCTTGTTCCTAGAGATAGCACAGTTACTTACCTGTAACAGGTGATCTCTGGGAATAGCAGGAATTAGTCTTCACAACCCTCCCACCTCCCCTAGGAGTTGCATCTCTTTATCTTCTTCTTCCTTTTCTCTCTCGCCTTTGTCTCAGCTTTGAAACTCAACTGAAGAGAGGCTCTGGAGAAGGCGGGCAGTCAGCGCGCAGGCGCGAGGGATGCTGCCAAAAGCTTTCTGATTGGAAGCTGGGTAGCGTTCCCGTGCAGGCTCCGTCGGTACCGACGTACCCATATGTGAAGACTAATTCCTGCTGTTCCCAGAGATCACCTGTTACAGGTAAGTAACTGTGCTTTCTCCTGTAGTCTTATACATATTTTGCAAAACGCTTTATGCACAGCAAGCATTTTTTTTTAAAATAAAGTGCAAATTGTGAATAGCCAGACTTAGATATCAGTTTTTCCATCTAGAAAACATATAAAAAAAGATTGGGCTTCATGTAATCTACACTTGGTAATGTAAAAATGTAGTCCCTTAACTCAAAATTTGTAAGTGACTTATGAAGTAAATTGATTGTGTAATAGCATTCTAACAACAGACCTTCCTTTTTGGCCCTCCAGTCCAGTCCCGGAACCTCTGGGGTTAAGTACCTCCTCCAGCAGCTTTGGAGACTGAAACATGTCATTGCTTTGATGACACTGGTATAAGTAGGCAAGGATCGCCTCTCCACTCCAGTAGTTTGTCTCCAAACAGCTGGAGAAGGTGGTGAGCCTAGTGTCCTGGGCTCACACAGCAGCAACTAAGAAGAGTTTGCTTTAAATTTGTTTTAGGGTTTGCTGTTAGGCACATTTGCAGGGGGTTGGAGTGGGGAGAGTAAGTGCTGCAGAGGACTGGTTTTCATTTACTTTCTTCCTACAACTCTTCCCCCCCCCCCTTCACGAAGGGCGATCAAAGGGGGTGAGATCCGGCAGGAATAGCCTCCCTGTTCCCGATCCCGCGTTAACGGGTGAGGAGCAGGTGGCTGGCGCAGCCGGAAACTTGTCTGCAAGGGGGGACGGCCCGCTGCACTCGGCGCCGTGCGTTTCTCCGCTCCAGAGCCGAAGCCACTGATTCGGCTGAGCTCCGGAGGTGGATTGAGGCCCCCGGAGCTTCGTAGGGCCGCGGTAAGTTCCTGTTTTGCCTGTTTGGGGTCGTAGCTACGAGCGGGGAGGCCGGGGAGCCAGGATCTTGTATTTTCACCGCGGTCGGATGCAGCAGGCTAGACCGCATGGTTTTCACGTAGGAAGTGTGAACGGTGACATTTTGAATTTTCCCTCGCAGCGGTCTGACAGAAGCAGGTTGCAAAGGTGTAGTGGTTGGCCCTTGGGTTATTTGAGCCCCATTTTCAGCAAGGGGCTTTTGCTGAGGCTAACAGCTGAGTTTAGGGAAAAAAAAACGCGGAGCTGACATTTGGTCTGAAGACTTATAGTTCTTGGTTATTCATGAGTTGAGTTTATTTCTGGGTGCTTTCGTTTGGAAAGGCCTTGGCCTCTGGGATAGCATGCCGGCTAGGCCTCAGTGCTTAGTTTGTGGCACTAGGCGAGGCTCTGTTTTGGATATGGGAGTGTGCAGAGGCTGCACTCAGGAGGCGGCCTTGATGGAGCAGGCACTGAAAGTGGGGACGGTAGGGCAATCGGTGGTTCCTCCGGGTCAGGAGGAAGCCCTATCCCTAACTCTTCCCCCCTCGAAGCCGATAGCTGGGCCGTCCACGGCGGTGGGGCTGCTTCCTCCGCAAGGACATGGTCAGGCAGTAAGTCCACTCATGGTCCCTCTGGATTTCTTTTTGCTACTGCGTCAAGCTTTTTCTCTACTGCAGCCCGAAATGGCTACCCCTCTTACCGGCGTATGGGGAGAGAAGCGCCTGGGGACCCCGATGATGCCAGAGATGGGCAGTACCCCTGTCAAGAGGGTAAAGTTAGCGGGGGTAGGTATGGAGAGCTCGACGTCTTTAGAGGATCTAGAGGCTGCGGACGGTGATCTGGAGGATGATTCGGTAGAGGAGTTAGAGGAAGGTGAGCTGCCTGATCCAGAACAGCAAGCTAGATTAGTCAGGGTGTTTAGGAGAGCAGAGTTGCCAGTGCTGATTGCTGAAATGCTCAAGGCTCTGAACATGCCGTCTGCTGTTCCAACAGCGGATGAGACGTTAGAGGATCTGTTGTTACAGGCTGTAGTACTACGCAACGGGTGTTTCCCATTCACGGAGTGGTTAGAAATATGATTCAGGAGGAAGGGGATTTGCCCGAGTCGGCCCTTAAAGGATCTAGGGCGATAGCTCGACTCTATCCGCTGTCAGACCAGGATAGGGATCTCTTTCGCTCTCCAAAGATTGATGCAGCGGTGTCGGCGGTTACCAAGAAGGCCACGATTCCGGTAGAGGGTAGTGCGGCTCTTAAGGATGGGCAGGATAGGAAGCTCGATACGTTGTTGAAGCAAGTATTTGATATAAGCGCCCTTTCCATGCAGGCCTCTATCACTGGGGCATGAGTGGCTAGGGCCTGTCTTCGTTGGTTTCAGCGTCTACAGGTTGATCAGATGGGAGAGCAAGTAGACGAAGTGGCACGTCTGGAGTCAGGGACCACCTATTTGGTGGATATTCATTATGATTTTATCCGGGGGCTTTCGAAGAGTATGGCTTCGGTGGTGGCAGCCCGGCGATATTTGTGGTTGCGCAACTGGTCAGCAGACAGTTCTTCAAAGGCTCATCTCAGCAAACTTCCTTTTAGGGGGAAGCTTTTGTTCGGAGAGGATCTGGGAGAGTCTAAAGGGGGTCAGTTGCCTGAAGATAAGCCAAAACAAGGCCGACCTAGTCCAGCTCCCAAAGGGACACAGAGAGAATTTCGTAGGTTTCGCTCATCCCGCTTCGGGCAATTTCAGCGGGGCAAGTTCCCAACGCGAAGGCAGGGGTTTTGAGGTTTTTGGGGGGCAGGCAGAGGGTTTGCGTCCAACTCATCCTCGAACCTTAGAAAGCCACAATGAGACGATGGGGACTCAGGTGGGGTGCGAGCCGGTTGGCGGGCGACTATGGGACTTTTACCCTGCCTGGGTCCAGATAACGTCAGACCAGTGGGTGTTGGAGGTCATTCGAGAAGGATACACTCTGGAGCTCCAACAGCCAGTGGTAGACGCATTTGTCCAGTCTCCTTGCAAGGCACGGCTCAAGAGCCTGGCGGTTCGGGAGACGCTACAAAGGCTTCTGCAACTCAGGGCAGTGGTGCCGGTCCCGTCGGAGCAGTACGGATGCGGTCTATACTCCATTTATTTCGTAGTCCCAAAGAAAGACATCACGTTCCGGCCCATTCTAGATTTTAAAAGAGTAAATCGGTGTCTCCGGGTATCTCATTTCTATATGGAGACGCTGCGCTCGGTAATAGTGGCAGTCAGGAGAGGAGAGTTCCTTATGTCATTGGATCTCACAGAAGCTTATTTGCATATTCCAATATGGCAGGAGCATCAACAATTTCTTCGGTTTGCGGTGCCCATGGGACATTTTCAGTTCCGGGCCTTGCCGTTTGGTCTGGCTATGGCGCCAAGAACTTTCACAAGGTAATGGTGGTGGTGGTGGCGGTGGCTCCCTGCAAAGAAGGAATGTTAGTACACCCATATTTGGACAATTGGTTGATTTGAGCAAAGTCAAAGAACGAGAGCGAAGCAGCCACAGCCCGGGTAGTGCAGCTGCTGCAGAGCCTGGGTTTGGTGGTCAACTTCTCCAAGAGCAAGCTGGTTCCCTCACAGACCTTGGAATATCTGGGGGCGCATTTTGATACAGCACAGGGGAAAGTATTTCTTCCAGTTCTACGAGCGCAGGGCTTGAGGACACTCGTATGGGGATTCTTGTCCCAAAGGGCCCCCCAGCCTGGCAGTATCTGCAGTTGCTCGGAAAGATGGCGGCCACGCTCGAAGTGGTGCCTTGGGCCAGAGCTCACATGAGACCCTTGCAGAGAGCTCTGCTACAGCGCTGGTCGCACCAGTCAGACTCGCTGTCTCAGCAGCTTGCCTGCCCACCGGAGGTGACTCCAGGAGCTTCACTGGTGGTTGCGGTCAGAGAACCTGGAGAAGGGCATGCCCTTGTAGGCTCTGACCTGGAAATCTTTGACGATGGATGCCAGTCTAACGGGCTGGGGGATGCATTTCGAAGGACGGTTTGCGCAAGAGCAATGGTTGGCGCTAGAGAAGGAAATGAGGGCGGCGTATTTAGCCTTCCTAGAGTTCCAGTCATGGCTGAGTCAGTCAGCAGTTTGGATACTTTCTGACAATGCGACCACAGTAGCCTACATCAATCAGTAGGGCGGCACGGGAAGCGCGGCATTGGAGTCAGAGGCAGGTCAGCTGTTGGACTGGGCCGAACAAAATCTGCTTGCCCTGTTGGCTCAACATGTAGCAGGTGTGGACAATGTCGAGGCGGATTATTTGAGTCATCGCAAGGTGGATCGAGGAGAGTGGATGCTTCACCCAGACGTGTTTTCCCTAATTGCAAGGCACTAGGGGATGCCAATTATGGATCTGATGACGGCGTTCGAGTCGGCGAAGGCAGCCCGATTTTATAGCAGAAGGCGAGAAAGGATGTCAGAGGGTCTCGATGCTCTGATGCAAAGGTGGCCAGTCGAGGGCCTCATATACGTGTTTCCACTGTGGGCGTTAATAGGGCGTGTGGCACAGCGCATAGAGCTGCACCACAGCCTGGTGGTTCTGGTAGCGCCGGACTGGCCAAGAAGGCCATGGTATGCGGATATTGTTCGCCTACTGGTAGACAGTCCGTGGCAGCTCCTGCCGCAGGAGGATCTGTTGGTTCAGGGACCGCTACGCATGCCACAGGTGAGTCGGTTCTCACTTACGACTTGGCTCTTGAAAGGGCAAGGATGAAAGTCAGAGGATATTCGGCAGCAGTCATTTCTACGTTGTTGAAGGCTAGGCGGAGATCTACTTCGTTAGTGTATGTACGGGCCTGGTGCATTTTTGAGGCATGGTGTGCGGATAGACTGGTGTGGCCTTCAGGGGCGTCTATTTCGCAGATCCTTTTGTTTCTGCAGGATGGGTTCGAGAAGGGTCTGGCAGCCAGTTCATTGAGAGTTCAGCAAGCGGCGATTTTCTTGTTACTGAGGTAAGATTCAAGGAGAAGCGTTGGGGGCTCATGCGGATGTTAAGAGATTTCTAAGGGCCGTGTTGCTGATATGGCCTCCGCACAGGTGCACGGTTCCCTCTTGGGATCTGAATTTGGTACTAGATGCGTTGGTTAGAGAACCTTTTGAGCTGTTAGGAAGGTCTTCATTGAAGAATTTAACGTTAGAGATGCTTTTTCTGGTGGCCATTTGCTCAGCTCACAGGATTTCGGAGTTTCAGGCTTTGTCTTGTAAGGAGCCTTTTCTTTCTTTCTCTGATCAGGAGGGCCGAAAAGGAAGGTGAAATTAGACTTACCTGCTAATTGTTGTTCCTTGAGGAACTCCAGTCCAGTCCCGGATCCCACCCGTGGTTTCCATGTTTCTTTGACAGCCTGAAGTATTTGGAGCTCAGAGAGGGAACTAAATCATTTTCAGGATTACGCGGTCCTTTGGCTTGCAAGAGGGGGTGTGAAGGGGTTCTCTAGCCTCTAAAGGGGAGATGGGAACCTTCCTATGCAGTGATTGGTTCTTATATAGGTTTCCTTCCGGGGGAACTTGGTTCAGGGTTAAAATGTTACCTTAAGGTTGAGGTTTAAACTGTTATGTTTAAAAAAAAAAAAAAAAAAAAAAGGAGTAGAAGTTATTTGGTTGCAATTTAGCTACTAATTTGTTGCTCTGCTGAGTCTGCTTTGTCAATAGGTACTGGAGTGGAGAGGCGGTCCTTGCCTACTTATACCAGTGTCATCAAAGCAATGACGTGTTTCAGTCTCCAAAGCTGCTGGAGGAGGTACTTAACCCCAGAGGTTCTGGGACTGGACTGGAGTTCCTCAAGGAACAACAATTAGCAGGTAAGTCTAATTTCACCTTATTATCTGCTCCCTATCAAATATCCTATAAAAAGTCAGCAAGCCTCTTGTTTTGAAGTGCTGATTTCAGGCATTCACTGTTGTAACAGCAGAGAGAGATTTCTGCCATCTGGAGTGTCTTCAGTAGGCTTCAGGTCTTTGGAGAATGAACTCATCTTGTAGAAGCAGCATTTCGCCTCTCCTTGCGGGAGGGGGTAGTCAGAGCTGGACCGCCTAGTGCTGTAGATCTCTATTGGTGGCATGCTGTGTGCTTCGGTACACATGGCCTGCCACCACCCTTCTTCCCTCCCACCCCCGCACGCTGAACCACTCTGCCAGCTGCTGATTTCGGCAGCGGGGGAGAGGACTGCTAGGCTTGGTGGTAGGCGATGTGTGCAGAAGCACCTGGAATACCGCCAAGCCACTCCTCTCCCTCAACCCCGTCATTGAATCAGCGGTAGCGCTGGCTCAGCAAGGGGATTACACGGCTTTGCACGGGGGGGGGGGCGCAGTGGGGCCGCACCCCCTGCTCGATGGGGCACAATGAAATTAAAATCTCTAGCATCTTCACGCCTTTTTTCTCAACTAGCAGCCCTGCGAGTCTTCGACCTCACAGGGGTACTCTTTTTCCCCATGGGCTACCAGTGGTTTTAAGAAGTGTGATTGGTGCTCAAAAGTTGTCTTTGACCGACACACACGACTGCTGTCTCCGCTGCCTCGGGCCAGACCATGACCCGGCAGCCTGCGGTTTCTGCAAAAGGATGTCCAGCAAAGCCCTCAAGAGCTGCCAGCAGCAGCATGATAAGATTTTCCCTGAGTCCCCGATGCCACCGAAGGCCAGGGCCTCGTCTGAAGCCTCGACGCCTCGGGTGGAACCTTCCAAACCCGAGCCACATCATTTATTTTTATTTATTTATTTACATTCTCTTATATACCGCGCTATTCTGCATCAGTGCGGTTTACATTGAACAAACTGAAATTACATTGAACAGGGCATTATAACTTGGAGATAACTATTTTACAGGGAACATGGTCTATGGAGGGTTAAGTGACTTGCCCAAGACCACAAGGAGCATCTGTGGGACTATAGAAACCCCAGTCCTTCCGGCCCAAGGTTGCTGTCCTCTAGTGGGATTTGAACCCCCGACCTTCCGTCCTGAAGTACCTTGCCCCAACCACTAGGCGCTGGATCATGGATCCTCAGAAAGGGGTCTCCCTCAAGGGAACCCAGGAAGAAGAAGAAACCCTTGAAGGCTGCATCCTTGGATGGTTCCAACTGGCTGGGTGCCCCCAGGCCTAGTTCCATAGTCCGAGACGCTCATCTGAGGCTTTAGAGAAGGAGCGGCCTGCAAAGGTCCCCACAAAGGACTCGACCTCGGACCGGCCTTGGTTCCCAGACACTATCCTCATCCAGGATTCCCCTTTGGGGGAGCCAGCGTCAGGCCCGAGTCCCTCGATGCCCACGCTGAGACCTATGAACAGGCAGGGCTCCCAATGGAAGGCCGTGTCACGGCGCACAGTGTCAGGGCTATGACAGCCTTGGTGGCAAATTTTCACTCTGTCCCGATGGTGGACATCTGCCAGGCCATCACCTGGTCTTCAGTCCATACCTTCGCAGCCCATTACTGCCTTGGAAGAGAGTCCCAATGGGGCAGTGCCTTTGGCCAGGCTGAGCTCCGTAATCTTTTCGGGATTTAGGCAACTCCTATCCTCCTACCCTTCTGTGTTCAGATACTGTAGTACGGGTTTGCTTCGGACACAGGGGTCCTACTGTGGTCTGTGGATACGGACTCAATTGCTGCTGCTTGTGGCTCCCCATGAGGAAGTTGCTGTCTTAATACAACCGATTTGTACATAGTTTCCTAAGTTTGCTATAAACTTGAATGTAAATAGTTCCCCAAGTTCTCCTCCATGTTAACTCCCCGTTTTATGTAAACGACGGCCAATGTATCTGGTCAAGTGTTCTATTGTTTTGATGTAAACCGCGCTGATGACAAATAGCGCGGTATATAAGAAATGTTAAATAAAATAAATAAATAATAAATTTGTTATGGGCTTTCAGTAGCCTGTAGCTGGAGAGTCCCATATGTGAGGAATGACTTCTTCATTGTTCCCGGAGAAAGCGTAGTTACTCACCTGTAACAGTTGTTTTCCAGGGACAGCAGGAATCGGTCCTCACAACCCACCCTCCTCCTCTTGGAGTTGCTCCTTTACTAGCTTTAATTTTTGTCATCTCTTAGCTATGTCAAATGTCTGAGCAAGATGGCACCCTTGGACTTGAAGGGGACCATGCATGTGTGGTGACATCTCCCAAAGGCTTTCTTTGAAAGCTGGAGTGATGCTTCCACGAGGGCCCCGTCACTGTCGGCATCACCCAAACGTGAGGACTGATTCCTGCTTTCCCCAGAGAACATCTGTTACAGATGAGTAACGATGCTGTAGCCGCTATCTCCAAGCGAGAGGGAAGTCCTCAAGGTCCCGAAAGTGGATGCTTTGGTCACCACAGTTATCAAAAGGATTACCATTCCAGTGGAAGGTACAGCTGCACTGAAGGACCCACAGGAAAAGTCTGCTATAGACCATGCTGAAGCAGGCTTTTGAGGATAATGCCCGCACCTTGCAGACTGCTATCTGTGGAGCCTATGTGGCCGGAGCCTGTCTGAGATGGACTCGGGATCTGCCTGAGTCAGGGGCGGGCCAGGAATCGGCGTTGCTAGAATCCAGAACGGCATACTTAGCCAATATGTTTTATGACCTGGTACAGGCCTTGTCCAAGAGCCTGGCGTTGGCAGTGGCATCCCGGCACCTCTATTGACTCCAAAACCTGTCGATGGACATGTTGTCCAAGGTGTGTTTTGTCCAAACTCCCTTTCATAGGGAAGCTGCTGTTCAGTGAGGCGCTGGAGAAATTGGTGAAGGACCTGGGAGACTCCAAGGGAGGTCACCTATCAGAGGACAAGCCCAGTGAGATTTTCATAGATTCCGGGTGACCCACTTTGCGCCTTACCAGAGGGCTTACTACCCAGCCAGGGGGAGCTACTTCTTTTGCGGCCGAGGAACAGACAGGGGTTATTACTCTCCTGCCAGGGGCTCTGCAAAGAAGCCGCAATGAAGCAAAGGGGGACCCAAGCTGGGGCCAATGTAGGGGGATGCCTGTGGCTCTTCTATTCCGCTTGGGTCTGGATCATGCAAGACCAGTGGGTGCTGTAAGTTTAAAAAAAAAATTCACCCATTTCTTTCTGAACACCTACTAAGACACTTATCCACCCACCTCCCATCTAGACTATTTTAACCTAATTCTTGCTGGTCTCCCTCTGAATCATCTCTCTCCCCTTCAATCTGTTAAACACTCTACTACACGGCTAATCTTCCATCAGCCTCGTCATGCTCATATTACCCCTCTTCTCAAGTCACTTCATTGGCTCCCTATCCATTTCCACAACCAAACTTCTCCTGCTGACCTATAAGGTCAAATCAATCAATCAAAAAGACTCACTCCACTGAAACACAGCTTGTTTCCTAATTGTAACATCAAAATGATTGTTTCTATTTTATTCACAAAAATATGCAACTGTAGAACGTGGTCGGCAAGGTCTCAGCAACCATGGGCAAAGGCAAATACGATCGAGACACAAGTCAAGATCTTACTGCCAAACATAAGCCTATTAACATCAAGGACCAATTGCCGCCACCACCACTTGCATTTTCACAATTTCTAAAGCAGACTGCAGCCAAACCCGAGATAAAAACACTTAGCTTATAAAGATCATGGGAATTGACCACAGGCTGCTGCCCCGACGTCACCATAGAGCTCACATATAAGTGCATGCACTCTGCAGCTCCTCACTACCTCTCCTCTCATTTCTCCCTACATTCCTCCTCGGGAACTCCGCCCTTCGGGCTAATCGTTTGTATCTGTGCCTTTATCTTCTATTGCTAACTCCAGATTTCACTCCTTTCACCTTGCTTCTCCTTATGTCTGGAAGAAGCTATCTAAGTCTGTACGTCGGGCGCTTTCTCTGGCCCTTTTCAAATCTAGGCTGAAAACTCACCTCTTCGCTGATGCTTTTGGATCTTGACTCGCCTGGTCTCCTTTGTGTTTCCTTACCATTCCTCTTAGATGTATCCCATGTCTATAGCTATTGTGTTTGTCTTGACTAGATTGTAAGCTTTGATGAGCATGGACTATCTTTTATGTGTGTCTGTGCAGTGCTGCGTATGTCTTGTAGTGCTATATAAATGCTCAGTAGAAGTAGTAGTAGCACTGGAATTGGCATGGCCCATTTCCGACGCCTTCATGATCTCTCTATGCAAGTCTGCTGCAAAGCGGGAAGTGGTGTGAACAACACTGGACAAGCTGGTCTGTGTGCGAGCGGTGCAGCCGGTGCCCACTGACCACTGCGGGTCAGGTTGGTGCCCCATTTATTTTGTGGTCCCCAAAAAGGAAGGGTCCTTTCACCCAATTCTGGATCTCAAGGGCATAAACAGTGTGTTTTGGGTTCCACTCTTTGACATAGAAACATTGCTCATGGTCAACGTGATGGTGCATGCAGGGGGAATTCTTGACGTCCCTCGATTTTTTTGGAGGTGTATCTTCATATACTGATCTGGGAGGAACATCAGCCTTACCACTGTTTTGCAATACCCATTGGCCATTTTCAGTTTTGCAACTTCCGTTTGGCCTCACTACAACTCCCAGAACTTTCACAAAAGTCATAGTTGTGGTCATGGCTGCCTTGAGGCGAGAAGGAATTTTAGTGAACCCTTACCTGGATGATTGGTTGATTTGGGCAAAGTCTCGCAAAGAGATCAAGATTGCCACCAAGAGAGTGGTCAAGTTCCTGCAAGATCTTGACTGTGTGGTGAATTTTGAGAAGTCTCATCTTCATCCCTTGCTGAATTTGACTCAGGCTGGGCTTGGGATGCTCCCTCCGGATAGAGTGGAAAACGTCTTGGAGCAGGTACAGCTGTTCCTCTGGATGGCACAGCCTTCAGCTTGACATTACCTCCAGCTCATGGGAACCATAGTGACAACTATAGACCTGGTGGCATGTGCAAGGGCTCACATGTGACCACTTCAGCACTCAATCTTGTCCTGGTGGTTTCCGCAGCGGGATTCCCTATCTTGACAGCTACCATGCCCGAGGGAGATCTAGCTCAGCCAGTGCAGGTGACACGAGTTCCCATCTCTAACAAAGAAATGCCACTGGAGGCTCCGCCGTCATGTTTATGACCAATGTCAGCCTGCCAGGTCAGGGAATACATTGCCTTGCAAGTCTGGCCCAAAGCCACTGGTCAGAGAAATAATTGGCGTAGTCGATAAATTGCCTGGAACAGAGGGCAGCGTTCCTAGCGGTGCAGCATTTTCAGCCCCTGCTGGGGAGCTGAGTGGTGTGTGCATCTTCTCAGACAATGCCACCGCAGTGACATATATCAACTGCCAAGGCAGCAAGACCAGCCAAGGCCTAATGGAGGAAGCGGCTCCGCTGTTGCAGTGAGTGGAACTCCTTCCGAGCGCCTTGTTGGTGGCACACATTGTGGGCAAAGACAATGTGCAAACCCATTTCCTGGGACGCCATCAAATGGTTCTGGAGGATTCTGTGTTCAGAAGCATTGGAGCTAGCTGGTAATGGATTTGATGGCTTCTGCAGCCAATGCCAAGGCAAACTGGTTCTACAGCAGGAGGCACAAACGGATGTCTGAAGGACTCAATGCCTTAGTCTAGCCCTGGCCACAGGAAGAACTGCTGTCCACCTCTGATCGACAGGGTGCTTCACTGGATTGAGAAGCATCATGGGCTGTTGGTCTTCATAGCACTGGATTGACCACAGAGGTTCTCGTATGTGGACCTGGTACAGCTGATGGCAGTGATAACCTGGCGCCTGCTGATGTGCCCTGATCTTTTGCAACAAGACCACTATGGATGCCTCAAATGGATCAATTCTCGCTTACAACTTGGCTCTTAAAAGGGCATGACTGAGGCACAGAGGCTATTCACCAGTGGTAGTGGCTACCCTTCTGAGGGCAAGGAAGCATTCTACCGCTTTATTCGTATGTACAAGTTTGGCATATCTTTGAGACTTGGTGCGAGGAGCATGGCGCTATGCCTTTGTTGGCTTTGATTCTTCAAGTGTTGGGCTTCCTGCAAGCCAATTTGGACAAAGGGCTGGCCTTGGACTCCCTGTGGGTCCAGGTGGTGGTCTTAGCATGTTACCATGGTAGGGTCTAGGACATGTCGTTGGCGGCGCACCCAGACTTGATTCATTTCCTGACGGCTGTTCAGCAGGTACACTCACCACAATGGCCGGTGGTACCATCCTGGGATTTGAATGTCATGTTGACAGCCCTTTGTGAGGTCTCCCTTTGAACAACTCAAGCGGGCATTGCTGAAGGATCTGACACTAAAGACGATGTTTCTGGTGGCGATTTTCTCAGCCCGGAGGGTCTTGGAGCTTCAGGCTGTCCTGTCACAAGCCTTATTTGGTGTTCCACCCAGAGAAGGTGGTGTTGCAAATAGTGCCAGCTTTTCTACCTAAGGTGGTGTCAGGGTTCCACCTCAATCAACCTGTTGCACTCCCGCTCCTTCCATCTGAGGACTTCGAGGTGGTGAATGCCACTTTGCTTGACACTTGGTGCTTGAAGTTGACAGAACCTTTCGATCACTTGGAGCACCTCTTCATGCTGTTTGGAGGGGGGGTGGCATGCCGCAGGGAGGCAGTGGCAAAGGCATCCATCGCTCAATGGCTTAGGGAAGCAATAGCCACTTCCTATTTGCTCAAGGGAAAATCCATGCCATCAGAGCTCAGGGGCCATTTTACGATGGTGCAGGCAGTCTCCTGGGCAGAGATGTCTTATCCCACCGGGCGAGGTCTGTACAGCGGTCACTTGGGCATCATTATACCCATTCATCAAATATTATCGGCTCGACATCCAGGCATACCAGGAAGTCCATGTCGGTGCTGCTGTGCTGCAAGGGGACCTCGTGGGTCCTGCTCCGTAGTAGATACTGCTGTGGTACATCCCATGCATCTGGACTGAACTGGAGGGATGATATGGAAGGTGAAATTAGGCCTTACCTGCTAATTGTCTTTCCTTGAATCTTTCCAGTCCAATCCAGAACCCACCCGGTCTTCTATCAGCTTGGGATTTGGAAGGGAACCATTAAGGGTGGAGGCATGTTTGGTGGGACTCGTCTGGGACTCTAGTGTTACTATGTTTCTGGACATGACAGGGGGCTTCCGTGTAGGGGCAGGAGCCTTACTGTTATGTTCTTTTCAGACTCAAATTTCCATCCTAAAAAAAAAAAGAAGAGAGAATGAGCTAAGAGGGTTGATGGACAGGGCCACGGTGGTCATTGGTACCGCAGAGAATTCAGCTGTGGATCGTGAGACTGACACTCTGCTTTGGTAGGCATTACTGAACAACCTTCTGATGCACAGAGCCCTTATAGGATGTCATCACAAAGCTGCTGATTGGGGGGCACAACCCATGCGACTGGACTGGAGGGATTGAAGGAAAGGCAATTAGCAGGTAAGGCCTAATTTCACCATAGGGTGTTTGTGGCATAGTAGTAGCAGTACATTAGAACCTATTTATCTTCTGCGATCCATTTAACTTTTTCATTAGTTTCTGTGCTTTGTCCTACTGCATTTGGTCCATGAACAAGTTCGTAATGACCTATTGCTGCATTTAGGATGTTATTTTATGAAAATTCTTTGCGTTATTGCTGCCACCATTTTTAGCCCTAGTGAGTAAGCTGTGGGCCGATGCATTTTTATCCTGAGTGATTGATTTATTAATATGTTTTAAAATTAGGATTTATTAATAGCTTTCATGAAGAGATTCACCCAAGGCGGTCTACAAAAGACAACTTTAAATAGCAAAATGACCACCATGTCAGCATAATAGACAAATAGAGCAATAAGGTGAACTTGGAGGTAGGCAATAATAGATGCTAATATGATATCATGCCAGTAATGTTCACCTTAAAACAGCTTAGTAGAACATTAAAAGAACGTAAATATGTTACATTGTCAGCAGAATACTAATGATCTACCTTAAATGGTAACCAGGCAAAGCACTCAAATAACATAGATAGGATATTCACAATGTCAATACAATACAAATGATGTATCATAAAAGGCAATATAGTAGAAGATTCATGTGACATAATTAACAATTGGCACCATACAGAAAAATGGCTAACCAGACTAAGTATAAACTATATACAGGTGAATAAGAGAGGTGGATTTAGTCACAGTTTCAGGGTGTGCAACAAACTAGGCCTGGAATAGTATGAGGGAGTGGGAAGTCAGTCACCATAGTCATTAAAGGCTTGGGAGATAAGCTGTGCTTTTTACATGCTTCCTGAAACGGAGAGTCTTGAGTTAGATGTAGTCCCTCTGGGAGCAATTTTTATTTCTAAGAAGGTTTACTGCAGGTGTCAAAATGTGTGATTTCCTTTGGCTAAAACACAGGATAGTGAGGTTTCTGGAATCCAGTGTACTGCAGAATCTGAGGCAGCATGGTTTTACCAGAATCAGGTCTTGTCAAAGAAATCCGATTCATTTCTTTGACTGGGCGACCAGACAGATGGAAAGAGAACACTAAGATAGTACTGTATTTAGATTTCAGTAAAGCTTTTGGCACTGTTCTGCACATGCAACTTACAAATTGAGTGCTCTAGGGATGGATCCTAAAGTAACCAATTGGGTTAGAAACTGGTTGAGTGGGAGCAACAAAGGATACAGGTAAATGGAGTTTACTCTGAGGAGAAGGATATTACCAGTGCCTCAGGGAACTGTCCATAGTCCGATTCTTTTTAATATTTTTGAAAATGATGATGCGGAAGGGCTAATTGAGTCAGGTTTACCTCTTTGTGGACGATACCAGAATCTGCAATAAGATAGACACACAGGAAAACGTAGATAAAATAGCAAAGTTTGAAGAATGGTCACAAATTTTGCAGCTGAGATTTAATGCCAAAAATTGCAGGGTCATGCATTTGGGCTGCAAAAATCCTAGGGAGTGGTACAGTATAGGGGATGAAGTACTTCTGTTCATGAAAGAAGAGCGGCACCTGGAGGTGATTGTTTCTGATGATCTTAAGGTGGCTAAACAAGTAGAAAAGGCGACGGCAAAAGCTAGAATGATGCTTTGGTGCATACGGAGAGGAATGATCAGCAGAAGAAAGGAGGTGATAGTGCCTTTGTATAAGTCTTTGGTGTGACCTTATTTGGAGTATTGTGTGCATTTCTGGAGGCCACACCTTCAAAAGGATATAAAGAGACTGGAGTCAGTACAGAGGGTGGCTACTAAAATGGTTAGTGATCTTCATTATAAAGCATGAGGACAGACTTAAGGAGCTTAATATGTACAGCTTAGAGGAAAGGCGGGATAGAGGTGATATGATTGAGATGTTTAAATACCTCTGTTGCAGAAATGCACAGGAGGAGATCCTCTTTCGATTGAAAGCAAGCTTTGCTACAAGGAGACATGGGATAAGGGTGAAGGGAGATAGATTCAGGAGTGATATGCGGAAATATTTCTTTATGAAAAGAGTGGTGGATCCGTGGAATAGTCTCTCAGTGGAGGTGGTAGAGATGAGGACAGTAACTGAATTCAAAGAAGCATTGGACAAACACAGAGGATCTCTAAAGGTAAAAAGGTGACTGTTGTAGTAGTTGATATGGAAGGATAGACTAGATAGGCCATGTGGTCTTTTTCTGTCATGTTTCTATGGTGCCTCTGTATGTGTGTGTCATGCAAAGGTAGAGTGTGTGTGGGTGTAGGGTGCTTGTGTGGGAGTAGGATGTTTGTGTGGGTGTAGGATGTTTGTGTGGGTGTAGGGTGCTTGTGTGGGTGTAGGATGTTTGTGTGGGTGTAGGGTGTTTGTGTGGGTGTAGTGTGGGAGTGGAGTGCTTTTGTATGTGTTCTGGAGTGAGGGGATGCACTCTTTTCTCTTTTGCATATACAGATTGTTGTTTTTGTCCTCATACATTCATCCCTTTAACTTCTATCTTGCACTGTTTACTCCCCACTTCGACCACTCCCCACTCTCTGTTTCCCTTCTGGATTCTCACGCCCCTTCTCCCTTACCCCCAGCACTACCACCTCCTGCCTTCCATTCACCCATCCTCTGTATGGGTTTTTTTTTTGGGGGGGGGGGGTGTTTTTTTAGGTACGGCCCCTTTAAATTTTTTCTTCCTCTCTCACAGTCTTTTTTTGTTTTCTATGAAAGCTTTGATCCTCGCGATTCTCTGCGGCCCCGGGCTTCCCTTCCTGTTCTGCCCACGGGAATTCGATCTCCCATAAACAGAACAGGAAAGATCTTTGCGGTGATTGTGGATTAGATGCTGCTGACAGCAGATTACAGCCCCGTAGACTCTGCTGCATGTAACCCACGATTGTGGCAAAGATCTTTCCTGTTCTGCCCGCAAGAGATCACATGTCCCGCAGGTAGATAGAAGTTTTCTGTCCATGATGGGGGAGAGGGATGAGGGAGCAAATCCCAGGCATCAGATACAAATTTCTGGTTGCCATGGTGATCTGGCGCCTGGGCTTTGTGAAGCCCAGCTGTAGGCTACTAGTAGCTAGTGTAGTTTTTGCAGAAAAGATGTGATATGTTCATGTTACTTGCAACCCTCTATCAGTCATGCTGAAGCATTTTGAATTATCCTGAGTTGGTGCAAACTCTGTTCTGACCAATATACAGAGCAATCTCCAGGAACAAGCAAGAATGTAGTCTTCACATATGGGTGATGTTGGTACCGACGGAGCCCTTGCGAGAATGCTCCCAGCGTCCAATAGGAAAGCTTTTGGGACATCCCACTGTGCCTGCGTAGCTGCCTTCCCGCTGAGCCGGCAGGAAGCAAATCCTGTCACCGCAAAAAATTCCTATTTTTCATATTTTTGTGGTTCGTATCTTCCTTCCTGTCAATACCGGTACCAACTCCCTCTCAGTTCTTTCTATCTTCAGGAACAAGCAGGAATGAGTCTTCACATATGGGTACGTCGGTACCGATAGAGCCTGCGCGGGAACGCTCCCTAGTGTCCAAAAAGAAAGCCTTTGGGAGCATCCCACGCGCATGCGCGCTGCCTTCCCGCCCATTCACTTCCCTCTCATCAGTTTTCCATTTTCCGCGGAGCCAGCAGGAAGTATTCCTGTCACCGCAGAAAATTCTTCTTTTTTATTCTTATTTTTTGTGGTCGCATCTGCCTTCCCTCGATGCCGCCGGTACCGCCGGTGCTTTTCTTTTTCTTTTCTAAATAATTTCTTCTTTTCTTCAGAAATTTTTTCCTGTTTAGTGTCTGACGGTTTCTAGGCCACTAGACCTCTATCTTTCCATTATGGAAAAGCCAGCCACTACCCTTAAGAAATGCTCAAAGTGTGGCGGTACAGATATATTTTCAGACACCCATACTTGGTGTCTAAAATGTTTAGGTCCTGAACATTGCCCACTGGAGTGTCTTTCCTGCTGGAGTTCAAACAGAAGAAATCTTCAGAATCGAGCACAACTCTATATCCGGTTCACATCGCACTCAATGTCACCAGCTAGAATATCTCCACAGGATCAGGTAACCAAACAAAAGTCTGTAAAGACTAGCCAGTCCTTGAGTGATAGATCTCCTTCCCAGTACCGAGATGGCTCCGGCCTTGCCCTCGAGGACATTTTGGCAATAAAGCCCCGGCAGGAGTCTTCGGACTCCAAAGCATTAACGGGGTTTCAGGTTGTTCCCGGGGTTCTTACCTCGATGAACATACCTGGGCCATGTTCGGTGGTTGTGGCTGCTTCGAGCGGTATCGACACCCCGGCATCGGCTATGGTGATGGATGAAACACTCCTCACCGATGATCGCAGTCTAGTGCTCTTGGCTACTTCGGTACCGTTAGAGTTGCTGCAGACTGTTCCTCCAGTATCGGCTTCGGTACCGGTATCGACATCGGTGTCGGTACCGTCCATGCTTGCTTTGACAGACTCGCTTCCTTCGAGGCCGAGCCTGGAATCGATCTCTAGCATGGATGATTCGGTACCGACTCGTCTCGGTACCGACTTCGGCGGGTACCGAAGACATCGCTTTAAGGAAAATTCGATGCTTCATCCTTTCAGGTCTTCCGATCCCTGGGATGAATCCATCGGTACCAAAGCTGAATCTTCAACAACTCTAGCCTTTACCCCTCATTTTAGAGGGTCCTCCTCAGGGGAGATTTCTTTTCAAGCTTTTCTGCTTGATATGGCAAAGTTACTTGCCATTTCTATACCTGGTCAACAATCCTTGCCAGGGGATTCAGAGACCCTGCAATCCCCTTGGTTTCCAAAGGAGGTGATCATGCTTCCTTTGCATCAGATCTTACAAGATCTACTTTTAAGGATGTGGGAAACTCCTTTAACGGTATCACCACATTCTAAGACACTTGACTCCAAGTACAAGGTGCCACCTTCTCCAGGTTTTCAAAAGACTCAACTTCCTCATCATTCTATTGTTGTAGAATCAGCAATGAGGCGTATTAAGAATGCAAAGAAGCACTCTTCCTATCTGCCAGGTCGTGAGTCTAGAACGTTAGATGCCTTTGGACGTCGATGTTTCCAGGCATCCATGCTTTCAGCAAGAATTATCTCATATATTTTCTATATGGGATTATCTCTTGAAGAGGTTACAAAGAACTTAAAGCTTTTGAACCCTTTTCTTCAAGAACATAAAAGAGCAGACTTTTTCATATTAGTCAGTCATGCTCAAAATGTCTCTAAATTCCTTAATCGTGCTTCCCTGGACTGTTTTGAGTCTATTAGCAGAACTTCTGCTATAGCCATAGGAGCACAATGCATGGCCTGGCTCCAAGCTTCAGACTTGGATAAAGGGGTACACGAAAAGCTGGGAAATACTCCTTGTACTGGTGAGAATCTCTTTAACAAGGATGCTTTATTTCAAAAAGGAGGAGGGGTCCTCATCCTTGCAAAAACAGACCTCCACTTTAAATTAGTTGATGCATCCACCTCAGACCATCTTGACATTATTACAGTATCAAACAACCAATGTACAATCAATGCACTATATAGAGCCCCAACACCTTCCTCTGATGACCTACCAACAATCATCAATCTCGCATGCAGCGCAAAGAACACACGATCAACAAACTGGCTAATGGGTGACTTCAATCTCCCCGCACTGCCTGAAGCACAAGCACGAACCTTCCTCGAAGCGCTGTATGACCTCGACTATAAGCAACTAGTGAACTCCCCAACACATGAAAAAGGCGGTACCCTCGACCTTATTTTTGCGCCCCAGTCCATAGTCAACACCTCTCCTCCACTGCTGACCTCCATATCTCCAGTACCGTGGTCTGATCACAAACTCCTAAAGTTCCAAATACCTAGCACCTGCTTACCCAACAGCAAGGCCAGGACCAATATCCCAGACCACGAAACACCAACGACACGATTCTGCACACTCAACAAAGAGGATGTACTTGTCAAGCTTCTTCCACATCTGGATGTATCAACCCTTGACCCTGACGAACTTGTAGCAAATTGGAATAATAGCATCAGAACCTTAGCTTGTATCCCATCCGCCAACAAGCTACCCACAAAACGCAAACATGCACCCTGGTACTCATCTGATCTTCGATCTTCCCTCTTACAACTACGTAAACTAGAAAGACGATGGCGAAAAAAGCAAACTACCATAGCCCACCAAAACTACAAATCATATCTAGCATTACACAGAGAGAAAATAAGTGAAAAAAGGAAACAATATCACTCAATGATTCTAAACAGATCATTGAATAAAACACATGACCTATTTAATATAGTAAAATCACTAACAGGTGACCCATCACCAGCAAGCACACATTTGCCTCAACCACAGGATTATTCAGACTACTTGCAATCCAAAATGATCCAATCCAACATGACCTCATCTAACTGCAGCTCGTCCAACGTACTTAGTACACCAAAACCTACAACACTACTCAACTTCACTGCAGTATCTACTAGAGAAATTGAAGATACCATTGCCTCCATCAATCTCACCACAGCTCCCAATGACCCCTGCCCAGCAAGTTGGATAAAGGAACTTCGACATGAACTAAGCCATGTATTATGTAAAATAACCAACCAATCACTATCAAGGGGCATCTTCCCTCAGAGTTTAAAACATATATCGATCAGACCCCTGCTAAAGAATAATCGCCTTGATACATCCAAAGTTGAATCATATAGACCTATATCAAGCATTCCACTGCTTGCTAAGATCATTGAGAAAATAGTCCAGCGTCAGATCCATCAGCATATCGATGACGAGGCACCCCTCGATCCAGCCCAACATGGCTTCAGGGAATCGCATGGAGTAGATACCATCTTAACTACCCTATTCGACAAGCTAACCACGGGAACAGACAACATACACCAAGGTTTCGTCCTCATCTTTCTCGATATTGCCGCCGCATTTGATTCTGTAAATCATAAGATACTCTTACAACGCCTCCAAGAAAAAGGATTACTGGGAACCGCATTACAATGGTGTGAATCATACCTAACCAACAGATGGCAGCAAGTAAAAACAGGTAACACGTCCTCTGAACCATTCTTACAGAAGCAGGGAGTGCCACAGGGATCATCCCTGTCAGCCCTACTATTTAACATTTATATGCAGCCTATCTGCTCCCTGATACGCTCACTAAATGTAGAATGTCTCGTATATGCTGATGACATACTACTATACATTCCATTTACCATAGAACAACCTGATTTTCCCCTATCATCAGATGCTTTGATGCAGTGGCTGAATGGCTTCTCACACAAAACCTGAGGATTAATCACAGCAAGACTGATGTCCTATTTGTCGCAAGGAATCAGAAATTCAACCCACCACCCAACCTGCAAGTTAAAAACGCGGAACTCAAGACAAGAGACACAATTCGCTACCTAGGCATCACCCTAGATCAGCGATTGGATATGATAACCCACGTAAAGACCGTCACCAAAGCAATATACCACAAAATACGAACCCTCCGCCACCTCCGTCCACTACTGGAATTTCCAGACTATCGAACCATATTTCAAGCCCTAGTGATCCCACATCTAGATTTTGCAAACACCATCCTCCATGGTCTTCCACAAGCAACCCTCAACCCACTCCGGCTGGCCATGAACTCTGCTGCTAGGGTTCTTACAGGGACATCAAGACTGGAACATATAACCCCAGTAATGAAAAACCTACACTGGCTGCCATTACAAGCCCGAATTCAATACAAAGTACTGGTCATGACCTTCAAGGCACTGAAGAATCAATCTCCCACACCAATCAGTAGACTGCTCAATAACACACCCAACTTCAGAGACAGAAGAACTACACTACTGAACATGCTAACTGTACCTAAGCTCACTACAAGATGTACAAAGACAACTACCAATAGAGCTTTTTCAATTTATGCCCCGACAGCCTGGAATGAACTTCCGGCTAGTATTCGTTCCATAACCAGCCTCACCGCCTTCAGAAAGGCAATAAAACACCACCTGTTTCTAATGCACTATCCTGAAACCAGGCCCGAAAAACATAAGTCTTGTACACTCACACCGCACATTTACTGCCCTATCACACAACATGAAAATGGCTAGGTACTCCCTCTCCTAGATCTACACACTCCCCCACCTGACCTATAATTGCCCACGGTTTACTGGAATACTTAACTCTATGTAAATAATTGTATATACCATGTGAATAGTTCCATATATATACCATGTGAATAGTTTTCCCTGTTATCCCAGTTTGATTATGCCTTGTTCTATGTAAGCACATTGTAATATTTAATGCATTGTTGCTCTGTTCAGTTTTACTGTAAACCGCGCTGATTTCAATAGCGCGGTATATAAAAAATAAAAATAAATAATCAGTTAAACACTGATATTGTTGCTTTCAGAGGATTGTCAAAACTTTCCTCTATCCCAGCTAGTAAAAAATCTCCTAGCAAACTTTATTCCCCTAAGGGGAAAACATTTTATTCATCCTCTACCCATCATGCAGATGTTTCCAAAGAAGGGCAACATCATACCAGGCTAAGAAAACCAAAGTCTCAACAGGCTCAGCAAACTCAGCAGTCGCAGGGTTTCTGATTCTTCTTTCATTAAATCTTTTTTCCTGTTGAGTTTCAGAACCACCACTACTTAACTACAGAAGCATTTACAGTTCTTCTCATCCTTATTGAGAAGTCAGTGATAACACTGCCTTAATCCTCCACTTTAGGCAAGACTCTCTTGTTAAGAGCAGTCCATCCTTTCAGCTCTTAGAGCTATTGAGGATAATCATGCCTTACAGGTAACAAGTTTCTCCTCTCCTTTTTAAAGGTAAACAGAGGAGTTACAACTGCTTAAAAGGTATGCTGTGCCCTTCACCTTGGCAGTTGTCCTCTACGAGGATATCTCACACTTTTCACTACAGGGGAGCTTACCTTTTTCAGAGACTTACCAAATAGTAAGTCTTCCCAACTCTGTTTTAACTCTATCCCTCTTAGTTGAGATTTTCAATCTAAGAGTGATATTATTTGACTGGAGGGCTTACCTTTAAGCCATAGGATTGTCCCACATTCCTACTCCAGTAAGTAAATTCCATACAGATTTTCTCCCCTTTGCAATCTTTCAAATATTTCTTTAAGACAGCTTATCAGACCATAAGTGAGTTATCACTTCTGATTCGGTCTGTCAGTCCTTTTCCAATCTATAGGACCTAACCTCTTCTGCTGCCTTAATTACATCCAAGAGAGGTTCCAAAACTTACTTGGACAATTTTCCGTTGCAGGCAACCAGCCTGTCTACTATTCTTAGCCATCTTCAATACTTTGGCTCCCACAGAATAGATTAGGTTGCACCCTGGGAATTAAACAACTAGATCTCACCTGGGCAACCTACAACATGCTCTCTGCAATTCTACAAAAAGCTCTGCAACTATGGGCCTTTGCCAGAGAGCGTCAGAGCCATTCCTGGTGGGTAACTTCCAGATGGTTGAAAGGCTTGCCCAGTCATGCTCCCACATGACCATTTTTTTCCTTAAAATTTCCTTTTAGGAAAAATGAACCAGGGTTTAGATCACGTGAAAGCATAAAGAATTGCTTAATTCCCTGAGTTGTTCCACATCTCCAGTGGAACTCTTCCAACAGGGATGCATTTCTTTTACTGCAGTCTGTCCTTGTCTAGTGCATTCCTTCTAATTCCCAATACTCATTGCAGCTTATGCTGAACAAAGAACTCATTATACTCATATTGCCCTCATAGATGGGCATATATGGTATTCCCTTTTATTGTGTCTTTTTCTCCATACTGAAGTTATAGAAGGATCCAGACTTGTTGTCTTAAGACTAAGTTTTTTCTCTGCACCCCTTCACGTAGATCTCCATTCCGGTTATTCAAAGTCTAGAATTTAAAGAGATCTAGACCTATCCTTCTGACCAGGAACATTACACTGGTTTCCATATAACCTTCTTCATGGTTCTTCCACGTATAACCAGTAAGGGGTTCTCTATCCATATTTTCAAGCAGGTCTTACCCCTTCTTGTTTTAAGTGAGTATGTATGTGTGTGTGTGTGTGTGTATATATATATATATATATATATATATATATATATATATGTGTGTGTGTGTATAGATATATAAATATATAGATAGATATATGTATGTATATATATATGTGTGTGTGTATATAAATACACATATCTCACTCTAAAAGATTGTTGCTGGCCATGTTAATGCTGTCCAGCATGCCATAGGCTTTTAAATGGACAAACAATTTCTATGGTAATCACAAACTACCTCCTTTTACTGTAACCTCTCTGGTTACGTTACATCTGAAGCTCTCCATGTAAGTCATCCTAAGTGACATCACTTAGGGAAGACATTACTGATCTTCAAGAAATTGGAGGCTACACCGCCTACTACAAATGTTTCTTTCTTTCTTTCATTGGATAGAGGGGTCTCAAAGACCCATTCCTTTTTCTGCAAACCAGTCAGATTTATCTCCTCTCTTTCCTAGAGCCTTCTGCTCCAAGGACAAAGAGCTTCAAACGTTGGCTTACAGAAGCTTAGCTTCTCATCCAAAGTCCAACCTCTTTAAACTCTCCCAGTTTTTTCTTCTGGGATTAGTTATAGCCTTTAGGCTTCTGACCTCTGCCTGTATTGCGAAATTTATTTTCCTCTACTTCTCAGTAAGGTATTTTCATTGAGAATAATGTACTAGTTTCTAGCACCAGACCATTAGTCTCAACAAATATTTTCGCAATATTTTTGACTAAGATCCACATTAGAAAATTGGAATCCAATTTTCACTAACATTTCTGATCTACACAAGGACTCCTCTCTTGACACCTTGTTTAGTCAAGCTGTTCCAGAGCACACCCTTTTTTAGTTCAACTCCTACCCTCCATCCCTTGGATACCTGAGGTTCTGGGAAATAGCATGGCCCATCTATTAGATTTGCAACATGCTGGGGCCTCCTCCAGGCATCTTTAGCTTGGGAGTCCCCATATGTGAAGACTCATTCCTGCTTGTTCCTGGAGATAGCAATTACTTACCTGTAACAGGTGATCTCTGGGAACAGCAGGAATAAGTCTTCACAACCCACCCACCTCCCCTAGGAGTTGTTTCTCTCTCTCTCTCTCTTTCTCTTTCTCTTTCTCTCAAATTTGTCTACCTCCCTCCTTCGGTCTCAGCTACAAACCCAACTGATGAGAGGGAAGTGAATGGGCGGGAAGGCAGCATGCATGCACGTGGGATGCTCCCAAAGGCTTTCTTCCTGGATGCTGGGGAGCATTCCCGCGCAGGCTCCGTCGGTACTGACGTACCCATATGTGAAGACTTATTCCTGCTGTTCCCAGAGATCACCTGTTGCAGATAAGTAACTGTGCTTTCTTTCTTCTAAAAAAAAAAAAAAGGAGCGTTTTACTTTCTTCAGGCGCATCGATGCCATTTTAGGCCCATGGCTTTCATTTTGTCACTGACACAATGGAAAAACCCACTAGTGCTTTTAAGAAATGACTGGTGTCTAAAATGCCTAAGTCCTGACCACCACCCATCAAAATGTCTCCTCTGTAGGAAGATGACGAAGAGAGGCCTACAGAATAGTACTGCAAAGCTAGGCACCCTCTTTGCCTCCGACGATGTCTCTCTAGCATCAACATCATTGAGGGCATCATCTTCCTCCCATGGTTCTCAGGTATCGAAACATAAGTCTTCTTCGAAGACTGGCTGTACCCCCAAGAGTAGATCTCTTTCTAAGCATTGAGATGCCTTGAGCATTGCCCTGGCCAAACAACCCCGGCAGGAAGACCCTTCCTCCAAAGCTATCAAGGGGTCCTAGGATGCTCCTGAGGCCTCCACCTCCGGAGAGCTCCTGGTGCCGTTCTCAAGGATCGTGCCCCGCAATTCTGGTACTGATACCCATGCATCGACAAGCTCCATGGATCAGCACATCCTGGCCATCGAGCGAAGCTTAGCAGCCTTACTGGCCTTCTCTGTTCCAGTAAAACATTTACAGTCAGTTCCGCAAACACCGGCACCGTCTTCGATACCAATGCAAACCACATCGGGTTACAATCCACTCGCTTCGCTACCACCTATGCCTGCCCTCGAGTCCATTTCTGTTACCAAGGTTCTGGCTAAACAGATTCCAAGTACAGACTTTGATCAGTACTGAGTTCTGGCAGAGCATGAACACCCTGCCCGTCGATACTTCGAGTCTTCGGAATCGGATTCGTCGGATGATGAATTGGCTGATACTAGAGGCCTACAAAGTTAAGGGATATTTGTCTTCCCTTACTTAGACGACTGGCTCATTCAAACAAACACATCTCTAGAGGCCAGTCTTTCCCTCTCGCACACCATGCAGGTGCTGCAACACTTGGAATTTGTAATAAATCTTCCAAAGTCCCAACTCGTTCCCTCTCAAACTTTAGTTCATAGGGGCTCTCCTAGACACTCAACAATCAAGGGCTTTTCTGCCCCAAGCCTGCTGTGCTTGACTCATTCAGCTTGCATCTCGGGCATGCCTCAAGACCTTTCTCACTGCTCGAGAAATGCTGCAATTTCTGGGTCATATGACATCAACATAACATGATGTTCGATATGCTCATCTACATATGCACTCAGCTCAATGGACCCTGGCTTCTCAGTGGTCTTAGGCTTCCGGTCACCTGGGAGACAGAATAATGGTCTCTACACATCTAATCTTGTCTCTCCAGTGGTGGCAGTACCCAGAAAACCTGCTAGTAGGGTCACCTTTTCAGATGCCTCCACATCAATGTACCCTCATGACGGATGTGTCCAAATTGGGCTTGGGAGCCCATCTGGACAATCTCTCCACTCAGGGTCTTTGGTCTTATCAGGAGTCTCAACTCCACATAAATCTACTGGAACTCAGAGCCATCTACAATGCTTTCAAGGTGTTCCAGGACCATCTTCGCTTCTATACAGTTCTAGTTCAGACGGACAATCAAGTAGCTATGTTCTACTTGAACAAGCAGGATGGAACAGGCTCTTGGACCCTTTGCAAAGAAGCCCTACACCCTTCACCATACAGCATCGAATTCACCTACTTGCGGTGTATCTTCCAGGCAAACAGAATCTCTTGGTGGACAAACTCAGTTGAGTCTTGCTACCCCACGAGTGGTCTCTCCATGTGGACAAGGTTGCTCACATTTTTCAAATCTGGGGAACCCCAGACATAGACCCGTTCGCAAGTCCTCAGAATGGCAAACCTCCCCGCTTCTGCTCCAGAGTACCTGCTCAGAACAACCAGCGGGTAGATGCCTTTCACCTTCACTGGGGGGTTAAGGCTTCCCATATGCCTTCCCTCCCATTCCCCTCATTCCCAAAACTCTTTTCAAACTTCAGAGAGACCGGGGCTACATGATTCTTATAGCCTCACGTTGGCCACAACAGCCGTGGTATCCTCTTTTTATGTCTGTCTCAAGCTCAGCCAATAGATTTGAGTTCTGCTCCAGATCTCCTCCTGCAGGAGGATGGGACGCTACTGCATCCCAATCCGCAGTCCCTACATCTTACAGCATGGCTGCTGAAGGCATAGCCTTCCAGGACATCAACCTCTCTCAACAGGTAAAAGATATCCTTTTAGCTTCTAGGAAGCCTTCCACCAGGCGCTCCTACACCTTCAAGTGGCGTAGATTCTCTCTCTTTTATACTGAAAGCAATCTTAACCCTTCTCAGCTCCGGTGGATGCATTACTTGAATATCTTCCTCCATCTCTCTTCTTCTGGACTCAAAACCAATTTAGCAAGAATACACCTAAGTGAAACTGTGGCCTCTCACATGCCCTTAGATGGTCAGCCCATCTCTTCTCAGCTGCTTGTAGCACGCTTCATGAGGGGTCTTCTATTAACTAAGCCTCCCATTAAGCCACCCCAAGTGGCATGGGATCTTAATGTTGTTTTAGGACAGCTTCTTAAGCTGCTATTTGAACCTGTAGCCATTGCTTCTCTGAAGTTTCTCACCTGGAAGGTCACTTTCCTAATTGCCCTCACTTCAGCAAGATGCATTAGTGAGCTTCAGGGTTTGGTGGCTGACCCCCCTTATACACGATTCCACCATAATAAGGTTGCCCTTAGGGCTTATCCCCACTTTGCCAACAGTGGTCTCGCCTTTCCATTTAAACCAGTCTGTTTACCTCCCTATCTTCTCCCTAGACCTCATTCCTCTAGGGCAGAATCAACCCTTCACACTCTGGATTGCAAACGTGCTTTGGTTTTTTTATCTCCAGAGAACTCGGGAGCACAGAAAAGCTTCCCAACTTTTCGTCGCCTTTGTCTCGAGTCACCTGGGACTGCCAGTATCCAAGCAAACTCTCTCCAGATGGATAGCAAATTGTATCTCCTTTGCTTATGAAAGTGCAGAACTCTCTCTCTCGAGGGTCACGTCACTGCACATAATGTTCGGGCCATGGCTACCTCTATGGCAAATCTACGCTCTGTAGCGATTGATGAGATATGCAAGGCTGCAACCTGGTCATCTGTCCACACTTTTGCTGCTCACTATTGCCTATACAAGGACTCCCGCTGGGATGCCTTGTTTGGCCAAGCTGTTCTCCAGGATTTCTTTCAGACTTAGATCAACTCCTACCCTCCGTCCTGGGTTTCGATACTAGACATCTTTGGAGGATATATGACCTACTTACTCACAGCTCACTCTGATGTCATCTCGCTGGCATCTCCAAGTTAAGAAGTACCACATATGAAGACTACATTCCTGCTTGTTCCTGGAGATAGCGTAGTTACTCACCTATAACAGGTGATCTCCGGGAACAGCAGGAATTTAGTCTGCACAACCACCCTCCTCCCCTAGGAGTTGTACTTTTTCCTCTTCTTCTCCTTCTCTCCTTTTACCTCAGTTACAAAGTCAACTGAGGAGGGAGAGCTGGAAAGGTGGGAAGGCAGCTATGCAGATGCAGTGGGATGCTCCCAAAAGCTTTCCTTTTGGATGCTGGGGAGCATTCCCGCGCGGGCTCCATCAGTACCGATGTCATGCATATGTGAAGACTAAATTCCTGCTGTTTCAAGAGATCACCTGTTACAGGTGAGTAACTATGCTTTCCCAGTCATGGTTTTCTGTGAGCCATGTCTCCATAACCACCACTAGTCACCCTCTTCCATTAAAGTCTCGACATCTGGGATCTTATTTCCCATGCTATGGGCATTTATACACACCGCTTTCCAGATGTTGCTCAAGTGTTCCTACAGTTGAGCCTGCCCTTGTCCAGGTGAGATTTTCGCCATTTCCTTTCCAGCTTACATCTTTGACACTTAAGGACCCGTAGTTCTGGGAAAAACCAAGGGAAGTGTTTGTGTGTGGGACATAGGAATCTATTTAGTGGGGCTGTTGTTGCTAAGGCCATTGCTAATTGCATATTCCATATGTTAACCTGCTGCAATACTGTCGTAATCTTTTCATCCCTATGGGGATAGGACAGGACCTCTAGGAAACTCTCAGTAATCACATTTCTCATGTCTCTTTTTTTTTTTCTTTACAAAATCCAGTAGTGTCCTGTTTAGGGTGTCCTTTAAGAGAGAATTTGATTAGAAAATGATCTGTCCAAAATAGTGTTATCTTGATATCACTAGCCGCCTATTCAACATGTCTACTGCTTTTCAGAACAGCATTTCTAGCCTGTTTCCCTTTTCATGGGTTGGAGATTGATAACCTGGCATGGTGTCCAGAAAACTGCTGGTGATAAATGTCTAGGATTTCAATTTCTAAATTTAGTCTCCCATGATCACTAGCCTAGGGAAGTTCAAGGTTACCTGTGTACAGGGCTTTTTTGAGGGGATACTTGGTGGTACTGAGCTCCCGACACCTTTATCATTGCCAGCTGAAATTGACCCCTGGTCCTCATGTATTAATGAAAGAGCTCTGCATGCGAGTACCGACACCTTTCTTGCTAGGAAAATGAGCTGCTTCTGTAACCAGATCCAGAAGCTCTTGCACAGTTGACATGTTGCAAGGCGCTTGATAGATTACAAGCAGCAAATTAGCTCCTCATCTCTTAACTGGATTAAGAGACATTCTGAGTCGTGCAGGTGGGGGATGGCAACTCTGCACAATTTGATTGTCTCTTAGATCAGGACCGCTACCCCTTCACTCCTGTTCCCTGGACTGGATTGGTGTTGAATGGTGAATCCTGTTGTGTATAGTTCAGTCAGTGGCACTCCCCCAGTTTCATCCAGGCAGGTCTCCGTTATTCCCAAATTGTCTAGGTGAAATGCACTGACAACGACATGAATCATAGAAATTTCTTATTGGCTGACTTGGCATTCGCTAGGCCTAAGTTTTTCTAGATAGTGTTCTGGTATTGATATGCAAATAGTCGTTTGGGTGTAATTGAATGGGTCTTTCGCCTTTTGAGTCTGTGTCCTCTTGTTGGTCTGGGGAAACTATATTTACCTCTTCTCTTCACTCCTGGGATGTCTGAAGATCTTTGGTTTACTGAACAGAAGCACATTCTTGTTACTGAGGTAGATGAGGGATAACAGGCCTCTCCCTGTCTGTGTGTGCCAGAGGATGCCCCTTTTGTTCTCAGCAGCAATTATCAGTTAGAAACATGAGGGCAGAAAAAGACCATATGGCCTATCTAGTCTGCCCTTCCATACCAATTACTATAGTCCCTTTTTTTCTTTTAGAGATCTTCTGTGTTGGTCCCATGCTTTCTTGAATTAAGCATGTCAGCAGACTTTAACAGGGTTCTGTCTTGTGATTCTAAAGTGGCTGCTTCCTGGAAAGCTGAAATTCTCCAGAGGGGGAAGGGTAGTCAGCCCTGTACTGTGCTTTTCTTTCTCAGTAAAGGAATATCTGTACTATTTTGTGCCCTTTTTGTAATTTACTTGAGTGTTTCCCATGAATTGGATGACATCTCAAGTCCATGATCCTTAGGGCTTCCGTTTTTGGCAAAGTAAAAGTTCAAGTCATGTATCTACGTATAAAGTCACATATAGAATCTTTCCTAATCTCTCTCTTTGGAGGGCATATTCAGCTGATAAAGCTGTGCTTCAGATAATATAATATCCTGTAACACATTCCCCACAGTTTTTAATTCCCTGTTGTTACTACAGCAGATGTCCCAGGCACGAAAAAATGATTCGGACTAATTCAAGAACAGACTTTTGAAAATGTCTTTAAATCTCACAGAGCTATCCTTCAAGCCAGCTGCAATGGAAAGCCCTTAGTTTTATGAAAATACATCACAGACTATCGTTGTTCCCACTTTTCGGTCTTTGGTTCTGGTTCTGATGTCCCTGGACTATCCAGCTGAAGCAGATCTGGGAGGTGCTAGATGTATGTGTTTGCTGAGTGATGCAGTCTTTTTAAATGTGTTAATGCAAAGCTTCACTGTGTTTCTAAGTTCAGTATCTCAAAAAGGCAGTCAATTTGAATTACCTTTCCTCTTTCAAGACATGAAGATTCTACTTCTAGATATATATTATACTGACTAATTCCTAGTTAAGATGTTATGTTCAGAAGTGGTTGAAGGTTTCCTGAGACCTCTCTGTGGACTTCTGTAAGGTTTTTGACATGCAGCTAGTACATATTCTGCTTTTTCTTCCTTGAAATGCTTCCACTGTAGCGTCACCTTGCTAAGATTTGGTATAGATAATATACAAGGAATCACCACATTAAGGTAGTCGGCCAGACTTGGGAAAATGAATTTACTCTCGCTTTCAGAGATGCAAAGCAGCTCACCAGCTTTGCTGCTGAATTTTGTTGTGCTGTCTGTATGAATTTACTTTTATGATTACAGGTTCTTTTTCAGTGACTTGTTTATGTAGATAATATATATGGTATTAACTAGAGTCCAGGGAGAGGCCATATTCTAGAATGTGACACATAAGGCCAAGAAGTGTGACTTACAGCATCTACAGTAAAGCAGCAAGCTCTTGAGCTGTGTAGACATGTTCTATCTGGCAGCCCTTATTGATGGTGACAGTAAAATTTGACTTTTACAAAAACAGAGGAGTAAAATGAGCAGTCAATTATGGTGTCACCTGTGGTTTTTGTTACTTTATTGGGGGTAGTTTAGCACATACCATGACAGCTGTGAACCTCACTACTAAGCCCCCAGTATATGTGGAGTATGATTTCAGTCTCTCAATTCTACCGTTAATGCTCGCCAAAGTTTTGCATTGTGCTAAAAGTTTCCTTCTGGAGTCCATAGGATGGAACATGTATAGGCAGCCTTTCAAAGTGTGTATGGAAATTGCTTTTAATCAGGCCTGGGCCTCCAGTACAATGGTAAATATTTCTTTATCTTTCTGCCACATTTTCTTGGACTCTGATTGCATTTCTTGGTACCTGAGGAATTTTCCTCTCTCCACACGGTTCACAGAATTAATTATATGGAATCAACACCCCTGTTATCAATGCTCTTCTGGTGTTTTTCTCCTTCACCACTATGTCTGGTTTACTTGTATCCAGCTTTTTATTGGTCAGAAGGGTGATGTCCCAGGTGATCATACACTCGTTGTTCTCCATAATTCTCTTAAAGTTGTGCCCCAGTGCTTTTCCAGTACAGCGATTGTCACTGCGTTCTCGTCATTCTATAAAGACATTTTCTGCTGTCAGAACTTTGCAGTCAGCTAAGAGCAGAGTAATCATTTCTTGCTTTTTCTTACCGAATCTACATGTTTTTTTCTTTTTGCCAGTTTTTTTTTTCTGTATTTGCTATCTTGTCCGTAACCCATTTTCCTGGGCTGCATCCTATCATCTTTGGATTTCAGTTCATCTCTCCTTAACCATTCATGTTGCCAGGTTTGATCTATGTATGGTTTCTGGGGCAACACTTTGTATTCTCCATGGTATTTGTGCCGTTACCACTTGTTTTGTTCTTGTCTTCTGATGTAATGAATTACAATTTTTTTTCTTGTTTGCAAATTCTGTTGTATTCTTTCATGTAATATGTTTGCTTTATTTCTGTTTTTTTGTGGGGGGTTTTCTGTACTGCTTTTTCAGTAATTGTCATTGCAGTTTACAATAAAATCAAATGAGATCAATGAAGTCAGTAGGCAGCATTGGAGAGAAAATGATGTAGAGGAGTGATTCTTAACCTAGTCCTCTGGGACCCCCAGGCCAGTCAGGTTTTCAGGATATCCACAATGAATATGCATGAGAGAAATCTGCATGCACTGCTTCCATTGTATGCAGATCTATCTCATGCATATCCATTGTGGATATCCTGAAAACCTGACTGGCCTGGGGGTCCCAGAGGACTGGGTTGAGAACTACTGGCGTAAATGTAGAGAATTAGGCTAGGAATGGAGAAGGGATAGATAATGGTAAGGGAGGGGAGGAAAGACAGGAGGAGGCATTGCTGCTCAGTTGCTAACCGAAAGCCTGGGTGAAGAAGATAGTCTTGAGACCTGGCTTGACCCTCTTGTAATTGGATTCTGCGGGGATGTTAGCCCTGATGGAGTTTCATAGTGAGGGGGGCCAGGAAGTAGGAGGCAGATTGACGAGTTGTAACAAGCCAATCAAGATGTGTTCGGGGGAGAAAGAGGATGTTTTCATTCTGAGAGCAGGCGGGGCAATTGGTAGAGAAGGGAATAAGATGGAGTGGGAGATAGTGGGAAAGACCAGTGTAGAAAGCGTGTAATGCTTGTCCAAGTTTAATGATGGAAACTAATTGTGGATGTTTACTTTTACTTGAATATTTTTTGTGCATTTGGGTCTGTTGATGCCGTTAAATAGACCTGGAGACCTATGATGATAGCTCTGTATGTATAATCTGTTTCTATAAGGCCCATTCTGCCTTCAGCTTTAGGGCTGCACAATCTTGGTATGCACTGATTCGTACATTCTGACTCTCTTCTCAAAAGTTGGAATCTAGGAACCAGCTTAAATATTTAAGAGCTGGCCACTGAGACCTTGGTCACAGTGCCCCACCCCACCCCTCAAAAGGATGTAATATTTTTTCCATTTTTTATGGGAAAAGAAAGCTTAAAAAATCAGGCCCTTTACATGCCATTACACAGTGCCAACAGAAGGCAACAACGCTTCTCCTCCTACCCGCCCACCAGTCCCAATGAGCACACTGTCAGCAGCATATCAGTGACCTTTTATAACTGCACCTGAGGCATCTTCCTGTTTAGCTTCACATATCACTGTGACCTGGTAATATGTGAAGGATAAACAACCTGTCATAAACCTCGCACCTTGCCTTCACCCACTCTTTTTCTCATAGCGAAATCACAGACATCTCAGTTCAAACCCTAGCTAACCATTACCAAAATAAATCCAAGAAACCTGCCATGCCCTTAGAAAATATCAACATCACTTATCAACCTGTAGAAGTATGGTCAGAATTTTACCCCATTTCAAAAGCAACATTAAAAACAATCATCTCCAGCCTAAATACCACAACCTCGAACTTAGACCCATGCCCAGTATCATGGATAAAAAACACACTACCAACGCTACTATCCTATATTCTCCCAATAGTAAACCTCTCACTCACCCAAGGATACCTCCCACCCCTGCTCAAACATGCACAAATACGTCCAATTTTAAAGAACTGCAAACTAGATAAAACATTGCCAACATCATATAGGCCCATCTCTAGCATACCATTCTTGGCCAAAGTAATTGAAAAGGTAGTGCAACTACAGACACAGGAATTTATAGACTTATCTTACCCACTCGATGAACAACAATACGGTTTCCGGCCCCGCCATGGAGTAGAAACACTTCTTACAGTACTAATAGATACACTTCTAAAAGGAATTGACAATCACAAACAGGCGTTCATTCTCCTTTTCATCGACATATCAGCAGCTTTTGATAGCGTGCACCACTCAATTTTGCTCAACAACCTAAGACAGTTAGGCATAAACTCCACCGTACATAAATGGTTCACCTCATATTTACATAACAGAACACAAAATGTAAGAACAGGTAATCTAACATCCAACACATACAAACAAGAAATAGGTTTACCACAAGGCTCAGCACTTTCAGCCCTACTTTTCAATATCTATATAAAACCGGTCTGCAATATCTTTAAAAAATTTGGAGTACAATATCACCTTTATGCGGATGATATCATGATGTACATTCCTTTTACAATTCCTAACCTACCGATTCAACTTCTATCAGACTGCTACAATGAAATTACATACTGGCTAAAAACTCAAAACCTCCATATAAACCATGCTAAAACCGAAGTCTTAATCGTAACAAAAAACCATACATTCACTCCTCCAACCCACATAACATTACAAAATCAAGAAATTAAAATAAAAAATGAAATAAGATATCTAGGTGTCATTTTAGATACACACCTTACTATGGAAACGCACATTAGAAATACCTTAAAGAAAATCTACTTCAAACTTAAAATCCTCAAACAATTACGCCCCCTTGTATTCATACAAGATTTTATCAATATAACACAGGCTACCATAACTCCCCACTTCGATTTCGCCAACTTAATACTTATAGGCATTTCAAAACAAAACATCAAAAGGATCCAACTTGCGCAAAATGCCACAGCGAGAATTATATTAAAGATAAATTCACTCCAACACATTACACCAATACTAGCATCCCTTCACTGGTTACCAATACAAAGTAGGATTATATACAAAACAATAATAACTACATTCAAAGCCCTAAATGACATGGCCCCGAAGACACTCTGTAATCTTATAAGCAAAGAACCTCCTAAGCCCACTCATAGAAAAGGGCAATCATATAAACTTAAGACGCCAAAAGAATTTATAAGAACTCACAAATTAACAAATAATAGAGCCTTTTCCCACATAGCCCCAACAATCTGGAACTCTTTACCAGAGGACTTACGATCACTAACAGAGATAATGGAATTCAGAAAAAAATTGAAAACATATTTATTCACTAAACACTATAATACCATGGAAATCCCTCCACTCAACTTAGATAAAGGCTAAACATGAACCTGCCCAATATCAAGCTTTTACTCCCTACTACAAGCAATACGTACAAACCTAAATGAATAATCACTCCATTCCTATGCATTGATACCCAACTTGTATATAGTTACAACTGTTATAGAGACAGTACTTTGTTTAAATAGTTACACAATCTGTGTTAGTTGAATATTCCGCTTAGTTTTAACCCTTTGTTGTGCAAGTTAAGATGTTCTATGTAAAAAGTTATAATTGTTCTATGTAATACAAGCTCTGCATTGTAAATTGTTGTTAATTGTACACCGCAACTGATCGCTGGAAGATGCGGTATATAAATAAGTGTTAAATAAAAAAAAAAAAAAATAGCCCTCCCCCCAGCCATCACCCAGTGTGTGTCTCTCTTTGTTCACGCCCCGAGACCCTCATATTACCATTCCTGCATCGTTGTTAACTCCCACACTGCAGTCGGCACTCTGCATGTAGCATGAGCCACATGGTGGAGGAAAGTTCAGGCTGACCTCATCGTTTTAAATCTTGAGATACTTGAAATCACAAGATCAGCATATTTCCTTCACCACGCAGTTCAAGCCATGTACAGAAAGCTGATTCCAGTGGAAGAGTAAACTATGGTGCAGGAATGACAAGACATTGGGTGATGGATGGGGAGGGAGCACATGAATCCTGGGTGCCAGGGTGCAATTTACAGTTGCCATGGTGATCTGGCGCTTGGGATTTGTCTAACCCTGGATTGTGGCATATGTGTGTTTTTTATTGTGCACCAGTGAAAACTGTATAGGATTGGCAGTTTATAAATATTTTAAATAAATTAATTCATTGTCTGGGAAAATGAGAGAGCACGTGAAAATCATACTGCTGTGGAAAATGACTTCACCCTCATCAGATTGAGGCAATTTTCTATAGGATAGGTGTCAGGCCAGCCTTCGTTCACTCCCCTCCTGTGTTTGGACTTCACCATCATATTCTCTTTTCTGATGAATATCCCTGTCAGCTGCCAGGCATGTAAAGTTATTGCATTCAGCTAGGGTGCCCTTTTTTAAAAATGTGTGTGTGAACTGCTTCAGTCTGTCCATCCATTTGTATAAGAACATGATAATTTGGGCAAAACTTCAGATTAGATGAAAATTTACATCCTGTGGCTGACAAGGTATTCCAGCATGGAAGTCATTGTCACCAAGTAAACTTTACCTGTATTTTATTTGTTTGAGCTAAAATGTTAAAGGGAAGATAAAGCTGGCAAACATTTCAGAATAATTTTGCTTTGAATTCATGAGGGTGTTTGAAGCTGGACTGTGGTTGACAGTAGAGAAGTTTATTAGGCATGTTCTAGTTAGGCAGTAGCACCTTTCAGAGAGAATTTGTCCCCAGTCCCAACACATCTGTCTGTCTGTAATTATGAGTCTGTCTGACTGCGTGTACACAAACAGGGAGATAGAAAAAATGGAGGAGCAATGAGCTGTGGGTGTAGGAGGAGGCAAGACCCACCCTCCTGATACCCAAAGAGGAGCATAGAGATGAATTGCTGACTGGGATCCAATCCCTGCTGCCATGAGAAGATTAGTGTGGCCACCATGAAGACTAGGGGGGAAGGGCTGATGGGAAGGGGCCCCAGTCCTTGTTGGCATGAGAAGAGCAGAGCTGCTGTAGTGAACAACGGAGGTGCGAGGACCGACTTTAATGATGCCTTTGAGGGGTGGGGAGGGGAGATAGAGGAGGGAGTAATGCCATGGAAAGGAGGGGTGAGATTAGTAGGAGGGAGAGAAATGTACAAGGTGAGGAGGAGGGTGGCAGGAGAAGTGGAGAATGCAAGAGGGAGGGAGAATGCAAATGGCTTTGAGGATTAGCGAGTTAAGAAATGGGAGTGTGCAAGGGGGAAGGAAGCCTACATGTTCAGAGCCAAAGATATACCCTTTATTATTTACCCCACCCCCGACAGACCTACACACACAGTATTTATCTCCCAAGATACCCATATATACACACTTTCATATCCCCTCCCCAGCACACCCATACACACACTCCACTCCACTGACATCCCCACAAACACAAACGTGTGCACGCACACACCCTCCCATTCCCTTGACACACACACATACACACACCTCCATCAATATTCCCACCCACCTCTTCTCTTGACAGGCACTCCCCACTGCCTCCCAAGACACACATCCCCAGTCCCAACACATCCACTGCTATCCTACTGAGATTCACTTTACCATGGCTGTTCCTACCAAGGCCACCACACAGACTGCCCCGAAATAGCTAATGGAGGAAATGGAATTACGCTATTGTGTCACAGTGTAAGCGCACACTTTATAAGTTGTATTTTTTTAAGTACTTTCTTTAAACAATGTGCTGAGTGTTACTGTTTAACTTTAATGCTTGTTCTAACAATTAATATGACCATATTCAGATGTATGTGCTATAGTAGAGCTTTCTAATAAGTTTGCCCTTTTCATACTGACATTTTTCAGAAAATGAATTTCATGTATTATCAGCGTCCTACCAAATATCCAACTGAAAACAGGGAAAGAGAGGGAAATAACACTTTTACTTACGTTTTAATAATACTTTCCAAGTTGAAAATGCTGGATAACTGTTTAAAATCAGCAGGGAAAAGGTTACAGTGGAGAACATTTAATTTGTATTAGTTATCCTTGGTCACAGCTGAATTAATTTAGAATGCTACTCAGCAATATAGCTTTGGGATTGCACGTGCTCAGCAGTTAGCTGTCCATTTAACCTAAGCCTTATTTAGCAGCTAGGTAATAGAACTTCATTCCAACCAGTTACTTAGTGATCCCATGAAGTCTGACATAATTCTGTTCTCCTAACAAGTGCTTATCCAGTGGTAAAAAAAAAAAAAAAAAAAAAAAAGTCTCTGCTGGTTCTTTTTGAGTGCAAGTTTCAAAGCTCTTTCCGTGTGTTGAAATAGTCTTTTAAAATTGCACACATTATCCGGGAGGCATTCCTGGGAGCGGGGAGTAGACTTCACATGCACCTTTGGGTTTACTAAAATATGCACATAAGCTTTGCTAGTAAAGATGCCCACTACATATAGCAGGAGCAAAATTGCATGCTTTTCCCAACTTAAAGTGAAAATTTTCTCTCAAACATTTATGCAAAGTCTGCAAGAAAAAAGTACCCACAGACTTTACATATAGATACATTATTTGAAAGTTGCCCCTTTGTATAGCCAGCTTATGTAGCACAGGTGGTGAGGGAACAATGTATTCTTCAATCTAAAGGAGGAGTGGCCTAGTGGTTGGGGCAAGGTGCTACAGGCTGGAAGGTCGGTGGTTCAAATCCCACTAGAGGACAGCAACCTTGGGCCGGAAGGACTGGGGTTTCTGGTCCCACAGGTGCTCCTTGTGGTCTTGGGCAAGCCACTTAACCCTCCATTGCCCATGTTCCCTGTAAGTATTAGTGTATGTGTCTCATATCCCCTCGTGTTAAATGTATCCCCCAACCGCTTTGACCCGGTGAAAAGCGGGATATAAATGCAGCTAAATAAATAAATAAAAATAAATAAATAAATCTCAGTTTATCAAGACCTGCATCTTATTTCCTTAGTGTTTAACTACATTGTCTTACTCATTGATCCTTACTATGTTTAGGGTTGTAACCATGATTATTTTTTTTAATGGTAAAATATTTAATCTCACCATACTGAACTGATGAGCCTTGTTGAAGAGGAGATGATATCAGTCCTCTTCTGTTTTCTGCTTGTTGCTTCATGATCCATTGATATATTTGTGCAAGGCAATTAAAGCTCCTTCATTGTTTTGCTTTAAACTAAAAAAAACAAAAATCCTGCCCCCAGTTTTGGATAGCAATTTAAGACTAAGTGGTCTTGCTTTCCCTGCATTAGTTGGTGTCTTCTGATACCTTTTCCGCAAATCTTCCTTTACTTCTACAGCAACCTTTAAAACTTTTGACAGTGACATGGAGAGAATAATGGTTATGCTTATGGAAGTAACATTAATATCACATAGAGGTTAAGAAAAAAATCCGATTTAGCCAGCTAATAGCTGGAGAATAGAGTGGCAAACTTGGAAGAGCTGAGGCAGAAAGAGGTATATCGATGAGGCATGCAAGGATATAGTTGAGAAGTTTCACATCTAGTCTGGCAGTCTCTCATGAAAGGAGAGCATGGCCTTGGTGTGGCAGGAAGTGATCATGTAGCTAGGTCTTGTCCTCCAAATGATGTAATACCTTCTCGCACTGAAGAGGGAAGGTTTAGGATGGCAGATCTCCAGGAACAAGCAGGAATGAGTCTTCACAAATGAGTCTTCACATATGGGTACGTCGGTACCGACGGAGCCTGCGCGGGAACGCTCCCCAGCGTCCCAAAAAGGAAAGCTTTTGGGAGCATCCCACAGCGCCTGCGCGCTGCCTTCCCGCCTTTCCTAACCGCCTCTCTCCAGTTCTTCTTTTCCGCGGAGCCAGCAGGTCGTGTTCCTGTCACTGCTGAAGAAGTTCTTTATTTTATTTTATTTCTTTGGTCGCGCGTTTGCCTTCTTCGACGTCGGACCGGTACTGCCGGTCTTTTCTTTCTTTTTCTTAAAAAAAAAAAAAGGATACTTTCCGTTCCACTTCAGTGTATTTTTTCTTCTTTGGGCCTTGGACCTAATAGAAAAATTCCTCATGGAAAAGCCCGCCTCCGGATATAAAAAATGCACTAAGTGCAGCGGTACCATTTCTGTTACCGACACCCATGACTGGTGTCTTAAGTGTTTGGGTCCTGACCATTCCATCACGGATTGTGCGTCCTGTTCCATGATGTCTAAAAGGGGTTTACAGAACCGAGCAGCCAAGCTCACTACCCTGTTTCCCTCTGATGCAGCTTCGGTGGCATCGACGTCTTCCAGGGTTTCTTCTTCCTCCTATGGATCTCAGGTAACCAAACATAAGTCCAACTTTTCCTCGAAGGGTAGATCTCCCTCTAAGCATCGAGATGCCTCCGGGCTTGCCCTCGAGGATCCTGCACCGGCAAAAGTACCCCGGCGGGAAGCTCCGGCTTCCAAAGCTCCTCCTATGGGGTGACAGGTTGACATCGATCGCACGGCCTCGACCGATCACCTGTTGCAATGTTCTGGGGTACTGGTGGAATCCGCCGGTACCGACCTCCAGACATTCATGGCATCGATGGATCAGAATGTTCTGACCATGTAGCGTGCCATTACGACATTCATACAAGCTGCGACGCCACTGGTACCGCAACAAGCTCCGTTGTCGGTACCGGCTCCGATATTGGTTCCTTTTCCGGTGCCGGTACCGATTGCATCGACATCGGCTTCAGTGTCGACTGCAGTGGTACCCTGTCCGATGATGCCTATCGGACTTTACAGGAGCATCCAGACAGGCGATACTTCGATTCCTCCGAAGACTCTGATGCATCGGAGGCCTCTGTCGAAGAATTGGTACTCCTTCCTCAGGAGCCTTCTTCTCCAAAAATAAGAATGTCCCCTCCAGAAGACTTGTCTTTTCAAGACTTCATAAGGGAAGTGGCCAAGGGGCTTTCTATCTCAGTAGCCCCTGAGTCAGAGCCTAGAGCCAAAAAATTGGATATTTTGCAATATCCCAAGGCCCCTAAAGAGGCAGCCACTTTGCCCATTCATGAGATCCTTTATGACCACATGATGGGCATATGGGAGACTCCTCTCACCATCTCTTCTCTTTCTCATAGGTTGGATACCATGTATCGTGTCCCTCCTTGTCCTGGATTTCATAAAACTCAGCTTCCTCACCATTCTATTGTGGTGGAGTCTGCTATGAAAACATTAGAGTGCAAAGAGGCACTCATCTACTCCTCCACGAAGAGAATGTAGAACCTTAGATGCTTTTGGCAGGAAAATTTTCCAAGCTAATATGCTTGTTGCCAGAATCAACTCCTATAGTCTCTATATGGCGATGTTTCTGAAGGAAGTTACAGATCATCTGCAAACTTTCCTCCCTTTTCTTCCAGAAGATAAAAGGGAAGACTTTCTTACCTGGCTTAAGCATGCCCAGGATGTTTCCAAATTTTCTAACCGTGCAGCCTTTGACTCTTTTGAGGGGGCCAGCAGAGCCTCGGCCATTGCTATAGGTGCACGCAGAATTGCTTGGTTACAAGCTTCTGATTTGGAACCTTGGGTCCAAGATGGATTAGGAAATCTTCCTTGTACAGGTGAAAACCTGTTTGGCAAGGATTGGCAAGCAAAGGCCACACAAATGGATGCAGAAAATTCTGCTTTGGATAGGCTTTCAAAGTCTACCTCTAATCCTGTCAAGAAGAGGTTATTCAAAAAGGCATATTTTTCCAAGAAGGGAAGATATTATCCTGTTTATGGTCAACAGACATCGTCTGCAGGTCGTTTTGCTGTAAAGCATCAACAACCTAAACAGACCAAGCCTAAGGCTGCAAGGACTACTGTAGCTCAACAGCCTCAGCCTCCTCAGGGCCTTTGACTTGCAGCTAGAGAACTTAGCCTTTCTGGCTCTAGAAGACCCAGAGCCTCTCACCATTCCAGGAAGGTTAGCTCACTTTGCTCCCAGATGGGAGCAAATCACAGCAGAGCAGTGGACCCTTTCCATCATAAGGGAAGGGTACAAACTTCATTTCTCAAACCTTCCTCCTTACCCCATGGTGAGACAGTTCAATTCTCCAACATCTCTCCTCGACCTTCTGGGTCAGGAGATTTCTACCCTTCTTGCCCAAGGGGCAATAGAAGAAGTACCTCTTCTTCAACAGGGCTCAGGGTTCTACTCCCCCTACTTTCTAATTCCAAAGAAAACAGGGGGCTACAGACCCATATTAGATCTCAGAGAATTGAACAAATTCCTTTGCAAGGAGAAATTCAAGATGATTTCTCTAGGTACTCTTCTTCCATTCCTTCAGAGTCAGGATTGGCTTTGTTCTCTAGATCTCAAGGATGCGTATACCCATATACTCATCCATCCAACACACAGAAGGTTCCTTCGGTTCCTTTATCAAGGAAAGCACTACCAATACAGGGTGCTTCCTTTTGGTCTGGCCTCTGCTCCAAGAGTGTTCACAAAATGCATGGCAATAGTAGCTGCATTTCTACACACTCTAGGAATATTCATATTCCCATATCTGGACGACTGGCTCATCCGAGCTCCATCCCAATCAGAGGCCCAGACTTCCCTAACCTGCACAATGCGTGTTATACAGTATCTGGGACTGGTGATAAACATTCCAAAGTCCCAACTCACCCCTACTCAGTCTCTAGAGTTCATAGGGGCCCTGCTGGATACCACCACGGCAAGGGCCTATCTTCCCCAGGCCCGTTGCCTTCACTTGGTGCCGTTAACCTCCAAGATTCAGTTAAAAACCCATTTAACTGCTCGAGAGATGTTACAACTACTAGGCCACATGGCATCCACTGTGCATGTGGTCCCTTATGCTCGCCTTCACATGAGGGCAGCTCAATGGACTTTGTCCACCCAGTGGACCCAGACATCAGGGGGTCTGTCAGACAAAATAGCAACCTCCAGGCGCCTCTTTTGGTCTCTCCAGTGGTGGAAGTCCACTCAAAATCTGTTGCTGGGGTCCCCCTTCCAACAGCTGTTACCACAAGCAATCCTTACAACAGATGCCTCTCCAAAGGGTTGGGGAGCTCATCTCCAAGACCTCTCCTCCCAGGGCACTTGGTCCCCACAGGAGGCCTCTCTACATATCAACATCTTAGAGCTCAGAGCAATCTTCCAGGCTCTCAGAGTCTTCCATTTCCTGCTCAGCTACAAGACAGTCCTCATTCACACGGACAACTAAGTAGCCATGTTCTATGTGAACAAGCAGGGAGGGACTGGCTCTCTGTCGCTTTGCAACGAAGCTCTGAGATTGTGGGCCTTCGCCAGAGAGCATCAAATTCATCTTCTGGCAGTATACCTTCCAGGAGTTAAAAACTCTTGGGCAGACAGACTCAGTCGAGTTCTGCTTCCACACGTATGGTCCCTTCATATGGACCAAATAGTCAGAATCTTTCAAATTTGGGGAACCCTGGACATAGACCTCTTTGCAAGTCCGTGGAATGCCAAACTTCCCTGATTCTGTTCCAGAATTCCGTGTCAGGGAGTTCAGGCCAAGGATGCCTTCCTCCTTCACTGGGGTCAAGATTTCCTGTACGCTTTTCCACACATTCCCCTAATTCCCAAGACCTTGTTCAAGCTTCAGAGAGATTGAGGGACTATGATCCTCATAGCTGCACGTTGGCCACGCCAAGTGTGGTACCCTCTGCTTCTGCATCTCTCTCAAGCTCCCTCTCTGGACTTGGGGTCTGCTCCAGATCTCCTGTCTCAGGAGGGGGGAACGTTGTGGCACCCAAACCCCCCCCCCAATCTCTCCATCTCAGGGCTTGGTTGCTGAAGGCTTAGACCTTCAAGATTGGCATCTCTCTCAGCAAGTAAGGGATATCCTTCATGCTTCCAGAAAGCCTTCTACTAGACGTTCCTATGCTTTTAAATGGAAAAGGTTTACCGTTTGGTGTGCTGAGAAGGGTATTAATCCTCTAGCAATACCTTTGAATTCTTTACTAGAGTATCTCTTGCATCTTTCCCATGCAGGCCTCAAAACAAATTCAGTAAGGGTCCATTTGAGTGCTATTGCAGCATCTCTCAAGCCTCTCAATGGACAACCTGTTTCCTCTCATCCTCTTATTGCAAGATTCACGAGAGGCCTTCTTTTAACTAAACCTGCCATTAGACCACTTCCAGTGGCATGGGACTTGAATCTGGTTCTTGGTCAGCTCATGAAGCCACCCTTTGAACCCTTAGCCACTACCTCCTTGAAATTTCTTTCCTGGAAGGTTATCTTTCTTATTGCAGTCACCTCAGCTCGCCGCATCAGTGAACTGCAGGCCTTAGTGGCTAATCCACCTTATACAAGGTTCCATCATGATAAGGTAGTCCTTAGGACCAATCCACACTTTATGCCTAAAGTAGTCTCGCCTTTTCATCTTAACCAAGAGGTATATTTACCTGTCTTTTTTCCAGGTTCTCATGCATCAAGTGCAGAGAGGAATCTTCATACCCTGGATTGTAAGAGGGCTCTTGCCTTTTACTTGCAAAGGACACAGCAACATAGAAAGTCTTCTCAACTCTTTGTTGCTTTTGATCCCTCTCATTTGGGACTTCCAGTCTCTAAGAGGACACTGTCAAATTGGATTGCTCAGTGTATTTCTTTCGCCTACCAGAGTAAGAACCTTTCTCTGGAGGGCCATGTCACAGCTCACAATGTGAGGGCCATGGCAACCTTCTGTGACTCATCTAAATTCTGTGTCCATCGACCAGATCTGTCGAGCAGCCACCTGGGCCTCGGTTCATACCTTCACAGCCCAATGCTGCTTTGACGAGGACTCCCGCCGGGATGCCTTGTTTGGTCAGGCTGTTCTCAAACACCTGTTCCATGCTTAGTCGACTCCTACCCTCCATCCCTGGTTGGATGCCTGAGATCCATGGGAGGAGGTAGAGCCCTTCTCAGGGTCTCACAACCTTGGGGATCTCCCGGGCATCTCTAGCTGGGGAGTCCCCATATGTGAAGATTTATTCCTGCTTGTTCCTGGATATAGCACAGTTACTTATCTGTAACAGGTGATCTCTGGGAACAGCAGGAATAAGTCTTCACAACCCACCCACCTCCCCTAGGAGTTGTATCTCTCTATCTATCTTTCCTTTCCTCTCTCTCTCTCTTTGTCTCAGCTTTAAAACTCGAACTGGAGAGAGGCGGTTGGGAAAGGCGGGAAGGCAGCGCGCAGGCGCTGTGGGATGCTCCCAAAAGCTTTCCTTTTTGGGACGCTGGGGAGCGTTCCCGCGCAGGCTCCATCAGTACCGACGTACCCATATGTGAAGACTCATTTGTGAAGACTTATTCCTGCTGTTCCCATAGATCACCTGTTACAGGTAAGTAACTGTGCTTTATAGTTGGTGATTCCATCATTGGTCATGAGGTTAGCTGGGTAGATGTGAGGTGAGGATCACCTGGTAACATGCCTGCCTAGTGTGAAGGGGGTGGACCTCGCACGCCACCTAAATACGTTTTTAGATACTGCTGGGGAGGAGCTTGCTGTCTTGGTACATGTTTCTACCAGTGACATAGGAAAGTGTGGGAGGGAGGTTCTAGAATCCAAATTTAGGTTTTTAGGTAGAAAACTGAAATCCAGAACTTCCAGGATAGCATTCTCAGAAATGCTTCCCATTCTGTATGCGTTTCCTCCCACGCCTCTAGTGGACCGGACCCTTTTCAAGGTGCTTCGGAACAAGGCCTCGGTGATCCTGGTAGCCCCCCGATGGCCGAGGCAACCGTCGTTTCCATTCCTTCTGCAGTTGGCTGTGGACTCTCCACTCCCTCTGGGGGTGCAACCCAATTTCCTATCTCAGGATCAGGGATCTCTCTTGCACCCCTACCTCCAGTCCCTCAATTTGATGGCCTGGATGCTGAAAGGGTAGTTCTAGCTCCCTTACTGCTACCTAAAGAAGTGGAGGAGGTGGTCTTGGGCCTCTAGGAGGCACTCCACTAGAAAATCTTATGCCCTCAAGTAACATAGGTTCTCCACCTGGTGTGCTGAGCACAAGGAGGATCCTTTTTCATGCCTGGTGCCAGTGGTGCTGCAATATTTGCTTCACCTGTCTGACCTGGACCTTAAATCCAACTCTGTTCGGGTCCACCTCAGTGCTCTGTCAGTGCACCACTCACCGGTGGATGGTCAGTCTGTCAGGCCATCCTTTAGTGGCCTGCTTCCTCAGAGGCCTCCTTTTGCCCAAGCCTCCGATTCGTCCACCTGCACTGGAGTGGGATTTGAATGTGGTCTTGCAACAACTTACTTGCCCACCATTTGAGCCTATGGCTACTTGTCCTTTACGCTTTCTTTCCTGGAAGGCGTTGTTTTTGGTAGCTCTTACCTCAGCCAGGCGAGTCAGTGAGCTACAAGCTCTGGTCTCAGAGGCACCATACACAAGGTTCTATAGGAACAGGGTGGTCTTACGGACTCACCCAAAGTTCCTTCCAAAAGTTGTCTCCTCCTTCCATCTCAATCAGGAGGTGGTTCTTCCGATTTTCTTTCCCAGGCCACATGCCAGCCGGGCTGACATGGTCTTGCATACCCTGGACTGTAGGGGGGCGTTGTCCTTCTACCTTGACCGTACGCAGGGGCATCGAAGGGCTGTTCAGCTCTTCGTATCTTTTGACCCTAATAAGCTGAGGTTACCTGTGTCCAAGCGTATCCTGTCCATTTGGGTGTTTAATTATGGTTTGTATTTTTAGGCACTTGATATACCGCCCTTTACTATGTGTATCAGAGTGGTTTACAGATATATTCTAAAAGGTATTTGCATCCTCTCGCCCCGAAGGGCTCGCAGTCTAAGCGTACCTGAGGCAATGGAAGGTTAAGTGTTACATGTTCCCATTTCATTCCTTTTAGGATTACTTTGGTGGTGGTATTTTGTATTGTTTGTAGTTTTAATAGAGTTTTTTTGTGGTAGGGCTAGTTGAGCAATAATAATTGTCTAGATTAGAAGTTTCAATTGGTTTTCATCGATATATGGTTGTTCTGTCTTAGCAGGCATAGTTTGTAGTATGCCTCTGGTGGTTAGTAGACTTGACTATTGTAATGTTTTCCTAGCCAACCTCCCTAAATATCAGCTTCAACGATTACAATCCATTCAAAACACTGCAGCTCGCCTTATCACTTTTTCCCGGCCATTTGATCATGTCACTCCCCTCTTTCTCCGTTTGCACTGACTACCACTCCGTTTTCGCTATCAATATATGATTCTGATTCACCGTGCTCCTCATACTGGTCATCCTTTGTATCTTGCGGATCTGGTTTTTCTTCACACTCCTTACCGTCAACTCCGGTCTTTTCACGCCAATCGTTTATCACTACCTTCTCCGTCACAAGCCCGTTTAGAGCAGACTCGACATTCCCTTTTTCTTTCTCGGTCCATTTCTCTGGAATTCTCTACCACCTTCCCTCAGATTAGAATCCTCTTATCCTCAATTCAAGTCACTACTCAAAACACATCTGTTCACACAGGCTTTTGACCTTCCTGCCAGTTCCCCTCCCTGACCATAAAGTTGTCTCCCCATGTTGTGCTGTGTGTTTGTTGGTGTTTTGCTTCCTTTATGTTTTTAGATTTAGTTTTTTTATTTTAAATTTAACTATTTAGTTACTTGCTTTTATTGCTGTGTGCTGTGCTTTTACTTTCCTTTCATTTTATGGCGTTTTTTTCTATGATTTGCCGTGTAGACCTTTTATTGTACACCGTTCTATGCTTCGGCAGTAGCGGTTTATCAAATGTTTTAATAAAGATAAAGATTTATTGATGATACTGTTTTAGTATTCCATGGACAAGACTGAGTCTAGTGTGACTCCTAGAAAGTTTCAAGGAGGTGAAAAAAGGGACAGTGGAACTTTTCAGTGTGAGATTTGGAACTTGATCTAAAGAGCGGCCTAGCGAAAGGATTTTGATTTCTTTGATTTGAACTTTAGACAATGGATGCTCTTCCAGTTATCTACATATTCAAAGCAGTGAGTTAGTAGAATGTGGGCAGTTTGGATATAATCTTGGAATGGAATTTAGACCAGTGTCATCAGCATAAGAGAAGTATTGCCAAAGTGCCGTAGGTATATATTAAAGAGAATTGATACAGAAGAGCCATGTGGTACTCCATAAAGGCTGGTCCAGGAAGCAGAAATTTCTTTCTGCTATTTGACCATGAAACACCGGTTGGTTAAAACTTCTCCAAACCAATTTAAGATAGACTTGATAATCCCGTTTTGCTAAATTGGGCGAGTATAATCTGACATATCAAATGCAGCAGATAGATCATATGGTATGACTAGGACCTGATGGCTTTTGCCTAGGAAGTCAAAGGTTGTGAACAAGTCTGGCTAAGAGTGTTTTGTTACTGTGGGCAGAAAAAAAAGCTTGATTGTGATATATGAAGGAGGTTGTGGAAATCAAAATTTTGTTGGAGTTGGAAGGCATCAAGAGCTTGGTAGACCAGCTATTTGTCGGTGTCAGAAACCCAGTGCTTTGCTGTCTTTACTAGGATTTAAACAGACTCAAGTCTATATAAAACCTTGCTGGATGGAATCCCTAGTAACCAGTACTTTTAATACCCATTACTAATTCTCAGAATGTCTTGCTTTTACTTTCTTTTCTCTCTACCGTGGCATTATTTTAGCATTAAAGGTTTATGAGATTACACTGTTCTACTATGTCATGAAGTTAATTGTGAACCTGTAAGAAAGAGAGTCTTTCATGCACATTGCTTCCCAAACTACTTTACAGCTCATTAGGGATTACTGCACTTATTAGATCTGCATTATGCAGTTAAGGAAAGGGCGCAAAAATTCTGGCCAACTGGGCTTTCCTTCAGAACAGATGAATGTACAAGATCTGATTTATGTGTTGCTTATTTGGTTTTGAATTATCCAACTGTGTCTGCATTCTATAAGGTTAAATATAACAATGCAGTGTTTCTGTTTGGAGAGCTTTAGCTTGATTCCAATTTCTCTTATTTTCTTTTCTGCCTGTTGTCGGTTAGCTGTTTTTCCCTGTAGAGTTTTTTGTGTTTTTTTCCCCCTTCGGAGTTTTTTTTTCCAACCCATGGTGGTTTTTCAGTTTGACTTTGCCGAGATTGTGATTTTTGGCATGTCTAAGCCAGCTAGTGGCTTTAAGAAATGCACCAAATTTGGCAAGATCATTTCTGCCGCCGACCAACATAATTGGTGCTTGCAATGCCTTAGGCCAAACCACAAGCCGGGGTCCTGCAAACTCTGCTTGCAAATGGCATGCCAAGAGCTATAGGATCAGGAAAAGCAGAAATCATCTCTCTTCAGCTCAGCTGATTCAGCATCCTCTGTCCTGACCCCCTCGTCTGTGCCTGCAAAACATCCTGAGGGTGACCAAGGGGAAGGAGCAGCATGCTCAGTCGGAGCAGAGGGGCCCAAACAGCAAGGGGGAGACTATGCAGAGATCCCAGTGACATTGAAGGGTTAGCACTGGGAGAAATTCTGGGTGCAGCATCATTGCAGCCCTTCTTGACACTGTGTGGAGAGTGATGGCCAGTAGCGGCCAGCCAAGCTTCCTTGGCAGGAGGACCTGACCCAGATGGTGGAGTCCACTCCCAGTGCCTTGGAGGGCAGACAGATGTCTCCCAATGCACCTTTCATCATTGAGTCCCCGCTGAGGTGTTGGCACCGGTGTTTGCATCTGTGGCATTGGCACTCTTGCAGGTGGTAGTTCTGTAGGAATGCCTTTGAATCTAGAAGCTCACTTGGTGATGGTGGAAGCCTTGCAGAATGCAAGCTTCACGGTACAGTACCCGACTCCTTACAGCCTATCCTAGAGACCCATGCCTTGCCTGCCAAGGTAGGGACATTGGTGGGGAGATTGATATCAACTCCAGTTGCCAGAGCCATCTCCTTCTCCAGTGTGTTGGAGTCTGAAGCCCAGGGACATCGCTATCGACATGCTGGATGGCATGAGGGCCAGCGGCATCCGCCCTCTCCTAAGTCACGTAGCCAGCATGAGGAGGAGACTCTGCACTATTTCAATTTCCTCTCGGAATCCAAAATGGAATGGGAGACAGAGGTGAAATTGATGGTGTTGGACCTCTGGTCTGATCCATCGCCTCCATCCAAATGGCACACGTCACCCCTTCAGGATATGTCCTTCCAGAACTTTATTAGGGACATGTCCAAGACTATCCACTTTTTCTCTGGAATCAGAGGAACTGAGGGCAGAGGAAGTGGAACTCCTCAAGTACCCCTCGGCCCCCTGGGAGGCGGTGACTGTTCCCATCTACCATGTCCTGCAGAGGCTGCAGCTGTGGGAGGCGCTGTTCACGCTTCCTGTTGTCAGTTGCCGGCTCTGTTCCCTATTCTGGGTCCAGAACACCCTGCGGTTTGAGAAGCTTCAATTGCCCTACAGTTCCATTATGGTGGTGGAGTTGGCTTTGAAACACGCGAAGAATGCTAAGAGACACTCCTTGGGCCCGCCAAGTCATGAGGCTCGTACCCTGGCCACCTTCAGGAGAAAGTGTTTCCAGGGCTCCATGCTGGTCACCAGGATTTTGGCTTACCACACTTATGTGAGCATGTTCCTCAAAGATGTCATGTTGGACCATGAGGACTTTACAGCTCTAGTTCCCGAAGACATCTCGAGTGGTGGCTCATGGCAAGGATTGCTCGAAATTCATGGTGCAGGGCACCTACGACACCTTTAAATGAGTGGGCAGAGTGGTGGCTGTGGGCATCACCAGATGGCGTGGCTGCAGTCTATGAACCCAGAGCAGTGAGTCCAGGACAAGATTGCCAATGTCCCCTGCTGGTTTGAGAACCTCTTGGACAATCCTGGGCCGAGGAGCTGGAGAAGGAGCAGGAGATCCTCACCAGGCTCTCCAGAAAGACCGTGAATCCTGCACAGAAGAAACCTCAGGCCAGGAAGGCCTTCTATCCGCGATAGTGCTGGTATTTCCTGGCCCAGCCACAGGCACAGCCTAAGGGGCGACTCCCCGCCCACAGTGAGGGAGAAGGCACAACTTGGATGTGGGATTTTGATGGATTCCTCAAGAGCATAGCCAGCTGACCGTTGTCCATCGAGGTACCCCCACAGATCAGAGGGCGGTTCTTCCATTTTGCCCACTGGTGGACCCTCATCACCTCAGATGTCTGGGTGCTGCAAATCGTCCAGACTAGATATCGGCTGTACTTCACCCAGCTGCCACCTCAATTTGACCCCGGGGAGTACCCCATAAATACCACACACCAGAGCTTGCTGCAGACCGAGGTCACGGCTCTGCTGACTGACCTCGCCTGGTTCAGATCGGGCAGGGCTTCTACTCCAGGTACTTCCTGGTCCCCAAAAAGACTGACTGGTTCCATCCCATTCTGGTTCTGCGAAACCTCAACCAATTCCTGGTGCACATGTTCAAAATGGTCTCGTTGGGGGACACTGCTCCCAAACCTGTATACAGGACAATTGGCTGTGCTTCTTGGATCTGAAAGATGTGTATATGCATATTCCGATCCACCCGCAACACAGTCAATACCTTCAGTTTGTGCTCGGCGGTCGGAACTATCAGTACAGAGTGCTTCCCTTCGGGTTGCATGTGGCACCGAGGGTCTTCAGGAAGTGTCTGGCAATCATGGCCGCCTGCCTCCAAACCCGGGATGGTCTTTGTCTACCTGGATGACTGATTTATCAAGGGTCCCATGCGGGCCAGCGTTCAGCAGTCTGCTGCACTCACAGTTACGATTCTCATTGCCCTTACTGGCTTCAGCCACCATGGTGCTGCAGCTCTTGCTGAGGGAGCCTCCTTGCCTGGGCTCTGACCCATATCTCATCTCGCAGGAGGACAGCTTCTTGCTGCACCCCATCGTCCACTCCCTGGTGCTAATGGCGTAGATTCTGACAAGGGTAGTCCTCGCGGAGCTTGACCTACCCAATTGCATTACCAGCATCCTGCTGGCATCCCGTAAGGACGACGTGCAAGGCCTACGTGCTCTAGTGGCAGTGGTTTTCCATCTGGTGCATGGGTAGGGTGCTGGACCCCTTCTCCTGCCCCGTTGACCAGCTATTGGACCCCTTGTCCTGCCCCATGCACCAGCTGCTGGAGTACCTCGTGCACCTCTCTGACTCTGGGCTGAAGTCTCAGTACAAGTTCACCTCAGCACAATTGGGGCGTACTATCACAGCTTAGGGGGAAGCCCATTTTGGCTTGACCTTTGGTGGCCCGGTTCATGAGGGACCTGCTCCTCTTGAAGCCCCCACTCAAGCCCCCTGTGGTCACGTGGACTTCAGCCAGCTAATGTGGGCTTCTTTTGAGCTACTGGATTTATGCCCGCTGAAATTCTTGACCTGGAAGGTCCTCTTCCTGGTGGCCGCCACATCGGCACGATGCATCAGAGAGCTCCAAGCTCTCGACGCTCACCCTCCATATACCAGGTTTCACCACAACCTGATGGTGCTCTGTACACCCTCCCCCTTTAGCGTGGCTCCATCGGTGACATCACATAAACATGAGGACTTATTCACGGAGAGCACATGCTACAGATGAGTAACTACGCTTTAGTATTGGTTGGGACTGGAAACTGGATGAATTCTTAACAGCTGTAATAGTCTACTTAAATGGCCCCTTAAGACATGTTTCATATCAGATCTTCCAACTCAAGTTGGCATAAATTATCTTTCCAGAAATTAAATACAGATAGGTCTAGTTAGCTCAGTATAAGCTGGTCAAATTTTTTTGGGTGGCTTACAAAAACACTGTGTAAAATTGCCATATTTCTAACTGTCAGGAGTACTCCAGATTTCTATTGGGTGTTTATTCAGATGCATGTTTTGCTTCAACCCTCAGTAACTCCATAGATGTGCTGCTTTATGTTTTTGTCAGCAGAGCTGCTGGAGGCTAGCTAGGAAGTGTCAGTTGTATTGAGGTTTGCTGCCACCTACTGTTTTGAATGGAAAGGAATTTTTTTTCTCCCATTGACATAGTCTGAGCTGAGCAGGGGGGATAGAATGAAGTAGCCTAGTCATTCTACAATAGCCGTTTGAACGGCTGTCAGTTTACCAAATCCCTGTTTTCCAAACCATAACTGAAAGGTACTGTTTGTTTCATCAGGGACAGTGTGTTTATTCCAGAGAGCCTTCCGTGGGGTATCCAAGCCAACTCTCCACAGAAAGGATGCTGTTAGACCTGTTTTTCAGCACGTTCCAATATTTCAAGAGAGCTCTGGAAGTGAATTAAGGAAGCGTGTAAAACATGTCATTGACATTTTGAATGATCAGGGTAAAGTTTCTGTAATATTTTTAACAATTGTCACATAATAAGATTTTGGCTCTGTGAGGTTTTGTTTAGAGGTGATTCCCAATGAGATCAAGAGCCCCTTTTTACCTAGAAGTAAGTTTTCTGGACTCCATTATTCCCTGATCATTCGACACCCACCACCAGTGTTCTCTCACTTCTATGCCCATAAATAAACATGTGAACTTTGTGGTTTGCTTTCTGTGATTGGCAGAGGCTAAAGTGTTCATTCGGCGTTTTCTGGAACTTGCTTGCAAGAAAACCCATCATATTGGTACTGATATTCCTGACATACAGGTGGATGTCGCTGCCACCATAAGGGATTCAGGACTACCAGATACCTAACCAGTTTCCATCACGAAAGGTTTCCTCTAGATTGATTCCTTGAACTTATAGGCATCTACCTATAGGTAAAGAGCACTAACACTCGAACGGTGATTTTTCTCATTATCATATATATCAGAAGATGCTAGCTAGCCTCCTCATTCTCACCTGCATGCTTCCTGCCGCTCCTCTCCTAACTCTCTCACTGTATAGATTCTTAAAAAAAAAAAAACCTGTCTTTAGGCGGCTGCTCCTGCTCTGATGAGTGTCACACAGCAGTCACTCCACCCCCATGCTGGTCCTCATTGCAGAACCATCACTTCTCGCCATGTCCTGCTTCTGCTCGACACACACTGCAGAGCCACTAATCTATCCGCTCTGCTCTGTGCGCTCACCAGCTCCTCCTGTGCATCATGTGGAGGGGCCCTTTCCGGAGCATGCTTGGCATTACTTCAAGGGAAGAGCTCTCTGCATAACTGATGAAAACCCACTTTGGAAAGCCCAACGTTTTAAAGAGAGAATCTTATATTCTAATTTATCTTGTCAGAGCAAATTCTACAGTAGATGATGCCAAGGTTTCTGTTACATTTTGCTAATGACTTCTGTTTTGTTTTATCTTGCAGTTGTTTGTTGGTCTCGGGTTTCCGTATGAAGGGCCAGCTCCTCTGGAAGCTATTGCTAATGGCTGTGCATTCCTGAATCCCAGTTTTAATCCACCAAAAAGCAGCAAAAATGCAGAGTTTTTTAAAGGCAAACCAACCCTTCGTGAGGTGAGCAATGAATCCATGTACAGCCAATTTTATTAAAGGAGCTTAATATTTTTTCATCTGTAATATAGATTTTGGTTTATTATTTACTTGTACTTTAACAATTAACATCATGACATCAGCTATCATTTGGCAGACTGCTTTATTTTTTTGTGCAGGTGCTTTCGTTAACTTTACCAAACTGTGTTACTTTAAAAAGTAATGTAATGTAGTATAATTTATGTTTTGGGAGTAATGCTATTCTGTGGGCAAATCAATAATCACTATATGTTATAAAATATCGATGAATACAAGTCTTTGAAATTTGACTAAATTAGCCAGTCAAATCTGGGGTAGGTTTACATTAGGGGAGAAAGTAATTTCTGATGAAAGTTGCTCCCATTTCAGAAAGGTTGGTTGCTTGTGTGTCCTTTTATTTCTGAGCTAGGATGAGCAGCGTTTAAGATCCTTGATAGTTGCAAACAAGGTCTCAAACCAGTTTCAATTGCACTGCAAGAAAGTTGCTGATAACTGCAGTTCTGTGGCAAGGGTCACATCTTCTGTCCTGGAATAGTTTACTGCAAGATTGCAGGAAGCCACAGGGACCAGGTCAAAGAGAAAACAGTGGCTTCTCCCCACCCTTTGCCAACCCATGCTTGGTATTAAGAGAGGAGTAGTATCATGGTGCCTCAGGCCTCACATCCATGGTCCTCTCTCGGCTGAAATTTAATTTAATTTGATTTATTTATAATCCACTTTTATTGAAACTAGCCCATTTTGAAGCAGCGTACGGGCATGATTTACAGCAACTAATGTATTATTTTGCAGCACACCACACTGACTTGTTCTCTGCGGTTCAGACTGTGACACTGTCTGAGGTGCCGTACCTCAACTGTCATCCCAATGCTAACGTCCAGACTGAGGGATAAGGTTTAAGGTGGCTGTGTGTGGGTGAATGAGGGGACTCTGACATATGGGTGAATGGACCCCCTCTCTTTTGATCCTGTATCTTCTCTTCCTGAGCTAGAGATCCCTCCTCTTTCATCCTTGCATTCTCGGTTCTCCTTTACTTGCCATCCTCCTGCCCTCTGTCCCCATATATTCCCCCCCGCCCCCCCCCCCCGCAACACACACACATTTCAAAATATCTTCTTCATCCCTTATCTATCTGGCCCTTCTCCCTGAGATCCCCTCAACAGCATTGATTTCTGGACAAACAAAGGTGATACATAAAGACAAAACAAGACAAATATAAAGTGATAACTTTTTATTGGATTAACAACAGATGTTTTGACTATATTTTGGAACTGAAATCCCCATTCTCAAGTCAGGATAGCATGAGCAAAATATGACAAGGCTAGAATATGTAAGGGAATTGTGAAAGCATTTCAATGATAGTCTGAAAGGAAGGTTTTGGGGGGAGGGGAGAAAGAAGAGCTAAATGAGTGATTTAGAAGGTGGTAAAGCAGTAACATTTTACAGTTCATAATGTGTTAAATGTTTATTATGCAAAGAATGGCCAAATTTTGCTGCTCTGTATAACCTTTTGGCTGGTTCTCACCCTGCACCTAACCCCATCTCCCAGTATTAATTACTGGGATCTTTTTCCTAAAGAAACAAACCAACAAAAATTATCCAGACGTGCAAGTGTCAATTATTTTTGTTAAGGTAAGATGCTAAGATTTGCATACAAAATCATGTAAGTAGTAACTGTATACACTACATAATTGCCACAGAATTTATTTATTTTATTTAGCTACATTTATAAACAGCATCACCAAACAAATGCCCAATGCCGTGTACACAAGAAATACGTTAAAATTTACATAGTATTATCAGCACCACCCCAATTTCCGAAGCTTTGCCGCAGAATTTACCCTTGAGTTTCCTTATGGAATTGGGAATTATGGCCAATGTGTCCCCTCTGTGCTTGATATTCAAAGATGGTGGCTGCTGGATAAAATATAGCAACTGCACTTTGTTTTGTACAGTGGCTCTGCATATTTAAGTATTGCCACTAAAATATACATTTATGTGGCTGCTGCGTTCCTTCTTGAACGCTTAAGTTAGGCCTGCTTCTTTGCTGGTCTAACTGAAGCATTGACTTTATTTAGAGAGCGGTTGAATTGTTCTGCTTTTGTGGAGCTTTCAGCCTGCCTTTTCCCTGCCCATCACCCCACCTCCCAGTTACTCTATAATATTCATGTCTATAACTATCCCAAAAATTAAAACCAAATAAACACTTATGTAGTTGGCATTGATGGCATTTGCAATTTGCTTCATTTCTATGTTGGGCCCTTTGTCAGTCATGCATATTTGCACTGCCCTCTCAGGACGCTTTTTTTTTTTGTGTTTCCTTAGGGTGCACTGTTACCCATTGAAAAGGTTCCCTTTATAATCTTAAAGACCAAATATAATGAAAAGATTTTTTCATGGAATGCAAAGGTGACCGTTTTCTGCACATTTCATACAAGTTAGAAAAAAAAAAGTCACGTGTATAAACAGCCGCCCAGCTTCTATGTGCATCTTTATTTTTCATTATTCGTCTTTTGATAAATAAATGTAACTAACTAAATAAATAAATAAATTCTGTGGCAACTATGTTGTGTATACATCCTTTTACTCAATGAGAGAATTGCTTGCATTGACTAACCACATCGTCCTTCCTCTTGGGAAAGTAAATAGGCTGTGTAACAGCACCGTGAAAAGGAGCGTTCCCAGGGCCTGGGTGACTCATTGAAAGCGGCTGTATTCTTCCACATGTTTGTATTTCCCATCCATTTCGATTGTCCCTTTTTACTACTGTTATAAAATACTTTATGGTTTATGGTCCATTTGCTTATTTTCACGAACCCCTCTGTTCATGCTGTGAAAATTCTTTGTTCTGGTGTAACTACTGTTGGTGGTGGTGGTGGTTCTTGTTAAATGATGAAAAAAAAAATCAACAATACAGTATAACTAGAAGGCGTGTGTTGCAATTCCTTCTGGAATAAAGTACTTACAAAGCCTGGTTTTATATAGGTTGTTTGTGTAGAGAGCGAGATGTCTAAGGCAGAATGTCCAGAATATTTTACAGAAGGCTCGGAATGTGGAACATGATGTAAAATACCTATAAGGTCATGGAATGTACAGCGGGAGTAGCTAGTTTATAAAGAAACACATTCAAGAAAAAATGGTATCACTTGGGGCTTCGATATGCAAGTGGCAGCAGTGATTTTACAACTTAAGCATGTATATATTAAAAAAAAACTGCCACCGGGCTAGAACAAGTGTGAACTCAAAATGCTTTCATTAATTGATCCACCCCTAGGGGGGCAGCAAGAGGCCACCTGACACAGCATAATTGCACAGTATTCTGGCAGGTACGGCTTTACTCTAGTTACAGAGAGAAAGTAAGTTTATTAGGATTGGGCACAAGAACTATAGTATGCCTACATTGGCCAATCCCCTGACAAAGGCAGTTCCGAAACACGGCAGTGTCAGGTAGCCTCTTGCAGTCCCCCTAGGGGTGGATCATTAAAAGTATTTTGAGTTCACATTTGCTCTAGCCCAGTGTTGTCTCTACAAGTGTGCAGTGCTGTTCTTGGACATTTGTATTAAAAAACTGAACACACAAGAGTAGCTAAGTAAAAAGCCAAGCTACAAAATGCAAATTTTAGGATTTTTTTAGGTGATTTTTAATGCCAGGGTAGATAACACACTTATTTCTACAAAACTGCAGGTCTGAGCAAGTATTAGCTGACAACCATGTCTCGGAGTTAGTATAAAGGCAGATGTATAGATTTTATGAAGTAAAAATGTATTTTCTTGGCAAAATAAGAAATACACGCATACTTCTCATCCCCCCTCCTCCAGAACACACTCATTTGAAAATTGTGTGTGCTCTTGACACATACATGTAAGTAGTATATTTGCTAAAATAGCTACTAGAGCATATTGGGCTATTTATCTACACATGCAAATGTTGCACAAGCCTTCTAAAATGACCTCCAAAATGCTTTCTTGTTAGCATTAGGATGGATCCAAGCCTCATTGCCAGTATTTTTCTAAATTATGAAGCACTGTCGGAAACGTTTGACTGTTCATGTGATTTCTCCAGTTATTTATTTCCTGTCCATCACCAGCCTGTTTTGTTTCTTTTTGTTGTACTTTTATGACTGTTCTTATTTTATCCGCTTAGGATATAGTGCAGAATATAAATAAATAACTAAATTACAACCAGAAGCATTTTATTATTTACTTGAGTTGGGCTGTTTCTCCCACACTTAAAAATGCAGATCAAGGGCTGTCGTCATACAAACTCAGACTCTGTACTCCCCAGCTTCTCATACCTTCATAATAAATGTGTAGCCGCTGGCTCATTGTCCTCTTTTATTTATTTATTTATTTGTTGAAAATTTCTATACCGCAGTTTACCATTAACAGCAGTTTGAATAGTACAAAATAAACAAGTACATACTCAGTTACATGAAATGATATAAAACTATATACAGTCGTAAAGAATATATTGAACTATATACATAAGTATGGTTGACATATCTAAATGGTGAAATCTTAACAAGAACTATATACTACTCTGGATGAGATGTAGAGTGGTAATGTCCTGATGGGTTTTAGGAGGATGGAGGTGTTGTATCGGAAGTATTTATAATGATACAGGGCCACATTCAGTTCTGGAGCAGAGTCTATGTCCTGGCTATTGTATCTAGCCCTTACTATGGGCTGTACTATGGAAGAGGTAGGGGGCTTAAGCTTCAGGGCCTAGGCATATTGTTTTAACCTTTACCTCAACTAAAGACAGCTTGAATCCTGGGTGGTGCTCCAGCATAGCTGTACTGTAACAAATGGTCAAATAACATTTCAAAACAATATGACCTCTCTGGAGTTTAATATGCCCTAGTAAGCAAAAACTTAAATAAAAAACTCTTTGATCCTATAATGGTTCATGAGAATCTCCATGGGTTATGTAGGGCAGAAACACCTAGATCTATGTGACTTCTCTCTTCACACCTTATCCATTGCTTCCTCATTAGAATCCCAATATGGGCTAGCACTTTGAGTAATCTCGTCTTCTCTTTCCCAGTGGTAAATTAGGTTTCTCAGGCTGTGGAGCACATGTTCGCTTCCCTCCAATTACTGCTCTGTCCTCTGGAATGAAGGTGAATTAAAAATCTCCTTTTCAAGAAAATTATCAAATAACACACAAGGAGCTCTCCTTTCAGCTCTCTAGTATCTTGTGCTTGTGGGGGACGAGGAGAGAGTGCTTGTACACTCGACCAAAATCCACACAAAATGCTAGTTCTTACATTTTGAACATAGCCATTGCAGTAGCTTTCCAAGGGGGTGTTCTAGCAAAATAGTTTTCTCCTCTAATCTACTGTACTTGGTATTTCCCTGCTGCAAGGACACACATTTTAGCAAGGGTCTGAAAGGGTACTTACAAATATGTCCCAGGGCTGCTTGTATTCTGTTACTTTTTTTTTTCTTTGTCTGGCAGATATATTTTTCCCTTATCACCCACCTTCAACTTTACTTTCATACTGTAACAACGGGCCAGTGCAATAAAGTGCTCTAGGCTTTGCGCCAGAGTTAGCTCAGCCTTGGTGCACAATTTTGTGTGCAACCACTGCAGAATCAAGTTTTGCGCATGAGCTAATTGTGTTCAAAACCTCGAGCACACAGTAGCACATTTAAATCCATGTTAATGAAGCAATCAGCTGTTCAGCACAGATACAGAGAAGTATGCAGTAGAAGGCCGAGCAGCGTGCTGAGTTTTTTACGCAGTGTTTGAGACATAAAAGGTTGGCTCGTTCTCTGGTCAGTGCTAGTGAGGAATTTGTGTGTTTCTTCTCTACCTCAAACATACAGGATCTGCAGCTTTTTTTCTGGTTTTACTGAAGGGAAATAGTCAAAAAATAACAGATGTCTCTGCTAGAATGCTATTTCACGTATAAACATCACTATTGTTTTGTGCAGACATGCTATGTACGAGAGAGCATTCCAGCACATTCACACAAGTGCCGATACTTTTTTTTTTTGTGCTCAAGATGAAGCTACTCCAAATGCAGATCTGTGTGCACATACATCCGTAGTGCTCTCCTTATTTAGTGCAGACATTTTGCACACAGCTTACTTGCATGCTTTTTGCTTGCAGCATTGGAGAGCAAACCTTTTGCATTAAGAAACAGTGCACCGAATTTTAATGTACAGCTTTAATGTAAGGTTTTGGCATTGGTTCCCCTGTGAGAACATAATCCCGCAGATGATGTCATGTAGTTTTTATGTCCAGACCAGTAGTACTATCTGTTGCATTAGGTTTCCAGGAAGAGAGAAGGCTATGTATATAGGGAGGGCTTAAGCAATAAATTATGGACCCACAACTGCTAAACCTAACTTCTAATTAAACCATAATAGTCAGAATGCCACCCTTAAGTTATTTATGGTGGCATGACGAACATGCATATTGGAATGCATGTTCACCACTAATTATTATTTAGGGTTCTTGACTAGAGTAGTTTTTCTTGTTTTCTCTGTTTTTCTGATCTAGCTTACAGGAGGAAAATGTCTAAAATGCTTCTTTGTCCCTGATGCTATTTCAGGTGTTTCATCCATGCTCCCCTCGCTTACCCTAGTTTATCTTTTATGTTGAAAACAATATTGATGAACCCCAGAACCACTACCTAAGCATATAGATTACAGACATGAAAGAGTTATTACAAAAAATGGTGGATATTTATTTTATTTAACAACTTTTTTATACCGCTTTATCTAGAAGTCATAGCAGTTTACAATTAACTCAAGTATGTAATGTTTTACAGAGAACTAGAGAAGAACAAAAACAAGTGATTAACTTAAAAGTAAACTAGATTTACAACCTGTAAGTGATTTAAGAAGTAACATATGTACAGTAGAGGTAGTTGGACTGTAGGGGGGTGTTAGATCTAGAAGTGGGAGGTATAAAGAGAGTCCCTATTAACGTAGCTGATTTTACAGTGGACCAGATAATTTATTTACCCGGTCCCTGTTGTTTGCAAGGACTTGTGTGGCAATGTTATAAAAGGCCTTTTCCACATAAAAAAGTCCTTTACTGTACAGCCAAGATTAGACATTTTAATTTTGGTCAGGATTTGGAGCGAGTTGAAAACCTACATACGAGGATAGCAGGATCATTCATCTGCTATCTGTGTAAAACCTTCCTGAGGGATCGCCATGTTAGTCTGGAATAGCTGACAGAGGTTAGTGGCATCTTATAGACCAGTACTTCCCAAATTTGTATCCGATATGACCATTACAGCACTTAAGAATTCACGTGACTCAGATGATGAGAGAAACAAAATAGGAGATATCCGCTCACCTCCCTTTCCTCCTCTGTTTCTTCCTCCTCCCACGTATCCTAAGCATGAAAGCAGCAGCCATAATGGTGGTGGTAACAGCAGCAGTCAGCATAGGGCCTTACATTTCAGTGTGCACTTAGAACTTAGTACTCTGCATGGCTTTACACAGTCTAAGAGGAAAACCACATGGAAGGAAGGGGCAGGACCTGTGAGTGTTCACCCAGGCTCCATGCTGACTGCCACTATTGAACCATAGATAAGTGGTGGTCCAGAGGGGGAGGGACAGCAGCTCTTTTTCTATAATCCTATTCACTGATGAAGTGACCCCGTTCGGGGTGCTGACCCACAGTTTGGGAGCCACTGTTATAAACTAACACATTTGAAGCAGAATTTTGGAGGGCAAGAGTCCTGTATAAGTTATTTCTGTAAATGTTGCAGCACAAACAGCCGATATAGCTTTATAGGGATAAGCTAGCCAAATGAAGGTGTTTGTATATTCAGTAGTGGCACTTTGATAACCCCGCTGAACAACTTTACATGGATGTTTTATCTCTATAAAGCTGCACTGATGTTGCTGCAGTAAAAATGTTCCTCTTGTTTCTTTTTGTATTCCTTACCTGTTTTTCTTGCAAATACATTTTCATTTTTTTTAAGCCTCCTTTTGCAGCTTAAGAATTATTTATAACTGTTTTACACGTGCTTTTGAGGGCACATAGGTCCCTTCAGGAGAAAGCCTGCATATGTGGTTTCAAAAGCATATGTGCAACATTTTTAAATTATTCTTAATATTAGTTGAATAAAAGGTATCACAACCTGCAGAGAATTAAATGCCTTTTTCCACTGTCTTCCCCCCATGACCTATGAGATTTTGCTGTCCGGCAAAAATGAAATGATGGAGATAACATTATCATTTTGATAAAATGACTGAAAAGTCCATTTATTTAATGTTCATAAATGTTTTATTCATATGGTGGTGACTTTGATTTTTTTTTACTCTCCCCCCGCCCCCATCCCAGCTAACATCTCAACATCCCTATGCAGAAGTTTATATTGGGAAACCACATGTCTGGACTGTAAACATAAACAATCCTGTCGAAGTTGATAAAGCAGTGAAAGCAATTTTGAACCAGAAGGTAAGAACAAGTAAAATGTGTTTGTTCTCCACATTGATACCGGACCAATCTTTTTGTGAATGCTAAACAAAACTGTTCATAGCAAATTATGGTAATCCATAGCACTAGATGTGGTACTACAACTATGTAGAAATAGAGAGGGTAATTTTTATAATGGAGCACCAGGTTTGACAGCTGAAAGCTGTTTTAAAAAGAAAGGTAGGCATCTACTGCTCTTAAAAAAATAAATAAAAAATTATAAAGTAGTGGCTGAAAATAGGAAATAAGGCGTGAATATTTACACCATTCCTAGAGCTGGTGTAAATCCCATATCTAGATTTATAAAGAATACATGTAAATTATACGATCTTATAATTTACACACATTTATGCACTCTGTTCGTGTACATGCCCGCAGTTAAAGTACAATGTGCACCACTGGATCTACGTTCACACTTCTAAAATAGCACCTGGTATAATAGTCTATAAGTGCTCAAATACCAAAGTTTAGGTGTGTTCTTGCCACCTAAATCTAATCAGCTTCTTATATAATTACCCCCATATGGACTTGTCCAAGCTGTAAGGTGTGAAACACATCCTACATCCACCTCGCCCACCACCAATCCTCTCCTCACTCTGCACCCCTTTCACCTGCCATATATCCCACACATACCACTCACTTGCTGCACACCCCATTCACTTTGCCTCACTTTTCCCACAGTCTGCACTCCCTATCTACTGCATACTCCCCTCAGCTGACACTTAGACATGTGCACGTACCCTTTACCCACAGAAATGTACATCCCTGTTCCCTATCATGGGCGTGTGGAAAGACACACACATTGTCATTCTACTGAATTTCGACAGGTCTATGCTACTTACAACATGAATGTGACAGTTGTCAGTTTGAGGGTTTTTTTTTATTTTTTTTAATTTTTTATTTGAGTTTAGTCATTTACAACAACCAAAAAGTTCAAAGAAAAAACATTGTTCTCTCACAATAGGCATACAGAAGTAATAGAAACAAACAAATCTGAACCGAAGTCCAATAGAAAAAAAAAAAAAGCAAGAGACAATTATACAGTCCACATTACGGAAGCTTGACTACATCCATCCAAAAGAGCAAAGGGAATAAGAAAACAAGCCAAAAAGGCCACAATCGCGGAGGTCTACACTACTAAACGGAGCCCCCTCCCTAATCACTCTGCCGGTCAGAAAGGAATTTCTCGAGATGAGAAACATCTACAAAGATGTACGAAATACCCTTGTAATTGATGACACATTTACATGGGAAACGTAAAAAGAACGTAGCACCGACTGCCAGGACGCGCGGTTTTAGAGTCAAAAACTGTCGCCTTCGCAACTGGGTGCTACGAGTAACATCAGGAAAAACTCTGATCAACTGTCCACAAAACTTAGTAGCCTTCATTTTAAAGAAAGCTTTGAGAATATGTTGTTTAGTTAGAATAGACGAGAAAGTCACCAGTAATGTGGACCGTTGAGAGATAATATCCAAGGAATCCTCTAAAAAAGCAGTCAAGTTGGATATCGTTGGAACTACCTCATCAAATCCCCCCTCTGTAGGGTTCACCCTCCGAGACCCTGAGGGGATATAGTATATCTGAGAGAGGTCAACAGGATCTGAAATAGCTAGCACTTCCTTAAGGTATTTATCAAAAATAATTTTTGCCGAGAGGAGAGATGAAAAGGGAAAATTCAAAAAACGTAAATTATACATGCGGGAAGAATTCTCCAGGGCTTCCAATTTAGAGTGTAAAATCAGGGAATCTTTGATCCCAACCACATTAATAGATTGCAGTGGAAGCACTTGGGATTCTAATTTGCTAACTTTCAAATCGGTTAAAGAAATTTTCTCATCAAGCTGCTGTATAGACGTAACAGCCTGAAGAGAAAAAGTAGCAAGAGAATTCACAACCAAAGAAACCTTCGAATCAATAGTTTTTAAAGCTCCCCAAAGGTCCCTGAGAGTGATCTCAACATCTGAGGACAGAACAGGTAGGTCAACGATACCGTCTGCAGCCGTCAAATTAACAGGTTTAGGAAACTCTACAAGTACCGAGTTCCCTCGGTCTTGCTCCAAGGACCCCTTAGACTTTACCATACTCTCCGATCCAGGACAGATAGGGGGAGATCTCCCTCCGGGGCTCAACGAGGCACCCTCGGGAGAGGACTGGGCCAGAGGGAGGGGAGCAAAATGCTTGTCCAACGGGCCGACCAGCTTTGACTCTTCTGATACGGCTGGTTGAGACTTGTTTAGTACCTTAGCCTTCCGTTTGCCCATTCTCAACAAGAAAGTTCAAAGAAAACAGGTAATACACTGCTCAATCCCCCAAAACCAACAAGAGAAACAAACAAAATGAAAGACTCCTATACAAACACCGACCTTGGCAAGCATTCCCTCCCAACCTCCGCCTCCATGCCGGGACCAAAAAGGGAGAGATCACAGTGACATCGCAGTGGCGTCGAAGGGGCGTCAAAGGGGCAGAACTGCCCCTTTAAACACGCCCCTTAAATCAAACGCCCCACGGTCACGCTCCGCGGTCACGGAGGGAGCACAAACACCTTTATAGATAGAAGGTCCCAGCAGAAGCAGGCTGCCCCAGGCGTGCCTGCCCGGTCAGAACAGGACAACGTCAGCGGTAGCAAGGCAGGCTCAGTCCCGGCAGTCACAGTGCCCGATGGCAGGGCTACTCACTCCTCCACACCCGCTGTAGACAAGCTCCAATGGTAGGATATCCGGGAGATGGTTATATGCCTCCAGGCCCCAGCAGAAGCAGGCTGCCCCAGGCGTGCCTGCCCGGTCAGAACAGGACAATGTCAGCGGTAGCAAGGCAGGCTCAGTCCCGGCAGTCACAGTGCCCGATGGCAGGGCTACTCACTCCTCCACACCCGCTGTAGACAAGCTCCAACGGTAGGATATCCGGGAGATGGTTATATGCCTCCAGGCCCCAGCAGAAGCAGGCTGCCCCAGGCATGCCTGCCCGGTCAGAACAGGACAACGTCAGCGGTAGCAAGGCAGGCTCAGTCCCGGCAGTCACAGTGCCCGATGGCAGGGCTACTCACTCCTCCACACCCGCTGTAGACAAGCTCCAACGGTAGGATATCCGGGAGATGGTTATATGCCTCCAGGCCCCAGCAGAAGCAGGCTGCCCCAGGCGTGCCTGCCCGGTCAGAACAGGACAATGTTAGCGGTAGCAAGGCAGGCTCAGTCCCGGCAGTCACAGTGCCCGATGGCAGGGCTACTCACTCCTCCACACCCGCTGTAGACAAGCTCCCTTGAGGGGTTTTTAAGTAGAGATCTCTCTAATTCACTGTCTGATTAGACAAGGAAGACAGGGAGATTTTGGAAAAGAATTTAGGAAAAGTCTAACAAAAGGAGAGTGGAAAGAGGCCAGGACTGCTCCAATTAGAAAAACAAATTGTCCACACAACAGTGGGTAATAGTGGAGGAGTAGGCTAGTGGTTAGAGCAGTGGCCTGGTGACCAGGATACCAGAGTTCAATTTCCACTAGCATTCTTTTTGGCTTAGGGCAAGTCGCAATCTCCAGGAACAAGCAGGAATGTAGTCTTCACATATGGGTGACGTCAACACCGATGAAGCCTGCACGAGAACACTTACCAGCATCCTATAGGAAAGCATTTGGGAGTATTCCACTTTGTCTATGTGACTGCCTTCCCCCTCTTCTGACTCCTTTTCCTTGGTTCTTCATTTTCCGTGGAGTCAGTATCCTTCCTGTCACCGCAGAAAACCTCTCTCGGAATAGCTCTTCTGCCTTCCCATTTTCACTCCGGCATTGCCCCCAATTCCAATACCTTCATTTTTTATTCTTTTTACTTCATTTATTTTCTTTATTTTTCATTTTTTCTTCAAGGGCCTCTCATAGGCCTTAGGCCTACCCTCTCCAACATGGAGAAACACCCTAGCTTTTCAAAAAGTGCACCAAGTGTTCCCGGACAACTTCTATCACGGACAAACATGAATAGTGCCTCTGTCTCAACCATCAGCCAGACACATGCTCCCTCTGTAAGCAAATGATGAAGAGAGGGATTGGAAACTGGGCCAGAAAGTTGTCTGAGCTTTTCCCATTGGATTCAGGCTCATTGGCATAGACATCCTCCTGAACTTCATTGGCTTCAAAAGTATCCAAAACCACAAAGACCTCAAAGCATAGCTCGGACTTTAAGAGGAAGAAAACTTTGAGATCCCTGCAAAAATCTCCACGGGATCCGAAGGAGTTTTGAGCGTCATCCAAGGAGTCCAAAGAGGCATCGAGAGATCAAGGGAGAGGTCCCAGTCAAAGCACAGAGACTTCCCTAAGACACCTTCTGATGCTGGCTGTCAGACCGAATGCCCCTGGCAGGAGGACTTGTTCTCCAAAGCCTCTGTGGGGAACTGGGAGGTCTCCGAGACATCAACCTCAGTAGAGCCTCTGGTATGGTGGCTGCAAGTCCCGTTCTGTCTCTGGATCAGACACCGGCAATCTCGTTGGACCAGCACATGCTACCCATCGAGAAAACCTTAGCGGCTCTCCTAGCAGCCTCGATACCCCAAGCACCGATGACTCCAGGACCACTTACATTGGGACCGATATTACTTTCACTACTGGTGCAATTGCCTGATGTCCACATTCCCCATTCCTCTGCTCCACCACTGGGACCAGTGTTGGGAACTCTATCAACTTGCTTGATACCAGGTTCGGCACCACTGCTAACACAGCAAAGTGAGGACATCGAGCTGGACTGGTGCCAGCAGCACCGTTCACATGGTCATCAGCACTGCGAACTCTCACCGAGCTCAGATTCAGATCATTCGTCCCTCAACTCTAAGGAGCTACTCTATGGGTTTCAGCTTCAGAGCCATCACTCCCAAGTACCACCTCCTGCCGAAAGTCCCCACTGGAGGACATGTCTTTCCAGGAATTTATTTGGGACATGTCAACAGGGCTATCGATACCAGCTGTGGTGGAACTGGAGTCCTGGGCAGAGGAACTGGGGATTCTACAGTATCCCATGGCCCCAAAGCAGGCAACGATCTTGCCAGTTCATAAGATCCTACATAACCTGATGTTTCGCATATGGGAGTCTCACCCATTAGTAGACACCTCAATACAATATATTGAGTACTGGAGGTCCCAGGTTTTCAAAAGACACAGCTATCACATCACTCGATGGTAGTTGAATCAACGATGTACAGCATCCAAAGTGGTAAGACACATGCGTCGATACCCCCTGGCAGGGAATCGAGGAACTTCGATTCCTTTGCTCGAAAGTCTTTTCAGGCCTCTTTATTGGCAAGTAGGATTAATTCCTACACCTTTTATATTTATTTATTTATTTTATTTATTACAAGTTCTTATATACCGCACTATTCGGCATCAGCGAATGTTCCTTAAGGAAATCAATAAGGACTGGGAAACTTTCTTTCCATTTATCCCAGAGGAAAAGAGGCCAGCTTTTGAGACAGTCCTCAAAAAAACAGCCAGAATGACTCCAATTTTGTGAACAGGGCAGCCTTTGATGCATTTGAATCCACCAATCAGCTATTGCCATCGGTGCTCAAAGACTAGCATGGTTATAGGCCTTGGACCTAGAGCAATGGGTCCAAGACAAACTGGGTATCATCCCCTGCACTGGGGAAAATCCTTTCAGTAAAAACTTGAGAGAAAAAGCTGGAGAGCTTGAAACTGATGATGCCACTCTGAAGAGACTCCAGAAAGACTGCTGACCCCTCAAAAAAGAAACCAGCAACAAAGAAGCCTTTCTATCCTTAAAAAAAAGATGTTCTACCCGTCTTATTCACAGCCCTCTTACCAGCCTCAGGGCAAGCAACAGGGGCCTAAACCTGCTAAAAAATAAACAGAACTGCTAAGCAACAGCCAGCAGCTCAGCCACAAGCGACACCAGCTTGTGACTCAGTCCTTGGGAACATGATCATCTTGCTCCTGCAAAGGTCCAATCCAACAAAAATAGCAGGTTGACTTTGTTGCTTTGCCAGCCATTGGAAAATGATCACCTCAGAACAGTAGACCCTAAACATCATCCAGGAGGAGTACCAATTAAACTTTACAACCTTCTCCACCTCACTTCAGAGCCGATTGAGAGACTTTTGGCAAAACTAAAGAGTCATGGGATAGGAGGCAGTGTACTATTGTGGATCAGGAACTGGTTAAAAGATAGAAAGCAGAGGGTAGGGCTAAATGGCCAATTTTCCCAATGGAGAAAGGTGAATAGTGGTATACCCCAGGGATCTGTGCTGGGTCCGCTGCTTTTTGACATATTCATAAATGACCTGGAAAGTGGAATAACGAGTGAGGTTATCAAATTTGCAGATGACACAAAACTATTTAAAGTTGTTAAAACTCAAGAGGATTGTGGAAAATTGCAAGAGGATCTTGATAAATTGGAAGACTGGGCATCAAAATGGCAGATGAAATTTAATGTGGACAAGTGCAAGGTTATGCACCTAGGGAAGAACAACCCAAACTATGGTTACACGATGCAAGGTTCCACATTAGGAACCACCACCCAGGAAAAAGATTTAGGCATCATTGTGGATACCATGTTAAAACCCTCAGCCCAGTGTGCAGCGGCAGCCAAGAGAGCAAATAGAATGCTAGGTATGATAACGAAAGGAATGGAAAATAAAACAAAAGATATTATAATGTCTCTATATCGTTCCATGGTGAGACCGCACCTTGAATATTGTGTGCAATTCTGGTCGCCGTATCTTAAAAAGGATATAGCGATTTTAGAAAAGGTTCAGAGAAGAGCCACCAAAATGGTAAAGGGGATGGAGGAATACTTCTATGAAGAAAGGCTAAAAAGGTTAGGGCTCTTTAACCTGAAAAAGAGACAGCTGAGGGGAGATATGATAGCAGTCTATAAATTAATGAACGGAGTGGAACGGGTAAGCGTAGATCGATTGTTTACCTTATCAGAATATAGAAAGACTAGGAGACATGCAATGAAGCTACAGGGTAAACTATTTAAGACTAATAAAAGAAAATATTTTTTCACGCAACGTGTAATCAAACTCTGGAATTTGTTACCGGAGGATGTAGTAAAGGCTGTTAGTGTAGCTGGGTTTAAAAAAGGTTTGGACAAGTTCCTGGAGGAAAGGTCCATAAACCATTATTAACAGAATACTGGGCTTGATGGACCTTGGTCTGACCCAGTATGGCATATATCTTATGTTCTTATGAATATTCTCTCCAACCTATCCTCAGGGCCCTTCTCAAAGAGGAAATCTCGACCTCTGAAATCTTAACTAATTCCTGGTCAAGGAGAAGTTCATATGATTTCCCTTGGAACCCTCCTACCCTATTTGCAGGAACAAGGCTGGCTATGTTACCTAGATCTCAAAGATGTATATACCCACATCCTGAGATATCCAGGACACAGGAAATATCTTTGCTTTGCCTTTCAAGGAACTCGCTACCAGTAGAGTCCTCCCCTTTGGACTGGCATCCGCTTTCAGGGTGTTCACAAAATGCATGTCAGTGGTAGCAACCCACCTGCGAGGCAAGGGGATCTTCTTCCCTTTCTTAGACAACTGGTTGATGAAAGCAGACTCTTCCAGGAGAACTCTGCACTTCACTCAAAACCACTCTTGCAATGCTGCAACACCTGGGATTTGTGGTAAACTTCTTAAAGTCCCATCTAACCCCAACCCAAAGATTGGAATTCATAGGAGCAGTGTTAGACACTCAGCTGTCCAGATCCTTTCTGCCACCAAACTGTATGGACCAACTAGTATCCCTAGTCATCCACATGCATCAACAGACAAGCTCGACAGCTCGAGACTTCCTTCGTTTCTTAGGCCACGTGGCATCCACAGAGCATGTGGTGCCATATGCAAGACTACATATGCGCCAACGCAATGGATCCTAGCATCCCAATGAACACAATCCACAGGACACCTACGGGATATCATTCAGATCATCCACCCACTACTCCAGTCCCTCCTATGGTGGTGGCACCAGCCAACCTGCTATTAGGGTCACTTTTTCGGATGCCTCAACCTCAATATGCACCCTGACCACAGATGCATCCAAACTGGGTTGGAGAGCCCACTTGAGGTCAGTGTCCACACAAGGCCTGTGGACAAACTCGGGAGTTATCATTACAGATCAACTTGGAACTTCGTACAATCACGAATGCCCTCTCGAACAGCCAGGTGCTTGTCAGGACAGACAACCAGATGCCAATGTTCTATGTGAATAGGCAAGATGGGAACAGGCTCACTGCCCCTCTGCCTGCCGCTTGTGGAACTTCACCATCTCTAACCGCATACACCTTATGTATGCCATATACACCTTCATGTATATTCCCGGCAATCAGAATCAACTTGCGGACAGGCTCAGTCGCATCCTCCACCCACTTGAGTTGAATCTAGACCCTCACTTAGTGGCACAGATCTTCAAAGCCTGGGGCACTCCATTCATCGACCTCTTTGACACTCCACAGAACAGCAAACTCCCGCAGTTCTGTTCTAGAGTCCCATCCGAGCTAAGCAAAAGATGCTTTTCACCTACTTTGGGGTCAGAGACTGCTTTATGCATTTCCCCTCACACCCCTAATCAAAGACCCTCTTAAAACTCGCATAACTCCCTTCTGGCCCCGTCAACCCTGGTTTCCCCTTCTACTTCGGCTACAACCTATGTCAGCCTAGTGCATATCGTGTATTTTGCTGTTCAATTATATGTATATTTAAGATGACTCTCATATGTTTTTATTCCCCTTTTTTAGTGATTGCTGTTTTTATAAACTCCTTAATGTGTGTGTGTGTGTGTGTGTGTACCCACATTTCGAGTCTGGTATGTAGTTCTTTTATGTGTCCATTCATTTTTACTATTATTGTGGTGTTAATTATAATAAAAGATATTGACATTGTTTTATTTTTATTCTTTTGGAAACATTTTGGCTATTATCATTGTAGACCCCTGATGAAGGATTAGCCACTGAAACTTGGCCAGTCAGGCTTCTTTGAAATAAAAAACTTTTTTGACAAGGCCTGGTCTGTTCTCCGCTCCTTTCGTGTTGGTTTGTTTTTTATGTATTTATTTAACAGGTTTTATATACCGCTTTATTATTTTATGTTTAAATTTGTTTTATTGAACATAGTTATAGTAGCATCATCAAAAAACAAAGAAAAACTTTGCAGTACATTCCAACAATACAACACTCCCAGTCTTAAAACAATTCACAATCTTTTAAAGTTTTCTCCCCCCCCCACCCACCACCTCCCCCTACCCTCCCCGCTTCACGCACATCATAATTACTCTAGTAGAACAATAACGTGTCCCCTGTACTATAGAATAAACAAAGAGTATTCCAAATTAACAGATAACAGCAGACGCTATACACAGGCACTACCAATAATAACACCCAAGAGTGCAACCAATTCCTCGGGGCGAAGCACGGATGGTGCAACAATCATCGAACCCCAAAGAGCCAAGATCCAATATACTACCCCCATTCACCACTCTACCCAACCACCGCCCACCCTATTTCACAGCACCCAGGAACCCTCCCCAACCACCTATTGATATATCTCCACCCCTCCTGGGTCTTCAGTCCTTCACTCTCCAATAACCCTAACCCCTATTCCCTCCCTCCCCCAGTTACACAGACACAACAAATCCACACCCCCATTGACCCTCAATGAAGTACATTAAGAATTCTACTCCTATTCCGTGGCAACAGTCTGTGTAAGAAGGGGCCCCATTCCTCCAAAAACAGCCCAGTGGCCACTTCCCCCTGCCTAACCCCTTGTTGTTCAAGGAGTAACAACCCATAAACCTCCCTCCTCCACTGACCCATAGTCGGGCCTCGTGGCATCAACCAGTTTAACAGTATCACTTTCCGCGCTATCAACAGCTATATCTTGCCTAACCAACGCCTCTGACCACCTCCCAAGCCCTCCGCCCATCTAGTCCCACCCAATACCAACACTCGAGGATCTCTTTTAATTGGACATCCGAAAACGGTGGCAAGGCACTCCACAATACTCCTCCAAAATCGGACCACTGCTAAACATTGCCACCACATGTGTCCTAAGTCAGCTCTAGCTATCCCACAGCGAGGGCAACTCGCAGTGGCACTGCTACCCGCTCGAAACGCTCTACAAGGGGCAAAATGACATCGGCGCAAGATACGGTATTGCATATCTCGAAACCCTGCAGTCTTAATCCTCTGAATCAAAAAGTTTTGCATTGTAACTGGTTTACTGGATTGGGGAAATTCTGCCTCCTCCGTGTGGTTTTTGTTTGGACTATACTATTTATTTATCCATATTTATATACTGCCTATCATGATGTTCAAAGCAGTTTACAAAATTAGTAAACTTCATAATACAATTTGCAATTAATAAGAAATAGATATGATTAACAAAGCACACATTAAAAATATAGGAAACAAACCAAATAAAACACACAAAAATGTTAAACTGGAAAATCTTAAAATGAGCCAATTTTTTTCTTTTCTGTCCATGTACATCCCTAGTATTTGATACCATATCATTGGCCTGACCATCAATAAGGCAGTAAAGAGAGATCTATGCCATAGTTTTGTACATGGTATTCTGCAATCTGTAAACAATGGATTCTTTTTCCGCAGAATGAACCATACCTGCCATATGAATTTACTTGTGAGGGCATGTTGCAGAGAATGAACGCTTTTATTGAAAATCAGGTAAGAATTACATTTCACAGACTGTCCCTTATATTTATCTTTTGGCCTACGGACACTGCATTTTCTTCATTTTGCACTTTGTACTCTACATCAGATTTGCAGAATTTTTGTTTGGTTACCGATAAATGTCAAGGTTGTGTTGTTTTTGCCCCTGTAAGCAAATAAGACTTTCTGCATTCCTCACATCCTACTCACGCTACAGTTTTACACAAAGTGTCGTTTATACTTGGCATGGTTACTAGGGTGGATATCTAGTAGGTACAGAATTTGTTCTGCCTGATTATGAGTTAGGGAATGGATTTTGTACAATTATCTTTTCCATAAAATGGTTTATTTAGCACTAGCTTGTCACTTGTGAGCAGTATTGCCAATTATCAAGGCTGTTTTTGGAATCAGTGGTTAGCAGCACTGCTCACAAGTTTCAATCTTGGACCAAATCAAATGCTTTGCATGTATGTTACTGTGTGTCTAACATATTGATGTTTATTTCTCTATAGTTATTTTACAGTTTGCAAAAGCATAAGAATGCATAAATTGTTTTCTCATTGACAGCTTTTCAAAATTTTCCATGATATTGTGTCCTGCCTTTCTTAGAGAAATTAGAGCAGAACAAATCCATAAATTCAATGGGGTAAAACCCAGATTATAGGTGCTGTATAATATATAGTTCAAACATCCTAATGTGAAAGCATTGGAAAAAAGTGGTTAGAATACTAGAAATAATATTTAAAGGTGATGTATCAGAGGAATTGAAAAAAATCTCGATAAATCGGGAAGAAGTAATAGTTATTTGATAAAGAGCAGTTAATCACCTGGACCAGATTGCATACATCCCAGGGTGCTGAAAAAACTGAAATATGAGATTGCAGACCTACCTTTAGTAATCTATGAACTAATTATTAAAATCATCTGTAGTACCTGAGGATTGCAGAGTGGCCCATGTAATGCCAGTTTTTAAAAAGGGTTCCCAGAGTGATCCGGGAACCTACATGCTGTTGAACTTGACGTCTGTACCAGGCAAGGTAGAAACAATTATAAATACAAAATTACTGAACATGTAATAGCCTTGGCTTAATTACAGAAAGCCAACATGGATTTAGCCAAGGAAAATCTTGTCTCTCTCTAATCTTTCATTTTTTTGAAGGTGTGGATAAACAGGTAGATTAAAGATGAGCCAGTTGATATTAACATTTTGTAAGATTGCAGTTATTTGTTTAATGTAATTGTAATGAATTATGAAATGTAATTTTGCTGTAGTTTATGTATAAAAATTTAATGTAATGTACTGTAGTTTACTGTAATGTACTATCTTGTTGTCTCCCCCCCCCCCCTCGATATAGTCCCTCTGTTGTCTTGTTGACCACTTTGATTGAAGGATAAGGTGGTATATAAAACTGATTAAATAAATAAATATTGTGTATCTGGATTCAGAAAGCCTTTGACAAGGTCCCTTGTGAAAATTAAAAAGTCATGGGATAGGCAGTGTACCGTTGTGGATTATGAAAAAATAGAAAACAGAGTAGTACTCAATGGTCCAAAATTTTCAATGGAGAAATTTAAATAGTGGAGTATCTCAGGTATCTGTACTGGGCCTGCTGCTTTTTAACATTTTCACAAATGATCTGGAAATGGGAATAATGAGTGAGATGATCAAATTTGCAGATGACACAAAATAATTCAAAGTTGTTACAACAAGAGGATTGTGAAAAATTTCAAGAGGACCTTATTAAATTGGAAGACTGGGCATCCAGATAGCAGGTGAAATTTAATGGCAAGTGCAAAGTTATGCGCTTAGGGAAGAACACCCAAAGTACAGTTACACGATGCAAAGTTCCACATTAGGAACCATGACCCAGGAAAAGGACTTAGGCGTTGACCCCCTTTGCCCAGTGTGTAGCGGCAGCCATGAAAGCATATAGAATGCTAGGAATCATAAGGAAAGGAATGGAGAATAAAACAAAGGATATTATAATGCTTATGTATCATTCCATGGTGCGACTGCATCATAAATAGTGTGCAATTCTGTTCGCCATAGCTGAAAAAAGATATAGTAGAACTAGAAAAGGTACAGAGAAGAGCCACCAAAATGATATGGGGGATGGAAGGATACCCCTGTGAGGAAAGGCTTAAAAGGTTCTGGCTCTTGGACCAGCTGCCTAATGCATTCCCCAACACATTAGTGGATGCTTATACACAGCAGACACCCCTACACAGCATGCCACCGAACACAGTCAAGTTGCAGTTCCCCTTCGTAATGCTGGAGCTAATCCTACAATCTCAGAATGTAACATCAACCTTGAAATTGTTAGTTAGTCTGTATCATAGTTTGCTCATAGCATCACAATGTATCATAGTTTGATGAACCAATTTGATGAACAAAATTGGTCATATCCTAAAAAGATATCATAGTTTGTATTATACATCATAGCCTGTTAACCCAGTTCAGTGTAATGTAGTAGTAAATTCAATGACATGTATTAGCCTCTGTTCCTTGTAAAATGTTGAGTTAATTGTAAACTGCTTTGATAACCCTGATGGATGGTATAAAGAAATAAAATAAAATAAACTTGGCAAAAAGACGGCTGAGGGGAGATACGATACAGGTCTATGAAATAATGAATAGAGTGAAATATGTAAACATAGATTGGTTGTGTACTGCTTCAAAAAGTAGAAAAACTAGGGAACATGCAATGAAGCTACAATATAGCCCTTTTAAGACTAATACGAGAAAAGATTTCTTCACTCAACGCATAATCAAACTCTGGAATTCGTTACCAGAGGATGTAGTAAAAGCCGTTAGTATAGCTGGGTTTAAAAAAAAGATTTGGAAAAATCCACAAACCATTATTAAAGATGACCAGGGAGATCATATAATCTGTGCATGTTTTTGGGAACCTGACATTTACTTGTGACCTGGATTTGGAAACAGGATACTGAGCTTGATGGACCCTTGGTCTTTCCCAGTATAATATCTCTTATGTTCTTATGTAAAGGTTTTTCTGTTTTGTTTTTTAAATCTCTCAGTATCACAAATTACTGCTTACACGGAATTCTGCCCTTGAGTGGTTCTGCTCACAGGGCACCATCAGCAGGTGAAAATAGGACCCACCAAGTCATCCCCATACAAGCTCACACATGGTGTTCCACAAGGTTTTGCACTCTCCTCACTCCTAGTTAACATATACTTACAACTACTCTGCAGCATCATTCAGGATCCTAGCATACTATACCACATATATGCTGATGATGATATGATTTATGCTCCCTTTTCCATTACAACAGCATGCTACACTCATATCATATGGAGTGGAGTGGTGCCCTAGTGGTTGGGGCAAGGTACTTCAGGCAGGAAGGTCGGGGGTTCAAATCCCACTAGAGGACAACAACCTTGGGCCGGAAGGACTGCGGTTTCTAGTCCCACAGGTGCTCCTTGTGGTCTTGGGCAAGCCACTTAACCCTCCATTGCCCATGTTCCCTGTAAAAAATAGTTATCTCCAAGTTATAATGCCCTGTTCAATGTAATTTCAGTTTGTTCAATGTAAACCGCGCTGATACAGAATAGCACAGTATATAAGAGAATGAAAATAAATAAATAAATATCTTAGATTGCTTTAACGGCATCTCCAACTGGTTACTACAGCACCAACTAAGAATAAACTACAATAAAACAGAAGTGCTTTTTATATCCATGAACTAAGAACCTCCTACAGTTTTAAAAGTCAGTAATGCTGAGCTAAAGGTTAAGGATGAGATCCAATATCTAGGAATAACAAAGAAAGCCCTCATTTCCCTATCCTTCAGATTTTAGACTCGTCCTAGAAATGGAATAGCTACTGAGGACATACAATCTGTTCCCCCTAACAACGCCTCTCCCAGGCTATATGGAATTCTGTTTTTCAGGGTTTTGTTCACCACTCTTTCTGCTGTGTAGCTTAAAGACAAATTTTCTGCTGGATTACTTGATCTCTGCCCTAAATCTTTACTCTTTTGCACCCATGTTTTGATTATTTAACACTTCCTTACATCGTTGCAGCAGAACTCTCCTATGTCACCACTACAGACTTTCAGTCCCTGTTGCAGCTCTGCTGCATTCACGGTTACCTCTGAATTGGGCTATGGATGCTGCAGCACCAAACTCTAATTCACTCACCAAACTGGCCATAATAGTACCCTTCAACCCCATCTCAGCCCACAGTCTAAACCAGTACTAATGGTTAGAGCAGGGGTTTGAAGCCAAGGTCGAATCCCACTGCCCTCCTTGTGATCTTGGGCAAGTCACTTAACCCTCCATTGCCTCAAGTACAAACTTAGATTGTAAGCCTCTGGAGACAGAAAAATACCAACTTTCTCCAGGAACAAGCAGGAAGTCAGTCCTCACTTATCGGTGACTTCAACACCGACAGAGCCTGCGCGGAGCAATTCCCCAGCTTTCAAAGAAAGCCTTTGGGATTGCTGCCACACATGAGTGGTCCTCTTCCCACCTAAAAGTGCCATCTTGCTCAGTCTCCCTTTTTCCGTGGAGCCCTTCGGACGCACGTCCTTGTCCCTCGGAAAAAGTCTTTTTGCATTCGGCCTCTTGGCCTCTCTTTCCAGTTGCACCGGTCCTCTCCCATCCTCACCTACACCTCTGCCTCAGCGGTAGGCTAGGGGACTCTGTTTTTTTTCCCTTCTTTTAATTTTTTTGCTTTGGGCCCATTTCGCACCCTTTTTTCTTACCACTGACCTCAAGGGTCTTTGACCTCACAGTGGCTCTTTTTGCCCCCAAGGCCACCAGTTTCAAAAAATGTGACAGATGCTCCAAGAATATATCGCTCACAGACACCCATGACTGTTGTCTGTGGTGTCTGGGGGCTGACCACAACCCGGAGCTCTGTTATCTCTGTAGGAAAATGTCTGCTAAGGCCCTGCTAAGCCATAAGAAGAAGTCTGATGACATTTTCCGTAAGGCAGCCCCGGTGGCTTCCCACTCTACCAATCCACCGCTTGTGGGATCTCCCATGGCGACCCCAGGCGTCACGTCGATCAGGGTTCGCCCGAGGTGTAGTGGCAAAAGAAGAAGATGACCTTGAAGTCGCTGTCGGGGGCTCCAGACAAGCACGACCGGTCTTGTGCTTATTCCCTCAGCCCTCCCTGGTTTTCCCGAGAATCCGACAAGGAATGGCCTCGAAAGATACCTTGTACAGATACAGAGGCCTCCGGCAATGGCACCTGGTCTCCCGAGGATCGTCCTGGCGAGGACCCCCTCTCCTCTTCCACACCAGACCCGGTCGCTTTGGTATCGACGTCACAGGGCCCCACTACTGAGTGGGAGGCCCGCATGCTGGCACTGGAGCGCAACATTTCTGCTTTCCTAGCTGCCCAGCAGGTGCTGTTGCCCAGCACGGCTGGCCCGGGCCTCGAGACCGAGAGTCCCCTGACAGGGGTACTGAAGACCACATTGGAAACCCGCAAGAGCCATGGGCCTCGTGAGGGTCCTCTGTGTCAGTCTCACTCGCCGTCCTATTCCTTGGGGGCGAGGTTTTCTAGAGTCACTGCCTCTAGCTCCATGTGGGCCTCGGCCACTGGACATGGGGATCAGCCCCACTCAGAGTCCTTCTCAGACGTCTCAGACTGGAAGTCTGATGGGGACACCTCCCCAGAGACCTGCGCCCATAGAGACCTTCCCTCTGACCCATCCCTGCCCTCAGCACAAAGGCGGTCACCTCCCGAGGACACCTCTTTTTTGGTGTTCGTGCAGGATATGGCACAGGCCTTCAATCTGCCCACGCAGACAGAGGAGGAACCAAGGGCGGAGGAGCTTGATATTTTTCAGTATCAGTCTCCACCAAGGGAGTCTTACGGTCCCTGTGCCACCCATCTTATCGCAGCTGCTTGTCCGCATGTGGGAAGCACCCGCCTCGGTCCCCATCATCAGCAAAAGGCTCAATGCCATGTACAGGGTCCAGCGGGGCCCAGAGTTTCAGAAGACTCAACTTCCTCATACCTCCATGGTGGTTGAATGGCCATGCGGAAGCAGAAGAGCCCAAAGTAACGCTCTTTGGTCCCGCCAGGCAGTGAATCCCATGCCCTCGACGCCCTCAGGCACAAGGCTTACCAGGGATCCATGCTGGCATGCCGCATCCAGGTGTATCACCTGTATATGGGCATGTTTCTTTGCAACCTCGCCAAAGAGCTTGGTGGTTTCTCCGCAAGCCTCGGGGGCGAACACCTTCTCAGATTCCAGACCCTCCTGAGTTCAGTCGCAGTCTGTTTGAAATACCTTTTCCGCGCCACATACGACTGCTTCGAGTCCACCCGCGTGGCAGCAGCTGGAATCAGGGCTTGGCTCCAAGCATGGCTCCAGTTCTCGGACCTGGAACAGTGGGTCCAGGAGAAGCTCCTGGACATACCCTGCCTCAGCGAGCAGCTGTTTGGCAAGCCCATGGAGGACAAAGAAGCTGAGATCGAGATGGAGTTCATGATTCGCACCTGTCTTTCTTGTAAAACCTCTTCTCTAATGCGGAAGAAGCAGCACAGCAAAAAGTCTTTCTTCCAGAGGAAGGGGCTTCCCTACCGGGGATATCCCACCTACCCTAGTGCTGACAACCAGTGCTCAGGGAAAAGGGGGAGCTCAGGGTCATCGGAAACCGATAGGACCCAAGACCCAACCGCTGGCGCCACCCCAGCCAGCTCTGAGGTTTTGATGCCGAATGCATAGCCTCTCGCCCCCCGCTTCTGCCCTGGGAGGACACCTGTCCCTTTTCGCCTCAGAGTTGGAGGCCATTACATCGGACACCTGGGTCCTCCAATTGATCCGGGACAGTTATCGTCTTTGTCTGGACAGACTTCCTCCTCCCTTCTCCCCAGCGGAGCATACTCAGCTTCCCTCGCACCAGGCTTGCTTGCAACAAGAGATCAACAACCTCCTCGGCCAGCAAGCAGTCAAAAGGGTCCCACCACACCTACGAGGTCGGGGGTTTTACTCCTGGTATTTCCTCATCCCAAAGAGAATGGGGGGGGGGCCTGCACCCTATCCTCGATCTCAGGAACCTGAACAAGTTTCTGGTGCTGGAGAAATTCAGAATGCTATCGCTTGGCATCCTGCTGCCCTTCCTACGGCAAAGTGATTGGCTATGCTCCTTTAATCTCAGAGACGCTTACACCCATATCCCAGTCCATCCCAAGCATAGGCAATACCTGCATTTCAGGGTGCGAAGGATGCATTATCAATACAGGGTGCTCCCCTTCGGGCTTGCGTCTGCCCTGCGAGTCTTCACGAAGTGCCTGTCAGCGGCTGCAGCTCACCTCCGGCTGCAGAGCATACCCGTTTACGCATACTTAGATGACTGGCTCGTCATGGGCACATCGGCGGAGGAGGCTTGCCTTTTGGCATCGCGCACAGCCCCCCCCCCCCTCGAGCGCCTCAGCTTCCTGATAAAGTACTCCAAATCCCACCTTGAGCTGGTGCAGACCCTGGAGTTCATTGGTGCCCTTCTCAACACAGACTGGGCGTCCGCCTTTCTCCCTCAAGCCCACGCGGCTCAGCTCCATCTGGCAGCCGAGGTACAAGGCCGGACAAGGGTCTCGACACAGGCCATGCTGTACCTACTGAGGCATATGGCCTGAACCATCCACATCATCCCCGACGCCCGCATGCACATCCGGGCGGCGCAATGGGCCCAAGCTTCAGGATGCCTCCGGGATCACATCCAGGTCTCCTGCAGCCTGTTCAGTTCCCTGACTTGATGGCAAAATCCCCAAAGCCTCCTTCGAGGCATACCATTCCAGACTCAGCAGCATGAGCTCATCTTGATGACGGATGCCTCGCTTTTGGGCTGGGATGCCCACTGTGGCAGCCTGTGCACCCAGGGGCAGTGGTCACCCGAGGAGTCCCTGCAGCAGATCAACCTGCTCGAGCTCCAAGCAGTCAGGTTGGCCCTGAAGGTCTTTGAGTACCATCTGAAGGGCAAGTCGGTGCTTGTGCAGACCGACAACAAAGTTGCAATGTTCTACATGAACAAGGAAGGTGGCTCGGGCTCCTGCCTCCTTTGTCAGGAGGCAGTCCTCCTCTGCTCCTTCGTGGTGCACCAGGGCATGACCTTTGAGAGCTGTCTACCTCATGGGCCAGGGCAATTTCCTCGCAGACAATCTCAGTAGGCTCTTTCGCCCGCACGAGTGGTGCCTGAGTCCAGAGGTGGCTCTCCACCTATTCTGCCGCTGGGGGACTCCGTCCATAGACCGGTTTGCCAGCCTGGTGAACATGCAGCTTCCCCGTTTTTGTGGGCTGATGCCGCATCCCAGCAGGGTAGCCCCAGAGGCGTCCTTCCTGGACTGGACCTCTGGGCTTCTGTATGCGTTCCTGCCCACTCCTCTCATTGCGAGATTCAGTGGGACCGAGCTTCAATGATCCTCATGGCCCTGACAACCCTGGTTCCTGCTTCTTCTTCGGCTCTCAGTGGAGCCTCCGGTTCCCCTGGGCAGTGCCCCAGGCCTGCTGACTCAGGAGGAGGGACGGGTGCTCCATCCAAACTTGGTCTCGCTATCCCTGATGGACTGGCTGCTGAATGGGTCTCTTTAGCCTCACTGCATCTCCCAGAGGAGATTGAAGAAGTCCTTGCATCGAGGAAGAACTTGACGAGGCATGCCTACGCCCTGAAGTTTTGGCGCTTCTCGATATGGTGCTCCGAGCTCCAGATTGACCCATTCTCCTGCCCCACCCAGTGGGTTCTCCAGTACCAACTCCACCTCTCGTAAGTGGGGCTGAAATCCAACTCATTCAGGGTTCACCTGAGTGCCATTTTGGCCAACCATTTCCCCGTCGGGAGTAAACCGCTCTCAGGCCAACCTCTGATCTCCGGCTTCATGCGGGGCCTGTTGCTTTCCAAGCCCCGCCCCCGTCTGGCCCCCGACAGCGGAGTGGGACCTGAACATTATGCTCATGCAGTTGACACGGCCACCTTTCGAGCCAATGGCAATGTGCTTGCTCCGGCATCTCTCCTGGAAAGTGGTCTTCCTGTTGACGCTGATCTTGGCGCGGCAAGTCAGCAAACTTCAAGCCTTCATGGCAGAGTCCACCTACACCAGGTTCTACGAAAATAGGGTGGTCCTTCATTGTCACCCCAAGTTCCTTCCAAAAGTGGTCTCGGATTTCCACCTTAATCAGGAGATAGTCTTGCTGAGTTTCTTTCCGAGACCTCATGCTGACCGGGCATCTGCGGTCCTGCATACTCTCGACTGCAAGAGGGCTCTCACCTTCTATCTGGAGCGCACCTGGGATCATCACAAATCTGACTGACTCTTCGTCGCCTACAATCCCAACTGCCTGGGGCTGGCAGTTACCCAGCACACCCTCTCCATCTGGTTGGTGGACTGCATCGCCTTTGCCCAGGCAAAGGCTGGAGCCCAGCTGGATTGATGGATCACCACACATGGCGTTCGGGCAAGGCAGTGTCGGTGGCTTTGCTGTGCTCAGTGCCACTGGTGGACATCTGCCGGGCTGCGACCTGGTCTTCAGTGAACTCTTTCGCTTTGCACTACTGCCTGGAGAGGGAGTCCTGCTGGGACAGCGCCTTCGGCCAGGCTGAACTCTGTAATCTGTTCAGGGTATAAGCAACTCCTGCCCTCCGACCCTTCTTCGGTGGCTACCAAGAGCTTAGCCCCAGGGACCCGAAGACTCTGGCTCCTTCGGGTATCAACTTCTGCTCATGGCCTCGCAGAGGCGTTTTTGAGTTACAGGCAATGTTCCCTCTAATTTTCTGTAAGCTGTGTGCGCATAAAATATCAGCTGTGCAGCTTTTGAAGGAAGGTTAAATTTTTGTGCGCCACATAATGACACTTGTAGTTATATACTTTAAAATTTGACTACAAGTCAGAATACAGTATATACACCACATTGAACATAATAAGAACATAAGATATGCCATACTGGGTCAGACCAAGGTCCATCAAGCCCAGTATTCTGTTTCCAACAGTGGCCAATCTAGGTCATATGTAACTAGCAGTTTCCCCAAGAGACACAAGTTCCACAATGCTTGTACTGGGTCAAGCATTGATATCTTCGGTCACTTCTTAATAATGGTTTATGGACCTTTCCTCCAGGAACTTGTCCAAACCTTTTTTAAACCCAGCTACACTAACAGCCTTTACTACATCCTCCGGTAACAAATTCCAGAGTTTGATTACACGTTGAGTGAAAAAATATTTTCTTTTATTAGTCTTAAATAGCTTACCCTGTAGCTTCATTGCATGTCCCCTAGTCTTTCTATATTCTGATAAGGTAAACAATCGATCTACGTTTACCCGTTCCACTCCGTTCATTAATTTATAGACTTCTATCATATCTCTCCCCTCAGCCGTCTCTTTTCCAGGTTAAAGAGCCCTAACCTTTTTAGCCTTTCTTCATAGGAGTATCCTTCCATCCCCTTTACCATTTTGGTGGCTCTTCTCTGTACCTTTTCTAAAATCGCTATATCCTTTTTAAGATACGGCGACCAGAATTGCACACAATATTCAAGGTGCGGTCTCACCATGGAACGATATAGAGGCATTATAATATCTTTTGTTTTATTTTCCATTCCTTTCCTTATCATACCTAGCATTCCATTTGCTCTCTTGGCCGCCGCTGCACACTGGGCTGAGGGTTTTAACATAGTATCCACAATGACGCCTAAGTCTTTTTCCTGGGTGGTGGTTCCTAATGTGGAACCTTGCATCGTGTAACCATAGTTTGGGTTGTTCTTCCCTAGGTGCATAACCTTGCACTTGTTCACATTAAATTTCATCTGCCATTTTGATGCCCAGTCTTCCAATTTATCAAGATCCTCTTGCAATTTTTCACAATCCACTTGGCTTTTAACACTTTAAATAGTTTTGTGTCATCTGCAAATTTGATAACCTCACTCGTTATTCCACTTTCCAGGTCATTTATGAATATGTCAAAAAGCAGCAGACCCAGCACAGATCCCTGGGGTACACCACTATTCACCTTTCTCCATTGGGAAAATTGGCCATTTAGCCCTACCCTCTGCTTTCTATCTTTTAACCAGTTCCTGATCCACAATAGTACACTGCCTCCTATCCCATGACTCTTTAGTTTTGCCAAAAGTCTCTGATGAGGGACCTTGTCAAAGGCTTTCTGAAGTCCAGATACACAATATCAACCGACTCACCTTTGTCCACCTGTTTATTCACTCCTTCAAAAAAACATAACAGATTAGTAAGACAAGATCTTCCTTGTCTAAAGCCATGTTGGCTGTCTCCCATTAGGTTGTGACTATCTACATGCTGAGTAATTTTATTCTTTATGATGGTTTCTACCATTTTTTCCCCGGTACTACTGACGTCAGGCTCACCGGTCTGTAGTTTCCCGGATCACCCCTGGAACCCTTTTTAAAAATTGGTGTTACATTGGCGATCCTCCAATCTTCAGGTATTAGAGATGATTTTAATGATAGTTCACAGATTACTGATAGCAGTTCTGCAATCTCATATTTCAGTTCTTTCAACACCCTTGGATGTATACCATCCGGCCCAGGTGATTTGCTACTCTTCAGTTTATCTAATAGTTGTAAGACATCTTCCCGATGTATCGATATTTCCTTCAATTCTTCTGCACCTTTAAATACCACTTCAGTCATGGGTAACATCCCTACATCTTCCTCAGTAAAGACCGAAGCAAAGAATTCATTCAGTCTCTCCGCTATCGCCCTTGTCGCCTCTTAGAGCTCCATAAACCCCTTTATCATCTAATGAACCAACTTACTCACTCACAGGTAGTTAGCTACGAATGTACTTTAAAAGGTCTTTATATCGCGTATTAGCTACCGCAGCAAAATTCATCTCAAATTCTCTCTTTGCCTGCCTTATCAATGCCTTGCATTTGACTTGCCAGTGCTTGTGCTGTTTCCAGGTTTCGTTGTTTGGCTCTTTTTTTCCATTTCCTGAAAGATGCTTTTTTGGCAACAACAGCCTCTCTGACCTCACCTTTAAACCATGCTGGCAGTTTTTTGGACTTCCTTCCACTTTTCTTAAAGCGTGGAATACAGCTGGTCTGGGCTTCCAAGATAGTATTTTTCAACAACACCCAAGCTTGATGTACGTCTTTAACCTTCGCAACTGCTCCTTTTAGTTTTTTCTTAACTGTTTTCCCTCATTTTTATCATAGTCTCCCTTTCGAAAGTTAAAAGGTAGTACTGTGGATTTCCTTACTATCCCTCCTCCACTAATTAAATCAAAGGCGATCATGCTATGATCACTATTGCCAAGTGGCCCCAACACCCTTATCTCTTGCACTAGATCTGATGTTCCACTAAGGACTAGGTCTAATATGGCTTCCCCTCTGGTCGGTTCATGAGCCAGCTGCTCCAAGAAGCAGTCATTTATTTAATCTAGGAACTTTATCTCCCTAGCATGTCCTGACGTGACACTGACCCAGTCGATACCGGGGTAATTGAAATCACCCATTATTATTACTGCGCTGTAACGTTTGTTAGCTTCCTTGATTTCTTTGAGCATTTCATCATCCATTTGGTCATTCTGGCCATGTGCTCGATAGTACACCCCCACTGCCATCGCCTTCCCCCTTTTATATGGAATTTCAATCCATATAGATTCTACAGCAGATTTTGTTTCCTGCAAAACTTTAATCCTTTCTGAGTCAATGCCCTCTCTAACATAGAGCGCAACCCCTCCAACAATTTGATCAGCTCTATCATTACGATATAGTTTGTACCCAGGTATCACAGTGTTCCACTGGTTGTCCTCCTTCCACCATGTCTCTGATATTCCAATCATATCTAACCTTTCATTTAGTGCTATATATTCTAACTCTCCCATCTTATTCTTTAGACTTCTAGCATTTGCATACAAGCATTTTAGAGAATGTATTTTATTCATGTTAATTTGGCTATTGTTAGACATGGGTAAATTGGGATCTTTAAGCTCTGCCTGCTCCATACTTGAGGGTATTTGGGCTACTTTACTCTTTTGTGGAACCTCTCTGCTTTTGGTAGTATCCTTCAAGGATACATTGTTCCGAACCATCCGCTCTTGGGCGACTGTCGGCTTTCCCCTAATATCTAGTTTCATTTAATCAAATTAAATGAAAATAGGCAATTACTAAATGAAGCGGAAAATTTCTAGTAATTACAATCACAACTATTAAATTTTAAGACATCTGTGTTATCTTCTATCAGAATCAGAACCGTCATTTTTGTGCGCTCTGTTGTAAAGTATGTGCACTCGCTCGGCGAGGTGTGTGCGCCCGCACACGTGCACAGCTTAGAGGGAACAGTGGTTACAGGTTCGGTATCCTGTAGCTGGGGAGTCCCATAAGTGAGGACTGATTCCTGCTGTCCCTGGAGAACACCTGTTACAGGTGAGTAACTACGCTATCTCCAGGAACAAGCAGGAATGAGAATTCACATATGGGTACGTCGGTACGGACGGAGCCTGCGCGGGAACGCTCCCCAGCATCCAATCAGAAAGCTTTTGGGAGCATCCCACAGCGCCTGCGTGCTGCCTTCCCGCCTTTCCAACTGTCTCTCCTCAGTTGTTCTTTTTCCGCTGAGCCAGCAGGTCATTTTCCTGTCACCGCAGAAGAATTTCCTTATTTTTTCTTTATTTCTTTTCTGTCGCATCTGCCTTCCTCGACGCTAGACCGGTACTGCCGGTTCTTATTCTTTTTTTAAAAAAAAAAAAAAAAAAGACCTTTTTTCCATTTATTTTCTTCAGGGGTGTACTTCAGTTTTGGGCCTTTTCCTTAAATATGGAAAAACCTTCCTCAGGATTTAAGAAGTGCACAAAATGTGGCGCTACTATCTCCGTCACAGACACCCATGACTGGTGTCTAAAATGTTTAGGCCCTGACCATTCCATTACAGATTGTGTGTCCTGTTCCATGATGTCTAAGAGAGGTCGACAGAACCGAGCTGCCAAGCTCAGTACCCTGTTTCCCTCTGATGCAGCTTCGGTGGCATCGACGTCTTCCAGGGCTGCTTCTTCCTCACATGGATCTCAGGTAACTAAACATAAATCCAGCCGGTCCTCGAAGGGCAAATCTCCTTCTAAGCATCGAGATGCCCCTGGCCTTGCCCTCGAGGATTCTGCACCGGAAAAATTACCCCGGCAGGAGGCTTCGGCCTCTAAAGCATCATCGGGGTTCCAGGATGATCTAGATGGCGTGGTCTCAACAGATCTCCTGGTGCCATGCTCTGGGATACCGGTGGCTTCCACTGGTACCGACCTCCAGGCATTGGCGGCGTCGATGGCTCAGAGGATTCTGTCTATCGAACGCAGTCTGGCGGCTTTCCTTGTGGCATTGACGCCCGTGGTACCGCAACAGACTACTCTGCCGGTACCGGCTCCGGTATTGCCATCGGCACAGATTCTGGTCCCGGTGGCATTGGCATCGGTGTCCGCCATGCCGGTACTCTGCCCTCTGCAGCCCTCCGGTACCGATACCCCGGTACCGCTGATTCCCGATACCGATCCCGTTCGGTTCGGGTATCGGGCTTTGCAAGAGCATCCCGACAGACGATACTTCGATTCCTCTGAGGATTCGGAAGAGTCTGTCGATGCAGCAATGCTTCTTCCACAGGAGGAGTCCTCTCCTAAATGAAGGATGTCTCCTCCAGAGGACTTGTCTTTTCAAGACTTTATCAGAGAGGTGGCTCGGGGCCCCTCTCTATTGCAGTAGCCCCAGAGTCAGAGCCTAGAGCTAAGGAGTTAGATATTCTACAATATCCTAAAACTCCTAAGGAGGCAGCTACCTTGCCTATTCATGAGATTCTCTATGATCTCATGTTAAGGATGTGGGAAGCACTTCTAACCACCTCTCCTCATTCTCGCAGGTTGGACACCATGTATCGTTTCCCTCCTTGTCCTGGTTTCCATAAAACTCAGCTTCCTCACCACTCTATTGTGTTTGAGTCTGCAATGAGAAAGATTAGAAGTGCCAAGAAACATGCCTCTAATCCTCCAGGACGTGAATGTAGAATGCTTTTGGTAGAAGGGTCTTCCAAGCTTCCATGCTTGTTGAGAGAATTAATTCTTATAGTCTCTACATGGGAATGTTCTTAAAAGAAGTCACTGACCATTTGCAGACTTTAAGTCCTTTTATGTCTGACAGTAAAAGGCAAGAATTTCTCACTGGGCTCAAACATGCCCAGGATGTCTCCAAATTCTCCAACCGTGCAGCTTTCAACTCCTTTGAATGTGTAAGCAGAGCCTCAGCTATAGCTACAGGTGCACGTAGGATTGCTTGGCTTCAAGCATCTGATTTGGAGACCTGGGTCCAAGATGAATTGGGAAATATCCCTTGTACAGGTGAGAATCTGTTTGGTAAAGATTGGCAAGCAAAAGCCAATCAGATGGATGCTGAAAATTCTGCTTTGGATAGACTATCCAAATCTACAGCTGCTCCTGCTAAGAAAAGGTTGTTCAAGAAAACACCTTTTTCTAAAAAGGGAAGATCCTATCCTGCTTATAGTCAGAGAGCATCTTCTGCAGCTCAGTTCCCTTCCAAACGTCAGCAATCCTCCAAACAGACCAAGGCAAAGGCTGCGAGGCCTGCTCCAGCCCAGCAATCTCAGCCCCCTCAGGGCCTTTGACTTTCTGCTAGAGAACTTAGCCTTCCTGGCTCTAGAAGGACCAGAGCCCTCCACCATTCCAGGACGGCTATGTCACTTTGCTCCCAGATAGGGGCAAATCATAGCAGAGCATTGGACACTCTCCATCATAAGAGAGGTGTACAAACTGCATTTTTCCAGCTTGCCCTCTCTCACAAGAGTGCACCAGTTCTATTCTCCAACCTCCCTCCTCAGCCTGTTAGAGCAGGAGGTTGCCACTCTTCTAGCCCAGGGGGCAATAGAGGAAGTGCCTTCTCAACAACAGGGCACAGGGTTCTACTCCCCCTATTTTCTTATCCCCAAGAAAACAGGGGGCTTCAGGCCCATTTTAGATCTCAGAGAATTGAACAGATTCCTACTCAAAGAAAAATTCAAGATGGTTTCTCTAGGAACTCTGCTGCCATACCTTCAGAGTCAGGATTGGCTTTGTTCTCTAGATCCCAAGGATGCTTACACTCATGTTCTCATCCATCCATCTCACAGAAGGTTCCTTCGGTTCCTTTTCCAGGAGAAGCACTATCAATACAGAGTGCTCCCCTTTGGCCTGGCCTCTGCACCAAGGGTGTTCACGAAATGCATGGCAGTGGTTGCTGCTTTTCTGTGCACCTTGGGAATATTTGTCTTCCCTTATCTGGACGACTGGCTAATCCGAGCTCCCACTCAATCAGAGGCCAAGACTGCTCTAACCTGCACAATGCGTATCCTTCAATATTTAGGGCTGGTAATAAACATCCCAAAATCCAATTTGATCCCTACTCAGTCCCTGGAGTTTATAGGGGCGTTGCTGGATACTACAAAGGCAAGGGCCTATCTTCCTCAGGCCTGTTGCCTTCGCTTGATGCAGTTAGCTTCTCAAGCAGAGTCAAAACCCCTACTAACTGCTTGAGAAATGTTACAGTTGCTAGGCCACATAGCATCCACCGATCATGTGGTACCATATGCTCGCCTTCACATGAGAGCAGCTCAGTGGACTTTATCCACCCAATGGACCCAGGCATTAGGCTGCCTGTCAGACAAAATAGCAAACACAAGTCGCCTCATTTTGTCCCTCCAGTGGTGGAAGTCCCCTCAAAACCTGTTGTTGGGGTCTCCCTTTCAACAGCCTCTACCCCAGGCAACTCTTACAACAGATGCTTCTCCAATGGGCTGGGGAGCTCATCTTCAGGACCTCTCCACCCAGGGCATCTGGTCCCCACAGGAGACTTGTCTACATATCAATCTCTTGGAACTCAGAGCAATCGTCCTTGCTCTGCGAGTTTTCCACACCCTGCTCAGCCACAAGACAGTCCTTATCCACACGGACAATCAGGTAGCCATGTTCTATATAAACAAGCAGGGAGGAACTGGCTCTCTGTCGCTTTGCAACGAAGCTCTGCGACTGTGGGCCCTCGCCAGAGAGCATCACATTCATCTTCTGGCAGTTTATCTTCCAGGTGTTCAAAACTCTTGGGCAGACAGACTCAGTCGAGTTCTGCTTCCACACTTGTGGTTCCTACATATGGATCAGGTATCCAAGATTTTTCAAATTTGGGGAACCCCAGACATAGACCTCTTTGCAAGTCCGTGGAATGCCAGACTTCCCCGGTTCTGTTCCAGAACTCTGGCTCAGGGGGCTCAGGCAAGGGATGCTTTCCTCCTTCATTGGGGTCAAGACTTCCTGTATGCCTTTCCACCCATTCCCCTAATTCCCAAAACCCTGTTCAAGCTTCAGAGAGACAGAGGCCACATGATTCTCATAGCTCCACATTGGCCACGGCAAGTGTGGTACCCCCTGCTTCTACATCTCTCTTAAGCTCCCTCCCTAGAGTTAGGGTCTGCTCCAGACCTCCTCTCTCAGGAGGATGGAAAGTTGTGGCATCCCAATCCCCAGTCTCTGCATCTCAGGGCTTGGTTGCTGAAGGCCTAGATCTCCAGGATCTTCATCTTTCTCAGCAAGTGAAAGATGTTCTTTATGCTTCCAGAAAACCTTCCACTAGACGTTCTTACGCCTTCAAGTGGAAAAGGTTTACCATCTGGTGTTCTGAAAAGGGTCTTAACCCCTGTGCCAAACCTCTGGAATAGTTGCTGGAGTATCTCCTGCATCTGTCTAATGCAGGCCTTAAGACAAATTCAGTAAGAGTCCATCTGAGTGCTATTGCAGCTTCACTCAAGCCTCTAAATGGACAACCTGTTTCCTCTCATCCCCTTGTAGCAAGGTTCATGAGAGGCCTCCTTTTAACAAAGCCTCCCATCAGACCACCACCGGTGGCATGGGACTTAAATTTGGTTCTTGGTCAGCTTATGAAGCCGCCTTTTGAACCTTTAGCTGCTACCTCCTTGAAATACCTTTCTTGGAAGTTTCTTTCTCATTGCAATCACATCAGCATGCTGCATCAGTGAATTGCAAGCACTAGTAGCTAATCCACCTTATACAAGGTTCCATCATGACAAGGTGGTCCTTAGGACTAATCCACACTTTATGCCTAAGGTGGTCTCGCCTTTTCGTCTCAACCAAGAGGTCTACCTACCTGTCTTTTTTCCAGGACCTCATGCATCAAGTGCAGAGAGGAATCTTCATACCCTGGACTGTAAAAGAGCTCTAGCTTTTTACTTACAGAGGACACAGCAACATAGAAAGTCTTCTCAACTCTTTGTTGCTTTTGATCCTTCTCATTTGGGACAACCAGTCTCCAAGAGAACACTTTCCAACTGGATTGCCCAATGTATTTCTTTCCCCTATCAGAGCAAGAACATTTCTCTGGAGGGCCATGTCACAGCTCACAATGTGAGAGCCATGGCAGCCTCAATGGCTCATCTGAACTCTGTGTCTATCAACGACATCTGTCGAGCAGCCACTTGGGCCTCGGTTCATACCTTCACAGCCCATTACTGCTTGGACAAGGACTCCCACCGGGATGCCTTGTTTGGTCAGGCTGTTCTCAAACACCTGTTCCATACTTAATCAACTCCTACCCACCATCCCTCATGGGATGCCAGAGATCCAGGTGGGGAAGTGCAGCCCTGTCCCAGGGACACACAACTTATGGGCTCTCTCCCTGGCATCAAAAGCTAGGGAGTCCCCATATGTGAAGACTCATTCCTGCTTGTTCCTGGAGATAGCACAGTTACTTACCTGTAACAGGTGATCTCTGGGAACAGCAGGAATAAGTCTTCACAACCCACCCACCTCCCCTAGGAGTTGTCTCTATCTCTCTTCCTTTCCCTCTCTCTCCCTCTTTGTCTCAGCTATAAAACTCAACTGAGGAGAGACAGTTGGAAAGGCAGGAAGGCAGCACGCAGGCGCTGTGGGATGCTATCAAAATCTTTCTGATTAGATGCTGGGGAGCGTTCCCGCGCAGGCTCCGTCGGTAACGACGTACCCATATGTGAAGACTTATTCCTGCTGTTCCCAGAGATCACCTGTTACAGGTAAGTAACTGTGCTATACCTGAATGTAACACATCTTTAACTTCTGAAAAAGGTTTGAGCTAAATGCAGTTCACACTGTCCCACCACCCACCCACACACCCACTATTCTGCAACCAGAATTCGGTAAACCTCCGGTAAAGAAAATGAAATCCAAGCTCATCCTTCCCTAATTGACACAGCTGGAATTTCTCAGGGTGGGTTTGTCTCTACAAAATTCTACAATTGCATGGTGGATCCTATGAAGAGAGGCAGACAAGGAGGTTAAAAACAATCTGTAGCAAAATTTTGTTAGTGTGTACTCTCAAATCACATTATAGAAGTATAATTCATTTTTGCATGTATTAATAAATTTGATTTTAAGATTCTGGTAAAAGTCTGAGTAAAAGGGACAGGCCATTTTCTATACATAAATGGGATGTATTTAACCCTGGGAGTACCAATGGGGTCAAAAGTGACCCCATTGCAAGTTTCACAACACGTATCTCGGAAACTAGTTGTTCAAGAATGCAATCTTTTTAAGACTTTTCACATGTCAATATTCTCTTTATATTGCGCCATGAGAGGAATAATTTTCATCCGCTAGGTGACGCTAGTGATGTATTGCAGCACAGAGTACCAGTGGGGTCATTTTTGACCCCAGTTGCTTACGTCCGGTTTGGATCGTGATACAATTTGCAGTTTTGTGAATTTTTTGATCTGACAAAGGTATTTATCATTAATTATATATCATTTATTTTTGTACTCTTATTTTATGAAAATTACACATTTTCTGTAATTGATATCATACGTTCTCTCATTATTTCCGATGAAATCTAAAGGCTTTCAGCTCGTTCATCACGATTATTGTACACCTATAGTAAAACTGCTTTGCATTTTATTCAACTTTCTTTGTTTATTTTAGGTTATTGTTTATGATGTCAAAACAAAAGTATTCAGCTGCCCAAGTAAGAGAAATATTGCAACGAGATGCTGACAGTGACGGCTCTGAATCGTCTGATGATGCAGCATATTTAGCAAGCGAAGAAGCATATCAGCCAAATTCGGGCGATAAATCTGATGATGACAGTCATGATTCAGATGGCGACAGCAGTTGGTCGCCAAGTGAATGTGAGACTGATGTTGAACCGTTAACATCGCCTGCAGCAAAGAGTCAAGTTACAGGTCGAGGCTGTGCTGGACAGGGAAGAAGGCAGGAGTCCTCGGTGTCAGTATCATCTGTGAGGAATCTTAGTTGTGGTCGTAGAGGAGTTAAGAGGTCATCAACTATAAGCACAAATGTTGCCATTGAAGCCTATGTATCTAAGGATGCCACATCATGGAACAGGAAACCTATAAAGCAAGCTGCTGGAAGATACGCCAGAACTAATGTCATGCCCGTACAACAAGGTCCTACAAGGTATGCTGTACGAAATGTTGATGGCCCTCTCGCAGCATTCCACTTGTCCATGAGGAAGAACTTATTGAATGAAATCATGATGTGGACGAGCAAACAAGGAAGACACATTTATGACGACACCTGGAAAGATTTGACAGATGGAGAATTTCAACGTTTTCTTGGACTTCTGATTCTCTCAGGCGTGTACAAGTCACGAAATGAATCCATAGTTCAGTTGTGGAACCTTGAAGATGTTCATTCTGTTTTCGGCAAAAATATGGCCCGTAACCTTTTTCAGCAAATTTCTTGTGCTCTTAGATTTGATGATGCAACCAACAGACGTGAACAACGAGGCGTGGATAAGCTTGCTCCAATCAGACATGTTTTTGATACCTGGGAAGCAACCCTAAGTGACACCTTTGTTCCTGGTGAAAATGTTACCGTGGATGAGCAACTGCTTACATTTCGTGGCCGTGTTCCGTTCAGACAATATATTCCCAGCAAACCTTGGAAATATGGCATAAAGCTATGGATGTTGTGTGACAGTGCAACGTCATATGTTCTGTGTCTTCAAGTATATACAGGAAGGGAACTCGAACAAAAAAGGGAACAGAATCAGGGTGAAAGGGTTGTGCTGCAACTCACTGAAGGATTGACACGATCTGACAGAAATGTTACTGTTGACAATTTCTTCTGCAGTTTATCCCTGTCACGGAAATTGCTAGAAAAACAAATGACACTTTTGGGGACAATTCGAAAGAACAGAAAAGAATTACCTCTAGAATTTGTAACAGCAAAGGTCCGAGAGGTATTCACTTCACTGTTTGCCTGTCGTGATGACGCCACTCTGGTTTCCTATTGCCCGAAGAAAGGAAAAGTGGTTGTTATTCTGAGCAGTTTGCATGATCAAGAAGTAGATAACACACGTCCAGACAAAAAACCACGCATGATCTTGGACTATAATTCTAGTAAAGGTGGAGTAGATACGGCAGATCAAATGTTGCGCACGTATACCACAAAACGAATGACAAGACACTGGCCAGTGACAATCTTCTACAACATGTTGGACATCAGTGCTTTGAACACCTTCATTGTTTGGATGTCACTAAATCCAGAATGGCAGTTCAAGTCAAAGCACAGACGTCATCTATTCCTCTTGGAATTAGGAAAGCAGCTGCTTCAGAGTAATTGCAGCGAGACTTCTTCCAGCATTGAAGAAGCCACTGATGCTGTTTGCATTGTCTGGATCCCAAAGAAAAGGGCAAGGTGTCACTGCTGTTCCAGAGAAAAAGACAAGAAAAGCAACATAGTCTGCACCTCCTGCAAGCGCAATGTTTGCAAAGAACATTCAGAAATTGTCTGTGCCTCATGCAGATGACTGTAGTACTTTACTGTGTTCATCAAGTGCATGCAAAAACTGCTTTCATGGCAACTCTTCCTCATGTAATTTTATGATAAAGCATTAAATTTCAAAACATTTAACCTTCATATAATAAATAATTCAGAATAATATTTTGTCTGTTTAGTTTAAAATTTTCATGGTTAACAATTAAAATTCGTCGTGGGGTCATTTATGACCCCACGGTATTCAGTGTGTGCAAAACATCTCGGTAAGTCCAGGGTTAAACATGATTTATGGATGATAGTTTTATTAATGGTTACAGTAAATATTAACTTGCAGAAATAATCTGATTTGATTTACTGAACTGACAGACTGAGCATGGAAATTAAGCTGTGTTTTGCAGGAAATGCATTTAGATTCTGGTATGGGCTGAAAGAAGCTGTAGTGTGTCCTGTTTTGAAGGAAAGATCTATTCTCCTTTCTGATCCTCGGCCAGTATTGATCTATCTCTACTTTTTCTATTTTTGAGGAGGTTAATCAAGAGTTGTTTGATCAACTCCAGATTTCTGTGAAAAGAGAGCAGGTATTAATCCATATCACTCTGGCTTTAGGAACAATTTATGGAACAGAAACTGTCCTCCTGGCAATTACTGACCACATTTGAGTGCAGGCAGATAATGGATTGGATAATTTGCTAATAGTGGTCTATTTGTCTGCAAACTATGGCGCTATGGATCATTTGAATTTGTTGAGGTTAAGTAAGGTGGGGTTTGGTGGGACAGGGTTGTCCTGGATAATTTTCTTTGTTAGCTCATGTAAAGCAAGTGGTATGTGATAAGGTGTCCCTTGCTCCACTGTTCATGAAGTTTGGGTTCCCTCAGGGGTCCATCTTCTCCCCATCGTCTTTCATATTACTCTCTCACCAGCTGTGCCATTGGTTGTGAGTTTTGAAGTGACTTTTCATTTGTATGCGGATGATATTCAGTTGCTGGTCTCTATGGATATCAGTAAGCAGGAGGTTGTTGATAAACTGAAAGGACTATCTCAACAGTGTGACTGGGTGGTTGGAACAGCATACATTGAAACTTAGAAAAAAAATGTTATGGCTGAGTAGGACTAACAGTGAGCTACATAGTTTTCTTATGGCTCTTTGGTTGAAGTCGGTGGTTATATCCTTAGCTTTTTATTGTAGATGGAAAACCTCTTTGGAACATCAGATATCATCTGTTGTGAAAACCCTGTTTATGATATTGAAGCAGGTACGACAATTGAGATAATCTTTTGGAGACTATTATTCTTTAATTTTGAATCTTATCAACTGTTTTATCTAATTGTATCAGAATATCAAGGTCTCCAATTGAAATGGTTAAACTGCTGCAAAATAAGCAGCTAAGATGATTCTCAAGAAATAGAAATTTAATTGTTATCCCCTTATTGAAAGATTTCCATGGACTACCTATGGCCTATCGCGTGTAGGTGACATTCTTGTGAGTAGTTTTTAAATATTTGCATTTTATGGACCTAAAAATCCAATGAATTTATTGAAGTTCTATAAGCCTATCCACCTGTTAGGATCTTAACAACAGGATCTTCTGGACGTGCTTACCTATCCTTGTATTTGTTTAGTGATTATCAAGTGGTGGTCATTTCAGTGTTGTGCCTGAGTGTTGCAGAATGCTCTCTTTTAAAGAGGTACATTTGTAAAGTCAGGATTTAAGAATCCAGATACAGATAAAAGCCTGGTGGTTTGGTAATGCATTTAGTTAGCCTGTATGAATATATTAGAATATTATTTTATAAAATGGTGGTGACTTTACTGAACCTGTTTTTATTGGATATTATTATATTACAGGGGTTCTCTAGGAAAAAACAGGAAGTCAGTCCTCATGGGTGATGTCGGCGCCGACAGAGCCCGCATGGAGCATTTCCCCAACTTTCAAAGAGAGCCTTTGGGAATGCTACCATACATGCGTGGTCCCCTTCCCGCCCAAGGGTGCCATCTTGCTCAGTCTTTTTTTCCGCGGAGCCCAAAGGACGCACATCCAGTTTTCTCAGAAAAAATCCTTGCTAAACCCTTAAAAGATTATCTGTTCCCAGTTTGCGTACCTAATCCTGTTCCCACTTTGAACCGGCACTGGGCCCGGCGCTGTTCTAGGCTCTCTCCCATTTTTTTCGAGGCTTGCCTCGACTGGTGTTTGTGCTATTTTTCGCCCGGAGGTCGTCAACTCTGTCCGAGTGTCCCCCATCATTTCTCCCGGTGGGTTCTTATAATGTGACCGCTGCAGTCAAACTGTGTCTATCACTGACACCCATGACTGCTGCTTACGCTGCCTGCGACCGGACCATGATAGCACCTCCTGTGACCTGTGCCAGGCCATGACACCTAAAACTAATAAAAAGAGGTCAGAATTGCTGGAGAAGCTGTTCCCAAGGTCCGACTCAGCACCGGCCTACCCGATGACGAGCTCCAAGACCAGCACTTCTCGTGAAGCCCGAGCGTCCTCTGAGTCCCACAGCGGCTTCCAACAAGTAATAAGTTAAAGGGCATGAAGACTTGTATAAGGCACTACATATCAGAAGAATAGGAAGCGAAGGTGGGTAGAGGCAGGATTCTAAGACAATTTGCACTACAAAGCCAGCTAGAGTTCCCTATCTATTTAGGGTTCCAGTTACTAATCATTTATCCCATACACACCAAGTGGAATAATACCTTTCTCAGTGGGCCCCTTAAAATATTTTAATTATGGTCTACTAGAGCATTGTGGTTGCATGGATAGTTGCCTTTTATATTATACACGTTATATTTTTCTTTAAGTTTTGAAGGCATTTTATGCTGTTTCTTCCTTGTATAAACAGTATTCTCTGATATGCTATAGCTTCTTTCTTCTGTTATGTCTGTTTAAAAAAATTTATTTATTTTATTGATGTACGTTTGGTATACCGCAGTTCCACAAGAACAGTTATTGAAATAAGAACAAATAATTCATCAAAACACAACTGGAGGATTAGGAAAAAAGAGAAATCAATAGCACAATATTAAAACCTAATGGCCAATTTTTATTTGTTTATTTATTCCGAATTTGCTATACTGCCCTTTCTATGTACATCAAGGCAGTTTACAATATACTTAGAAATACATAAAAACTCACAAAAATCATAAAAAAAGAAAAATCTGAAAAAATAAGTAATTTCATAGTGCAGTCCTGCCTCGACCTCCACCAACCCATAAACTTAAAAAATTTGAAATGCTAGCTCAAAATAAGTTTTTTTATCCAAATATTAATAGACAGGGAGTTCCAGAGTACTGGAGCTTGTTGAGAGGAGGCCACATTTCTTAACCATACAAGCTTGAATCTATGAACTGGAGATATCTCCAAAAGATAGGCTTGGGAAGATTTACATTGTCTTTGAGGACGATAGGGAATCAGAAGGGGAGAGAGGTATTGGCATTATAAATTAATTTTATAGCCGTACTTTGAATCAGTTAAAGATGTTTAATTTGATATAGCAGGAAAAAATAAGCAGTTACAGTAATTTAAGCAAGTCAACCCTAAGGCATGCATTAATGTGCAAATAACTTTGTCAAGATATGGTCTAATAGTTCTAGTTAGGAGTATTGTGAAAGGTGTATATGTAAGTGTGTATATAGCACTGGCAGCCAATAGCTTTAGCACACCTAAATATTATGCACCTTCTCTAGAGAGGTATATGCCTTTGAACCCTTGTAGTTAGGCCTGCAGACTACCATTTAAGATTTTCCTGGTTTTCTGGGAGGTTTCAACTTTCACCAGCCTCCATACACGAAGGACTGAGTGAATTGAGAAGTCTTGGCAGGGTTGTCAAACTGAAATCCTGGAGGGCCATAAAGCAATCTGTTTCAGGCTACTGCAGAATAAGTAAGAACTGGAGAAGGTGGTGATTGTTATTGGCCAGTTTCAAATGTATATATCCTGAGAAAACTGTTGAAGGTCATGAGGGGAACAACTGACAGTTTTTGGATTTTAATGAGGTTCTGAAGATTATCAACCAGGTAGGGCCAGCAGTACCATTAGGCAAACTAGATGGTCATCTAGAGTGCCGGCCCTCCAGGGTCACCGCTGCTGCCCTTCTTTGAAAGTCTGTGCCAGAGGGGAGTGGGAGCAGCAGATAGGAGGAGATGGAAACTACGACTTAGCGCTGAAGTCTTTAGTAAGCACTGCAGTGTGGCTTTTGAGTCATTGCTGCAGGTCACAGAGAGGGGCAGTGGAGATCAGGTTCTGAAAAGCCCATGAGACAGACTGCCTTGGTAGCATTTTTGGATGACTTATTGCAGGATATAGATTATGGAGGAGGAGTCCTTCTTGTTATATTGGAGGAAATATTTTTCCACTCATTGCGTAATCAAACTGAGGAATTCATTACCAGAGCATGTAGTAAAAGCTGTTAGTGTAACTGGGTTTAAAGGAGGTTTGGACAGTTTCCTGGAGGAAAAGTACATAAACCATTATTAAAGAAGAACAAGGAAATCCACTGTTTGTCCCTGGGATAAACAGCATGAAATCTGGGTACCTTTTTGGGAGCCTGACAGATATTTGTGACCTGGATTGGCTGCTGTTGGAAGCAGGATACTGGGCTTGATGGACCCTTGGTCTGACCCAAAATGGAATATCTTATGTTCTAACAGCAGCCAGGGATGGCCTGTCCACTAGGCCAACTAGATGGTCGCCCTCGATGGGTTACATCAGCCCACCTACTCTCAGCGAAGCAGCAGTTCAGCACTGCCCAGCCTGCCATGCTGCCACTCTCCCTCGGCATCCATTATATTGCCTGGGGGAGGGGGTAGCACGGCAGTCTGTCCATTGTGTCGGGCTTTAACACTAGAAGCCCCAAAGTGCGTCAATTGACGCAAATGCGTCTTCAAAGTTGTATACCAGCGCCACTGCTAGAACCATGTTAGTCATGTTCCATGACTTTGTTAGCAAGGTCAAGATGTTCAAATATGTGCATCAAAAATTGACAGATGCACCTTGTGACCTTGGGAAAGTCACCGTACCCTCCATTGCCTTAGAAGGAAAGGTCTGGCAATCTACTTCGGTCATACCTTACCAAGAAAACCCAGAGGCTACTTGGTCCCCAGAAGTCTGCATTGATTTGACGGGACTTAAAAAAAAATGCAGGCTAGAAGAGGGATGATATTGTTTGCAGTTACTGTGGAGGAAGCTGAAGTGCGGCTCAAGGAGTGGGGGCAGCATGGATGAGGGGGAACCTCTATGGGTTGTGGGATTTTATAGCATACGGGATACTGGCGGAGGTTAGGGATGAAGTTTTTAATTGTAATCCGATTGCCAGTGGAGATTGTAAAGATGAGGACGGTATTTGAATTCAAACAAGCATGGGACAAACACAGAGGATCTCTGAAGGAAAAAAGGGGACTGTTATAGTTGTTGATATGGAAGGACAGACTAGATAGGCTATGTGGTCTTTTTCTGTCGTCATATTTCTATGTTTCTATATAGGGACTGAAGGTCTTGGGGTGATTGACATTTTTATAATGTAAATGGCTTTAGGTCTGTTTGTAGAGGCAACTTAAAGTAAAATAAATCCCTAATGAATATTCATGAGATACATTTGCATGCAATGGAATGGTGCATGAAAATATCTTGCAGATATTCATTAGAGCTGGGGTTCTCAATCCAGTCTTCGGGACACACCTAGCCAGTCAGGTTTTCAGGATAACCACAATGAATATGCATTAGACAGCTTTGCATGCACTGCCTCCATTCTATGGAAATCTCTCTCATGCATATTCACTGTGCTCATCCTGCACTGATTAGGTGTGTCTTGAGGACTGGGTTGGAAACCCCTGCATTAGAGATATCCCAAAAGCAAGATTAGTTTGCAGCCCTCCAGGATTGCAGTTTGATCGTTCTTATAATGTTTTATATGGATTGAGAGAGAAAGGACAGTGTGCGAAATAAGACTCTTGTTGTTTTGCTCAGGTGGCAGGGGCATTCCCCATTAGGTTGTCAAAACATTTTAACTGCTGCCGAAAGTAATTTTCCTCACTGGCATAGTCTCCCATAAGGACAGCATAAGAAGTAATATTTTGCTGCTAGTACATGCTGTAACTAAATGTACTAATTTCACAGTGAAATACCCATGGATGTGAACTTTGTAAAATACTCATGGAGCCTCCAACATTTTTCTCTGCTTGAATTGTGTACCCAGGGTTGGAACCTTGGGTCCATAATACTTTCCAGTGGTTTCTCCATTTCGTGGTTGACTGTGCCCACCAAGAAGCCACCTCACCATGGAAAGGACTAGTCAGCCCTACACAGTGATAGTGTCACCTTCCCTGATCTGCTGCATCATCTATTCAATATGACTGAGCACCCAGTAATACCAGTAATACGGCATGAATTGGAACGTGCCTTCCCCAAAAAGTCTTTAAATGAATCAATATAATGCAAGGCAGTTTCATACAAATATATAGCTTGCCAACCCAGGAAAAGATTTTTCTGTTGGTGGATTACAATATCAATATATACAATAAACATAAAATTACATTCACAAATACCATACAGTTTAGCAGATATATAAGATCATAACATATTAAATGACAGCAGATAAAGATCAGTATGGTCCATCTAATCTGCCCAGCAAGGCGGCAAGAGTAGGTGCACCTGCCGCTCCGTGCAGGTCATCCCTCCCCATGCCTTTGTTTAGGGGTGTACCCACCACTACGTGTAGATCACCCCTATTTGTTCAGATATAAGAGATAGTTATGCTTATATTGATTTTATCCTGTTGCTATAAAGGGATCCACTGTCTGTCCCATGACATTTTGAATTCTGTCACTGTATTTGCCCCTACCACTTCCATCGGGAGGGCATTCCAAGCATCCACCACCCTTTCAGTGAAAAAGTATTTGCTGACATTGCCTTTCAGTTTACCCCCCGCATACCCATACATATAAATTTCAGTCCTCAACAAATAAAAACATGAGAGGAACAGAAAATGACAGCAGATAAAGACATAGGACCTATCCAGTTTTCCCATCCATACCAACTATTAAGATCTATAATCGCATAGTATCACACAATTCCTGCTGACCCTCAAAGCAAGATACAGCCACTGCATTTTACAGACTATAAGCCTCAACAAATAAAAATGCCTTTAATCTCTTAGAAAAGACCAGAAAATCCAGCTCTTCTTGTAAGCTATTGCACATAATTGCTCTAGACACCAAAAATGCCCATGCCCGGATAGTTGCCAGCCTTGCCTCTCTACCCTCTAGAATCCTCATCAACTTTCTGTCCTCAGACCACAAGACAATATACCATAAAATAGACAGTACAATATCTCCGACCACTTCCAGAAAGTATTTCAGGCAATAATCCCTCACTGTGCTACCAGGGCCTTCCAAAATATGCCCACCACCCCCCTATAACTGGCCCGAAACACTGCTGCCCATATCCTCTGTCGTGCCGCCAAAATGGATCCAATAACCCCAATACTCAAGCAGTTACATTGGCTGTCCATCACACAACATATAAGTCTTACTCACAATATTCAAAGTTGCCAATGGCCTCTCATCAATATATCTAAAATCATTACTGCAAGAAAACCCCAGCAACAGAGCTAGAAGGACAAAATCCCTAAACACATTCATAGTACCTGCCATAAATATAAAGAACTACTAAACCATGTTCAATAGGGCATTTATGCTCTACATCTCAATCTTATGGAATGCATTTCCAGAGAACTTTCATGCTATTTATTTATTTAACAATTCATTTATACCACCATATCTACTAGTCACGGCAGTTTACATGGAACTATTTGAACGGAAAACTTACATTTTACACGGAGCACATTAAAAATTAAAAATGAAAACCATGCAACATAAACTCTGGAACATTCGAACAGCGTAACTGTACAATGTAAATTATAGGAAAATGTGATAGAAGGAAACTGTACAGGATGAGTATGCAAGGAGAAGTCTCAGGAGACGGAGCTGTGTCCTGTGTTCTTGGGGTGGGCATAGTTCATTGTTCGATGGGACAGGTTGTATTGTGGTTTGTGTAATGAAGGGTGGCTATTTGTGTGAGCCAAAATACTCCAGAAACAGAAGTGTCTTTAATTTGCAGTGAAAGTCTCCAGTATTTGAGAGGGAGCAAAGGTCTGGGGGGAGAGAGTTCCAGATGGTTGGTATGTAAAAGCAGAACGCTCTGTTGGAGATGGAAGCACTGGTGTGGGTAAATGTCGTAGGTACCGCGAGCAGGTGTTAGCGCTTCTGCGCAATCTTTGGCAATAGGGTTTGATAAGAAGTGTCTGCAGTGTAGTGGCTAATATCTGTAGGATTGCTTTGAAGGTTGTTAGTGCAACTTTGTATTTCACTCAGCTGTTGTTGGGGAGCCAGTGTAGCTGCTTTAATATTGGTGTTATATGATCGAGACGAATGCTGCCTGAGATGAGTCCGGCTGCTACGTTCTATTCGAGCTTCAGAGGATAATGATAGGTCCTGATAGATAATGTTGGCAAAGTCTAAGATGGGGGTGATAAGTGCCTGGCAGATGTTTCTGAAATCGTAATGGTCCTCAGAATTTTGATGCGGTGGTTTGGTGACGTGCTTGATGTGAGTGTTGAAGTTGAGGTTCTGGTCTAGAATTATGCCCAGGTATTTCACTTGTTGTTTTACTTGCAATGTGAGGTTTGCAAGGTTTATTGTACCTGCAGAGTGAAGGAGGGGTGCCTGGTGATGTGAAGGACTTCTTTCTTGTTGGGGTAATATGCAGGTTGTGGAGGCTGATTACAGGGTAGTCAGGGTCGCTGGTCCAGAAAAGGGGTATAGATGAGGATGTCATCAGCATAAAGGTGGTTTAGGATTTTGTAGCTTTGAATGACCCTGCAGAGGGGTTGGAAAAAAAGATTAAAAAGCAAAGATGGTAGAACAGAACTCTGTGGCAGGTCCTGGAGGAGTTTGAAGGGTCTTGAGGTTTGTGATCTGACTCTGACTTGTGAGTGGTCTGAGAGATAGGACTGGAATCACTGTAGAGTTTTTCCTTAGTCCAATGTCGTGAAGGTGTGATATGAGGTGGGTATGTAAGTCGAAGGCTGCGAAAATGTCTAGAAATACTAGGATGAAGCCTCGTGTGGTTTTCTTTGTTCCTTTGTTTAGAATGTTCAGGAGGGATGTTAGTAGAGTTTTGGTACTGTGGAAAGGTTTAAAGCCGTGTTTGGTACTCATCAAGAGGAGAGTGGGATTTCACAAAATCCTGTGTTTGTAGTTGGACAGCCTTCTCCATGATCTTAATAAAAACCAAACCCTCAAAAATGTGATGACACCCTGAATATCATTGCCAAAAGTCAAAACATATGAAAAGACCTGGGAATTAGTAGCATGAAACTACATAAGTATACCTGTAAACCAAAAATCACCATTTTAACAAACACTCTTTTTTTGTCGGGATCCGCTGACTTGAGATGGAGAGAGGAAAAAGCTCCCCACTCGTTGTCAGCAGAGGCCTTTTGTTTGTATTTTCAAAAACCGTAACTTAAATAGTACAATTTACTTATCTGAAAATGTATCAATAGGGCAGCAGAAAATCCTGACAGCGACATGCATGTTTCGAGCCAAGGAAGGCTCTGTATCAAGCTGTTTCCAAAATGTACGCGCCCTAAAAACGCCCAATTCCTCAGGCCATTTAAAGCCTGAGAAAGTGGATGTGGGACCTCCTGTTACTTCCAATTCCAGCTCTGACAAACGAGTTATGTTTGCTGATTCCTCAGAGGACACGGATTCGAGTGAAGGCTCCAAAGGTGGCCGGAAATCTTCTGGATTCACTAACACTTCACGGGGTTTTCGGGGAGGCCGACGGGGAGGGGGACGCCCCCGCCGGCCTTATACCGACAATTCTTGGGAGCCTCCGAACACCAGGCAACGCTCCCGATGCCAACAGCAGTCGTGAATCTCTCGGGGGTGATTTTAACTCCAGCTCAGTCGGAAGTCTTGGATTTGGGTCTTTCCTTTATTCCCACGGTCCCATATGATCCGTTTGAGATGAGGATTGCGTTGTTTCGGTTTTTTCGTAAGTTACAAATTCTGTGTCATTTTCAGGGACAGGATAATGCTGAGGGGTCCCTGATGCGCCCCCCCCCCCTTCCCGTTGGGTCCCCCCGGGGTTGATGGACCCTGCTATACAGGTTTATCAATCTTTAGTTTTGCAAGAATTGTCGGAATGTGAAAAATCGTTCACTTTTCGGTTTCCCAACATTTCCAATGCTCATCGTTCTGCTTTGAAAGAATTGGGAGCTAATGCTAATCTTGTTATACGTGGGGCGGACAAAGGTGGGGCTGTGGTGCTTCAATCTCGCACACTGTATGTGCAGGGGGCTCTATCTCAGCTATCGGATACAAAATACTATAAACCCTTGCCGGTAGATCCAACGCCACAATTACAACTTGTTATAAAAACTTTAGTGGACCATGCGCTCCTTCGGGGCTGGATAACTGCACGAGAAGCAGCTTTTCTTCAACAACGACATCCTCGGGTTCCAGTTTTCTATACAGTCCCCAAAGTGCATAAATCTCTGACTGCTCCCCCAGGACGTCCTATTGTCTCCTGTCGGGGTTCTATCCTTGAGCCGCTATCCCAATTCAGTGACCTTTTTTTGAAACAAGAAGCCTGTCGGGTTAAATCCTACCTACGGGACACTTCGCATTTTTTGACACTTCTGTCTACGGTCTCTGGACCTTTCACAGATTATCTTTTAGTGTCTTTGGATGTAGTCGCGTTGTATACCAACATCCATCAGGAAGAGGTTTTGTCGTTATTGGAAACGGCTTTCATCACGGCACCTCCCCGGATTCCTAAATCTTTTCTTTTGGATTTAACCCGCTTGGTGTTGACTAGAAACTACTTTGTTTTTGAAGGCCAATTTTATCAACAGTGCCATGGAGTGGCGATGGGAGCTACTGTAGTGCCCTCCATTGCTACATTGTATCTGGCTGACATGGAGGAACGCTTTATTTATTTGGCCCCTGCTTTTCAACATGTTCGTCTTTGGCTTCGCTTCTTGGATGATATCTTTTTACTTTGGTCTTCTACTGCTGATCAATTAGTTCTTTTTGTGGATTGGTTAAATAGCATTAAGCCCAACATTCGATTTACTTTTCAAATGGACAACCAGAGGATGGAATTTTTGGATGTTTTGGTCCAGAAACAAGGGGATATGTTGACTACCTCTTTATTCCGGAAATCTAGCCAGCGGAATAACTTATTGTGCTATCATAGTCATCACCCCTCTTCCCTATGGAAAGGTCTCCCTGTGGGGCAATTTTTGAGACTTCGTCAAATTTGTTCATCTTTGCAGGATTTCAAGGACCAAGCCCGGGATTTACGAAAACGTCTTTTAGATCGAGGTTATCCTGCAACAGTGGTTCGCCGAGCCTATACCCGGGCTCGGTTTTCTCATAGGGAATGGCTTTTGGGTGAACAAACTTTTCCAATTGGCTCTCATTCTGACACCCCTCGACAGGATGATATTGATATAGTGACTGGAGTCCTCCCTTTCACGCAGGGGTTGGTGTGACCTGGTGTGCACAGCGACCCGGCAATTGATAGCGAAAGGTTGGAAGTCGACATGGGTGCCGACTCTGGCGGAGGTCCAGGGGCGGGTGGAGCATTTCTGTTCAATGTATCGATTTACAGCTGTGCATAGTATGGTGCGTTTCCAAAATACATGGGACCCGTACCTTAAGTGGAGGGACCCAGGTGGGGGTGATGGGGTCGATACTTGAAATATAGGGGAAGAAGGCTCAGGGGGGAGCGGGGGCCTCTGATATTGAATAATGGGATATGGAATGATCGAATATTGGCTAATATGACACTGAATATGCTGATATGGAATGATAAGGCTAACAAAAGATATGTGCCAGATGGGAGTGTCAGGGTAAATACTTATAAGTTTCCGGTGCATGGCAATCTAAGGTATTGTGGGATGCCATATCCTTTGAAATCTGTATTTTGTGAGAGGGGAGGGGGAGGGGGGGATAGGTAGGATGGGGGGGTTATAAAATGACATGGATGTAATGATTGGTTTATGTACTTGTTGATCTTTATAAACAATAAAGAGAAAAAAACATCTTTATTATGAGGCATATGAGGACAGACTTAAAAATCTTAATATGTATATTTTAGAGGAAAGGCAGGATAGGGACAATATGACAGAGACAATTAAATACCTCCATGGAGGACGGTCTCTTTCAATTGAAGGCAAGCTCTGCTACAAGGGGGACATAGGATGAGAATGAAAGGGAATAGACTCAGGAATAATATGCAAAAATATTTCTTTATGGAAAGAGTGGTAGATGCATGGAATAGTCTCCCAGTGGAGGTGGTGGACACAAGGACCGTACCTGAATTTAAAAAAAGCATGAGACAAAAAGAAGGTTAGATATGATTGGAATATCAGAGACATGGTGGAAGGAGGACAACCAGTGGGACACTGTGATACCTGGGTACAAACTGTATCGTAATGATAGAGCTGATCAAATTGGTGGAGGTGTTGCGCTCTATGTTAGAGAGGGCATTGACTCAGAAAGGATTAAAGTTTTGCAGGAAACAAAATCTGCTGTAGAATCTATATGGATTGAAATTCCATATAAAAGGGGGAAGGCAATGGCAGTGGGGGTGTACTATCGAGCACCTGGCCAGAATGACCAAATGGATGATGAAATGCTCAAAGAAATCAAGGAAGCTAACAAACGTTACAGCACAGTAATAATAATGGGTGATTTCAATTACCCCGGTATCGACTGGGTCAGTGTCACGTCAGGACATGCTAGGGAGATAAAGTTCCTAGATGAAATAAATGACTGCTTCTTGGAGCAGCTGCTTCATGAACCGACCAGAGGGGAAGCCATATTAGACCTAGTCCTTAGTGGAACACCAGATCTAGTTCAAGAGATAAGGGTGTTGGGGCCACTTGGCAATAGTGATCATAGCATGATCGCCTTTGATTTAATTAGTGGAGGAGGGATAGTAAGGAAATCCACAGTATTACCTTTTAACTTTCGAAAGGGAGACTATGATAAAATGAGGAAAACAGTTAAGAAAAAACTAAAAGGAGCAGTTGCAAAGGTTAAAGACGTACATCAAGCTTGGGTGTTGTTGAAAAATACTATCTTGGAAGCCCAGACCAGCTGTATTCCACGCTTTAAGAAAAGTGGAAGGAAGTCCAAAAAACTGCCAGCATGGTTTAAAGGTGAGGTCAGAGAGGCTGCTGTTGCCAAAAAAGCATCTTTCAGGAAATGGAAAAAAAGCCAAACGACGAAACCTGGAAACAGCACAAGCACTGGCAAGTCAAATGCAAGGCATTGATAAGGCAGGCAAAGAGAGAATTTGAGAAGAAGCTTGCTGCGGAAGCAAAAACGTGAAATAAAGACCTTTTCAAGTACATTCGTAGCAAAAAACCTGTGAGAGAGTCAGTTGGTCCATTAGATGATAAAGGGGTTAAAGGAGCACTAAGAGGCGACAAGGCGATAGAGGAGAGACTGAATGAATTCTTTGCTTCGGTCTTTACTGAGGAAGATGTAGGGATGTTACCCATGACTGAAGTGGTATTTAAAGGTGTGGAAGAATTGAAGGAAATATCGATACATCGGGAAGATGTCTTACAACTATTAGATAAACTGAAGAGTAGCAAATCACCTGGGCCAGATGGTATACATCCAAGGGTGTTGAAAGAACTGAAATATGAGATTGCAGACCTGCTATCAGTAATCTGTGAACTATCATTAAAATCATCTCTAATACCTGAAGATTGGAGGATCGCTAATGAAACACCAATTTTTAAAAAGGGTTGCAGGGGTGATCCGGGAAACTACAGACCGGTGAGCCTGACGTCAGTACCAGGAAAAATGGTAGAAACCATCATAAAGAATAAAATTACTCAGCATGTAGATAGTCACAACCTAATGGGAGACAGCCAACATGGCTTTAGACAAGGAAGATCTTGTCTTACTAATCTGTTATGTTTTTTTGAAGGAGTGAATAAACAGGTGGACAAAGGTGAATCGGTTGATATTGTGTATCTGGACTTTCAGAAAGCCTTTGACAAGGTCCCTCATCAGAGACTTTTGGCAAAACTAAAGAGTCATGGGATAGGAGGCAGTGTACTATTGTGGATCAGGAACTGGTTAAAAGATAGAAAGCAGAGGGTAGGGCTAAATGGCCAATTTTCCCAATGGAGAAAGGTGAATAGTGGTGTACCACAGGGATCTGTTCTGGGTCCGCTGCTTTTTGACATATTCATAAATGACCTGGAAAGTGGAATAACGAGTGAGGTTATCAAATTTGCAGATGACACAAAGCTATTTAAAGTTGTTAAAACCCAAGAGGCTTGTGAAAAATTGCAAGAGGATCTTGATCAATTGGAAGACTGGGCATCAAAATGGCAGATGAAATTTAATGTGGACAAGTGCAAGGTTATGCACCTAGGGAAGAACAACCCAAACTATGGTTACACGATGCAAGGTTCCACATTAGGAACCACCACCCAGGAAAAAGATTTAGGTGTCATTGTGGATACCATGTTAAAACCCTCGGCCCAGTGTGCGGCGGCGGCCAAGAGAGCAAATAGAATACTAGCTATGATAAGGAAAGGAATGGAAAATAAAACAAAAGATATTATAATGCCTCTATATTGTTCCATGGTGAGACCGCACCTTGAATATTTGCATTTCTGGTCGCCGTATCTTAAAAAGGATATAGCGATTTTAGAAAAGGTTCAGAGAAGAGCCACCAAAATGGTAAAGGGGATGGAAGGATACTCCTATGAAGAAAGGCTAAAACGTTTAGGGCTCTTTAACCTGGAAAAGAGACGGCTGAGGGGAGATATGATAGAAGTCTATAAATTAATGAACGGAGTGGAACGGGTAAACGTAGATCGATTGTTTACATTATCAGAATATAGAAAGACTAGGGGACATGCACTGTGGAACTTGTGTCTCTTGGGGAAACTGCTAGGTACATATGACCTAGATTGGCCACTGTTGGAAACAGAATACTGGGCTTGATGGACCTTGGTCTGACCCAGTATGGCATATCTTATGTTCTTATCTCTAAGGGTAAAAAAGGAACTATTGTAGTTGATATGGAAGGGCAGACTAGATAGGCCATGTGGTCTTTTTCTGCCATCATGTTTCTATCTTAGTAACGTTTTCTTCTAATGTGCCTGGCAGTTGCACAGTCTGTACGCGCGTTCTGCCCAAGCTGCTCCAACATGCGTTCCTACCCTAGTACCTGTAACGCGCATTGCAGTAAAAGCGCAGTTAACGCGCCCCACTGTAAAATTTCAGTCCACGCACACTGCAGAAAAAGCACAGTTAACACGTGCCTTTGAGCTGCCACAGCCTTAGTGCACGCTGTTTTGATACTTGCCTTAACTCTGTTGTCTTCCAGGAAATGTTTTTGACCTGTTGCAAGCAAAGTGCCTTATCTCTGGACTCTGCTCTTCTGGAATGGCAGTTTGAGTAGTCCCTGGAGGGCTTGCTCTCCCTCTTTAAGTTGGGGGATGCAATTAGTCCAGCCTTGCCTGCCTCAGGGCAGGAGGTGACAGATGGCGCTATGGGTAAGGATATCCAGCCGGCCAGAGGATCCAGCGACTCTTCTGTGAGCCACTCATTGTCCTCTGGGGGTTGTGGCAGCTGTGCCTCCTTCTGTTGAAGGTTCATTTCTAAGAGGAGAGCTTCGGGACTCCAGATTTTCTGCCCCAGAATTCTCTTTATTGCTGCAGGCCTTTTCCTTCTGACATCGTAATTCAGACCCTGTGGCCTCTGGATGCCCTGTTCAATTGCCTTTGACTAAGTGTCCCTGACATGGAGTGCTCCCTGGAGAAAGGGAACAGCTGACAGCTTTCTGAGATTTGACTATGACTTGGATTCAGATGACTCAGTACTGGCTCTGATGTGGATGAAGAAGTACTCTTGGCTTCAGAAGATTGTGAGGCTGGTGTGATCCGCGTATTCCGGAAGGAGGAGCTGGTGGCATTAATTGCAGGGCCTTGAATTTGACATTCTTACGGCATGGAGCAGGAGCCAGTGGTACACCCGCTCTTTCAAAGGATGTGAAAATCCACTGTCGTCCCGTTCCCAGATGTGATCAAGGAGTGGTCAGAGTGGGTCTCTCCTGACTCTCTGCTTAAAGGGTTAAGGCATGTAAAAAGATCTCCGCTCTCCCGGGGGAGTGTGTTGAGTGGTTTGTCATTCCCAAGGTGGATGCGCAGGTCATGGTGGTTACCAGATGGACCATCATTCTTGTGGAAGGAAGATCAGCTTAAAGGATTTTCTGGACTGTAAGGTGAATTCATTGTTGAGCCAGTTTGCCATGGCGGCAGCTATTCTGCAATTAGCAGTATGTACCAGTGTGACGTCTCGAGCCCTGCTCCAGTGGATTCAGTCCACTGGATGATAATACCCCTCTTTTGGAGCTGGCTACGGCCTTCCTTTCTCACACCATATATGGCCTGGAACTTCGGCGGCCAGGGATGGTGCTCTGACAACAGTGTCATGGCATTGGATTTGTCTCCAGCACTGGGCAGTGGACACATCTTCCACAGCCCAGTTGGCACAACTGGCTTTTCAGGGGAGGCTTTTGTTTTTAGCCGATACAGATGCTGGTGAAGGACCTGGACAAGACAAAATCTTACTGCCTTCCGGAAGACAAGTCTAAGTGGCCTGTGAAGCGGACTGATGCCCCTTCTCGTCAGCCTCTGCCCATTCACAGACGCCACGCTAGTCAGATTCCCAGGAGTATCAGGACTCTCATTCTTGGGACTGTCACTCTGTCCTTTCGTGGTGTGTGTGGGCTCGGACTCCATTCCCTCCAGAGGAAGATCCTCCCAGGCTACACAAAGGAGGTTTGGGGGCCCTTTCCCTGGTTCCTCCAGTTGGAGGCAGGCTTTGCCTTTTCTTTCAGGAATGGACCTGGGTTACTAAGGAGAGTTCTTGGCTTCTCTGCATTTGGCCGAGGCACATTTTCTTATCCTGATCCTGGCAGATCAGCAAAGTATCTGCATATTGCCATGCTTGGCTCTCACTGTCAGTTCGTCGCCCTCCCTTTCGGGCTATCTACAGCTCTGAAGATGTTCTCTGAGGTCATGGTGGTGGTGGCAGTGGTGCTGCAGCTTCAAGAGATCTGTGTCTTTCCTAACAAGGGCTCTACAGATCAACCAACAGTAAGGATTTGAGGGTTTATTTTATTATGTTAATTTGCTAGCTTTTTGACTGGGAGCTCTTAAAAGGTTTTTTTGTATATTTTTAAAGCAAGGTTACTTTCTTTTTGGTGCTTTAGTGGAACTTTCCTTGAGCACAGTAGGTTGCTGAACTCTAGTAACCTCCTCAGTTTTGGGAACTGCTAACACCTAATCAGGTGTTAGTTCCCTCCCTACCCACCCTGACTCCCACCCACCCCTAGTGAGCCGTCTTGCTTTATAGGGCACCTCCCCATTTAACAAATCACAGAGAATTGGACCAGCACATTTTGAATATAATTAGAGATTTAACTGCTTTTTCTCTGAAAGGACAGCTGGGAAACCGGCTGGTACTTGGTACATCTCTCTCTTTTGCTTTAACAAATACCTAAGCTCCACGAACAGAACAATGGCTAGGAAAAAATCGTATCGCTAAAGCTGTTGCCCCCGTTACAGCTTCTTCCTCGGTCCAGACAGAGGTCCTAATGCCAGTTGAAGGACCGGTTCCATGTGCAGGATGCTTGCGTGCTGAAGCTCTGAGGAAACAAGTGGAGGAACTCAGAGAGGAGGTGGCGAGGCTGAGGAGCATTCAAGACAGTGAGAAGTACATTGATGAGATGCTTCTTGCAGTAACCAAGCTCTCCAGCACAGGAGAAGATGGGTGCCAACAGAATTTCGATGGTTGGACACGTCACCAGGGCCTGCAAAATCACCAATCCAACTTCTCCAGCCCTTGAATTGAAGAACCAATATGCAGCTCTGGAAGTGGAGGAGGTGAAAGCATCCCTGGAAAGGGAAGAACCAGAGCTCAAGTACCCCAAAGTTGCAGAATCAGTGACCAGAAGGAAACAAAGGGTAATAGTGGTTGGAGACTCTCTTCTGAGGGGTACTGAGGCGTCCATCTGCCGACCAGACTTGATGTCCAGAGAGGTATGCTGTCTGCCTGGTGCCAAAATCCAGGATGTTATGGAAAGTTTGCCGAGACTCATCAAGCCCACTGACTATTACCCAATGTTGCTAATCCATGTTGGAACAAATGATACTGCCAGGTATAACTCGGAACATATCAAAAGTGACTTCATGGCTCTGGGACAGAGGGTGAAGCATTTAGGTGTACAGGTGGTGTTCTCTTCAATCCTCCCTGTTGAGGGTAAAGGCCAAGACAGAGAGGCTCACATCCTGGAGATGAAAGCATGGCTGCGTGGATGGTGTCATCGAGAGGGTTTTGGTTTCCTAGACCATGGGATGCTGTTCCAAGGGTTGCAGAGCAGAGATGGCATCCATCTGTCCAAGAAAGGTCAACGCATCTTCGGTAGTAGACTGGCTAATCTACTGAAGAGAGCTAGATTCGTTGGGGATGGGTGAAGAAAGCCCCCAGGTAAGTGAAAGCCCCCAGGTAGGTGATACATTAAATACCTTTATGGAAATGGGTAACGGGGGTAACATATGGAAAGCAGTGTGTATAAATGCCCGTAGCATGGGAAATAAGATCCCTGATGTTGAAGCTTTGGTGGGAGTGGCTGACTTGGATTTAGTGGCAGTTACAGAAACATGGTTCACAGAAAACCATGATTGGGATGTAACTATACCTGGCTATACTTTATTCAGAAAGGACAGGGTAGGAAGAAGGGGAGGAGGAGTGGCAGTATATGTAAAAACTACTATTAAAGCTTTGGAATTACAGAGCTTAAAAGGGAGAGAGGGAGGCATTGTGGGTTAAATTAGAAAGAGGGAAAGAGAAATCTATTTGCATTGGTGTGATATAGATACCTCCCTCACAAGAGGGAAGAGGTGGACAGAGAGTTAATTGAAGACATACGCAGCATTGCTAGGAAAGGGGAAGTGCTACTGCTAGGAGATTTCAATATGCCAGATGTTGATTGGCACATTCTCCAGGACCAAGCAGGAAGTCAGTCCTCACTTATGGGTGACGTCGGCGCCGATGGAGCCCTCGCGGAGCAATTTTCCCCAGCTTTCAAAGAAAGCCTTTGGGAATTGCAGCGCGCATGCGCGTTCCCCTTCCCGCCCAAGGGTGCCATCTTAGCCAGTCTTCTTTTTTCCGCGGAGCCCTACAGACGTACCCATCGTGTCCCCGCGAAAAAGTTGATTTTTCTTCATAATTACTCTTTTTTCCTTCGGTTCGACGCCGGTCTTTTTCCCGCCCGGACTCGCGACGCCGGTCACGAGTCCTCTTCTTCTTTTTCGTTTTTTCTGACTTAGTCAGTTTTCGTTTCGGTTTTTTCCCTGGCAGCCCGGTCCTTTGACCTCGCCGGGGCCCTTTTTCCCCCGATGGCTGCCAGTGGTTTCAAGCGGTGTGGTCAGTGTGACCGAAATATGTCACTAACTGACACACACGACAATTGCCTCCGCTGCCTGGGCCCGGATCATGAAGAAATGATCTGTGGGCCTTGTGGCAAACTATCCTCCAAAGCGTTGAGAAGTCGGCGGCATCAGCGGGATAGAATCTTCGCTGACCCCAGCCGTACCCGGACCTCGTCGGAGGCCTCCGCGTCCAGGGGTTCCAGCTCGGACCGTCGCCGGAGTTCCTCCGACAGGGGTTCTCCCTCCGGGGACCATCGACGGAAGGTGAAACCCGCGAGGGCAGCGTCGGTGGACGCTCCTGGCTCCGCGAGGGCCAGGTCGCATAGCCCCGATAGCCGCCCCGGGTCCTTGGAGAAGGAGCACCTCACGAAGCGACCTCGCCTGGAGTCGGAGCTGCCTGCTCGGGTAAGTCCTGTGGTCCTTCTGGACTCGCCTCCGCGACAGCCGACGTCTGGCCCGACGCCGTCGGGGCCCGAGTCGGGGGCTGCTGGGTCACCTGAGCTCGGACTCAGGTTGACGGCCTTGGAGAGCAGACTGTCTGCCTTCATGGACCAGCAGCGGGCACTGCTCGCTGGCTTCGCTGGCGCCGCTGCCCCGACCGCCGGGACGTCGACGTCTAAGTCGACCCCGGAGACCGAGCCGATCCTCGAGTCGATGCGAACTCGAGTCGATCCTCGGTTGAGGTCGCCCTCGGCCTCCCGTTCGGGACCGAGGTCGCCGACGCCGACTCCCTCGGCGTCGGGGCGGCAGGCGCCGCGCCCTGCCCGGGCCGACCCCACCGAGTCCTCGTCGGAGTCGGTCTGGGAGTCTGAAGAGGAAGAGTCGCCTGATTCTTTTCGGACTCGGTGTGTCCCCTCGGACTCACCTGAGTCCGAACCTCGGAAGCAGTCCCCCCCGGAGGATGCCCGGTTCTCGGACTTCGTCAGGGATATGGCCAAGGCTTTGGCCTTCCCTGCGGACCCCGAGGAGGAGCCTCGAGCCGAAGAGCTCGACGCCCTCCAGTATGACTCTCCCGCCAGGGAACACTTTACTGTACCGGTTCCTCCCATGCTGGAACGACTACTCTTCCGCATGTGGGAGAGTCCGGCCACCTCGCCGGTCCTGAGCAAGCGGGTCGATTCTATCTATCGAGTCCGCAAGAGCCCTGGCTTCCAAAAAGCACAGCTACCACACCATTCCATGGTAGTGGAATCGGCCATGCATCGTCTTAAGAGCCAGAAGATGCACTCCTCGGTGCCTCCTGGCAGGGAGGCCCGTAACCTGGATGGCCTTGGTAAGAAGTGTTTCCAGGGCTCTATGCTCGCATGTCGTGTCCAGACCTACCAGCTATACATGGGCATGTATCTCTGAGACCTGGCTAAAGAGCTAGCCGGCTTCTCCGCTGGTTTGTCCGAGGAACCCTTGCGGAGGTTCCTGGCCTTGTCCACTGGCATTCGGGAATGCTCAAAATTCATGTCCCGAGCAGCCTATGATGGCTTTGAAGCATCGGCTCGAGTGGCCGCAGCTGGCATCGGTGCCCGCCGACAGGCTTGGCTTCAGTCGTCTGACCTTGAGCCCTGGGTGCAGGACAAGTTGGTCGATGTCCCTTGCCGAGGCGAAAACCTCTTTGGCAAGCCCATGGCTGATAAGGCTGCACAAATTGAGACGGAGACTCTCACCAGGACTAGGCTTTCTAGGAAGACCTCCGCCCCTTCCCAGAAAAAGAAGGGCTCGGGAAAGAAGTCCTTTTACCCGAGGAAGGCGGCTGCCTACAAACAATACCCCCACTATCAGGCCCCTGCAGCTCCCCAACAGGGCCAGCAGGCCAAGGGACGGGGTAACGGGTCCCGTAGGCAGCAAGCCCTCAAGCCTGCACCACCAGCCCCTGCTCCGCAGGGTGGGGGTTTTTGACTCCTTAAGCATAGCCTCTCCCCCCCCCCGCTGGTTCCTCCCAGCACCGGAGGCCGGCTGGTTCACTTCGCCCACAGGTGGTCCAGCATCACCTCAGATGCCTGGGTGCTTCAAGTCATGCGAGAAGGCTATCTTCTCCACTTCCACCAGGTCCCTCCCTCCTATTTTCCGGGAGAACCTCCACGACCCCCTCTGCACAGGGAATTACTCCTTCAGGAGTTAGCAGGTCTTCTACAGGAACAGGCGGTGGAACCGGTGCCCCACCACCTGAAAGGTCAAGGCTTTTATTCCAGGTATTTTCTAATACCAAAAAGAACAGGAGGCCTCAGACCCATCCTGGACTTGCGCAACCTCAACAAGTTCCTCGTGCGGGAGAAGTTCAAGATGCTTACCCTTGGAATCCTTCTGCCCTACCTCCAGCAGGGAGATTGGCTATGCTCCTTGGATCTAAAGGATGCCTACACGCACATCCTCATCCACCCAAGCCACCGCCAATACCTAAGGTTTGTGGTGGCAGGAAATCATTACCAGTACAGAGTACTACCCTTTGGCCTGTCCTCCGCACCGCGAGTCTTCACAAAATGTCTCGCGGTGGTGGCGGCCCATCTCCGGCTTCACGGCCTCTATGTCTTTCCGTACCTCGACGACTGGCTCATCAGAGCAGCGTCCGCTCTGGAGGTCACCAACGCCACGCGCCGCACGGTGACTCTTCTGCAGTACTTGGGCTTTGTTATAAACTTCGCAAAGTCCACTTTGCTCCCCTCACAGGATCTCGAGTTCATCGGCGCAAGGCTGCACACTCCTCAGGCACGAGCGTTCCTACCGCTCGACAGGGCTCAACGGCTCATGGACCTAGCCGACCGTTTTCGCAGCCAGCCCCTGGTCTCCGCCAGGCGCTTCCTGAGACTACTCGGCCATATGGCTTCCACCGTCCATGTGACCCCCAATGCCCGCCTGAATATGCAGCCTGCTCAATGGTGTCTCCGCCAGCAGTGGCGACAAGCCACAGGCGGCCTAGCAGACCTAGTGCGCGTCTCCGAGCCGCTGATCTCGTCTCTCCGGTGGTGGCTTCAGCGGCCGAACCTGATATTCGGCATGCCTTTCCAGTCACCTCAGCCGGCCCGGGTGCTGACAACAGATGCATCCCTCCTGGGCTGGGGAGCGCATTGCCAAGGGGCACGTACTCAGGGCCTCTGGACCACGTAGGAGTCTGCTCAGCAGATCAACTTCCTGGAGCTCAAGGCGATCCGCCTGGCTCTCAAGGCCTTCTCCCACCTGACTTCTCACCAGTCCGTCCTTGTCCAGACGGACAATCAAGTTGCCATGTTCTACGTGAACAAGCAGGGGGGCACGGGCTCCTTCCTCCTCTGCCGGGAGGCACAGAAGCTCTGCTCTTGGGCCGTCAGTCACGGCGTTCTCCTCAAGGCAGTTTATCTCCCAGGCCAAGAGAATTGCCTGGCGGACAAACTCAGCAGGATCCTCCAGCCGCACGAGTGGCGTCTGGATCCCTTGGTAGTTCAGAAGCTCTTTCTAAAGTGGGGCCTCCCCACGGTGGATCTCTTTGCCAGTCCTCACAACCGGCAACTTCCTCGCTTCTGCTCTCGTCAGCCACACCCCTTCGGGTTGCGGCGGACGCTTTTCTACTCTCATGGTCGGGGAGCCTTCTGTACGCTTTCCCTCCCATCCCGCTAGTCTCTCGGACTCTTTTCAAGGTTCTCCGAGACAAAGCTTTCATGATCCTGGTGGCCCCTCGCTGGCCCAGACAGCCGTGGTTTCCGCTCCTGCTGCAATTAGCGGTGGAGGATCCATTCCCTCTGGGGTTACAACCGGATCTCCTCACTCAGGATCAGGGGTCTCTGCTACACCCCAACCTCGGGTCTCTCAACCTAATGGCCTGGCTGCTGAGAGGGTAGTCCTTGCTCCCCTTCTCCTGCCGGCAGAGGTGGAGGAGGTCGTCCTAGCTTCGCGACGACCTTCTACCCGCAAATGCTACGCCCTTAAATGGCGTCGTTTTTCCGTTTGGTGTACCCGACAGTCTCAGGATTCCTTCTCCTGCCCGGTGTCGGTGGTCTTGCAGTACTTGCTATACCTCTCTAATCTGGGACTTAAGTCCAACTCCGTCAAAGTTCACCTTAGTGCTCTTTCAGCACATCATGTGCCGGTGGACGGCAGACCTCTCTCCAACGACCCTCTCGTAGCGAGGTTTCTCAGAGGTCTCCTTCTGCTTAAACCACCTCTGCGCCCGCCAGCGCCTGACTGGGACCTGAATGTGGTTTTACAGCGGATCACCTGTCCGCCTTTTGAACCTATGGCTACCTGTTCTCTCCGTTTTCTTTCTTGGAAAACACTGTTCTTGATAGCCCTCACTTCCGCTAGACGCGTAAGTGAATTGCAGGCCCTCGTGTCTGATCCCCCTTACACTCGGTTCTACAAAAATAGGGTAGTCCTACGGACTCACCCAAAATTTCTTCCAAAAGTGGTCTCCCCTTTTCACATCAATCAGGAGGTGGTACTTCCAACCTTCTTTCCCAGACCACACTCCAGCCGAGCTGAAACGGTCCTCCATACCCTGGACTGTAGAAGGGCTTTGAACTTCTACCTTGACCGTACGCGGGAGCACCGTAAAGCTGCTCAGCTTTTTGTGTCTTTTGACCCCAATAAATTGGGGCTCCCGGTCTCCAAGCGTACTCTGTCCATCTGGGTTGCGGACTGTATCTCTTGGGCTTATGGGGCAGCCGGACTCTCCTTGGAAGGTCGAGTCACGGCTCATTGCGTTCGGGCAAAGGCTACGTCAGTGGCTTACCTCCGCTCTGTTCCGCTGGCAGACATCTGCCGGGCCGCTACTTGGTCTTCGAGCCAGACTTTTGCGGTCCATTACTGTCTCGAGAGGGAGTCCCGCAGGGACAGTGCTTTCGGACAGGCAGTCCTCCGTAATCTCTTCGAGGTCTGAGCAACTCCTACCCTCCATCCCAGATGTGGGCTACCGGTGGGTAATAATTCAGCGAAGATTCTTTCCTTCTGTGCTGCTGAGCTAGAGGGAGCTCATTTTTGTGCTTAGGGTCTCCGGTAGCCTTGAGCTTGGGAGTCCCATAAGTGAGGACTGACTTCCTGCTTGGTCCTGGAGAAAGCGTAGTTACTCACCTGTAACAGGTGTTCTCCAGGAGCAGCAGGAATCAGTCCTCACAACCCTCCCTCCTCCCCGTGGAGTTGCAATCATCTGCTTTAGTTTTTGCAAATTTTTATGCTGTCTTTTTTAGCTATGTCATCTGACTGGCTAAGATGGCACCCTTGGGCGGGAAGGGGACCGCGCATGCGCGCTGCAATTCCCAAAGGCTTTCTTTGAAAGCTGAGGAAAATTGCTCCGCGAGGGCTCCGTAGGCGCCGACGTCACCCATAAGTGAGGACTGATTCCTGCTGCTCCTGGAGAACACCTGTTACAGGTGAGTAACTACGCTTTCCTGCTGCAGTATCATCTAGAAGTAAGGAGATCCTGGATTCTCTACAGGGAGAACCATTCAGGCAATTGGTAACAGACCCCACGCGTGAAGGGGCCATACTGGACTTGGTGCTTACCAATGGTGAAAGTGTTTCTGATGTTGTAGTGGGAGATCATTTTGCATCCCGTGATCACCAGATGGCGTGGTTCAGTATTAGGACTAGGGCTGTTAGAATCCATTCAAAGGTGAGGATCTTAGACTTTAGGAAAACTAACTTTGCGAAGATGGGCCAATATCTCAGAGAGTCGTTAGTGGGATGGGAACAGCTGGGGGATGTAGAAAAACAGTGGGCAAAACTGAAAGGGGATATTTTAAGGGCAACCAACCTTTTTGTTAAAATGGTAAATAAAGGTAAAAGGAAAAGGAGACCGCTATGGTTTTCGAAAGAAGTAGCTGAAAAAGTGAAGAAAAAGAGGGAGGCCTTCATGAAATACAAGAGATCACAGAGAGGAAGACAGGCATCTGTATCTGGAAAAACTTAGAGAAGCTAGCAAAGTAGTCAACAAGGCAAAGATTCAAAAGGAGGAGGAAATAGCCAATGCAATAAAATGGGGGGATAAGACATATTTCATATATATTAGTGAGAAGAGGAAGGGCAAAAGTGGTATTGTCAGACTCAAGGGTGCAGGGGAGGAATATCTAGAAGCTGATAAGGATAAAGCGGAATTGCTTAACAAATATTTTTGTTCTGTGTTCACAGATGAAGAACCTGGAGCAGGACCTCAGAAAACACCCACAAATAGGAACAGAAGTGAGGGACATCTTGGACAATTATCAGAAGACTGTGTTTGTGAGAAACTAGCTCAACTTAAAGTAGACAGAGTGATGGGACCAGATGGGATACACCCTAGAATACTGAGGGAACTTGGGGACGTTCTAGCAACTCCACTGACTGACCTTTTCAATGCCTCGTTGGAGTCGGGAGTGGTGCCAAAGGACCGGAGAGAGGCTCATGTGGTGCCTTTACACAAAAGCGGAAGTAAGGATGTGGTTGAAAACTACAGGCTGGTTAGTTTAACTTCGGTGGTGAGTAAATTATTGGAAACGCTGCTGAAAGAGAAAATAGTGAAGTTTCTGGAGTCCAGTGGATTACAGGATCCGAGGCAGCATGGATTCACCAGAGGCACGTCTTGTCAGACAAATCTGATTGATTTCTTTGACTGGGTGACCAGGGAGTTGGACCGAGGGAGAGCTCTAGATGTGGTGTATTTAGATTTCAGTAAAGCCTTTGACACTATTCCTCACAGGTGACTTATAAATAAACTGAGCACCCTAGGGATGGACCCTAAAGTTACTGCTTGGGTTAGAAATTGGTTGGGTGGGAGGCAACCCAAGAGTACAAGTAAATGGAGCTCACTCTGAGGAGAAGGATGTTACCAGTGGTGTGTCCCAGGGATCTGTCCTTGGTTCGATTCTTTTTAACATCTTTGTTAGTGATATAGCGGAAGGGCTGTCGGGTAAGGTTTGCCTCTTTGCGGATGATACCAAAATCTGCAATAGAGTAGACACCCAGGAAGGTGTAGATAACATGAGGAAGGGTTCTAGCTAAGCTTGAAGAATAGTCTAGAATTTGGCAGCTGGGATTTAATGTTAAAAAATGTAAGGTCATGCATTTGGGCTGCAGCAATCCAAGGGAGCAATATAGTATAGGGGGTGAAATACTTTTGTCCACTAAAGAAGAGTGGGACCTAGGCGTGGTTGTGTCTGATGATCTTAAAGTAGCTAAACAGGTAGAAAAGGCGACGGCAAAAGCTAGAAGGATGCTTGGGTGCATACAGAGAGGAATGGCTAGCAGAAAAAAGGAGGTGATAATGCCTCTCTAAGTCTTTGGTGCAACCTCATTTGGAGTATAGTGTGCAATTCTGGAGACCGCACCTTCAAAAGGATGTGAACAGGATGGAGTCGGTGCAGAGGGTGGCTACTAAAATGATTAGTGGTCTTCATTATAAAGCATATGAGGACAGACTGAAGGATCTTAATATGTACACCTTAGAGGAAAGGCGGGATAGAGGTGATATGATTGAGACGTTTAAATACCTCCGTGGCATAAATGTTCAGGGAGAGAGCCTCTTTCCATTGAAAGCAAGTTCTGCTACGAGGGGACATGGGATGAGGGTGAAGGGAGATAGATTCAGGAGTGATATGCGGAAATATTTCTTTACAGAAAGAGTAGTGGATCCGTGGAATAGTCTCCCAGTGGAGGTGGTAGAGATGAGGACAGTAACTGAATTCAAAAAAGCATGGGACCAACACAGGGATCCTAGCATTAATTAAGGATGATAAATCCTCAGGCTGATAAAAAAAATAAATTTATGCATCTTAAATATCACAATACATTTATAAGGAAATCGCAGATAGTATGAAGCACCTAACTGCAATACTCCAGACTTTAATAACAAGAATTGTCTATGCCTTTTCTGAGCTTCTCTGGAGACATCTGGGAACACTGAAATTCTAAGGCAATAAAAAAGAGCAGCCCTTTTCTTATAATAAAGCTTCCGTAACCAATCTCTATCAGATGCTAAAGCAAAGGTAATTAACAAAGTAGAAACGTTTAAGGTGTCAGAGGTAGGGGAATGAAGAAGGTCCGATACATTCAAAAACTCCATATCCAAGTTTAAATTCACAGTTCCTGGCTTTTTCTTTCCAACTGGTAAATAGAATGCTTTGGGAACCAGTGTTGTTAAATCCTGTGGTACAACCCAATTAGAACTGTACCTGGAATAATTGGAAAGTTTAATAAACGAACATATGACGCCCGGGCAGGATTCTCCAGCACTTCTGTTTTTGCCCAAAAGCAGTATTATCCTTAACAAGAGCCACAGTAGTGTCCCCAACTTGGTTCACCCTTAAATCAACATCCTCCATTTTCTTATTTTCCTCAGTCACTTCACCAACACATTCCAACTGCTCTTCTAGGTAAGTTACCTTCGTCAAAATTGTAGCAGTCTGTTGAGAAACAGCCTCGGCCAGCTGTACAATATCGTCCCAAATGCTATCCAGCGATACGGATTTAGGGTGAGACAAAACCAGCAGTAAAGTAGTTGCAGCAGCTAATGTCACACCCGGGGAAGACCCAGCTGGTATTCCACTCTGGAAAGCTACACCCACCGCCAACTTTCCTCCAGTAAGATCATTCAGGTCCACATAGGTCTGCTCTCCACTCCTCACCTCTGGAACGCTCCGCCTCAGAACCGTCAGTACCAATCACCAAAGGAGTAGCAGAGGCACCTGGAGGAGGCGGCAGGGTCCGTGCATCAGGAGGCAGGGGGACGAGATGGAATCCTCCTGTTCCCCAGCACCCACTCTAATCTCCCTTTTTGCCATCTCTGAGAGCTCTACAAACCGGTCCATAGGTTTGCCGATTGCAGTTTAGTCCAGAATACAGGGCCAGATTGATAAGGAAAAAGCGCAAGATAATATTAACTCTACTCTGTTCCCTGCATTGGCTGCCCATTGAGTACTAGCTGCAGTTTAAGTTGATGGTGATGGGTTAAAGTAGTGAGAGGGTTAGCCCCAGAATAGTTTCAAGCAAAGCAACACGATTATGTTCAGGAGGCTTCTTTGGACTGTAGGAGATATTCTCAGTAGCAGATAAATACACATGTATAAATACCCTGTATGTCTAGGGGAAAACTGCTACTCTCCTTTTTCCCAGGATTCCGTAGGACTACCTGGCAAACAAACCACGTGATAAAACAAGAACCAACCCTGTGCTTGTATATAAATTAGACCTTATTTCTGATAGCAAAAATAGTGTAAAATTAGCATAAATTAGTTTTCTGAGGTAGTATGTTATACAACCCTATGTTACAATTACCAAGAGACCTCTGTTTCAGGAACTAACATCATTGATTCGCTGTGCACTCAGACGTGTACAGTACATTATCTGTCTATCTAAGCTAGCCCCAACCTCAGGAGGGGGGAAATTAAAGACCAGTACCTTAGGTCTTGCCAAAACACTTGTGGCTGGGTCTGAGAAATGGTCTCAGGCAAGGCATGAAGTCAAAGTAAGGCAGAGGTCCAACATCAGCTGAGATGAACTGCATGGTTACACCGAGCTGCAGGTCTGTGGGAGAGATTCACTCTGACCCGAGGTTTTGCCATTGGACACTATCTGACTTTCCAGCCAGAGACAGACAGGCAAGCGAAACAGTCTGTGTCCGAAGTTAGTTTCAACTTGTTCTGCCAGTCTCTGTGCATGTTCCAGAGTGCTGCAGGTGTTTTCTTGGGCTGCATCTGTGCTGTGTCCGGTGTATAATTCTTTGTCCTGACGGCCCGGTGATTGGCTGGTCTCAAATCCTGTATGTCATCTTCAGCAAATCTGGTAACAGCTAATAGGTGGCCCTTCTGCAAACAAATGTCCATGGTGCGAAAGTTACTGGTATGCAAGTCCATACATTGTTGGGAATGCTAATACCAGTAGCACAGTGAAAGTCTCATCAACGTTCTTCTGCATGTAGCCAGCTGGAATAATACTTCTGCTGTGAAGTACATAAACTTTCAGAATTGCTTGCTCTGCAAGTTTTAATGCTGAGTTAGAACAAAACAGGAATCCATCTTGTTTCATTCAGTCTTTGGTTCAGACATTAGTTTCTGAGCATTATCAGTGGTTGTGCCATTGGGCTAGAATGCCTTGTCTGAGGCAGTCTGGAAGTGAACAGAATTATGGGAGTTTCACAAGCAGTTGAAGATGTTTTAGGGTAGAGGTGGGTGTTTCTGAAGTTACAGAGGGGTTTGTGGCCTGTGACCCAGTTGTAGGGGTTGGGGATGAGTGGTAAGGGACAAATGTGATTTACACATATTAATTTATAAATTCCACATCAGGTCTCTTGATAGAGAAGATCTATAAATTTGCTTGAATGAATGATTACTTTAGTGATTTGTATTCTTCAGCAGATATGTAATTTCGCCAGTACTTTGCCAGTTGTTTGCTAAGCAGCACAGAGCATTTCATTATGCGGTTTTATAGTTTAGTCTCTGTTCACAAAAAGGAGACTGAGGCAACGGTGCACCTTTGACTAACAGATGTATTAAGGCATAAGCTTTCCAGAACACACACTAGTGGAGGAGGTAGATGATGATGATAATAATAATATTATTATATAAAAGTTTGAAGGTAGTGTATCCTGGTGGTTTGAGCAGTGAGGTTAGAACCAGGGGAAACCAGGGTAATAATTCTGCTACTTCCACTTATACTCCTTGTCACCTTGGGCAAGTCACTCAACCCTCCATTGTCTTGGGCTAGTTGTGCTTTGGGGCAGTAACCTCCCTACTGTATCTGAATTATAATTTATCTTGACCACAGATTTGGAAAATCAAGTAGTTACATCCAAGGAGAGGATAAGGATGGAGAATGGATACAATATACAGAGAAGTGCAGGAAAGTGATATAATTAGCACACTTAACGGAGGATTCATTGAAGAGAGTGCAATACCCGGAGAGGGCATAATTATCTTCATATCATTAAGTTACTTAACATACTATCTTCAAAAAGGGATCGGATACTGGGAATATCTGATCATTTCCAGGCCAGTATTAAGGCACATTTTTCCCCTTAAAACCGTAATAAACTGGAATCTTTAACAGGGAAAAAGCAATAACAGTAATAATAAAAATGTATATTTATCTCATTCCAGGATTTTTGTCATGGTCAGGTGATGTGGCCTCCCCTAAGTGCTCTTCAGGTAAAGATTGCTGAACCCGGAAAATCATGTAAACAAGTGTGTCAGGAAAACCAGCTCATCTGTGAGCCGTCCTTCTTCCAACACCTGAACAAAGACAAGGATCTTCTGAAGTAAGTAACTAGGAGTAACCGGCAGATTGTAACTCATATGCAAGAATAGGGCTGATGTCCAGAGAACTAAAATCCATGCACGGAGATCTGCAGCAAAGCCTTCTGTTTTTGGAAGAAACACAGTTCTTGCTGGCAGAGGACCAATGCCGTTAAATCAGTGGGCTGATCTGTAAACTAGCAACATTTTACAATGTTGTTGTCCTTCAAGCTTCCATAAATGAGATTGTTGTGTCCTACTTGCTTTTCAAGCACATCGGTTCAGTTAGAAAACATTTCATCCTCATTTGTGTGTTTTAAAAAAAAAAGAATCACTCTCCCACTTATCCTGCTGTAGTCATGATAAAAGGAAACAACACCATAAAAAAGTAAAGTACAAATAAATGCTAAAGAACAGCATCCACATTCTGTTCACTAAAAGGCACATTTTAGAAAGGCCATTTATATGGTTGTGAAAACATCTATAAATCTGTCAGGTTTAGACAAGAGGGCGGGCAAATTGACATATCTCCACCCCACACCATGGGCATGTGCTTTAAGTCAAAGAAGGAAGCACAGGAATGGGCATCCACATTCAGCGACAGATGCTATTTTACAAACATAAACGTAGGAAAATTCTGTGCGAAACCCCCACCGTTTCAGAACACCCACGTGTAACTGTCTGCTCTTATACATGGTGTCCTAGTCATTTTGCAAGCCGAGACGTCCAGCTGCTCTTAACAACTCCCAGAAGACTCAATGTCTACTCAATTGAGGGGGGTTTCCTCTTTATTCCTTCCTTAAAGGACTTGTCAAGACAAGCATGTTTTGAAAACCTAACTGTGCCAAGGAACAAGTGTACTGTAAATACAGACTTGGACAATTTCCATCTTCCATGTGCATCCCCTGTTTGGAAAGGGTGCTACACTTGTAATGTTTTGTTCCACCTAGCCCATGTCCTTGCACACCTCACGCAACTTGGACGTGATTGGGGCAAATGCATGCACATTTGAACCTTTCTAAATGGCTGTTTAGACATGGGTGTAGTTGGCACATTTCAATGCCGGTAGATACACATGCAGAACATAAATAAGGCTTCTAAAATAACCCCTTAAATGTAAATTTAATAAGAACATAAGATAAGATATGCCATACTGGGTCAGACCAAGGTCCATCAAGCCCAGTATTCTGTTTCCAACAGTGGCCAATCTAGGTCATACGTACCTAGCAGTTTCCCCAAGGGACACAGGTTCCACAATGCTTGTACTAGTTCAAGCATTGATATCCTGGGTCCCTTCTTAATGATGGTTTATGGACCTTTCCTCCAGGAACTTGTCCAAACCTTTTTTAAACCCAGCTACACTAACAGCCTTTACTACATCCTCCGGTAACAAATTCCAGAGTTTGATTACATGTTGAGTGAAAAAATATTTTCTTTTATTAGTCTTAAATAGTTTACCCTGTAGCTTCATTGCATGTCCCCTAGTCTTTCTATATTCTGATAAGGTAAACAATCAATCTACGTTTACCCGTTCCACTCCATTCATTAATTTATAGACTTCTATCATATCTCCCCTCAGCCATCTCTTTTCCAGGTTAAAGAGCCCTAACCTTTTTAGCCTTTCTTCATAGGAGTATCCTTCCATCCCCTTTACCATTTTGGTGGCTCTTCTCTGAACCTTTTCTAAAATCGCTATATCCTTTTTAAGATACGGCGACCAGAATTGCACACAATATTCAAGGTGCGGTCTCACCATGGAACGATACAGAGGCATTATAATATTTTTTGTTTTATTTTCCATTCCTTTCCTTATCATACCTAGCATTCTATTTGCTCTCTTGGCCGCCGCTGCACACTGGGCCGAGGGTTTTAACATGGTATCCACAGCGGTGGCCAATTTAAGCAAATATATCTTTAATCTTTGTCAACAATTCCATTAGATCATTAACAGACCATGACTCTTGATAGTATATTCCATAAACTTGGTGCTACAAATATGAAAACTCTTGCTCGAGTAACCTGCAGCCAATCAGATGGTATGACCAGCAAATTTTGCAGGCACATCTGCCGGGGCAATCAGAAATAAACTAGTGCAAACAAAAAGTTAATTACACAGATGACAAATTATAGTTCATCTTAAAAATTGTTTTATGGAATTCAAAGAACTATAGCATTGTGTTAACCAACTTGTTACAGAAAAGTCTACAGTATTTCTCATCCATTTCATATTGTACAGCTGCATCACAAATATCTAGGAGCTTTATTACTAATGGTTTTAACGTGCGTGTTTTTTTGAAGTATAAAGGAACCTGCTGAGAGATCCTTGGCCATCTTGGTTGCAGTATCACATAACTACAGCCCGTAACGCAGGTTGCAATTATGCCTCTTTTGCTGAATAGAACAGTATTTGCGCTGTGGTGTTTCCTTTTCAAAAGCCATCATGCAGTGTACAAGAATAAGAGAAAAGCTTTAGTGAATTAGGTTCATTCTGTATCTACAGGATACAAAAAAACTGCTTCAGTTACTCTGGTCCTGTGTATGGTCTCATCTAGAGCAACTTCACGAGTTTTACCTTATTTTTTCAGGTGTTATCTTTTTAAAGTAACGGAGAAAACTGGCACGTCCTCTTCTTTATGGTATTTAATTTTATCATCTCATTTCATTAAATTTATAAATCACCTTTCCATACCCAAAGCAACATCCATCAATAAAAATACAATCATATAAAGCCATAGGCGCCTGAAAGGAGTGGGCCACACGGGCTTTGGCCCCACCAAAAATCGTGACTGGCAGGCTGCCTGGTGGATCTCATCCTCATGGGAAGTCTGCTACCTGCTGGTTGCGATCATAGCAAAGACCCTTCCTATCTGCTTGTGGGAGAGCTGATACCCGTGGGCAGAACAGGAAGGGTCTCTGCCCACAGGGCGGAGCTTGGAGCGGAGTTAGGGTGGAACTTGGGGCGGTGCTTGGGCTTTCCCCAAAAATAAGCTCTTCTGCCGCCCCTGTATAAAAGATTGTGCAATCGCAGTAAATGCCTGTGACCCTGCTTCTTATTCCTGGCCTGCTCAAACAACCAGGGCTTCATCTGTACTGCCTTTGCAATAAAAGCTTCATAAGAATAACTCGTAATATGCATTTTCTTAAATAGAAAGCTGGTTAACCTAATAAATATTAGGTAGATTGGCACATTGTAATCATTTCATTCCCAACTATTTCTTCAGTTAAAGCTTAAGTCAGGCACTCACGCTTTGACTTGATTTCTGCACTTTTAAAAAATAACAAAAGCAACTGTCCCTGGAATTGAATGTCTTGGATTGTAATTTTCCATTTTTTAATTATATGTGTGTGTTAATTTTGATGGTGGCTGAATGTACTGAGCCCAATATTTTCAATATCAGCTCACTTTAGAACTTAGGAGCGGCATACGCATGCCTTCTAAAGAATCATCCGGTGCTCTACATCTAAATGGAGGCTCCTGGAAAGAGGGCAGAGGCAGGGAGAGGGTTAAGAGTTTTCCACTGACTTCCAGCACTGGGCACTTGTGGAACCTAAAGTTTGCTAAATGAATAGCAATCCTAACTTTCATGCACCTTTACCTCAACAGAAATTTAAGGCTCTTAAATTTGGTTGAAAATTAGGCCCCAAATTTGGCTTCAGATTAAGGAATCCAAATTGAGGTGTTTAAGCCCTCTTTGAATATGTCTTTTTATGCTGAGGCCCTTGTGATCTGGATTGGCCACTGTTGGAAACAGGATACTGGGCTTGATGGAGGTTGGTCTGACCCAGTGTAGCATTTCTTTTGTTCTTATGCTTATCTACTGATACCAGTGTAAGGTGAATCAGTGCACTAAAAGCAAATCTCTAACCTCCTCTCACTTCTTCCCCTCCCCTTTCATTGGGAGAGAGTATCCGAGTCCTCACCTAACACCATTAGCACTTGGCTAGACTATGACACAAGTGTACTGACCTATGGCTCCTAGCTATGAATTGTTTGGCCTCCACAGCCTCTGTCTCCTTTAATAATGGAGGTTATCTGGAGTATAGTTTCAATTTTTGATTGAGCTGCAAGTGGAGACTGGTAGTAGTGTTTGGTATAGATGGGCAGACTGGGTAGGCTGTATGGTCTTTATCTGCTGTCATTTTTCTATGTTCCTAGTTAAAAAAAAAATACAATAATAAAAAAAAAAGATACAAAGCACCATATATATATACTCAAAGGAATTTAACTAGCAAATCTGTCTTCCCTTCTATGACTTTGGGAAGGATTCTTTTTACACATTTGCTCGCTCACAACATTTTTATTTCTGTTCTAGTTAAGAGTGAATTTTACCTCATCTGGCATTTTGCCAACAGGGTTTTAAAATGTAGAATGGAGGCCAGTTTTATTTTCAGTGATGGGTTTTCAAAATTAATTCTTGAAAGAGAAGGAAATTCTAAGTTGGTAGCTTAGTTGTTTCTAGACACTGATGATTGTTTTCGTGTTGGCACATTGGTATAGGTGGTGTTTTAAGGTGTTAACCGTGTGGGAATCTATCATCATAGTCACCATAACACCTAAATGAGCTATATTCACAATTCTATTTGAAACAGATGGCTGGCATAGTCTTGATTGTAAACAGAGAATGCTTTTACCCCACCCCCAAAAAGCATATAATTAAAGTGAACAACAAAAACTTGGCAACAAGGGACAAATAGTCATTTTTGTGCGTGTCTACATCCATGCACATGTACAGCAAATCCATTACTTCAGAGGTTATGTAACCTCCAGTAGTTTCCTGCTATAGTTTCAGTAACAATCTAGGCATTCATCTGTACTCCTGTATATAAAAATCAGCTATCAGCTGTGCAGTATACTTTTCCTCAAACTACAAGTTTTCTGCGCTTTCAAAATTCAAGTATTCTGTTACACCGTGCTGTCTTTCTCTTCTACCAAAAAACGAGCTTTTTTTTCTAACCTATTTCCTGCCACTGCCTGCAACTCTTACGTGTACCCTACCTCCCCCTTCTCCAAGGGCGCCGTCAGATGCTGCGTTTGTTAAATGGGAGCATTTTACTTACAGCCCTGGATTACAGTAAGAGGCCAGCATTATTAATGTTAAAGGCTACCACACATTTTATGCACTCAGCTGCTAAATAACATCATATAATCCCTTAGGCAACCTTAGGAACATCTACATTCTGTACCTGTACTGTTAGAAGTTACTGCTTTTAACAAGACAATAGGATTAGTCTTTAATTACTGAATTGAAGCCTACTACAATCACCATCTTGTCACATAGGAGCCAGTAATAGACCTGTGTGAAACCCATGAGCCACCCCATTTAATGAAAAATAAGCCCCCTCCCAATCCTTTTTATGCCAATGAATACTTTCCTTGTGTATCTGTGGTAGCTCAGCCTGTTTCAGGATGAATATGACATTTTGCAGTATTACAATAATAGCTCTCTCCTGGATTCTGCTCTTTTCATGAGCTTCCACACTGAAACGTTGATAGAAGTGAGCAAGAAATTTGGTTTATTTATGTTGCCTGGGTGCGACCTGACAGCAGAGACCATACCAAGCCATAAATGTGCCCTATGTGACTTGCAGATCTGGCACACCACCATCCCCCCCCCCCCCCACACACACACACGCACACACATCACACGTTTGTCATTTGTCCCATGCCCAGCATCTTCCAATCTTACCCCACACCTCCATGTCCAGCTGGCTCCCTCTCATACTCCTTGTCTGGCCTGCTCTTGCCTCACCACTGCTGCTCTTCATGTTCCTTTGGCGGTGGCAGCAGTGGAACAGACCTCCAATTGAAAAAGAAAAGTGGGGATTTCTGACTCAGCGCTTGCATGCTGGTCTGATCCCTCCCTCCCTCTGACAGCTTGCGTCACAGGAGGGAGGGACCAGACCAGACCAGTCATTGAAGCGCGTAGTTGCAAAGACACACGTTTCAGTGACAGGTCTGGTCCCTCCCTCCTCATGAGAGTATACGTCAGAGGAGGGAAGAATCAAACCACAATGCAAGTGTGGAGTTGGAAAGACCCGCATGTTTGTTTTTTTCTCTTGGAGGTCATCTCCACTGCTGCCGCTACCACCAGCAGGGGAACATGAAAAGCGGTTGGGCAAGGGCAGGCAGCGTGAGGTGGGGAGCCAAGGCCGGCAACCCCAAGTGCACCCATATTTTCTTTGCACCCTGCACAGCCGCACCGCTCGCACAGGTCTACGTACGGCGCTACCTGACAGTCATTTTTATTTATTTTATTTATTTAGACAGTTTTGTATACCGCCTTATCCTTCAATCAAAGCGGTCACAACACAATTGGGGGATACATTTAACACGCAGGGATATGAGACACACACTAATACTTACAGGGAACATGGGCAATGGAGGGTTAAGTGGCTTGCCCAACACCACAAGGAGCATCTGTGGGACTAGAAACCCCAGTCCTTCCGGCCCAAGGTTGCTGTCCTCTAGTGGGATTTGAACCCCCGACCTTCCGGCCTGAAGTACCTTGCCCCAACCACTAGGCTACTCCTCCCAGTCATGTCCAAACCTACCTACTATTGCTTGAATTTTTCTTTCTCCAAGCCTAGTTGCTATCAATAATAACTGGAATGGGTACACTGAGACTGTTTGAGCCAGGTCATAGACTAATAGGTTAACTTATTCCTCCTTTTTTTTTATTTTATTTTATTTTTACAAAATTTTACAATATAACAAGAAGTTACAACACTCTTGTAGAAACAGAAAGACATCTAAGAAATAAACATACCAAAAACCCCAATAGCGGTACCTAGACAAAGAAATCATCCAAGACATCATCCTCACTAGCCCACAAAAAAAGAGTAGAGGAGTCATACAATTTATACCAAATATGCGAGAAAAATTAAAGCATTCGCAAAGGCACAGGCAAATCCATTATGAGAGATTAGGAGAGCCCCCTTCCGAGGACTCCAAACGTCTAGCATTAATGAAAGCAATAAGTTGGGATGGTTCATAAAACACATAAGAAATAGATTTAAACTTTACTAAACATTTACATGGATGTTTAAGAAAAAACAAACCTCCCAACTGCAGTATTCCAGAACGTAACAGAAGAAATTTCTTTCTTCGCTTCTGAGTAGTCCTAGCCAAGTCAGGATAAATCCTAACTATCAATCCTCTAAAAGGAATATGTTTTTTCTTAAAAAAAAGCTTCAATAGCCATTCTCTATCAGATAGGAGAGCAAATGTAACCAATAAAGTAGAAGGAACAGGGTCTTCAGACTCAGAACTCTCCAACAGCTCAGAGACATTTAGAATATTAACTTGTTTCTGTGGACTGCCCAAAATAACATTGCCAGTATCAGGCCCCGCCGACACTAACTTAGCTTTAGGTAAATAATAAACTTTAACCAAAGGAGGAATTAAATCAGAGGATACCCCCAACACTTCTATTAGATACAAACGAAACATTTCCCTCGGAGAGATAGACATTAATCTAGGAAAATTAATTATTCTAAGATTGTTCAACCTTAAAGAATTGTCCATCTGTTCCAACTTAACCTGCATTGAAAGAAAAGCTTTCTTGGAAACATCCACCTGCTCTTCCAAGACCTCCACCTTCCTCTGTACTTCAGTTACTTCAGAATGAAAAACAGTAACTCTTTGCTGGAAACCATCCATAGCCATCCCATGTTCATCCATTTTCTGCTCCAAATAAGAAACCTTCGGGACCATCGCTTCCCCCAAAGAGAGAATAGCCTGCCATATAGACTCCAATGTAAAAGTCTCAGGACGCTGCAACGTAAATTGTGACTGCACAGATAATGTCTTAGAATCCGCTTCCATACATGCTGTCTGCTGCTGTCCCCGGACCACAGGAACCCACTGGTTCGCAGACTCTCCTGCTCTCAACGACATAGCTGGTTCAGACTCGTGCAGCCCAGCGGCAACCTGCTCACATACTTGCCGCCCCTCCGCTCCTGGTCCAACCGAGCCACTAGACACTCCCACCTTCGGGAGGGAGCCGAGCTCCAGAAAGCCGTCTGGCAAGGGCTGTCCTCGGGAAGCTTTCGTCGTTGGTCTCTCAGGGGAGAGAGAAATACCGGAAACAGACGCCGAGCCACCCGACTCCGGCGTACTGGAAGCCCGGATCTCATCCCCTTCTGCTGCCGGTGCTCGCTGTGCGCGAAGAACGAAGGAGTCCATAGGACCCGAAGAAATCGGCGTCGAGGTAGGGGGTGGTTGGGTGGACTCAGCCAAACCCTTACCCTTACGTTTCCTTCCCATAGAGCAGAAGAAAAACGCGCTTACAGCGAAACTGCGGATGCAGCCATCTTGATCAAGACTCCTCACCCTCACAACCACTGACCATTTTCAACTTATTCCTCCTTAATAATGACCTTTACAATTGGCATTATGATATAGAATGCTCTTGTCTAGAAAGAGAACCTTTGATCATCTGAATACAGGAATCATTGCATTGTTGCTGCAAACAAACAATTCTTTACCAGAATGAAAGATCAAGGATTATTAGGTCAGACAAGCTGCATTTTTATACTCGCAGAGGGTATCCATGAAACTGACTCTTGTTGCCGTTAGAAGTATTTTATGCGTACACACGTACCTTTGCTTACTTTATTTTGAAGTGTTGCTGTGGAAAGTGTTAGATGCAGGAGGCAATGCTGTGCATAGCTTTGCATTTTCAGATGTGTAGTTTGTACATTTTTAATCGGGAGCAACTTCAGATCTGTGTGAATAGTTTTTCTTAGGGCAGTATTCAAAGCCTCATAAGCAATTTGGTTATTGTTCCCTTTATTTCCAGTAGATGGAGTACTATAAAAAGGGGCAAAATTAGAGCTTTAGGAAATCTTTAAAAGCGTATGTAATAAATATATATCATTGTCATCTTGAAGGAGAACATAAACTGATAATGGCAGTGATGTTTGTATATAGTGGGACAATCTGCATGCTTCTACCTGCAACGAGAATGGTCATCTTTGACTCTCTCTTTCATTGCACATATCTAACAGATAGCTAACTTGTTGTTTCTTACGCTATGCAATGCCAAATTTGTCCCTTCCACTCAGAACAAACTACCCAAGACCCTTATCCACTCCCTCATCACCTCCCACCTAGGCTATTGCAACTTGCTTCTCGCTGGTCTCCCATTGAATCATCTGTCTCCCCTTCAATCTGTTCCAAACTCAGCTGTACAGCTAATCTTCTGCCAGTGTCGCTGTGCCCATGTAACGCCTCTCCTCAAGTCATTTCATCAGCTCCCTATCCGTTTCCACTTCTATTTCAAACTACTTCTGCTGATCTACAAATGCATTCTTTCTGTGTCTCCTCACTCTTTCTCCTCATATCTCTCCCTGCACCTCTCCCTGGCAGTTCTGCTCATCAAGCAAATCACTGTTAATTATGCCCATCTCTTCTACCAGTTCCTTCCACCTTGCTGCACTGTGTGCCTGGAATAGACTGCCTGAGTCTCTATATCAGGCTCCATCCCTGGTCCTATTCCAAAACAGGCTAAAAACTCATCTCTTTGAGTCAGTCTTATCCTTCTGACTTCACCCATTTGTATTTTAATCATTTCCCCAAGAATTCCCCTGTCCCCTGATTTGTTCTGTTTGTTTCAGCAGATTATGAGCTCTATTGAGAAGGGACTATCTGTTTTTGTGTACTAATGTCCAGTAACGCTCTATAAATAAGTAGTAGTAAAGGAGCACATTGAACAATGGAAGCACCAGTGGTCACTGGTGACCTGATGAGAAAAATCTGTTTCACAAATAATTTCATGCTTGTCTTACCAGCATAAGCATTTCTGCATAACCAGTTCGAGAGAGAACTTGTCTGATTATTAATTTTCTTAAGCAATGTTATCGCCACTCTAATTTTTGCATGTGCCAGAATCTTTCTAACCTTGCTTCTGTCTCTAGGGGACTTTGAGCTGTGTGTCCCCACCCCCCACAATCGCACCAATTGGGGAGGAGGGGGGAGGTCACACCGATGGGGGAGGAGGGGGAGGTAAGGTCAGAGACCAACTATGAATGGAGAAAGAAATTGCAACAAATCTAAAATCAGCAAAATGTTGTATGTATGATCTTTTCTGGCATAAGTTTGTACTGCTATTTCATAGTGCTGCATTCCTGTGTTTGTGCACTTTAGCAGAACCATTTACAGAAATGATCTTTTTATTTATTATTTATAGATATATCTTTCTCCAGTAGGCTAATATATATTTATGCAGTACATTATATATTGCATGTTATACATAATAACTTGTTAAATAAATGATATGAACAAGAGCTCTTCTCAGTAGTTAGATCATGTTTGCAAAGCAGAATAGAGATCAGGAAGCAATGTAAATGGTCTACCACTAGGGGTCAGCATTGTATAATAAAAATATACACACCTTGCCAAGGTATGAAAAGAGATTGAGGCTTCAGTCCAGAAGTGATCAGAGAATAGTAACAACTTGTTCTTTCCTTCAGGCAAACTCCACAATGGCATTTCCCCCTCCTACCTCTCCACCCTTTTACAACCTCAAACTGACAACACAGGAGGAAAAAAGCAAAAAAACTTACTGACAATTCCTACCTCTATATGGAAAACTAAACAGTTCACGAGCAATAAGGCATTCAGATTTACAGCCCCCACACTGTGGAATGCTCTACCTGATCAGCTTAGAGCAACCAAAGACCTCCTAACATTCCGCAAGGAATTAAAAACCTTCTTATTCTCAGAATATTACAACACATCATTCCCCAACAATACTAACAATTTATCTACCTCACAACACACCACCCAAATATCATAATCCCTCCCCTTCATAACATTAATCTCATGTAAATAGCTAAGAAACCCAGTCTCCATTATACCTCTCTTTAGAATATACTGGGATGTACATAGTTCAGGACCCATCTATCTTGTATATAGTTTGTTGTAACTAGTTCCCTAGTTTCAATGATGTTATTAAGCTGTTCAATGTTCTATGTGACTTCATGTTATTGTTCAATGTATACCGCCCCTGATCGCTGGAAGGAGAGGTATAAAAGAGCTGTTCAATAAATAAATAAATAAAATTAAAGCAAAGGACGTTTTTAGATGATTTTTATAAGAGTGACACCCAGTGCATCCCATATCCATCGGGTAATGTCTGAAGTTCTCAAGATGGAAAACGTTTCTGCCTCTTACCAGAAGCATTAACTTGGGAACACAGTTGAAGGGCAGAAAAAGGTTAAAATACCTCCCAGGATCCAACTAGCTGGAATGCAAATCAAATACGAAGTGAAATTTGGAAAAGAAAGTAAAGATTGATGTTATGGTCCATCTGGAAGGACATGATTAGTAACAGCACCTTTTGTAGAGCAGAGAGACTTCTAGAGTTTGGGTCAGAGATTTAACTCTGTAGTAAAGACTGCAGCATTTTCAGAAGGCCTGCTCATAGCAAGAGAGAGGAGAGTCTGTATCATACAGCCAGCTTCAATTCCTGGCTCCAAAATTGGCATTAAACAAAAAGATTTTAGATATATAGAGGTCTGGGGCAATAGTAGGAACAACAAGAGACTGTTAATTTATTTTGTTTATTGATGTTTTTACTATTAGTATAATACAGTACAATAGTAATACAATAATAGTAATCCGTTAATATAAATCCAAGGACTGTCACATTCCTACCACTCCAAACAGTTCTCCACTTAACAGCCAGAACCCTGCAAGCAGCAGCAAGGCAAGATCACATCACCACAATATTAAAACAACTCCACTGGTTCCCACTACAGAGCCATATAACATACAAATCCATCATGCAAACCCACAAAGCAATCACTCAGACCCCCCACCCCCCCCCCCCACACACACACCTCCACTCACTTCTTCAGCTCTCCCAACCACACAGATCCTAAATGCACATCCTCGTCATCCCCCACATCAGAACCAAATCCAGTCAGCAAGCATGTAAGAGAGCCTTCCAGTTATACACATCCTCCATATGGAACAAGCTACCGGACCAACTCAGGAACATCACTGATCTAATGACCTTCAGAAAACATCTAAAAACACATCTGTTCAAGGAACACTTCAATCCAGGTTCATGACGCTTCCCCCCCCCCCCCCCCACACACACACAAAAGAACATTACAAGATGACTATCATTACAACTGTACATAGCCAGAAATGTATTGGATCTGTTATGTAGTTAAGAACCCAAAGACTCATGGTTGCATGTTTGTATATAGTTTAATGACACAGGAATAATGTACTTTACTTTTGTTCCATATAAACCACCTTGACCTGGTTAAAAGCGGTATATCAATACAGATAAATAAATAAATAATATAAATCTGTCACAAACTTAAAAAAACCCCTAAATATATAACCAAATAAATGAATGCAAACACAGTAAAACAAGTCGGTAAGAACATAAGATATGCCATACTGGGTCAGACCAAGGTCCATCAAGCCCAGTATCCTGTTTCCAACAGTGGCCAATCTAGGTCATACGTACCTAGCAGTTTCCCCAAAAGACACAGGTTCTGCAATGCTTGTACTGGGTCAAGCATTGATATCCTGGGTCCCTTCTTAATAATGGTTTATGGACCTTTCCTCCAGGAACTTGTCCAAACCTTTTTTAAACCCAGCTACACTAACAGCCTTTACTACATCCTCCGGTAACAAATTCCACAGTTTGATTACACGTTGAGTGAAGAAATATTTTCTTTTATTAGTTTTAAGAAACTTGTTCATTGTACATCCGAGTTATTTTTACCTGTTTATTGTAAGCACAAATCACTAATCTGAGATGTGTAGATTCAATGTTTTATTGTAAACCGCACTGATCTTAAATAGCGCGGTATAAAAGAAAATGTAATAAATAAATAAATAAATAAAAATAGTTTACCCTGTAGCTTCATTGCATGTCCCCTAGTCTTTCTATATTCTTATAACGTAAACAATCGATCTACGTTTATCCGTTCCACTCCGTTCATTAATTTATAGACTTCTATCATATCTCCCCTAAATGTACAAATAACAGCTCAAAACCAGCCTCAAACCTAAACGGGGGTTTTGTCTTCAGGATGTCAAATAATTCTATTCTCATAAAATTGGGAAGTGTGCCAAATGGTCAACAATGAAATTAGAAAACAGAGTTCATAGCCAAACAAACAGAAGGAATCCACAGCAGGTTGGTCCCAGGTGATCAAGAACACATATTTGTGATAAGAGTTAACATTTCTGTTAAATAGCTTAGATTAAGCACCAATAAACATAGATATTCTTTATTCAACACTCAGTGGATCAAACTACAAGTCTTAAGTTGAAAAATGCATATTTGTAGTGTAACGCAATGGCTCGTTTCCCCCATTTGCAGAATCAAGCACTCTTTCCTCTCCCCCTCTGTTTCCCTTCCAGACTCTTTCCCATTCTCCCTCTCCCCTAGCACTTGCACCCCCTGCCCTCCATTTCCCCCATCCTCCTTTCTTTAGAAGTGCACTTCCCATTTAAATTTATCTCCAGGAACAAGCAGAAATGTAGTCATCACAGAGGTATCGTCAGTATAGACGGAGCCTGCGTGGGAACGCACCCCAGCATCCAATTAGAAAGCTTTTGGGAGCATCCCACAGCGCCTGCGTGCTGCCTTACCGCCTTTCCCAACTGCCTCTCTCCAGTTCTTCTTTTTCCGCGGAGCCTGCGGAGCCTGTCACCGCAGAAGAATTCTTCTTTTTCTTTCTTTTTTGTGGTCGCCCTCAACGCATTACCGGTACCGCCGGTTTTTTCTTATTTTCTGTCTTTAAAAAAAAAAAATATATATATATATATATATATATTCTACTTTTTCCTATTTTCTTCAGGTGCACGTGCCTTTTTGGGTCTTAGGCCCAAAAACGTTTTCTTACAATGGAGAAACCTGCCTCAGGTTTCAAAAAGTGCACCAAGTGTGGCGGTACCATTTCCGTCACTGACACCCATGAATGGTGTCTAAAATGTATAGGTCCTGACCACTCCATCACGGATTGTATGTCCTGCGCCATGATGTCTAAAAGAGGTCGGCAGAACCGAGCTGCTAAGCTCAGTACCCTGTTTCCCTCTGATGCAGTTTCGGTGGCATCGACATCTTCCAGGGCTTCCTCTTCCTCCCGTGAATCTCAGGTAACTAAACATAAGTCCAGCTGGTCCTCAAAGGGTAGATCTCCTTCTAAGCATCGAGATGCCTCTGGAGTTGCCCTTGAGGATTCTGCACCGGCAAAATTGCCCCGGCGGGAGGCTTCGGCTTCCAAAGCATTATAGGGGCTCCAGGATGTTCTCGAGGCCTCAACCTCGGCAGAACTACTGGTGCCATGCTCTGGGGTACCGGCGGTCTTCTCCGGTACCGACATCCAGGCATCGGCAGCGTCGATAGACCAGAGATTCCTGGCTATTGAGCGTAGTCTGGCGGCTCTCCTTGTGGCATCGACGCCCTCGGAACCGCGACAGACAATTTGGCCGGTACCGGCCCCGGCATCAGTATCGATACCGGTACCGATAGCATTAGTACCTGCTTTGCCGGTACCTAGTCAACCAATGCCCTCCGGTACCGATACCCTGGTACTGGTTACTCCCGGTACCGACTTTGGTCGGTACGGGTATCGGGCTCTTCAAGAGCATCCGGACAGACGGTACTTCCAGTCCTCAGAAGAATCTGAGGATTCTGACAGTTCTGTCGATGCAGGAATGCTTCTCCCAGAGGAGCCCTCCTCCCCTAAGCGCAGGATGTCTCCTCCAGAGGATATTTCCTTCCAGGATTTTATCAGGGAGGTGGCTCGGGGTCTATCCATTACTGTGGCCCCTGAAACAGAGCCCAGAGCAAAGGAGTTGGAAATTTTACAATATCCTAAAACACCTAAGGAGGCAGCTACCTTGCCCATTCATGAGATTTTATATTATCTCATGCTAAGGATGTGGGAGACACCTCTTACCATCTCTCCTCATTCTCGCAGACTGGATACTATGTATCGAGTCCCTCGTCCTGGTTTCCAAAAGACTCAGCTTCCTCACCACTCTGTTGTAGTGGAATCAGCTATGAGAAGGATCAAGAGTGCAAAGAGGCATGCCTCTAATCCTCCAGGACGTGAGTGCAGAACCCTGGATGCTTTTGGACGTCGAGTCTTCGAAGCTTCCATGCTTTCTGCCAGGATCAGTTCCTATAGTCTCTACATGGGAATGTTCCTGAAGGAGGTCACAGATGATTTAGAAGCTTTAAGTCCTATTCTTCCTGAGGATAGAAGACAGGATTTTCTCACTTTGGTCAAACATGCCTAAGATGTTTCTAAATTTGCCAACCGTGCAGCCTTTGACTGTTTTGAGTGCATAAGCAGGACCTCTGCTATTGCCGTAGGTACACGTAAAATTGCTTGGCTCCAGGCATCTGATCTGGAGCTCTGGGTACAAGACAAATTGGGAAACATCCCTTGTACTGGTTGAGAACCTGTTTGGTAGAGATTGGCAGGAAAAAGCCAATGAGATGGATGCTGAAAATTCCACCTTGGATAGATTATCCAAGTTTACAGCTGATCCTGCTAGAAAGAAATCTTTCAAGAAACCATTCTTTTCTAGGAAGAAAAGATATTATCCTGCCTATGCTCAGCAGGCATGTTCGGCAGGTCAGTTTGTCAAGAAGGGTCAGCAACCACCCAAACAGAAGAAAGCAAAGATTGCTAAGCCTCAGCTGTCTCACAGCAGTCTCAGCCTCCGCAAGGCCTTTGACTTTCAGCTAGAGAACTTAGCCTTCTGGCTCTCGAAGGACCAGAGCCTTCCACCATTCCAGGAAGGTTATGTCACTTTGCCCCCAGATGGGGGCAGATAACAGCAGAGCATTGGACACTCTCCATCATAAAGGAGGGGTACAAGCTTCATTTTTCAAGTCTGCCCCCTCACACAATAGTAAGGCAGTTCAATTCTCCGACCTCTCTCATCAACCTGTTAGGGCAGGAAGTCGCTTTTCTTCTTGCCCAAGGGGCAATAGAAGAAGTACCCATTCATCAACAGGATACAGGGTTCTACTCCCCTTATTTCCTTATTCCAAAGAAAACAGGGGGATATAGACCTATCTTAGACCTCAGAGAATTGAACAAATTCCTTGTCAAAGAGAAATTCAAGATGATTTCTCTCGGGTCTCTGCTGCCATACCTTCAGAGTCAGGATTGGGTTTGTTTTCTAGATCTCAAGGATGCGTACACCCATGTCCTCATCCATCCAACTCACAGAAGGTTCCTTCGGTTCCTTTTTCAAGGAAAGCCCTACCAATACAGGGTGCTTCCTTTTGGCCTGGCCTCAGCACCAAGGGTGTTCGCGAAATGCATGGCTGTCGTAGCAGCATTTCTCCACACTCTAGGGATATTCATCTTCCCCTACTTAAACGACTGGCTCATTCGAGCCCCAACAGAGTCAGAGGCCAGAACTCCTCTATCCTGCACAATGCGTATCTTTCAGTATTTGGGTCTTGTAATAAACATCCCAAAATCCAGTCTAACTCCCACTCAGTCTTTAGAGTTCATAGTAGCTTTGCTGGATACCAAAAAGGCAAGGGCCTATCTCCCTCAGTCCTACTGCCTGCGCATGGTGCAGTTAGCTTCTCAAGCAGTGCTAAAGCCTCACCTCACTGCTCGAGAAATGTTACAACTACTAGGCCACATGGCATCTACCGTACATGTGGTTCCCTATGCTCTCCTCCATATGAGGGCAGCCCAGTGGACTTTATCCACTCAGTAGACCCAGGCATCAGGATGCCTGTCAGACAAAATAGCAAACACAAGTCGCCTTATTTTTTCCCTCCAGTGGTGGAAGTCCACTCAAAACCTGTTGCTGGGGTCCCCTTTTCAACAACCCTTACCCCAAGCAACTCTCACAACAGATGCTTCTCCAATGGGTTGGGGAGCTCATCTGCAAGACCTCTCCACCCAGGGCACCTAGTCTCCACAAGAGAGTCATCTACATATCAATCTCTTGGAGCTCAGAGCAATCTTCCTTGCTCTGCGAGTGTTCCACACCCTGCTCAGCTACAAGACAGTCCTCATTCATACGGACAATCAAGTAGCCATGTTCTATGTGAACAAGCAGGGGGGAACAGGCTCTCTGTCGCTTTGCAACGAAGCTTTGCGATTATGGGCCCTTCCCAGAGAGCATCAGATTCATCTTCTGGCAGTGTATCTTCCAGGCATTCAAAACTCTTGGGCAGACAGACTCAGTCGAGTTCTGCTTCCACACGAGTGCATGCAGACCAGGTGGCCAGGATTTTTCAACTTTGGGGAACCCCGGACATAGACCTCTTTGCAAGTCCGTGGAATGCCAAACATCCCCGGTTCTGTTCCAGAATTCCGGCTCAGGGGGCTCAGGCCAGGGATGCTTTCCTCCTTTACTGGGGTCAAGACCACCTGTATGCCTTTCCACCCATTCCCCTAATTTCCAAAACCCTGTTCAAGCTTCAGAGAGACAGAGGCCATATGCTTCTCATAGCTCCACATTGGCCACGGCAAGTGTGGTACCCTCTGCTTCTACATCTCTCTCAAGCTCCCTCCTTGGAGTTAGGGTCTGCTCCAGATCTCCTATCTCAGGAGGACGGAATGTTATGGCATCCCAATCCCCAGTCTCTGCATCTCAGGGCTTGGTTGCTGAAGGCCTAGATCTCCATGATCTTAATCTCCCTCAACAAGTAAAAGATATTATTTTTGCTTCCAGGAAACCTTCCACGAGACGCTCTTATGCTTTCAAGTGGAAAAGGTTTACCATTTGGTGTTCGCAAAAGGGTCTTAACCCCCTTGCGATACCTCTGGAATCACTGCTGGAGTATCTCCTTCATTTATCCAATGCAGGTCTTAAGACTAATTCAGTAAGAGTCCATTTGAGTGCTATTGCGGTTTCCTTTAAGCCTCTAAATGGACAGCCTATTTCCTCTCATCCTCTTATGAGAGGCCTTCTTCTAACTAAGCCTCCCATTAGGCCACCACCGGTGGCATGGGACTTAAACCTGGTTCTTGGGCAGCTCATGAAGCCACCTTTCGAACCTTTAGCTACTACCTCCTTGAAATTCCTTTCTTGGAAGGTTATCTTTCTCATTGCAATCACATCAGCACGCCACATTAGTGAGTTGCAAGCGCTAGTAGCTGATCCACCTTATACAAGGTTCCATCATGACAAGGTAGTCCTTAGGACTCATCCACACTTTATGCCAAAGGTGGTCTCGCCTTATCATCTGAACCAAGCGGTCTACCTACCTGTGTTTTTTCCAAGGCCTCATGCATCAAATGCAGAGAGGATTCTTCATACCTTGGACTGTAAAAGAGCTTTAGCTTTTTACTTACAAAGAACACAGCAACATAGAAAGTCCTCTCAACTCTTTGTTGCTTTTGATCCTGCTCATTTAGGACTTCCAGTCTCCAAGAGAACACTGTCTAACTGGATTGTTCAGTGTATTTCCTTCGCCTATCAGAGTAAGAACCTTTCTCTGGAGGGCCATGTCACAGCTCACAATGTGAGAGCCATGGCAGCCTCAATGGCTCATCTGCACTCTGTGTCTATCGACGACATCTGTGAGCAGCCACTTGGGCCTCAGTTCATACCTTCACAGCCCATTACTGCTTGGACAAGGACTCCCGCCGGGATGCCTTGTTTGGTCAGGCTGTTCTCCAACACCTGTTCCATACCTAATCAACTCCTACCTGCCATCCCTGGTAGGATGCCAGAGATCCATGGGGGGAAGTGGAGCCCTGTTCAGGGACACACAACTTCTGGGGTCTCTCCCTGGCACCTAAAGCTAGCGAGTCCCCATATGTGATGACTACATTCCTTCTTGTTCCTGGAGATAGCATAGTTACTCACCTGTAACAGGTGATCTCCGGGAACAGCAGGCATTTAGTCCTCACAACCCACCCACCTCCCCTAGGAGTTGTATCTCTCTATCTCTTTCCTTTCCCTCTCTCTCTCTTTGTCTCATCTTTAAAACTCAACTGGAGAGAGGCAGTTGGGAAAGGCGGGAAGGCAGCACGCAGGCGCTGTGGGATGCTCCCAAAAGCTTTCTAATTGGATGCTGGGGAGCGTTCCCGCGCAGGCTCCGTCGGTACCGACAATACCCATATGTGAGGACTAAATTCCTGCTGTTCCCGGAGATCATCTGTTACAGGTGAGTAACTGCTTTACTGCCTTCTCTACCGCGCTTCCCCTCCCCCCAGTCTTTATGGAACTGCAGACCATGATCGTGGCCTTCCCTTTCCTCTACTGTTTGTGAAAGATGGGATCCCCATGGGCAGACAGAAGGGTCTTTGCCATTGTGGTTATCCTCTTCTGCGCACTGTCACTGTCTACCCATGAGAGCAATATCCCCCGCAGGCTCGGTGTAGTTTTTCCAGGTTCCTCCACTCTTCTACCCACGGGAGTTTCTACTTCCACAGGAAAACTGCACCATTTTGCTGGGGGGATGGATAAGCATGCATGGTTATTTGTGTGTGCTTATGCGTGCACAAACATGTGTATGGATAGACAACTTGACCCTTGAGAATACTCTATCACTTATGAGAAACACACCTAAAAACAGCACGTTGCACAACTGGCAATCAACATAAAATGGCTAAAACTAGTAAAATTTGTTCTCTTGAGCCACATCCACACATTAATCTGACTGCAATCTACAGTGACTTGAGAAAGGAGACAGGAAGACTACATGCAAAGAAATCTCAATAATCTAATTGACATAGCAGCAAAGAGTGAAATATAAAAAACGTGAAAGGAGGAATATAATTCTTGTAACCAATTGCAGCTTAAAAAAGAATTTTCAACAGTTTCTCTAGCTTCAGGTACTCCTAAGCTCACATCCTCATTAATCTACAATGCAAAGACTCTTAGGTAAAACAGTATGACTAATCTACCATGCTTTGGTCTTGTGACTATTCAGTGCTGACTTGTTCTGTGCCATCCATGTTTTAATCAAAGAAAATAGTGCATTCAACTGCAAGTATTAATCAGATAAATCTTCTACTATAATGATGGATTACATCTTTCTATGGCAGGAAAAAAGATCCTACATAAATGAAAAATTCAAATATATAAGCAGGCATATAAATGAGAGGAAGGGGTAGCTAATGGCTCAAAGAACAAAATCTACTTATCAACTTTACTAAAACTGATATATTATTCATCACTAAAAATCAAACATACATACCCCCAAACACGATCACACTAGATACTCATGAAATAAATACAAAAAAAGAAATAAAATATTTAGGTGTAATACTTGACAATAATCTAAATATGGATTCACATATAAAATATCTAACTAAAAAAATACATTACAAACTCAAAACACTAAAACAATTAAGACCATTGATTCATCTACAAGACTTTATTAATATAATTCATGCTATCATCACCCCACATTTTGATTATGCAAACACAATACTTAATGGCATTTCAAAACAAAATATTAAAAAGATACAAATAATTCAGAACATAGCTGCCAGGATGATTATGAATATAAGCCCACTTGAACATGTTACACCAATTTTGGCTGAACTTCATTGGCTACCTATTTACTCCCGAATCAAATATAAAATTCTTGTCACTACATTTAAACTTATAAATAATCTTGCACCATCGGCACTCAATACACTGATTAATATAGACATCGATAAACGATCCCAAAGAAGCAGAAACTTAAATACCTTAACAATACCAAAAGATTTCACAAAAGCCAGAAAACAAACAAATAAGAGAGCTTTCTCACACTCTGCTCCAATTCTTTGGAACAATCTACCTGACAACATTCGCCTGCTATCTGATATAAAGGAATTTAGAAAAAAATTAAAAACTCACTTATTCATATTACACTACAATACACCCTCAGAACAGAATACTCAAATAGATACAGGCTAACATTTATACATTATTATTACATACTCTATTTTCAAAATAAATATCACTAATACACTATTAACCATACCACACTCTCATTCACATGATGATTATAGATTTAAACTAACAATGTATATATGTTCTAATATGTTATACCTTTAATGTTACAACATTCCTTGTAAATTATAATTATCTGTTCTATGTAAACTGACTTGGTATATTACATACCAATTAACCTACTGTTCCATGTAAACCGCACTTGATACTAGGGAAAGAGCGGTATATAAATAACTGTTAAATAAATAAATAAAATAAATAAATAATGGAGGAGAATTTATTTGTTTATTAGTATTTAGCTCACATCTTACCAATGGTAGTTAAATTCAGGTGCATAGGTATTTCTCTGTCTCCAAGTTTCTACCTGACGCAGTGGAGGGTTAAGTGACTTTCTCAAGGTCACAAGGAGCACCAGTGGGAATCGAACCCAGATCTCTTGGGTACTCAGCTGTTGCTCTAACTGCTAGGTTGCTGCTACTCTTGAATGTGTTCAAGATGCTATCCACAGCAAAAGCATTGTTGTAGTGGAAAATATAAGAGAAATCCTCTAATTCACTCATTAGCAACAAAAAAGAAAAGACTAGGCAAAAAGAAAACCCTATACAAAATACAAGCAAGCCTTCCATAAATTGCAATAAAGTTCCATATCTGGAAGCCCTAATGGTGGACACATACTTGAACATTGTGGCCATTACCAAGCCATGGTTCAGTGATTCTCATGAATGAGATGTGGCCATACCTGACTGTAATCTGTTTAGGAGGGATAGAGATTGCAATAAATAATAATCAAGAAATTGGAATGCAGAGTCATGGAGAAAAGAGGGAGCATGGAGGATTATTTTGAAAAGAGGAGGTGCTACCAAATAAAACTAAACTGCAGAGAGATCATTCAGACCTCTGGAACTGAAGTATATTCATAGCTTTCTATTTCGTTACAAGGCCAGAGACTTATATGCCCCTCCCCCCCCCCCCCCCCCCGCCATACTGGATATGGATTGGAGTATCCCATCTTTAAAACTGGAAAGAAGAAAAGAGATGGATGCCTTGTAAGGGGCTCGAGTAGGGAAAGTTTCACCTAATCAGACTAATAAAAACACTGTAAGATAAAAACAAGATCATTGAGTATCTGATGCCTGTTACATGTACATATGTTGTTCTTACCTGATGAACAGCAAAGACTGCTCACTATTAAAGGAGCAAGAAACTGTAGAAAGATGGCAGTGCACTTTTAAAACCCCCAGCTGACATTTGCGCCAAAAGAAGAGGGTCAAAGGTCAGGCGAAAAATATGGGTAATGAAAAATAAATAAGAAAATAGTAAGAAATAATAAAAACATGCTGTTGGGCAAAGGATTATAAGTGTAACCATGCGAAAAATAAAATCTTGAGAGAGAGGAGACACCATCGGGAATATGCACATGTAAGTCAGTCTTCTTGATGTAAGATGTTCTAACAGGATTTTAAGCATCAAACGTATTACTTTATTTATTTTTTAAACATTTTGGTTTTATTCATATGTATTTTTAATTTGTTTTTTACATAGATATATTTGTTATTTAGTGCACATATATTTATACATTTTACACGTATATGTTCCAATAATTATATATATATGTAATCTTTTATGTTTTTAATTCAGTGTTTGTTGTATTTTTTGAGGTTTTTCACCCCCCTGAAGAAGGGCTTCCTGGCTGAAACGCATTGGGGCCCAATAAAGACCTGTTTTCACCACCAGCCGTGTACCTTCTCCTTTTATTCTCTAGTACTGTGTTGCAGGCATTCATGCTCTGCTTTTGTTGTTGAAAGTGAACAAAGCCGTAGAGCAGGATGAGATACATTTCAGGATGTTAAGGGAGCTCGGAGGTCATGGTGTGAGTACACTGAAGGATATGATCAGTAGATCTTTGGAGATGGGAGTAATTCCATGGTGGAAGATCATATGTAGTCCCATTTTTACAAAATTGGTAATAATGAAGAAGTGGAAAACTATGGTCAAGTGAGCCTAATCTTGGTGGAGGGAAAAGTAGTGGAGACCCTACTGAATGCAGGAATAGTAAACTTTCTTGCAAGATCTAAGGCAAAATGGTTTTTCCACAACTTGATTTATGCTAGACAGATCTGATATCTTCTGTTTAGTAGCTAGATCACTAGATCAAGGGCACGTGGTGGATTTGATCTACATGGATATTCATGAATAAAATGAGCAGGGTGAGGGTGGATCTCAAGATGATGACTGGATTAGAAATCGGTTGACCAACAGACTCAGAAGGTAGCGGTTAACAGAATTCACTTGGAGAAAAAAAAGGTAAGTAATGGAGTACAAGTAGTATCAGTCCTGGAGCCAGTTCTGTTCACTATCTTAGTGAGTGATATTGCCAAATGTTTAGAAGGAAAGATTTGCCTTTTGCAGACAGAAGATGATCTGCAAAAGAATAAATACCTTGGAGAGGGGGTAGGCGATATCAGAAGTGATCTACAAAACTAAATGTTTAACTGCCAAGCATTTGACCAAGTTTTGATGTGATGAACTTAAGGTACTGAACTCCAATGAGTCAGAGAGGTTGATAAGTGTAGACCAGAAGAAAGACCGTGGGCTGATAGCTGTTTTGAGATTAGACAATGTGATAAGTGGTGATGGAAACTAGAAGGGATGCTGTACATAAAGAAGAGGAATAATCAGCAGAAAAAGGGATGGTGCTCCTGTTCAGATCATTGGACTTGGTGAGTAAAAAATTCAGGTATACAAGTAATTTCTCTGTCCAAGTAGACTTAGTCTGTTGCACCTGAAGCAATGGAATATGGAATGATGTGTCCCAGACCACAAGGAGCATCAGTAGGAGAAGCAAGGTTAAACCTTGGCTTCTCTTATTCTTAGCCTGCTGCTCTAACTGCTAGGTTACGTCTCCATTCATTAATCTGGAATCCTGCATTCGGTTCTGGAGGCCGTATTTCAGTACAGATATAACTCAGCTAGAGGCAGTCATTAAGTCTTATGTCACAGGGCTTAAAGTGCAGATTTTGCACCATTTTGGCAATTCTTTGTAATGCCTTTGCGCTTTTTGGTGGTATGGTCACCAAAATTGCATTTATTTCTCCTGTTCCTTTCTTTCTCTCCTAATAAGCCCTTCTTTCTTTAAAACAAAAAAAAAATGTTTGTTTCTATTTTTCTCCGGGAACAAACAGGAAGTCAGTCCTCACATATGGATGATGTCGGTGCCGACTAGCCCACATGGAAGCTTCTTCCCAGCTTTCAAAAAAAGCCTTTGGGAGATGCACTACACATGAGTGGTACACTTCCACCCAAGGGTGCCATTTTGTCTCAGTCTCCTTTTTTCCACAGAGCCCATAGGACGTTGTCCAGTTTTCACTGGAAAAAGTCTCGGCATCTCTCCTCTGGTTTGTCCATTCGTTTTTTCCTTTTCTTCTCATTTTTTTTGGTGCTCCTCGACTGGCATTCACGCCCTTCCTTTGCCACCTGAAGATCTCTGACTCATGCCAGGAGGCAGGGACCCCCTTTTTCTGATGGCTTCCAGTGGCAGTGTGTCAAAATAATGTCACTCACCGACCCATATGACTGTTGCCTCTGATGTCTTGGCCCGGGGCACAACAACTCCGACTGCAAGCTCTACAGAACCATGACCTCAAAGGCCTTGAAGATCCGACAGCAGCAGATAGGTTTCTTCCAGAAGTATGACTCTGCTCCAGGGTCTCCAGTAACACCACACTCCAGGGCCCCCTCTGATACCTCTGTGCCCCACGAAGCCAGAGCCACCTCGGAGTTCTGCGGCTGTGATTCTTCTGAGCAGAAATCCCTGGAGGTAGAGCACAAGAAGAAGAAATCAAGATGAGGGCCTGAAATACTGAGTAGAAGTTGGACATTGCCAGTAGAGGTTGAAGGTTCAGGAGGATTCTTATGTTGTGATATATAGCTCGTGTGGTTCTGGTGATGAGAGGAGAAGTTGAGCTGGTGATCAGTTGTTATGCCCAGATATTTCACCTACTGCTTGGTTTCTAGTTCAATGTTGTAGATTCTGAGTGTTTTGAGAGGGGAGAATGTCTTGTTTCTGGCGATGTGGAGTACTTCTGTTTTTTTGTAGTTGATTTGCGGCCTGTGTTCATCCAACCTTTGCGATATCTCTTGGAAGCAAGAGTGTTATTTTGCTCAGGTTTGGAGTAAGAATATCATATGGTGTAAACATCATGATGTCAGCATAGATCTGTAGTGAATATTATGCTTATGGAATATATTACATATGGGCTGCATGAATATGTTAGAGAGTAGATAATGCAAAGCCTGTGAAACATCTTTGTTTGGTCCTATGTGTACTTGTTGGCGGTGGTCTGACAAGTATGATTGAATCCATTTGAGTGGGGTACTTTGTAGTCTTGCAAGTAGGAGTTGGTGTGGAATGGAGTCAAATGCTATATCTAGGAAAATTAAGATGTAAGCACAGTTAAGTAATAGGTATAGAGAAGCTTAAGCCAGTTTTAGTTCCTTAGGTAGGAAACCCTGTTTGAGTGAGATTTGTGCCATCTTTAGAGAGAGTTCAGATCTTGCTATCTTGATCCAGCTTGACAGGTCTTGGATCAAGTGGTGACGTAGTGGTATTGAGGTTGCTGATGATATGTTCTATGTTGTCTGCGATGGAGTCCAAGGTTACCCATTGATTACTGGTGGAATTATTGTCTAGCAGTGTGTGTTGTATGTTGTCAATGGATCGCATTCTACTTTGGAAAAAGTTTGCCTGTGCTTGTGGGTGGGGAATTTTGTCAGGTTTCTCTTGGTTGGGTACTGTGGTCTGGGATTGCACAATGTTAAATAGCTCTCTTGGACGGTTCAGCGAGCTCATTAGGATTTTTTGTGTGATCATCATTCTTTGTATTGTTTACCATGGTACAGTATTGCTTTAGCCTTGTGCAGAAAGTTATTCTGTAATTCTGGTTACTTAGAAGTCCTCCATTTTAGTTCAGTTCTTTTCATTTCTTGTTTTAAGTTTGAGTTCTCTTGTGTACCAGGTTGCATTTGGTTTGAGTTTTGGGGTGGATCTTGTCAGTGGCATGAATGATGCGTCGTTTATGGTCTGATTCCAGTTTGTGAGTAGTATGTTCATGTTCTGTGTTAGGTTGGAAGTGGGATATGATTTTCTCCAAGAATGCTTCTTTGTGGAATTTATGGAACCTGAGTTCTGTGGTGTGTATAGTGTTTTTATTGTAGGTGTGAGGGTAGTGTAGAGTGGAGAAGTTAATTATGGTGTGGTCTGACCATGGGACTGGGAGGATTTATGTCATAGAAACATAGAAACACAAAAACATGACGGCAGAAAAAGACCACATGGCCTATCTACTCTGCCCTTCCATCACCCACTACAAGAGTCCCCTTTTTTCTTTTAGAGAGCCTCTGTGTTTGTCCCATGCTTTTTTGAATTTAGATACTGTCCTCATTTCTACCACCTCCACTGGGAGACTGTTCCACACATCTACCACTCTTTCCGTAAAGAAATATTTTCGCATATTACTCCTGAGTCTATCCCGTTTCACCTTCACCCTATGTGTCATGGAGACTTTGTCAGCATATTCTTAGGTGTGAAGATGAGGTCTAGTATATTTCTTTTAATATGAGTGGGGCTGTTTACTATTTGTTGGTAGTCCATATAATTCATCGCCTCTAGGAATGGGGGAAGGAAGGCTATAGCTGCTGTAGCTGCAGCAGCCACTGTCAGATCTGAGAGAAAGGAGACAGAGGGAAAGCCCGGTTTTTTAAACCATTACACAGGTACACTAAAAAAAAATTTTTTTAAACTGCCTCTAATGTTTCGATTGATTTTTACGTTTTTTGGTGCGCTGAATCCAAATCTGGTAACCAATTTGCTCCATCACGTACAGATTTTTTCTACATTGGGTTAGCAGTTTGAGGTGAACGTTTCAGATTGAGTGCGATCGAGATAAAAGTTTCTTGGATGAATTCTTTATACTAATTGTTTAGTAGTTATTCAAATAAGAATAAAGAAAATTGTAACAAGGCAGCACATAAGAATAGAGTAATGTCAACAAAACACACTGTGATGGTAGCAAAATTGTCTGCACTTAAAACAGCCACATACATGTGCACAAACCTTGAGCATATAAGAGCGAGGTTAGACACAAAGCAAAGCAAAGAAATGTGCAAAAAATGTTGTACAGGTATGTATGTAAGAATAGAAAACGCAAACCGCACCATTGCAATACATGAAGACAAACACCCGATGGTGTGAAAATAAAATTCTAATAAATGAGATCCGACACTGTGGTAATAACTAGCAAATTTTTATTTCAAAGTTTAGTAAAAACACGATATTTGTCAACACAGTTTAGATTTTAAAGTCATTCTTGGGTCAATCAATCTCCTGGTGGGCCCGTTTCTTCTTCCCCGAATGCTTCTCTTGGTGCGCTGCTTGGCGTATTTTTCATCTGGGGTTTCCCGCAGCAGCAACCAGCAGAAATCAGCCATCATAGTGGTGTTCCATCTTCCTTGGTACCTTCTCTCTGCGTCCTTGATGTCCTGGTGAAACCTTTCACCTTGTTCTTCACTGTACACCCCCAAGTTTTCGGGAAAGTAGTTCACATGGGAGTGCAAGAAATGGACTTTCAGGCTCATGTTACAGCCTTGTTCTTTGAAGGCATTGAGCATCCTGGCAACAATATCCTTATAGTTTTCATCCCGCCTGTTCCCCAAGAATTTGAGAACAACATCCTTGAAGGAATCCCAGGCTTCTTTTTCCTTCTCAGACATCGTTTCAGCGAATGCTCCATCTGAAATGAGTTTCCTTATATCAGGGCCAACAAACACTCCTTCCTTTAGCTTTGCTTCAGAAAGTCGGGGGAACTTTGAGCAAAGGTACCGAAAGCACTCACCATCTTTTGGAAGGGACTTGATGAATTGCTTAATGAGACCCAACTTAATGTGGAGAGGTGGTAATAGAATTTTATCACGAGGTACCAAGCTCTCATGAAGAACATTTTTCTCACCGGGTCTCAAATACTCCCGAATTGGCCGGTCTTTTTTCCCCCAGTGTAGGTCGCGGGCCCGGCTATCCCACAAGCAAAGGAAGCAGGGATATTTGGTGAAACCGGATTGCTGCCCTAATAGCATGGATAGAATTTTAAAGTCTCCACAAATCATCCACTTATGCTCATCATAACGAATCTTCTGAAGAATCAGGGCCAAATTCTCGTATTTTTCTTGGAGAATAACAGAGTGAGCAATAGGAACTGAAGCAAATGTGTTGCCATTATGAAGAAGAACACCTTTTATGCTGTCTTTTGACGAACCAATGAACAGCCGCCATTCAGCAGGATCATACTTGAGTTTAAACTTTTCCATCACTCCGTATATATCGTTGCAAAATACCAAATCTTCCTCTTTGCTGAAATACTTCAAAAATTGTGTCTCGCGGTTGCGGTACCAATAAAAAGTTGTTCCTGGTGACAATAGATTTTTCTGTTTAAGCCGAGAACCTAGCAGTTGGGCAGCATCTTTTGGGAGTCCTAAATCCCGGACTAAATCATTCAATTCAGCTTGAGAGAAAAGTTCAGGTTTCGGATCTGGTTCAGTTTCAAACTCGGAAGTACTGGACTCATCGGGAAAAGCCATCTGATGAATCTCATCATGATCAGAACCGTCCACACAAATATGATCCAAAGATTTTGGTGGTTCAGGCACAGGTACTTCGTTGCTATGAGGCATAGGCCTAATTGCTGAGGGAAGGTTGGGGTAACTTATTACGTTCTTATTTTTTAAGTTGTATCCCTTCACAATGCAAGAGCAAAAATAGCAGTCACTGCTGTGGTCTCTTTGTTCACGCCACATCATAGGTATTCCGAAACGAAATGCTTGTTTTTTACCTTTCATCCATAAGCGTAGATCTTCCTCACATGTCTTGCACACTTTGTGAGGAGCCCACGGTTTGTCTTGATCGCCTAACTTCAAACCGAAATAGGCAAAATATACTTTTTTAATAAATGCAGAAATGTTCCTCTGCCGCTTTTTCACGGTATATTCCCCACAAATAAAACAAAAACTGACCGGAGAGTTGACGCAACCTCTGGCTCTGTGAGCCATCACAAATACACAGCACTGCAAACTACAACTGTAGTGAACCACTTCGGAATAAAGCTGGATTACGACTGAGCAAACAAAAGGTAATAATGAACTTGCAAGAAACTGAAATTTGACAGGAACGTTCATGTCGCAACCACCGTGTTTGAGCGAGCGAACAAGGCGAGGCGAACAGGAAAGAACATGCGCCAGCGCGAGTACTGGATTTAGCCCCCCGCCTCCGAATTGTCCTGTTAATGTATAAAATGAATACAAAACACTCTAAAATATCATGAGGGAGTGTTTCTAGTTAGTTAACCATTACAACCTCTATTTTGGGCCAAGAAAATAAACTGCAGTCGGCTAAAAAGAAATTGTGTGAACATTCCTTATATGGGTAAGAAATCTAATTTTGCAAGAAAACGTGACGTGATGGAACATTTTGGCTATTTTTCCTGGATTCAGCACCCCAAAATCTATAGGAATCAGTTGCAAAACTGGAGGCAGTTTTTTGGTAGTGTACCTGTGTTATTAAATAGAACCCGGGAAATCCACTACTTGCCCCAATACAAGCATTGTGGAACCTGTGTGTCTTCTTGGGAAACTGCCAGGTACTTGTGACTTGGCCACTGTTGGAAACAAGATGCTGGGATTGATGGACCTTGGTCTGACACAGAATGGCATTTCTTATGTTATAAATGTGTTGCTTGATTTCTAGGGAGCGTATTCAGATTGAAGTCACCTAGTAGTATGAGAGGTCTGGTTTGTGTGGTGTTCTCACACGCTGTCTCTAGTTTTTTGTTCAGATCGTTGGTGTTAGGTGACGGGGCTCTTATACTAAGCTTATTGAGGGGCAGTTGTTATTGACAAGATGTCTAATTCATCCGTTGATGTGGATATTGTGATGCGGAATTTTAGATTGGATTTAGCGAGAATTAGAACTTTCTCCTCTTTTATTCACTCGGGCAGTTGAAAATTGTGTAGTCGCTTATTTTCAGTTGGTTGAGGAGTACAGTGTCTATTGTTGATAGTCAGTATTCTGTTATGCAGTGTAGATCAGGTTAGTCAATATTGAGATGTCTGTAATGATTGGGATTTTGTTGCATATTGAGCGTGCGTTGATGAGAGTGCATTTCAGGTGATTCTTGGTATTGGGAGTGTTTCCTGAGTTGCTAGGCATATGTAATGAGGGGTGTATTTGTATAAGACTGTTGGAGTTTCTGTACCAAGGGTTGTGGTGTGTGTTATAAGGTTGTTGATGGATTCTGGCAATAATTGGAATGTAATGGGTATTAGGGCAGTGTAGGATTTAGCCAGTAGAATGATTCCCAGTAGGATTGCATACAAATGGCGGTTGAACATGATTACGCTTGAATCGTGAGTCTCGCTGACAGTTGTGGTTGAGTTTTGGTGTGCGGTATGAAAGGACTTAGACTGAGTCAGAAGCAGGTACTATATCAACTTCTGTTGTAGTGTGGGTTCTGTTAGTGATGTGATTATGCAGTTATGGTCTCGGGATTCTTGGTTGGGTACAAGTTCAGGAGGGGCAGAGTCCCACTCCTCCAGGCCTGTGCCTTAAGGCCAAGCCAAAGGGCCCTTTGGCGAGGCCTTTAGGCACGGGCCCGCCTGCAGCACTTTCAATTTTAAATTGTCCGAGGCTGATCTTCATCATGGAGGGAGGAGCTTACCTCCCATCTGTGCATGCCGAGTTGTGACCCCAGGAGGATTAGGCCGCAGAAACACTATCCCACCTCTCTTAAGGCAAGGCAGAGATGTGATCCTCTTTCATACGTCATCATTATTTTATAATTTACTGGATTTATAGGCAGTTATAATCCCTCCCTCCAGAAATATCTTTCTGTATAGAACTTAAGCAGTACTTCAGATAAAAATCAAAAAATTGTACACTGAAATGACTTAAACCTGGAGTTCTGCAATATTCTTAGTCAGCCATGCAAACCGGGTCAGTGGTCCACAGTCTAACTTGGGAAAGTTTTCAGAACATGTTTTTCCTGTATAACGCTGCGGATTTGTTTGTTGAAATACCATGTGGTATAGCCCAGATAATGAAAGTACATTTAACAAAATACTTGAGCGGGCATTATGGTATCAAAGAATAGATTTCTTTTTATTGTTCAATCACCTTAGGCTCTTTCACTGTGAAACAATGAGCATGATATCAAATGTGAAATTCAATATTGTTAGCGCTAATGCTTTAGATATTAAGAACAAGAGAGAATCCAGGATAAAAACTCTCAAGTAATTTAGTACTGCAGTATGGTTTCAGTTAGCAGTGCTAGGGGAAAAATTTGATAACTCACTTGGCAGATGAAATAAAATATCAATATGACTTTAAAATACCTCTGCAGGAACAAAATAAAGGTTGTTTTTTTTTAAAAAAGTTTCCTCTGCCTAGCCAGATTTATTGTCATGAATCTTAAGGAAACTGCAGTACTGATGTTCATCAGAGCACTGCATAGGCATCAAACCATGTGTACAGTATGAATGCAGTAGGGACAACTGAAATGTATGAACTCTGGGAAGAACAGTTTTGAGCAGTATTGCTACTAAACTTTACAGGTTTCTGGATCACGTTGCATCTTCATAACTGGAATCGATGTTTCATCCACCATACTGTGGCTTTCTTCAGGGTGAAGTGGTTAAGCAGTGGATGTCTGTTCTTTTATATCGTAGTCCTCAAACCAGATTGGTGGGATTGAGGCAGGGAATTTGATTCCGATCTGTGTAAAAAGGTCTCCAACCTTTCTCCAACGGACTTTCCCTCCAAATTTCAAATTCAAATTTCCTGCCTCAATCCAACCAATTCTACACATCCCCTGTAATTTCACATCCCTCAGATGTCCATGGACCACAAGTTGGGAACCACTGAGATACACCACCAGCAGGAAGTTATCTCATGTGTCTCTTACTCTTTCTGTAAAAAAAAATATTTCCTTAGATTACTTCTGAGTCGACTCGCTTTCATCTTCATCTTATGACGCTTTGTTTCAGGCTTTCCTTTTAATTGAAAGAGGCCTGCCTCCTGAGGATTTATATTTTGGAGATATTTACAATGTCTCTCATATACTGTATCCTCCCCTGAATAGCAGTATATAGAATGCTTTTAAATGAATAAGTAAATCGGCAAAAAGGCAGGTCTTTCCCAACAGCTCTTCCACAATTTTGCTTACAAAAATGTTAACAAGAACTGGATCAAAGGCAGATTTCCTTCAGTGTGCTACTGGTAGCATCCCTTTCCTGAAAGTGAACACCTTTCACCCCTATCCTTTGTCACATCCCAATGAACTACTACTAAACCACTCAATCTCCCCTTCCCCTCTCACCCCAAGTTACTTGTTCGTTCATATAAAAAAATGTAAAAATGTATTAAGTTTAATTTATAATAATGTTTATCTTGTTCATTGTAAATGTTCAGTTCAATGTAAACCGCCTTGATTCACGAAAGGCGGTAACAAATACTAATAAATAAATAAACATACTAAGACGCTCAGTTTATTAGTAGTCTGTGGTGTCAAAGGCCTTGCTGAAATCCAGGTATACCATATATAGCGCTCTCCACAATCTAACTTTGTCACCTAGTAACATAAATTGATCAGACTTGTCTAGCAAGATCTCTAGTAAAATCATACTGCCTCAGATCCTGTAATCCATTGGATTCCAGAAAGTTCACAATCCTGTTTTAGCAAACTGGCCTATAGTTCCCAATCTCCTCCTTATTTATGTTTTCAAGGAGAGGAGTCGCATGCAACCATCTCTAGTCCTCCATGACCACCTTAAAAACCAAAGAAGCACTGAAAAGTCAGACAACAGAGGCACCAGAACTGTTCTAAGTTGCTTCAATAATTTTATATTTATCCCATCTGCCCTCATCACTATTTCTACTTTTAGTTTAGTTGACTCCTTATGAACTGTCTTCTAAAAATCATTTGAGGTCTACTTTTCTCCAGAAACAAGCAGGAAGTCAGCCCTCACATATGGGTGACATCGGCGCCGACAGAACCCTCATGCGGAGCAATTCCCCAGCTTTCAAAGAAAGCATTTGTGAGCATCGCGCATACGCGGTCCCCTTCCCGCCCAAGGGAGCCATCTTGCTTAGTCTCCCTTTTTCCGCGGAGCCCAGCGAATGTTGTCCCTAATTCCTCGCAGAAAAAGTGCATCAAAACTTCAGAAGAATTTCTCTCTTCGGCCGGTTCCCCTCCCCGCCTATGGCTCGGTACACCGGTATCAAGTCCGGTCAATTTTTTTTGCGTTTTTGTCCTTGGTGACTATCGTTCACACTCTTTTTTGAATTTTCACTGGCAGCCTGGTCCTTCGACCTTGCAGGGGCCCTTTTTCCCCCCGATGGCTGCCAGCGGGTTTAAAAAGTGTGATCGGTGTAAGAAGTTAATGTCCTTCAACGACACACATGACTGCTGTCTTCGATGCCTCGGGCCCGACCATGACCCGAAGGTCTGTAGCCCATGTGGGAAGATGTCCTCTAAGGCACTTCAAAGTAGGCAGCAACAGCGTGAAAGGATTTTCTCGGAGTCTGCATCCCCCTGGATCCGGACCTCATCAGAAGCCTCGACATCTCAGGAGCTGTTTGAACCCGAGCACCGTCGGGGGTCTTCTGAGCGGGGGTCTCCCTCCTGGGAACACCGGAGGAAGAAGAAACCCGTGAGGGCTGCGTCGTTGGATGCCTCCGATTGCTCTGGGCCCTCAAAGGCCATGTCGCGGAGTCCTGACCGCCCCCCGGGTCCTTGGAGCTGGAGCAGCCTGCAAAGATACCTCGCATGGAGCCGGAGATGCCGAGGAAGGTAAGCGCTGTTGTCCTCGTGGATTCCCCTCCAGGAGAGCCGGCATCAGGCCCGACGGTGTCGGGGCCTGAGCCGGAGGCTGCGGAGTCTTCTGAGCTCGGACTCAGGATGACGGCCCTGGAGCGCAGCATGTCTGCCTTCATGGAGCAGCAGCGGGCGCTGATAGCCATTCTCACCGGTCCATCCGCCCTGATCACCAGGACCTCGATGTCTAAGTCGACCCCGGAGGCCGAGCCGATCCTCGAGACTCTTCGGACTCGAGTTGATCCTCGGCTAAGGTCTCCCTCAACCTCCCACTCTGGGCCGAATTCATCGACGCTGGTGCTCTCGGCGTCAAGGCAGTCGGGGTCGAAGCCCTTGCGGCCGGAGCCACTCAATTCCTCCTCAGAAGGATCAGCATGGGAGCCGGAAAATGAAGAGTCCCCAGACACCTATCAGACCCGGTATGTCCCATCGGACTCACCGGGTTTGAAGCCTCGGCGAAGGTTCTCAGACTTCATCAGGAAATGGCCAAGGCTTTGGTATTCCTGACGGATACTGAGGAGGAGCCTCGAGGCCCTCCAGAATGACTTTCCCCTGAGAGAAGCCCTTATTGTGCCGGTTCCTCCGATGCTGGAATGGCTGATGCTCCACACGTGGGAGTTGCCGGCCTCGATGCCAGTGCTCAGCAGGCAGGTCGATTCCATCTATCAAGTACGCAAGAGCCCTGGATTCCAAAAGGCACAGCTGCCACACAACTCCATGGTTGTGGAATCGGCCATGCACAAAAAACGCACTCCTTGGTGCCTCCTGGCCGGGAGGCCCGGAACCTGGACGCCCTCGGCAGAAAATGCTTCCAGGGCTGGATGCTGTCATGCCATGTCCAAACCTACCAGCTGTACATGGGCATGTACTTGAGGGACCTGGCAAAAGAGATTGCCGGGTTCTCAGCTAGCCTCTCTGAGGCACCCTTGCAGCGCTTCAATGCCTTGTCCACCAGAATTCGGGAGTGCTCGAAGTTCATATCTCGAGCGGCCTATGACAGCTTCGAGGCTTCGGCCCGAGTAGCCGTGGCCGGCATTGGTGCACGCCACCAGGCCTGGCTAATGTCATCTAATCTGGAGCCATGGGTTCAGGACAAGTTGGTCAATGTCCCTTGCCGAGGTGACAACCTCTTTGGCAAACCCATGACTGAGAAGGCTGCTGAGCTCGAGTCAGAGTATTGGACCCAGACAATTTATTAATTTTCTTTATTTAATTTCTATACCACGCTATTCCTTATCAGTGCGGTGTACATTCAACAGAACCTTATACCATGCAGTCGGACCGCATTGCATTTACAGTGAACAGGGATTAAAACTTGGATATAACTGGGGTAACTTTCTACAGTTTATTTACACTGATACCTATACTTTCCGGTTATAGTCTATTCGGGGCAGGACAGGTTGGACTGGCTTTCCCTTTTCTTGCTGGGTATGTTGTGCTCTAGGTGACTGGTGCTCGCTGACTGGTTTCTAGAGCTGGTTTCTGGGTAGTGTCTTATGAACAGATGATGCTTCAGTACCTTCCTGAATTGAGTCAGGTTAGTGATGGCTCGCATGTCTGTGGGGAGGGCATTCCAAGCTCTAGGTGCGTAGATCATGAAGGCCCTGTTGGATGTTGCCTTTGTGCATTTTATCATTTCTTTTGGGATCATCAGGGTGTTCGCTGTTGTGGATCTTCTGGTTCTGTTGGGGGAGTGATGTGGATCATCTTGCTGATGGATGGGGGGGCTGATTGTTTAAGGCTTTGAAGGTCAGGACTAAGATCTTGTAGTGAAGTCTGGCCTGTATAGGTAACCAGTGGAGTTTCTTCAAAATTGGTGTGTTGTGGTCCATCCTTGATACCCCAACTAAGACTCTCAAAAAAGACTTCTGTCCCTTCTAAGAAGAAGGGCTCGGGTAAAAAGCCCTTTTTCCCTAGGAAGGGTACTGCTTACCGCAACTACCCCACTTACCAGGCCAACCCAGCTCCCCAACAGGGGCAGCAGGCCAAGGGACGGGCATGGCCCGCATAAGCAGAAGACCCCCAGGCCCCGGCTCCTACCCAGCCGGGAGGGGGTTTTTGACTCCCAAAGCATAGTCTTTCTTCTGCCAGTGGAAAGGCCATGCACAGGAGGCAGTCTAACCCTGTACGTCCACAGGTGGCCAGCCATCACCTCGGATATCTGGGTCCTGCAAATAGTCCAAAGGGGCTTCTTTCCAGGAGAGCCTCTCAGGGACCTCCTCTTGCAGGAGTTTGCAGGTCTTCTAGAGGATCAGGCAGTGGAACCGGTGCCCCGCTTCCTGCAAGGCTAGGGCTTCTACTCCAGGTATTTTCTCATACCAAAGAGAACAGGAGGCCTTAGGCCCAGTCTCAACCTAAGAAACTTAAACAAGTTCCTGTTGAGGGAAAAGTTCAAAATGCTTTCCCTTAGAATGTTGCTGCCTTACCTCCACCAGGGAGACGGGCTATGCTCTTTAGACCTGAAGGATGCCTATACACACATCTTCATACATCCAGACCACAGACAATATCTGAGATTTGTAGTGGGAGGAAAATATTTCCAATACAAAGTTATACACTTTGGTCTAGCCTCTGCTCCCAGGGTGTTTACAAAATGCTTGGCTGTAGTAGCGGCCTTCCTCAGAAGTCAAGGAATTTTTGTCTTCCCTTACCTGGACAACTGGCTCATCAGGGGCCAGTTGCCTCAGGAGGCCCAACAGGCCACTTCTCACACTATCAACCTGTTGCAAAGTCTAGGCTTTGTCATAAACCACGCAAAGTCTACTTTGCTCCCCTCTCAAATCTTAGAGTTCATAGGAGCAAGACAGGACACAGAGATTGCTTGCACTGGCACAACAGTTCAGGAGCAGGTCTTTGGTCTCAGTGGACACAAGCCACTGGCAGCCTCAGAGACAGGATAACAGTATCCAGGCATCTGGTGAACTCATTGCAGTGGTGGCTTCAGCCACCCAACCTGCTCAAGGGAGTGTCTCTTCAGACTCCCTCGCACACAAGAGTGCTAACGACAGATGCCTCCTTGCTAGGCTGGGGAGCCCATTGCCAAGGATCATGCACTCAGGGGTTACGGTCTCCTCAGGAGTCTGCACACCACATCAAATCCAAATCTTAGAGCTGCGGGCGATTCGCCTAGCTCTTCAAGCCTTTTGTCATGTCCTCTCAAATCAGTCTGTATTGATACAGACGGACAACCAGGTAGCAATGTTCTACGTGAACAAGCAGGGAACTACGATGTCTCGTATCCTATGTCAGGAGACACTGGACCTCTACTCCTTTGCCATCAGGCAGGGTATGTCTCTCAAAGCAGTGTACCTGCCTGGTCAGGAGAACTGCCTAGCAGACAAACTAAGCAGGATTCTCCAACCTCACGAATGGCAACTGGATCCGGTGGTGGCCCAGTGGATTTTCCACCACTGGGGACATCCGGCCATAGATTTATTTGCCAGTCCGCAAAAGCACCAGCTGCCCAGATTTTGCTCCAGACAGGCACATCCTCTGAGGGTGGCTGCAGATGCTTTCCTGATGATCTGGTCAGGGGGCCTCATGTATGCGTTTCCTCCCACACCTCTGGTGGCCCGGACTCTGTTCAAAATCCTTCGGGACAAGGCCTCTGTTATTCTGGTAGACCCCAGATGGCCAAGACAGCCTTAGTTTACACTTCTCCTCCAGCTGGCAGTGGAAACCCCACTCCCACTGGGGACGCAGCCCGACCTCCTGTCCCAGGATCAGGGCTCTCTTGCACCCCAACCTCAGGTCCCTCAACCTGATGGCATGGCTGCTGAAAGGGTAGTGCCGGCTCCTCTCCTCCTACTTCAGAATGTGGAAGAAGTGTTACTGGCCTCAAGGAGGCAGTCCATTAGGAAATCCTATGCTTTCAAGTGGCATAGGTTTGAGGTGTGGTGTAACCAGCACAATGAAAACCCTTTCTCTTGCCTTGTACCAGTGGTGCTGCAGTACCTGCTTCACCTCTCAGAATTAGGTCTCAAGTCTAACTCTGTCAGGGTCCACCTGAGTGCTTTGTCAGCAAACCACTTGCCAGTGGAGGGGCAACCTCTTTCGACTCACCCCCTGGTGTCCACATTCCTCAGAGTTCTGCTTCTGCTGAAACCCCCAGTTCGTCCTCCAGCAAGTGAGTGGGATTTGAATGTAGTCTTGCAGCAGCTTACTCGCCCACCTTTTGAGTCAATGTCCTCTTGCCATCTGCGCTTCCTCTCCTGGAAGGTGCTCTTCCTGGTGGCACTCACATCAGCCAGACGTGTGAGTGAGCTGCAAGCTCTCGTAACTGATAAACCATATACACGGTTTTATACGAATAGGGTGGTCCTCTGCACTCAACCTAAGTTCCTTCCAAAAGTGCTCTCTTCTTTCCACCTCAACCAAGAGGAGATTCTTCCAGCCTTCTTTCCCAGGCCGCATTCCAGCCGGGCAGAGGCAGTCTTGCATACCCTGGATTGTAAGAGGGCGTTGTCCTTATACCTGGAGCGTACGAGGGGACATCGAAGGGCTACTCAGCTCTTCATCTCTTATGACCCCAGTAAGCTGGGGTTACCTGTCTCCAAGCGCATGCTGTCTACCTGGGTGGCAGACTGCATTGCCTGGGCTTACAGGGCGGCCGATCTCCCATTGCAGGGTCAAGTCATGGCCCACCATGTCAGGGCTAAGGCCTCATCAGTGGCTCACTTCCACTCTGTTCTGCTGGCAGACATCTGCTGGGCCGCAACTTGGTCTTCAAGCCAGACTTTTGCGGCACATTACTGCCTGGATAGGGAGTCCCGATGGGACAGTGCTTTCGGCCAGGCGGTACTCTGTAACCTATTTGAGGTTTAGGCAACTCCGACCCTTTGGTGTCAGGCTACCGGGGGGTGTTGTGTTGACGGCTGAATTCCTATTGCAGCTGCTGTGGCTCTTCTAGAGGGAGCCATTTTTCAGCTATAGGTTCTCGGTAGCCTATAGCTAGGGAGTCCCATATGTGAGGACTGACTTCCTGCTTGTTCCTGGAGAAAGCATAGTTACTCACCTGTAACAGGTGTTCTCCTGGGACAGCAGGAATCAGTCCTCACGACCCTCCCTCCTCCCCTGGAGTTGCAGTCCTGTTATTAATTTTTTTCTATTCTTGCTGTATTTTTAGCTATGTCATTTGACTGAGCAAGATGGCACCCTTGGGCGGGAAGGGGACCGCGCATGTGCGATGCAATCCCAAAGGCTTTCTTTGAAAGCTGGGGAATTGCTCTGCACGAGGGCTCCATCAGCGCCGACGTCACCCATATGTGAGAACTGATGCCTGCTGTCTCTGGAGAACACCTGTTACAGGTGAACTACGCTTTTGTGTCTGTCTTTTGTACTACTACTACCAGCCCCTCACCTGTGAACCCAGTACTGAACTATTTCCTCCTCAGCTTCTACATAATTTCCCATCACTCTTGAGTCTCACAGGGCAACCTTTGCATTTCTTCCTGTCATTAACAAATATTAAAAAAAAAAATCCTCTCCCCATTTCTGCTGTGTTGGCTAGTTTTCCTTCCCTTCTCTTCTACTGCTAACTCCAGACTTCTCTCCCTTCGCTCCTTTCACCTTGCTGCTCCTTATGCCTGGAACAAACTACCTGAGTCTGTATGTCAGGAGCTTCTCTGGCCCTTTTCAGATCTAGGCTAAAAACTCACCTCTTCTCTGCCGCTTTCAGATCTTGACTCACCTGATCTCCTTTGTGTTTCCTTACCATTCCCCCTAGATGTATCGCATGTCTGTGCCTACTGTGTTGTTTTTCTTGACTAGATTATAAACTCTGATGAACAGGGACTATCTCTTACATGTCTGTGCAGCACTGCTTACGTCTTGTAGTACTATACAAATGCTCAATAGTAGTTTGCATTTCTGACTGCTTTCCAGGTTTCCCTTAGCTTTTTCATATATTGTTACTTGTTCCCTTTCTGCGCTATCTTGAAGTTTATGAATGCTAACATTTTTTCCTTTTTATAGCTAGCTTTTTCTGAAACCTACAGTGACCTCTTATTCCTTCCTAACAAGGGTTCATTGCTCAGATGAGGAACCAAATCAGTAAAAATAGTTTCAATCACTGGTATAATTTTCCCACCCTTCCCACTCAAAAGATGAATGGTTTTTTTTAAATGTTATTTTTAAATATGTTCTGTCATCCATCTATTAATCCAAATAACACTGACTAGCAAGTTTGCATTTTCAATCCAGTGTCTTTTTATAAGAAATGATCTGGATGTCAAACATATTTGAAACATGAATCACATCCAGGTCTGCTGAGACTTCCCTGGACTATCTGAGAAAAACATTAAACACAAGCAGGAAAGCAGCGAGCTCTGAGAAAGGTCCTAGTTCACCATCCAAGACACTTACATATCAGCTTTCCGTTTAACCTTCCTGGAATGCTGGTGCAAGAATGAAGAGAGCCGTTTAGAAACTGTTACTGCAACACTAAGCCTCCACAGTCTTGTTAACCTCATGACCCATCAAATCAAAGGCAGTGGAAAGGTCCAGCTGCATGAATAGGGCCTTACCATCGTCATCTATAATCCTTAATTCACTTATCAGAAAATAGTTTCACTGTTATATTAGTTGCTGAATCCTATTGTGTAGGATCAAGTAGATCATGGCAATTTTCAATAATCCTACATCTACATTACTACTGTAATTTCAAGTACTTTGGACAAAACTAGATATTCAAATCTTGATACAACTATTTGAAATTTTCTCAGGATTGAGTTGCGTATATTTTGAATCAAGGATGAAGGGAAGCAGCCATCTTGTAATGCCCTGTTAACAAAGAAAGCTGACTACTAGATCAATTGAGAAGATAATTTACATAATAGATATGGATCAAGGATTCAGCTGTCCCTTTCAAACCTTGAAACTTATTGACCCGCTTCAAACACAAACTAGTGAAAATTTAGCCCTATAGCAACCACTTCCTATATCGGCCAATGTCTGCATAAGTGCTTATGGATCTGAACCATTGAAGTCTGATGTTAAGGGTTTAATGAGAATTCCAGAGATATTCTACTTTGTTTTAAAAAAAAGTCAAAATAGTGACATCAGGGACTTTCTCTAGTGGATTCGCTAGTTGCAGAGGTATTCATTATAGTTATTGCACTGAATATTAGTGAGTTGAGATCACATGTGTGCCCATGAATATGTAGGCCTGCTTTTTATTCCCAAGAAGCTGACTCCTTAATGCTGAGGAGGAAAATAATTTTGCTAGTTGCTGCTGCTTAGATTACTGTTGATCTGTCTACAACAGATTTTTTGCCGAGTCTTACATACTTCACTATGCTAACATGATTGGTTGGTACAACTAATTTACTTGCTGTTAACTGTAAAAAGTAAGTAGTTTTAGTAAACTATTCTATTTCTTTTTGTTTCTAGATATAATGTGGAGTGCCATTCAGTTGAATCTGCAAATGACATTGTAGTTCCTTCTTTCGACGAGAAAAGAAAACACTGCGTTTTTCAAGGGGATCTACTGCTCTTCAGTTGTGCTGGATCCCATTCAAACCACCACAGAGTTTGTCCTTGCAGAGACTACATGAAAGGACAGGTTGCACTTTGCAAAGACTGCCTATAGCAGCCACACCACTTGTTCATCATGGACAAAATGACAAGTGACTTGGACGGGATGTAAGCCTTCTTGCACTTTTGTTAGTTTCCCTGAAGGTGAAAGTACATCTTCCAAGCAATTGCAAAGGAATGGAATAGCAATCGACTGCTGATTCATTTTTTTTCTTTTTTTTAAGAAATTTGAAACTAAAGTGAAAGGCCTTCTTCCACATGCTTATTAGGATGAAAAAAAAAGACATAACACATTAAATGGTTTTTAGTTGTTACAAAGTTATTGTGAAAACACCAATTTATGGTGGCCTCAAACCCAGAACGGATTTTTTTAAGCAAGTAAAAATTAGTCTGTTCTAGCAATGTAGATGTCTGCTAAGAATCTGAGCATCATACCAGAATGCAGCTCAAGTAAAGCAAGAGCTGACGTGGGGGTGAGAAAAAAAAGAAATCAGACAACGGTTAATTCAGGTGTTGGCTTGTTTTTGGTGCTGCCTTGCTCAACCTGGTTGAAAGTGATGCATTTTTGAAAATAGGGCAGGATGAGTATAACTCCAGTTCTCCGTGGACAAGCAGAAAGTGAGTCCTCGCACATAGATGACGTCCCTGACAGAGCCCCATATGGGAATGCTCCCCAGTTTCTTTTGGAAGCTTTTAGGAGGCTCCACTGTACCTGCGTGCCTCCTTCCCGCCTGTCATCATGGCACCATCTTCTTCAGTCTTTTGTTTTCCACGGAGCTCCAGGGTCATGTTCCAATAAAGCTCTCTGTCGGTAATCGCTATCTCCCTTTTGGGAGGTGCTTAATTGCATTGAATTTTCTTGCCTGCCATCACGGTTCCCTTTTCTAGATTGATATTTTTTTCTTTTGTATTTTTTCAGTACTAATCCAGTGACACTGATGGTGTCCCGGTTGGGCTCTTCACCATCAAGCCATTTGATTTTGCCATGGCTATTTTTCCAAACATGTCCCAAAAACTGACCAGCGGGTTTAAAAAGTGCACCGTGTGCCTGGACCATTTCCATCACGGAGAAGAACAATTGGTGTCTCCAGTGCCTGGGACCCGATCATCAGCCCTCTTCTTGTAATTTGTGCTTGCAGGTGACAAGGAGAGACCTCAAGGATTGTAAAAAACAGTGGAAACTCTGTTTGGTACTCTACAGCCTGATACATCATCTTCGGCGTAGATGTCATCTGCCTTCATGCCTTTCAAGGTGATTCAGGATGTCTGAGGGGCATCGACATCAAGAACCTCTCAAGCTCAGTCTGAGCTGAGCTTCCGCATTGCCCTGGACTATCTTCCATCAATAGGCCTCACCAGTGAGGAGGAAACAGACATCACCTTCATTGATGTTGTAGGGTGTTCAGACCGAGTGCATCGGTATTGGAGCCCTTCGTGACGTGAGATTGAGCATGATGATGGGCTGCATGAGCGCCCCTTAACGATGCCACACAGGAAGAGACTGCTCAACTTCCAAGGGTTCAGAGGGACACTAACAGCCTCCTGATAGCTGAGTCCAAGCCGCCAGTACCCCCACACATTGGGTACATTGGTTGAAGTTACTCAGGCCTCTGAGCCCTTGGAATTGGCAGCCATGGAGAAACTGCTCCTAAAGGTGCTTGAGGTTTGTGATGCAGTGCACCAAGGCCTTGGCATCTGCATCAACGATTGCACAACCAATTTCGGAAACACATGCCCTGCCCCCATCAGAGGCATTGACATTGGGACATTGAAAGGATCGGATGCCAGTCCAGGCTTAGCCAATTTCCCTCTCCAGCCTGTCGGAGACCAGTGCATCTTCGAAGCCCAGATGGGCTTCAGAGCATCAGGGTTCTCAGAGAAACACCCATTCCCCTCGAGGCAGAAGAGGCTCCAAGCACAGGATCAGAGGTATTTCAGCTTCCTCTGAGTCTGTTTCCGATGACTGGGTAACTGATGTGGAATCGGAGGACTTTTTGAAGTTCAGATTCCCAGAGCTCATGTCAGACTCTTCCCTGCTTCATGAGCATCGGAAGTCTCCCCCTGAAGACGTGACCTTCCAGTAATTTGTGGGGGATATGGCTAAGCCAATACCATCCTCTCTGGAGACTGAGGAAGAACCCAGGGCAGAAGAGTTGGAAATATTGCAGTACTCCTCAGCACCTAAGGAGGCAATAACCATGTCCCATACATTGCATCCTGGAGAGGGTGCAGATGAGGATGTAGAAGAGGCCCCCTCACAGTACCTCCAGTGAGTAGAAGACTTGACTCGATGTACAGGGTGGTTCAGAAAGCCCATTGTTTCTAGAAACCTCAGCTTCCACACCACTCTGGCTTGTTGAGTCTGCCCTGTAGAGGGTTAAGAGTACCAAGATTCATTCTTCGGCACCCACAGGAAGGGAGGCTCGGACCTTGGACTCTTTTGGGAGAAAGTGTTTCCAGGGCTCAGTGCTTGCTGCCCGAGTGGCCTCATGTGAGCTCTACATCAGCATGTTCTTCAAAAACATTATCTGGGTCCCAGCTGACCTGTTTATTCCTTCCTCCTGAGAAAATGGAGCAGTTTTGCGTTTTGCTGTCTAGTGGGCCATGGCAAGAACTGCTCAAAGTTCCTGTTCTGGGTAACCTATGACACCTTCCAGACAGCATTGAAAGTAGCTGCAGTAGGCATTGGGGCCTGAAGACTCGCCTAGCTCCAATCCTCTGTTTTGGAACAGTCACCTCAGAATAAATTGACTGATGTACTGTGCCGCAGTGAGAATTTGTTCTGCTAACAGGTGGAGGAGAAAACTGGCATTGTAGAGAAGCAGTATATCATGCTTACTGGACTCCAAATGCACATCTGAACTGGTTTACCATAGGATGTATCAAGGATGGCGCCAGAAGAAGACCCACTACTCCCATAAGCATCAGTACTTGCCTAGACCCCAAACCTCCTAGCAGAAACCGGCCTCTCACCAGCAAGAGCATAGGGAAAAGCCCCAGGAGGCCCAACCAGCCCTGCAGCCAAAGCCCAGGGCAGGGTTTTGACTGGTTCCTCCAGAGCATAGCCAATCTACCAGGGGTCAGTATGGTAAACCCTCCAGTAGGGGGAAGGCTCACCCTCTTTGCCCGAGAGATGGCCCCTCATAACCTCTGTCTCCTGGATGCTTCAAACAATCCACAGCATATTCAGGTTGCACCTCTCCAAACTACCTCCAAGCTAGCCCCAAGGGGTATTGCCTCAACCTCCCAAACCGCCCCCCCCCCCGGGTCAGGAACTGCTTCGGAAGAAAATCTCTGCCCTCCTGGCCGGCGTAGCCATTGAGCTCATTCCACAGGAGCAAGTAGGGTGGGGTTTTACTCAAAGTACTTTCTGGTTCCCAAGAAAACAGGGAACTAAACACTTGGTGAGAGAAAGAGAGGTTCAAGATGATTTCTCTGGGCACCCTGCTTCCATACATTTGAAAAGGAGATTGGCTATGCTCCCTGGATCTAAAAGATGCATACACCCACATACCGATTCATCTTGCTCACAAGAAGTATCTCGGATTAGTCCTGTGAGGTCAACACTTTCAGTATTGGGTGCTGCCTTTTGGCTTAGCCTTGGCCCCCCATGTCTTCACAAAATGTCTCATGGTAGTGGCTTCTTATCTCTGAACGCTGGGGGTGTTTGTCTTCCCTTACCAGAATGATTGGCTAATAAAAAGCACCACTCTGGAGGGAGTTTTGGACTCCGCATGACTGACCATTCAGGTATTGGAGTTGTTGGAGTTTGTGATAAACTACCCCAAATCCCACCTTCAGCCCACCCAACAGCTGGACTTCATAGGAGCCCTACTCGACATGACTCAGGAGAGGGTCTTCTTCCTGCAGGACCAGCTTCAAAGGCCGATAGCCTTGGTACAAGATACTCAACTGAGTCACTGAGTGACAATTTACAAGATGCTAACAGTCCTAGTTCACATGACCGCTGCCATGCATGTTACACCCCTGCACGTCTTCAGATGCGGCAAACTCAATGGACTCTGTGGTCTCAGTGGACACAGGCCACAGGTCACTGCCGGGATTGGGTGTATGTCACTAATCCCCTGGTCCAGTCACTGCATTAGTGAGTGGTCTCTTAAAATTTGCTCAAAGGTCCTTCCCTTTCAAAAGGCCTTGCCCCATAAGATCTTGACAACGGACATATCCAAGTTGGGATGGGGAGCTCATCTCAATGGCTTCCACACTCATGGTGACTGGTCTATCCAATTGAGTCTTCACCAGATCAACTTCCTGGAGTTGAGTGCCATAGTAAATGCTCTAAAGGCCTTCTTGGATTGGCTGGCCAATCACATTATCCTCGTTCAGACCGACAATCACATCACTATTTTCTTATATTAACAAGCAGGGAGGCACCGGCTCATCTCCTGTGCTGGAAGGCAGTCAGGTTGTGGAGGTTTGCTATCACTCATGGAATTAAGCTGAGGGCCACATATTTGTTGGGAGACCAAAACATTTTGGTGAACAGCCACACGAATGGACGCTGAACAGAGACGTAGTGGCCTGCATCTTTTGGAAGTGGGGCACTCCCTCGATAGACCTGTTTGCCATGCCATGAAATGCCCAGGTAGATCAGTTCTGCTCCAAAGAGGAATCCCACAATGGAATGGCATCTCACACTTTCCTCCTGCACTGAGGAGGGGGAGGGAAGAGGTCCTCAGTATGCTTACCCTCCAATACCTCTCGTAGTGAAAACCCTAGTAAAGCTCAAGACAGACGGAGGTGCAATGATACTCATCGTGCCGTACTGGCCCAGACAGCCCTGGTTCCCATTCCTGCTGCAGCTGTCCATTAAGGAAGCCCTCTGGCTCAGCCATGCTATGGACCTCATTTTGCAGGACAAACTGGAGAATGCTACATCCTGTCTGGTCTTTGACCCTTATGGCATGGATGTTGAGAGGCTAGTCCTGTTAGAGCTCAGTCTGCCTGGTAACATAACTGATGTTCTGTTGGCCTCCAGGAAGGCCTTGATGAGGAGATCTTATGCCTGTAAGTGGAAAAGGTTTGCTGTCTGGTGTGAAGGCCAGGCCCTGGATCCTTTCATCTGTCCCACAAGGAATCTTCTACAAACTCTCTGACTTGAGTCTGAAGTCCAGCTCCGTCTAAGTTCACCTCAGTGCGACTGGATTTCCCATCTGCCCTGTATCATCTCGACACAGCCTTTGTTCACTTCATGTGAGGGCTGCTCCTCTTGATGCCTTCATACAAGCCCCCTGCTGTGGCTTTGGACCTCAGTGTGGTACTAGCGCAGCTTATGAAGGCTCCCTTTGAGCCATCCAACTTCTTTCCACTGAAAGTTCTTGACCTGGAAGGTCTTGTTTCTGGTAAAAGTCACATCAGCGAACCGAGTAAGCAAGCTTCAGGCTCTGGTAGTTCATCCACCATATACTAGATTCCACCATAATAGTGGTTTTTCATACGCATCCTCATTTCCTTCTGAAGGTGGTTTCAGATTCCCATCTCAATCAGTCAGTAATGCTGCTACATTTTTTCCTAGACCTCACGCCCACAGTGGGGAAGTGACGTTGCACATGTTGGACTGCAAGCAGGCTTTAGCCTTCTACTTGGAGTGGACAAAGGCCCATAGGAAGTCTGTCCAGCTTTTTGTTTATTTTGACCCCAGCAAGTTGGGGGCTGCCGTTTCCATACACTCTTTCAATTTGGCTAGCAGACTGCATTTCCTTCGCTTATGCCCAGGCAGGCCTGAGCCTTAATGGTCAAGTCACAACTCACATTGTCCGAGCCATGGCTGTGTCAGTGGCCAAATTGCACTCTGTCTCCATGGAAGAAATCTGCAGGGCTGCAATGTAGGCTTCTGTCCACACATTCACATCTCACTACTGCCTGGAAGGAGATTCCCGACAGTAATTTTGGCCAATCTGTACTCCAGCACCTGTTTGGGGATTAGAATCCAACTCTGTCCCCTCAATGCCCTTCTGTCTGAGCAGGCTACCCAAAAAATATTGTTGCCCCTGTTGGGCTTCTCAGCTACCTCCTCTGTTTTTAGTAGCTTGGTAGTCCCATGCGTGAGGACTGACTTCCTGCTTGTTCATGGAGAAAAAGTAATTGCTCACCTGTAGCAGGTGTTCCCTGTGGCCAGCAGGAATAAGCAAGCCCTCACACAACCCTCTCACCTCCCCAAGGAGTTGTATTCGGCTACAACTATATTATCAGACCGAAGAAGATGTCACCACGGCGGCAGGCGGGAAGGAGGCACAGTGGATCCTTCCAGAAGCTTCCAATAGAAGCTAGGGAGCATTCCCATGTGGGGTTCCTTCAGGGACGTCACCCCTACGTAAGGACTTATTCCTGCTGTCTGTGGAGAACACCTGCTACAGGTGAGTAACTACCTTATCACAACATGTCTGTCATCAGTTCTCTGTTGCCACATATCCTAGGAAAAACATTTAGGCTTCCTGCCTCGTTGCTTCCTGCCTAGGCTACATGGGTGCAGTGCTGTAAATGGGAATGGGGGTGTGCTTGATTGTAGTATATTATTACATGGTGCAGGAATCAAAGTGCCGTTCTTCAGAGCAAAATTTTTAAGAAGCCACTGAAAATATACTGCTGGAAGTGAATTTGTTCTTGCAGTTTACAGATGTGCTCTGATTTATAATCTTGTCCACACTTGCTGCGGTCTGCTTGTTAGATGTACTGTGTAAAAGGGGGGTGGGGGGAAAATATTTATTGTGAACCTCATGTATAGCGATGATACAGAGCAATATATTTGTTAGCATTTTAGTTGAATGCGTCTTAAGTGTGTATAGAGTTACTCAGAAAACAGGCAAAGCAAACTATACAAGAATTAGAGAACTTGTTATGACTATACTGTACCTGTGACCAGTCTTCGTATATAGCTGTATAAAAAGATTAGAACAGCTATTCTCAGCAAAGCTTGTGGCAGTAGAAAAGTAATGACTGGTGGAAACATAGATATACTTATCTGGTTTTGTAAACTTGCTATAATAAGCAGGGTTGTGATACGTATCTAGAGTTGTGTAGTATGCTTGAATAAGACTACTGCATACTTCTTTAGTTTTGATTTATCTAAAGATGATGAAATGTGAGTCATTTGAAAGGAAGGATTCTATTTATAAGAATATTTTAGAGAGCTGGCTTGTTCGAGTGCGCTGTTTCAGCCTGGAATAGTCAGGGTGATATTGTAGGGCATTGTGCGTTCACCAAGAGGATGCATTTTATTGCTTTCAGAACTTTTTTGAATCATTGATGTGCTCAGATTTTCTTTCAGCAGTTTACCATTAGTCAGGCCCTGCTTGTTCAACATTTAGAAACACTTTTTGCGGCATAGCGATGCAGTTGTTGTTTTTCTTGTAAATATGTTTGTATCTTGCATCTTTTTTTTTTTTTGTTAAATCATTCCTCTGCCTGCTATGGTTGTAGCTTTGTATAAGAGGATCTGTCACTGACCCCACTAGACAAAGGAATAAGAAAAGTAATAGAGCAAAGCTTGCAAATTATGCCTAGTAGTATAACTGATCATTGTTACTTCGCATATATGCAAAATGTCATGTCCTTATCTTGTGGGTATAGAGACCGAGCCTCCCCTGGCGAATATATATTTTGAATTCAGCGAATCAGTGTCAGTATTTTGTGACGGATGCATTTCCCAAGTGTCCAAAGGCTATGATTACTCCTTATGGTCAGAAGTTGCATCTGAGAATTAAACCTCATTATTTAATAAGCATATCACTGGACTTTTGGTTTGCCTTTCTTAAAAATGCTTGCTAGTTTGTTTTCCATTGCATGGGAGATCTGCTTGAAAGCAGTTTGTAGATCTGCTATTGGTAAATGTTAGACCATGAGGAAAGTTGTAAACTGCAAGCACTGCCGTCCTTCGGAATTATATGTGCAATTCATACTGTGTTTGATATGGCATGAGGGTTCCATGTTCTTTGCAATATTTTCTTTCATATTGGTAAGACTTTGCCATAAAGTCGCAGAAAATGTCAGGCCCCATCCAGTAGCAGAAACCAGCCAGAAAGAAAGCTAAATTTACAAATTTATTTTGTTTGCTTTCTTAGACTCATTATCAAGTTATTTTGAAAATTTGATGTTGAGCTTGTGTTGCTTCATTTTTTCCCCAGGGGAATATTGCACTTTATAGCCATTTAAAAAAGGTATACACTTGTAAGTTGGGGGACATAGATTTCTAGTGAAGTTTCCAATAGTTCTTTTTTGGGGGGGGAGAGAAGGGTTTTTAAACATTTCAAAATGTAGAATTGTTTCAGATCAGGATTTTACCAAAATTCTAATCCATTAGCATAAATGTTTACATAGAGAGATAGAGAGGATATGGTTAATGTCTACTTTATTAGCACTTCTGTGACATTAATTTGATTTGCACCGGACAAGAGACAGCTGTGTAATTTAAAAGGAAGTTAGCAGTTCCTGTCTATCAAAGGTGATCAGGCTCTTCATGTAAAAAAGAAAAATGGTTTGAATGAAAACCATGTGCTTACTGTAAGGGTTCCAAGGTGTTTATGGCACTGTGCACTGCAGAATATTTATCTTTTGCACTGTCATATCAAGCATGCACGTTTTCAGCGGCTTCCTTGATGAGATGGGCATTCTGTAAGATTTTAGTCTGGTAATGACTGCACTAACTTATAAATCATGGAAAAGTAGATTTGTTGAACAAATTAAGAAAGTATACCAAACCTTAAGTTGTAAACTTATCTTGCGTAAATGGAGGGGAAAATATATATATATATATGTAATTTATTTTGAGGTTGTGTAATCATTTATCTGCAGCTTCTGATTTTTTTTCAGTCATCTTTGTTAAAATTATGAAACTTGAGATAAACATTGCATAATTTATTAAGGAAAATTAACAAAACGGCTTACCTTTTGAAAGGTAATAGTTAAAACACACTGTTAAAAATGCCAATAAACACCTCATTTATTTCATATATGCAAGTTTGATTTGTACATCTATAAACAGAGAATCTTTTACATATCTTTTTGGTTTCGATGTTGCTTGTAAATTTGTTACTTTGTAATTTATCTTCATGATTCTATGTTTGCCTGCAAATATTGGATTGTTGTGCTCCAATTTAATGTTAATGGGTGCCTTCAACTTTTTTTAATGGGTATCTGAGCTGTGGGGACTGTTTGAACATATATAATGGAACACCAGCTGCTTCAGGTGCTGACATAAAAGCATTAACAATTTTGTTGCTCCACAGAAACTGATATAGCTCTCTGAAAAATCCACTTTCTGATTATTGTTTTTTTGCTCTTGGAACTGATTCTTAGACTTATAAAAGAGGGAGACCTATGATTAGGAACTCTGCAAAGAAAAAACAGTGTAATATTAGTGCACTTATCTTAAAATGTTCTTACTTTCCTATACCAAAGTACGATATGATTTTGCATGATAATTGTGAAACTTCTCTGTAAACTGGGGGAGGTGTGTCCAGCAATTTCCCATTCAGATAGCACAGAGGAATTGTTATGGCCACATGTTAACTGCATTGTAGATTAGAGTGTAATCGATGCTTATTCAGATATCATTGACAGCAACACCTTATCAGCCACATTTGGACAGTAACTGCCTCCCTGTTAATTGAATGTCCTCGTCCATCACGTCTCATTCCTTGTTAATTATCAGTGGCTTTATGCGTTATTAGTTAATGCCGTGGCTCTGCTGTTAGTACTGTATGTGCTGACTACAATGCTTACTGCTAATGTGACCTAGTAATTAGACTCCTTAGTATTATACCTGGAAGTGATCGTATTGCTCCGATTTGGTACATAACAGTTAAATGTAAGATACACCTTTAACCCTGGAGTGTATACCCGATACCTTTCTGCTGAGAGGCAGCATACTATGGGAAAGAAAAAAACTTCAGCTAATCTTAATTTGAAAAATCAAAGCATGGAAAGATCTCATTTCTAACATGCAGATGGGGGAAGGGGGGAGGGAGGGAAAGTGTCAGCTCTGTGACTTCAGAAACCTGAGAATGTTTCCAAACCTGAATACAAGAGACTTTTCTGCTTCTAAAGCTTAACATGTAGCTGGCCACCCTTCTTTCTCAGCCAGTGAGTTCCAGTGTAGCAGATTTCATGCTGGAAAGGCAGCATGTGCCTGAGATCGCAACGGATTAATGTATATTCTTGCTACTGCTTTGTAAATATGAATAAATGCAAATAAGCCATCTGTTAGCACACATTTGGCCATTTTCTATTCCTTAAACTGATCACAAAATATTTAGTTATTTTTATCATTATTCTGCCTGGTCTAAATTGCATTTTACTCTGTTCAATAAATAGTGCATTGTGTACAGATTTCTTTTCTTCACAGTGCAGGAAAAGTGTTTTAGGCACATACCTCCAGTATTTAACTTGGATGATATTTCTCTTGCCCCGAGTAGAGTAAAAAAAAAAAAAAAAAAACAGGCGCAGAGTCCCCATGATATATATCTATACATGTAGATAAATTAGGTATTTGGTAGCTGGACAAAACACTAAAATCCTCAAATTTGCACATAATTCGGCAGTAATTTGGACAAACGTATATATGCATACAGGTAATTTTATAAGAGACTTTGGGTATGCAGAACTACATTTTTAAAATTGCATGAGGCTGAACACACACAGAGGGGTGGCTTTTTCAACTGACGTGGCATTTTTGTGCAACTAGCACACTGTTGGCAGCTAATGTGGGAGCCTGCATTTCTCCAGAAAATAATCCACCAAAATTGCAGAGCATATGTCCCAGCTGCATTGTGTATGCACATAACACACCACTTCAGTGGGTGGCATTATCTGTGCCTGCACTATCTGCAACTTTGACGGTGAATGTGCACTCTGCCCATATTCCGCCCACACTGGCAGTTAGCGCTTTTAACGTGCACTCTCAGCCCACATGATTGGCCGTGTTAACAGGTAGTGCAGCTTAATAAACATGGTCCGTCATTTACTACAGTATATGCTCCAAAAAGAAGGTGCACAGACACACAGCACCTGATCTATTCAGTATATACATAGGTGTATCCAGGAGTGGAGAAAAGGCAGACTGGGACCGGGATTTGCACTTATGTGCATATATATATATATATATATATATATATATATATATATATATATATATATATATATATAAAATATGCACGTATAATTACATCTGCTTTTCTTGGGGTTATTTTATAAAGGCACATAGGCATGAATGTTAGCTTTGTAAAATAGGACTGAGTATATAATAGACTGGGACAATATACATGTTTTCTGAAAAAGTCACCAGATGAAATCATTTTTTAGAAGAAACATTTTTTGCGATAATATATATAGAAACTCAACACATCAAATTTTGACAGATATTTGTAAGAGTTTTATTTAAAATGCTTGTTTTCAAGAAAAAATGCAAAATTTTACTGGTGACTTTTTTCATAGCCTTTGCAAACTAGGCTCAACATAGGCACATTTACGCAAACACAGTCTAGGTGCCCTATTATAAAATTACCCTTATGGGGCAATTTTCTAAACCCTTTTTCTGAGAAATTGCATACACATTTTATACACAGTCCATGCTTAGGTGTTTTCAGCAGTGTATTTTGGAGTCGAATTTCAGTTGTGAGGCCATGTATATATTCTATAAAAGATGCGAGTACACATTACTTCTGCTGGAATTTTGCACACAAAATTCAAAATTCTATCAAAAGGTCTTAATTATGCAAAATGCTATTTGCAAATAACAAAGCATATTGTTTTTGAGTGATAATTTAAAATACAACACAGAAAATAAAACAGCACAAAATAGTGCAAAATGTTGAATAATGTGTGCAGAATTCCAGCAGGAATAACATGTATAGATAGGGTACATGCACAAATTTACACTACCTTCGGAGCAACTTTGAGGATTTTAGGTATTACAGGGACCGGTGCTGGGTGCCTGCTTTAAAAGGGCACTTAATATCTTTGTTGCCTTTATAACAGGGCCCCTGTCTATTAGACAACGTTTTGGTGGTGGTGAGAATCGAGGAGGAATGTGACAAATTCTGTCTACCCTTTTGATGTCTAGGACATCTGTACCTTGCCCACTCACAATCTTAAATGACAGAGGTGTAAAGCAGGGGTCTCCAAATCCAGTCCTGGAGGGCCACAAACCAGTCAGGTTGGCAGAATATCTCTAATGCATATATATCTCATGCATATTCATTAGGGCTATACCAAAAACCTGCCAGGATTGCGGCCCTCCAGGACAGGGTTGGACACCCCTGCTTTATAACAAAGGCTTAAGTGTCTCTTGACATTCCATCAGGCCCAATAATGTCTTCTGTGATACCCATTGGCACCTACATGGAATCCTAGCTGAGAACTAGCCCTAGCCAAGAAAATGAGGTCTTGATTTCACATGTTATTAGTAGGTCCCATTATAAGTTCATTTTCCCTTCGGAGAAGTGACATAATTATTCAAACACAAGCTAAGAGTTTGCCACAGGAACTTTTTTATATGAAAATGTGTTTAAAATTCTTCACATTTCTATTCATTTAAAACACACAAAGGTTCATATAAAAACATTGCTTTTTCATTTGCATGCTTACATGATTTCTAAATAATTAGATCATGTATTCTGAAATGCAGTACATACAGCTAAACCAAACAAATTGCAAGTGACACTTTTTAACTGTACCAACATGCTATATTTTTGACAACCTACAGTTGCTTGTATTTTCAGGCAACATGCTTAGCTCAGAGAGAGTAGCTACAAATATATTAAGTTGGTCTAGTCAACAGCGCTATTAACTTGCTTCTGTATGTCTCAAAAATAAAAATGAGCAAGTTCATGTAGAATAACAGAGTGAGAACCAATAACATAGTAACATAGCATATGACGGCAGATAAAGACCAGGTGCAGGTCACCCCTCCCCATGCCTTTGTTTAGGGGTCTACCCACCGTTCCGTGTAAGTCACCCTTATTTGTTCAGATATAAGAGATAGTTATGTTTATTTTGATTTTATCCTGTTGCTATAAAGGGATCCACTGTCTCTGTCCCATGCCATTTTGAATTCTGTCACTGTATTTGCCCCCATCACTTCCATTAGGAGGGCATTCCAAGCATCCACCACACTTTCAGTGAAGAAGTATTTTCTGACATTGCCTTTCAGTTTACTCCCTTGCAGCTTCATGTTGTTTTCTCTAGTTTTACAGCTTCCTTGTCTTTGGAAGTGTTTTTTTGTTCATTAATACTCTTTTTAAGTATTTAAAGATATGAATCATATCTCTCCTGTCCCTTCTCTCCTCCAGAGTGTACATATTTAGGTCTTCAAGTCTCTTCTCATAAGTCTTCTGACGCAGGTTCCAAATCATTTTGGTCTCCTTCCTCTGAACTGCTTCCAGCCTTTTTATATCCTTTGCAAGATATGGTCTCCAAAACTGAACACAATATTCCAAGTGAGGCCTCACCATCAACTTGTACAGTGGCATTAGCACCTCTTCCTTTCTGCTGGTAATTCCTCTTTGTATGCAACCCAGCGGCCTTCTGGCTTTTGCCAGTGCCTTGTCACACTGTTTCGCCACCTTGAGATCCTCAGTCATTAGAGGTCCTTCTCTTGGTCCGTGCACACCAAACTCTCGCCCCCTGTCGCATACAATTCCCTTGGATTTCTGCTTCCCAAATGCAATAAAAGCAGAAATTTGGAAACATGATTTTAAAAAATGTACTTATTTCCTTTCACGGCAGTTAAAGGCCTTACATGACTTTTCTATTTAAAATACAAAAAAGTAAGAATTGCCACTATATCCATGACCAATTTTCCGGGCAGGTGTTAGTAATGATATTTCACTTTAAATCAAGTTTTTGCTTACCTCCTTTGTTTAAAAAAAAATTAGATTATTTTACCTCATCTACTTACATAGTGGAATTTAATTTCCATCCTCCTAGCAAGCAGTCTTAGGAATTGCCACTCTACATTATAAGTGGAGCAACACTACGAGAAGCAAGTATACCACGTAGATACAAAGACCAAGTCCAGGCGTAATGGGAAAGACAGACCTTTACTTTCCATATACCAGGGACTACCCAACACAGACCGTGTTTCGTTGCCTTCGTAAGGGGTTTTTAACTGGCACACTCTTTGAAAATCCTATCTCTTGCGTATCATTGTTGTACTTATGTACAGGGATGACCCTAAATGGGTAAGTAACAAATATCAGCTTGAGAAGGGAGCGCGATCCGCTGTATGTTGAACGTTATGCAAAAATATAACCCAGATCCACCACTCTTTCCATAAAAAAATATTTCCGCATATTACTCCTGAGTCTATCCCCTTTCACCTTCATCCTGTGTCCCCTCGTAGCAGAGCTTGCTTCGCCTCTTGTGCATTTATGCCGCAGAGGTATTTAAACGTCTCTATCATATCTCCTCTATCCCGCCTTTCCTCTAACGTATACGTATTAAGATCTTTAAGTTTGTCCTCATATGCTTTATAACGAAGACCACTAACCATTTTAGTAGCTACCCTCTGCACTGACTCCATCCTATTTATGTCCTTTTAAAGGTGTGGTCTCCAGAATTGCACACATTACTCCAAATGAGATCGCACCAGAGACTTATACAAAGGCACTATCGCCTCCTTTTTTTCTGCTTGCCATTCCTCTCTCTATGCATCCAAGCATCCTGGCTTTCACCATCGTTTTTTCTACCTGCCTAGCTACCTTAAGATCATCAGAAACAGCCATGCCCAAGTTCTGCTGCTCTTTCATGGACAGAAGTACTTTGTCTCTTCCACTTTACCATGCCCTTGGATTTTTGAGGCCTAAATGCATGACCCTGCACTTTTTAGCATTAAATCTCAGCTGCCAAATTCTTGACCATTCTTCAAGCTTAGCTAGATCCCTCCTCATGTTATCGACTCCTTTCTGGATGTCTACTCCATTGCTGATTTTGATATCATATGCAAAGAGGCAAACCTTACCCAAGAGCCCTTCCACAATATCACTATCAAAGATGTTAAAAAGAGTGAGCTTCATTTATGTGTACCCTTTGTCTGCTCCCACTCAACCAATTTCTAACCCAGTCAGTCACTTTAGGGTCCATCGCTGGAATGCTCAGCTTGTTTATAAGTCGCCTCTGTGGAATGGTGTCAAAGGCTTTACTGAAATTGCAAGCAGTTTCTTTGTATCACATTTGCTCAACTTCTGCTTAGCTCTGTTTTATACTGCATACATTTGCCTTTAATGAATAATGAAGCATTCTTAGTTTTTAGATATATAGAAATAATTGATATAAGTAGTGATGCATGTATGTATAGCGGCTATTTATGTTTATATCAGCCTATGCATATCGGTCGTAAAACTTTAGAGGAAATCAAACGGATGGATATGATTGCAATAATCCAAAAAATATATATAAAATACGTGAGTAATTGAGTTTATACTTTAACCTTATGGACTAGGTCTAACAAAGTGTGCTACCGGGCATGTTCACTGCGGGTCACATTTTATGCAGTGAGACCTATTTAATAACCGCAGTAACAGCATAATCAAGCAGTAGGGCACTTCAGTTAAATCCAGCCCTATACATGTAAGTTATCCATCTAATTATGCATATTCATCAGAAAACTCTCCCATTCTATAGAGTCATAAAATACTTTGTGTTCCATTATGTTATGTTCAAGCAGTTTCTCACAAAGCAGAATTTGTAAGTTATGGAATGTTGCTAAACAATTGGGGTGTAACTGTATATAATTCTTTCAAAAAACAGGTGTAAATGTTGGGATATGTACACTTATGGCATAAAACACTGTTTTCACTGGTGTAGAGAAAACTAGGAAGAATTTTATTTTTCAATAAACCTTTCTTTTTCTTGTGCAGTTTGGCTATAGCAACCTTTATATGCAATTAGATTTGATTTTACTGAAAACGTTATCACTCCCCTATCTGGTTACCTGAAGAATTACCATGTGAAACAACACTTTAATCAGAATTTCAATTTTTCACATTTATGTAGCAAAACTGGTTAGCAACAGCCTGGATGGTTTTCTTCAGTTCATTGAAAAAGGATTTCTAGTGATTTTGTCTTCATGAATAGACCACTGATGTTACAACTGTTCCTATTCTTATCTGCTTGCTGGCCTGTTATCTGAAGTGGATGTCCCTTGAAACATCATCTTATTCAGGAGAAAGATATATCTTTTCAGGGTTCATTGAGGATGGTGAGATGTGAGATGACCTACATTTCTCGACAGGATTTTTTTTTGTTTTTCTAATGGTAAATGACAGCTTCCTGGAAAAAGTGTTACAGAAACCAGCAAGAGAGAGTGTTATGGATCTACGTGTCAGAAGAAAGAAAGAGTAGTTACTCACCTGTAACAGGTGTTCTCCAGGAGCAGCAGGAATCAGTCCTCACATATGGGTGTCATCGGCGCCGATGAAGCCCCAGCAGAGCATTTCCCCAGCTTTCTAAGAAAGCCTTTGGGAATGCAGGCATGCATGCGCGGTTCCCTTCCCGCCTAAAGGTGCCATCTTACCTCAGTCAAATGACATAGCTCGGAACAGCACACAAAAAAATGAAAAAAATACAAACTATGTACAACTGCAACTCCAAGGGGAGGAGGGAGGGTTGTGAGGACTGATTCCTGCTGCTCCTGGAGAACACCTGTTACAGGTGAGTAACTACTCTTTCTCCAGGACCAAGCAGGAAGTCAGTCCTCACATATTGGGTGACTCCCTAGCTCTGGGCTACCGAGGAACCCAAGCTGAACAATAGGACTCCCTCTAGTCCCAGCTGCAAAGAAAGGCTTTTCAAGGACTCAACCTCCACCGGTAGCCCAACAGAGGACAGGAATGCAGGAGTTGCCTAAACCTCAAAGAGATTCCGGAGTACTGCCTGGCCAAAAGCACTGTCCCTACGGGACTCCCTCTCCAGGCAGTAATGGGCTGCAAAAGACTGGCTTGAAGACCAAGTTGCAGCCCTGCAGATGTCTACCAAGGGCACAGAGCGGAGATGAGCCACTGAGGCAGCCATCGCCCTAACACGATGGGCTGTGACCCTACCCTGCAAAGGAAGGTCAGCCGCCTTATAAGCCCAGGTGATACAGTCAGCCACCCAGATGGACAAGGTACGCTTGGACACAGCTAACCCCAACTTATTGGGGTCAAAAGAGACGAAGAGCTGAGTAGCCCTCCTATGTCCTTGCATACAGTCAAGATAGAAGGATAAGGCCCTCCTACAGTCCAGAGTATGCAGGACTGCTTCAGCCTGGCTAGCATGAGGCCTAGGGAAGAATGTTGGAAGAACCACCTCCTGATTGAGGTGGAAAGAGGAGACAACCTTAGGGAGGAACTTTGGATGAGTCCTGAGGACTACCCTGTTCCTGTAAATCCTGGTGTAGGGTCTGTCACAGACCAGAGCTTGAAGCTTACTCACTCTCCTAGCCGAGGTAAGGGCTATCAGGAAGAGTGTCTTCCAGGAGAGGAAGCGTAGAGGACAAGTAGCCATCGGCTCAAAAGGTGGACGAGTCAGTTGCTGCAAGACCACATTCAGCTCCCACTCAGGGGCAGGAGGGCGGATAGGGGGCTTGAGCAAAAGCAAGCCCCTGAGAAAGCGGGACACCAAGGGGTGACCAGAGAGAGACCGCCCCTCTACCAAGGAGTGGTGAGCTGCTAGAGCTGAGAGGTGGACCCAAACAGAATTGGACTTAAGACCCTGGTTTGACAAGCGCAGTAAGTACTGAAGGACTACTGGCACAGTACAGGAGAAAGGATCCTCTGTACGGATCTGACACCACACTGAAAACCTTTTCCATTTAAGAGCATAGGTTTTCCTAGTGGACTGTTTTCTAGAGGCTAGGACAACCTCCTCAACTTCCTGAGGGAGGCCCCAGGGAGCCAAGACTACCCTTGCAGCCTCCAGGCCATCAAATTGAGAGACTTGAGATTGGGATGCAGAAGGGAACCCTGCTCCTGTGAGAGAAGGTTGGGTTGCAACCCCAGAGGCAGAGGGGGATCCACCGCCAGTTGAAGGAGAAGAGGAAACCAAGGCTGTCTCAGCCATCTGGGAGCCACCAGCAGGACCGAGGCCTTGTCCTGACGAATCTTGAACAGAGTTCGGGCCACCAAAGGCGTGGGAGGAAACACATACAGGAGGCCCTGAGACCAGGAAATCAGAAAAGCATCTGCTGCTATTCTCAGAGGATGCGGTTGCCTGGAGCAGAACGTTGGCAGTTGCCTGTTTATGGGGCTGGCAAAGAGATCCATCCAGGGAATACCCCATTTCAGGAAGATCTAATGAACCACTGAAGGATGCAGCTGCCACTCGTGGGGCTGCAGTATTCTGCTCAATCTGTCTGCCAGATAGTTGTCCTGTCCTGGGAGGTACACCGCCTTGAGAAGCATGTGGTGTTTGAGGGCAAAAGAACAAAGGTCCTGAGCCTCTCGACAGAGAATCCTGGACCCAGTTCCGCCCTGTTTGTTCACATAAAACATGGCAACCTGGTTGTCTGTCTGAATCAGGACAGACTGGTGAGCCAGGGCAGGTGTGAAGGCTTTGAGTGCTAACCGAATAGCTATGAGTTCCAGGAGATTGATCTGCTGTGCAGCTTCCCAGGGAGACCAGAGGCCCTGGGTGCACTTGCCCAGACAATGAGCACCCCAGCCCAACAGGGAGGCATCGGTAGTCAGCACTACTGTATGAGCTTATATCTGAACGGGCACCCCCATCAGTAGATTGGGTGGGTGCAGCCACCAGATGAGGGAGTGCATAAATGGTTTGGACACCCTTATCTCGTCTCTGAGGCTGCCTGTGGCCTGGGACCACTGAGTTCGAAGGCACCACTGAGCAGGCCTCATATGGAGCCTGGCATTGGGGGTCACATGTACTGTCAAATCCATGTGGCCCAGTAGGCAGAGCCTGGCAGAGACCAGGGACCTGCTGAGAAACTGACCTGTCAAGGCCATCAACCTTCGGGCTCTGTCTTCTGGCAAGAATGCCTTTGCTAGGAAAGAGTCCAACCTTGCCCCTATGAACTCCAAGTTCTGGGAAGGGAGCAAAGTGGACTTTGCGAAGTTTATGACAAAGCCCAGGCGTTGTAGAAGAGAAATTGTCCTGAGGGTGGCCTGATTGTCCTCCTGGCTTGTCTGACCCCTGATGAGCCAGTCGTCCAGGTAGGGGAAGACAAAGATGCCCTGATTCCTCAGGTAGGCCGCCACCACTGCTAGGCACTTTGTGAAAACTCTCGGGCGGAAGTAAGGCCGAAAGGCAGTACTCTGTACTGATAATGGTTTCCTCCCACGATGAACCTTAGGTACTTTCTGTGGTCTGGATGAATGAGGATGTGAGTGTATGCATCCTTTAGATCTAAGGAGCATAGCCAATCTCCCTGCTGCAGATAGGGCAGAAGTGTTCCAAGAGTAAGCATATTGAACTTTTCTTTCACCAGGAACTTGTTGAGGTTCCTGAGGTCCAGAATGGGTCGAAGGCCACCGGTCCGTTTGGGCACCAGGAAATACCTGGAGTAGAACCCGAGACCCTGTAAGTGGGGAGGCACAGGCTCCACCGCCTTGTCCACCAGCAGACTCTGAAGCTCTTGACAGAGAAGGTCTGTGTGCAGGGGAGGCCCTGGAGGTTCCCCTGGAAGGTAGGGGGGTGGCGGTTGGTGAAAATGGAGTGCATAGCCCTTGTGGACTATCTCTAGCACCCAACTGTCCCCGGTGATAAGGGGCCACTGGTGGGCAAAGAGGGCGAGACGACCTCCTGTGCAGGGCTGGGGAAGCAGTGAAGGAGAGGCTATGCTCAAGGAGTCAAAAAACCCCACCCTGCTGAGTGGTAGCAGGGGCCTGAGGCTTGGAGGCCCTCTGCCTACGGGGCCCATTACCCTGGCCCCTGGCTTGCTGACCCTGTGGGGCAGGTTGGGCAGCCTGATATTGAGGGGTACTGTTTGTAGGCAGTGCCCTTCCACGGGTAAAAGGGCTTTTTACCCGAGCCCTTCTTTTTATGAGAAGGGGCAGATGTCTTCCTCGACAGCCTTGTCCTGGTGAGGTGCTCGGTCTCGAGCTGAGCGGCCTTCTCGGTCATGGGCTTGCCAAAAAGGTTTTCACCTCGGCAAGGGACATCGACCAACTTGTCCTGAACCCATGACTCGAGGTTCGATGACTGCAGCCATGCCTGGCGTCGAGCCGCGATGCCAGCTGCCGCTACTCGGGCCGAAGCCTTGAAGCCATCGTAGGCGGCGGGGGACATGAACTTCGAGCAGTCCCGAATCCCCGAGGACAAGGACTTAAATCTCTGCAAAGGCTCCCCGGAGAGACCAGCAGAGAATCTGGCCAACTCCTTGGCCAGATCCCTCAAGTACATGCCCCTGTACAGCTGGTAAGACTGGACACGGCAAGCAAGCATCGAGCCCTGAAAACACTTTCTACCGACGCCATCTAGGTTTCAGGCTTCCCTGCCAGGAGGCACCGCGGAGTGCATCTTCTGACTTTTCAAACGATGCATGGCCGATTCCACAACCATGGAATGGTGTGGTAGCTGTGCCTTTTGAAATCCAGGATTCTTTCGAAGTCGATAGATGGAATCGACTCGCTTGCTAAGAACCGGCGCCGAGGCCGGTGCCTCCCACATACGGAAGAGGAGCCGTTCCAGCATCGGAGGAACAGGGACAGTAAAGGCCTCCTTCAGAGGAGAGTCATACTGCAGCGCCTCAAGCTCTTCAGCTCGAGGCTCTTCCTCCGGATCCGCCGGGATAGCCAAGGCAGTGGCCATATCCCGGACGAACTCCGAGAACCGGGTATCCTCTGGAGGGGACCTACTCCGGGGCTCAGACTGCGGTGAGTCCGAAGAGACGTACCGAGTCTTAAAGGTATCGGGAGACTCCTCGTCCTCTGTTTCCCAAGCCGACTCATCCGAGGAAGAGTCAGGGTCCGACCCCGTGGGGCCCTGGGGCACCCGCCCCAATGCCGGGAGCACCGGCGTCGACGCCCTCGGTCCCGAACGGGAGGTCGAGGGAGACCGCGACCGAGGTCGACTCCGAGCCACGATGGACTCGAGTATCGGCTTGGTCTCCGGAGTCGACTTAGACGTCGATGTCCCGGTGGTCGGGGCAGATGCGCCAGACAGGCTGGCCATCAGTGCCCGCTGCTGCTCCATGAAGGCAGACATTCTGCTCTCCAAGGCTGTCATCCTGAGACTCAGCTCGGGAGACGCAGCAGCCACTGACTCTGGCCCCGGCGGCGGCTCCCTAGGAGGAGAGTCCATGAGGACTACGGGACTTACGTGTCCAGCAGACTCCGGCTCCACACGAGGAACTTTGGCAGGCTTCTCCGGTTCCACGGGCCCGGGGTGACGGTCGGGGGTCTTAGACCTGGCCCTCAAGGAGCCAGGGTCCTCTTCCGATGACGCCCTCGCGAGCCGTTTCTTCCTCTTGCGATCCCGGTCGGGGGACCCCCTGTCCAAGGAGCTTTGACGGCGCTCGGGATCGGAATCCCGAGATGTCGAGGCCTCAGACGAGGTCCGGGCCCGGCCGGAGGCTGAGTCCGAGAAAATCCTTTCCTTTTGCTGCTGGCGACTTCGAAGTGCCTTGGAAGAATCTTTTCCATAGGCTCCGCACGACTTAGGATCGTGGTCAGGGCCGAGGCACCGAAGGCAGCAGTCGTGTGTGTTGTGAGAGACATCAGTTTCTTACACCGATCACACTTCTTAAAACCACTGGAAGCCATCGGGGAAAAAAGAGTCCCCGCGAGGTTAAAGGACCGGCCTTTCAGGGAAAAGGAGAAAAAAGGGCGCGAACGCCAGCCATGAAGGGCAAAAACCGAAAAAGAAAAAATCGGGCTCGATACCGGTGTACCGAACCCGGCGGGAGGGGAACCGGCGTCGAACCGGTAGAAAAAGAGCAAAAATCGCTGAAAAAAATCTAATTTTAACAGGGAAAACTGGACACACGGAAAAAAAGAGACTGAGGTAAGATGGGACCTTTAGGCGGGAAGGGAACCGCACATGCGTGCCTGCATTCCCAAAGGCTTTCTTAGAAAGCTGGGGAAATGCTCCGCTGGGGCTTCATCGGCGCCAATGACACCCATATGTGAGGACTGACTTCCTGCTTGGTCCTGGAGAAGATCCTGATGTAAGTGTAACAGTGGCGGATCTGCTCGATAGTGATCATAACAAAATTTCAACATAATCACTGGAGGGAGATTAATAAATCACTATAATAGTATTTAATTTTAAGAGGCGGCTATGAGAAAATAAGGAAATTTTAAAAGAGCAGGTGTGAGGCTCAAACGTCTGCATGAAGCATGTAGATTGTTTATACTACCATCTTGAAGAACCACATTAGAGAGTGTTCCACAAGTTATAAAAGATCAAAAGATTAAAGGACTGCCAGTGTGGCTAAATGGGGTTATGAAAGATGCTATTAAGACAAATAACATCCTCAAAAAATGTGAAGCAGGTCCTAATGAGGAAATGTGGAGAGAACATAAGCCTGGCAAATTAGATAGAGAAACGTTAAGGCAATCTGAAAGGAATTTGACAAACTTACAAAAGAGGCAAAAACTATAAAAACTTTCAAGTACATAAAAGAAAAAGCCTGCATGGGGCCATTAGATGACCAGGAAATAATAGGGGCATATAGGAGAAGTTAACACCATAGCAGAAAAACCAAGGGGCATACAGTTTCAATGGCATCCTATAAACATGCTACCCTTGGTAGGACTGGGAAGGACATGAGCGTTCCCAGTGCATCACATCTAGTGCGGGTGTTAAGTGGCCTGTGCTAACCATGTTTGGCATTGTTGCAACTAAGACCATATCAATGGCACCCCCTGCAGTTAGCTAGAAGCTCCATGCGGGCAATGCAGCCTGTATGCGCATTACTGGTGTGGGGCTTAGTTAACATGCCCCTAAATTAATTCTTTGCTTTGTTCTGCACTGCAGAGGATTTTTGGAAGACATCTCATTCTGGAATCCTCCTTTATAGTTGGTGATTCAGACAAACTGTGAATCTGGAAGATGTGCTAGAGCAAAATTGTAGCAAATCACCAGAAGTTGATATATTTAACCCAGAGTTCTGAAGAGACAGTTTTGAAATTGCAGACGTATTACTGATGATCTGTAATCTCTCAGATTTGCCACAATACCTGAGGACTGGCAAGTAGTCAATGTAATGTCAGTTTTTAAAAGGGATTTTAGGGGTGATCCAAGAAAACTATAAATCAGTGAGTCTGATGCCTGCAGTGGATAAAAGGGTTAAAGCCATTGTTAAAAACAACATTTCTGGATGTATGAATAAATAGGATTTCAATGGAAAGGACCAGCATGCATTTTGGAAAGGGAAATCATGCCTTTCTAATTTATTGGCCTTCTTTGAAAAGCAATGCAATACTCTAATTGAAAGCTCCCAAAGGAGTTTTTGTGTTAATTTTTAAAAGCTAATTCTTAAAGGGGTTTTGGTGTTAATTTTTAAAAGCTAAGTCTTCTTTCTATACTGCAAAGGGGTAATTTATTTTGTTTGCTTGTAGTGTAGGGCAAAGGCTCTGTCAGAATTCATTGTCTTTGTTCCAGCTACCCATTCACAGCTAACACTTTGAAGCCATTGACCTCATCAGGTGTTAGGTCCCTCCTTACCCACCCTGACACCCACCTACCCATCCCATGTGAGTCGTCTTGCTTTATAGGGCAACTCCCCAATTAGCTACACACAGGGGCATAGAACAGCATTGTTAGAACACACTTAAGAGGTTAACTGCTTTTTCTCTGGGAACAAGCAGGACGTGACATTGGCGCCAACAGAGCCCCCACAGAAGCATCTTCCGAGCTTTCAAAGAAAGCCTTTGGGAGATGCACCACACATGCATCGTCCCCTTCCTGCCCAAGGGTGCCATTTTGCCTCAGTCTCCTTTTTTCCATGAGCCCTCCAGATGTTTGTCCAGTTTCCCTTGGAAAAAGTGTGGGTTTTTTGTTACGTTCCTGTCCGGTTTCCATACCAGTTCCTTTCCTGCCCCCGATCCAGCTCACCTCAGCGTCACTCCTCGGGTTCGTTTCCTTGTTTTTTCTTTTTGCTGCAATGTTCCCTTGACCTGCGTTCATGCCTTTTTTTCAGCCAGAAGCCTCAGACCCCTGCTGGGCAGCAGGGACCCCTTTTTTCCGATGGCCTCGAGCAGCATGACTACTGCCTCTGGTGCCTTGGCCCTGAACACAATGACTCGGACTGTAAATTCTGCAGAGCCATGACCTCAAAGCCCTTAAGAGCCATCACCAGCATTATTAAACATTTTTCCAAAAGTCCGACTCTGTGTGAAAATCTCTGGCGACGCCCCACTGCAGGGCCTCCTCTGGTACCTTAAACCTCCTCGGAGTCCAAGGGCTGTGATTCCTCTGAGAGGAAATCCCTGGAGGTGGAATACAAGAAGTTGAAGTGCTTGAAGTCCTCCTCAGAGTCCGGATCTGGAAAGATGGGAAAATCCAATTCCAGGGCTTGCAGTCCCCGGTGTGAGTTGGAGCGGGAGCAGCTGCACAAGCTGCCCTGGAAGGAGGAGTCGGTACCCATCGACGGGCCTCGGGCACCTGAGGCCATCATCATCGAGGACTCCCCCTTGACAGAACCGATGCCAGACCCAAAACCCTTGGTGTCCGCATCGAAGGCTGTGGAGCCAACTGGCATGGAGACCAGGATGGTGGCCTGAGAGTGCAGTATATCTGCCTCATGGCCCATCAGTGGGCGTTAATATCCGGTTCATCCACCCTGATGATGGGACCATCGACATTGATGGCTTCCCTGAATGTCGAGCTGTTCCTCAAGTGCCATCAGCCTCGAGAGCTCTATCAGCATCGGATGAGGTCCCAGTCCTGTTCCTTGGGTCACTGGTCCTCTCTGAGATGCGGATCAGACTGCAGGTACTCTGGAGGCCCCGGTCCCCTCAGCTCGGACCTCAAGCGTGGTGACCGTGAAGCCTCAGAATCTACCACAGACTTCCAGTCCAATTGAGAGACAGAGGATGAAGAGCCCCCAGACACTCGAGATGTACCTTTGGACTCATCCCACCCAACATTCTAATTCCATTCCCCACCAGTGGATGTCGCCTACCTCGACTTTGTGTGGGATGTGACTAGGGTGCTCTCCATTGAGACCAAGGCGGAGGAAGACCCTCACACACAGGAACTAGAGATCCTCCAGTATGCCCCTCCGAAGGAGGTTCTCATGGTACCAGTTCCGCTGATCCTACAATGTCTCCTCCTCCACATGTGGGAGACACCGGCATCTGTGCCCATTGTCAGCAGGCAATTCGACTCCATGTATCAAGTCTGCCAAGGCCCTGGGTTCCAGAAAGCCAACTTCCCCACAACTTGATGGTTGTTGAGTCCACCATGCGCAGCCAAGAACCGGAAGACCCATTCCTCGGTGCCTCCTGGCAGGGAGGCCCGGATTCTCGACTCCCTCGTCTGGAAGGCATTTCAGGGCTCGATGCTAACATGCCAGGTCCAATCCTACCAGCTCTACATTGGCATGTACCTCAAAGAGCTGTTGAAGAAACTCAGTTGGTTCTCGGCAGGCCTCGATGGGGAACCCCTCCTGAGGTTCAAGTCACTGGCCTTGGTGATCAAAGGGTGCTTGAAGTTCCTGTCTCGAGCAGCTTACGATGGCTTTGAGTCGTCAACCAGAGTGTCCGCATTGGTGCTCGACGCCAAGCATGGCTGCAATCGTCTGACCTTGAACAATGGGTTCAGGACAAACTTATTGATGTCCCCTGCATCAGAGAGAACCTCTTTGGGGAAACCCATTATGTTTATATATGTTTATTTGGTTGCTTGATATACTGCTCCTTCATAACACCAAGACGGTTTACAGTTATGTAAAATACACATCATTGGCAAGAGCCAGAAAAGAAAAAGAACTACAATATGTAACAAAAGCAAACAAAGCAGCAGAGATCGAGACAGAGTTTCTCACAAGTACCAGGCTCTCGGAAAAGACCTCGGTACAGCCCCGAAATTAGTCCCCAGGGAAGAATCTCTTCTTTCCGAGGAAAAAGGGCAGCTTTGACAATGCCTTGCAGATCCAGGCCTTCTCAGCCCCACAGCACAGACAACACAAGGGGCAGAGGCACAGCCCCCGTAAGCAAAAGACCCCAAGTCCCAAGCACTGACCCCAGCTCAGCCTGGGGGAAGCTTTTAACTCCCTCAGCATGTCCTTCTCTCCCCCAGGAGGTTCCCTACAGATCACAAGGGGGTGGCTAGCCCTGTTTGCCCACAGGTGGTCCATCATCACTAATACCTGGGTTCTACACGTGGTCAAGGAGGGCTACCTTCTCCACCTTCAGCAGACGTCACCCTCTAACTTTACAGGAGAGCCCATAAGACCTCTCCTCCACCAGACCCTGCTCTTCACCGAGCTTGCAGGTCTCCTCAAGGACAAGGTGGTGGGCCAGTACCAAAACATCTCAGGGGCATTGACTTTGACTTCTACTCCAGGCATTTCCTTGTCCCCAAGAGAGCAGAGTTCTTAAGCTCCATCCTGGATCTGCAAGACCTGAACAAGTTCCTGATAAGGGAGAAGTTCAAAATGCACTCCCTTGGAACATTGATGCCATCCCTCCAGCAGGGAGATTGGCTATGCTCCTTAGACCTAAAGGATGCCTACACACATCCTGATCCATCTCAGCCACAGAAAATACCTTCGGTTCATGGTGGGAGGAGAGCACTACCAATGTAGGGTGCTGCCCTTCGTGCTGGCCTCATCACCAAGGGTCTTCACCAAGTGCCTCGCGGTTGTTGCAACCCACCTCTGTCTCCAAGGGGCCTTCTTCTTCCCTTACTGGACGACTGGCTCATAAGGGGAGGCACAGCCGCAGAGGTGCATTGTGCCACAGGGAGTACCATAAATGCCCTGCAGCATTTGGGGTTCGTCGTCAACAACCCCAAGTCCCACCTTGCTTCGGCTCAACGCTTGGAGTTTATAGGGGCTCAGTTAGACACCCTTCAGGTGAAGGCCTTCCTCAAGAGAGGTCAGAACACTTCAGGGGCTAGCTGCAGAGGTACAATGACGCCAGTCTCTACCCACCCAGGTTCTCCTTTGCCTGCTGGGCCACATGACCTCCGTGGTTCACATGACTCCATATGCCCAACTCCACATAAGAGCAGCCCAGTGGTGCCTCCACTCTCAGTGGACACAAGCCAAAGGGAGGCTTCAGGACAGAGAGTGACCCACCAGCTGACGGACTCCCTTGGATGGTGGCAGATCCCCTAGTCGGCTTCAGGCTGGTATACCCTTCCAGGCACCCACCTCCCGGAGGGTCCTCATATGGATGCCTCCTTACTGTGCTAGGGAGCACATTGCAAGGGCCTCGAGATGCAAGGCAGCTGGTTCCAGATGGAATCCTATATGCAAATCAATCTGCTGGAGCTCCGGGTGATATTTCTGACTCTCCGAGCATTCTGCCAGACCGACAACCAAGTTGCAATGTTCTGTGAACAAACAAGGGGCCATGGGGTTGTACTCCCTCTGCCAGGAGGCTGTAGCCCTCTGCTCCTAAGCAACACATAGAGGGAATCTCCTAAAAGCAGTCTACCTCCCAGGCCAAGACAATGCCCTGGCAGATAAGCTGAGCAGAGTCCTTCAGCCACACACGTGGCGTCTGGATCCCAAAGTGACCTCCCAGCTGTTTCAACTTTAGGGTATCCCCCTGGTGGACCTGTTCGCCAGCCGCACCCATCCCGGGTAGCAGCAAATGCGTTCCTCATTCCATAGACAGTAGGTCTCCTGTATGCCTTCTTGCCAACACCACTGGTTGCCAAGACCCTCTTCAAGGTCCAGCGAGAGAGGACATTGCTAATATTGATAGCCGCCCCCCCCCCCCCAGTGGCCCGGGCAACCCTGGTTCCCGCTGCTCCTTTTCCTGTTGGCGGTGTCACTGAGTCTCTTGGGCTAAGCCCCAGGACTATTCTCACAGGAACAGGGCTCTCTTCTACACCCCAATCTGATTCTAACCCCAATCTGGGGTCCCTGTCACTCATGGCTTGGCTGCTGAAAGGGTAGCATTAGCTCCCTTTAACCTCCCATGGGACATGAAAGAAGTTCTTTTGGCCTCTCATAAGGCTTCTACAAGAAGGGCGTACGCCTTCAAATGGTGCCGATTCTCAGTGTGGTGCACTGAAAGATTGGCAAACCCGTTCTCCTGTTTGGTACAAGTGGTACTCCAGTACCTGCTCCATTTGTTGCAGGTGGGACTAAAGTCCAACTCCATCAGACTACATGTGAACATTATCACAGCGCACCACCATTCCATCAAGGGCAAGCCCCTCTTAGCTTAGTCCCTTGTGTCTCGGTTCCTGCGTGACCTCATAACTGTCCAAACTCCCCGTTTGCCCTCCAACGGCATAGTGGGATCTTAATGTGGTGCTTTCGCTGTTCACTAAGCTGCTGTTTGACCCTCCGGCTACCCGTCACTTGTAGTACCTCTCCTGGATGGTCATCTTCCTTGTAGCACTCGCATCAGCTCATAGAGTCAACTCGCTCCAGACTCTGATGGGAAAGCCTCGCTACACGAGGTGCTCCCCACCTTCTTTCTGAGGCCTCACGATGGCAGGGCAGAGAGCGTTCTCCATACTCTGGATTGTAAAAGGGCCCTGTCCTATCTGCAACGGACTCAGGGCCACTGCAAAGCACCTCAGCTTTTTGTATTCTATGATCCCAGTCGGCTGGAGCTCCCAGTGACTAAGCGAACTCTGTCCACTTGGGTGGCAGACTGTATTACCCTCACCTATGAGCAGATAGAGATGGGGGGAGGAGTAGACTAGTGGTTAGAGCACTTGCTTGAGAACCAAGAGACCAGGGTCTATACCCCCTAGCACTCTCTGTGGCCTTGGCAAGTCACTTAACCCTCTATTGCCTCAGAGGAATCCAAGCTCAATGTCCCTGTTTAATGTAAATTACCAAGTTTAAGTTACAATGTAACCTGCTTTGACTAAAATGCAGTATAAAAACACCTGTTAAATAAATCTCACTGGACCAGAAGGTCGTGGCACACCACGTCAGGGCCATGGCTACTTCCGTGGCAAGTCTGCGTTCTGTCACCATGACTGAGATCTGTCAGGCTGCCACCTGGTCTTCGATCCATACCTTTGCAGCTCACTACTGCCTGGAGAGGGAATCCTGATGCGACAGCGCCTTTGGCCAAGCCGTACTCTGTAATCTCTTCGGGGTGTAGGCAACTCTTGCTCTCTGCCCCTTCTGTGTTCAGGCTACCGGAGTGCTGGTTCTCTGCCAGACACTTTGGTCTTGCAATAGTCTCTTAGAACATAAGAGCATAAGATATGCCATACTGGGTCAGACCAAGGTCCATCAAGCCCAGTATCCTGTTTCCAACAGTGGCCAAATAGGTCATAAGTACCTAGCAGCTTCCCAAAAAGAGACAGGTTCCACAATGCTTGTATTGGGTCAAGCAGTGATATCTTGGGTCCCTTTTAATAATGGTTTATGGACCTTTCCTCCAGAAATTTGTCCAAACATTTTTTAAACCCAGCTAACACTAATAGCTTTTACTACATCCTCTGGTAACAAATTCCAGAGTTTGATTACATGTTGAGTGAAAAAATATTTTCTCTTATTAGTCTTAAATAGGTTATCCTGTAGCTTCGTTGCATGTCCCCTAGTCCTTGTATATTCTGATGACGTAAACAATTGATCTGCGTTTACCCATTCCACTTCATTCATTAATTTATAGACCTCTATCATATCTCCCCTCAGCCATCTCTTTTCCAGGTTGAAGAGCTCTAGCCTTTTTAGCCTCTCTTCATAGGGTTATCCTTCAATCCCCTTTACCATTTTAGTGGCTCTTCTCTGTACCTTTTCTAATAAAGCTATATCCTTTTTAAGATACGGCAACCAGAACTGCACACAATATTTAAGGTGCGGTCGCACCATGGAATGATACAGAGACATTATAATATCCTTTGTTTTATTTTCCATTCCTTTCCTTATGATAACTAGCATTCTCTTTGCTCTCTTGGCTGCCGCTGCACACTGGGTGGAGGGATTTAGCATGTTATCCACGATGACACCTAAATCTTTTTCCTGGGTGGTGGTTCCTAAAGTGGAACCTTGCATCGTGTAACCATAGTTTGGGTTGTTCTTTCCTAGGTGCATAACTTTGCACTTGTCCACATTAAATTTCATCTGCCATTAGTAGGGACTCTGCTGCTGATCATGGCTCACTCTTTGCAAGTCGCTGTGGCATTTTTGTGGGTTCTCGGTAGCCTTTAGCTGGGAAGTCCCCTATGTGAGGACTGACTTCCTGCTTGTTCCTGGAGAAAGCATAGTTACCTGTAGCAGGTTTCTCCGGGGACAGCAGGAATCAATCTTCACAATCCTTCCTTCCTCCCCCCCTTGGAGTTGCTTCTTTACTGTATTTTAATTTTTGCCATCCTAGCTATATCATTAGACTGAGGCAAGATGGCACCCTTGGGCAGGAAGGGGACCATGCATGCATGGTGCATCTCCCAAAGGCTTTCTTTGAAAGCTAGGGAGATGCTTATGTGGGGACTCCATCGGTGCCGATGTTACCCATATGTGAGGACTGATTCCTGATGTCCCTGGAGAACACCTGTTACAGGTGAGTAACTATGCTTTCTCAACCATCTTCTCATAATGCAAGATACAAAACCTGACTGTTTAACATGGCTAATACTTTTTCAATGCAGGATATTCATATAACAGAATAGCCAGAATAAAAAGAAATCTCCCCCAACTAATCCCTACCTCAGTCCATTAGACACGTGCATGCATTGCACACTTTCATTCTCATTCCATTTCCACACCACCTAATATAAATATTCATTACTCTTTACTGGAATAGTGACAAAAGGAGACCAGACAGTATAAAATTATCCATCTAACCTTTCACTCAACATGAAAGCTTGCCAAAACACACAAGCTCACCATTCTACAACCACCGGCCGCTGCTCTTGCTTCCATAAGAACAAAAGGTATGCCACAACCATACATACCCTAAAAGTAGAAACTTCAGCAATAGCTTACATTCAACCCCCCCCCCCCAATCATTCTTATTGAAAGAAACCAAAGAATCCCTCTTACAGACCACCCCTTTTATCAAAACAATCACACAATACCCCCCTCCACTAAGATTGAATAGCCAAACACTCTCACCACAAATGAAAAATAGGCACCCAGACCCCCCACACCCTCTCCACGCAACCAATCCCCAACCCTCTTTCCTTGGCCACCCATACCAGCATTACATACAATAATCTTGAGTTTGACTACATCCCATGGAAACAGAACGTCTGCAGCTTCGCCGATGAATTACTTTCCAATTGCCTAAGTCTTATCTGCTTCCCTAGCCACTGGTGTTGCATTTCTTTATGAAGGGTCTGAGTGGGAAAGTAGAAATCTCTCAACTCCTTATACAAATGTGACAACAAGCCTTTGTTTTGCTCTCCTTCCAAATAACACCCTTTGCAAACTCAAAGGATCTCTAGTCAGGTTAAACTAATTCTGCTCCTTCAACAGAAAAAACAAAACAAAATACAGATTTGAAAGCACTGAAAAACAACCTGCACACTTCCCTTTCCATCTGAGCTAATGACACCCACCAAAGCTCCCAGAAGGCGACACCCAAAATAGAGAAAAATCTTTAATTTTAGCTGCAGACTGGCATCTTTCTCGCCTGTCTCCAAAGTAGGGGACTTAACAATACATGTTTGCAACTAAACCCAAAATCTCAAGTCTTCCCTCCAGACCCATCAACCACCTCAAAAAAGAAAATAACCAAAAAGGACTTGGGTGCCAACCCAACTTTGTTTCATTTTCATTCAATGGGCTTCCAATAGCTTTGCCTGATATCGAATTGCACTCAACACTGCAGCCTTGTAATACAAGGTCAGTTTAGGGAAAGCAAGACCATCATCAACAGCCAAAGCTAACCATCCCCAATTCAGATGGGCTGCTTACCACCCCATGCAAATTTAGGATGTTTATAGGGAGTTGAGTAAATAAAAAACATGAATGTAGGTACAATTACAATCTTAATCGCTACAATCTTACCCAGCCATCTCAGCATTAACCCCTCCCTCTTCAATTTCCTTCACAAATGGAGGATGATTAAGACAAACTAGATCTTCCAGCTCTTGATGCCTTTGAATTATGGTGCTGGCAATGAATACTGTCTATACCATGGACTGCCCAAAGAACAAACCAGTCAGTACTATAGGAGATCAAACTTAAGCTTTCTTTAGAAGCTCAGATGACAAGACTTCGACTTTTATACTTTGGACACATCATGCGAAGAGATAACTAGAGGAAGATATCATGTTTGGCAAGGTAGGTGGTCAGTGCAAAAGAGGAATGCTAACAATGAGATGAATTGATACAATAACAGCAGGTATGGGCACCACTCTGTCAACAATGAGCCTCCTGAGTGAAGACTGAACACAGTTTAGGACAACTATCCAGAGGGTCGCCATGAGTTGACACAGACTCGATGGCACTTAACAACGGTCCTAAGTCCTTAATACCCTCCGAAGTCATTTGAAATGAACAAACTCCAACTGACAACCTGCAACACCTCAGGTTTACCTTAAAACCAAAGACTTCAAAAAGCAATTCAGGGCATTCATCAATGATGGTACAAACCCCTCTAGATGCTATAGATAAATCGGCAGTACAAAGTAACCTGGCGAGGATTTCCCCCACCATCACTGGCTTAATTTCAAGATCTTCTTTAAAAGTACAAGTTCTATCGCAAGGGCAAACAAAACTGGTGAGAGTGGGCAATCCTGCCTTGTACCTCAATACAACAAAAAGGCATCAGAGCAAGTACTTTTTACTGATATCTGAGCCTTAGGCTTTGCAATTAACCCACCAAACAAACTGCTTTCCCAACTGCAGCTTTTCCCATAGTTCAAACAAATGCCCCCTCTCCACTCTTGTCAAATGCCCTCTCAGCATCTAGAGCCATGCACTAAACAGACTTGTCCCTCTCTCTGCACTGCTGAGATGACATTCAGTAACTGCCATACATTATCCAAAATCTGTCTCTGTAACAAAGCCCATTTGATATGGATGTACTAAATCACAAATCACTGTCTAACCTGCTAACCAATATTTTAGCAAAAAGTTTCACATCGCTGTTCTAAAGCAAACGAGGCTGACGCTTGTTTTCTAGTTTTGGAATCAATATGATTCCTGCTTCACACATTAAAGAAAGTAAAGATCCCATCAAAAAGACCTCATTAAACACACTGATATTCCATGTACCAGAGGTCCAATCAGCCATTGATAGAATTCTGCTGGGAACCTGTCAAGCCATAGGCCAATGCCTTGAGAGTGGCCTCTACTTCCAATGTGGAAATATTCTGATTTAAATATATTTCTGCTGTTCGTCCAAGGGAGTCAGTTGAAATCTATCTAGAAAAGCATGGATGGCTTCTGATTGTCCATCTACTTCCAAAGTTTATAAAGTTTGAAAGAAATCTTCAAAAGCAGCAGCGATCCTCAAACGGTCTTTTCTAATTCTCCCAGCACATTTGGAGACTTCCTTAACAAACTGAGAGCTTTAGTGCTTTTTCAATTGCCAAGCGAGTAACTTACCTGCCTTCCCTCCATGTTGAATAAAATTCCACTTGGTAAGCCTCAACAAAAATTCAACCCTTTCCACTTCAATACTGTTAATTTCTGCCTACCTTCACCAACATTCCATAAACCTTAACATTACCAGTTTGCTTATGCTGTTGGAAGCAAATCCATTTTAAGCAACTCAAAAGCCCTTTTTTGTTGAAAGTCCAGCATCCAAAACACAAAAAAATCATTGCTTGCTTATTCAGGTACATCACTCCTAGATCTTTAGGGCCACCTTCCTCACAGACTGGTTCTATGCTGCTTTATCTTATTTTGGAAAGTCAGTCCCCCTTCCTTTGCAGGTGGGGCCCCAGACTGTCCTCATCTTTCTTTGAAAGGCACTTAACAGGATACAATGCCACAAAAACATTACAAAATCTTTCATGTACTTGGGTGCCCAGTGCCTCTAACATCGTGGAATGAAGTTGAACACCATCAATCCAAAGCCATGTGGTCATGTGATATTACCCTAGTCCTCCTTTCTTTCTTTTAATCAACAAGTAGTTGCCTTTCATGACTGCATCATTATCTTGGGCTGTAAAATTGATTCTTTTCTATTTTTCAAATCTCACATGTTCTCAAATCTTCATTCCTTTTTCTGTGGAAAATATAATTTATAAAACCTTTCCCAGATATCACCAACTTCAAAGTAATTATGTGCATATCCTAAACCATGTGGATTAATGTAATTCTCTTCTATGGATTAAATCGCTCAACTCTAAATTGTCTGCAACTTCTCCAAAACTCAGCAGCTAGACTTTTAACAAATGACTAAATTTTCCTCATATAACTCTTGCTCTGAAAAGTCTCCACTGGGCCCCCATTACACTTTCAAATCTAATTTAAAATCTATTTATTCATAAGGCTTACAAACTGGTTGCCCTTTGTACCGCTCAAATATAATAATCTCTTGTAACTCATCTCATCCCACCCTTTCTAACCATGAAAATCAACTCACCTTGCCAAGTGCTTATAAATTGGTATTTTGTCATTACCACATGACCGTTTCTATTATGGCTCCCATCTTTGGAATTCCTTGCCTCTCAATTTAGTAGTAGTATTTAGTATACACCTTTCTCCAGGAACAAGCAGGAAGTCAGCCCTCACATATGGGTGACATTGGAACCGATGGAGCCTGCACGGAGCATTTCCCTAGCTTTCAAAGAAAACCTTTGGGAATGCCACACGCATGTGCATTGTCCTCTTCCCGCCTAAGGGTGCCATCTTACTCAGTCTCCCTTTCTCCGCGGAGCCCTTCAGATGTGCATCTCGTCCACGGAAAAAATGTTTCAAATTCTAACTCTGTTTTTGCCTTTCCAGCCTTCACCAGGCCTCTTCCGGCCATCCCGAGCTCCATTGCTTTAGGGTCTCATAAGAACATAAGAACATAAGATAAGAACATAAGATATGCCATACTGGGTCAGACTAAGGTCCATCAAGCCCAGTATTCTGTTTCCAACAGTGGCCAATCTAGGTCATATGTACCTAGCAGTTTCCCCAAGAGACACAAGTTCCACAATGCTTGTACTGGGTCAAGCATTAATATCTTCGGTCACTTCTTAATAATGGTTTATGGACCTTTCCTCCAGGAACTTGTCCAAACCTTTTTTAAACCCAGCTACACTAACAACCTTTACTACATCCTCCGGTAACAAATTCCAGAGTTTGATTACACGTTGAGTGAAAAAATATTTTCTTTTATTAGTCTTAAATAGTTTACCCTGTAGCTTCATTGCATGTCCCCTAGTCTTTCTATATTCTGATAACGTAAACAATCGATCTACGTATCTCCAGGAACAAGCAGGAATAAGTCCTCACATATGGGTACGTCGGTACCGACGGAGCCCGCGCGGGAAAGCTCCCCAGCTTCCCAGAAGGAAAGCTTTTGGGGCCTCCCACTGCGCATGCGTGCTGCCTTCCCGCCTTCCTGACCAACTCTCCTCAGTTCTTCTTTTTCCGCGGAGCCAGCAGGTCGTGTTCCTGTCACCGCTGAAGAAGTTGTTATTTTAATTTGTTTCTTTGGCCGCGTGTCTGCCTTCCCCGATTCCGGACCGGTACCGCCGGTCTTTTTTCTTTATTCTTTAAAAAAAAAAAAAAATCTTATTTTTTCCCCACTTGGTGTGTTTGTTCTGTGAGGCCTCTAGGCCTTCACAGAATTCTCCCTCATGGAGAAACAAGCCTCTGGTTTTAAAAAATGCAACAAGTGTAGCGGTACTATATGAGTCACAGACACCCATGAATGGTGTCTTAAATGTTTGGGGCCTGACCACTCCATTCCGGATTGCCCATCCTGTTCTTTGATGTCTAAACGTGGCTTACAAAACCGGGCAGCCAAGTTTCACATGCTGTTTTCTACAGATACTCCAGCATCGACATCTTCCAGGTCTTCCTCTCCTGATGGATCTCAGGTAACCAAACATTCCTCTGGCAGGTCCTCAAAGGGCAAATCTCCCTCCAAGTATCGAGATGCCCCGGGGCTTGACCCTGAGGACCCTGCCCCAGCCAAACAACCCCTGCGGGAAGCTCCGGCTTCCAAAGCTCCTCCTATGGGGTTACAGGTTGACATCGATGGCACGGCCTCGACCGATCACCTGTTAGACTGCTCTGGGGTACCGGCTCAATCTTCCGGTACCGACATCCAGACAGTCGTGGCGTCTATGGGTCATACAGTTCAATCCATGCAGCAGGCCATTATGGCTTTTATTAGAGCTGCGACGCCCTCGGTACCGCAGCCAGCGGTACCGACTCCGGTTCCGGTACCACAACCGATACCGGTACCCAGGGCATCCACATCGACCAGGATACCGATTCCGGTTCCCGGTTCCGGGGTTTTCCCCGATACCGATCCGGTTCCGGGTATCCCCGATGTCGATACCGGTCGATACGCTTATCGATCCCTGGAAGCAAATAGACGATACTTCGAGTCTTCTGATGATTCTGATTCATCAGATGACTCTGATGAAGTATCCCTAACTCTACCTGAAGAGCCCTCTTCTCCAAAGAGGAGAATGTCTCCTCCAGAGGATTTGTCCTTTCAAGACTTCATCATTGAAGTAGCTAAAGGTCTCTCTATTTCAGTAACCTCTGAAAAAGAACCTAGAGCAAAAAAATTAGATATTTTAGGATACTCTAAGGTTCCCAAAGAGGCAGTCACCTTGCCCATTCATGAAATTCTTCAAAAACACATGATGGACATATGGGAGACTCCTCTCACCCTATCTCCACATTCTCGTCGTTGGACACCATGTATCGTGTCCCTCCTCCTGGTTTTCAAAAAACTCAGCTCCCTCACCACTCTATTGTGGTGCAGTCAGCTATGAAAAGGATAAAGAGTACCAAAAGACACTCTTCTACTCCTCCAGGGAGAGAATGTAGGACTTTGGATGCTTTTGGTAGAAAAGTCTTCCAAGCAAGTATGCTTATTGCCAGAATCAATTCATACAGCCTCTATATGGGCATGTTTCTGAAGGAGATTGTATTGAAAATACGCCATTTTCTCCCCTTTATCCCAGAGGATAGAATGGAGGAGTTCCTTCTTTTGCTAAAGCATACCCAAGATATTTCAAAGTTCTCCAACAGAGCAGCCTTTGACTCCTTTGAGGGTGCTAGCAGAACCTCAGGTATTGCCATAGCGGCTCGCAGAATTGCTTGGCTCCAGGCCTCTGACCTAGAACCCTGGGTCCAGGATGGGCTGGGAAATCTGCCCTGTACAGGTGAGAATCTGTTTGGTAAGGAGTGGCAAATCAAAGCCACCCAAATGGATGCAGAAAATGCTGCTTTAGATAGACTTTCTAAGTCTACCTCTGCCCCTGTCAAGAAAAAATCTTTCAAGAAGCCTTTCTATAAGAAGGCCAGATTTGCTACAAATACTGGCCAACAATCTTCTGCAGCTCGCTTTGCTCCTAAGCGTCAGCAGCCTAAACAGGCCAGGGCAAAACCTGCAGGGGCTGCTACAGCCCAGCAGTCCCAACCCCCTCAGGGTTTTTGACTTAACTCTAGAGAACTTAACCTTTCTGGCTCTAAAACATCCAGAGCCTCTCACCATTCCAGGAAGGTTAACTCATTTTGCTCCCAGATGGGAGCAAATCACATCAGAACAATGGACCCTCTCTATCATCAGAGAGGGCTACAAACTACATTTCTCCAGCCTTCCTCCCCATACCATGGTGAGATGTTTCAATTCTCTCCCATCTCTCCTGAACCTGTTAGGTCAGGAGGTGACCACCCTTCTCGCCCAAAGGGCAATAGAAGAGGTTCCTCTTCTTCAACAGGGGTCAGGGTTTTACTCCCCTTATTTTCTCATTCCCAAGAAAACAGGGGGGTACAGACCTATTCTAGATCTGAGAGAATTGAACAAATTCCTATGCAAGGAGAAATTCAAGATGCTTTCTCTAGGTACTCTCCTTCCATACCTACAGAGTCAGGATTGGCTTTGTTCTCTAGATCTCAAGGATGCGTACACACATATACTCATCCATCCATCCCACAGAAAATTCCTACGGTTTATGTTCCAGGGAAAACATTTCCAATACAGAGTACTTCCCTTCGGTCTAGCCTCTGCTCCAAGGGTATTTACCAAATGCATGGCAATAGTAGCTGCATTTCTACGAGCCCTGGGAATTTTTGTCTTCCCATACCTGGACGACTGGCTCATCCGAGCTCCATCTCAGTCCGAGGCTCAGACTTCCCTGGATCGCACCAGACGCATTCTGCAGTATCTGGGACTTGTGATCAATCTGCCAAAGTCTCAACTCACCCCTACTCAGTCCCTGGAATTCATAGGGGCCTGGTTGGATACCACCACTGCAAGGGCCTATCTTCCTCAGGCCCGTTGCCAACGTCTAGTGCACTTAGCCTCCCAGACTTAGTCCAGAAGCCACTTGACTGCCAGGGAGATGCTACAACTATTAGGCCACATGGCCTCCACAGTACATGTGGTGCCCTATGCTCGCCTACATATGAGAGCAGCTCAATGGACTTTGTCCACCCAGTGGACTCAAGCATCAGGAGCTCTCTCAGACCAAATAGCAAACTCCAAACGTCTCTTTTGGTCTCTCCAATGGTGGATGTCCACTCAAAATCTGTTGTTGGGGGCCCCCTTTCAACCATTGTTGCCCCAAGCAACCCTCACAACAGATGCCTCCCAAACAGGTTGGGGAGCTCATCTTCAAGATCTCTCCACTCAGGGTACTTGGTCTCCACAGGAGACCACCCTTCATATCAACCACTTGGAACTTCGAGCAATCTTTCTAGCTCTCAGAGTTTTTCATACCCTCCTCAGCAACATGACGGTCCTTATTCATACGGACAATCAAGTAGCCATGTTTTACATAAACAAACAAGGAGGGACTGGCTCTCTGTCGCTTTGCAACGAAGCTCTAAGATTATGGGCCTTCGCCAGAGAGCATCAAATCCATCTCCTGGCAGTATATCTTCCAGGAATCCAAAACTCTTGGGCAGACAGACTCAGTCGAGTTCTGCTTCCACACGAATGGTCCCTACACATGGATCAGGTACTCAGAATCTTCCAGAAATGGGGGACCCCGGACATAGATCTCTTTGCAAGTCCGTGGAATGCCAAACTTCCCCGGTTCTGTTCCAGGATTCCGTGTCAGGGAGTTCAGGCCAAGGATGCCTTCCTCTTTCATTGGGGTCAGGGCTTCCTATATGCTTTTCCACCCATTCCTTTGATTCCCAAGACTCTGTTCAAACTTCAAAAGGATCAAGGGTCCATGATCCTCATAGTTCCACGCTGGCCACACCAAGTGTGGTACCCTCTACTTCTGCATCTCTCCCAAGCCCCCTCCCTGGACTTGGGAGCAGCTCCAGAACTTCTGTCTCAGGAGGAAGGGACTTTGTGGCACCCAAACCCCAAGTCCCTTCACCTCAGAGCTTGGTTACTGAAGGCCTAGACCTTCAACACTTCAATCTTTCGCAGCAAGTGAAGGATATCCTCCATGCCTCTAGGAAACCTTCCACTAGGCGTTCTTACGCTTTTAAATGGAAAAGATTTTCCATTTGGTGTGCTCAAAAGGGTCTTAACCCTCTAGCACTTCCTTTGAATTCTCTTTTGGAATATCTCCTGCATCTCTCCAATGCAGGACTCAAAACAAATTCAGTAAGAGTCCATTTGAGTGCTATTGCAGCATCCCTTAAGCCCATCAATGGACAACCTGTTTCCTCTCATCCTCTTATTGCGAGATTCATGAGAGGCCTAACCTTAATTAAACCTCCCATTCGACCTCCTCCGGTGGCATGGGACTTAAACTTTGTTCTTGCTCAGCTTATGAAGCCACCCTTTGAACCCTTAGCCACTACCTCCTTGAAATTTCTTTCTTGGAAGGTTATTTTTCTTATTGCAGTCACCTCAGCTCGCCGTATCAGTGAACTGCAAGCTCCAGTGGCTAATCCACCTTATACAAGGTTCCATCATGATAAGGTGGTCCTTAGGACCAATCCCCACTTTATGCCTAAAGTGGTCTCCCCTTTTCATCTTAATCAAGAGGTATATTTACCTGTCTTTTTTCCAGCTCCTCATGCATCCAGTGCAGAGAGGACCCTTCATACTCTAGATTGTAAAAGAGCTCTTGCCTTTTACCTCCACAGGACACAGCAACATCGAAAGTCTTCTCAGCTTTTTGTTGCTTTTGATCCTTCTCATTTAGGACTTCCAGTCTCTAAAAGAACACTCTCCAATTGGATTGCTCAGTGTATCTCTTTTGCTTACCAGAGTAAGAACCTTTCTCTGGAGAGCCATGTCACCGCTCACAATGTGAGGGCCATGGCCACCTCTATGGCTCATCTAAACTCTGTCTCCATTGACCAGATCTGTCGAGCAACCACCTGAGCCTCGGTTCATACCTTTACAGCCCATTACTGTTTGGACAAGGACTCCCGCCGGGATGCCTTGTTTGGTCAGGCTGTCCTCAGACACCTGTTCCATTCTTGAACAACTCCAGCCCACCTTCCCTGAATGGATGCCTGAGATCCATAGGAAGATGAGGAACCTTTCAGGGTCTCATACCCTTGAGGGGCTCTCCCAGGCATCTTAGCTAGGGAGTCCCCATATGTGAGGACTTATTCCTGCTTGTTCCTGGAGATAGCACAGTTACTTACCTGTAACAGGTGATCTCTGGGAACAGCAGGAATTAGTCCTCACAACCCACCCACCTCCCCTAGGAGTTGTATCTCTCTCTCCCTTTCCTTTCCTCTCTCTATTATCTCAGCTTTAAACTCGAACTGAGGAGAGTTGGTCAGGAACGCGGGAAGGCAGCGGGCATGCGCAGTGGGAGGCCCCAAAAGCTTTCCTTCTGGGAAGCTGGGGAGCTTTCCCGCGCGGGCTCCATCGGTACCGACGTACCCATATGTGAGGACTAATTCCTGCTGTTCCCAGAAATCACCTGTTACAGGTAAGTAACTGTGCTTTACCCGTTCCACTCCGTTCATTAATTTATAGACTTCTATCATATCTCCCCTCAGCCGTCTCTTTTCCAGGTTAAAGAGCCCTTACCTTTTTAGCCTTTCTTCATAGGAGTATCCTTCCATCCCCTTTACCATTTTGGTGGCTCTTCTCTGAACCTTTTCTAAAATCGCTATATCCTTTTTAAGATACGGCGACCAGAATTGCACACAATATTCAAGGTGCGGTCTCACCATGGAACGATATAGAGGCATTATAATATCTTTTGTTTTATTTTCCATTCCTTTCCTTATCATACCTAGCATTCTATTTGCTCTCTTGGCCGCCGCTGCACACTGGGCCGACGGTTTTAACATGTTATCCACAATGACGCCTAAATCTTTTTCCTGGGTGGTGGTTCCTAATGTGGAACCTTGCATTGTGTAACCATAGTTTGGGTTGTTCTTCCCTAGGTGCATAACCTTGCACTTGTCCACATTAAATTTCATCTGCCATTTTGATGCCCAGTCTTCCAATTTATCAAGATCCTCTTGCAATTTTTCACAATCCTCTTGGGTTTTAACAACTTTAAATAGTTTTGTGTCATCTGCAAATTTGATAACCTCACTCGTTATTCCACTTTCCAGGTCATTTATGAATATGTCAAAAAGCAGCGGACCCAGCACAGATCCCTGGGGTACACCACTATTCACCTTTCTCCATTGGGAAAATTGGCCATTTAGCCCTACCCTCTGCTTTCTATCTTTTAACCAGTTCCTGATCCACAATAGTACACTGCCTCCTATCCCATGACTCTTTAGTTTTGCCAAAAGTCTCTGATGAGGGACCTTGTCAAAGGCTTTCTGAAAGTCCAGATACACAATATCAACCGACTCACCTTTGTCCACCTGTTTATTCACTCCTTCAAAAAAACATAACAGATTAGTAAGACAAGATCTTCCTTGTCTAAAGCCATGTTGGCTGTCTCCCATTAGGTTGTGACTATCTACATGCTGAGTAATTTTATTATTTATGATGGTTTCTACCATTTTTCCCGGTACTGACGTCAGGCTCACCGGTCTGTAGTTTCCCGGATCACCCCTGGAACCCTTTTTAAAAATTGGTGTTACATTGGCGATTCTCCAATCTTCAGGTATTAGAGATGATTTTAATGATAGTTCACAGATTACTGATAGCAGGTCTGCAATCTCATATTTCAGTTCTTTCAACACCCTTGGATGTATACCATCCGGCCCAGGTGATTTGCTACTTTTCAGTTTATCTAATAGTTGTAAGACATCTTCCCAATGTATCGATATTTCCTTCAATTCTTCCGCACCTTTAAGTACCACTTCAGTCATGGGTAACATCCCTACATCTTCCTCAGTAAAGACCGAAGCAAAGAATTCATTCAGTCTCTCCGCTGTCGCCTCTTAGTGCTCCTTTAACCCCTTTATCATCTAATGGACCAACTGACTCTCACAGGTGTTTTGCTATGAATGTACTTGAAAAGGTCTTTATTTCGCGTTTTTGCTTCCGCAGCAAGCTTCTTCTCAAATTCTCTCTTTGCCTGCCTTATCAATGCCTTGCATTTGACTTGCCAGTGCTTGTGCTGTTTCCAGGTTTTGTCGTTTGGCTCTTTTTTTCATTTCCTGAAAGATGCTTTTTTGGCAACAACAGCCTCTCTGACCTCACCTTTAAACCATGCTGGCAGTTTTTTGGACTTTCTTCCACTTTTCTTAAAGCGTGGAATACAGCTGGTCTGGGCTTCCAAGATAGTATTTTTCAACAACACCCAAGCTTGATGTACGTCTCTAACCTTTGCAGCTGCTCCTTTTAGTTTTTTCTTAACTGTTTTCCTCATTTTATCATAGTCTCCCTTTCGAAAGTTAAAAGGTAGTACTGTGGATTTCCTTACTATCCCTCCTCCACTAATTAAATCAAAGGCGATCATGCTATGATCACTATTGCCAAGTGGCCCCAACACCCTTATCTCTTGCACTAGATCTGGTGTTCCACTAAGGACTAGGTCTAATATGGCTTCCCCTCTGGTCGGTTCATGAACCAGCTGCTCCAAGAAGCAGTCATTTATTTCATCTAGGAACTTTATCTCCCTAGCATGTCCTGACGTGACACTGACCCAGTCGATACCGGGGTAATTGAAATCACCCATTATTATTACTGCGCTGTAACTTTTATTTATTTTATTTATTTATTTAGACAGTTTTGTATACCGCCTTATCCTTCAATCAAAGCGGTCACAACACAATTGGGGGATACATTTAACACGCGGGGATATGAGACACATACACTAATAGTTACAGGGAACATGGGCAATGGAGGGTTAAGTGGCTTGCCCAAGACCACAAGGAGCATCTGTGGGACTAGAAACCCCAGTCCTTCCGGCCCAAGGTTGCTGTCCTCTAGTGGGATTTGAACCTCCGACCTTCCGGCCTGAAGTACCTTGCCCCAACCACTAGGCTACTCCTCCCTTTTGTTAGCTTCCTTGATTTTGTTAGCTTCCTTGATTTCTTTGAGCATTTCATCATCCATTTGGTCATTCTGGCCAGGTGCTCGATAGTACACCCCCACTGCCATTGCCTTCCCCCTTTTATATGGAATTTCAATCCATATAGATTCTACAGCAGATTTTGTTTCCTGCAAAACTTTAATCCTTTCTGAGGCAATGCCCTCTCTAACATAGAGCGCAACCCCTCCACCAATTTGATCAGCTCTATCATTACGATATAGTTTGTACCCAGGTATCACAGTGTCCCACTGGTTGTCCTCCTTCCACCATGTCTCTGATATTCCAATCATATCTAACCTTTCATTTAGTGCTATATATTCTAACTCTCCCATCTTATTCTTTAGACTCCTAGCATTTGCATACAAGCATTTTAGAGAATGTATTTTATTCATGTTAATTTGGCTATTGTTAGACATTGGTAAATTAGGATCTTTAAGCTCTGTCTGCTCCATACTTGAGGGCATTTGGGCTACTTTATTCTTTTGTGGAACCTCTCTGCTTTTGGTAGTATCCTTCAAGGATACATTCTTCCGAACCATCCGCTCTTGGGCGACTGTCGGCTTTCCCCTAATATCTAGTTTAAAAGCTGCTCTATCTCCTTTTTAAAGGTTAATGCCAGCAGCCCGGTTCCATCCCGGTTAAGGTGAAGCCCATCCCTTCGGAAGAGCCCCTCCTTTCCCCAGAATGTTCCCCAGTTCCTAACAAATCCAAACCCCTCATCTCTGCACCATTGTCTCATCCACGCATTGAGACTCCTGAGCTCTGCCTGCCTTTTGGGTCCTGCGCGTGGAACAGGAAGCATTTCGGAGAATGCTACCATGGAAGTTCTGGATTTCAACTTCCTACCTAAAAGCCTAAATTTTGCCTCCAGAACCTCCCTACCACATTTTCCTATGTCATTGGTACCGACATGTACCAAGACAGCAGACTCCTCCCCAGCACTATCTAAGACCTTATCTAGGTGGCGCGTGAGGTCCGCTACCTTCGCACCAGGCAGGCATGTTACCAGGCGATCCTTACGTCCACAAGCCACCCAGCTATCTACATTCCTAATGATCAAATCACCAACTATAACGGCTGTCCTAACCCTTCCCTCATGGGCACATGGCCCTGGAGAAACCTCCTCGGTGCGAGAGGGTTTTACATCACCTGGAGGACAGGTCCTAGTTACAGGATCACTTCCTGCCACACCAGGGTGATGCTCTCCTGTCACGTGACCTCTCTCCTCCATGGCAACAGGGATGCTGCCAGCCTGGAGGTGGGACTTCAGGACTATATCCCTGTAGGTCTCATCTATGTACCTCTCTGTCTGTCCTATGTTTTCCAAGTCTGCTACTTTAGCCTCTAGAGAACGGACTTGTTCCCTGAGAGCAAAGAGCTCCTTGCACCTAGTGCACACGTAAGACCTCTCACCAACTGGGAGAAAATCATACATGTGACACTCAATGCAAAAGACTGGAAAGCCCCCATCCCACTGCTGGACTGCTGTCTGCATCTTAGTTTTAAGTTTGTGTCTAGATCTTTAAGTTCTTACTTATTAGGGGTTGCTATGGGTATTTATACCAATAAAACTGTACCTAATACGTTTAATATACCTTGTTCACCTGAAGCTTAATTAATCTCAGGTCCTTAGTGTATGACTGATTTGGGTAATGAGCTTCACCTGAAAGCACCTCCTGTCTTTTAAGATGTGTAAGTACCTATAAAGCTATGATTATCCCAGGGGTGGCTGGGTGTGGGGAGGGAGGGAGGGAAATAACACTTATTAAAAGAGGGCTGCTACACAGTACCCTGTCTTGTGCTGCTGAGGTAATTAGTCTCGTGATTCTTTTTTTTTGCCCTTCTTTTTCTCCCCGCGCTTTTGTGCCCTTTTTAACTGCTGGTCACGTCGAGGATCTTTGACCTCGCTGCTGTCCTTTTTGCCCCGATGGTCTATGGTTTCAAAAAATTTGATAGGTGTTCTAAGAACATATCGTTCACGGACACCCATGACTGTTGTCTGAGTTGCCTGGGAACTGACCATGATCCGGAGCAATGCTCCCTCTGCAAGAAGATGTCCTCTAAGGCCATCCAGAGTTGTAAGCAGAAGCTGGATGATCTCTTCCATAAGGCAGCCCTGGTATCCCCGGTAGCCTCCCGCTCCATGGTCCCACAACCCCTAGGGTCCCCTAAGGCAACTATAGTGAAAGGTGGTCTTTCTGGTGGCTCTCACCTCTGCCCAGAGAGTCAGTGAACTCCAGGCGCTGATGGCAGAGGCCCCGTACACAAGGTTCTACAGGAACAGGGTGGTCTTGCGTATTCACCCTCTGTTCCTCCCGAAGGTTGTCTCGGATTTCCATCTCAACCAATGGTGCTGCCCACCTTCTTCCCGAAGCCCCACGCTGAACGGGCATTGGTTGAGTTCTCCACATGCTGGTTTGCAAGAGGGTTCTCTCCTTCTATCTGCAGTGGACTCGGGACCACCGCAGATATGGGCAGCTCTTTGTCTCCTATGACCCCAGCCACCTGGGACTGGCGGTCACCAAACAAACCTTGTCCATCTTGGTGGTGGACTGTATCACTTTGGCCCAGGCCGGGCTTCCTCTGGATCACCAAGTCACGGCACATAATGTCCAAGCGATGGCGATGTCTGTCACTAGCCTGTGCTCGGTGACGCTGGCAGACATCTGCCAATCCGCCACCTGGTCCTCCACTCATATCTTTGCGGTGCATTACTGTTTGAAGAGGGAGTCCCTTCGGGACAATGCCTTCTGACAGGCAATACTCCGTAACCTGTTTGGGGTTTAAGCAACTCCTGCCCTCCGACCCTTCTTGTTCTGGCTACCAGGAGCATGGCCACCTAGGGACTTGGAGTCCTCGGGCTGCCTTCTTTTTCACTGGTGACTGCTCACGGCTGTGCCATAATTTTTCCTACAGGTCCTCGGTAGCGTGTAGCTAGGGAGTCCCATGTGAGGACTGACTTCCTGCTTGTTCCTGGAGAACGCGCAATTACTTACAGTACCTGTAACGGGTGTTCTCCAGGGACAGCAGGAATCAGTCCTCACAACCCTCCCTCCTGCCCTTGGAGTTGCTGTCCATTTTTGCCATCTTCTTGGTGGGGCTCTAGCTATGGCACCTGACTGAGTAAGATGGCATCCTTGGGCAGAAAGGGGACCACGCATGCATAGTGGCATTCCCAAAGGCTTTCTTTGAAAGCTGGGGATATGCTCTGTGCGGGCTCCGTCGGTGCCGACGTCGCCCATATGTGAGGACTGATTCCTGCTGTCCCTGGAGAATACCTGTTACAGGTGAATAACTACTCTTTCCATTAGAATTGGCCTTGAAAACTCACTCCTTCATCTTGGCATTCAGGAACCTACCTAGGCAGTGATTCTGGATCAGCCCAGATCCACTTTACTTTGTCCTTAACTCTTACCTTTCTTTCTCTCTCTCTCTCTCCCCTCCTTTGATCATTGCTTTTTTATATATATATTTTTTAATTTGTAATTTCCTTTTCCTTTTCCTTCTTATGATTTGTAAATTTCTTTGTGTGTTTGCTTTTTTTTTTTGTTTTGTTTGTTTTTTAGGTTGAAACCATCTGTCAACAGGCTCAAATATGTCTACTATGGCTTGGCTTGCAACTACCAGAACTATGGGACCAAGACTGGTCCTTTGTTCTAAAGGAATGTGAATTTCTACATGTAAAAATCACTGTTTTGCCATTTTGAAATATTTTATTATTTCTATTTTTGTTCAAACAGGCTGTTAGGCTGCTATTATGAAAAGAAACTTGTCTTTTTCATGGCTTTGTTGCCCAGAAAGTTTTTCAAACTTATGTTCTTATGTACTGCACTGCCTCCCTAGATTTTTGCAGGCCCAAATGCATGACCCTGCATTTTTTAGCGTTATATCTCAGCTGCCAAATTCTCAACCATTCTTCAAGCTTTGCTAGATACCTTCTCAAAGACAAGTAAACCTCATTTAGGTGTAGTTATCTTTCTTTTTTACAAAAAAAGCACACAATGATGATTTTACATTCATTATTAAGTCAGATTTAATGAACTGCTTTGCTGCAGCTCACTAATTTTGAACCTGAGTAAATTTCACTATTTACAGCATAAATAGTGTGCAAAACCTTACCACACTATTTGCATGGTCAAACAAGCTAAACAAGTTAACAATTTCATAAAGGGGACATTGTATGCAAAATGCACAACTGTCATAGTCCGATTTACCCATAGCAGTAGTACTGTGAGATTACCGCTAGTTGTCAGATCTGCCATTTTGAACTCATGGAGCAGAAGGGGGGTGGGGTATTAGGTCTTTCCTTTTTACTAGAAACTAAAGATAACATGGGGTAAGTGCTTAGGGGGTATGAGATGAAGGGGGGTTGTGGTAAGAAGGGGGTGAATGTATTGGGGGATCAGATGTAGGGGGATTGTGATGGGGACAGATCAGGGGTGGGAGGGTATGGTGCTGCATTGGGAGCCAGATTTATTATGGCCATGGCTGTCCATGAGAAGTTTACACAGGGACCACATTAAGTAGCCCATGTGGTAAGTGTCTGCTCTATGCAATAAATGCAGGGCAGATGATGGGTATGCCCACTGCGTTTACCGCACAGGCCTTGCATTTACCATACCTTACCTTATGTTTTCCACTTAAATTGCGGTAAGTGAAAAATCTTCCCGCACTTCAGTTAAAGATGCCCCATTTGTGAAATTTGTTTTGCCATGTGGTTATATCAGCATCTGGGTGAAAACTTAAATATACTTATTGAATCTGAAAGGGAGAACTGGAATAGCCCATGCTATAATAATGGAGTCCTATTACCTGTCTATCGTGTTCTCTTAATTTATTCCTTGTTATTTCTTATGATATAACTCCTTATCCGTTCTCAACTGATTAACATATGAAAAATGCTTTAAAAGAAATGGCATTTTAGCAATCAAGCAAAAGTATAGCACAATAGCACCAAAAGGTTTTTATCCAGAGGTTTAAAGGCACATTTTAGAAAAACTGTTTAAGGCGCCCCTGAGGTATCCATATCAAATGCCTGCAGCTCTGTGGGAGGAGCAGCACAGAAGGTGGACATGTGACAGTGCACCCCAAAATCTACCTATCTCTGCCTCCAAAGATAAACGTTTCTGCAGCATATAGAGAAAATGGGGGTGTGCAGAATAAGGATCCTGACTCATGCAGAGAGACTGCCCATTTTGGAAGCATGCGTGTGTGAAATATGGATACGCAAGGAACGATAACATAGATGTGTCTGCAATGGCATGTTAGAATTACCACATCCATGCCCTAGCCTGCCTTGCTAGGGTCGGAGATGTGTGGTGCTACAGGAGTATGCCAAGATGTCTTGATTTTCACCTGCTCTCCTTCTATGAGGGGAACAAATTATTGCGGCAACAAGAGGGCATGCCCCATTAGTACTGAAAGCTGGCCAAAACAAGTACTTTTCAAATTCCTATTTCTGACAAAGAACAGGTATAGATATGGACGTGTCTGCTGGTGCTTTTAAACAAGCAGCACCATTCTGGAATCAGAGATGCCCCTGGATATTTTAATTATAGTCCTGGACACGCTTCTATCACAACGCTGTGCGACACAGATGTGATTGCACCAGACACACGTAAACTCTGTCCTTTATAAAATGCCTCTTGAAGCATGGATGTAATTGGCATGTCTGAATGGGCATTTTCAGATGAGCAAATAAGAAGGAGATTTTCCAAAAGGACCTCCTTAATTGTGAGCAATTTCAAGAAGGGAAATGAATTACAGAAAAGCATGCAGGTAATAATGCACTGGAAGCTTTTTGTTTGATTGTTAAATTTAGCACTTTGAGGAAAAAGTTACATAGCATGTGTTTAAGCAAGAATTTGCTTATGCAACTATTTGCATGGATATTTACTTCTCTTCTTGAAGTTGCAGAAAATGACACCTTAATTCAAAACTGTGAGCAAGATTGTGCAAGAAACTTAATTGGTAAGTGTTTTGCTGAAGGGATTTTTTTGCCTTATATCTCTGCTTTGAGTTTGGGACCTGGAACCACTCCAAACTTGCTTGATCTATTCTGCTAATTCCCCTATGCAGGAGTCAAGAACATGTTACCCTTGAAGCCGCAGACATGGTTGCGAGTTCTCACAATATCTCTGACGTTTATGGAAAACCACTGTTTTGAGCATTTCTCCAGCCCTTTTAGCTGTGAGTCCTCACAGTCTCTCTTGAAATAGTGGACAGCAAGGAGCCAAAGTCCTCTTTCTTCATGCACAAGCAAGCCATAATTCAAAACGAGCAATAGTTAAAAGGGGTATTGTGTTCCTTGTTTTAAATTGCTTGTTCTTTTCTTGATCCCTCTGTCTCTGTGCTGGGCTCATTTCTCTGCCTCAGAACTAATTTCCATAGCTTCTTCCTCTAGATGACTCGCCCTCTTCTACACATTGCTCTCTTGCTCTGTTATTCTCACAGGCTGGAAAGTGGAGTTACTTACCTGTAGCTGGGGTTCTCCGTGGACAGCAGTATAAGTCAGCCACACCTGGTGATGTCATCCGACGGCGCCGAGATGGAAGTACTCTCCATAGCTCAGGAGAGCTTTTGCCCTTCTGAGCATGGGCCAACTGGTCCCACCCCTAGCTAGCCAGTTCGTCACTAGCTGAGCCTTTTGCCGCTAGAAGGCGGGCATCAGGACGGAGGCTGACCCCTTCCCAGGGGAGGTGGGTGGGTATGTGTGGCTGACTTATCCTGCTGTCCACTGAGAACCCGTTACAGGTAAGTAACTCCACTTTCTCCATGGACAAGCAGGATGAGTCAGCCACACCTGGTGCCTCCCAAGCTGACCTGCGCTGTGGTGGATGGGGGAAGGCCGAGACCTTTCTTCAGGGCCAGTTTGGGCCCATGTGTTACCATATGCAGAAACAATACCACGCAGGCTTGTAGCAGCGATGCGCACCCGTGCATCAGGGGCATTGTGATAGAATGTAGCAGATGGCCATTTATGAAGTTAGTCGCAACACACGAATGTGCAGGAGGGAGTTGCAGGTATGTGCCGTAAGAAGGTGATCAAGATTAAGCACGGCGAGCCGTAGGGTGGTGCGATCAAGTACCTTTGGTAGAAGGTGAGGAAGTCACCGTAATGAAGAATAGCTATGGTAGCAATGACAATAACCGCTGGCCATGAGGGTGAAATGGCGCGTAGGGTGGTGTGATCAAGTACCTCTGGTAGAAGTGAGGAAGTCACCGCAATGAAGGACAGCAACGGTAGCAATGTCAATGGTCGCTGGCCATGAGGCGAAAGTTGGGGCATTTAATGCGCCACCAAAGGGCGGCCCTTTATTTTATTCTATTGTATTTATTTATGTTTAATGGACTCATCACTGGAGGATGTTGTAAGACCGTCAGCGTAGCGGTTGATCAAGTCTCTGGAGGAAAAACCCAAAGACCGGGAATCGCTGGTTGGGCCAATACGAGCAGTGGACCTGTAGAGACCTAGCTAGGTCCCTGGAAGACTACTGGGCTTGAAGAGTCTTGTTCTGAACGAGTATAGTATAAGTTACAGTCCAGGTTGGTAGTGCACGGGGATAGCTAGTGCACAGGGAAGAATCTGATATAGGCTGAGCCACAGAGTGGCCTGAGGAGGATAGCGTTGCAGCTGACTGGTCAGTCTCTCGGTATGGTTCCTGCATGAGGTGCATAACGAGGTGCTCCAGGGTGATGTGGTCGGTCCTGTTGCAAGGGTGATGTGATCGGCCCCATTGCAAGGCCGTGGTGGCTTTGCGGGTGGGTAATATATAAAGAACCCTGGTATGCGTGCGACCTGGGAGATATTTAGGGATGTGCCCATCATGCGTGCAACTTTGGTATGGTTTAAGGCCTTGCTTGTATCCAGGCAGATGGAGAAGCAGGCAGACTGGGCGGAGTTTCATGCGGCGGGGTGCCCTCCTGGGCCTGCTGTGTGGACATTATGCAAAATAGTTTTCCTGGGCCTATTTCAGGTCCTTTCCTGTCCAGAGCATGTCCTCGAGGAGATTCACACGTGGCGTTGGGACTGCGTGCTGCCGAGAGCCACAGCAGTCATTCGGTCGTGGCACTGTACCCTGGGCATGCCGTGGGACAGTGGGCATAATGAAGGGCATTATCCATTAATGGATGCACTCCCTGCTCTTGACGTGGCAAGCAGATATCTGCGGTTAACCCGCAGAGCAGAGCTTCATTTGGCAGCTGCGACTGCCTTCCAACATCCCCAGATTCCAAAGGGGAGGACTGAGAGCATTAGTCTGTTCCGTCCAGGCCCTGGAGGCATGGTTGCACCACAGTGATGCGTAGTAATGCCCCCATATGGTCCTCAGCCAGGTCTTGAACCCGTGGGCTGCTGGTTAGAGTGACGCCTTTGAGCATGCTGAGTCAAGTGCGCCTTTGCGATGATAAAAGGGAAGATCCAGACTGGAGATCCCAGGTTGGGCCACCTCTAGCCTTAAGCCTGTCACTCCCAGGTGCAGGCGATTACTTGAGACTGTGGTTGGTCCCGGAAGGCTCCGGGGACAGGCGGGCATGAACAGGGCTAGAGAGCTGCAAGGGTTTGCAGCTGGTAAGGCAGATAGAAGACAGAGGTGGGTTCATCTGATAAGGGGCAAGAAGTCACTGTTCTTCTCGCAGGACCATAGGGATCCCGAGGGCTAACTCTGCCTCTGATGGATAGTCCGTAGGTATGTCCGGGATCCCGTGGGTTGTCTTTACCTCTGCTGGACCCTATGGCTTTCTTGACCTCTGCTGGATAGTCAGTAGGGTATGGTGGGAGGAGAAGTGGTTAAGCGACTCCGGCTGATCTGACACCTTTGTCCCTTGCTTATGGGCGGAGCCCTGGCCATTAGGCGACACTTGGGGTGCGGGGTATGCTCCAGGGCCGCTCGGCTGACGGATTCAGCTGAGGCTGCTAACTGGTTCCTAGGCAGACCGATTCAGTAGCGGCTGCTAGCTGGTTCCTAAGGCAATGTACATATCCGCATTGATGCAGCTAACCATCCCTTGGTGTCCATGCGCTCAGAGATACCCGTTAATAACTGAGGGATGTGACTGTCAGCATTCAGATGTAGGTGAAGGGCAGAGTGGCTGGCCAGGATGTTTGTGCCTGTAGACAGCGAGGGCTCTTAATGTCCTTGGCTGAAAAGGGGGATGCACTGCAGGGTCTGCAGATGGGATCTGAACTGTGGCCTTCTGCCCGCGGCCACACATCTGGGCCTGTGGCCTGGTCACGGCCCACACAGACTGTGTGTACTGCAGCGCTTTGTTGCTACTGCCCCCAGAGGTGGGTTGTAAAGGTTTCCCTCGGGCTCTGCGAAGTGTGCCTCATGCAGAGATGACAAGGGGCATAGTTTGTATAGTCTCTCTCTGGGCAAGTGCCCCAGAGCGACCATAGATAGAGCGACTGGAGTATTCTGGTAGGACGTCATGAAGCCTCTCGCCCCTGTTAAATTGGTGTATCCATGCACTTATTTATTTGTCTGATTCCTCCACGCAGGATCCGCAAGGACGTGTGTATAATGTCAGACAGGAGCCAACTATTCTGGTTCTGATGCCGTTGTTAGCCTGGGCGGTCGTTCTGTCACTGGGTGGGAAGCCACACGTGTAACAAGATGAAGGATGAAGGCTATTGAGTCGTCCTTGCAAGAGGGGTCGAGTGAATGGCCTGTAACCCCAGGTGGGGGGGAGGGGAGCCACAGCTGGGAATTGAACCTGTGACCTTCTGCTTCGGAACACACAGGCTGTGTGTACTGTACCACACTGTCGCCACTGCTGAGTTTCACTAATGAGGACTGTAGCTCGCAATCGTGGTGATGTAAGGTCTCCTCATGGCTGATTACGCTGAGACACTCCCTAGAGCAAGTGTCTCTGACTGTTGCTGTAGTAAAGGCAGACAGAACTTAATTTGGAGCCGAACGTGGGGACAGGCTGGCAGAGTGAAATCGAACTCCTGCTGGCTACCCGACTCACAGTCTGAGCTGGCTACCTGATTTGCAGTTGGGGCTACAGGACAGGTGTCTTACCCATGTCCCGTAAGGGACGGCTAAGTGTCTGATATTATGTCCCTATCTGGGGAACAGGCCGGAGGCAAGGGCATAACCAAGGGGAGCCTACTGCGGGATTGGACCATGACCACTGGCCTCCAAGTCGTCATTGCATAAACCATGTGCCTCAGACAGCCTTACTCATTGAGCCCACTGGGGAAACAACTCATGACCCCTGGTTCAGCAGTCAATGTATTAACCATTGTGCTACCCTCTGTTCGCAAGCATTGTAGTTTGGGAATGAGGTCAGCATCATCCGGCCTCTTTCATGGTATCCCATTCTGCAGCAATATGCTTGCGATGCAACAGGAAGGAATCCATGCAGTGTCACCACCCCCCCCCCCCCCCCGGTAGGAGGCAGGTGTGACGTGCGGCGATGCAGTGCCCAGGGCTCTGGTTGGGAACAGAACCCTTAGCATAGTAGATTGTGAGAGGGCCACACTCGTCCGACCGTGCATCTGCCCTGGGCAACACAACACGTCTACAGAGTCACCGATCGTTGGTGGTCGAGAAGCTGTGTCGTTGTTGCTGTAGAGCCTGAGCGATCAATTGGCGTTGAGCCGACGTGCTCTATCTCCATCTGAGGCCATCTGATGCTGAGGAAATACTGAAGGCCCCTTGAATTCGTATAGCTGTTGGGCCCTACTGTGTTGCAATGAATTGAATGCTCCACAGAAGCGTCTGCATAGTTCAGTAGGGGCTTAAGCTGCCTCCTCCTGTGGACCATAAGGAGAGCCAGTAACATTTGAACCCTGGCTTTTCTGGTCCCAGGCTGCTGCCCTAGCCACTAGGCTACTCCTCCACTGCAATTGTGCCGGCGTTGGAGCGCAGGCCACAAGACCCAGCATCTACGCTGTTTCCGCCAGCGTTGATTTGCATTAAGGCGATTCAGCCAGCGCCGATCAGCCAACACACTCGCATGAAGACGTTGGAGGCGCAGTGCTCTGGAACACACTGGCTGTGCCTCTTGAGGCGCTCATATGCGTCGGCCTTAAGAAGAAGCCCTCGGTGTGCAGGAACACGGCCTGCAACTTCTCCCGCTACTTCGGGGATTTGACACTGAGATTGGAGCAGGGGCTTCGGTGCTCATCTGCTCCTCTCCTCATCGTCTCTGGGGAATGAGAGCAAGCAGCCATTAGGCTTGGTAGTGAACAGCCATGGATCCCCGGTGCCAAGGAGGGGGATGGGGGGTCCTCCACGGCAGATGGTCCATCAGCCCGGCGCTGGTGCAGCCCTTAACACTACCCATATTGCCTTCCGTGCCAGTGCCAAGACGTCGGCACGGTCCTCGGCGATGCTTAGGCGCCCGAACGGTGGGAGTGTCTCCCGAACTCATGTTGTCTACTGCACCAGTGCCCAGACGTCGGCGCGGTCCTCGGCGATGCTTCGGCATCAAACGGTGGGAGTGTCTCCCGAACTCATGTTGTCTACCGCACCGGTACCCAGACGTCAGCGCGGTCTTCGGCGATGCTTCGCAGAATTCTGAGAGGCTCCGCCTTCCCTGATGATGCTGGATCGGCGCCGACCAATAGCGCCGAAGGGGAGGAGCCGGGAGCCGACGACATCGGCAAGATGGCCACCGCCATGGGAGCCACGAGGCCGGTAGGGGCTGCTGGGCAGGCGAGTAGATCACCCGGGGTGTCCAGGGCCGCGAGGCTGTGAGCGGAGGCCCCTGAGGGCTCGCTCAGAGCTGCCGGTGGACAGCAGAGGCTGCAGCAACGATCTAATCCCTGGGAGGATCAGCAGAGTCTGTGAGTGGAGGCCCGGAGGGCACACTCAGAGCCGCCGAGGTGGAGCAGCAACCTTCGGGCACGCAGCAACAACACCAGAGGACCCAGGAGGCTGGCCGGGGATGGAGGCCATAGGCACGTCCCGGGCTGCCATTAGGCAAGTATTCCGCTCTCTGGGGTCTTCTGCCATTGGAAAGGAGCAGGGTAGAATTTAGCCGGGAATGGAGGCCTCCGTTGCTAGGCAGACTGTGCCGAGACTAAGAGCACATGCCCATGGCAAGCTGTTGTCCGCAGGAATCCAAGCTCCGCTCCCTTGTTCAGGAATCTGAAGAAGAAAGGAGACATCCGCGACAAATAATTAGATATATTTTAACTATATAGGTAGATTTTGTTTGGAGAGTAGAAAAGTCCGTCTTGCTGGCAAGGCGGAAGAACTGAAACTGGCTAGCTAGGGGCGGGCCGGGGGGTGGGACCAGTTGGCCCATGCTCAGAAGGGCAAAAGCCCTCCTGAGCTATGGAGAGTACTTCCGTCTCGGCGCCGTCGGATGACGTCACCAGGTGTGGCTGACTCATCCTGCTTGTCCATGGAGAACCTGGGAATACCCAAAGTGGAAGCTCTGTCAGCTAAACTCTGTTGCTCCTCCCAATCTCTGAGCTTCCTGCAAGTTGCAGTTTCCTGAATTTCTGCTCCTTTTGCTCTGAGGGCCACTATCTCCCTATCTTTGATCTTTATAGATAGCTTATTAGGTTCATCGGCACCTGACAGAAACCTGGCTCTACATATTTTTGGCCTGATGGTAAACCTGGGCCTTAGGTGTATTTAGTACAAGCAGAGAACTGTCATATCTCACCTCCCTCACCTTATTGATAAGCACAACCCTGACAGTGACCTAAAGGTGTGTGTTTGTGAGCATGTATTCCATTTGGGCATCTAAAAATTGAAAGTGTGTGCAAATCACTCGCATGCAGATATACCTATAAATGACTATGTGTACAACTGATTTGCATGTTTAAAGTTCTAGTGTACCTGCAATGCACACGTGAAGAATGAATAGGTGAAATGATCATGAAAAAATGCCCCAAAATTGGGAAAACATCTTTAAAATGAGCAGGAACCAAATTTTTTGGCCATCCCTAACCCCAATTGAGAAAAAGATTTAACAAAACAGGGAGCCTATCAATTTTAGGTACATTTCCAATGAGAGAATGGCTATTGTGAATGGTCAGGCCCATGTGCATGTGTGCCTGTCCATTTGTATGCATGTTTCAGGGTCCTTTTCCATTGTTTGCAGATTATTTTGACAACCTTTTAACATTCCTACCCAATTTCAATTATATTCCTTCAAGAGAAGGGCCCTTGATGTGATTAAAAGTCATGCTAGTGGGTAATATTTGATGAACAGGGAAACTGAGGTGGCAAATTGCATAAGAAGCTGTAATGTGCCTTCTGTGTTACCTATTAGTGCACACATTTGGTACTTGTTACTAGTTTGTGACATCATAAACTCATATCCCTTAGTCACGTTTATCTACAGTTGCTAAAAATGGAGCTTAGCAAAAATGGATTAGGGATTTTTCTAAAATCTACGATTCAGTGTGACTAACATCATATAGATACAAATGTTGGACAGTGAAAAGAAACAGGAAGAAAATCGGTTCATTTGAATTATGGTGCTGGCAAAGAATGCTGAGTATACTATGGACTGTCAAAAGAACAAACCAATAAGGACTGGAGGAGATCAAACCTCAGTTTTCTTTAGAAACTCAAATGACAAGACTTCAACTTTCATACTGTGGGCAACACATGCAAAGAAGAAAGATCATTGGAGAAAGACATCATGGGACATGTTTACTAAAAAGCACACTTTGCACATGGTTAGTCTGAAAAACCATCACTGAGAGGCCTATGCTGACTATAGGGATCATGTGTGTCCACCCCTCCCCCCCCCCCTGCTTTTGGTGTACTGTCAACCAATGGCACCATGGAACTCAGTGTGTGAGAGCACCCATACTAATGCCCAAAAATGTGCCCATCATGCCTGTGCTAACCGTCAATGCCTATGTTCCACCTCCAACCCACCCTCTCTCTGCCTATTCATGTACTAATATGAGGGGACATGTGATGAGGGTGAAGGGAGATAAATTCAGGAGTGATGTGTGGAAATATTTCTTTACGGAAAGAGTAGTGGATCCATGGAATAGTCTCCCAGTGGAGGTGGTAGAGATGAGGACAGTAACTGAATTCAAAAAAGCATGGGACCAACACAGAGGATCTCTAAAGGTAAAAAGTGGACTGTTGTAGTTGTTGATATGGAAGGACAGACTAGATAGGCCATGTGGTCTTTTTCTGTCATCATGTTTCTATGTTTCTAATTTTTAGCACAGGATACCCTGTTAACTTTTAGCATAGTGCTCTTATTGTGTGCTAAACTTTACACTAGCACATAGTAAAGTTTAGTAAATATGCCTACATGTCAGTGCAAAAGAGGAAGACCAGCAACGTGATGGATCAATACAGTAACAGCTATGGATACCACTCTGACTGAAGACCAAACATAATTTAGGGAAACTAGCCACAGGGTTGCCGTAAATCAAGTTGAGCCAATATTAACAACCGTGTATTCTGGGAAGGTTTTTGAGGTTTTCTTAAAGGGTACTTGGGTCTAGGATCAATATTTTTTCTGTAGCTATGCTGTACAATGATGACTAAAGTCTATATCATTAACCCTCACTCTAACTCATGAATCAATTAACCCCTAGAGTGTGTGTCCAGTAACTAAATCCTACCTAAGAAACTTTTCTGTCGGAAGTTTTTGCCATGGGAGGTTTCCCTCTCTTGAAGCGTAACTTCCCTTTTAATCGAACTATGGCTAAATATACCATTAATAAAGAATCGTGAAATATTGCACACTTTCCAGTGCTATACCACAATAAAACTCAGAAAAATAGTTTGAAATACTCATCAAGCCCAAATGCAAGGTAAATCTGCTGTCTTCATGATGAATTAGGCTGACAAAATCTGCCGTCTTCACGGTTCAGATAAATGTGTCGCGCAGTTAAATTGGTGAACACAGTACTGCGTTTGGGACCACGTCACTGTATTCTGGCCCTGTTTCAACGCTTAAGATTACTGCAAAACCAAAAAAACCTTCTTTTCATGCTGTTACAAGCGTGGAGCTATCTCACGCCCTCTAAAACGCTTAATGTGAATCAGTCCAACGTCCTGACCCACTGAAGTATCCTGAAGATTTTTTAAAAAACTTTGAAGAGCCCATCAGCTAATGACACGTCATAAAAGGCTAGACCAATCCTGTTCCAAATTTAGTCCATTCGGTACCACCGATGACAAACGAAAAATCCAAGTTTGTTCAAGTAATTGAAGTTTCTGCTCCCTATCTCCCCCTCTCTTTTCTGGAACATGATCTAAAATTCTCCACTTAAAGTCCCCAGAAGTATGTTGGAAATCCAAGCAATGTTGTACAATAGGAGCAGATGTAACTTTATTGGTCTAGCCTTTTATGACGTGTCATTAGCTGATGGGCTCTTCAAAGTTTTAAAAAAAAAATCTTCAGGATACTTCAGTGGGTCAGGACGTTGGACTGAATCACATTAAGCGTTTTAGAGGGCGTAAGATAGCTCCACGCTTGTAACAGCATGAAAAGAAGATTTTTTTGGTTTTGCAGTAATCTTAAGCATTGAAACAGGGCCAGAATACAGTGACTTGGTCCCAAACGCAGTACTGTGTTTGCCGATTTAACTGCGCGACGCATTTATCTGAACCGTGAAGACGGTGGATTTTGTCAGCCTAATTCATCACGAAGACAGCAGATTTACCTTGCATTTGGGCTTGATGAGTATTTCAAACTATTTTTCTGAGTTTTATTGTGGTATAGCACTGGAAAGTGTGCAATATTTCAGGATTCTTTATTAATGGTATATTTAGCCATAGTTTGATTAAAAGGGAAGTTACGCTTCAAGAGAGGGAAACCTCCCATGGCAAAAACTTCCGACAAAAAAGTTTCTTAGATAGGATTTAGTTACTGGACACACACTCTAAGGCAGGGGTCACCAACCTGCGGCCCACGAGGTCCCTTCGTGCGGCCCGCGAGGCTCTACCCCGGTTAACATTACGTGCGGCCCGCCAAGGATTCCCGCCATTGTATCCACGCGCTCGCAGCTCACCGACGACCACCTGCAAGCGTCCCTTCTCCTGTCAGTGTCATCTGTGAAGCCGGACTTTAAGCGTTTGTCTGCTAGCATGAATCATCAGCCATCTCATTAAATTCAATAAAGGTGATCAGCCATTGTTTTCATAATTTTGCGTTTGTTGTTTTTTTTCGCGGGGGCGGGGAGAAGGGGGGTTCGGCCCGCGAGGCTCCCGGTAGTCGGCTGTGCGGCCCGCAGCCCTCTGGAGGTTGGTGACCCCAGCTCTAAGGGGTAATTGGTACAATGATGACTGGCTTGGATAAATATTTGAAGAAATATAGAATCTCTTAATGCATTACTTAAGATAGGAAGGAAATAGTCCGTGCAGCCAATTTTTGCTATTGGCACACCCAGCACTAGCTAAGACCAAACTTTCTAATCAGCCAATCAACTAAAAATGTATTGCTGTATATTGTGAATCACCCCTAAAGTTTACTCCCATATTTTGCATGCAATGCTAAACTACATAATAAGAACATAAGAATTGCCACATGTGGTCAGACCAAAAATCCATCAAGCCCAGTATCTGGTTTCCAAATGTGACAAATCCTGTGGCAGGATCCCACAGTTTAGCTAGATTCCATGCTATTCACCCCAGAGATAAGCAGTTGCTTTCACCAGATCTACCTTAACAATAGTCTAGTGACTTTTTTCTCCAGGAACTTGTCCAAATCTTTTATAAACTCAGCAATATAACTGTTTTTAGCATACGTTCCAGCAATGAGTTTCAAAGTATAATTATGTATTGGGTGAAAAAATGCATTCTCCTATTTGTTTTTAAATGTCTTGCTTTGTACTCCCTGTTATGTCTGCTGGTGTTTGTACTTTTTGAAAGATTAAAGACCAGTTTGCATTTACACATTGCACTGCAGTCAGGATTTTATAGACCTCTCTCATATTTACCCTCGGCTTTCTCTTCAGGCTAAAGGGCCCTCCCCTCTTTAGCGTTTCCTCATAGGAAACTCATTCCATTGCCTTTATCGTTTTGGTCGCCCTTTTCTGTACCTTTTCTAACTCTGCAGTATCTTTTTGAGATGTAATAAGCAAATTTCATAAAAATACTTAAGGTGCGGTCGCACCAGGGAGAAATAGAGGCATAAATGATATTGTTTTATCCTGTATTCATTTTCTAATAATTTATAACATTGTTTTTTTTCTCTCTTTTAGCTGCTGCCACACACTGGACAAACATTTGGCAGATCTATGCCGCTGCTGCTCAAACAAGCAATTGACATGGCAAGTATTAAAACTCCACAAGAAGGTCAAAGTTATGATGTCGGCTTTTGATAAATGATATTGCTGGGAATATCTTGAGTTTGCGGCAGAGGGAGTTGTACAGCACCATGAAATCCTTTCTTCTAAGTGCTGTCACATCAATGCTGACTCTGTTGACTCAGCAGCCCCCCTGGGTTTTCTTGGCAAAGTATGACCAGAAGTAGATTGCCAGGCCTTTTCTCCCAAGGCAAGGAGGGGTAAAGTGACTTGCTCAAGGTCACAAGAAGTGCCAGTGGGACAGTGCAATATCAAATAACTTCAGTAAATTCATATCGGTGACGACTAAAGCACTGTTTCTCGATCTTCTGTTGTATTGCTTGGAAGGATTAGTAGTGAGGGGAAGAGTTTTATGATGTTTTACCTATTGGGTGCTCCCACTTTCAGAGATCTTGCCAATGTGGGTCATGGAATTAGAAATCTCTGAAAGTGGGAGGACTGAATATGAGGTTCCTCAAGGTTTCATCCTTTCCCCAGTGTTTAATATTTTCATGTGGCCTTTGTGTTCAGTTTTGGAGGCAGAAGGATTGCAGTTTCAGTTTTTTTGCTGATGTTTGTCCGTGAACTTGGAGAGAGGGTCTAGAGAGTAACATTACCAGATTTTTTTTGCAGGTAAATCTGGGACTCTTTGGAAGGAGGTGGGGGGGGGGGGAGGGACAACTTAGTTCTAGGTTTGAGCAACAAAGCATGGAGGAGGGAAGAATCATGATTACCCTGCTCTGCCCCCCCCCCCCATCCATCCCATGATCACAACAATATCACGTCCAAGCAGACGCATCAACAGAGAAATAGAAACTGTGATGCATTTCCCCCGTTCTGTGCAGAAAACAAACATAATGGGTGTTAATTCTGAAAACTGTCAGAATCAAATCATTAAATTGAAAACAATTTTTTTCTACCCACTTTGTCCCCTTTGCTAGAATTGGGGACAAGGAGGCTGCCAAACAGGGAGTCAGTGATATAGTGCTAAATTTGAGGATAATCCACAAAAATCAGACACATCTAGTAATCTTAACAGAGATTGAATATGGGGTTGGAAAAAGTTGCTATGTGGTTGCAGTCTAATGGATTATAGTTAAATGTCCGAAATATTTTGCGTAGAAAAGGAATGAGAGGTTTTGTAGTACTGGTAAGGGCAACAACCAATTCCTATCAGGCCAATAGTTAAGAATTTAGGTGCCACCTTAAACAGGTAGAAGAGATGGCTTAGCTAACATGCATTAGTGCTGACTGAGCTGTCTCATCTACCTGTTTAAGGTGACTACTAGCAAAAGAGAATTAAGGGCAACCTGGTTTACCTTTGCCATTCCCTTACAAGAACTGATTGATAAGATTGATAGAACTCTCAGCCCAACATTGGAGCTCCCCTTAGCCCCCAAAGGGTCCCGTTGCTCTGGGATAGATTTGTGTGCACTGCTGATTGGTGCAAAAGCTCAGAAGATGCGGACAGGAAGAAGCTGCAGCTAGTAAAGACCTGTCTGCATAGGTGAGGGAAACCTCCAGGCTCCCCTGCTTGCTTATGCAGCAGGAAGTCCCTATAACTCTGCTAGGGGAATATCTGCAAAGGGAGAGCAGGAAAGACTCAATACCTTTGGGAGAGATGGAGAACTGAAGGAATGAAAATGGGCAGAAGGTAAGCCTGGTGTTCGTGTGGTGCAGGGATGGGGTGCCTGTGTATGGTGTGGGGGCTGGGATGTTTACCTGTGTGTATAATATTTTGATGAAGTATCATTGATAGGCTCTGATAGTGACCTGAGGGTTATTTATTGTATTACCTGTATGTATGGTGCAGGAGAGGAGTACCTTTGTGCATATCTGTGGGTGCACTCTTCCTGCGTATCTGCTGGGGGGGGGGGAGATTGTACTTTTTGACATATACACATTGTGGCCATTTCTCCCCAAATACAAATATTCATCTCCTCAATCTCCAACCCCTTGCACTCCCCCCCAGCCCCTCTCCTGCTGCCTCCAGCTCTCTGTACCCCTTCATTGGCTCTCTCCCTATCTCCACCCCACTTGCACAATCACCACCTGCCCTTTGTTCCCCTTCCCATCTTCCTTTCCCAAATCCTACTGCCCCTTTAAATGTCTCCAGCCTTCTCTGCACCTCTCTAGCCTCAGCTCCTCTTCCTTGAAACACTGTTAGCTGCGATCATGGCCTGTCTGTCCTCTTCTTCCCATGGACTAGCACTCCTGTGGGCACACTGCAGCACAGTTTTTGTGGCACATGATGCTCTTTTCTGTTGCTGGTGGGGCAGCTTAGAATATGCATGTTTGTACATGCTTACATAGGCGCATATGCTTACATACTGCCTGGTGAACTCTCAACAATAGGTGCTACGGTAAGCAAAACACACCTATAAAAGCTAGCATTTTTCATGTTTTTCCTGTACAAACTATATAGTTTCTACAAATATCTTTGCATGACATGTCAGAGGAAAATGAAGTTAAAAATTGTAATTCCTTCAAGCAATAGCTTCGAAATTTTCCAAAGTTGCCTTGGGTCTTAAGGTAATTTCAGTTGTCTTTCTGTATTTGAATTATACGTTTTGGTTTTCAGATAAGATGTGCATTTTGTTTTGAAAGCTTTCCTGATCTCAGTTTCAGGGAAACAAGTGAGAAAAACAGATATGTTGTGGCACTGTGAAATATTAATATTATTTAGTTTGCCACTGAATGTGCTCTTTGCATTATCGGATTAAGTAGAGATCTATTATAAAGACAGCAGTACATGCTGATTTTTGTTTTGGTTTTAGACACTAATAACCTAAATCTTAAACACCACTTAGTTTAAGTAATCATTTCAGTATTGTTGTTTTCCTTAGACAGCAGATTCAAATTAGTTTCTTTCCAGCTCAGGTACTTCTGAGGTTTTGGAAAGTGCTCCCGTACCTGATATTACTAGTACCCAATTTGTTGTACTTATTGCCCTTCTTAAACCCTTAGAGGCAGATTCCACATAAGCCGCTTATCTCCCATGGACATGTTTATATCATGCATGGGTGTGTTTTGAACTGTATTCTGCATCCGCATGTATAGACATATGCATGTATCCAGGATCACATGAGGGGCATTTTTACCACGGTCCGTCTAACATGTACCCACCAGTTGGGCAGCCCACATGCACACAAACTGCAAAAATGTCTCCACTACGTCCAGCTCAACACGGGCCCACAAGTTGCAGGATCATACATGTGTAACTCGGAAAACATTTTCACCCCCATGAAATGAGGCAGCACATGGAACAGGAAACACTGCCGCGGTAACCATATCACACTGGTTAGAGAATGGCTACCAGACATGCCAACTTCACTGAAAAGGAAACTCACCTCCACTGCAGGCTATTACTAGAAGAGGAGGAACTATTCTTACCGAGAGGGCTCAGAAGGCCAACACAGGCAGCAGCGCCATGGGCTGGGACCAAATCTGCAGCACCCTGGCACATTGAGTACATGGATATCAATACACACATGGGAAGAGGTACCATCAGGCAGGCAGCACTGTAAAGGGTTAGAAATTCTAGCACACATAAGAGAATGCAAAGTAGATCTAGGAAAGGAGTGTGTACTGTGTCAGGGATGCTGAAAAAATGCAGCTAGAAGATGGCAGCACATAGAGAGAGACTGAAACAAGTAAGCACAAAGTGAGGGAGAGAGGGCAGAAATGGGAAGGATGTGTTATGTGCAGCAGTACCACTGCACAGCCAAATGTACACTTGCATGCATGCGATGCAGCAACAGAAGGGCAGATTCCAAGGACAGTAACACCAGTGAATAACCTAAATGTAGGTTACAGGATGTAAGGCTTCACATTAGGAAGCACCAACCCAGAAAGAGATATAGGTGTCATTGTGGATAATATGTTGAATCCCTCCACCCAGTGTGCAGTGGTGGCTAAGAGAACAAATAGAATGCTAGGCATCATAAGGAAAGGAATTGAGAATAAAACAATGGATTTGATTGATTATATATTTGTTGTTAAATGCCATTGAGTCCCTGACGACTCATCGTGACCCTCTGTATAGTTGTCCTAAACCGTGTTCAGTCTTCAGTCAGGAAGCTCATTGTTGACAGAGTGGCACCCATAGCTGCTGTTACTGTATTGATCCATCTCATTGCTGGCCTTCCTCTTTTGCATTGACCTTGTACCTTGCCGAGCATGATGTCTTTATCTAATGAGCCCTCTCTTTGCATAGTGTGTCCAAAGTATGAAAGTCAAAATCTTGTCATCTGAGCTTCTAAAGAAAGCTTAGGTTTGGTCTCCTCTAGTACTGACTGGCTTGTTCTTTGGAAAGTCCATGGTATACACAGTATTCGTCACCAGCACCATAATTCAAAGGTATCAATTTTCTTCCCGTCTTTTTCACTGTCCAACTTTCGCATCCATATGACGTTACAGAAAATACCATGGCTTGAACAAGTTGAATCTTTGTATGGAAAGAGACATCTCTGCTCTTGAGAATCTTGTCTAGATCTTTCATAGCCATTCTGCCAACAACAATGCGTCATCAGATTTCTTGACTACTTGTCATTTCTTTATTGATAGTTGTTCCAAGTAGGTTAAAGTTCTCAACTATTTCAATTTCTTCTCCATCAACAATGAACTTCTTGATTTTGCCAGTTGTCAGGATCTTTGTCTTCTTTATACTAAGGTACAGGCCCATTTTAAGACTGTTCCTTGATCTTGAGAAGCAAATGTTTCAGATCATCTTCACTTTCAGCCAGTAATGTGGTATAATCAGCATAGTGAAGATTATTGATGAGTCTTCCACTAATCTTCACACCTCAGTTATAAGAACATAAGAACCTAAGATATGCCATACTGGGTCAGACCAAGGTCCATCAAGCCCAGTATCCTGTTTCCAACAGTGGCCAATCTAGGTCATGCGTACCTAGCAGTTTCCCCAAAAGACACAGGTTCCACAATGCTTGTACTGGGTCAAGCATTGATATCCTGGGTCCCTTCTTAATTATGGTTTATGGACCTTTCCTCCAGGAACTTGTCCAAACATTTTTTAAACCCAGCTATACTAACAGCCTTTACTATATCCTCTGGTAGCAAATTCCAGAGTTTGATTACACGTTGAGTGAAAAAATATTTTCTCTTATTAGTCTTAAATAGTTTACCCTGTAGCTTCATTGCATGTCCCCTAGTCTTTCTATATTCTGATAGCGTAAACAATTGATCTACGTTTACCCGTTCCACTCCGTTCATTAATTTATAGACTTCTATCATATCTCCCCTCAGCCGTCTCTTTTCCAGGTTAAAGAGCCCTAACCTTTTTAGCCTTTCTTCATAGGAGTATCCTTCCATCCCCTTTACCATTTTGGTGGCTCTTCTCTGAACCTTTTCTAATAACGCTATATCCTTTTTAAGATACGGCGACCAGAATTGCACACAATATTCAAGGTGCGGTCTCACCATGGAACGGTATAGAGGCATTATAATATCTTTTGTTTTATTTTCCATTCCTTTCCTTATGATACCTATCATTCTATTCGCTCTCTTGGCCGCCGCTGCACACTGGGCCGAGGGTTTTAACATGTTATCCACAATGACGCCTAAATCTTTTTCCTGGGTGGTGGTTCCTAATGTGGAACCTTGCATTGTGTAACCATAGTTTGGGTTGTTCTTCCCTAGGTGCATAACTTTGCACTTGTCCACATTAAATTTCATCTGCCATTTTGATGCCCAGTCTTCCAATTTATCAAGATCCTCTTGCAATTTTCCACAATCCTCTTGGGTTTTAACAACTTTAAATAGTTTTGTGTCATCTGCAAATTTGATAACCTCACTCGTTATTCCACTTTCCAGGTCATTTATGAATATGTCAAAAAGCAGCAGACCCAGCACAGATCCCTGGGGTACACCACTATTCACCTTTCTCCATTGGGAAAATTGACCATTTAGCCCAACCCTCTGCTTTCTATCTTTTAACCAGTTCCTGATCCACAGTAGTACACTGCCTCCTATCCCATTACTCTTTTGTTTTGCCAAAAGCCTCTGATGAGGGACCTTGTCAAAGGCTTTCTGAAAGTCCAGATACACTATATCAACTGACTCACCTTTGTCCACCTGTTTATTCACACTTTCAAAAAACCATAACAGATTAGTAAGACAAGATCTTCCTTGTCTAAAGCCATATTGGCTGTCTCCCATTAGGCCATGACTATCTACATGCTGAGTAATTTTATTCTTTATGATGGTTTCTACCATTTTTCCCGGTACTGACGTGAGGCTCACCGGTCTGTAGTTTCCCGGATCACCCCTGGAACCCTTTTTAAAAATTGGTGTTATATTGGCGATCCTCCAATCTTCAGGCATTAGAGATGATTTTAATGATAGTTCACAGATTACTAATAGCAGGTCTGCAATCTCATATTTCAGTTCTTTCAACACCCTTGGATGTATACCAACCGGCCCAGGTGATTTGCTACTCTTCAGTTTATCTAATAGTTGTAATACATCTTCCCGATGTATCGATATTTCCTTCAATTCTTCAGCACCTTTAAATACCACTTCAGTCATGGGTAACATCCCTACATCTTCCTCAGTAAAGACCGAAGCAAAGAATTCATTCAGTCTCTCCGCTATCGCCTTGTCGCCTCTTAGTGCCCCTTTAACTCCTCTATCATCTAATGGACCAACTGACTCTTTCACAGGTTTTTTGCTACGAATGTACTTGAAAAAAATCTTTATTTCGTGTTTTTGCTTCCGCAGCAAGCTTCTTCATATAGTCTTCATATAGTCCTGCTTCTCTTATGATTTTTTTCTGCAAATATATTAGAGGTAGGGGGAAGTATGCAGCCCTGTCTTATACCTTTGCTGATTTTAAACCATTCTGTTTCTCCTTGTTCCGTTCGAACTGTTGCTTCTTGATCAATACAAAGACTGAGCAAGAGAAAAATCAGGTGTTCTGGTATACCCATGCTTCTTACTGTGGCCCAGAGTTTCTTATGGTTTACACAGTCAAAAGCCTTGTTGTAGTCTATAAAACTCATTTAGATATTCTTTTGTCTTTTCAAGGATCCATCTCCTATCCCTGATGATGTCTTTTTTCTCGCCCTTTCCTGAACCCTGCTTGTACTTCAGGCAATTCTTGTTCCAGGTATGGTTGTAGTCACTGCTGAATAACCTTGCTGGCATGTGAGATCAGAGCAATTGTGTGATAATTTCCACATTCAGTTGTATCACCTTTTTTTAGTATTGGTATAAACACAGATCTTTTCCAGTCAGTTTGCCATCATGATGTCTTCCAAATTTCCTGGCAGAGCCTTGTAAGTAACAGCTGCATCAGATTGCTATAATACTTCAATGGGAATGCCATCAATTCCTGGTGCTTTTTTCTTTGATAAGGCTTTCAATGCTGCTTCAACTTCTTAACCAGAGACTTATACAGAGGCACTATCACCTCCTTTTTTTTTCTACTGGCATTTCCTTTCCATATGCACCCAAGCATCCTTCCGCCTTTCATCATTGCCTTTTCTACCTGTTTAGTCACTTGAAGATTATCAGAAACAATCACACCCAGGTCCCACTCTTTCATGGACAGAAGTGCTTCGCCCCCTACACTGTATCACTCCCTTGGATTTTTACAGCCCAAGTGCATGTGTATCTGATACTGATCATGCATATACAGTATATATGGAAAAAAACAGCTAGCTCACCTGTACTGGGATGTTGACAAACCAAATAGTATGCACACATACTAGTTGTGGTAAGTAATGTGAAATTCTTATCTCCAATATGCAGTATTGGTGGAAAATGATTCCCCACCACCAGCAGCAGAAGAAATGCCACAGCAGCTGCCAGAGTCCAAAGAGCCTTGATGAAATGCAGCAAGACAGAAAATCATGGCCGCAAAGCATGGTGGCCTGAATTGGAAGCGCATCTGCTTCTGCTCATCATAGAGTGGCCATGGACTGTCCATTGTGCAGGTGCAATTCAAAGCAGTTCATATCACCAGGGAAATGAATATAGAGGGATTGAAAGCTGGTCATTCGTGGTGCTACCAATTCATGATTAAAAAAACCAAACAAATTAAGCATAAGACAAAGAACAACCATGTGCCAGCAGCTCCCTGCTGATTTCTTGGATAAAGTACGGAATTTCAGGGAATTTGTAAACAAAGAAATCAACACATACACAGTGACATCGGACTTCATAATCAACATGGATGAGATTCCCTTAACCTTCAACATCCCATTAGGGAGAATGGTCAAACAAAAGGGGGTTAGAACAAAAAATATTAGAACCACTGGACACGAAAAGACACACTTTACAGTGGTGCTGGCCTGCTGTGCAAGTGGAAAGAAGCTGCCGCCTCTGATTATATTCAAAAGGAAGACAATGCACGTGAAACTCTACCAACCAACCTTGTTGTTGATGTGAATGAGAAAGGATGGATGGATAAGAGCATGATGCTGTGAAATGGCTGCTGTGCTGTGCTGTGCTGTGAGCCTGGTGTTCTCGGCGTTCTCTAGGGCGCGCACATTTTGAAAACAGCTTGATACAGAACCTCTTTTGGCTCGAAACATGCATGTCGCTGCTTGGATTTTTTGCTGCCCTATTGTCATATTATCAGATAAGTGATTTGCACTACTTATGTTAAGGTTTTTGAAATTATAAATAAAAGGCCTCTGCCGACACCGAGTGGGGGAGTTTTTTCTCCTCTCCATCTCTTGTCGGCGGATCCCGACAATAAAATATGCTTGTTATTATTGCACTTTTGTTTTTTTGAAATATTTTTGTGGTTTGGATTGCTGATTCCCAGGCTCTTTATATGTTTTGACTTTTTGATATTGATATTGCTTTGTATCATCACATTTTTGAAGGTTTTGGCTGTGCTGCTTTAGTCAGCAGCTGGACAGATTTTTCAAGAGACAGATAGCATGGATAGCATGAGATAGCATGAGAGCCCATTTCACTGAAGACATAAAGAAGAAAATAAAATCTATGAACACTGTCCCAGTTATTATACTTGGTAGTATGACAAAAATGCTGCAATCACTTGACATTTCCGTCAACAGAAGATTTGAAGCTGTGTTGCGTCGCCTATGGGAAAAATGGATGTGCCACAGAAAACATAGTTTTATGGCTACCAGCTGTATGTGCCATGCCACTTTTGCAGAAGTTATCGGGTAGACTGACAGCATGGTGGGGGGTGTGAGCGATAAAATCAAATCAGGTTTTGTGAAGGCCGAGATCCTTAAGTGCCCTGATAGCCCTGAAGATGAAGAAGACAATAGTGAACACAAACTGGCACCTGAAATTGCAGAGCTATTTCACAATGACACCAAAGATGACGACTTCCACGGCTTTTCCGAGAGCGATACAGAACAAATCTGATGTGTACTAGAATGGCTTTCCTGAGAGCGAAACAGAACAAATCTGATGTTGAATGAGTGTTATTTGTAAAATGAAAGGGAAACAGAATAAATCCAGTTTTTAGAAACAGCAATGTTGTCTTGCGCTTTATTTTCTGTACTTGCGACCTATACACGGGGGCGACTTATACTATGAATTTACATGTGAAAAAAACAAATTGAGCCACTGCGACTTATCCACAGGAGTGACTTATAATCTGGGAAATACAGTACTCTTAGGAAGTCTGCTCAGATTAAAATGGCTGAGGACAAAAATGTCTTTGTAACTATATCTTAATCAGGACCTCTCACCATTAACCTCCTGTCACCGAAGAGGCAGATTCTTTCCTGTAATCTAGATATTTTTCCAGTTTTATGATTTGGGGGAGGGGGGCCGTTAATCTAAAATTAAAGAAGAATCATATGGGCACATATTGACTGAGGATTCAAGTCTAATTCTTTCAAAACAATCTGGGATTTTACCAGAAAGGACTGAATGGTTCCCCTGCCATTTTTTCTATGGACAGGACAGCTACACATAATGTCTTGTCCCGGCCCGGCCATGGTGCATGATTGTGTATGTTTGCAGACTAAGTTTTCTTGTAGAATTAATTCATTTTGGCCTTCAAATTTATATTGCTTGTGCTTTTATTTGTCACAACACACACACACACACACCCTTGGAGAAAATCAGCACTTTGTTGCACAAGACATACCCACTACTTTGTCTCATTGGCAAACTTTAAACCGTGGATTTCAAATCCCCTTTTCCACAGCTGCCACTTATAGAGCATTATCCTCACTCATGCGTTCGACTCACTCCTACTCAGTCATGGACAAGCATGCATGGTCCCCTATGATAAACTCCTAGCCATGCAAGCATACAAAACCAGCTCTTTTAAATGTATTTTGTAAACCGCTCAGACGCTGTTGCATTGAGCGGTATATTAAGCACCCGATAAAGATACTTGCCCTCACACACACACTCAACCCACTCACTCCACACACACACATCACACAAGTAGTCACTCAAACACACTGCTGTAGGTCATTCCCTACCCAGGCAGTGACACACTTACAAGCACATCACACTCACTTCTCCATCCAACACACTGCACTCAGTCTACACATGGAGTCACACACTTAAAAGTACATTTTAGAAAGGCCATTTAGGTGAAATCTGGGATGTCCAAATCAAATTTACAAAAGTCCATAGGAGAGGCAGAGAGATGCAAGTTGTTGCCTGATTTTAAAAACGTGTATGTATCTGATATGAATGGCGGTGGTCTGGACAACATAGATGTTCCTGCAATGCTATTGCAGAATGGGCGCATATATTTCAAGCCGAATACATGTGCAGCAGTCAGGAAAAAGGTCTCTTTAGTTGCCTGCAGTTTGAATGAGAGGGCTTTTTCCTCTTCTGTCGCCAGGTATTAGAGTGCCGAAACGAGCACTTTTTGTGCTTATTTGTGTCATGCTCACTGATTCTCACACACACACTTGGATGTGCAAATCTCAACACACTATAGACCTGGTACCTGGGGCCTGTTCTGAACATGCAACATGGCTTCCTGTAACAAGATGGAACTCTCTTCTGTTATTTTAATACCCATGTTTTATTGTATTTATTTTTTGCAATAAGTTTGGTTCCTTCTTCACTCCACTTACCAACAGTGATTTATATCACCTTTACAAATCTTGGGTTGTCCTCCCTTTTGCCAATGGATTTACAATTTTAGTTCCCTCCTCCTTTCCAAATTGTTCTGTTCCCTTTCTTCTTATACTGCCTTTCAAGGCTCTTTTTAACAGTTTTCATTACGTTCTGTCTTTAGTGTTTTATTCTGCACACTCAAGTACCATTGCGTATATGTCCATTTCAACTCATCTGTTGATAAGGTACTGTATCATTGTTTATCACTGCCACTATATTATATATATTCAATTTTTACCTCTAACTTTTATTCTTTCCTGTTGCATGCAGCATGCTCTTTATGTTTTATTATGCTTCTTATTATTTTTAACGATTATCTATTAGATGATGTTTTTATTTCTTATTTTCTATTGACTTTGATTGTGGTGCTTTTAATTTTCTATATGTACAATTTTATATTGTTTAATTCTGTACACTCAGAAGTCATCAGTGCTCGTTTATTAATTTATTTATCACATGTTTTTATGTGTTTTTATGTTTACTAGTGGTCACAGTTCCCTGAAGAAGGCCGGTGTGGCTGAAACACATGTAGGGCTGACCACGTGAATAAACTTTGTTCCTTCCAAGGGTACCTCGTTGCTTGCTTTCTTTTTTGTGTCCAACACTTCTATTATCAATGCCGTTCTGGTATTCTTCTCCTTTATGACTATGTCAGGTCCTGGCATTCAGTTTCTTGTCTATCAAATGGGAATGTCCCAGGCGATGATATCCTCTTCATTCTCTGTTATTCTCTTAGAGTAATGATCCCAGTGCTTTACAGGGGCAGTGATGTTGGAGTGTTTACAGAGTTTCTAGTGAATAAGTCCTGTTACTTTGTGCCTTTCTGTATAGAAATTTTCTGCCATCAGAACTTCACATACAGTATTACTCTGAACCATTATCTGAAAGTAAGATGTATCTCATAACTTGCTAACACAATCCTATACCATATTGATATTATCAGTGACTATAAGGGTCTCAGACTCTGGGCACCCAAAATACTCAAAAAATATATCACTGGGATAATGCCCTTATTGCATCAATGACCCATAGATGTAATAGCCACATTTGCAAACAGTTGTATAATTGATGTTTGAACAGTGCTAACTTATTTTAACAGTGCTTAACTTTTGGCATTGTCCCCAATACTATCCGCCGCACTTCCTCTGCGTTTCACCCGCTTCGGTTTCATCGGGGGTAACCTTGAAAAGCACTGAAATATAAAGCATATTCAAGTTCATTTCGTACATACTTTCGTAGGTGTTTAAAAGAGTTTAGACACACTAACGGAAGAAATTGAAAGTGTAATTTCCACATTCAAAGAAAAAGAATCTCCAGATAGTTATGCTAATCAAATGGAAGATCTTCAAAAACAGGTTAACACCTTACGGGAAGAAGTGAAAAAGGTGAAAACCAAAAAATTGCGACGTGACTTTGAAGATTACACCACGGGTTACGTATATCCCTGGATGAATTTGAAACGGAAAGAGAAACAAAAGAAAAGACAAGTCAGCTTTGAGACCACCTCAGATGACACAGATTCCGCTGATTCGGGAAAACGGCAAAAAAAGGGGGATTTTTTAGACGACCCCGGAAAGCAGAAGAAGAAAAAAGACGATACCCGAGGAAAACCCCAACGCGGGGAATACCCCAGGTGAAAGACCTAGGATCTCTAGCATTTAATATTTCTGGACAGCCTTTATCTTTAGAGCAGCAATCAATTTTAAATAAAGGCTTATCCTTTGTTCCCGACATCCATTTTGATTTGTTTCAATTCAGAATAGATCTGGAACAGTTGATAAGGAAACTTAATTTGTAATTATATTTTGGTGATCAACCAGTAGATATCACTTGAATCCTAATCGTAAGTTACTCCCATTAAAGTCCACATGGTTCCCCCGGGTCCTTTACACCCTTCGCTAATACTATATAGAGAGTTAATCTTAAAAGATATACAAACCATGGAGTGTATGAAATGACACATTCGAAGTATGCTGACTGAAACGGAAAGAACGGGATTGCAGACTCTAAAAGGAAGATCAGAACTGGTAATCAGGCATGCAGACAAGGGAGGAGGCATAGTAGTGTTAAATCGAGACCAATATCTGGGCGAGGCCTACAGGCAACTACAGGATACACATACCTATGAAGTCTTACGGAATGACCCCACAAAAGACCTTCAGCAGAAAGTAAAAGACATTACTACCCAGGCTCTAGAAGCCAAATTGATTTCTAAGAAAGAATGTTTTTTTTTAAATCCAAGTGATCCAACAGTTGCTAAATTCTACTTGGTCCCAAAAGTCCATAAAAATCTGGCTAATCCCCCTGGTAGACCCATTGTCTCTACCAGGGGTTCAGTATTGGAACCACTTTCAATGTTTATTGACTTCTTCTTGAGACCCCTGATGATTTCCATCCCGTCATTTATAAAAGACACTACTCATTTTCTGCAGATTTTAGAGAATCACACTCAGCTAGCTGCATCGCCTTATGTTATTCTAGCTACTCTAGATGTGACATCATTATATACGGTAATTCCGCAGGATGCGGCACATGCTAGCGTAATGCAGGCTCTGAGAACCCGTGGTGATCTCTCCGATAGTCAACTTAAGTTTTTATCTGAACTTACCAATCTCACAGTGTTTGAAAATTATTTCGTCTTTGGCAACCTATATCATCAATTATCAGGTATAGCTATGGGGGCCACTTGTGCCCCCTCATAGCTAATCTGTATATGCATCATTTTGAACGGGAACATTTGGATACATCACCATATAAGGTTAATTTAAAATTATGGAGCAGGTACATCGATGACGTTTTTCTGTTGTGGCAAGGGCCGATAGCACGTCTGTTGGAATTTTTTGACTGGATTGCCACCAGAGATATTCATATAAAATTTACATCTACTTACCATGTTAACAGTATCACTTTTTTGGATGTCATTGTGACAAAAGGTGACAATGGATGGAACACCTCGGTTTTTAGAAAAGGAACGGATAGAAACATGTTCCTACACTACAGCAGTGCTCACCCCGTACAGTTACATGATAGTTTACTTGTATCACAATTTATGTGATATCGGCGGAATTGCACTCATATACATGACTTCAAGAAGCAGTCCAAAGTTTTAAAACATAACTTTTATGAATGGGGCTATCCATCAAAAGTCATTGATAAAGCTTATAAGAGGGCACTTTACAGTAATTGAGATCTGTTAATACATCCACCTTTGAAACCAGCTCCTTTAGTGGCTTCTAATTCGCACATCAATCTTGTTACCAAGTATTCTCCATTTGCATCATACCTGAAAAAGTTTATAAAGCGACATGCGAATGTATTAAATAGTATTCCTGGTCTTGAAGATAAAACCGTTCGCTGTGTATGGCAACGGCACAGAAATCTAAAAGAAATATTGAACCCGGCGGTACTGCGGCCAATTCAAACAACAGATGCCCCTGGTACTATAGGACATAAAAAATGCGGACAATGTAACATTTGTCATATCACTAAGGAATTGACAGAATTTACCTACCATGACAAGACGTATCATTTGCGACATTTAACCACATGTACATCGGCGTATGTTGTTTATTGTATTTTGTGCCCGTGCAGTCTACTATATATAGGCAAGACAGTGAGAACTCTTCAAGTATGGCTGAATGAGCATAAAAGCAGACTCAAATGTAAAAAATTGGAAGCGCCTATAGTGGACCATTGTTTGGAATTACAGCATCCATATGAAGACCTACGTTGTTTCTGCATTGACCACATACTGACAGGGCAACAGGGTTGATCAAGAGCACAAACGTTACTTTGCTATGAACAACGATGGATCCATAAATTAGATACAGTATCCCCTAGGGGACTGAATTTCAGAGTTGAATGGGAAGTGTGCATTTAGTTGATTTTATATGGCTTTACTATCACACGCCACTAGGGGAGATCTGAATCAAGTATAAAAACTTAGCCCGCATGCGCAGCGTCTAACTCATTGACAGGCTCGATATAGTGCCTTAAGCTGATGTCTTAACAGGGGTGAAAAACAACTGCCGAAATTAGGGTAAGAGTTTTTTCAGCCTGGAGGCAGCTTTTCGTTGCTAGTTGGAGTTATATGAACTCCTGATAAACACCTACGAAACTATGTACGAAATGAACTTGAATATGCTTTATATTTCAGTGCTTTTCAAGGTTACCCCCGATGAAACCGAAGCGGGTGAAACGCAGAGGAAGTGCGGCGGATAGTGTTGGGGACAATGCCAAAAGTTAAGCACTGTTAAAATAAGTTAGCACTGTTCAAACATCAATTATACAACTGTTTGCAAATGTGACTATTACATCTATGGGTCATTGATGCAATAAGGGCATTATCCCAGTGATATATTTTTTGAGTATTTTGGGTGCCCAGAGTCTGAGACCCTTATAGTCACTGATAATATCAATATGGTATAAGATTGTGTTAGCAAGTTACGAGATACATCTTACTTTCAGATAACGGTTCAGAGTAATACTGTATGTACAGACAAATACGGCTCTGAAAAAAAAGACCATTAAGGGATTTGTGTAAGATCAGAACTTCACAGCCTACCATAAGGTGAGTCACTGTTTACAGCTCTTTCTTACAGAATCGACTTATGTCTGTTTGGCCAGTATTTTCAATACGCGCCATAAACCATCTTGTCCATAATTCGCTGTCCTGGGCGGCAACTATCAATCTTTCAACCTTATTCCAATGTGCATTGCTTAATAATGAGATGCAAAGCATGTAAATGCATGCAAAACACCTCATTATTATGCAAATCTAATAACGGAGCTTGGTTTCTATAGCACAAGTTGTGTTACACCTGAAAAACAATGCCAGCTCAATGATGGTGTTTCTTCCTCGCTTGGAGCATTGGACCGCTAACATGCAGCCTAATGCTGCTGGCTGCTATCTTAGGGCTTGTGCCAGTGGTCACATCGCAATGACCCACAGCTCCCGAAATCAGTGATGAAGCCCTCTGCCTCTCTCAGGGAAACAGAGAGATCTTGGTGCTGACCTTTGGAGGTCTCGGGGTTGTCGTGATGTGACTGCTGGCACCAGCCTCTTCAAGATGACAGCAGGGAGCATCGGGCCAGCTCCAGAGTTAGTTCATAGTACTGGCACCTTAAGCAAAGCTTAAGCCTTATGCCCTCCACTGGTAATCAGAATCTATTGTTTAGCTTTGAATGCCTTGCTCCTTGCTGCCCCACAGAAGCTTCCATTCTAGGTGACTGCCTAGTTTGCCTAGTAGTTGAGGTGGCCTTGGAGCCATGTGTTAGTGGACTGATGCTTCCAGTCAGGAAAAGTATTGCCAACTTTAAGCTAACATGATCTTTCCAAGAATAACACAGCTTGCAAAGTTCACTGCCATCTGTACTATTTCATAACTGCAGGCATCATTAATCTGAGTTACCACAGGTTAGCGATTCCTGTATTAAGCTGCAGTAAATCGAGATATTTTACTCCAGCTTAGTAATGAGCACCCCCAAATGGTGAAACATAAGTAGTGTTTATGCTGAGAGTTCCTGCAGGCTAAAAGAGTTATGTGATAGCACAATACTGTCTAATCAGTCTGGACTCCATAAGCAAGGATCTCTGAACATCTTACTCCATTGTTCTCCCAGTACACAGAACCAGACATAGAAACCATGCTGTCATATTCTACAAACACATCAATACAAGGCAATGGGAATGGAAGCCTCTTCTTTCCCATCGGTGTTATATCTACCCTTTAGCACTCCATGCAGGACATCCCCAGTAGTCATGCTTTCATACAGGGAATTCTGCCTTCATATATGTCATTCCTACTCTCTCTCTCACCCTTTTTCCTTTCTGATTTGTTGTTCCTTCCCAGTATTTTCAAGCCAATGATTTTATTGTAAACTGCCCTGTTGCTGGTTTGAAGGGCAGTATATTAAGACAAAATAAACCATAAACCACCCGATTATTTGCAAGTTATATCCATCACCCACACTGGAATAGTGACCATTAGGATAAGAAGACTTTCTTACATCTTGCTTTCTCAGCTTTGTATAAAAACAGCATGTAACATGTAATTTATCTATCTATTTAACATTTATATAGTGCTTCAAACGTACGAAGCGCTGTACATACATGAAGAAAAGAAGTCCCTGCTCATCAGAACTCACAATCTAATCAAGAAGATCACAAAATACAAATACAATCAAGTAAGACAAAGTATACAATAAACAAGAAGAGCAAAAACAAGAATCAAGATCAGAAAGCAATAGAGAAGAGATGGGTTTTCAATCTGGACTTGAAGAGGTCCAGAGAGGGCGCATTGCACACAGACAGAGGTAGATTGTTCCAGGCAAAGGGTGCAGCCAGGTGAAAGGAGCAAAGTCTAGAATTAGCAGTACGAGTGGAGGGCATAGATAGACGAAGGCTGTTCAAAGAGCGAAGAACGTGAGAGGGAATGTAAGGAGCGATAAGAGATGATAGGTAGTGGGGGGCTGAAGAGTGAATGCATTTATAGGCCAAGAGGAGGAGTTTGAATTGGATCTGGAAGTGGATGGGAAGCCAATGAAGGGACTTGAGAAGAGGAGTGACATGAGAAAAGCGATGCTCACGGAAAATTAGTCGAGCAGCAGAATGTTGAATATATTGAAGGGGAAAGAGATGGTTTGCAGGAAGGCCAGCAAGGAGAATATTGCAGTAATCAAGACCGGGAGGTGATCAAGGAGTGGACAATCATTTTAGTAGTGTCAGCAGAAAGGAAGGGGCAAATTTTGTTAATGTTATAAAGGAAGAAACGGCAAGCCTTAGCTACGAGTTGGATATGAGTCGAGAAAGAGAGAGAGGAGTTAAAGATAACACCTAAGTTACGGGCCGAAGAGACAGGAAGGATTAAAGAGTTATCCACAGAGACTGAGAAAGGGGGTAGAGGAGGGGAGGCATTGGGGGAGAAAAATAAGGAGTTCAGTCTTAGCCATATTTAATTTCAAGCGGCGGTGAGACGTCCAAGTAGCAATGTCTGAAAGGCAAACAGTGATCTTGTCATGGATTGCTGGAGAGATATAAAGTGAAGAGAGGTAGATTTGAGAGTCATCAGCATAGAGATGGTAATGAAAGCCATGGGAAGAGATAAGAGCACCAAGAGACTGGGTATAGAGAGAGAAGAGGAGCGGTCCCAGGACAGAAACCTGGGGAACACCAACTGGGAGTGGGGTGGCAGAGGAGGAGGAGCCACCAGAACACACACTAAAAGAGCGATGGGAAAGATAAGAGGAGAACCAAGACAGCACAGAGCCTCTAACGTCGAGTGATGACAGGGTCATAAGAAGAAGTTGTGGTCAACAGTGTCAAAAGCAGCAGAAAGATCAAGAAGGATGAGAACAGAATAAAGACCTTTGGATTTTGCTAGGAACAAGTCATTTGATACTTTAGTGAGAGATGTTTCAGTGGAGTGCAAGGGATGGAAGCCGGACTGTAAAGGATCAAGAAGGGCATGAGACGAAAGGAAATCGAGACAGCGAAGGTGGACAGCATGCTCAAGTAGTTTAGAGATAAAGGGAAGGAGAGAGATGGGTCGATAGTTAGACGGACAGGTCGGTTCGAGTGAGGGTTTCTTGAGGAGGGGTGTGACTATGGCATGCTTGAATTCAGTAGGGAAGGTAGCAGTGGAGAAGGATAGGTTGAGGATATGAGAAATGGAAGGGACAATAGAGGATGAGATGAGGCATAAGAGATGGGTGGGGATGGGGTCGGAGGAGCAGGTGGTGGGATTGGAGGAAGAAAGGAGGCATGCTGTTTCATCATCAGAGACCACAGGGAAGGAGAAGAGGGTAGCAGAAGTTTGTGGGGAGAGATGGGAGAAAGGTGAGGTAGAAGGGGTAATGGGGAATTGGAGGGTAATCTTATGGATTTTGTCATGGAAGAAATCAGCTAGTGTTTGGGCAGGAAGAGAGGGAGGAATCAGCGGTGGAAGCACATTGAGGAGAGAAATGAGAGTATTAAAGAGACGAGGATCAGAGGCAGGAGAGTTAGTCAGATGGGTGAAGTAGGCTTGTTTGGCAAGTGCTATGGCTGATTGGAATGAGAGAAACATGAATTTAAAGTGAAGAAGGTCAGCACAGCAGCAGGATTTAAGCCAAAGACGCTCAGCAGAGTGGGAACAGGAACGCAAATATTGGGCAGTGAGTGTGAGCCAGGGCTGGGGAGAAGAACGCCTAACAGGGCGTGGGGTAAGGGGAGCAAGAGTATCCAGGGCAGAGGAGAGTGCAAAGTTATAAGATGCCACAGCCTCATCAACGGAATTGGATAGCAGAGAGGCGGAAAGGGGAGAAGAAATAGAGGAGGAGAGGGCTAAGGGATCAATAGCAAGAAAGTTTCTGAAAAGATTAGTGGAGACAGGACGAGGCTGAGATGGGGGATGATGAATAAGAAAACTTAAGAGGTGGTGGTCAGATAAGGGAAAGACTGAGTTGCAGAAGTTGGAGGGTGAGCAATTAGAGAAGAAAATCAGGTCAAGGCAGTGACCAAGTTGGTGAGAGGGGGCGATGGAGCAAAGTTGAAGATTGAATGAGGAGGTAATGGAGAGGAGCTTATGAGCATGGGGAGCAGAGAAATTGTCAACATGAATGTTAAAATCGCCAAGGATAAGAGTAGGGGACTAAAAAGATAAATAGCCAGAAGTCAAAGTCAAAAAGAAAAGTGGAAACAGACAAGTCAGGAGACTGATAGATTACAGCAACCCGAAGGGGGAGAGGAGAGAATAGGCGGATGGAATGGGCCTCAAAAGCGAGAGAGGAGTGAGACTGAGGAAGGATGAGGGGTTGGAAGTGACAAAAGGGAGAAAGTAGAAGCCCAACACCTCCGCCACGGCCAGTGGGGCGAGGAGTGTGGGAGACCTGATAGCCGCCGTGACAGACAGCGGCAATAGATGCGGTGTCAGGGAGAAGCCAGGTCTCTGTTAAGGCAAGGAGGTGGAGGGCATGAGAGATAAACAGGTCGTGAGTAAAAGCAAGTTTGTTAGAGACAGAGTGTGGGTTCTATAATCATACCATTTCTCCTGAAGCATCAATATATGTGTAGTGTGAGTGTTGTACCCTTTCCAAAAGGCTCCTCAGCATTGTCAGAAAGAGGGAAAGGCTATTGTTCAGTTGTCCAAGTGTCTCCAATGTGTCACCATGGTGGTGGTGCTGGACATTATACCCTCATTGCCTGACAGAGAAGAGGCAACTCTAAAGCAGCTAGTCCAACCTTGCCGGTGTTCCTGCAGCTAGTCTTCCCGTGGAATTTCTTACCAGCTCCAGTATGTATTGTATCCCTTTTTCAAACCATCTAGTTTTGAGGGTGAAGCTGAGCGTTATAAAGTTTTTCTGATGGATCCAGCATGTATCAGAAAGGTGAAAAGTGAGCAGTAAGACTTAGCTTTTAGCAGTTTGTTGTGACCTTCCGTAGGCAGCAATAGTGTTTTCTCTTTTGTGGCTTTCAGACTGACTCATATCCTGCACTTTGCAGCTAGACCACAGTTAAAATAGAGCACTCTTGCTCTTGGGAACCAATATAGCCAGCTGGAGCTTATGGACAGCTTGCAGGAGTACAAAAATCTAGGACAGCAGCTGTAGTTCATCATGGACTATTTATTTTTTATTGATTTGTATTTGTAAGCTGCCTGCTCCAGATACCATAAGGACAACAACCAAAATATAGAAGAGCATATTATATTTCATGTCTCTTGTTCAGCATAGAAGCTTGTGCCTTTAAGTGTGCCTGCCTGGAATGCCGGTGTGGCAGTTGCACTTTTGTTCAGGATTTACACACTCGCCCATTGCCTGGGTCTCCGCTCTTTGTGCCATCTGTGTTGCCAGTATCCTACTATTGATTCAGTGCTTTGGATACAGTTCTCTGTGGCTTGAAAAAGAAACGCAAACACTGTGTTCAGAGAGAGATGTCTCAAATGTGGCTGCCACCTGCCTGTCCAAGGCTATATTGTGTCTCTTTTTTCCGTGTACTGTAGTTTTCCATTTCTTGCCTATGCTTCCTATTTTTTGGCCTTTTTAGCCCACTTCCTCCTCTAAGAGTAGCTGGAGCAGGGAGAGGTTATTCCAGAAAAGATGTCCTTGCCATTTCCTAAAGAAATACCACCAGATACCTGGAAATTTTGTTTTTTGGAAATACCTATCCTTAGAAGGGGTAGTAATGTTATTTATTTTCATGTTCTATTCCAAATTATGCTAAAGGCATGTTATAATATAAAACAAATAACAGACACCTAAAACTAAAAATGTAAAATAAGGCAGTGGTTCTCAAATGTGTTCTGGGGACCCACAGTCAGATGAGTTTTCAAGATATCCATAGTGAATGTGCATGAGGAAAATTTGCATGCTTTGGAGGCCTTACATGCAAATCTGTCTCATCAATATTCATTGAGCATATCCTGAAAACCTGACCGGCTAGGATCCTCCAAGATAGATTTTGGAAGTATGCATAAAACAAACAGTAAAAGTAACAATTACCAAAATATTCAAAACCATAATAATATTTGATCAACCTAATTACAACAGCCTGAAGTAAACCTACATTTATTATGGAAATACCGACTGAAATAGTAATACTTTTACTGCCCTCTTATAATTCAAACACTGGTCTAACAATCTCATCGCCACTGGAAGATCATCCCATATCTTAGGACCTGCAAAGGAAAAGGCTCTATTCCAGTGTAGAGGTCCCAAAACTATGACCCATGGAGCAGAATCACCTCCCTCAGCTTGCTTGGTGCTCCACAAGGAGGGGGAGGGGGGAGCAGGAGAGAGAGAGAGAGAGTAAGGAAAGAGAAAAGGAGAAATGATGGACCCCAAGGGGGTGTGGGTCAGTGAGAGAGAAAAGATGCACACCACAGGGGAGAGGGGGAAGAGAGAGGGAGAGATATGGGACCACAGGGGTAGGGGAAAAGAGAGGAGAGAGAAAAGAGAGACGCATTTAGTTCATGCCTTTCCAGGAGAAGATCAAGGCCAGTTACATTCAGGTATAGTTATATATTTCCCTAGTCCCAAAGGGCTCACAATCTAAGTTTGCACCTGAGGCAATAGAGGGTTAAGGCTTGCCCAAGGCCACAAGGAATGTCAGTGGGATTTGAACCCTGATCTTTCTGGCTCTAGGCTGCCACCTTAACCACTAAGCCACTCTTCCACTCCATGGAGTGGGGGGGGGGTGGAATGGGAGATGCAGGATTGTTACCCTCTATGCTAGTGATCCCCAAATATGACCTCAAAGGCTAAGCACCACCTGCATTGGGCTGTAGAGAAAGAAGTAGGAGGAGATACATTTTGGAGGTGGGGTTTCTCCAAGTTTTCAGCCCTTTCAGTGATCTAAACTGTCCAATCTGGCCCTCAATCCAAAAATTTGGGAACTCCTGTTTCAGTGGATTGCAGCCTGATCTCATTAGTGGATGACAGTGCTAACAGAGCCAACTGAGATAATCTTAACCCTCTGCTTGGAAGATAAAAGTCTGAGCATTCCTTTAGGTATAAAGGGCCTAGCTCCCATAATGCCATAAAGATCAATTTTCATACCTTGATGAGCTCGGCAGCAATTAGCCACTAATCATTTCAGTGTTGGTATGACGTGGTTCAAAGCATTAGACCCACGGATAATCTATCTGCTTTATTCTGAATGGTTCAAAACCTACAAACTCTCTTTTTGGGCAGTCTCAAATATAGCTGGGATATAATGGGGTTAATTTTATGACAGGGCGCCTATGTTATGCATGCAGGAAGGTGCCTATTTTCATACTATTTGATAACATAGGTACATATGTGACTTTATAAAATAAAATCCAGCAAGGTGCAGACATTGCACTCTACCCAAGAGCAGGTGCTTCATGCATCGACTTGTACCCTCCAGACTTTCAGGTGTGAGCTCATTTCATAAAAAACCATTTCTGTGTGAAAATGGTTTAATTACCTTCAATCAGTCCGTGAACCACTGTGTGGAGATGGTTCTCTGATAGAAATTTATAGATATAACAATAAATCATAGCTTCTTACATTTGTGGAAATTTGTTTCTCCAACGTTAATGCCAAATCCATCCATAACCAAAGAGAGAATCCTAGTTAAGTGTAAGCAGGGTTTCCTTGCCCACAAAATTTCTGAGTATGGGGGCTCCATTTAAGTTTATTCAGCAACATTCAACGAGCTACCAATGAAAGATCATGATTTAAAAAAAGGTCTTTGGCCTGAGTTTTATGATTTCCCAAAACTGTACATCATCTGCACTTCATAAAATCAGTTTTCAATTGACACAGTCATTTGCTAAGAGAAGTAAGTACAAATTAGATAGACCTAGGGACTACAAAGACCCCACTGGGATTCCACACAACAAAGGCTGAGCGGGTAAGGAAAAATTCCCCAGGAAGGGTCTCTGCCCACTGGGCAAGGCTTACGCAGAGTTAGGGCAGAGCTTGGGCTCCCCCAAAGAAAAAGCCCTTTTACCGCCCCTGAATGTACCTGCATGTAACTTGTCTTGAGGTATGAGCTAAATTCAAAGTGGTACAGTCCCTTTGAAAGGCATGCCTGCTAACTGTCTGCCAGCACGGTACTTAACCGCACTCATATGCCAACTGCACACTAATTTGCATGGTAAGCACTTAGTGCACGTTTGTAAATAGGCCTCATGATGCCCATGCTTTGTGCTATAAATATACTTTAAGTTTAGCTGTTTATGTTGTAATGTGATCTGCTCTGAGAGCAAATTTGCTGGAGAGGTTAAATGCAAAACTTTGAAATAAATAAATAATGACAGCAGAGCTTGGCAAAAAGAAGAGGAAACCAGCCTGGACTTATTCCTGTCCTGAACAACAGTAAATCTATCCAGGATGGCGGCCTCGGTAAGTTAGCTAAAACACATCTGGAGGGTTATTTCACAAGGAGCCACAGGCCATCAAGGTGCATAAATCTCCTATTTTCAGTGACTTATGCACGTGAACAGGCCTTTACGATTACTTTAGTGGGTTGCTATTTTATATGTATGCATATAAGGCTGATGGTGCATACTTTCACTGTAGGCATTCATATACGCAGAGTTGGATGGCACGCACATTTATAGCACTTGAGAAAATATGGATGTATCAGAGATGCATGTGGTCATTTTTGCCAGCCATAGAACTGGTGTAAGTGATCGTGCTTAGATCTGGCACGTCTTTCGCACTACTTAACGCCTCATGGGGGAAAGCCAACAGTCGCCCAAGAGCGCATGGTTCGGAATGATGTATCATTGAAGGATACTAGCAAACAGGGAAGTCAGGGCATCCTGACAGAGAGGTAAAAGTAACCCAGATGTCTTTAAGTAAAAATGAGACAGAGTTGAAAAATTCCAAATTAACCCTGTCAAACATCCAGACTGTTAATATTTGCAAAAAAACAAACTTTGAAATTCCAGTATGCAAATTCTAGAAGTCAAAAAAAGAAATGGGAGAGTTAGAATATATAGTAATGAATGAAAGGTTAGATATAATTGGCATCTCGAAGACCTGGTGGAAGGAGGATAACCAATGGGATGCTGTGATACCAGGCTACAAACTATATCGCAAAGATCAGATTGGTGGAGGGGTAGCCAAATATGTTAAAGTAGGCATCGAGTCAAACAGGATAAATGTTTTGCAGGAAACAAAATACACTGTAGAATGTCTATGGATAGGAATTGTATGTCAAAACGGAAAGGGAATGGCAGTGGGGTGTACTACCATCCGCTTGGACAGAATGAACAGACAGATGATGAAATGCTAACAGAAATTAGGGAAGCTAGCAAAATTTATGACACAGTAATAATGGCTGATTTCATTTACCCCCCCCTCCCCGGTATTGACTGTGTCAATGTCATATCGAAACAAGCTAGGGAGATAAAGTTTCTAGATGAAATATATGACTGCATGGGCAGCTGGTTCAGGAACCAACACGAGAGGACACTATTTTAGACCTAGTCCTCAGTGGAATGCGGATGTAATATGAAAGGTAACTGTTTTGGGGCCACTTGGCAATAGCAATCGTAACATGATCACATTTGATTTAATAAATAGAGGGAGGATAGCAAGGAAATTTACTGTGCTAGCATTTAACTTTCAAAAAGGAGAGAAAAGATTAAAAGGAGTAGCTGCAAGGTTTAGAGTTTACATCAGGCTTGGGGCATTATTTAAAAATACTATCTTGGAAGCCCAGATTAGATGTATTCCATGATTTAAAAAAAGATGGAAAGAAGGCCAAATAACAGGCTGCATGGCTTAAAGGTGAGGTCAGAGAGGCTGTTATAGCTAAGAAAGAATCTTTCAGAAAATGGAAAAAAGAGCCAAATGATAAAAACAGGAAGCAGCATAAGTACTGGCAAGTTAAATGCAAGGCATTGATAAGGCAGGCAAAGAGAAAATTTGAAGAGAAGCTTGCCGTGGAAGCAAAAGTGCATAATAAAAGCTTTTTCAAGTGCATTCATAGCAAAACACCTGTGAAGGAGTCAGTTGGGCCATTAGATGATGGCGAAGTTAAAGGTGCATTGAGAGAGGACAAGGCAATAGCAGAGACTGAATGACCTTTTCGCTTCAGTTTTTACTGAAGAAGATGTAGGAAACCTACCAATGCCAGAAATTATATTTAAAGGTGATGTATCAGAGGAATAGAAACAAATCTTGATAAATCAGGAAGATGTAATACAATTAATTGATAAACTAAAGAGCAGCAAATCACCTGGACCCGATGGCATACATCCCAGGATGTTGAAAGAAATGAAATATGAGATTGCAGAACTAATAGTAATCTGTGACCTATCATTAAAATCATCTTTAGTACCGGAAAATTGGAAAATGGCCAATGTAACACCAGTTTTTAAAATGGGTTCCAGGGTGATCTAGGAAACTAAATCAGTGAGTCTGATTTCGGTACTGGGCAAAATGGTAGAAACCATTATAAAAAACAAAATTACGGAACATGTAGAGAGTCCTGGTTTAATGGCAGAAAGCCAACATGGATTTAGCCAAGAAAAGTCTTGTTTCACTAATCTTTTTGAAGGTGTGAATTAAATGGAAATTACACTTACATGGTAATTGTTATTCCTTTAGTAACTCCAGTTTAGTCCTCCACCTCTGGGTTGTGCACCTCCTCCTGCAGCTTGGAGACTGGGCATGTCAAAGTCGTGACATCACTGGATATAGCCTGCTGGTATCTTCCCATCAGCCCCAGTGTACTATTGACAAAGCAAACTCAAAGGAGCAACAAATAAGTAGAATAACTTAACTTTAACTGAACTATCCAACCCTCAACCTGAGGGACTCTTTTTTTTAACTGTATTATCTTTTTTTTTTTTTTTTTACGTTCACGTTTCCCTTATTCTTTCACTTGCCTGTGCCACCCCCTCACTTAAATAAGAAAGAAGGAAGGAACAGCTCAATGAGGAATACTCACTGTGATCCAGAGTCTGACAGGTTTTCTCATTCGTTGAAACTGATGCTCCACTCCATCTGAAAATAAACTCTGAAAAAATCACCCCCCCCCCCCCCGGCGGGAATGAGGACTAAACTGTAGTTACTAAAGGAACAACAATTACCAGGTAAGTGTAATTTCCATTTCCTTATCATTCCTCCAGTTTAGTCCTCCACCTCTGGGATGTATCAGAACAGTAATTATTGGGAGGGACCTCGCCACCCAGATCACTACTTCGCCAAGCCGAAACAGGCATCGCTCTCCGCCGGAATATCCAGGCAGTGAAAGTTACAGAAAGTAAGAAAAGAAAGGACGACCAAGTGACCGGTCTACAAAACTCTCCCTGCGTAACCGAACTTTATTCTGCTCAGGATGTCATTTGCGCTCCAGTAGAGTGAACCCGTAAGCCCACTGGTACTGGACAGTCTAGCAAAATATAGACTGATGCCCTCGCCTCTTCCATTCCTCTGGCGATGTATGCCATCGCCGCCACTTCCCCCTATGCGAGAACTCCTGACTAGGACAAATAGATGGTCGTACTTGCGGATATTCTGAAACCCTTAAATACTGCCGTAGCACTCTCTCTATGTCCAAATGTCGTAAACTACGGTCCGAGGCATTCCCCTCCGCCGAACCTAGAGCCAGAAGAGAAAACCGTTTGACTTAGGAGAAACAGGAAAAAAACATCTCTGGCCAAAATGACAGAACTAGGCGCACCGCCACCCTTTTCTCCGGAAGAGACAGAAAAGGTTCTCCATCTGACAGGACCTGCAATTCTGAAATTTACCTCACCTAGCAGATGTCTACCAAAAATCCTGTCTTTAAAGCCAAATCCTTACCAGACGCCCGGTGTAACAGCTCAAAAGGTTTCCTGATTGAATGCCCCTAGAACCATGTTGAGATCCCACAGCAGAACCAATATTCTATGCAACGGCCGCAGCCTGAATAGCGCTTGAAGAAACGCAGCTCCTCCGCTTGAGCTTCTGAACTTTGCATCCCTAACAAGCCAAATCTGCTAACTAAACATTAAAGAACTGGCTGCAAGCCCCTTATCAAATCCGTTGCGCAGGAAACTCATCCCTAAGGGAAAGAAAAACTGTATCGGCACATACTTGCCGTCGTGGACATAGTCGTCAAACTACACCCTATGCGAACATATGCCAGAGCCGTGTACTTTTTCGCGCTCAAAGTAAATACACATTCAAACTCGCCCGAATAACCTTACCTCTGCAACCTTGCTCTTTCCATGGCCAAACCGTAAGCAAGAACTGAGCCAACTGTGGCATTCGAAGCGGACTCTGCCGCAACAGATCCAGCGATATCGGTAACCGCCAAGGAGTGCCGTCGTGCAGTTGAACTAGATCGGTGTACCATGGGCGTCTCGATTGGCCCGAGACCACCAATAGCGCTCTTCCCCGATGGGCTTCTCTGCGCTGAATCACTTGCTCTATGAGCGCCCATGGGGAGAAGACATAGAAGAGACCTGACGTCATCCACTGCTGCCGCAGGGCCTCGATCCCCTCCGACATCCATTGGAAAGTTGCCCTGAGAGTCATCATCGGCAGTCCTCACCTGCGGACAATCTTCGGAAACATATACTGACGCAGCTGCCATTCCCCTGCATCCACTCGGACCCTGCTGAAAAAGGTCCACCATCACCTTGACCTTCCCCGCAATGTGCATCGCCGAGATTGCATGTAGTCTAGGTTCTAACCAAGGGGACAGCGCCACTGCTTCCGCTTCCATGACCACACTTCCTGTTCCGCCTTGCCGCTTGATGTATGCCACTGTCGCGGAGTTGTCCGATAGTACCCGCACCGCTCGGCCTGACACAGTAGCTCCGGCCATCTGTAGCACAAGACATACTGCTCGGAGTTCTAGTCAGCTGATTGACCATCTGCTCTCGCAATCGGTCTCAGTGCGATGCGCACCGAGATCCCCGCAATATACCCCGCAACCTGCGAGACTTGCGGCTGAGACCAAGTGAATCCACTCCTGCTGTTCTTGGGATATGTCTGCTTTCTGAGATCCCGGACCCAGTCACCACCGAAGTGACTGTCTGCACTGGGAAGGGAAAGAAAGACATCTGTTTAGCGAGATGGTCTGGTATGAGCAACAGTGAAGCAGCACTCTCTGAAATGTCCGCATAAGAATTTGGCCCATGGTCCTACTTCCAGGGTTGCCGCCTTCTTCCCCCTTACCCGAAGGCACCTCCATTCTGAGGACACCAGTGCAGACCTGAACTGGCCCACCAGCTGTTGAAAGACATGAGCCCCACGGTCCAGCGGATCCACCGCTCCTCTTTGAGTGTCGCAACGCCCCCCAAGACATTCGAGGTCCTGGGACGCATCTAGATGACTCTTGGCCGTAAGGACTACCCAACCGAGACCTGGCCGGAACTGCACCACTTTGTCTGTGACCTGCAGACCTTCGGCCTGTGACTTCGCTCGAATCACCAAAGGACAAGATAGGGATGAACTAGAATGCCTTCCCTTCACTGCGCTGCTGATATCACTACCATCATTTCGAGAAATGTTCCCAGCACCATCGTCAAATTGATAGGCAATGCTTGAAACTGATATTGTCCCCATGAAAACGCACCTCCCTGTAGCTTTTGATGATCCAGCCAGATAGAAACATGTAACACGCTTCCGGGAGACCGTGGGAAGTTGAGAATCCTTTTTGGTAAACTTCCAGAATGTCCGACCGCAAGGTTTCCCACTGAAACTGCGTAACTCGAAAGCCACGAGTCACCCCTTTTTGGGCCAAAATTGGTCGGATGAATCCGTCTGTCTTTGCCCTCACAAAACAAACCGCAAACAACCGACGCTGTATCCTGATAGCGGCCCCGGCACCATCGCTACCAATTGCAGTAGGGAATCCAACGACCGACACACCGCCAGCATCTTCTGTCGACCGTTGCAACTGCCTGACCACGAAGAGACAGAGAATGGTCTGTAGCCGCCTGATTCGGAGCTCGCCACAGTGTGGGCCACCTCCCACGCTACTGTTTATGTGTAATTTCTACTTATTCTGGCTCACATGGGATTAACCCCTTACTGACTTGGGTGCCTAAGGGAGGCAGCCACTGGAGAATAAAGCCGGACAGAGCAGACTCTGTCAACGCAAATCAGCTACTTCCAGGAGCACTGTGCCTGCATCTGGGCCACAGACAGAAGAAACCTCTTTGAAAGCCTCCCAATATGCGGTAAAAGAAAAGGCAGTCTGACATATTTCAATGGCATTACAGCCTCACCAGCTGAAAGATTTATCAGATTTGTGCTGTTTTCCATGTATTTTACTACTTCAAATAGAGAAGACATCTTTGAAATTGGGATTTATATATACATTTTTTTTCGAGATTTGAATTTGGCTTTAAAGTTTTTGTAGGGCACGCCTGGAGCAGAGCTTGCTTAGCAGCCTTGCAGGCCTCATAGAGCAGCTATATGCAGGCCATCTGAACGGGAGGCTCCAAACCATCAAGAAAATGTGGAGTTCGTTTTTTTTTTTTAAGTAATATAGATACTTGCAGAAATGTCAGGTTTTGCTATCTAGGAGGAAGCCTCCTTACCTGAAAGCTCCCATCACCTGTCACCAAATCTCCCCCCTGTGAATGACCATTCATTGTGATTGTGATTGACACACATCAAACTTGGACAAAAAACTTCCCTGAACCTTGAAGGATAACCAGCATCAACCACTAAGGCTTTAGAATGAGCAAAGAATATTCTTGCTTTTCTCCAAGTGATATACCTCGATAACGGCACCTCGGAATCAGCCGATTTCATCCCCGGAATCACCTGCCGCTGCATCGTTAAGCTTGGAATACCTGCAGATGGAGATCTAGAGAGAAATAGTCATTCATGCGATGCAGCCCTTGTAATATCTGTCCCCTACAATTCCACCAGGCTTGAAGCCTCACTTGTGCTGAGGGCTGCAGCTTGCAGTCCTGAACCCTTTATGTAGTCAAGAATTTTACCTTACCTGATTAGAACCACCCCCCACCAGCAGTGCTATCAACCAAGGAAAACCCGGACAGACTTCAATACCTCATATTTTCTGTATACTGCAACATAGCTGCCCGCCCTAGCTCAGAGCCGGGAGCCAGCCTAAATCCCGGAGAAGCACTGCCCCAGCTCGGGGCTTCCCCCTGGGAATCCCATTGTAGCTAGACCAGAGCGATTGCGGTTTGGAGGGCCGCCAGAAACCCTCCAGGCAACTGTCCTGACCTCATTCCCATATAATCAGAGGTTCCGACGTCCATTGAGTCTTCAAACAAATAGCAGAGGGAAAGCCAAAACGAAAGGTAGACCCCCCGGGAAGGCAACCGTGCCTTTCCCCAGGGTATCAAACATCCAGTTCACAGAACCGAGAAAACACGGTTAATTAAATAAAGAAAATATATATATAATATCTATAGATAAATAAAGGACACCAAAATCAAGGAATAGAGGAGCCCCCGACTAATTTCCTGTAACTGCTGGTTCTATCAGCATACAGCGCACAAATCCCCAGCGCTGCTCCCGCTTTTTTTTTTTTTTTTAAGTACTTACTATCTGATACTACCTCAACAGCCTTGAGCAAGTAACTAAAGCAAAACAACAAACTACTACTGAATTTTCCTGCCTGCCACTTCGTTACCTGATCCCCCCCTGCTATCCGCTCTGCGGAGGCCCGCCACGCGACAAGTCACGTGGTCAAAAGGGCCGCCAGACACAACCGGCCCCGACTTGGTGCTCAAACTCCGCTGACTGCACACAGAGCCCTATTGAGGCCCGCTCTCACACGACGAGTCCCCTGCGCTGCGATCCCCCGAACTGCTGAGTATCGCTTAACACTTTGGTGCCTCAATCAGTGCAGCACTGCCCGACACAGAAGCAAGTGGTCTGCCGCCGAACCAGCTGTCGCCATTTCTGTAACCTGCCGCGATCACTCCTGGCAAAGCGGGCCGGGCGGGAAAACAGGTTAGAGCAACCTCTTGCAGTGCAGGGCTCTCCTCCGTAAAGTCCAGGAGGAGAGAGCTGCCGTGAAATGGATCAAATGTCCAAAGAAAGATAATGAATGGGACAGCCAGGGCTGGTTCAAATCCTGCCCCCTTTTTTTTTTTTTTTAAACCGCTGTACCAAAAAACTGAAAAGAAAAAGAAATGCATCAAATTAACTCTAACACTAATGCTACACTACATGTTCCTAATTCATTCTTCAAGTGAGCCCAGCACCTAGGCTTACTACGTCGTCCTGCTACATGGAGACTGGACACACTGGGGCTGATGGGAGATATCAGCAGGCTATATCCAGTGATGTCATGACTTTGACATGCCCAGTCTCCAAGCTGCAGAGGAGGTGCACAACCCAGAGGTGGTGGACTAAACTGGAGGAACGATAAGGAACAGGTAGATAAAGGTGAGCTGGTTGATATAATACATCTCGATTTTCAGAAAGCCTTTGACAGAGTCCCTCATGAGAGACTCTTGGGGAAATTAAAAATTCATGGGATAGGAGGCAATGTACTATTGTTGATCAAGAAAACAGAGTAGGGCTAAAAGGCCAATTTTCTCAGTGGAGAAAGGTGAATAGTAGAGTACCCCAGGAAAAGGATCTGGGCATCATTGTGGATAATACGTTGAAACCCACTCCGCAGTGTGCAGTGGTGGCCAAGAAAGCAAATAGAATGCTAGGAATCATAAAGAAAGGAATGGCGAATAATGCAAAGGATGTTATAATGGCACTGTATCGCTCCATGGTGCAACCATACCTTGAATATTATGTGCAATTCTGATCGCCATATCTTAAAAAGAATATAGTAGAAAGGGTACTGAGAAGAGCAACCAAAATGATAAAGGAGATGGATCGAAAGATTAAAGGTTAGCATCTTCAACTTGGAAAAGAGACGGCTGAGGGGCGATACGATAGAGGTCTATGAAATATTGAATGGAGTGGAACGGGTAAATGTAGATCAATTGTTTAATCCTTCAAAAATAGAAAGACTAGGAGTCACACAATGAAGCTACAATGTAGCACATTTAAGACTAATCAGAGAAAATATTTTTTCACTCGGTGCATATTTAAACTCTGGAATTTGCTACCAGACGATGTAGTAAAAGTCTATAAACCAATATTAAAGAGAACAGGGAAAGCCACTGCTTACCCATGGGACAAGCAGCATAGAATCCATATACCTTTTGGGAACCTGACAGGTACTTTCTGACCTGGATTGGCTGCTGTTGGAAACAGGATACTAGGCTTGATTGACCTTGGCCTAACCCAGTATGGCATCTTATGTTCTCTTATGGTTTTATTTTATAAAATAGGTGTGTACGCAAGGCTTTTTTTGAGGAGGTATGTGGTAGTATGGAGTACTGCCATCTTTTATATTGCCTGCTGAAATTGACCCATGGTCCTCATGTATTAATGAAAGAGCCCTGCTAGGAAAAATGCATTGTGCATAGGTGATATTATAACATAGGCATGATTGGTGCACATTAACCTAGGCATGCCTTATACAATTATCCTTTAATTGGGAAATAATATCTTTTGGGTTAGGTCAAAGGTGGAGGGGAATTTGTTAACATCAGAAATGCCAATACTGGGTCGAACCAAGGGTCTACCAAGCCCAGTATCCTGTTTCTAACAGTGGCCATTGCAGGTCCCAAGTATCTGTCAGGATCCCAAAAGGTGTAGGGATTTCATGCTGCTTGTGCCATTGGTGAGCAGTGGATTTTCCCGTTCCTCTTTAATAATGGTTTATGGGCTTTTCCTCCAGCAATTTGTCCAAACCATTTTGAAACCCAGCTACACTAACATCTTTTACTACATCCTCTGGTAACAAATTCCAGTTTTTGATTAAACATTGAGTGAACAAATCTCTCCAATTAGTCTTAATTGTAGCTTCATTGCATGTCCCCTAATCTTTCTACTTTTTGATGGAAACTGATCAACATTTACCCATTCCACTCCATTCATTATTTTATAAAGAGCAATCATATCTCCTCAGCCATCTCTCTTCCAAGTTGAAGAGTCAATGGATCATCCCCTATATGTCTCAAGTCTCTTTTTCAAGCCAGCCAAATAAGTGCTTGCCTGCTTCCAATATCCCCCTTTTACAATTGCTATTCAGGAAAACTTGAATATCTGTTCCTATTTATGAAAGGGAGGCTAAATCATTTGCTCCACACTGGTTGGGGGTGCTTTGATTTGATTGCCAGGATGAGGAAGAGCTGGTGTTAAAAATGCAGGGCCTAAGCGCAGAAATTTGGGAGGGAGACTCCTTCAGGTTGTGCCTTCTTCAGCTTGAGGCATTGGGACCCACGACAACTGTCCAGGTTGCTACCCCTAACACCGCCCTGATAAAGAGCGCTCTACTTGGGTGCATTAAGAGGAAAATGAGCCATCAAGCACTTTACTTTTCTCAGGTTTGTGCTGGGGGAACATCATGCCCCCACATTACCTGTGTATTGCTGCTGCCAGTTAATACCAGTGCTTTAATGGTGGTGGTAACACATTGGAGCATGGAGTTTTCCAAGATGGCTGCGGAGTGTTTCCTTCTGTACTGATGCCTAAGAGAAAGGGGAAACTGAGGGCTGTTCCCTCTGAACCCCAGTTACCCAGCTCCGGTCCTATGGACCGTTTTGTTACGATACCTGTGGATAAGTTACAGGAGATTTGAGCCGGCTTGGTTCCGCCTAGCACAGAGTCAGGCGCCTCCGTCAGACACTGAAACGTCTCTCTCTCCTGCAACGAGGATTCCACCGCCACGCCCAGCTGCTCTGGACCGTTCTACAGCGTCAACAGCTCCCAAAGAGGGGACGCCGGCTGCCGAGAGGGTATTGGCTGAGTGATTGGTCTCTCTGTCCCCTGATAGTCTCGGGTAGGCTTCGGGCGGTATTTTGGCGGGGACTACTCCGTTGTGAAGTTCTTCCCCTCAGTTGATCTCAACTCTTTTATTACTGGACCCCCCTCCTCTGGCTCGCCCTAAGGTGTTTACTCTAGAATCGATTTGGGAAGCGATTGCCATTCCTTCAGCTACGATTAACTCACAAACTGCATTACTAGCGTCCCGGATCCAGGAGAACAGTGCCAACATTCAGAAGAATATTGAAAATATTGAAGCTGCAATGTCTACATGTGCACAGATTAAGGTACAGAATAACTTTCTTGGGTCTCAGCTAGAAAATGTTTCTGACATGCATGCGGCTTTAGCTAAGGAAAATGGGATGCTGAAATACAAACTGGAAGTGTTAGAAAACGCCTTCAGGGCAGCGAATCTTCGTGTTCTAAATTTCCCACGACTTCCTGATGTTACAGCTGTCGACATGTTCAAGAGATATATGTTGGAGATTTTGAAAGTTCCTGTTGAACTGATTCCACCTTTGAGCAAGGTATACTATCTAGCGTGTGGGAAAAAGAGTTCTGAGACCTCTGTGGCAGTATCCACTGTGAACTTTAATGTTCTGGATGTAACTGGCTTGCTCGAGGACACTGGGGGTGAAGTTCCTTCACCTATTCCCTCAACATTGTTAGTCCAATGTGCTTTGTTCACTGATAAAGATTGGCTTCTAAAAATGTTTTTTAAGAAGCGATTGCAAACCTTTTTGGGCTTTAAAATATCGATGTTTCCAGATTTAGTTAAGGAGACACAGAGGAGGAGAAAGCAATTTTTGCTTTATAAGGCAGGGGTGTTAAAAATTGGGGGATCTTTTTTTCTTAGATAACCATGTAGTGGAGTGGAGGAGTGGCCTAGTGGTTGGGGCAAGGTACTTCAGGCCGGGGGTTCAAATCCCACTAGAGGACAGCAACCTTGGGCCAGAAGGACTGCGGTTTCTAGTCCCACAGGTGCTCCTTGTGGTCTTGGGCAAGCCACTTAACCCTCCATAGCCCATGTTCCCTGTAAAATAGTTATCTCCAAGTTCAATGCCTTGTTCAATGTAATTTCAGTTTGTTCAATGTAAACCACACTGATGCAGAATAGTGTGGTATATAAGAGAATGTAAATAAAAAAAAATAAATGTAGGTGTCTGGTCACTATAAAGGATGTTAAATATATTTTTTCTGATCCGAGTGATCTAAATACTTTCATTAATGCCAGACTTCCTGCTGTTTCCGCACCAGAGTAATTTTGTAATCTAGCTATATCCTCGGTTTTGGTTTATATCCTGGGTCCTCCGTAGTCAATTGGTTTCCCATGCTTGTTTAAGAATATTTGTTAATGTTTAATATTTTTTAATATTATATTTAATATTTTTGACTTTTGTTTGATGTAAACCGCCACTGATCTTAGGAATTGGTGGTATATAAAAACGTTGCAAATAAATAAATAATGTATCCATCCAAAGTCTCTGCTTTGGTTTGATATTTCCTTCTCTTTCCCCTCTGTGTGGATTATAATGGAGTACATTTATTTAGGTTTACTCTTTATATTAATATTTTGATGTTACCAATGTATATTCTGTTTTTCATTGTGAGGAAATTATGTATTTTCTTGCTGTATTTGTTTATTTATTTATTTACATTCTCTTATATACCACGCTATTCTGCATCAGTGCGGTTTACATTGAACAAACTGAAATTACATTGAACAGGGCATTATAACTTGGAGATAACTATTTTACAGGGAACGTGGGCTATGGAGGTTTAAGTGGCTTGCCCAAGACCACAAGGAGCACCTGTGGGACTAGAAACCCCAGTCCTTGCTGTCCTCTAGTGGGATTTGAACCACCGACCTTCCGGCCTGAAGTACCTTGCCCCAACCACTAGGCTACTCCTCCACTCTAATAATTCTATAAATAAATAAATAAAAACACATTGGAGCATGTTTGCTAAACTGTGATAGCTGCTACTGTGGGGCTAATGCAGAATTATAGCACAGTGGTAGCAGCTGACACAGGCAAAATACAGATATTGCAGGCACTTTTCTGCGATATCTGCATTTCATGCATTGTAGTGGGTGGTTTATGTTTTATTAAAACGTGATATATCGCTCCTTTAGCAAGTAGGGCGGTATATAATTAAAATGTAATAATAAGGAAAGAAAGGAACGCCATGGTTCAAAATAGAAAAGCTTTCATTCATACAACAGGGATAAGACGGGGAATGGAGCTAGGAAAGAAGGAATTAGGCCTCAGAGGGAGGTAAGTTAAAAGCAATCTGAAAGACGTAGGTTTTGAGTTGGCTTTTGAAGGATTTGTAAGATGGCTCCAGGTGCAGGGTTGGGGGCAGGGAATCCCCCAAGAAAATAAAAGGCTGAGATTGGGTGAGACTGTTCGTTTATTTGGTTGCTTGATATACTGCTCCTTCGTAACACCAGGGTGGTTTACAATTGCATAAAATGCACAGCATTGGCTACAGGCAGAAACAGAAAAGAACTACAATATGCAACAGGGCAGGGTGGTTAATAGACATGCTGATGGCAGTCACTGCATGAAATCAACTCCATCGAGGTTTCAGATAACGCCACCTCATGCCTGGAGCCGATTGCCACTTCAATGCCCCAGTTGGCATCCCTGCAGTCTAAGAATATTGTCGGTGCTGTGGATGTACCGATCCACTGTATTGAGAAAGTCAACAGTTGTCCCCATGTGGTGCTGCCCCCTAGCATCCTGATACTCACAAAAATGGCGCCATTTTTGTGGTACTGCCCTCTAGCATCAGGATCCCCACTGGCCCCAACCCCTCCTCCAGCCATTACCTTAATCATCCTGGTGGTCTGATGGCCACAGGGGACAGGAATGGTCCTCCCCACTCCTGCCGTCTTCGCCACTAAGTAAAATGGTAGCGATCACATGGTGTTGTGCCCTAGCATCAGGATGTTAGGGACAGCACCGCATGATCACTGCCATTTTATGTGATCTGCTGCAAAGCACTGGATTTAATGTTCTTTAGTAAATATATTAGACGTTGAAGGCGGTGCTTTGCAGCAGATCACACCCAAGTTAATGACAGCTATTAACAAATGTTAATGTTCAGTCTTAAGTCAACTTAATACATCGGCCCCTTGGTTAGCAATCAAACATAAGTAAAAATATTCTGAAAGAAAATGATTGACAGACAAAGAGTGTACTTTAATGGCCTGTTACTCATGAAGATTTCTCGACCTAGGTTACATTGATGCTGTTGATGCTGTTTAAAAAGATAAGAGAAGTTTTATTTATTTGGTTTTACATTTTTTCAGTAATAACAAGGACTTTTAAGAGGTGCATAAGAAGATCTTATGTTGGAAGAACACAGTTTCTTCCCTTTTTTGTATTTTCATGGAATAACCTAAATTTAACAACAAACATTAATCATTCTGTAGCTCAACAAGAGTTGTAAACCATCAATAACGTTAACAGTTTACAATATATTCACATATTCTACATACATATACACATATATATATGTATGTATATAATACAAATAAGATACTGACAGTAACATAGTTCTCAGAAACAGGGGCAGTTATGTTTTACATACATTTCTCATTTGGCTTCGGTATGTACATGTGTGTGCTTGACTGATCCATGCAAAGCTGTATACGTATTGCATTTGAAATACAGAAAAATATAGCTGTTGACTTTTTAAATAGATAATGTAAGTATTTTAGAATTAACAAAATAGTAGGAAATTAAAAATATTTTTAATATTAGAAATTGTAACATCTTGTGCTTCTGCATTCTGTGGCCTAGGGAAAGCAAAGTCCAGGTTTTCAAGAGAACAAGCACAGGTCATTATCCAAAATGATTTATGTCAGTTATGGAATTAGCTACATACATCTTTTTTTTCCAAATCTGGAGCAGGCAAATGTACAATTTTTGTTTGGTCATCTTGATGTTCAGCCAAAAGATGTTCATTTATGCAGAGGTGCTTTGGGAGTGGGGCCAGATGTTAGCCAGAGAGCACCGGTATTCAGTGCTATCTGCGTAACTTCATTCCATAGCCGGAAATGATGTTTTGATGGGGCACGAAATTAACATGGGTGGTGAGCACTAAGCCTTGCAGATGCTGACCTCACCCCCGTTCTCTTATTACTGGCATGCATCGCTGCTGCTGACAGGGCAAGCCTGATTCCGAGGTGACGGTCCATCTAGGTCCACACATGACTACACCTTGCTTTATTTATTTAAGCAGGACTGATAAAATAACTTAAACAGATCAGGGCCACATATTCAGCAGCTGAAAATTTGCTTAAAGATAAGCAGATATCTTTAAGCAGTGACCGGGTCACTGAACATCAGGCCAGTAGGGATTATTTTCCTGGCCTTATGTATTTGTGCTATTTTTCGGAGGGCCTATCAAAATTCAGTGTTCGGTATTTACCTCAAAGGAATTATGCCATTGTGCCATTTTTTTTTTTTTTTGGCGATATCCTTGCAACACTGTGAAATTATCTTGTGCTTCTTAGAGTACATTTGCTTACGAGTTAAAGGAGGGATTAGTTATTTTTTCCAAATTCATTAAATCTTTTGCTTTATTTTAATGGGACAATCTCTTAAGGTCCAAAAGAAAAGAATAAAGATTAATTCCAAAGCTTCTGATTACAAAGTTAATAAAAATGTTCCAAAAGGCAGCTGTTAGTATCCAGTCTGGCTCTGAGCCTGGGATGCTGAAAACTGCCATTATTTACAGTACATGATGAGAACCTGGATCAAAATTGTTTTCCTTGTTGCGTCTCTAAATTTTTTACTCAGCAAAGTCTACTGTATGTTTGTAAGTAATTTCACACCAGAATACGGTGCATAGCAGCTGTTTAAAACTGCAAATTGCGTGCCTCTTTGGAGTCACTTAAAGATTTCAGGAACGCAACCTAAAGGAAAGGATTGCTGTTTGCTGAGTTGTAAGCAATGCACCTATTTAGCATTTCTTCACAGATAGCACGTTCCATTAAAACATACAAACAAACAAAACTTTAGAAACAAGAACTGCATTTTCCATAAAATAGTATTGGCACCGCTTGCTTACATTATGTATACTGTGTGCTCTTTACAGTCTCTCAAAAATGACGGGGTACAGAAACAGCTGTGTCCTCTCTTCTTTTTTTTCATTCAAACATTTCATAGTGGCGTGTTTGCCGGACACGAGGAACCATATCAATTAGCAATCTGAAAGCAAAATCAGATTATGTGTATCAATAAAATGGAACACTTAGGCACGCAGGTATGGCTGCGTAGACTGCATGAGATGTATCTACCACTACGTTCTAGCTATTTGCTATATGCTTAATGTATAGGTAGATGAGAATTAAATCTATATGCACTATAGAATACCCAACAGGCCTTCATAGTCTTATACACACTAAGAAACTGACTGATTATGGGAAATGACATTGAAGAATCCAGAACTAAATGAGAGCACAGTACAGCAACATGATTTTCAAATTAGAACTCCATTAAAGTTAGTTCATGAGATCTAGATAGGAATGAAAGGTAAAATTATGAAAACCAGCACCTTTATTATAAAACCCAGAATCTGATACAGGTTCTGATATAGTACACGTACAAAGAAAAAGGTAGGAACAAATGAATAGACAGAGCACAGATCATTGAACAGAAAGGAGTAGTGAAAATGTTAAGTTTTTCTTTATAATTTCAAATGACTAGTCAAGATATGTTCTAGAAAGAGAAACTGGGCATTTGAAAAAATGATGAGGGGCATTTGTGCAATATTTGGAAAAAAGATCAGAGACATAAATGCCTCTGAGGACCACTGTCTACACTTTCAGCATGAATGAACAAATACATACTCAAAAAGTAGTTAGGAATTAAGAAACAAAAAAGCCTTGATCATATAAGTCTTCACATCTTTTCTCACAGCGAACCCAATTAGCTCAGTTTCCAAAACTTGCAGAAATATTATAACGAGATTTTGTTGCTTCAGGATGTGGATAATAAGTTTTTGAGAGTTTACTATGTTTATTATCTACTCAGCATGTAGATAGTCATGGCCTAATGGGAGACAGCCAACATGGTTTTAGACAAGGAAGATCTTGTCTTACTAATCTATTATGTTTTTTTGAAAGTGTGAATAAACAGTTGGACAAAGGTGAGTCGGTTGATGTAGTGTATCTGGACTTTCAGAAAGCCTTTGACAAGGTCCCTCATCAGAGACGTTTGGCAAAACTAAAGAGTCATGGGATAGGAGGCAGTGTACTACTGTGGATCAAGAACTGGTTAAAAGATAGAAAGCAGAGGGTTGGGCTAAATGGCCAATTTTCCCAATGGAGAAAGGTGAATAGTGGTGTACCCCAGGGATCTGTGCTGGGTCCGCTGCTTTTTGACATATTCATAAATGACCTGGAAAGTGGAATAACGAGTGAGGTTATCAAATTTGCAGATGACACAAAACTATTTAAAGTTGTTAAAACCCAAGAGGATTGTGGAAAATTGCAAGAGGATCTTGATAAATTGGAAGACTGGACATCAAAATGGCAGATGAAATTTAATGTGGACAAGTGCAAAGTTATGCACCTAGGGAAGAACAACCCAAACTATGGTTACACGATGCAAGGTTCCACATTAGGAACCACAACCCGCAGAAATGGTTAATTTTTATGCGACAGTGGGAACCCTACATTCAAATACTGGGCCCGCGTTGTCGTAATGAAATCTTGAATGCGGGGTATTAGTTAAGCGCAGTGACCCTCAACATGGTTGGAGGGAAATTGGAGGGGAGCGATAGCGGAGGTAAAGCTGCTAAAGTACTTGGGGGTGTGTTGTGCGACTGGGTGGGGGGAAAGGGAGGCGGGATAGAGCGCTAACAAAATATAAAATGTTAATGCTGTGGTTGTTTTGCCTTTTGCTATCCACATATGCCTGTATCGGTTGTTTGCCTCCGGCCAGGGATAAGAGTACACCTAGGCTGGCGGCTTATGGTTGTGTGATGTTTTTTCTTTCTGGCATGTTTGATTGCTTTCTAAATCAAGTTTATTAAAAAAAAAAAAGGATATAGCATTATTAGAAAAGGTTCAGAGAAGAGCCACCAAAATGGTAAAGGGGATGGAAGGATACTCCTATGAAGAAAGGCTAAAAAGGTTAGGGCTCTTTAAACTGGAAAAGAGACGGCTGAGGGGAGATATGATAGAAGTCTATAAATTAATGAACGGAGTGGAATGGGTAAACATAGATCGATTGTTTACGTTATCAGAATATAGAAAGGCTAGGGGACATGCAATGAAGCTACAGGGTAAACTATTTAAAACTAATAAAAGAAAATATTTCTTCACTCAACGTGTAATCAAACTCTGGAATTTGTTACCGGAGGATGTAGTAAAGGCTGTTAGTGTAGCTGGGTTTAAAAAAGGTTTGGACAAGTTCCTGGAGGAAAGGTCCATAAACCATTATTAAGAAGGGACCCAGGATATCAATGCTTGACCCAGTACAAGCATTGCGGAACCTGTGTCTTTTGGGGAAACTACTAGGTACGTATGACCTAGATTGGCCACTGTTGGAAACAGGATACTGGGCTTGATGGACCTTGGTCTGACCCAGTATGACATATCTTATGTTCTTATGTTCCCTGCAGGCCAACCCTGGGACTTCTCCTGATGAGTTTGCTTCGCTTTCTCAATCTGAGACCTTGGATGTTTCGGCATTTCTTGAGTCCAACTGACGTTATTTCCCCTCGGGCCACGTTAGTCATTTCTTTTCTTTCCCTTCCAGATAAAAACTTGATACTAAGATTATTTTTTCTAGAAAAAATGCTGATATTTTCTGTGGAAATGCTAGCCACGTTTTTCCTGATGTCAGTAGAAGTACTCAAAAACACAGGAAGTTGTTTTTGACATTCAAACCCTGTGTTTTGGCCCTCGGGGCTACATTTTTTCTAAAATTCCCATGCAAATATCTTGTAAACTATCAACTGATAAATTTGTTTTCTTTGATCCTGTTCAGTTGGAGGCATTTTCTCTCCCGGAAGGAATCAAAATGATTACTGTTATAATAATAATTATTGCTTCCTGTCTATGAGGCCTATACACTACTGGACGCCCAGCCCATGTACATCACCTCAGAATCTGGGTGTACAGCGGTAGACCCGATTCTGATCCCGTGGGATCAGAATCGGGTCTACTGGCTTGTACGTGCAGGCCAGGCCTCAATTCTGACGGGCTGCACGTCCAGCCAGGTTCACGTCTACCCCTGACAGGCCAATGAATGGAGCTGTGATGCCATGGTGTCCCACCGTCATGGCACTGCGGCTCCATTCAGGAGCCGTGATTGCCGGCCGTAACAAGACTGTCCTTTCCCTGCAGTCAGACCTCCGATCTGACCTCCCATGGCCAGGGTCTGGCTGCGGGGCTCCCCCTGCATGTCTCCATGTTTTGTCCCTGCTGGCCGCTGCCACTACCCTGTATCCAGGGGGACTTATTCCACCTCAGAATCAGCCTTGTATGTCCAGGGTGATGACCCACCCATGCACCACCCTCGCTCCACCTCCCGCATGCTCCCCCCCCTCCTGCCTTCGTCTAAGACTTCTCATACAACTCTGCTGTTCATACAGGGGCAGCTAGGGGGCCATATAACAGGAATGTATATCCAGGCCGGGCGTACATCCCCACTATTTGGAGCTCAGAATAGGCTCCTATGTAAATATGGGTATTGAAGTTTTGTTTTAGGAGTCCTGGGTTGATTGTAACATAGTAACAAAGTAAATGATGGCAGATAAAGAACAGCATGGTCATCTAGTCTGCCCAGCAAGATGGCAAGAGTAGGTGCACCTGTTGCTCTGTGCAGGGCACACCTCCCCATGTCTTTGTTTAGGGGTGAACCCACCACTCCATGTAGGACACCCCTATTTGTTGAGATGTTAGATGGTTCAGAAGTTAGATGGTACCGTTTATTTTGTTTTTATCCTGTTGCTTTAAAGGGATCCACTGTGTTTGTCCCATGCCGTTTTGAATTCCGTCACCGTGTTTGCCCCCACCACTTCCATCGGGAGGGCATTCCAAGCATCCACCACCCTTTCAGTGAAAAAATATTTCCTGACATTGCCTTTCTATTTACCACCTTGCAGCTTCATGTTATGCCCTCTAGTTTTATAGCTTCCCCGTCTTTGGAAGAGGTTTGTTTGTTCATCATTTCTCTTTAAGTATTTAAAGGTCTGAATCATATCTCCAAAGTGTACATATTTAGGTCAAGTCTCTTCTCAGAAAGGCTTCTGACGCAGGCTCCAAATCATTTTGGTCACCTTCCTCTGAACAGTTTCCAGTCTTTATACATCTTTTGCAAGATATGGTCTCCAAAACTGAACACAGTATTCCAAGTGAGGCCTCACCAGTGACTTGTACATTGGCATAAGTACCTCTTCCTTTCTGCTGGTAATCCCTCTTTGTATGCAGCACAACATCCTCCTGGCTTTTGCCACCATCTTGTCGCATTGTTTTCCAACCTTGAGATTATCAGAGATAATCACACCAAGGTCTTTCTCCTGAACCGTGCATACCAACCTCTCGCCCCCTATTGCGTACATTTCCCTTGGATTTCTGCTACCCAAGTGCATGACACTGCACTTTTTCGCATTAAATTGTAGTTGCCAAGCATTAGACCATTCTTCCAGCTTTTGTAGATCTTTCCTCATGTTAACCACTCTCTTGGGGGAGTCCACTCTGTTGCAAATGTTTGTGTCATCTGCAAAACGACAGACTTTTCTATTCAGTCCTTCAGCAATATCACTCACAAATACATTGAACAGTGCTGGGCCCAGGACCGAACCCTGGGGCACCCCGCTTATCACCTTCCTTTCATCCGAGTGAGCTCCATATACCATCACCTTTTGTTGTCTGTCAGTCAACCAATTTCTAATCCAGTTTACCATCTTGGGATCCATCCCCTAGCTACTGAGTTTATTGACAAGCCTCCTATGAGGAACAGTATCAAAGGCTTTGCTGAAATCCAGGTAGATGACATCCATTGCATGCCCATGATCTAGTTCCTTGGTCACCCAGTCAAAGAACTCAATCAGATTTGTTTGGCAAGACTGTCCTTCGGTAAAACCATGTTGCCTCGGATCTTGCAACCTGTTGGTTTTGAGAAAGTTCACTATTCGCTCTTTCAGGAGCACCTCTATTACTTTTCCTGCCACCGAGGTAAGGCTCATGGGCCTGTAATTTGACACTTCTTCCCTGTCTCCACTTTTGTGAAGAGGTACGACATCAGCCATTCTCCAGTCCTGAGGAACTTCTCCTGTTTCCAAGGATCTGTTGAAGACATCCTTTAATGGTCCTGCAAGAACCTCTCTGAGCTCTTTCAGTATCCTGGGATGTATCCCATCCGGTCCCATGGCTTTGTTATCTTTCAGTTTAGCAAGTTGTTCTAACACCTCATCTTCTGTGAATGGTCTGGTATCTACTTCATTCCCATTTTTATATTTGGGAGTCACAGCTGGTCCATCTCCAGGATTTTCTTTAGTAAAAACAGAGCAGAAGTATTTAGCAATTTTGCTTTTTCAATGTCACTTTCTACAAGTCCTTTCCCAGCACTTCTGAGTCCTGCAATTCCAACTCATCTTCTTTCCCGAATATACCTGAAGAAAGTTTTGTTGCCACCCTTAAGATCTTTAGCCATCTTTTCATCTGCCTTTGATTTTGCTATCCTTATTTCTCTTTTAGAGTCTTTGAGCTTGATCCTGTATTCATTTCTGTGTTCTTCTGTTTGCAAGCTTTTGAATTTTGCGAAAGCTGTGTTTTTTGCCTTTATTTGAGCAACCACTTCTTTGGAAAACCAAATAGGTTTCCTTCTCCTCTTTTTATTTACTTTTCTTACATATTTATCTGTTGCCCCTTTTATTGCCACCTTTAGTTTAGCCCATTACAATTCCACTTTCCTTATCTCCTTCCATCCCGTCATCTCCTCCTTTAAGTACTCGGCCATTTTATTGAAGTCAGTGTTTTTGAAGTTTAGGACTTTGAGCTTGCTATGATTGGCCTTTGAGCTTGATCCTGTATTCATTTCTGTGTTCTTCTGTTTGCAAGCTTTTGAATTTTGCGAAAGCTGTGTTTTTTGCCTTTATTTGAGCAACCACTTCTTTGGAAAACCAAATAGGTTTCCTTCTCCTCTTTTTATTTACTTTTCTTACATATTTATCTGTTGCCCCTTTTATTGCCACCTTTAGTTTAGCCCATTACAATTCCACTTTCCTTATCTCCTTCCATCCCGTCATCTCCTCCTTTAAGTACTCGGCCATTTTATTGAAGTCAGTGTTTTTGAAGTTTAGGACTTTGAGCTTGCTATGATTGGCCTGTACCATGGCTTTTATCTCAAACCACACTGTGTGGTGATCGCTGTTGCTCACAGGGGCACTCACACAGACATTCGACATGCTATCACCGTTGGTGAGCACTACATCCATTGTTGAGCTTTCCCTGGTTGGTTCCATCACCATTTGTCTAAGTAATACATCTTGGAGAGCATCTACAATTTTTTTGCTTCTTTCCAGATGTGCAGAAGGAGTAATCCAATCCACATCAGGTAGATTAAAGTCACCCAATATGATCGCTTCCCCCTTTGTTGCTATCTTGGCAATATCAATAATCTATTCGTTATCTCTCTCTTCAATTTGAGTCGGAGGTCTGTAGACTACAGCAATATGGATGACGGTGCCATCTCCTCTTTCCAACACAATCCAGAGCGCTTCTTCTTTTCCCCAATGTCCCCTGCATTCCTCTTCCATTTTCTCTGTCTCTTCTGAATAGATTATAGCCAGCTATGGCTATATCCCAATCATGTGATTCATTAAACCATGTTTCTGTAATGGCCAAAATGTCCAAATCCGTTTCCACCATTAAGGCTTCCAGGTCCGGAATTTTGTTGGCTAAGCTTCGAGAATTTGTGCTCATTGCTTTCCAGCATTTACCTGGCTTGTGTGTATTTTGCATTGATTTTGTTCTGCCCACTTCTTCCCACTTGTTTTTGATGTGTGGTTTAAAAGTGTGGCTGTTTCTGATGTTCTGCTTTTGCAGGGGGTGGCATGCAGATCTTGACCTTCCACATCCGTCACCCCCTTTTCCTAGTTTAAATGCATATCCACATACTGCCTGAATTTTTCACTTAGGATTCTTTTCCCTGCGACAGAGAGATGTAGTCCATCAGCACAGTATAGTTTCTTGTTGGTCCATCTGTTGCCCCAGTCGCCAATAAATCTGAATCCTTCTTGTTTGCCCCAGGTCTGGAGCCATGTATTAAAGCTGTTAATGTGATGCAGCCTTTTTGTCCCCTTACCAAGAACAGGTAGAACTTCTGAGAATGCAACAGTGTTAACAATGGGCTTGAGTTTCTCTCCCAGAGATTGGAAATCCTTTTGGGCTGTAGAGGCACTGTTTCTAGCCAGGTCATTTGTGCCCAAGTGGATAACAACATCAAGTTTGGAGTGTTCACTTTTTGCGCTAAGTATTTCAACAACTTGGTTTGTATTCCTGCTGGCTGAAGAGCCTGGAAGGCACATGACTATCTTCCCTCCTTTGACCTGTGTTCCCAAGTTGGTGCCTCTGATGATGGAATCTCCAAGTAGTAGTAGTTTTCGGATCGGTGCGGTTTTCTTCATATTTGGTGCTTTAGCAGGAGATTGGGCATTGTCTGACTCATTTAAGGGCCCTTCAGTTTCTTTGGATTGGGCATCCTCATTAGCCAAGGCAGAGAAGGCATTGTGCAGGGATATCTTTTGATGTCTCTGCGTTACATGTCGCAATCTACCAGAACCCACTGTGATCCATTTGTTCCTGGGGTGTTTGATTCTTTGTGGGAGCGTTGGTGGACTTTGTTCAGTTTGTATCCTAGAAGAGGTGCGCTTCATTGCAGCCAGTTCCTTCCTCAATAGAGACACTTCTTTATGCATGGCAGCTAGGCCTTTCCTTAGTAGAGTCAGTTCTTCATGCATGGCAGCTGACTTGAGGCATATAGGACAAGCTCTTAGGCTCCAAATGATTTGTCTTGGAATGAAAGTACCACAGTTATTGCACTGAATACACGACATGTTGATTAAGCAGTCCCAGAAGAGGAAGAAGAAAAAAAGATGAAGACTTTATTGTATTTTCGAATTTTCAAGGACTTTATTGTATTTTCCTGCTTTAATATGAAATATATATAAAATAAATGTTTAAAAAAGCCTAAATTTGTCTGCCAGAACCTCCTTTCCACACTTTCCTATGTAATTGGTAGCAATATGTACCAAGACAATAGGCTTCTCCCCAGCGCTATCTAAAACTTTGTCTAGGTGGCGTGTGAGGTCCACTACCTTCGTGCAATGCAGTTAATAGTAACTTATCAACTTCTTCCTCTTCTGAAACTGTTGATGCATACACTTGACTAATTGTTGTGTTAATGGGCATTCCTTGTAAACAAATAAAAATTGCCTGTTTCAAAGCAATGCAGATTTATTAGCTCTGAATGGTTTGGCAGTAAATCTTAGTAAGACACAAGCTTTAATTGTGTCTCCTGAACTCCTAACTGATTTGTCTCCTGCTACAGAGTTAGGTAATATTTTTATCAAAGTTACTGTAAATCTGAGACTTGGGAGTTATTTTAGACATTCAGTTAACATTTCATACCCAGATGAGGAGGGTTATTCAGATGGTATTCTTTAAAATTTATTTATTACAGCGTCTTTGGCCATTTTTGTTAGTACATGACTTTCAAAGTATTTTCAAGGCAATGGTTTTTCCATGCCTAGATTTTTCTAATATGGTATTTCTGGGATTGCCTAATACTATTTTCAGTGCACTACAAACTATACAAAGCATAGCTGCTAGAATTATTGTGGGTATTCTTAACATGACCGTATAAAACTGGGTCTAATGGAGTTGCATTGGCTACCTGTGAAATTTCGTGTAAATATAAGATGTTAGATTAAAAATGGATTATCTACTCAATGTTTGTTAAATCTGTTGCAACCCTATTAGTCTCTTTGTTCTGATGGCATGAGGTCATGTTTATGTGATATCTTTGTGATGTCATTTGTCAAATCTATATGTAAAAGTCATTCACAGGCTCAAGTATATTCAGTTGATGCACATTTAGAGGTATGTTTACTGAACCGGGCTAATGGTTAACTCGGGCTATCTGCAACTAGGTCCCATTGAATGCTTGAGTGTGCATAGGGAGATGAATGACCAACAGGAAAAAGGAGGTAATAGTGCCTTTGTACAAGTCTCTAGTGAGACTTCATTTGAATTTCTATGTATGATTCTGGAAACTGTATCTTTAAAAGGATATAAACAGGATGGAGTTGGCCAATAAGGTGGCTACTAAAATGGTTAGTTATCACTGCTGTCAGGCATATGGGAATAGGCTTAAACAGCTCAATATGTACACTTTGGAGGAAAGTTAGGAGAGGGGTGATATGAGAGAGGCATTAACATACCTGCATGGAATAAGTACAATAACAGCAGCTACTGTATGGATGCCACTCTATCAACAATTAGCCACCTGACTGAAGACTGAACACAGTTTAGGAAAGCTATCCACAAGGTCGCCATGAGTCAATATCAACTTGATGGCACTTAACAACAACAACAATATGAAATAAATGCACAGTAGGTGGCCTTCTTCTAGTTGAAAGAAGGTTTGAAATGAGGGATCACAAGATGAAGGGTAAAAGGGGATAGACTCAGGGGTAATATAGAAGAAATATTTCTTTATGGACAGGGCGGTGAATGCGAGAAACAGCCTCCCAGTGGTGGCGGTAGAAATAAGCATTGTATCTGAATTCAAGAAAACATGGGACAATACAGAAGATCTCTGAGGGAGAGGAAGGGATTGTAGAACTTCATAGTGCTTATGGATGGGCAAACTGGATAGGCTATATGGTCTTTATCTGTTGGCATTTTATCTGTTTCTTTTTTTCTCAGGCTCTTAATGTTACTTAATGTGATTAATGTCATTATGCTGACATTTGTTGTTGTTTGTCTAATATGATTTTGAATGTCTGTAAGATGTTTTGTTCTCGTATGCATTACTATTATGCATGTTTATTGCAATCCGCTTAGGATTTGGTAGTCAGTCTATTACTGGAAAGGCGTGAGCAAAATATAATTAAATAAAAAATAAGTATAGGTATTCTTTTAATATCAGTAAATTAGAATGTGAATATTTTTATAAGGCACTATACTTAAGCATGTAGAGTGAACAGTTGCCTTTATAATTTTAGGAATCCAAGTTGTAAAAACCTGTTCTCTGGAATGTACACCGCATGCCTACTGCTTTGTACAATTTGTGTCATGTAAACTGCGCTGATTTTAAGAGCATGGTATAGAAATAATATAAATAACTAAATCAATCACCGGTGAAACCAGTTCTTTTCTATGTCTACTGATCTAATTTTGCTGTTGGTTTCTACCATGGAGGGAGAGGAAGATACTTGGCATCTATATTATGCCTTCAACCTCAAGATTCTGTAAGAAAAGACTAATTGATCTTTCTAAATTAGTCTTTCCTAAACGGAAAACAGTGATCGCTACCATAATCATGATTAACCCTTACTCTTCTGAACTGAGAACGCAGCCTCAAACCACAGAAACCAAAGTTCTCACACACTTTTACCTGACACATACAAAGATAGGCAGAAGAAAGCATTGCGCTCTCTTACAGCAGTACCTGGGAATAACAGATGTGGGGAGTAGCCCAATGGTTAGAAGATTGGACTAAGAACCAGGAAGGTCCAGGGTTCAAGTTCCACTGATGCATCCTTGTGATCTTTGGTAAGTCGCTTAACCCTCTATTGCTTGGATACAAGCTTAGGTTTTAAGCCCCCCAAGGGATAGGAAAATACCTATGGTACCTGAGCGTAACTCGCCCTGATTTACTACTGAAAAGGCCTGAGCCAAATCCACATCCTTTTCAAAGTCGTGGTACAATAGAAGGTATGTTTATGCTGTATGATTTCAAACCGGTATTTTCTATCAACAAGCACAGAAAGTTAGACCGATTCTCATACTAACTGCTTGTTACTATATAGTGGTATATACATTTTAGAATGGCTATTAGAATACATAAGTTTATTGCATGAATAAAAAAGCAATACAGAAACAGCAAATTTGTACTTACTTGACCCCATATGCAAATATTGTGAATCCAATTAATATCCCTACACTGCCGTCAAGATACCAGACAGAAGTATTGTGCTTGTAGACCTCTGCGCTCAGAAGAATAGAAAACCCCATAACTCCACCAACAAGCGAGTTAAAGCCTAGAGGAAGAAAACACAGTTATCAAGCATGGAATGATTTCTCTTCTCATCCTTAAATGCTGAGGAATTGTGAGGGCTGATAGAAAAGGAGACCTACAAAGATTTGATTTTACTTGATGCTTCCCTTTTGGTAAAGTTAACTGCACCAGAGCAGATTACACATTAAAATGACAAACCGTGACTTGTTTATATCAAAACGGCCATCTTTTTATCTGAAAAGCAGAAAATTTCAAGAACGGTGCTGAAGAAATTCACCATTTTCCTTTACTGTGAGTATAAAAGCTCATCTGTATCTTTTCATTTTCAGTAAGTAATAGCAAGCCGATATTAGCTGTGTGCACATGCAATCAAGAGCTGGTATCAGGAGAATGAAGAGACGGATTGACACAGTGACTCTGTGATAGTACTGTGCATTGCTTCTGAGGTTTAATTCCAAACCCACTGTTTAAATTAGGAAGGCCTCAGAGCAGTGTGAACGTAGTGCTTCAGCATTCTTCTTCCCTTCTCTTCTTCCCCCTCCAAGAGTAAATAGAGAAAGTGCTGAGTATCCTTGCAACTGGTAACTCTGGCTAACCGTAAGTGTCCCATATAAGAGCCTAGGGGAAGCTAAGCCTTTCAGCCCCAACTGCTGTTCTCCCACTGGCATTTGGCTGTTGAGATAGTCACCCCCACCCCTGCCTCGTGTCAGACTTTGAAGATGCACAAGTTTAAGAGGCTCTATGGCCAGAGAAGCTAAGACAGAAGAAACACAGGGGCTTTCAGCCAATTTCTTGCTGGAAGTCCGCTGCATCCTTGCTCATTCCCATGCAGACTTGCTGTTATGGAGTGAGCAGTGACATAGCACATGGCAGACCTCCAGTGCAAGATAGACTGAAAGGTCCTGTGCTTCCTTTCTGCCTGAGCTATCCCTGTTGATGATGAGTTCCACGGGCTTAATGCTGTGGTACTGAAGTTGCACTGCTACAGTAGCAAGGTATAGGGGAACCTCAAGGAAAAGAAAAAGGGGAGATGCTGGTTGGCCCTGGTGGAGTAAGGAACAGGGGATGCTGGACTATGGAATGGGGTAGGAAGATGCTAGACTGTATTGGTGATGGGGAAGGGGTTTGCTGGTTGTATTGGGGGGGGGTGCATAGATTTTAGACTGCATGGGGGAAGGACACAGGGGATGATGGCTCACCAGGGAGGGAGGGAGGAAGGTTCTGTACTTTGCAGAGGGATGGTGGATGTGGAAATAGGGAAAAGAGAGTGAGGAGAGATGGTGGATGGCGTGGCGGATGGAGGGGACTGGAAACTGAACAGGGAGATCCTGGACCATGGGATGAAGGGGAAGGGGAAGGGATAGGAAATGGGGAGATACTGGATTAGGAGGGGAAAGAGAAAGCGAAGACGCTGAATTGAGTGAGAAGAAGAGAGAGAATAGGGAGATATTGGACTATGGGGGTTAAGGGGAAGAAAGAGTGGATGGGGATATATAGGGCATGGTGGAACTATGAAGGAGAGGCCAAGGGGGTGAGGGGTTGGCAAGGAAATGCATGAGAAGAGGAAAGAAACAGAGCTGCGGAGGTGGTAAAATAGGATAGTTGGAGACTGGGTGGGGATACGAGCTGGAGAAAGGGACTGGAGGGGATGACCAATAGGGAAGGAGCTGGGGTTTGTGAGGGGATGAGAGACACAGGAAAGTAAATGAGAGCTGGGGTGGGTGAGTACAGAGGGTTGAAATTTGGTAACGGGGAATAGGTGAAAGAAAGATTGGAAAGAGAAGTTGAGAAAGGAGTGAGATTTTATTTTATTTATTTATTTAACTGATTTTATATACCGTCTTTCTACAAATCAAGACGGTTTACATAAAACATTTAAAATAGAGTGTTTCCACTGTTTACATAGAACAAAGTAACAATATATATAAAATAACAATGAAGCTAATTATAAATTATAAGAATAAACAACTATTTACAAAGATATTTATCGAGGTGTCAGTTGTCAGTATGTAGGTTTAGAAGGGGTAGGAGCTGGAGGAAGCAGATGAAGGTTAGAACTAAGGTGGGAGGGGAAAATGTTCCTGAAAAGGAGGGGTTTTAAATTTTTTCGGAACTCAAGGGGAGTTCTAGAGTTCCGAAGCTCATGGGGAAGAGAGTTCCATAGGGTAGGAGCATAAAGGGAAAAAGCCCTGTTACAAGTGAATTGTTTACTATATCTTATGGTTGTTGGGATAGAGATGAGGTTTTTGGTAATAGCACGGCGGGTTCTAGAGCTAGCAGAGAGGGGAATGAGAGGGGAAAGGCATGGAGCTGATTCATTGGAGATGCTTTTATGTATAAGGGTAAGCACTTTGAACTTAATCCTACAGAAGATGGGGAGCCAGTGGAGGTCATATAGAACTGGTGTGATGTGTGATTGCCTAGGAGTGCTGGTTATGAGTCTTGCAATTGTGTTCTGGGCAAGTTGGAGCGGTTGTATAGCATTCTTGGGAAGGCCATGATAGATTAGGTTGCAGTAATCAAGAGAGGGGGTTGTGAGGGCTTGACAGACAGATCGAAAAGAAGTAGGGCTTAAGAGGGGTTTGAGATTCCGGAGGGTACGTAGCTTAGCATATATTGTATTGGTAGTTCTCTTTATTTGATTAGTGAAGGAGAGGTTCTGATTGAGGATAATGCCAAGATACTTCACCTGGTTTTTTACAGTAAGGGTGAAATCTCCAATAATAATGGCTGGAGGGGGGGGGGGGTGTATGAGGTAGCAGAAAATACCTGTAGCACTTCAGTCTTAGTTTGATTAATTAGAAGGTTATGTTGAGATAGCCATGATTTCAGTGCAATTAAGCAATCGCTTAGATTAGAGAAGTCAGGGTTGGAGAGATTAAATGGGGTGAAGCACATCATGTCGTCCGCATATAATTGGTACTGAATGCCAAAGCTCTGAAAGATGTTACAAACAGGTTGAAGGAAGATATTGAAAAGGAGAGCAGAGAGGCTCGATCCTTGGGGGACACCTTGTTTTAGTGTAAATGGGAGAGAAGTATCATTGCCAATATGGACCTGTTGGGTTCTGTCATCTAGGTAGGATCGGAACCAGTTTAGGGTTGTGCCTCTAAGGCCTATTTCATGGAGCCTGCATAAGAGTTGATGGTGAGGAAGGGAGTCAAAGGCGGCCCGATAGGTCAAGGAATATGCGTAGGCATCCTTGGGTAGGATTCTGGGTGTGCAAGTACAGGGAGTCTAGTAGGGAGGTAAGGAGGGTTTCAACACCATGGTTCTTTTTGAAACCATGTTGGAAAGAGTCAAGGGGAGAGTGCTCATCAATATAGTCTTGGAGTTGGGTTTTGAACTAGTTTCTCTGCTATTTTGGCAAGAAAAGGGATGCTAGAAATAGGTCTGTAGGAGGTAGGAGAGGTGGGGTCAAGTTTTGTTCCTTTTAGTATTGGCCGAATAGTGGCGCGCTTGAGAGGAGGTGGAACAAAACCAGTCTGGAGGGAGGTTTGTATAAGTGATAGGATGTAGGGGCTGAGGGAACCTCTAGTAGCCTTGATCCAAGGAACAGGACAGGGGTCAAGGGCAGAAATGGAGGTATTCAGGTCTTTTATAACATTAGAGACATTTTCTAGTGTGATGGGATCAAATTCGTTCCAAGTGGTTGGGAGGGTAGGTTCAGGAGGTTGGGTGCTGTAGTTTGGAGTAAAATTGGAGTTATTGATAGAGGAGGGAGGGGGGAATTTAGAGGTAAGGTGGTTGGCAATATTGGAAAATGATGGGAAAATGAGAAGGCTAGAGGAAGGATGAAAGTGTGAAGATGGGCTTTGAAGAGGAGAGAAAAAGATGGAAAGTTAATAGGTGAAAATACAATTGGCAGATTTAGGACTGGAAGGTCAGAAGAAGAGAAGCAGAGAAAGATGAAATTAAGGAAAAAAGTGAAAGGGAAAGGTCAACATCAGAGACAGATGTGGGAGAGGAATGGAAGAAGCCGAGAGGAGAAATGGCAAATGGATGGCAGACTCTAGAAAGAGAGAGAGGAAAAACAAAGAGAAGAAAGCAGAAAAGAAACACTGGAACCAAAGCAAATGGAAAAATAAAATGCCTGGCAACAAAGTTAGAAAAAAGCATTTTATTTTTAATGTATTAATTGGAATATGTTAACTGTTGGAAGTGTGCATCTCTGATATCTTTGTACTGTGCTCAGTATGAACGGAAATGCATTGTTCTTTCCATTTCTCCAATGTGGCTGTTTATGCAGAGTCGGACGTCTTGAAGTTTCCAGTTCAAGTTTTGGCCTTTGTAACTCAGTTTCTAATCTGTGGTTTCATATTTGATGAGCTTCTGACTGTGTTTTGCATGTGAAACCAAGGTGCGGTATTTTGATAACATGTAGTTTGTGTAGAGATCTGCTTGTTCTATTTTCTCATTAGGTGATGTGCAGGTGTCTTAGGGTCAGGTTTAATATTTGCAGTGTTGCCTTTTGAATCCTGGGGTATGGTAGGGTTCTGAGTGTCTTTTTGCTGGATTTTGTGCTGCTTCACAGTGTCTGGCACTGGAGGGATTGTGTGTTGCCCTTATCAAGGTGACGACAAAGAATACAATCTTTTTATATGTTAGGTTGTGAAATAAAATATTGTAGTTCTGCACCTGTTGCACTTGTTATGTTCTTATAATGATTGCTGTTTTATTGTAGTTATGCTGCTCTCTGCCTTGAATAGTCAAGAAATGAACTTATAAAATTAACATTGGCATTTTCTTTAGTACACGATTGGCCCTAAAGTTTCTATGTGTTCTTTGCTGTCTATACAATATTCTTGTTCTGTGTTTCCTTTAAATGCTTCTTAGGTCTTCTTTTATTTTTATATAGATTGCAGTTTAGAAAATTGAACGATATGTGCTAAATAATGATAATTAGTTTGTCATAAGATCAGATGGGATTTTAGAGCATTTTTGTGATGCATTTTGCGATGGTGGTCTTTCTAGCAGACTTGGGGTCTGGTCAGGTTTAAATTATGAGACACTGCCTTGAGACATCTTTAAATATAGCTGAATTGTTTCAATAGATGTATGTGTCTCATTTTTGTTAAGTGCTTGAATAATTGCATTTATAATATGTAATGCAATGCCCATGATGCAGAAATGTGTTTTTAGGTGCATGTGAAGGTATTATATGTTGCTAACCAACTAAAAATTGCAGTGCCAGACTCTGAGAACAGCTTCATCTTAATGTCACAATCAGTGCAAGTGACCTTGATCCCTCACCTAATAGTAAAGAAGAAAATGGGAAAACTATGGGGAAAGATAATGGAAGGGAATAGAACAGATTGGGATAAATAGAGCCACTGGCCTAGATTTTCTATTATATATCACTTCTGTCAATATAATGTTAGCACAAAGAAGGTGACGCCTTCCTTTCCTTTCTCAGAAAGAGAGTAAACACTCACATGTGTAATGATAAATATTCTTAAGGAAGTTATGGGCAAATGACTACACTTACCTGAAGGCAAAAAGCCCCCATTAAATGTGAGGAAAGAGGCCATCTTTATCAGTGTGAAACTGTGTTAAAATGCAATACAATGGTATAATGTCCTCCGAAGTACAGTCAAACCTCGGTTTTGTATGCCCTAGTTTTCGTTGACTTTTTTCGTCGAGATTTTGTCCCAGTTTTCGTACAGAGGGAGGAGTGGCTCAGTGGTTGGGACAGGTTACCTCAGGCTGGAGGGCCAGGGGTTCAATTCCCACATAGGGACAAATAACCTCAGGCCGAAGGGACTGGGGTCTCTAGTCCCATGGCCACTCCTTGTGGCCTTGGGCAAGCCACTTAATCCTCCATTGTCTCAGGTGCACTTAGATTGTGAGCTCTTTGGGGACAAGGGAATAAATAGTGCCTGTTAGCATATATCTGTAAAAACTGCTTTGACCCGGTGAAAAGCGGTATATAAGCACAGCTAAATAAAATAAATAAATAAATAAATAAATAAACATTGTCTCGGTTTTCATACAGTTGAAAATGGAGCACCATCTTGTGGCCAGAAGGGGGATTTTCTTTATTTTGATTCTCTTGCTGATTGACTTGTCTTCCATATGCCAACAAGAGTCTTCAATACAGGTAAAAGTGATGTTAAATGTTCATTTATCCATTTCATTAGTCATCTATATTTATTTCTCATTGTTTTCTGTATGTAAAAATATAGTTATTCTCTATAAAATGTATTTTTTGTTAATATTTTTGGGTGTCTGGAACAGATTAATTGGATTTACATTATTTTTTATGGGAAATATTGCTTCAGTTTTCATACATTTGGTTTTAGTCAGACTTTTTCGAACGGATTAATCACGAAAACCGAAGTTCCACTGTATTACTTAAATCAGAAGAAAATAAAACAAAATGATGATAAGCGCAAAATATTATTTTAGTGAAAACAGATGTAACTCAAGAAGGAAGATCTGTTTTTGCTATGGTCCTGGCCTTTTTAAAAGCATCATGAGTCTATTTTCCACCTCCATCCTCTTTGCACTGCAGTAGTATAATCAGAGTATTGATGATTTTGCTAATAATTAAGCCCTTAGACCAGGCCACTTTCAATTTTAGTTACAAATTAGATTAATCACAACCAAGCAGAAGACTCTTACATTGATTGAACTTGCATAGAAGTACTATATTGGAAGACTTGTTGGAAATTGGTAGCCAAGTATGCTCAGACAACTAATATTCAAGTACGCATTTGTTTTCTGACATTCTACAGCACAATACTAAAGATGTGTCATACAAAAGATGCACAAATTAATAGTACAAAGAACATAGGAAAATGAAGAAGCTTAGGATAATATGATATAGGACAGAAAAGCTATGCAAACCACAGCTAATCCAATCAATACACAAATTAACAAGTCGGAATAAGCAATGCTACAAGCATAGGACAACAGCACATTTCTATATGGAGCTATATTTATTTATTTTATTTTTATTTTAACAAACACTTATATACCGCACCTTCCAATAGATCAGGTGCAGTTTACAAAGAACAATTTGAATAAACAGAAACAAATAAAGAGTCTGTTCTTCTTACATGGAACATCAATAAACTATGTGCAGTAGGCTTGTGCCTTAATACATATAACAAGAACAACAAGGTCAAACTACTATATACAAGATACTTTTAGTAGAGTACATTGAGACTATATACATGACCATATGCACCAACCCAATGGAACTCTCTACCCAGAAACCTCCAACCATCAATGACCTTTCCACATTCAGGAAACATCTCAAAATGTACCTCTTCAAGGAACGCTTTGGCTCGATCACATAATCTCCACTCTTACTGAAGCCCCCGCTCCTCCCTTTTACCCCCCTTTTTTCATAGGATAATGTATATAAAAGTCATTCATGTACATATGCTACATTAGTTAAATACTCATGAAGATATCCATCACTATATAAGTATATAAGTTCCATTGTTTACTATAACAATCCATTGTTGAAATGCACACCACTTTGCCCCAGTGAAAAGCGGAATAGAAAAACAGTCAAATAAATAACATTTCTTTTGTAAACACTTGGGAAGTGGGTGTGGGTGGGCTGCAATGGGTAGAGGTTAGGTTACAGGTGTGGAACTGTGGGTAACAGGATGGAATACCTCCAAGTGGGTTAAGTAAGGTCTGTGTATGCAAGTCTGTGCATGTGTGAGTTAGTGGATGGAGGATGCTATATGACTAAGTGTGGGAATGGGGTGTGTCAATGTCTGTGACTGCTGGACAGTGAGTTAATGGGTACAGTGTGTGAGACATTCCAGGGACAGTGGAAAGCCTATATGATTGTGGGGCCTAAGCTCCACCTTAACTCTGCTTAAACCCTGTCCCTAGACCCCTGCAGCCTTCCCCTCCTGTTCTGTCCACTGGGATACCATCTCCCGCAGGCAGAAGAGAAGGGAATGGCCGCAATTATGGCAAAGATTCCTTCTGTCTGCCCATGGGAGATTGGATTCCTATGGGCAGACAGAAGGAGTCTGCCACTTTTGTGGCCATTTCTTTCTCTTCTGCCTGCAGGAGATGGGATCCTCACAGGCAGACAACCTGCATCAAGGCCCAGATCGTGGCCTTCCCTTCCCGCCCACAGGGTTCCGATCTCCCGTGGGCAGATAGGTGTCGTGGTCGTGGCTGCTTTCTTCTGTTTTGCCTGCAGGAGATGGGATTCCTATGGACAGGAGGGGAAGGCAGCAATCACGGCCTCAATGCAGATTGTGGCTGGTGAGCAAAGGTTTGGTAGGGCCTGGGCCCATGTGGCCCACCCCATTCCAGTGCCTATGAGTCATTCCTTCCCTTCCCTTAGCTCATCTTTTGCATCCTCTACTTTTCCCTTCTGTCTTATCTTTCTCATCTCCCCTTACTTTCTCCTTTCTTTCCCTTTCCTCCTCCCTCTTTCTCTCATCTCTACTTCCCTACAGTCTCCTCCCACCCTCTTTACTTCCTTTTGCTGTTTCTTCTCTTCGTTCCCCTATCCTTGCAACAGGTGGATCTCCCTTCTGCTGGCAGGGATGGAGCCCTGTCGGTACTCTGGTCGTACTTGCACCATTGCATGATCTTTTTCTTGCAGCAGTGGGAGTTGGGAACCACGTGGCAATCTGGCTTTCCCTGCACTTTTGCACAGGTCTCTATTCTATCAGCAGGGATTAAGAATCCTGTTGGCCTTTAGCCCCAAGGCCACCTGTTCCTTTGGTGGGTGGGGGGATTTCGAACCCACCACATTTCAGGACATCCCTTTCCCATGCTTCAGTCTCATGAAGTTTTAATTTCCAAAATGAAAACTTCATGTGCATAGACTGACAGATGGACAGACTCTCAAGAGCATGCATGCTCAAGAAAGTGAAACGTGCCTAAAACCACCTCAACAGAAACTTGGCCAGCAAAGTGACGGGCTGAGGCACCAAAGAAAGCTAAGAATAGCATCCTCGGGCCGGAATCTGTGGCAACTGCTGACATCCCAGCAGGTTTAAATTACACACCACCTGGAACAATATCTGGTGAGAAATGAAAGACAGCTTGCCACGAAATGGAGTTTCTTCAGGCCCAGGACCAGCCCAATGTGACTAGCAAGACAGAAATTTCTGCCATTGCTTCAGATATGGCTGCCATACCACTTCTCCTTTCTTTTTTTAATGCTGATTTTACCACTCAGGATCTTGAAGCCCAAATTATCACCTGGACCTCCAGTCTAACCCAGGCTTTTAATGAGCTAGCTCCTATGAAGACCTTTGGAGCTGAAATGCTCCCATGATAATAAATGGTACCATCCTGATCTTTGTATATTACAACAGAAAGTTAGGTGTGTGGAGTATCTTTGGCATAAAATGAAATCTATGGCACTCCTTCAGCTTTGTAGGGCAAAAGAGAAACAATATAATCATGCTATTCATAAAGCAAAGTAAATTTACTATTCATAGTAACATAGTATATGACAGCAGATAAAGACCATCATGGTCCTTCTAGTCTGCCCGCAAAATAGCAAGAGTAGATGCACCTGCCGCTCCATACAGGTCGCCTCTGTTTGTTGAGATAGCAGATAGTTAAGGTTATTTTGATTTTATCCTGTTGCTATAAAGAGATTCATTGTGTCTGTGCCATTTTGAATTCTGTCACTGTATTTGCCCCCACCACTTCCATTGGGAGGGCATTCCATGCATCCACCACCTTTTCAGTGAAAAAGTATTTTCTGACATTGTCTTTCAGTTTTACCCCCTTACAGCTTCATGTTATGCCCTCTAGTTTTGCAGCTTCCCCATCTTTGAAAAAGTTTTGTTTGTTCATTAATACTCTTTAGTATTTAAAGATCTGTATCATATCTCCTTTGTCCCGCCTTTCCTCTATATATTTAGGTCTTCAAGTCTCTTCTCATATGTCTTCTGGCGCAGGCATCAAATCATTGTGTTCACCTTCCTCTGAACCATTTCCAATCTTTTTGTATCCTTTGCAAGATAAGGTTGCCAAAACTGAACACAATATTCCAAGTGAGGCCTCACCAGCAATTTGTACAGTGGCATTAGTACCTCCTCCTTTCTGCTGGTAATTCCTCGCTGTATGCAACCCAGCATCCTTCTGGCTTTGGCCACTGCCTTGTCACACTGTTTCTCCACCTTGAGATCCTCAGAAACAATCACTCCAAGGTCCTTCTCCTGGTCTGTGCACCCCTCCTCTTGCCCCCTATCGCATATAATTTCCTTGGATTTTTGCATCCCAAGTGCCTGACAGTGCACTTCTTCACATTAAATCTTAACTGCCAAGCATTTGACCATTCTTCCAGCTTTTTTAGATTTTTCCTCATGTTCTCCACTCCCTCAGGGGAGTCCACTCTGTTGCAAATTTTCGTGTCATCTGCAAAAAGACAAACTTTTCCATTCAGTCCTTCAGCAATATCACTCACAAACATATTGAATAGTACTGATCCCTGGGACATTCCACTAATCACATTCCTTATATCCGAGTGAGTTCTGTTTACCATCAGCTTTTGTCGTCTGTCAGTCAACCAATTTCTGATCCAGTTCACCACTTTAGGACCTATCCCCAGGCTGTTCAGTTTATTGATAAGCCTCCTATGAAGAACAGTATCAAATGCTTTGCTGAAATTTAGGTAGATCACATCTATCGCATGCCCTTGATCTAGTTCTCTAGATCTGATAGACTCCCATATTTCTCAGCCAAAGAAAATCTTTAGCATATTTGCCTCCATTACAAGAACTCCAATATCCAACTTGCTCTCCTTGATCATTGTTCCATTCCCTGATTCTCTAATCTTTCTTTTTTGTGGACAAAATTGCAATTCAACTACATCCAAGAGAGCCTTCTCCCTTTACGCCCCACTATTATGGAACTCGCTTCCTTCATTCATAAGAGACACTAAGGACCCTAAATCCTTCCGTAAGCTGCTAAAAACATTTCTGTTCAAGGAGCGCTATGGTGAAACAGTCACTTAGTTAAAATACTCCTTGTAAAGCTACAGTCCGCGCACTTTACAAGATGACCTCTAATGGATTGTAACTAATTTATATATATATGCTTATTTCTCTGTACATAGTTATTTAAATCAGCTGTTGCTGATTTAAGTTAATTCTTCCCTTATCCCCTTTTTACTCCCTGTTAAAAGGTTGCATGTATTTTTTGTTTAATGTAATGTTCAATCCTTTGAGTTCTCTGTAAATCGCTTTGAATCAAGAAAAGTGGTAAATAAGCACAAATAAATAAATAAAATAAGTAAAAACTTTAAGATCATCAGTGCCTCTGTTCCGTGCTTTTGTTAACTTGTCTCCCTGTGGTCTTACAGAATCCGTAGTTCCATCTCATTTTTGGTCCTCATTTTAACCAGTGATTAATTTTTCTCTGGCTAAAACTCTAAGTACCTTAAAGACCTCTTATGCCTCTGCTGATTGCTTTCCCTCTCGGCTCATTAAAAATCAGTATACACATCTTTTTCCATTCCTCCTAAACATCGTAAACAGTCTTACAACCGGCATGTTTCCCTCATCCTGGAAACATGTACTTGTCCATTCTCTCCTTAAAGAGTCGTCTTTGGATACTACAAAAGTTAAAAACTATGGCCCCCATCTCTCATCTGCCTTTTCCCTCCAAAGTCTTGGAGAAGGGTGTTCATAATCAGCTCTGGAAAAAGCTAATGTTTAACATCTGTTTCAGTCAGGTTTTCATTGAGGTCATTCATCTGAAAGTCTCTCCATTTTGACTGCTGGTGGGGGAGGGGCAACTCATCTCTAACCTCAAGCAGCAGACTGGCTTGAGCTGTTCCTGAGGAAAAGGAAGAACCTTTCTTTTTCTTCTAAAAGCCAAAAGGTAGCCAGGAAGTTTAAAAGAGGCAGACATTTCTGCTGAAATATTTTTGTTTTAAGCTGGACTGCAATTTTTGAACATCGTAGTACTTTTGGAAAGCTTTCGTCAGCACCTGCTAAGGGGAGCAGAATTCAGCCAGTCACACTCATCGTCATAACTACTTGCTCATAAGCAGCTGCAAAGGAAAATAAATGTTAAATGCCTTGTTTTTTAACTTGTGAAACTGCTCTTCCTATTTCCTTCTGAGGGATTCATTTGGAGAATAGCAGCATGCACTATGGAGCCAAGCCAAAGCCGGAGACCCTGGCCGCATCTCTAAGAGTGCCCCCTGCCTGTGACATCTCATAGTACATTATTCCGGTAAATAAAAATAAAATAGCTCTTTACTGAAGGAGATGCAACATATTTTAAAGGGAACTAGAATGAATTAGCTTTGTAACAAACTAGGAATTTCTTTTTATTATTTCCTTGAGACCTTAAAGAATTTTCTTTCAGGTGTGGAACATAAATCGTTCTCACATAAATGTTTTTTTCTTTTCTATTGAGGATTGTAACATATGTCATAAATTTTAAATCCTATGGATTGATGTATTCATAAATAACAATCTATTATCTGTTTAGATAATGGTAATATAATGGGTACTCCATCAATCAAACTGATTAACAGGTGAGATAAAGATGACATCAGCCAATCAATAGTCATTTCTAGGTTAGGCCATAACCACTTTCTGCCCTAGTCCTTCCCCTCCTATAGGAATGAATGAGGGTAATTCCACCTATGCCCCTCCCACCTAAACTATCACCAACCTTACCCCCTAGCTAGGCCCCCATAACTTCATCAGAGATGGATGCTGTCACTTTCAATACCATAAGGAATGGATTCTAGTCACTTTTCATGACACCATGGGAACAGGGCTCCTAATCCTCAAAAATTTGAGTTACCGCTGCTAAGTTATACATGACATGCCAGGGAGTTTTTCTCCTTTTCTTTCTGCGTTTGTCACAAAACAGCGACAGGAATTAATCCCCTGTTCTCTTTTCCTATGAGCATGGTTTCAGTGAAGATGCACATTCCCTATTAACCTTTCTCTCTGCCAGGTTTCTGAATCAATTTTACTAAAAATAAAAATACTGATACACTAGAGTTGCCAAGTTATCCAATTCCAGGAGTGAGATTTTAAGCAGTCCTGGTTTTTGACAATCTCGTTCTGATGAATTCTGGGATTTGCAGGACTGATTCCAATTGGTAAAATCAGGGACTACAAATATCATACTGCATTGCAATGCAAATCTAAAACCAGAACTGGCAAAAAATCTCATTCCTGGAACTGGGTAACTTTACTGTACACTGTACTCTTTTTTTTTTTTTTTTTTTTTTTTTAGCAGAAATACTCTTAGCCAGAGTTACAAAAATATTTTAAAATCAACAAGAAAAAAAGGCATGTCTGAGTTTCTTTGTGGTCATGGTAACAGTGAACCCATGTGACCATAGTAGGAGACAGGGTGTGAATAAACAGGTAGACAATGGAGATCCGGTCAATATAATGATCTATCTGGATTTTCAAAAAGCCTTTGACAAGGTCCCTTATAAGAGACTCTTGGCAAAATTAAAAAGTCATGGGATAGGAGGCAGTGTACTATTGTGGATCAGGAACTGGTTAAAAGATAGAAAGCAGAGGGTAGGGCTAAATGGCTAATTTTCCCAATGGAAAAAGGTGACTAGTGGAGTACCCCAGGGATCTGTGCTGGGTCCGCTGCTTTTTGACATATTCACCCTTGGATGTATACCATCTGGTCCAGGTGATTTGCTACTCTTCAGTTTATCAAGTAGTTGTAATACATCTTCCAAGTGTAGCGATACTTCTTTCAATTCTTCTACAGTATCACCTTTAAATACCACTTCAGTCATGGGTAACATCCCTACATCTTCCTCAGTAAAGACCGAAGCAAAGAATTCATTCACTCTCTCCGCTATAGCCTTGTCCCCTCTTACTACCCCTTTACCCCTCTATCATCTAATGGTCCAACTGACTCTCTCACAGGTTTTTTGCTACCAATGTACTTGAAAAAGTCTTTATTGCACGTTTTTGCTTCTGTAGCAAGTTTCTTTTCAAATTCTCTCTTTGCCTGTCTTATCAGTGCCTTGCATTTAACTTGCCAGTGCTTGTGCTGTTTCCAGTTTTCATCATTTGGCTCTTTTTTCCATTTCCTGAAAGAGGCTTTTTTGGCAACAACAGCCTCTCTGACCTCACCTTTAAACCATGCTGGCAATTTTTTGGACTTCCTTCCACTTTTCTTAAAGCATGGAATACAGCTGGTCTGGGCTTCCAGGATAGTATTTTTCAACAACACCCAAGCTTGCTGTAAGTCTTTAACCTTTGCAACTGCTCATTTTAGTTTTTTATTAACTATTTTCCTCATTTTATCATAGTCTCCCTTTCGAAAGTTAAAAGGTAGTACTGTGGATTTCCTTACCATCCCTCCTCCACTAATTAAATCAAACGTGATCATGCTATGATCCCTACTGCCAAGCGGCCCCAACACCCTTATCTCTTGCACCAGATCTGGTGTTCCACTAAGGACTAGGTCCAATATGGCTTCCCCTCTGGTTGATGGAAGGAATTCAAGTGGAAAATAGCACGTGGTAGAGATTATATTGTAACAATCCCTTTATAAGTTTTAGAAAGATTATTTATTTATTTGTTTTATATACTGCTTTATCCATGTAATTAAGGCAGTTTACAGAGAACTCAATGAACCAACACTGCTCTAGGCAGTTTACAAGGAACATAACAAACTGACTGAACATGTACAGTAATCATCATTATAACAGTATTGTACATAGTATGCAGTTTTTTAGGATTCAATGAGGTTAGGCCGAACTATTTACAGTTAATTATTTACATTAAGGTAGTATGTGTTACTTATTGCTGTGTGATGAGAGTTCATTTATTTCATGGGAAGTTCTCCCATTAAAGACTGAAGCAGAGTACCATATGTCTGGACTTGAAATGTACCACGTTGAGATTGGGACTTCCTGCTGCTCTTTGTGCTTCGAGATAAATACAAGAATATGAGTTTTTAACACTTAAGTAAATCATAAAAATATTTTTTTGAAATTAATAAAAATGATTAAAATGGAATGAGATGTTTAGTGAGTGGACACCATTCCTCTCTCTATTTTCGTGCTCCGACACTCTTTTGTAAGTTCTGTCGCCTTTTATTAGTGGCCTTACAGCAACTGGATCTTATTTTGACTTTTCTAGTTTTTTGGGGGGCTTTTTTCCACTTGATGTGTGATGAGGTGAGGCTGAGTTATATGAGTGGTTATTTTCTTATTTATTTGGGGTTTAGGTTTTCCATTCTGGTATGGTAATATTCAGCAAATAGAAAGGGCTTGAGTTTTTTTCTGAACATTGTTAAATCTTTTATTTCTCGTAGTGTTTGGTAGTGCATTCCATAGGACTGGAGAGTAGAACGTGAATGCCCTATTGGTTATTGTTTGGTTTGCGTTTCTAAAATCCCAGGGATAGTTAGTAAGTTCTGCATATTTTCCCTTTGTTGTCCTGTTTCTTGTTGTACGTGTATTAGAGAATTGAGGTAAGTTGGTGCCATATTGTTTACTATTTTGAATATGGTCATTAGCACCTTGTATTTGATTCTCTGTGTCACTGGCAACCAATGTAGGTGGTGCAGGATGGGGAGGTATGTGTTCCAATCTGGCTATTTTCATTATGATGCGGGCAACCATATTTTGTGCCATCTTGAAGGGTTTTCAATGTTTGTTTGGGGAGGCCCTGCAGGATAATGTTGCTAAAATCAAAGTGTGGGCAGATCAGTGCTTGAGATATTATGTGGACATCATCAGTTGATAGAACGGGTCTTTGGTTTTGTATCATTCTTGTTTTATTGTAGATTGTTCATGTGGTCATGTTAATATGTTTGATCATGTTAAGGTTCTGGTCTAATAGTATACCCAAGTATTTTATTTCCTTTTTGATTTCTAGAGAGGCATCATTTACTTGAAGTTCCTGAGGAGGTGAGAATGTTTTTGTTCCTGGAGATCATCAGGACTTCAGTCTTTTTTAGATTTTTAGGCTGATGAAGTTGAGCCAGAGAGAGACATCATTGAAGCATTTGACTATTTTCTCATAGTTTGGGTTTAATGTTTTGATTGTTGTAAAGAGCATGATGTCATCTGCGTATATTCTGTAATCCATATTGTGAGCTCTGATTATGTCACATATTGGCTGGAGATAGATATTGAATAGCAAAGCAGATAACACTGAGCCCTGGGGAACCCCCCTGGGTTTGATTGAATTGCTTGGATAGGGAATTATTGAATTTGACCTGTTGTGTGCGGTCAGAGATAGGAGGTGAACCATTTAATTATGCCTCCTATTCTAAGATGTTTTAGGCGGTTGATTAGAATTTTGTGATTTATGGAGTCGAAAGCTGACGTTATGTCTAGGAATATGAGAATATAGGCTTGTTTTGTGTTTTCAATTCCTTGAATGACTTTGTCAAACTGGGATATTAGGAGGGTTTCCACATCATGATATACTCAGAATCCTTATTGGTGTGGATCGAGTGGAGCATTTGTGTCTATGTAGTCTTGTAATTGCTTCTGTACTGACTTTTCTATTACTTTGGATAAAAATGGAGATTCGATATTGGTCTGTAAGAGCTGGGGCAGCCCTTGTTGAGTGAGCGGTGTTTCAAGATTGGGTGGATGGTAGCTTCCTTTAGAACTTTTGGCATTAGACCTTGGGATAGAGAGATTGACTGTTCTTTATATCTGAGTGTTAGCTCTGTTCTAGTTGTTTTAATCCAATTTACTGGACAGGGGTAAAGGTGTGATGTTGTATTGATGGATTTGATACATTGTTCTATCTGTTTATTGCTGCTTAGAGAGAATGACTTCCATAGGGTAGTGTTGGTTGGTTCTTTAAGTGTTATTTTCATTAGGCTGTCTGTTAAGCATCTGGATTTCTCCAAATAGTGATTGGCAAATTGTTGTCATCTGTGTTTGACTTTTCAGTTAAATCTTGTACAATGAGAATGAGCTCTCTGGGGTGATTTAGTGAATTCTTTAGTATTTTTGAACGGTATTCTTTTTTTAGGTCATTGATGTTTTGATGATGTAGTTTTAGGGTATCCATGTATTTCTGCGGATCCTTTTCATATTTTGTGACGCTCCATTTTCTCTCACTTCCTCAATGTTCTCTTTATTGTTCTCAGGTTCTGAGAGTACCATGGCTGCTTGTTTCTGTGTATCTTTGGGGTATTTCTCTGTGGATTACCAGAGGCCATATTTAAGGTGTTATTCCAGTTCTTCAGGAGAGCTTCAAGATCGTCATTGTTATTTGTCACTGCAGGTATAGTGTCCATTAGGAAGGCTTCTTTGTCAAACTTGAAGTGGTAATGTTTCTGCTCTCTATGATGTGTTTTATATGTGTAATTGTTGAGTTCAATGCTGAAGTGTATTACATAGTGGTCTGATCATGGCATTACTTGCATTCAAATTGGAGATACTTGGCTTATTATGTGATAACACAAGTATAAACCGAGCAGCCCCTAATGAAAATGTTTCTAAGGAAGTGATTCAAGAAAAAGGATTTATATGAAACTTTTAATAGGCAGTATAAACAGCGGTTCTCAAGAAGGATCATGAAATCCATTCCGTTCTTAAAGATAAGTTAATAAACTTTAGGTTAACTGCCCTAGACAAATTTTCCAAAGCCTTTAGTTTAGTTCTTATAAAAGTTAAATCTTTCATAATAGAAACATTGGAATTCCTCACAGAGTCAAGCCTAACTTCATGGTCTGCCAAAGCAGTTTTCAGACCCTCAATCGCAGTCCGTTGTTAAGTAATAATACCAGTATGATCTTCACTCGCGATTGTTGAGTTTGACTGGATGCTGAGACAGTTAACAACTGCGTCCCAAATAGTCTCTCAGATAAACTTATTCAGTCTTACCAAAGACACTGCAGTAGAAAGATCTCCAGAAAACACAGGGCGAGATGCAAAGGGAGTCCCAAGAATCAAACTGTCCAAACTGCCCGGCTCAATCCCTCTCTCAGATCTACCTACCGCCACCACTGGAATAACTGGTGCAGCAAGTTCTTCAGCATCTTGAGTGGCTATACTCCCTTGAATGGTGGAATCCATTGAACCAACTTCTGGCTGCAGACCATCAAAGCTAGACCCCAAAAGCGCCACTGATCCAGTGGGTGGAGGGGGAAGATACTCCTCCAGGGACAAGGAGATATCAACGTCCAAGAAAGACTCCAGGATCCACTGACTGCGGCATCAGTACAACCAGATCCTCATTGGAGCTCACCGCCAAGGTCTGCCCATGTAGGTATCATTCCATAGGATACGACATCTGCTCAGTTGGGGCATTTGAGGGTGGTTTCCCTGTCTTTGCCTAAGCTTTCTGTTTACCCATTGACACAGTTCAGGCATCCAACTTGCCATGCCCAATGTATTTCAGCCTCGGCATTTCTAGTCACTGGAACATTACAGACACCCCTTTGGGAAACAGCAGACATTAGCCAGCCAGCCACCTCTTGCTGCATTGCTCTGTTTCTAGATGCCTTTCTAAGGAGAGACACTCACCCTGAGACAGAGCAGCGGCAACATGAAACAATGATTGATTTCTATGAACTGGCACACTCCTCATCTGTTCTTGCGGCTATAGACTGCACACACATTGCTATCAAGCCACTTGTGGAAAAGAGCTACATATTGAAACCAAAATCCTTTTACTCCCTGAACATGCAGGTGATCTGCAATGCCTCATACATCATAATAGATGTGTGTGCCTGCTACCAATGCCTGTGCCACTGTGCCAACATTCTGTCACAATGGAGCATAAATGAGCATACTGAGAGTGCTCAAATCACTGGAAGATGGCTTCTAGGTTAGTACACACCACCTGCCCTCACCCTAAGCTAACTAGCCTACTATTTCTCTCCCCACAGAAGCCTCCCTGAACATGCGTCCACAGCCCAGGAAGCTTCTGCCGTCATATAACCAATGATATGCTGACTCTCACAGCATCAGATACACACATCACCTCTGTTTCTATCCCTGCAGGTCATAGAGGCTACCCTCTCCAGACCTGGCTAATGACTCCCATAGCTCACCCAAATGGCACAGCATGAGACAATTACAATAGGGACCACAGACAGACCAGGACTGTGATAGAAAGGACATTTTGCTTATTGAAATCACACTTCAGCTGCCTGGACAGGTAGAGTGGAGAACTGCTATATACCCCAGGCAAACCATGTGATATATATTCTTTGCTTCTGCATTCTCCACAGCCTTGCCTTCACCTACAGGATTCCTGAACCCAAGAGTCCTACACAGCAAAGCAAGGACGGTGATGAAGGGGGGGGGGGGGGGAGCCTCAGGAACCATCTCTTCCCAAATACCCACTATTCTGCAGTAGCTGCAAGGAATGAATTCAGACAGGAATTTCTATTGTATAAGTAACATATTTTCATTCATTAAACATGTTACACATCTACTGTATATCAAATATGTAAACCCCCTGACAGGGTAAACAGAAATTTAGGGGCGTATCCCTTCTATCAGTATTAAATCAGCCCACTCCAAGGGGGAGAAAATAAAAATGCAAAGAAAGTGTTAAGCCATGCAATTTGCTCAACTTAGGAACATAACTAGCCCTTCCCTAAATATAAATGCAGTAAAGACAAATTACTGAGAACTTCTAAGTAGCAATACCTTCAATATAGCTCTTTCAAAGTGAGGTGCATCCTGAGAAGGTCAGCTGTCATCCAAGAAAGTGAATAAGTCCTAACAAGCCCAAAAGGTAAAATAATGGCTTCTACCCCAAGGATTATAAGATTACATAAAATCTTCCTTTTCTAGGATCTCTGATTGGCCTTGCTTGGGGGAGGAGGGTGCAGGCAGCTACTTCAGCAAACATTCTGTACAGACCCCGAGAGCCCTTCTTAGTGGGCTGATCTAGTTGGCACCACTTCTAAGGCCTGCCTGGCCTTCCCATGGAAGTAGGGGAAGACCAGATGCTGCTGGCTGCCACCAAGGCAGCCAGAATTGGGGTGGGGTGAAGTGGGCTCTATATGGAAAGCTCCAGCTGAGGTGTGGAGCAGTCGAAGATGTTGAAGACATGCCAAGTGCAGAAGACATTGCAGGAGATGGTGGAGGAAGGAGGGCAAGGTGGTGTTAATACTTGCTAGCTCTGTTTTTGTGCCAGACAACCCTTAGGAAATATTTGACTGCATTCCAGAGACCTCCTCCTTGAGCCATGCATTTTGTAGGCAAATATCTTGTGTCACCTGAAATAATGGGTCTTCTGTCTCTGTAGTCCTAGTATGAACCAGATCTTATGGATGATCCTCCTCCTCCTTTTCCTCTTCCTCCTCATCTGGATAGTCAGGCTCCAGTTCCTTTTCCAGGATGGCCTCCTGTTCATCCTCATACAGCGAGATAGTTTTCTGTTCCACTGCCTGCTTCTGGATGGCCTCCTGTTCATCCTCATACAGCGAGATAGTTTTCTGTTCCACTGCCTGCTTCTGGATGGCCTCCTGTTCATCCTCATACAGCGAGATAGTTTTCTGTTCCACTGCCTGCTTCTGGATGGCCTCCTGTTCCTCTCCTACTTCATGTTGTACCTGCTCTGAAGCAGCCCCTGCTGAAGATGCTGGCTGCTGTTATAATACTCTCTGCTGGGAGTGGCATGGAATAGCAGCATCTCTGTGACCTAGAGTTACATGAAAGAGACCTGGAAGCTCTTCCCTCATAGCTGTTGCATTTTGTCTGGGTGCAGCTGCAGAACCTGCAGGATGGAAAACATGAGGGATGAGTGAGCTCAACAGCGCACAGCTCTGTAAACAGGTCACTGGGAAGGAATGGCTGTCCCCCTGCCCCAAACCTGCCGGTGACATGGTGTATAAGCATCTATGTGGAAAATGACATTCTACAGCTCTTAATTCTTAGCATGTTAACTCATTCCCAAACAGTGCCTGCAGTGTTCCGGTTACAGTCGGAATGGTGAGCCATAAGTAACATTTGATGCATTGCAAAGTTTCCATGTGGCCCTGTACTTTGCTAGTGTTTGACCCTTCATTATGCACATTGAGTGGTCACAACATATCAAACTTTGGTTGTTCAACTTTCCACCAGAAGGATGAAGATATTTACACTACATGGAGTCAGAAGAAAATCCAAGGGCTGTGAGTGTAAGAGGAGGAGCCCATGTGTTTTTTGTAAAGGTGGGCTAAAAGTTCAAAAAGATGTGTATATATCGTACATAAGGTGATGTGTATATGGGACATTGGATAGGTAGACAGACTCCAAGTTCTGAAGGGATTAGGGGGGATCAGAGGAAGAAGGGTAGAAATGTTAAGTGTGAAAGGGACAAAGATGTGTATGAGGTATATGCTCCTGTTGTTGGTATGCAGTAGTAGGATGAGGGTATGATTGGAATATCAATGAAATTGTATGTTATGTATTTTCATTTTGTGTTGTTTTTGGGGAGCTTGCTTAGATTTTTAGATAGGTGAGTAATAAATGGATATAAATAAATGAAATGACATTGATGATGCAATGTTAGTCCTAACATATAACGGTAACCTATGCATGAGACCAGGTTATTGTGGGCAGGAAGGAATAGTGGGTCTCCAATTAACAGCTAGGGCAGGGATCTCCAACTCCAGTCCTGGAGGGTTGCAAACCAGTCAGATTTTCAGGATATCCCTAATGAATATGCATCAACCCAAATAGCTAAAAATGCCTATTGATCTGGAGGATATATCTAACTAAAACACCAACCCACACTCACAAACCTAGAAAACTTCCCACAAAAATAAAGAGGACCCAAACCATTTACAATTAATACAGCAAATAGAATCTAAATTACTTCTTATAGAAGAGATCATACAATCAAGCAGGTAGACAATCTATTTCAACAATACCATAAAGGGTAGGAAAAAAAGCCTCAGTACAATAAATCATCCCTCTGTGTGGCTACTGAAAGCTTAGGGGAATAGACCAGCTCCACATCACGGGCTTAAAAAACTCCTCCCATACATTCAAATAACATTTAATAAATTCTGTAATTATCTTATTATAAAGTAAGCACACCAAATTTGAAAAAATATACTTTTATACTTTTAAAGAACAGAAGGTACTCCGAGGCGCCTCGGTAGCAAAAGCTGCTTAGCCAGCAATTCAACAGCAACAAATCCGATAATACAAAAAAAGGGAGCTCCAAAGGACCACAAATAAATAAGGGGCACCAGTGGGGAAAATATAAAAAATGACATGAAAAGCAGAAAACAGTTCAAAGCTTGCTCAGCAGACTATACTTAACTGACGGCAGCCGATTCTCAGCACAGCACAACAATCCCTCCTTTAGAAAACTCCCACAAAAGATGCTGGCAATAGAGACTTCTTGCAGGCACAGCACAACAGTTGCAAAGTCTACCTAGCCATACATAGACCTTAGAATAACCCTACAAAGATCTTTGTTTCACTTAAGAAAAGCTTCTTCAGGGGTTAAACTCATTGCCGGAATACTCCATGTACATAATAAATATGAATGAGATAAATTTGAATACAATGGGGGCAGTGCATACAAATATATCTCATGCTTATTCATTAGGGACATCTTGAAAACCTGACTGATTTGTGGCTCTCCAGGACTGGACTTGGAGACCCCTGAGCTAGGGTCTCTCTTTCCATAAGCATAATGGGGAAAGGAGGGTGAACCCAAGAGCTTCGCCCACCTGAGTGCCGTGATGTGTCACATTGGCTTACCACTGTAATAGTCACATCATCACAAGTTTCCAGGACCTCTCACTCAATGGGGGAAAATTCTCCAAATGGGTCAGTTTTGCACAAATTACATGACAGTCATGAACTTTACTCCTAAGCCAGTGTAGGTGGAGTATGATCTCAGTCTCTCAGATTTACTACTAATGCTTGCCATAATACTTGCATCATGCCAAAGAGAGCTTCCTTCTGGAGTTCATAAGAAGATGTAACATGTATAGACAACTTGTTAAGGTGCAATTAGAAATTCTTAATTAGGCCCATGGCTCCCAATACAATAGGAAATATTTCTGTATCTTCCTGCCACATATTCTTGGTTTCTGATTGCATTTCTTTATATTTCACAATCTTCTCGCTTGAAACAGACACCTATATTATCCATACCGTTCTGGTGTTTTTCTCCTTTACCCCACTATGCCAGGTTTCCTCACATCCAGCCTGTCATCAATTGGAATGGGAATATCCCAAGTTGTTATAACTTCTTCATTCTCTGTTAGTCTCTTAGGGTCATGATCCAAATGCTTTTTCAAAATAGCAGTGCTATAGTGTTTACAAAGTTCCAATGGATGAGACATACTACCTTGTTGTGCCTTTCTGTATAGATGTTTTCTGCCATCAGAACTTCGTAACCAGCTATGAGATAAGTAACCATTTCCAGCTCTTCCTTACAGAATCGGCATACATCTGTTTTACCAATTTTCATTATGCTTGCTATGAACCAACTCATCCATAATCCACTATCCTGGGCTGTAACTATTAATCTCTCATCTTTTTCAGGTCACTTTTCCTTACCCATTTATTGATAAATGTTTTCTGGAGTAACATTTTGCATTTATGTATTTGCCAATTTGTTTTTCCTTGTCTACTGATCTGATTCTTTGAAGAGTTTATTCTCTTTTTCACAAATTCTGTTGCTTCCTCCCCTGTATGTGTTGTTGGATTCTCATCCATCCCTCCTACTCTTCAGAATGCTTGTCTAAGTTTAATGATGGAGACAGATTCTGGACATTTATTTTCATATTTCAGCACTTTCTGAACATTTGGATCTGATGGTGCGGTTAAATAGGACTGAAGGCCTATAATAGTTGTTTGGTAGGTATAATCAATATCTACGAGGCTAAGTCCTCCTTCAGCTCTAGGGATATATAGTCTTGGCTTACACTGGTTCTTATAAATTACCTCATGAGCATGGAGGAGTTTTCTTGTTTCTATATACATTTTCTCAAGCTCTTTAAGAGGCCAGTCTACAATCCCAAAGCTATACGAAAGTATAGCAATTGCTAGCTGATTAATGGCTTATATCCTATTCCATGATGTTACAGCACTTTTCAGCAACAATTTTAATCTGTAATATTTTACTGATCTTTTCTTTCAGTAATATTAGCTTGTTTGTTGTTCCTTCCTTTACTCTTAGGAATTTATATACACCTTCCTGTTCAAGTTCCCTCATGTCGCAATCCTCAGTCAGGAAGATGTTTTCTGTTTTATTCAGCTTTCCTCTAAGGAAGGTTGCCTTAGCATATTTGTCAAGGCTAAAAGTCATCTTAATATCATCTGAGAAGTTTTTCACCACACACAGTTGTTCCACTAATTGCTGGTTATTTATTTATTTATTTGCATTTTTTATATACCGCGCTATTTCAATCAGTGCGGTTTACATTTGAACAAAATATACAGCAATGTAACCGGTTACATTGAGTTTACAATAAACAAGGGATACAAACTTGGATGAACAAGGATAAACTATGTACATTGAGTTTACAATAAACAAGGGATACAAACTTGGATGAACAGGGATACACTATGTACATTGTTATGTAAATAGATTGACATCAAAAACTGTAGAGTTTCAGATCATCCACAAAGAGTAAATGTGATGTTACCTCTAAGTTGTTACCTTCTTTGGGATTAAGGCTAAATCCGTATCCCAAAGAGTTAATGGGAGTACTTAATGGATTAAGCACCATACAAAACAGAAGTAGTGACGGCGGTTTGCAGAGTGGAAATAGTTGGGGGAACTCATTTGTAGTTGTGCAGCCTTAGAATTACAATTCTGTGAGTGTTTCTTTGAAGGGACCAGGAGGAGGTCCCCACGGGTCTCACCCACCAGATCTGATGTCATTAGACAGCTGCATGGGACACTTGAAAAACAGCATTATCACAGTTCCCTTCAGGTCTGGAGAGTGGAAAAAGTTGAGAGAACCTGTTCACAGCTGTGCAGCCTTGGAACTACAATTCTGTGAGTGTTTCTTTGCCGAGACTGGGAGGAGGTCACCGTGGGTCCCATCCACCAGACCTGACATCATTGGTTGGCTGCATAGGACTTTTGAAAAACAGCATTGCCACTCTGCAGCCATGGGTGCATAACCAAAGGGCCATGAGATTAAAGGGCCACACCCCTTTGATGCCCCTTCGGTGCCACTTCAGGATACAGTATAATGGACTCTTACCTGGGGTGCATTTCAGTGCTGTTTCTTCTGCTGCTAGTGTTACTGGCCTGATAGATAAACATTTAACTGCCATGTTCTCTGGGAAAGGGCCATCTGACTCAGTCTTAGGGAATTTGACTATTTCTTTCCCCCTCAGTAGCTTCTTTGAGCCCAATTGAGCAAACTCCACCTCCTTGACCTATGGAGAGGCAACTACATAATGGGGGAGAGTCTTCCCCTCAGATGCTTCAGAAGGGAGGAAGTGCTGGTGTCCTATATTAGAACCTACCCAGAAGGTTAATTGAATTGACCTCTGCCAATGGTCATTCCAGCGCTGGATGAAGATGCTCCACCTGAGTTATCTGTGGTATCTAAGGATATTACTTTAGCTGATATTTGGAAGGTGATTTCTTCAATGAATAATTTATTGAAAGTAAAAATCAAACAGATTCAGACATTTTCTTCAGATACTGTGGCTAAACTCCAGGAGCAAGATAATAGGGTGAGTGCTCTTGAGCAAAAAGTTGGGAAATCAGATCCTCAAATGGGATCACTTCAGGCTACAAGTATATTGTTTTTAAATTAAAGACAGTTTGTATTTGCATCCTCAAATAGAATCCTTGGAGAATAATTTAAGGAAGAAAAATTTGAGATTTATTAATTTTCAAAAGATTCATTTTCTGTCTTCTAGGATTCTGCTTAACAAGTACTTTTCAGAATGTTTAACGTTATCTAATGTGGATGCTATAATGATAACCTATCTTTTCTATTTACCATCTTGGTCTCTGTCTGAAGTGGTTCCTGCTGAGTCTCCTGGAGGAGGCAATTTACAAGCTTCTTTGGATCTTTCTAAATATCTTGAGGATTCTCAGGATGTTATTTTCACCAGGGGTACTTTGGCGGTAACATTTCAGTCCAAAATGGATAAAGCTGTGATTTTCAAGGCTTATTTTGCTAAAAAAAGATTCTATCTTTTGTGGTCAAAAAGTTTCACTTTTCTCCAGTGTTGCTAGAGCAACTCAGACATGTCGAAAAGTTTCCTTCAATTTAAGTCTCGCTTTTTGGAATTGGATGCTACTTTTTTCCTTCTATTTCTTTTTTTTTTGAAACTTTTATTTTCATTTTACAACAAACAAAGGAACAACACACCAAAAGATACAAAACAAGTATACAATAAGGAAAAGTAAACCCATTACCCCCCACCCCGGTGCTTCTTCTCTACCCGTTTGTATCAGCATGTGAGCGCTTCCCGTTAACAGTGATTATACATCAAACAATCAAAAAATATCCACAATACAGCATGATCATGAGACAGAGATAGATACAAAGTTAGACAGTCAGATGAGAGCATTTAGCAAAATGTACATATTCATTGAACATCTTCCATTAAGACCAATAAGAAGGAGTCTGAACGGAGGAAGCACACAGACGAGGTATTTGTTCATATTTACTGTAGAGACAGGCATGATTCCACCATTCAGTGAGGCTCAGATGGGAACTAATTTCCCAGTATTACTCAATGAGGGAAACAGCAATGCCAAGCATATAGTTCAAAAGGAGATAAGCCATTTCTTGGGAGAGAGGGGATCCCCGCAACTGGGCGAAGTCCCACTACCCTCCGAGAAAGGGACTCCTGAGAGTGCAATATAGACTAAATACGACCCCGGACCCGACTCCAGTGATACTGTAGTGCGGGATATTCATGCATAACATGAAATGAAGTAATAAACCAATGGCCACAGGACATGTCCAGCAACCATTACCCTGAGTAGTGTTCCATATGTCTAAACTGTGAGGAATGTAAAAACACCGGTGGGCTAGAAAGAAGAGGGTCTGAGTGAGTGAGGCGGGTCAGAAACCCGTGTCCCTCTGCTCCAGATAAGGCTCCATTGCTCCGAGGTTAAAGTCACATGCAATTCTCTCTCCCATACTTTCTGCGCTATAGAGGTATCTCTAGTGATAGCATTACATAAGGTTTAGTAAAATTGGATGCTACACCCGGTAAACTACCGAGAGATCGGAAGTTTCCAATCAACCTTATGCAAAGAGTGCCGATGACGGGAATACTCTAGTGCTCCGAATGCAATGCTAAAGTTACACTGACCAGAGTCGGGAGTCAAAAGGTTGCATAGGAATATTAAAGGCACCTAAAGTGTCGAAAAACATTGATGGATAGTGGGAGTCTAATGGGAGAGTCATACCAGGGAGTAAGGTAAAAGGAATCGGTGAGCAAAGGCCCGCTACTATATCTAGCCACACAGGTCTGCTCGGTACAGGAGCTTCCAACCAACAAGCACCTTGTTTGAGAAGAAAAGATTGAGGGAGCACTTGAATAAAATCGCCACCAAGTATTAATGGAGCATTAGCGGAGGCCGAGGCCAACTGAGCAAAACTTGCTTAGTGAGCAGGGTTGTCCACATTCGGGAACATAGTGCAAATACACGTGAATTCACTATCTCCAACCTCAAGGTGTACACGGGCCCATCTACCCTCCATGTCAGCGCTAATATCAGGTACAGTAGCGTGCAAAAACTTCTTGACCAGAATGACTATCCCGTATCATTTGGAAACGGTGGGAGAGTAGGCAGCTACCATGTGAGGCCTAGCATTGAGTTTCAGTGTTTCAGCAGAGTGTAGTGCGTTTTCAAAAGAAACACCTAATCAACGTGCTCGTGTCTAAGATAGCTAAGGATTTTCTTTCTGCGGAGTGGACCAGCAATGCCTTGTACGATGAATAATAAGATTTTACATGAGGCCATTCAGAAAAGTTAAAATTCTAAGCATGATAGCACACATAGTTTTACTGTGTCCCTCAAACTAACTGTATCTGGCTGTACACATGACATAGGAAAATAAGCTAATATAATACAATGAAGCGCCCCACATTAACAAAGATAACCGCAGTACGGTAGAGGAGAAGCAAAACCCCAAAATTACTGGCGACCATGTGTCTGCGGGGAGAAACCCCAGAGAAGGCCGAAATTGAAAAAACATATAACCTGTAGGACTGTGCGTGCTCCGAATCCGACCGAGGCACACATCATGAAGGGATAGGAGACCAAAGACATAAGTCATACAGAGAAAGAAAGAAAGTCCAGGCTATTTCTGTGCTGGGCTATGATCGCCGCATCGGGCCCTTCAAAATGGCGGACAGAGCCGGCAGATAAGAGTCCAAGATTTGGGATTAGCGCATCTGTTCTGCTTCTTTGGAGTCCAAAAATGTTGATAATAGATCAGGATCCTCGAACGTCCTGGTCTGGTTATGGAGAGTCACTCGGAGTTTCGCTGGATACAACAGGCCAAAGCGAGCCTGTAGCTGTTGAAGTCGAGGGCGAAGAGCAAGGAGTTTCTTCCGACGGTCAACGGTAGGCTTTGCCAAATCCGGAAAGAAGGAGACCTTACGACCTTCATATTCCAAATGATGATTCGCTCGAGCAGCATGTAAAATTTGTTCCACTTGTTGATATCGTAGCAAGCTAAAGATAATAGGCCGGGGGTCGTGCGGTTGAGCGCCATGCGGGCAGGAACACGGTGTGCTCGATCGATTTCCAGTTCTCTGTGAAAAGTAATCTTCAGCAAGGAGGGAAGAGTTTTGAGCAAGAATTCTCTTATATCTCCTGCTTCCACTCCCTCCGGCATTCCGAGGAGCCTCACATTGTTGCGACGGGCGCGATTATTGCTATCTTCCAATTCCTTTTGAAGATTCTGTATCTGGCGCTCAGCCTCGTCCAGTTTGCCCAAGCGCACCTCGTGCGAGTCGAGGACCCCCGCCATATTGTCCTGCCGTAATGAAAGACCTTCAAGTCGGTCTTGGAGCACTCCAAAGTCTTCTCGCATGGCTCGAAGCGCTTCTCCATTAGACTGCACCAATTCCTTCACGCCGCGTATTTCCTCCAAAATCTCCAGGTGCATTGCGGGGTTTCACGAAATGGAACCATCTTCTGCGGGGAGGATACCTCCGTTTTGGAGCGTTTTCCGTGAGAAGAAGAAGGAGACCCGAAGTCCAAGCGCGCTGGTTTGTGGGCCGCCATCCCCCCCGAGGTGCCCCGGTCAGCTCGGAGCAAAATAGTAAATTTATATAGGTATTAAGTCAGGATTCTGAGTAGGCCTCTCGGGAGCTTCAACGCAAAGCGTCCTACCTGCTGGACATCAGGCTCCGCCCCCCTCTTTTCCTTCTATTTCTGTGTAAATATTTGGTTTCCTATCAAGGTTCTATTATTTGTTTTCAGATCCATTGCATTTGGAGAATTTCTTGCTTGGTAAAATTTGATATAATACCTATGTAGAAAACAGAAATATGACAGCAGAAAAAGACTGTATGGCCCATCCAGTCTGCCCTTCCATACCAACTACTATAGCCCCTTTGTTTCCTTTAAAGATCATATGTGTTGGTCCCCTGGTTTCTTCAATTCAGCTACTGTCCTAGTCTCTACTACCTCCACTGGGAGACTATTCCATGCATCTACCACTCTTTACATTAAGAAATATTTCTGCATATTACTCCTGAGTGCATCCCCTTTCATCTTCATCTTATGCCCTCTTGTTGCAGAGCTCTCTTTCAATTGAAAGAGATTCTCTTCCTGTGCATTTGAGATCTTTAAGTCTGTCCCCATATGCCTTATGATGAATCCCACTGGCCATTTTGGTAGCCATCCTCTGCACTTACTCCAATCTGTTTATATCCTTTTGAAGGTGTGGTCTCCAGAACTGCACCCAATACTCCAAATGAGGCCTCATCAAATACTTATAAAGAGGCGCTATCACCTCTTTCTTCCTGCTGGTCATTCCTCTCTCGATGCACTCAAGCATCCTTCAGCCTTTTGCCGTCACCTTTTCTATTTATTTAGCCACCTTAAGATCATTAGAAACAATCACGCCCTGGTCCTGCTCTTCTTTGTGGACAGAAGTATTTGATCCCCTATACTGTACCACTCCCCTTGGATTTTTGCAGTCCAAATGCATGACCCTGCATTTTTAGCATTAAATTCCAGCTGCCAAATTCTCGACTATTCATCAAGCTTTGCTAAATCCCTCTTCATGTTGTCTATAACTTCCTGGGTGTCTACTCTATTGAAGATTTTGGTATCATCTGCAAAGAGGCAAAACTTACCCAACAGTCCTTCCACAATATCACTAACAAAAATGTTAAAAAGAATCAGACCAAGTACATATCCCTGCGGCGCACCACTGGTAACATCCTTCTTCTCAGAACAAGCTCCATTTACCTGTACACTTTGTTGACTTCACTCAACCTATTTCTAACCCAGTCAATTATTTTATTTATTTTACAGTTTTTATATACCGCGCTCTTTGGTATCAGCGCGGTTTACAGATAACAAATTTCGCATTAGAACAGTCCTTTGCTTACATTATAACAGTGTCTTTTGCTTACATTATAACAGGGTCAGTAACTTGGAGACAACATGGTAAACTATATACAAGCTATATACAGAAAGATAAATTACATCTGGAAATTTACAGTTAAATTGGGTCATAAATTTGGGTGTGCAGAGCGTCTAGTTCGTGTTCTGTTATGGCTATGTTGTTGGAATGTCAGAGGCTGTGTGAGTGATTTGTGAGATGGGGGGAGGAGGTGTAGGGTTAGGGCCTAAAAGATGATCACTTTAGGGTCCATTCCTAGGGTACTCATTTATAAATCACCTGTGTGGAACAGTGTCAAAGGCTTTACTGAACTCTAAGTGCACCACATCTAGGGCTTTCCCTCGGTCCAACTCTATGGTCGCCTAATCAAAGAAATTAGTCAGATTTGTCTGACAAGACCTGCCTTTAGTAAAACCATGCTGCCTTGGATCCTGCAATCCATTGGATTCCAATGCAGTTGCTGATCCTTTGACTATGCATTTTTAAGTTCTTCTATATTTTTTTGTATTTGGGAGCTGGGAATGTTGCTCTTCGTGTTTTTTTTTGTTTTCCCCTGTGTTATGGTTAACTCGCTTCAGAATTCAGAACGTGGGCTAAATATACTATTTACATGTATCTGTTTCTATTACTTTCGTTTCTTTGCTGTATTTACAGATACATGTAAATAGTGTGAACTGTTACAAATTTGTAAAAATAATAAAAAAAAAGAAGTGGTGATTGGAAGTCTCCATGAAATATTCCTCGCTGGATCTTGATAGGAATGATGAACTGAGCATCTTCAGTACGTCAGGTGGAGTGTAGCTTGCAGTATTTTCATGGTAAACTTGATTCACTCAAACAATTTGGGATTTATTTTATACATTTCAAGCCCACTTATTATCCATGAGTGTGTGATGCTATCAAAAGCTTTCTTATAGTCAGTCCACACTACACTGGGGTTTCTCCTTTTAGCACTGGCCATGTTGGCTTTATTCAGTATGAACTGGTCTTTGGTTCCATATGTTCCTTTCCTATTGCCCTTCTGCTCTATTGCCATGGTGTGATTGGACTTGATATGTTCATATATTCTGTCAGCATCTATTGCTGTAAACAGCTTATAGATTGCAGGGAGACAATTTATTGCCCTGCAATTTTTAGGGACGTTATTAGGAGCTTTCTTTGGAAGGAGAATTGATCTTCTTGTTACTAGCCACTGTACTGTAGTATTAAATCTGGCTGCTTGATTAACTGGTTTTTATGATTTACCAGATCTTGGTAGAATGATGTGAACTGTTTGAACCAAAAACTGGGTACTCCATCTGAACCAGGGCTTTTCCCGTTTGGAGTTCTTTTTAACCTGGTTTCAAAATTTCTCATTGGTACTTAAGACCATTCCACTGATTTGGTGTTTGCCCTTTCCAACTTCTTCCATATGTAGGATAGTCATTCAGCTTCTTGATTGTGCTTTACAGGGTCTTCATATAGGTCTTTCCAGAATGTTTCTGTTTCAGCTTTCACCAGTGGTGTTTTAACCATACTAACACTAACATAAACATAAACATAAACACTCTTCCCCAGTGTCCCGTAGAACTGTTTGAGTTCTCTTTAAATAGTTTATTCTAATAGCTATCTTTACTGTGTTCTTCATATTTTTATAATTTCTGTGCCTCTGCTGTTGTTTTAAATTTATTATTAGAGCATATAGTAACATAGTATATGACAGCAGATAAAGATCATTATGGTCCATCTAGTCTGCCCAGCAAGGTGGCAAGAGTAGGTGCAAATGCTGCTCCGTGCAGGTCACCCCTATTTGTTGAGATGGTAGAGACAGTTAAGGTTATTTTGTTTTTTATCCTGTTGCTATAAAGAGATCCACTGTGTCTATCCCATGACATTTTGAATTCTGTCACTGTATTTGCCCCCATCACTTCTATTAGGAGAGCATTCCAAGCATCCAACAACCTTTCATTGAAAAAGTATTTCCTGACGTTGCCTTTCGGTTTACTCTCTTGCAGTTGCAACTTATGTCCTCTAGTTTTGCAGCTTCCCCATCTTTGAAAAAGGTTTGTTCATTAATACTCTTTTAAGTATTTAAAGGTCTATATCATATCTCCCCTGTCCCTCCTCTCCTCTAGCCAAGCCTCTTCTCATATGTCTTCTGGCGCAGGCACCAAATCATTTTGGTCGCCTTTCTCTGAACCTTTCCAGTCTTTTTATATCCTTTGTGAGATATGGTCTCCAAAGCTGAACACACTATTCCAAGTGAGGCCTCACCAGCAACTTGTACAGTGGCATTAGTACCTCCTCCTTTCTGTCGGTAATTCCTCTCTGTATGCAACCCAGCATACCTCTGGCACTGGCCACCGCCTTGTCACACTGTTTGAGGATCTCAAGGTGGCAAATCACGCCAAGGTCCTTCTCCTGGTCCGTGCACATCAACCTCTTGCCCCCTATCGCATACAAATTTAAGGTTGTCTTCTGTTAATGAGGCATGTTTCAGTTTGATGTTATGGATCTTTTTATCTTTGATGATCTTAATCCTTTTGTGGTAGGCGAAGGCCTATGATCCATGGTGTCTGAAATGAGCAGACAGGCCTGAGTAGCTTGACCTGTAAATGAAGCCTGTGGAGAGGCCCAAAGGAATTACACATTCCCCTGAATGCTGCTACCATAGAATCAAAACTTAACTGAGCACAATTAGGTATAGCTAAGCAGAATCGAAACTTAGAAAATATAGAAAAACAAGTTTAATTGGTATTGATAAGAGAGCACAGCTTCTATGGAATTAATTAACACTGCTGAAAGAAAAGTTACAGTGCCCTGCTTTCCCACATGTTCCAGCTAGCTAAGTGACCTTGGAGAAGAGAAGTATCAAAGTTTGTTAGAACTGACCATTGTAATTGGGACTAGAAGGGGGGTAAGCAGGTGCAGAGCCCAGACCAAAGTCCTAATTGGATGACTACGTAATGTTACCGGGACCAATAGATGGGGTGAAAGGGGTTACCGGGACCAATGAGAAGTTTGCCTATACCTAGAATGGACAAGAAAAGTATATAAGTTGTTGTTTTACCAACAGCCATTGCTCAGCCATTTTGAATTTGATTCTGCTTGAGACTTGTGCACAAATAAATGACTTGGACCTTCTGAACAGACTCCTGGTATTATTGGTTTGTCTGCGCTCTGCTGCTACACTTTTAGATACCCATCTTTGTGGGACTCATCTATCTGGGACACAAAGATTGTATTTTCCCTTCGATGCGCTTTTTCCAAGGAGGATTCATTACCATTCTTTTTCTTTTGACCCTGAATTTTTCTTAGTAAGAACTCTTTCAGTAATGATTTTTGCTGCACATATTGTATTTGATTTATTTCTGTGATGCCAATACATTGTCCCTTCATATAGGATATGGCCTTATTCGTCTTACTTATCATATTTCTACAGTAACTTCTGATGCTAAATTCAGCTTGATCTTTCCCTCGCTTGGAACCCAGCGTACTCATCTATTTCAATACAGGATAGGAGCTCAATTACTAATTCCTCCACCTCTAAGGTCATCCTGACTTTTTTCCTTCTCTTCTATTAATTTCTTAGCCTGTTCGTCTCTTATTCTGCTCTCCCGCACTCCTGGATCTTCTGTCTATATTCCTACCTTAGCCTTCCTTTTGGTGCTCTGTTTCATCTCTCCTCTTTCTTTCCCTTGTTCAGCCTCTTTCCTGGTGGTCCTTTCCAATGTTCATATTTCTCTCATTGCTACCATTTTTCTTTGTTTACTCCTTTCTGAATCCTCTCCTTCTCCCTGCGCACCAGCTGGTGCCCCAGTCCAGACCCCCTCTCTCTTTTTCTGTAACAGGTTTTCTTCTATTGACCCTTTCTTCCATTCTTTTTCTGTATATCCCTTTTTTATGGTCTCTTCTTTCATTCTCTATTTCTTCTTCTACAGAGGCCTTTGGCTGTTCTAAGGTGTTATCACTCATTAAGGATCTAAAATTTGCATTGGTTGCTTTTTGCAGCTTTTCCAGTTGCAATATGCCTCTTCCAGTTTTTGGCCAACTCTCTTTCTAAACTCTATTGGTTTATATATGAGGTTTGTGGCATACCAGTAGCAGTACAGTATCTCCTCTTTATTTGCAGGAGTCCACTTAATTGTATTCAATCCTTTAAACTTTTTCATTCACTTCTGTGGTTTATTTTCTGCTACAGTAGGTCCATGAACAAGCTCACTATGGCCTTTATCTGTGGTAGAGATGTTAAGGGGATATTCAGCAGTGGCAGCTAATATGGCTTCAGTGGCTAGCTGCCGTTGCTGAAACTTAAACCCAGATATTCAATGCCAGGGTCATATCTGGGCCACGGAATTGAATATCTGGGTTGCCTGGATTGCCAGGAAACTAACCAGGCAGTTGTGATACTCAGCTGCTGCTATGTTACCTTCCATGGTGAAAGTTAGGCCTTTGCTGTACCTTACTTTCGGCACTTTGCCATAACCAGGCAGTTGCTCAAAATCTACACTGCCTGGTTATGGCCAGGTGCCGCCCCCGGAATGCCCCGATGCTAACCAATTAGCATCAAGGCATGCAGCGGTGACACGCGTGGATATTCAATATGCCAGATAAGGGTATTAACAATTTCCCCCATCTCTTCACAGTGACCAAGAAAGCAAATAGAATGCTAGGAATCATAAGGAAAGGAATAGAGAACAAAACAAAGAATATCATAATGCTTCTGTATTGTTCCATGGTGTGATCGTAACATGAATATTGTGTGCAATATATAGCTGAATTAGAAAAGGTACAAAGAAGAGTGACAAAAATGGTAAAGGGAATGGAAGGATACCCCTAGGAGGAGCGCCTTAAAAGGTTGGGGCTCTTCAACACGGAAAAGAAACGGCTGAGGGGCGGATACGATAGAGGTCTATAAATGAATGAATGGAATGGAACAGGTAAATGTAGATCGGTTGTTTTCACCATCTAAAAGTAGAAAGACTAGAGGACACAAATGAAGCTACATTGCAACCCATTTAAGATGAATAAGAGAAAATATTTTTTCACTCAATGCATAATCAAACTCTGGAATTCGTTACCGGAGGATGTAGTAAAAGTTATATGTGTAGCTGGGTTTAGAAAACGTTGATCAAGTTCCTGGAGGTAAGGTCCATAAACCATTATTAAAGAGGACTCGGAAAATCCACTGCTTGATCCGGGACAAGCATTGTGGAACCTGTGTGCCTCTTTGGGAAACAGGATACTGGGCTTGATGGACCTTGGTCTTTTTTTTTTTTTTTGAAGTTTTATTTAACGTTTCAACAAACATATCAAAACATAACAACACAGTCGAAAGGAAGCTATACAGTAGCCATGGCTATCACAGACAGGATCACAACACTGTGACAATAGATAGATCTTCAGATACCGGAGGGAAAAGAAAGGGAAAGGGAGGGGGGAAGCTGACCACGAGTGCCACTCCTCCAAGTGGAGATGCAGCTACTTTCATGCTTTCGTTACGTTACAAGGGTGTCCCACTTGTCAAGTAGTCGTCTGAAACAGGGGCTCTGTTGTACATATGCTAATTCACACGAGCGGTGATAGCCTACCAGATTCCACCAATATTCTGTGGTCAGGGAGCTGAAGGATTTCCAATGACTCAAGACAGACTTCAATGCCAAACTCAGAATCAGATCAAACAGGGCGTGATGTTGTGCTTGGAGGCCCGGCACATCCGCCATGGATTTATTTATAACAATCTGAAAGGTTAAGGGCGTGGCAAGCCCAAACAAGTTCTGTACTCACCGCCAAACCCCGTACCAGTAGGCCGTGAGTTGTGGGCAGTAGTATAACATGTGTGAGAAGGTCCCGGGTGCTGCATTACAGGACCAGCAGCGATCATCTTTATTCTCTTGCCATTTGGAGATCTTAACCGGGGTCAGGTAGGCGCGATGTGCTATAAAGAACAACATCTGTGTCAATGACGCAGACCTCGAAATCCGTATTTGGGAGCCCCAGAAGGAGGTCCAGCGTTCCTGGGTTAACAGAGGTCCAGCTTCATTTTCCCATACCAGCTGAGTTCCCCTAGGGCTGCGCTCGACCGCCGACCTGAGGAGCGCCACCAGCTTCGATATTTGCCCGTAGCCCATCCAGAGCTCTTGGAGCCAGAGATATGAGGAGCGCCCCTTGGACATTAGCAGAGGTATCACACCTGCTTTGCTCAAGCAGTGCCGCAACTGTCCCCATTGGAAAAAGCACTTGTTTGGAAGTTGGAACTCCTGTTGCAATTCAACAAAGGATTTGTATCGCTGTCCGCAGATGAGGTGGCCCAGACATAGAATACCTTGGCGTATCCAAGCGATCAATGCGAAGCAAGTTCCGGCGATTTTGAAGTGCTGATTGAGCCATATCGGTGTAGCTTCCGTAAAAGTTTGCTCATCTCCCATAAGTGGCAACACCACCTTAAAGGCTAGTTGAGTGGCATGAAGAATCACATTAAGTTCCTGTGTACGTAGTTGTGGGGCAGCAGCCCCAATGCGATACCGCAAAGGTAGAGGGTCACTCACTGCGGCTTCCACATTGAGCCAGCTTGGGGCTCCTGGGGTATCTACCTCCTCCGCCCACCAGGAACCTTGCTTGGAGATTGCTGCAACGTGGTACCAATAAAAATCCGGAAAGTGGATCCCTCCTTGTTTCTTAGGGAGCTTAAGTTTCCAAGCTGCTATGCGCGGGGTTTTCTTAGCCCAAAGAAAAGTGAGTAATTTTTTCTCTAGGGTTTGGTAGAATTTCTTGTCAAAAAGCACCGGGAGCATGCTCAAGATGTAAGTGATCTTGGGGACAATAACCATTTTAATGGTTTCTAGGCGGCCCCACCATGTCAGATTTAACGGCGTCCACTTGTGCACACATTCCTGCAGAATCTCAGTACATCGGTGTACGTTAAGGTTAACCGTGTCAGCCAAAGTAGTACCATAGATCACCCCCAAATACTTGAAAGATGAGTTTTCGACTTGGAAGGAGTATCTCCGCAGATCATCCACAGAGACTGTAGGTGTTAATGGTATGATAGTGGTCTTATCCAAGTTTAGCTTGTAACCCGAGATGCGGGCATACTCATTAATAGTCTCCAAGACAGCATCTACCAACGTCACATCGAGAAATAGAAAGAGATCATCTGCGTAAGCGGAAAGTTTGCAGTGGTATCCCTCCAGTGGGATTCCCATTATGTTGGAGGCTTGCCGGATTTTAAGAATCAGTGGTTCTAGGGCTAGGTTAAACAGGAGGGGGGATAGAGGACATCCTTGCCTGGTACCTCTTGTGAGCAGGAATTCCCGAGAAGCTGTGTTATTCGCCACCACCCGGGCTACTGGCTTAGTATATAACAGTTGAATACTCTTTAGGAATTTGTCCGGGATTCCCATCCAGCGCATAGTTTGAAATAAGTAGGAGAATTCGACCCTGTCGAACGCCTTCTCTGCATCCAGCGCCAGGCCCACTATTGGCAGCTCCACCTGTTGAGCCCTTCGTAGAACGTGGGCTAGCATACGGCCATTGTCCGCCGTAGATCTCCCCGACATGAATCCACACTGGTCGGGATGGATAAGGGACCCCATGACCTTGGCCAGTCGATTAGCTAGAATCTTGGCGTAGATTTTATAATCGGCATTTAATAGGGAGATGGGTCTGTAGTTCTCAACCTTTTCCGGGTCTCTACCGGGCTTGGGATGTATTACAATCGTTGCCGCTGCAAGTGCACCGACAGCAGGGCTTTCCTCTTTAATTCCCGCATAGTATAATAGCAGCTCCGGTATCAATTGATCTGCGAAGGCCTCATAGAATTCGACGGGGAGCCCGTCCGGGCCACTGTCTTTCCCCCTTGCAAGCTGTTTGAGAGCGGCGCGTAGCTCCTTAGAGGTGACATCTGCGGCTAGAAACTGCTGCTGGGCTTCCGCTAATCGGGGACCTTTTATTGAGGAGACAAAATTCGAGAATGCCAATTCATCGTTGGCGGTTTCGGACTGGTAAAGCTTGGAGTAGAAGGTTTCACAGAGTGATAGGATCTCATCATCAGAGACTTTTAGGACTCCTGCCGGATCTTTTAGTCCCGCAATTCGGGTCACCGCACGCTTCATCTTTAGTGTATTCGCTAGCAGTGAGCGCGCTCTATTGTTATCGTGGTAATATACACCTTGTTGTGCTCTAATTAGCTCGCTGACTTCAGCCTGTAAAAGGGCATTATATTGGAACCGTAGCTTCTGTAGTCGCAGGAGGACAGTCGGATCTGCCCAGCGAGCCAGGAGCCGCTCACCGGCTCTAATTTCGTTCTCCAACTCTTTCTTTCTTGCTACCTCCGCCTTGTGCTTACGGATTTTGTAAGTAATCATACGCCCTCGTGCGTAAGCTTTAAAGGCCTCCCACCATGCCCATGTGGGGGTGTCCCCACAGTGATTGACAGCAAAATATTCCACGATGGCGGTCTGCATTGTAGTACGGTATTCGTCGTCCGTCAACCAGCGCTTCTCAAAGAACCACCGTGCCGAAGATTTCCTTACAGGGCCCACACTAAGGTCCAAAAGAATCGCTGAATGGTCAGAGACGGTTCTGGGGAGCATGACTGCAGCAACAATTTTAGGTAGCAGTGTCTTGGAGGTGAGGTAGTAGTCTATTCGAGTTTGTGAGTTATGAGGCAAGGAGTAAAAAGAGTACTCTTTGCTGTTTGGGGAGAATAGCCGCCAGGGATCAACTAACCCTAATAAATCTACCATGTTTTGTAACTCGGTGGAAGAGTGGGGTTTGTGCTGCGGTTTATAGGGAGTTCTATCCAGAAGAGGATCTGGTATGAGATTGAAGTCGCCTCCCAGGACAATGGTGGTAGAGCCGGAATCTATGAGTTCCTGAGTGATCTGGTTAAAGAAATGCGGGTTATCATCGTTAGGACCATACACTGTCATAAAGGTGTAGAGGTCTCCCTTCATCAGTGCTGTCAGCTTGGCCCATCGACCGGCGGGGTCAACTTTGGTCTCCTTAATTTCCAACGGGAGAGCTTTCCGGATCAGTATTATGACCCCACTTTTTTTTTAAGAGCGGGTGCCGAGAGGGCGTTCTGGTAGGTTTTATCTGTCACCTTAGTGGACTCAGCTTGAGATAGGTGGGTCTCTTGTAAATACACCACATCTGCATTCTGCTGTTTGCAGTAGAGCAGGATTTTCTTTCTTTTGGCTGGATTAGAAATACCTTTGACGTTTAGGGACAGAACCCTCACTCGGCTGTTAGCCATATTTAGCCTTGCAAAGGGATGGGAGGGGGGCGATCGTGGTCAGCTGCCCAGGGAACAGGGTGCACAACACATTGCAATTAGCATGTCTGTATTCTGGCTGCGATAGGCCATATCTTAATCTAACTTGTATGGCGAAATCCCCACCACCCATCTAAGCCCCACTGGCTCCCTCCCAACACTAAGGAGAAATACAGTAATACAGTAATGCCTTTTTCTATGAGCAAAAAAAAAAAAAAAAATGGCATACAAGAACCGGTGAGAGATTTACCAGCCACTAACATACAGTATAACCCTAAACAGGTATAAGAGCTAAACCTTAATCAGATAACAGTCCCATTGCATTTCTCTTTCTTGTGGGTTAAATGTAACAAAGAAGGCAAAGAAACTAGATAGCAAAATGGGAATGGCAGCCCAGCTCTCTGTCGGATCTTTACAAATCGGGAGTCAAGGCTATTATTACTTTACCACTGTAAAGAGTCTCGTGTGCGCTAAGGCGCGACATCCATCCTGGCCCGGTCTTGAAGGAAAGCGCGGAGTAAGTGACCCTCCGTGAAAGTGTGAGTCCGGTTGTCCAGGGTCACCCGCATGTTGGCTGGATAGAGAAGGCCAAAGCGCGCCTCTGCTTGCTGCAGCAGAGGCCGGCAGGCGAGGAGATCTTTCCGTCGTTGGGCTGTCCGCTTGCTTAGGTCGGGGAAGAAAGAGACGCGTTGCCCTTCAATCTGTAAGTTTTGCCGACGTCTGGCCGCTTCCATAATCTGTAAGACCTGTTGATATCGTAGTACTTTTACAACAAAGGGCCGCGGTCTCGGTGTTTGTGAAGAGGGGTGAGACGGCACGCGGTGGGCCCTCTCCAGCTCCAGGGGCCGTTCGAGCGCAAGACCTAGCATCTCCGGAATGAGCTTTTCGAGATATCTTATGGGGTCAGATCCCTCCCGGCCTTCAGGAATTCCTAAGATTCGAATGTTACTTCTCCTAGCCCTGTTCGATTGGTCTTCTACCGATATTTCTAACATCGTGACCCTCTGTATTAGCGGGTCTAGTTGAGCTGTTATTGCGGACTGCCGATTTACCTCGGCCTCGAGCTCCGTCATGCGCTGGGCCATGCAACCTAGTCGGTCTTTGACGTCTCGCAGGTTTTCTTGTACCACTGCTAGCGTACCTGTATTGGTAGTGATGAGTTCTTTTACGGCCCGGAGCTCTTGCAGGATCTCTCGCACCCCGTCCGCGGTTACTTTGTCGGGCGCCATTTTCACCGGGGATGAGAGTTCCTGTTTTGCTCTTTTGTTCGATTGTCCCGCCGTCTGCTGGAACTCCAATTTGGCCGGTTTTAGTGTAGACATCACGCCACAGTCTATCCCGGTTCAAGTTGGCGTTTCAGGGCACCCGCTGTTCGTAGGAGCTCCGGATTCTACAGTGCTGGGAGGGAGCGATCAATCTATGCGGCCATTTTCTACCGCGGCTGACTCCGCCCCCGATGGACCTTGGTCTAACCCAGTGTGGCGTTTCTTATGTTTGAAAAATGGATCACGTGCATGTGTAAATGCTGCCCTTTATACTTGCAAGATGTGAAATGCCATTTACATGGGTAAACTGCTGGGTTGATTATTTCCACTTGTAAATTTGTAAAGTGGCTCCTCCCACTGCACGTGGATATTCATGCATGTGAGTTTTTTCACTTCCTTCTATGTATTTCAGAAATAGCTCCATGATTAGCACAGCCATTTTGAAAATCCCATCAGAATTGAATACATCCGAACCTTGACGCCTCAATTTTGATCTCCATGTAATAACTAAAATGTGCCTTCACATTAATTAGTTCTTTTTTCAGGATTTTTCTAGACTTCTATTGATTTGGGACTGGAATTATTCTGCACCGACTCTTAGACAATATTTGTCTTATCGTCTAGTTGACCTCAGAAAGGAAAGATGGTGGGGTTTTTTGAGGGGGAGCTTTAGCGGCGGCGTTTTTCTTTACCTCCTTGAAATATGGGCAAACGGAAGGCTAAAGGGCCTAAGAAGTCCTCCTCTAGCCCGGCAGCCTCCTCTGCTCCTTCTTTGGTTGTTGGACCGATTGACGCTTTTGTAACGCCGTCGTGGCAGTCGCAGATATCGGCGGTGCAGAGCCCGGTTGATCCCTCTTCGGAGCGGGTATGCTCGACTGGGGGTTCCAGGCCGGAGATCTCGCCGCTGGAGCAGTGGCAGCCTCCCAAAGATCCTCTGGTGGGGCGGAGTCCTGAGCAGTCAGGGGTTGTGCTCTCTCCCGAAGTTGTAGAGGGCTCGGACCCTGGAGGAGCGGCAGCACAGTTGAGGAGCATGGAGCTTCGATCCACTGATATCTCCAACACAGAGGATGCGATGTTGAGGGAGGTTATTGCGGGCAAACTGGATACTTCCTTGGGTTTGCCCCAGTCTGGAGAATCGTGGAGTGAATGTCGTGCAACAGAGGGCTCTTTGGGACAGGTACCTACTTTTTCCTTAGTGCGACCAGCTGAATTTACTCTTGAATCGATATGGACTGCTATAGTCAAGCTTGGGGAAGTGCTTGCTCCCCAGGTGGTGGCTGTAGCAGCACAGGTACAAGGACATACCACTCTGCTCCAACAACATACCCTTGAAGTATCAGCATTGCAAACATCGGTTACAGAATTGCAACAGAAGGCTACTTGTTATTTAGAAGGTGTTTCGTCGTGTCAGAAGGACATGGTGGCTTTAAAAACCCGGATTGAATCCTTGGAAAATAATTCCAGATATTGTAATTTATGTTGTATTAATTTTCCTAGGGTATCTAATATTTCATCTAAGGATATGTTTAGGAAGTATTTGTAAGAAGTATTTGGTGTTCCAGTTGATTCCCATCCCCCTATGCTCAAAGTATATTATTTACCATCCGAGAAGAAAGATCCTGGGGCTGAAGTTATTGAAGGGGTGAGTCAGGCAGATTTGTTAAACATCTCAGCTTTGTTGGAGTCCTCGGTTGAGGAGGTGGTTTCTCCCTCCACATTGATTGCTGTTTTTGCCTTGTCCTCTGATATGGATTGGTTTTTACGAATGTTTTTTAAGAAGCGTTCTGTCCAATTCTATGGTTTAACTGTTAGGGTCTTTCCAGACCTTCGAAGGAAACTCAGAAACGTAGAAAGGAATTTCTTCTGCTTCGACCTGGGGTTTTGTTGCTGGGAGGGTTATATTTTTTAAAGTATCCCTGTAAATGTATGGTTAAAATTAAGAATGCCTCATATATTTTCGATGAACCGTCTCAGCTATCGAGCTTTCTGAGTGCCCGACGGTTTCCTAATGAGACTCCAGATGCCCTGCCTACTCTTTAGGTTTGACTGCTTTAATGCTCTCTTTCTTATGCTTCTCATTTGTTTTGGTTAATTGTTTTTTCTTACTTGGATCTCTCAGTGGTGGGCTATAGTAGGACCTGGAATTGCTTTTTCTTAGTATTTTTTTATCTTCTTGTTTAAATATTGATTATATCAATGTTTTTTCAGACCATTTGTCCTAATTTCTATGAAGCTTTTGTAATTTAGCTTCTTTGTATGCAAAAAATTAATAACGATTAAATTAGAAAGGAAAGATGGTCTGGAAATGGATGACATACAACTATCATGAAGCTTCACATAAGGAATATTGAAGCAAAAATAATAAACAGATAAGACTATTTACAGATAAAATGGTGGGGGAGGAAGAAGCAAGGTAGTATAGAAAACCAGAATATTGTGTAGAAGCCTAAAATTGTAAACACTCTCTCTTTTGATTCGTGCAGGTGAAATTTTCCATTGACTCTGGGCATGGTACATCAAATCAAATGACAAATCTACCAAGACAGTGAGCAGGTTTTTAGCTTGTAACCAAGGAACAGCAGTAAAGATTGACATATTTATTAAAAAATATGTTCTACAAAGGCACAGAAGTGAAGATCAATATCGTTTAATGAAGACACATGCTTTCCTGCACGTCTGTTTCCCAGGAAGCAAATTATAGGAAGAAAGGAAACGGGTGACGCGTGGAATTAAGACCTAACTATGTATTAGATTTTGATAGCTCTGTCTCATGTTGCAATTCTCACTGCCAAAGGGAAACTATGGTGAGCCTGCTGTTAGTGCTAGGTAAAATGGTAGGAATTATTCTAAAGAACTAATCAGCGTTGGCTAGCGCCTGTAAAGCAGTTAGCAGTCATCACTGGCTTAACCCTGGATATTCCATGTCAGGGCTGTATCTGGCCACTGGCATTGAATATTCGGGTTGGCTGCAGATCCTGGAAGCTAACTGTGGAATGGTGATGAGCCACTGCCTGGTTAGCAACAGATACTGCCCCGGAACACCCCCAACACCCCCCAATGCTAAGCAGCAGCAGGGCGGGTAACTGCAGCACCTGCGTGTATTAAGAGACTATTGATCCGTGTAGATGCCTTGGAATATCTCCTCTAAAAGAACATGTAGATAGTCATAGTACAATAAGACAGAACCAACATGGATTTAGCAAAGGGAAATCTTGCCTCTCCAATCTGCTACGTTTTTTGATGGAGTGAATAAATACATGGATAAAGTGAGCCAGTTGATGTAGTATAACTAGATTTCCAGAGGGTGTCTGGCAAAGTCCCTCATGAGAGATTCCTGAAGAAATTAAAAAGTCATGGGATAGAAGGCAATGTCCTGTTGTAGACTTTGAGAACTGGTTTAAAAACAGGAAACAGAGAGTTGGACTAAATGGTCAATTTTCTTAATGAAAAAGGTAAATAGTGGAGTGCCCAAGAGATCTATACTAAGGCTGGGTGCTTTTTAATACATTTATAAATGATCTGGAAACAGGAACAACAAATTAGATGATAAAATTTTGAGATAACACAAAATTATTCAAAGTTGTTAAATCACAAATGGACTGTGAGACATTTCAAAAAGGCCTTATGAGACTGGGCATCAGAAAGCAGATGAAATAGAATGCAAATGCCAAATAATGCACAGAGGGAAGTATAATCCAAACTACAGTTCCATGATGCCAGGTTCCACTTTAGGGGACGTATTTACCATACCACAGTAACTGTTAGCATGGGGTTTACTGCGTGTTAAGCATGCTGTGCTGACTGTTAGCACGGGGCACAGTGGTAACATCACTCACTAACCAGTTTATTTATCATTTCAGTCAAAGCGGTTTACATTGTAACTTAAACTTGGTAATGTACATTAAACAGAGACATTGGTAACTTGGATTTTTCTGAGGCAATGGAGGGTTAACTGACTTGCCCAACCCTGGTCTCTTTGTTCCCAAGCCAGTGCTCTAACCATTAGGCTACTCCGCTAACTGGTTAGCAGCACATGATGGAGCAGGAACTGGGTAGGTTAAGGGTGAACATGAGCATTGATGGCTTATTGTTGTTAGTGTGTGTTAACCACAACTACTTCCATTTGCATGAGTGCACTTACCAACTCCTCAAGGAAAGACGATAAGTGCTCCTGCATACCGTTTAGTGCAGTGAGCCATATCTCCTATGCACTAACAGCAGAGGGGTATGTGTTCACACCCCAAACGTTAGCGCGGACCTCGGTTAATTCTTGGGGTCGAACGTGCGCAAACATTGAACATTTTAATAAACTCATCCCTAGGAGTCACCGGCTGGAAAATGGGTCTAGGTATCATAGCAGTCATTACTTTGAAATCCTCAACTTAGTGTTCAGTGGTGGCAGGAAAGCAAACAGAAGGCTAGGAATTATTAGGAAAGGAATTGCAGATGCTTCTGAATCACTCCATGATGACTGCACCTTCAGTATTGTTTTCAATGAAAGTAGTAGTAGTAGTAGTAGTGGAATGGGTAAATGTGAATTGATCATTTAGAGGCATGTTCCTATGTTACTCTGTACTAAGTCCTGTGCCAGTAACATTCCTGTGGGGTGCATTACCAGCATGGAGCTTTGGGCTAACTTTATGGGGACAATTAGAGCAGAACGCTGTGCTTCAGCACAGCAAACCTGCAGTGGGTGCAGCTCAGGGCCGGCCTGTCCACTAATTAGATAGTTGCCTAAGTCCTGCCTCTCCCTCCCCCATGCTGAGCCATGCCACCCTCCCCCCCCCCATGCTGAGCCATGCCGTGCTGCCGCTGATTCCAGCAGCAGGGAGGGGACGGCTAGACTCTGTGGCAATGTGCTTTGACACACATGGCCTGCTGCTTCTGAAACCCAGATGTTATGTTGGGGGGGGGGGAGGAGGTTAGAAGTGGCAGGCCATGTATGCCAAAGCACAAGGCCTGCTGCCAAGCTGAGCCGTGCATTCCCCCTCCCCTAGACTCAGCTTCTGAAATCGGTGGTAGTGCAACTTGGTGAACAGGAGGAGGGGCGGCATGGCTGGGGCTTCTGCCTAGGGCAGCAGAAACCCTTACGCCAATCCTGGTGCAACTAATACCACTATCCTGCCCAGTACCCACCCAAATGCATGCTACCATGTTAGCACAGGGTTTTTAACGCAGGGCCATGCACTACTTTTTAGTAGCATGCGCTAACCCCTCACTACCTTGACAATGTATGCCAGTAAACATGCCCCATAGTTTTTCAAAAGATAGGGGATTCTCTCTGAAGTTACTAAGTAGCACTGTTGTTGTTGTTAAGTGCCGTCGAGTCGGAGTCGACTCATGGCGACCCTCTGGATAGCTATCCTAAATTGTGTTCGGTCTTCAGTCAGGCGGCTCATTGTTGACAGACTGGTACCCGTAGCTGCTGTTATTGTAGCGATCCATCTCATTGCTGGCCTTCCTCTTTTGCGTTGACCTTCTATCTTGCCAAGCATGATGTCTTTCTCTAATGATCTCTCTCTTCGCATGATGTGTCCAAAGTATGAAAGTCGAAGTCTTGTCATCTGAGCTTCTAAAGAAAGCTTAGGTTTGATCTCCTCTAGTACCGACTGGTTTGTTCTTCGGGCAGTCCATGGTATACACAGTATTCGCCGCCAGCACCATAATTCAAAGGCATCAATTTTCTTCCTGTCTGTCTTTTTCACTGTCCAGCTTTCACATCCATATGATGTTATTGAAAATACCATGGCTTGAACAAGTCGAATCTTTGTATGGAGAGAGACATCTCTGCTCTTGAGAATCTTATCTAGGTCTTTCATAGCCATTCTGCCAAGAGCAATGCGTCGTCTGATTTCTTGACTGCTTGTTGCTTCTTTATTGATAGTTGATCCAAGTAGGTTAAAGTTGTTCACGATTTCAATTTCTTCTCCTTCAACGATGAACCTGTTGATTATGCCAGTTGTCATGATCTTTGTCTTCTTTACATTAAGGTGCAGGCCCATTTTGAGACTATGTTTTTTGATTGTGAGAAGCAAATGTTTCAGATCATCTTCACTTTCAGCTAGTAATGTGGTATCATCAGCATAGCGAAGGTTGTTGATGAGTCTTCCACCAATCTTCACACCTCTGTTGTCTTCATACAGTCCTGCTTCTCTGATGATTTGTTCTGCATATAAATTAAACAGGTAGGGGGAAAGTATGCAGCCTTGTCTTACACCTTTGCTTATTTTAAACCATTCTGTTTCTCCTTGTTCCGTTCGAACTGTTGCTTCTTGATCAATGTACAGATTGCGCAAGAGAACTATCAGGTGTTCTGGTATACCCATGCTTCTTAATGTGGCCCAGAGTTTCTCATGGTTTACACAGTCAAAAGCCTTGCTATAGTCGATAAAGCACAAATAGATATCCTTTTGGTATTCTTTAGTCTTTTCAAGGATCCATCTCACATCCGCAATGATGTCTCTCGTTCCTCGCCCTTTCCTGAACCCTGCTTGCACTTCAGGTAGTTCTTGTTCTAGGTATGGCTGTAGTCTCTTTTGAATAATCTTCAGTAGAATCTTGCTGGCATGTGGGATCAGAGCGATTGTGCGATAATTTCCACAGTCAGTTGGATCACCTTTCTTTAGTATTGGTATAAACACAGATCTTTTCCAGTCAGTTGGCCATGATGTTGTCTTCCATATTTCTTGGCAGAGCCTTGTAAGTACGGTAACAGCTGCATCAGATTGCTGCAATACTTCTATGGGAATGCTATCAATGCCTGGTGCTTTGTTCTTTGATAAGGCTTTCAATGCTGCTTCAACTTCTTCTTTCATCACCAATGGTTCCTGATCATAAGGTATAGGTTGAAACGGCTGTTGGTCCACTTGATCTTTATCATATAAAAACTCTGTATATTCCTTCCACCTTTTCTTGATCTTCTCAGCATCATTCAACATAGAACCTTGAGCATCTTGTAACATTCCAATTCGAGGCTGGAACTTTTTCTTTAACTCTCGCAGCTTTAGGAAAGCCGATCTTGTTCTTCCTCTAATAGTTTGCGCTTCTATTTCCTTGCAAGTGTCATTGTAGTACTTTTCCTTGTCCTGTCTTGCTGCACGTTGGAAATCTCTGTTGAGTTCTGCGATTGTCTTTCTTTCTCCTTTGGCTTTAGCTTCTCTGCGTTTCTGGGCAATTTTCAGAGTTTCTTCCGTCATCCATTTTGGCCGTTTTTGCTTTTTCACCTTTTGTAGAGACTTCTCGCTTTCTTCTAGCACAACCTTCTTGATGTCATTCCATAACTCTTCCGGAGCTCTGTCATTTGTATCTAAAGCAGCAAATCGATTTTGCAGGCAGTCTTTAAATTCCAGTGGTATATTCTCAAGGTCATATTTTGCTGCATTCATGAGTGGTTTGCTCTTTTTCAACTTTAGCTTGAGTTTGCATACTAGTAGTTGATGATCTGTACCACAGTCAGCTCCAGGTTTTGTCTTTGTTGATGTTACAGAGCTTTTCCATCGTTGACTTCCACAGATGTAGTCAATTTGATTTTTATACAATCCATTGGGTGAAGTCCATGTGTACAGTCGCCGCTTGTGTTGCTGGAAGAAGGTGTTTGAGATGAATAGATCATTGGTCTTGCAGAATTCTATCAATCTTTCTCCAGCTTCATTTCTGCTGCCAAGTCCATATTTTCCAACTACTTTGCCTTCTTCTTTGTTGCCAACTTTTGCGTTCCAGTCACCCATGACTATCAGGATATCCTGTTTGCATGTTCTGTCAATTTCAGCTTGTACTTGTTCATAGAACTCTTCAATTTCATTCTCTTCTGCAGCTGTTGTTGGGGCATATACTTGAATTATAGTTGTGTTGATAGGCAATCCTCGTAGACGAATAGAGATTAAGCGTTCGCTGACTGCATTGTATTTCATTACAGTTCTTGCAAGTTTCTTCTTTATTATAAATGCAACACCATTTCTTCTTTGTCTTTCATTTCCAGCATAGTAGACCATGTGATCATCTGATGCAAAGTGCCCGATGCCAGTCCATTTCAGTTCGCTGACACCCAACAGATCAAGTTGTACACGTTCCATTTCATTCTTGACCACCTCCAACTTCCCTTGGTTCATGCTTCGTACGTTCCATGTTCCAATGTGTAAGACATCTTTACAGCTTCTGACTCTCATTTCATGCGCAGCTACATCAGCAGTCAGACTTCCCGAGGGCTTTGATCCAACCACATCATAAATGCTGGCTTTACTCTGAAAAGTCTTCAGCTCTTCCCCAGTAGCTAGTTGAGTGCCTTCCGACCTGGGAGTCTCATCTTCAAGCACCATAGCACAATTTGTTTTGTTGTAACTATCCATTGGGTTTTCATGGCAAGATACAGAAGTAGATTGCCGGGCCTTCCTTCCGCGCAGTTTAAGTTTGGTGTTGTTGCCGTTGTCACAGAAATGTGATCCTCCGCCGTCAACACTATCCCATTCTGCTGCTGCCCAGATGGGTGGTTTGTCTTGGTCTGGCACCTCAGCTGAGACCTGTCCATCTTGGGAGACCCTGCCAGTAGTTAAACTACCGATAGTTTAGCTCTCAGCATCACTGATGCACGCAAGCCCTCACAGCACGACAAGCTGCAAACCAAGTGAGAGACTAAGTAGCACATTTAGTTTATGGACTGTTTATGGACTGTTTATGGACTGTTTATTTAGTTTATGGACTGTTCTGTCAGGAGCTGGTGCAATTTTTTTTTTTTTTTTTTTTTTTTTAATCCACTACACTGTTTTTACCACATCCTCCAACAATGAATTCTTAATTATGAACCAAGCAAAAAAATATTTTTCCAATTTGTTCTAAACTAAGTAGCACATTTAGAACAAATTGGAAAAATATTTTTTTGCTTGGTTCATAATTAAGAATTCATTGTTGGAGGATGTGGTAAAAACAGTGTAGTGGATTAAAAAAAATTGCACCAGCTCCTGACAGAACAGTCCATAAACTTATTAATCAGGTAGACCTGGGGAAAGCCACTGCTTATCTCTGGAGTAAGCAGCATGAAATCTAGCTATTTTTTGGGATCCTAGATGCTTGTGACCTAGATTGGCCACTGCTGATATCGGATTACTGGGCTTGATAGTGACCCAATATAGCAGTTCTTATGTTCTTTGGTTGATCGCGCATCTTTGTCCAGAACTAAAGCCAACAGATTTTAAAACTGTTCTGTAAGCTATCATCATTTCATACTTGGATTATTGCAACTTCACTTATGTGGAGTTGCCAAAGAAATTTTAAATAAATTTCATCCAAAATACCACTGTAAATCATTATTAGAAAAAAACGATGGGAAAGGGCAATCCTGTATATTGAAGTAGTTGCATTGGTTACCTGTGCAACATCAGATTTGTTCTAATATTAAATCTCTAGTTTTCAAAGTTAGGTATTCTATTCAGCAGAGAAGCTTTCTTGGTATTTCTCATCTAGGCCCCCTTCATTTCATTTCAAGAAACGTATAGTTTATGTTAGGAGATAAAACTGCAGTGACCCAGAAATTATTTATTTTCCAGTGTTGCACCAGGAATGTGGAAGGAATTGCCTGCTCAGTTAAGGTGTAACAGGCAGTAGCTAGCAGTACGTGTTCTGGTGCATGCTAAAGGCAAGCTAGAATGCATGTTGCCAGCTAGTACAGGACCATGACAGTTAGCTCAGGATGATTCTCATGCTAACTGCGCAACCCGCATTACAGGCACGAGAGGGCAGGATAAAGCCAGAGAGTAGGTGGGGTAAGCTCAGTACAGTTAGTGCTGTGCTCACATGCTATGGTACAGGGCTCTGAATTAACTTCCAGGGAAATGCTTTCCACGTCTCCAAAAGTTAATGAGGTGTTGTATCTAGCCATGGTTTTGGTGCTATTGGCACGTTAGTTGCAACACCTTAGCGCCTGTTAGTAAAACTACTACTAACTATTACTAATCATTTGTATAGCACTACAAGGCGTATGCAGCGATATACATATAGATATGATACAGTGCCTGCTCATCAGAGCTTACAGTCTAATCAAGACAAAACACATAAAAGACAGCAACATTTGCATTGATCAAGAAGCAACAGTTCAAATGGAACAAGGAGAAACAGAATAGTTTAAAATCAGCAAAGGTGTATGACAAGGCTTCATACTTCCCCCTACTTGTTTAATTTATATTTCAAACAAATCATCAAAGAAGCAGGACTGTATGAAGATAATCAAGGTCTGAAAATTGGTGGAAGACTCATCAACAATCTTTGCTATACTGATTATACCACAATTCTAGCTGATAGTGAAGACAATCTGAAACATTTGCTTCTCAAGATGAGGAATATAGTCTTAAAATGGGCCTGTACCTTAACACAAAGAAGGCAAAGATGCTGACAACTGACAAAATCAGAAATAATGGACAACTTTAACCTGCTTGGATCAACAATCGATAAAGAAACAACAAAGCAGTCACGAAATCTGACGACGCATTACTTTTGGTAGAACAGCTATGAAGGACCTAGACAACATTTTCTAGATACAGAGCTGTATCTCTGCATACAAATGTTTAACTTGTCCAGGCCATGGTATTTTCAATAATATCATATGGACATAAAAAATGGACAGTGGAAAAGATAGACAAGAAGAAAATTGATGCCGTCGAGTTATGATGCTGGCGAAGAATATTGCGTATACAATGGACTGCCCAAAGAACAAATCAGTTGGTACTAGAGAAGATAAAACCTAAGCTTTTTTAGAAGCTCAGATGGCGAGACCTTGACTTTTGTACTTTTGACACATCACGCGGAGAAAAAGATCATTAGAGAAAGACATCATGCTTGGCAAGGTTGAAGGTCAACGCAAAAGAGGAAGGTCAGCAATGAGATGGATTGATACAATAACTGCAGCTATGGATGCCACTATCAACAATTAGCTGGCTGATTGAAGACTGAACACGGTTTAGGACAACTATCTAGAGGGTCGCCATGAGTCGATACCGACTTGACAGTACTTATCAACAACATGCTACTTTGGAAGCATTTGAAGACTGAGTTCCTTTCCAATCTTTTATTATTCTAAAAATTATTATTTCATAACACTGCTGCTATTTTTATTTCATTTCCTGTGTTATATGCTGTTATTTTAACAACTATTAGTTCTTGCATATTCATTTGTGTAAAGTTGTAACTCACCTTATCCTATCTTCCGAAACAAAAGTGGCATATACGTGACTTATAATAACTGGAACTAGCCAGAGTAAAATAATGCTGAAGCCAAAAAATATATATCAAGAACTTGTCTCTTTTTAAAAATATGTTTCTAGTCAAGACGACATTCCTTTCAAGTCCCTGAAAATATTCTAAAATCTTCTATGCTTTCGATTGTGTGTTCTGGTATTGTACTAGTAAAGCGTAGTTACTCACCTGTAGCAGGTGATCTCCGGGAACAGCAGGAATTTAGTCTTCACATATGGGTATCGTCTGTACCAATGGAGCCTGCGTGGGAATGCTCCCCAACGTCCAATAGGAAAGCTTTTGGGAGCATCCCACAGCACCTGCGTGCTGCCTTCCCGCCTTTCCAACTGTCCCTCTCCAGTTGAGTTTATAGCTGAGAGAGAGAGAGATACAAATCCTAGGGGAGGTGGGTGGGTTGTGAAGACTAAATTCCTGCTGTTCCCGGAGATCACCTGTTACAGGTGAGTATAACTACGCTATCTCCAGGAACAAGCAGGAATGTAGTCTTCACATATGGGTACTCCCTAGCTGCAGATGCCAGGGAGCTGGCCCCAGGAAGTTGTTAGCCCTTGTGAAAGGGCCATACTTCCCCCCCCATGGATCTCTGGCATCTTACCAGGGATGGTGGGTAGGAGTTGATTAAGTCTGAAAAAGGTGTTGAAGAACAGCCTGGCCAAACAAGGCATCCCAGTAGGAGTCCTTGTCTAAGCAGTAGTGGGCTGTGAAGGTATGTACCAAAGCTCAAGTAGCTGCTCGACAGATGTCATTGATAGACACAGAGTGAAGATGAGCCATTGAGGCTGCCATGGCTCTCACATTGTGAGCTGTGACATGGCCTTCAAGAGGAAGGTTCTTACTCTCATAGGCAAAGGATATGCACTAAGCAATCCAGTTAGATAGAGTTCTTTTGGAAACTGGAAGTCCCAAATGACTAGGATCAAAAGCAACAAAGAGTTGAGAAGATTTTCTATGTTGCTGTGCCCTTTGCAACTAAAAGGCCAATGCTCTTTTACAGTCCAAGGTATGAAGGTTCCTTTCTGCACTGGAGGCATGAGGCCTTGGAAAGAATACAGGAAGGTAAACCGCTTGGTTTAAATGGAAAGGCGAAACCACCTTTGGCATAAAGTGTGGATGAGTCCTAAGGAACTACCTTATCATGGTGGAATCTTGTATAAGAAGGATCAGCCACTAACACTTGCAATTCACTGATGCGACATGCTGATGTGATTGCAATGAGGAAGATGACTTTCCAGGAAAGGAATTTTAAAGATGTAGTGGCTAATGGTTCAAAGGGCGGTTTCATGAGCTGCCCAAGCACCAGATTTAAGTCCTATGCCACTGGTGGTGGCTTAATGGGAGGCTTTGTTAAAAGAAGGCCTCTCATAAATCTCGCTATGAGAGGATGAGAGAAAATAGGTTGTCCACTTAGAGGCTTGTAAGAAGCTGCAATAGCACTAAGATGGACTCTTACTGAATTTGTCTTGAGACCTGCATTTGACAAATGAAGGAGATAATCCAGTATCGATTCCAGAGATAACGCAAGAGGGTTAAGACCCTTCTGCGAGCACCATATGGTAAACCTTTTCCACTTAAAGGCATACGAGCGTCTTGTGGAGGGTTTCCTTGAAACATGAAGGATATCCTTTACCTGTGGGAAAGGTTAACATCCTGAAGTTCTAGGCTTTCAGCAACCAGGCCCTGAGATGCAGAGACTGGGGATTCGGATGCCAGAGCATCCCGTCCTCTTGGGAGAGAAGATCTGGAGCGGATCCCAACTCCAGAGGCGAAGCTTGAGAGAGATGTAGGAGCAGAGGGTACCACATTTGCCGTGGCCAACGTGGAGCTATGAGAATCATATGACCTCTGTCTCTCTGAAGCTTGAATAGGGTTTTGGGGATGAGGGGAATGGGTGGGAAGGCATATAGGAAGTCCAGACCCCAGTGAAGGAGGAAGGTGTCCCTTGCTTGACAATCTGGAGCCGGAATTCTGGAACAGAACCAGAGAAGTTTGGCATTCAGCGGACTTGCAAAGAGATCTATGTCTGGGGTTCCCCAAATCTGAAATATTTGGGCAATCTGGTCTGCATGGAGAGACCATTCGTGTGGAAGCCGAACTCGACTGAGTTTGTCTTCCCAAGAGTTTTGAATGCCTTGAAGATACACCGCAAGGAGATGAATCTGATGCTCTCTGGTGAGGGCCCATAGTCGCAAAGCTTCGTTGCATAGCCACAGAGAGCCTGTTCCGCCCTGCTTGTTCACATAGAACATGGCTACCTGATTGTCCATTGAACTAGGACTGTCTTGTAGCTGAGCTGGGCGTGAATACTCGAAGAGCAAAGAAGGTTGCTCTGAGCTCCAGGAGGTTGATGTGAAGGCAGGCCCCCTGTGGAGTCCAGGTACCCTGGGTAGAGAGATCGTGCAGGTGGGCTCCCCATCCCACCTGTGATGCATATGTTAGGGTGGCTTGGGATAGGGGTTGCTGGAAAGGAGACCCCACCAGAAGGTTTCTAGGTGATTGCCACCATTGGAAGGACAAAATAAGACAGTTTGAGTTTATTTTGTCTGACAGGCAGCCTGAGGCCTGTGTCCACTGAGTGGATAAAGTCCACTGGGCTGCTCGCATATGGAGGTGAGCATAAGAAACCACATGCACGGTGGATGCCATGTGGCCAAGCAATTGTAGCATTTCCCGAGCAGTGAGACGAGGTTTGAGCACTGCTTGGGATGCTAGTTGTACTATGTGAAGACAGTGGGGCTGCGGAAGGAAAGCCTTGTCTGTCTGGTATCCAGATGAGCTCCTATGAACTCTAGGGACTGAGTGGGAGCAAGATTGGATTTTGGGAGGTTTACGACCAGTCCCAAATACTGAAGAATTCGCATTGTGCGAAACAGAGCAGAGCTGGCTTCTGGCACTGTAGGGGCTTGAATGAGCCAGTCGTCTAAGTAAGGGAAGACGAATATTCCCAGAGTGCGGAGAAATGCTACTACCACAGCCATGCATTTTGTGAACACTCTTGGCGCAGAAGCCAGGCCAAAGGGAAGAACATAGTAACATAGTAACATAGTAGTTGACGGCAGATAAAGACCAGCATGGTCCATCCAGTCTGCCCAGCAAGATGGCAAGAGTAGGTGCACCTGTCGCTCCGCGCAGGCCACCCCTCCCCATATCCTTGTTCAGGGGTAAACCCACCACTCCATGTAGGACATCCCTATTTGTTGAGATGTTATATGGTTCAGAAGTTAGATGGTACCGTTTATTTTGTTTTTTTCCTATTTCTGTAAAGGGATCCTCTGTGTTTGTCCCATGCCTTTTTGAATTCCGTCACCGTGTTCGCCCCTACCACTTCCATCGGGAGGGCATTCCAAACATCCACCACCCTTTCAGTGAAAAAATATTTCCTGACATTGCCTTTCAATTTACCCCCTTGCAGTTTCATGTTATGCCCTCTAGTTTTACAGGTTCCCCGTCTTTGGAAGAGGTTTGTTCATCATTTCTCTTTAAGTATTTAAAGGTCTGAATCATATCTCCCCTGTCCCTCCTTTCCTCCAAAGTATACATATTTAGGTCTTCAAGTCTCTTCTCATAAGGCTTCTGATGCAGGCTCCAAATCATTTTGGTCGCCTTCCTCTGAACAGTCTCCAGTCTTTTTACATCCTTTGCAAGATATGGTCTCCAAAACTGAACACAGTATTCCAAGTGAGGCCTCACCAGTGACCTATACAGTGGCATAAGTACCTCTTCTTTTCTGCTGGTAATCCCTCTTTGTATGCAGCCCAACATCCTCCTGGCTTTTGCCACTGCCTTGTCGCACTGTTTTGCCACCTTGAGATCAGCAGAGATAATCACACCAAGGTCTTTTTCCTGAACTGTGCATACCAACCTTTCTCCCCCTATCGCGTACATTTCTCTTGGATTTCTGCTACCCAAGTGCATGACACTGCACTTTTTTGCATTAAATTGTAGTTGCCAAGCTTTAGACCAATCTTCCAGCTTTTGTAGATCTTTCTTCATGTTAACCACTCCCTCGGGGGAGTCCACTCTGTTGCAAATATTTGTGTCGTCTGCAAAAAGACAGACCTTTCCATTCAGTCCTTCAGCATTATCACTCACAAATACATTGAACAGTGCCGGGCCCAGGACCGAACCCTGGGGCACCCCGCTAATCACCTTCCTCTCATCCGAGTGAGCTCCATGTATAATCACCTTCTGACGTCTGTCAGTCAACCAATTTCTAATCCAGAACCTTGTATTGGTAGTGCTTTCCTTGAAACAGGAATTGGAGGAATCTCCTGTGATTTCGATGGATGAGAATATGAGTATACGCATCCTTGAGATGTAGAGAACAAAGCCAATCCTGACTTTGAAGGTATGGCAGCAGAGTTCCTAGAGAGACCATTTTGAACTTCTCTCGGAACAAATATTTGTTCAATTCTCTATGGTCTAAAATGGGTCTGTATCCTCCTGTTTTCTTTGGAATAAGGAAATAGGGGGAGTAGAACCCTGTACCCTGATGGGGAATGGTTACTTCCTCTATTGCTCCTTGAGCAAGGAGCATTGTGACTTCTTGACCTAAGAGACTGTCGAGAGAGGTCTGAGAATTGAACTGTCTTACAACTGTAGGAGGGGGCACGCTGTGAAAATGAAGCTTGTACCCCTCTTGTACAATGGACAGAGTCCAATTTTCTGCTGTTATTTGGTACCATCTGTGGGCAAAATGACATAACCTGCCTGGGATGGTCGAGGGTTCTGGACAGTTCAGGGGCAGGAAGGCAAAGTTCTCTAGAAAGGAGTCAAAGCCCCTGAGGAGGCTGAGCCTGCTGAGCTGGCTGAGGTTTTGCAGCTTTTGGCTTCTTTTGTTGTCTAGGTTTTTGCTGTTGTCCTTTTTGGGCAGTCTGACCTGGATGATGTCCCTGTTGGGTATAGGAAGGATAAAAACTTCTTTTTCTTATTGAAAAATGGTTTCCTAGAGGATTTTTTCCTTGCAGGATTGGCTGTAGATTTGGACAATCTATCCAAAGTGATATTGTCAGCATCTATCTCATTAGCCTTCTCCTGCCAATTCTTGCCAAAGAGATTTTCTCCTGTGCAAGGAATGTTTCCTAATTTATCCTGTACCCAAATTTCCAAGTCAGTTGCCTGAAGCTAGGCAATCCGATGTGCACCAATGGCAATAGCAAAGGTTCTGCTTATGCACTCAAAACAGTCAAAGGCTGCACGATTTACAAACTTGGAAACATCCTGAGCATGTTTGACTAGAGTAAGATAGTCTTGCCTTTTGTCATCAGGAAGGAGGGGGCTCATAAGCTCCAAGTCTCCTGTGACCTCTTTAAGGAACTTTCCCATATACAAGATATAGGAACTGATCCTAGCTGAGAGCATGGAAGCTTGAAAGCATTGACGCCCAAAGGCATTGAGAGTCCTACATTCATGACCTGGAGGATTGGATGCATGTCTCTTTGCACTTTTCATCCTTCTCATGGCTGATTCCACCACCATTGAATGGTGTGGTAATTGAGTTTTTTGAAAGCCAGGACAAGGTGGAACTCGATACATGGTATCGAGTCTTTGAGAATGAGGAGATGTGGTTAAAGGTGTTTCCCACATCCTTAGCATAAGATCATGTAAGATCTCATGAATAGGCAGAGTAGCTGCCTCTTTGGGAGCCTTAGGGTATTGGAGAATTTCCAACTCCTTTGCCTTAGGCTCTTTTTCAGGTGCTACTGTGATGGAAAGGTCTCAGGACACATCACGGATAAAGTCCTGAAAGGACATATCCTCTGGCGGAGACATTCTGCACTGAGGAGAAGAGTAATCCTCGGGGAGAAGTACTCTTGTATTGGCAGAGTCTTCGGAGTCTTCAGACTCATCAGAGGATTCAAAATACCTTTGATCCCGGTGATCGTGCAAAGCACGGTACCGGTATCGATCGAAGTCGGTATCGGGTTGTTCCGGTACTGATCTGTCGATGCCAGAGACAGACGCATGACTCGGTATGGGTGGCATACCCACTGATGTTAATGCAGTTGGTACCGGTACCGGTGTCGGTTGAGGTGTCTGAAGCGGTTTCAACGGTACCAAAGCCGTGAGAAGAGCCGCTAGACTGCGTTCGATAGCAAGGAATCTCTGGTCTATTGACGCTGCCGATGCTTGGGTGTCGGTACTGGTAGAAGCAGCCAGAACCCCAGAGCATGGCACCAGTAGTTCTGCCGAGGTTGAGGCCTCGAGAACATCCTGGAGCCCTGTTAGTGCTTTGGAAGCCGAAGCCTCCCGCCGGGGCAGTTTTGCTGGTGAAAATTCCTCAAGGGCAACGCCAGGGGCATCTCGATACTTAGAAGGAGATCTACCCTTTGAGGGCCGGCTAGATTTATGTTTAGTTACCTGAGATCCATTGGAGGAAGATGAGGCCCTGGAGGACATCGATGCAACAGACGCCCCGTCTGAGGGAAAAAGGGTGCTAAGTTTAGCAGCTCGGTTCTGCCGGCCCCTTTTTGACATCATTCCACAGGAGAGGCACTCTGAAATAGTGGTCAGAACCTAAACATTTGAGACATCAATCATGGGTGTCAGTGACGGAAATGGTACCGCCACATTTAGAACATTTCTTAAAACCTGAAGTAGGTTTTTCCATTTTAAAGGAAAAAATTGGGCCTAGTGCCCAAAATGGCGCCTAGCACCAAGGAAAAAATTTTCTAAAGTAAAACACCTCAGAAACTATAATTTTTTTTTTAAAGAAAAAAGAAAGAACCGGCAGTACCGGTATGGCGTTGAAAGAAGGCAGACACGACCACAAAAACAAAGATTAAAGACTAAATTTTTCTGCGGTGACAGGGTATGTGACCTGTCGGCTCCGCAGAAAATGAAGAACTGGAGAGGGACAGTTGGAAAGGTGGAAAGGCAGCACGCAGGCGCTGTGGGATGCTCCCAAAAGCTTTCCTATTGGACGCTGGGGAGCGTTGCCGCGCAGGCTCCGTCGGTACCGACGATACCCATATGTGAAGACTACATTCCTGCTTGTTCCTGGAGATGACATTTAACCATAAATACCATTTTGCAGAATAATATATTCACCATTTTGTGGAGAAAATGGCATAACAGCAGATTCGTGAAAGAAAGTAATAGTTGCTGCTGTTGGGGCTTGGGGAAAGTAGACTAATGGTAAAGTGAGCTAAATAGCTAATTTGGATATATAGTCACCATTTTAGGAATCCAGGAAAGATAGAGACATGGAATAGAAGGAAGAAGGGAAGAAGAAACCCTAACTAGAGAGAACTAGCTAACAGTGAGATGCATCTGCATTCTAATTGCTTTATATAATACAAGTATCTGTCTATATCTTCTCTCTAGCAATTGATAACACAGGTACACTACCAAAAAACTGCCTCCAGTTTTGCAACTGATTCCTATAGATTTTGGGGTGCTGAATCCAGGAAAAATAGCCAAAATGTTCCATCACGTCACGTTTTCTTGCAAAATTAGATTTCTTACCCATATAAGGAATGTTCACATAATTTCTTTTTAGCCGACTGCAGTTTATTTTCTTGGCCCAAAATAGAGGTTGTAATGGTTAACTAACTAGAAACACTCCCTCATGATATTTTAGAGTGTTTTGTATTCATTTTATACATTAACAGGACAATTGGGAGGCGGGGGGCTAAATCCAGTACTCGCGCTGGCGCATGTTCTTTCCTGTTCGCCTCGCCTCGTTCGCTCGCTCAAACACGGTGGTTGCGACATGAACGTTCCTGTCAAATTTCAGTTTCTTGCAAGTTCATTATTACCTTTTGTTTGCTCAGTCGTAATCCAGCTTTATTCCGAAGTGGTTCACTACAGTTGTAGTTTGCAGTGCTGTGTATTTGTGATGGCTCACAGAGCCAGAGGTTGCGTCAACTCTCCGGACAGTTTTTGTTTTATTTGTGGGGAATATACCGTGAAAAAGCGGCAGAGGAACATTTCTGCATTTATTAAAAAAGTATATTTCGCCTATTTCGGTTTGAAGTTAGGCGATCAAGATAAACCGTGGGCTCCTCACAAAGTGTGCAAGACATGTGAGGAAGATCTACGCTTATGGATGAAAGGTAAAAAACAAGCATTTCGTTTCGGAATACCTATGATGTGGCGTGAACAAAGAGACCACAGCAGTGACTGCTATTTTTGCTCTTGCATTGTGAAGGGATACAACTTAAAAAATAAGAACGTAATAAGTTACCCCAACCTTCCCTCAGCAATTAGGCCTATGCCTCATAGCAACGAAGTACCTGTGCCTGAACCACCAAAATCTTTGGATCATATTTGTGTGGACGGTTCTGATCATGATGAGACTCATCAGATGGCTTCTCCCGATGAGTCCAGTACTTCCGAGTTTGAAACTGAACCAGATCCGAAACCTGAACTTTTCTCTCAAGCTGAATTGAATGATTTAGTCCGGGATTTAGGACTCCCAAAAGATGCTGCCCAACTGCTAGGTTCTCGGCTTAAACAGAAAAATCTATTGTCACCAGGAACAACTTTTTATTGGTACCGCAACCGCGAGACACAATTTTTGAAGTATTTCAGCAAAGAGGAAGATTTGGTATTTTGCAACGATATATACGGAGTGATGGAAACGTTTAAACTCAAGTATGATCCTGCTGAATGGCGGCTGTTCATTGATTCATTAAAAGACAGCATAAAAGGTGTTCTTCTTCATAATGGCAACACATTCGCTTCAGTTCCTATTACTCACTCTGTTATTCTCCAAGAAAAATACGAGAATTTGGCCCTGATTCTTCAGAAGATTCGTTATGATGAGCATAAGTGGATGATTTGTGGAGACTTTAAAATTCTATCCAAGCTATTAGGGCAGCAATCGGGTTTCACCAAATATCCCTGCTTCATTTGCTTGTGGGATAGCCAGGCCCGCGACCTACACTGGGGGAAAAAAGACTGGCCAATTCGGGAGTATTTGAGACCCGGTGAGAAAAATGTTCTTCATGAGAGCTTGGTACCTCGTGATAAAATTCTATTACCACCTCTCCACATTAAGTTGGGTCTCATTAAGCAATTCATCAAGTCCCTTCCAAAAGATGGTGAGTGCTTTCGGTACCTTTGCTCAAAGTTCCCCCGACTTTCTGAAGCAAAGCTAAAGGAAGGAGTGTTTGTTGGCCCTGATATAAGGAAACTCATTTCAGATGGAGCATTCGCTGAAACGATGTCTGAGAAGGAAAAAGAAGCCTGGGATTCCTTCAAGGATGTTGTTCTCAAATTCTTGGGGAACAGGCGGGATGAGAACTATAAGGATATTGTTGCCAGGATGCTCAATGCCTTCAAAGAACAAGGCTGTAACATGAGCCTGAAAGTCCATTTCTTGCACTCCCATGTGAACTACTTTCCCGAAAACTTGGGGGCGTACAGTGAAGAACAAGGTGAAAGGTTTCACCAGGACATCAAGGACGCAGAGAGAAGGTACCAAGGAAGATGGAACACCACTATGATGGCTGATTTCTGCTGGTTGCTGCTGCGGGAAACCCCAGATGAAAAATACGCCAAGCAGCGCACCAAGAGAAGCATTCGGGGGAAGAAGAAACGGGCCCACCAGGAGATTGATTGACCCAAGAATGACTTTAAAATCTAAACTGTGTTGACAAATATCGTGTTTTTACTAAACTTTGAAATAAAAATTTGCTAGTTATTACCACAGTGTCGGATCTCATTTATTAGAATTTTATTTTCACACCATCGGGTGTTTGTCTTCATGTATTGCAATGGTGCGGTTTGCGTTTTCTATTCTTACATACATACCTGTACAACATTTTTTGCACATTGCTTTGCTTTGTGTCTAACCTCGCTCTTATATGCTCAATGTTTGTGCACATGTATGTGGCTGTTTTAAGTGCAGACAATTTTCCTACCATCACAGTGTGTTTTGTTGACATTACTCTATTCTTATGTGCTGCCTTGTTACAATTTTCTTTATTCTTATTTGAATAACTACTAAACAATTAGTATAAAGAATTCATCCAAGAAACTTTTATCTCGATCGCACTCAATCTGAAACGTTCACCTCAAACTGCTAACCCAATGTAGCAAAAAATCTGTACGTGATGGAGCTAATTGGTTACCAGATTTGGATTCAGCGCACCAAAAAACGTAAAAATCAATCGAAACATTAGAGGCAGTTAAAAAAAAATTTTTTTAGTGTACCTGTGATTTCTGAGCAAGGCAAAAATTCAGCAAGTAGTCTTTTATTCTACTAAGCATGGTTTGGGATAGGCTTATGAACAGAGGTAACCGAGTTGCTATCGGGATAGGCTTTTGAACAGAGGTAACCGAGTTGCTATCACATATATTATACATGATGCAGAGAAGAGCTTCTTAGCCTTAGTAGTGATCTAAAGAGCTAATTCTTGATAGAAAAGGTAGTGGATGAATGGAAGAGCTTCCCAGTGGATGTGGTGAAACCAAGGGTAGAACCTGAATCCAGTAAAGATCTCTGAGGTAGAGGGGTTGTAGTGCTGAATAGTTGGTGCAGATGGAAAGACTGGATAGTTATGTGGCCTTTTTCTGCTGTCCATGTTTTCTGCTTTTATGTAAGAAGTATTCCATAAAATGTTTACACAACACCCTGAATCTAAGCAGCTACAAAAATGCAAATTAAATGGAGGGAAACATTATTCATGTAAGAGGACAATAACTTTTGGACTGCTTTAACATACTCAATTCCTTTATGAATTGCATATGACATAAATACACTATTTTTCAAGTTATTTATCTGTGTCATGTACCCCAGTAGACTATTTTTGCTTCTGGTGTGTGATGTGCTTTTGTGTTGTGGAGAGTTTGCAAGAGGATCAATCTACAAGCCTAAGAGTCTTTAAATATTTACTTTCCCCCCTATCAGGAAAGAACCCTGGCCAGCCTGGGTTGTCTGAAAGTCCTTTATCCTCCCCAAGTGCTTCTATGTCTGACCAAAGAGGGGAGCAGGGGGTGCATAGTATAACGCAAAGAGAGTTGTTTAGCAATCTTGTGTTGACCAGGCTACATTTTGGGGGATAAGAAAAGGAACTTTGTAGGAATGTGGTTTACATTTTACAGTGTTGTATTATCAATACTCTATAAGAAATAAACATTGGTATATTAATACACAACAGAGTTAACAAAATATAGGGGATTCCCTGTTTTTCCAAAATTTGGGGCAATGGTATAATCCAGAATACCACCTTCACCATCTTAAAGGGACCAGGGGTTTTCTAATGATATAACCCAGAATACTAGGCCATCTAATACTCATGAGCTCCTGGCTAAAAAATACACCCCGCCCCCAAGACCCCTTTTCCTGGGCAGCTATTTTAAAGTGGCCAGAGGTTTTCTAATAGTCACTCATATGCCTGATCCCTTTAACAACTAAGACCCCCCACGCTACCAAGAGACCTCTGTTCTTCCCACCCTATGCCACCCCCCAAGAACATACCTCCATCCTAACTCCCTCAGGCCCATCCCTTATGTCTAGCAGGGGGCCACAGCAGTGATCCTCAATTGTTCATACCCCCTAGGCTGCTGTATTCAACCCCTAGTAGTAGTCTTGTGGTCTTTCCACTAGGGGTCAAGCTGCCAAATAAGGAGGGTATGATATTATTTGTTCTTATCCCTAGCGATAGTACTGCAAGACTACTGCTCGGGGTCAGATGCATCATTATGAACCCAGGCCAGTGATGGTGCAGGAGAGACTGGGGATTGCTCTTATGTCACCCCAGCTAGCCACCAAAGATAGGTCAAGAGGGTCTGGGGGAATTATAGTGGAGGTCTCTTCTGGGAGATGGGGGGGGGGGGGGGGTTTGTTCCAGGTGGATGGGAGGAATAGGGGTTTCTTGGCATCAAGAATAGTTTCTTTGTTGGCGGGGGAATTGGGGATGGATATGACTATTAGAAAACCTCTAGCCTCTTTAAAATGGCTCCCAGGAGCATTGGGCTGCAGCGTGAATTAGCCTTCCGATAATCCCAGGGTGTCAAAATAATGCAGCTGGCAAGGTCAAACACGAGTTGCATTATTCATTTACTGTGAGAGTTACTAACCTGTGGTACTGAGAAAATGAAGAAAAAAAAGAAGTCATCAGGAATGGGGAAAAGAGAGGGAGGGAGAATCAGAGATGGGGAGTAAGCAAGAGGGAAGAAGGGAGATGAAGGAGCAGGAGGGAAGATCAGGGGAAAAGAGATTTAAAAAACCCATCAGGGATGGGGGAAGGGGAAGGAGAAGAAGAAAGATCGGACATGAATAGACAGGAAAAACAAAGATGAGGATGGGGGAACGAGGAAAAGGAAAGAAGATAGGGAGAAGTTCTGAGTTCTTATAGGGTGAAGATATAGAGGAGGAAAGAAGTTCAGGGATTTTGAGTAGCTTCCCGAGAAAGTAGAAAGAAGTGCCCCTTCCATGGTGCTAGACATGCTCCCTTCTCCCTTTCCCTTACATCTTCTCTTTCCCTTCCTTTCCCAGTACTTCTTCTCTCCCTTCATCTTTGATCTCCCAATCCTTTCTCTGTCTCTTCCTGTCCCCATCTAAGGCATCCATATATACACACCAACACCCATATATATACACACACAAACACAACCCTCCATCTACCTTCCCCCAGCTCTGCTTTCACATACAAACCCCACCCCATCATCTCCTCATCACAACCACCAGTCTCTCTATTCTTATATCCGCCAGTACCTCTTTCACATTTTCCCCATCCTCAGGCCCTCTTTTTCACAACCCCCAGTCTGTTTCATACAACATCTACACATTAGCGAGGGTCAGAGGCAAGAGATAACCCCCTCTCTTTCGCAATCCCTAGCCCCTCTTATATTTTCTCAGCCCTGTTTTACACAACCATGACAAATCATCTTCTTTTTCACAAACTCCCACCTCCATCCACTGTTTCACAGAACTCTTCCCCAATCTGTCTGCCTTCTGCCCTGCACGTGCTATAGGAAGGGAAGGAGGAGAGCAACAGCATGTCAAATCATGTCCCCTTTCTCTGTTGCCCAAGGCCAACTGTTTCTGTGAGCTACATAGTTCAAAGAAGCATCAGACTCCAAATATCAGAGGAGGAAAATGCTTTGACTCTCTTCTTCCTCTTCCTGCAGCACAAGCAGCAGTGGAGATGAGAAATCATCTGGGATAAGGGTAGAGGCAGCAAGAAAGTGCTGCAGGACTACTACTACTACTGAACATTTGTATAGCGCTACAAGATGTACGCAGCACTGCACAGACATGTAAAAGACAGTCCCTGCTCATCAGAGCTTACAATCTAGTCAAAACAGTCAACACAGTAGCTGTAGACATAGAATACATCTAGGGGGAATGGTAAGGAAACAGAAAGGAGATTAGGCAAATCAAGATCCGAAAGCGGCAGGGAAGAGGTGGGTTTTCAACCTAGATTTGAAAAGGGCCAGAGATGTACAGACTCAGGTAGTTTGTTCCAGGCATGAGGAGCAGCAAGGTAAAGGCGCGAAGTCTAGAGTTAGCAATAGAAGAGAAGGGCACAGATAGAAGATCGCAGTTCCCGAGAAGAGGTGTAGGGAGAGATAAGAGAAGAAAGGCAGTGAGGTCAGCAGGAGAAGTTTGAACTGGATGAAGAAACAGATAGGGTGTCAATGAAGTGACTTGAGAAGAGGGGTAATATGAGCATGACAAGACTGGTGGAATATTAGCCATGCAGCAGAAAGCTGAACAGATTGAAGGGGAGAAAGATGATTCAGAGGGAGACCAGCAAGAAGTAGGTTACAATAGTCAAGATGGGAGGTGACTAAAGAGTGGATAAGTGTCTTAGTAGTGTGTTCAGAAAGAAATGAGGGAATTTGGGTGATTTTGTAGAGAAAGAAATGGCAGGTTTTAGCTATCAGTTGGATGTGTGTGGAGAAGAAGAGAGTGGAGTCGAAGACGACCCCAAGGTTGGCAGATGAGGAAACAGGGAGTAGTAGAGAGTTATCCGCAGAGACTGAGAAAGGAGGAAGGGGAGAGGAGGGTTTAGGGGGAAAATATGAAGCTCAGTTTTGGCCATGTTCAGTTTCAAGTGGTAGTGAGATATCCAAGCAGCACTGTCAGAAAGGCAGGCAGAGATCCGGGCCTGGATTGCTGGAATGATTTCAGGTGTAGAAAGGTAGATCTGGGAGTCATATGCATAAAGATGGTACTGAAAGCCATGGGAAGAGATGAGTGCACCAAAGGACTGGGTATATTAAGAGAAAAGGAGTGGACCCAAGACAGACCCTTGGGGTACACCAACTGAGAACGGGATAGCAGTAGAGGAGGATCCACTAGAACAAACATTGAAGAAGCGATGGGAAAGATAAGAAGAGATCCAGGATAGCACAGAGCCCTTAAAACCAAGTGAAGACAAGATATCAAGGAGAAGGTTGTGGTCAACAGTGTGAAAAGCAGCAGAAAGGTCAAGAAGGATGAGGACTGAGTAAAGGCCCTTGGATTTTTCCAGGAACAGGTCACTGGAGACTTTGGCAAGAGCCCTTTTGGTATAATGTAACGTACAAAAGCCAGATTGTAGAGGATCCAGAAGGGCTTGAGAGGAGAGAAAGTTGAGGCAACGGCAGTGAGCCATAAGTTTGAGTAGTTTAAAAATGAAGGGGAGGAGGGAGATGGGTCCGATAGAAGGACAGGTAGGGTCTAGTGAGGATTTCTTGAGGAGAGGAGTGACCACAGCATTCTTGAAGGCTACAGGGAAAGTTGCAGTGGAGAGTGATAGGTTGAGAATATGAGAGATGGAAGGGACTACAGTGGAGGAGATGGAGCTAAGAAGTGATTTACACTTTAAAAACAGAACACAATGCATATAAAATTTAAGGCCATATCTTTTCTGTTTTTTTAATTAGAAGCACATTTTAATAGAGATGAATACAAACTCTCTTAAACATCACAGAGAATGCAGATTTCTGTTGCTCAAGACTTTATGTAGTACTTTACCTTATTGGCTTTAGAGGAAGTCAGCCATTTTTTTAAGAACAATGTTATTCGTGCCATACCTCTGGGCCAATTTATTAAGCCCATTCCGTGTTTTACTTTTCATTTTTTACTATTTTATCCTATGATGTTCAAATTTGTTAGAGATGTACAATAGCAACTAAAATGTTATTCTAAAAGGACTTCTAGTTAAGGTGTCTGGTTTTCAGTGCTTAAATAACTAAAAATGCAGGAACTGATGTTCCGAACCTTTAACTAGATACCCCACAGGGCTAAGCAGGAAACTTAGGGTGTGGAGAGGAGGCTGTGTGTGGCTCATTTTATTTAGAACACTATAAGGACCTTGATCTCACTGGAGTGCTTGATTTGCTGGATGGTTCAAATAGACCTTTTTTTTACCCAAGCCTAAGTTATCAGTATACCATCAATCAATATCTCACAGACTGTGCCTGGTAAATGCAGGGGTGGTCTGTGGGCAGATTGAGGGTGGTACCACTGCTATCCAGACAAGTGTTGACCTTATAATGACCGCAGCGATTTTCAGCTGGCGTTTATCCAGATAACTTAGGCCACATGAAAAGCAGACCTACCCGGATAAATGCTGGCTGTAAATGATCACTTTTAGGATAAAGAGAGCACTTACCCGGATAGCGGTGATCAATCCAGATTTTCGGAAGCAGCCATGCTCTAGATACGGCTACTGAACATCTGGCCGATATTTAAGAGCTTACACCTCTTAGTCATATCAAGCACAAACCTGAGTTACCCATTTCTGCTATCTCCAGCACAGATGTCCTCTGTCATCTGATTTCCTACCTTCTCTCTCACTCCTCCTGCCACTGTCAAGGTCTGGCCGATGTCTCTGTCTCTAGTTCCTGCAAGCTCTGCTTCTGGGCTTTGTATGTGGTGGCATGCATCTTTAAGTTGTGTAAGGTGCCTATGCTTCCTTACTTAGTGAGAAGGACATGAATATATGGACAACCACACAGTTCAAACTCGCAGAGCCACAGTGAAGACCTAACAGCAGTGGAGTAGAAGAACCAGCAGGCAGAGGCGGTAAGGAGAGGATTTTTTTGGGGGGGATGGGGGAGAATTAACTGATACACACCAATTTAATTTGTTTTACATCAGAGGGATTTCATCATTAGTTTACTGTTAAAACTGAAAAACATAAGGTTAAATGAGTATAAGCAGACTAAGGGGTATGTTTACTAAAACCCCGCTAATGTGCGGGCGCCATATAAGGAGTGGGCGTGTCTGGCTGAAAAAAGCAAAACCGGGATTATTCATGCGCTAATGTGCGCGGCGCCCATGTGCGCCTCGCACATTAGCGCATGAGAAAGCTGCGCGGGAGGCATAAGTGGCGCGCTGATGTGCAAGCAGAGGAGCAGAGCCACAGCACAATGGTTAAGACACTAACCAATAGTGCAGGGATCAGGGGTTCAATCCCCCACAGTGCCCAATGAAGACGGCTGGCTGAGGTATTACTTTAGGAGGCATTTAAATAATGGGCGGCATAAGGCAGCACGCTGATGTGCATAAGGTGGTGTGCTATTGCTTTAGGAGGCATTTTAATATTGGGCGGCATAAGGCGGCGCGCTGATGCGCAAGCACAGGAACAGAGCCACAGTACAATGGTTAAGACACTGACCAATGGTGCAGGGATCATGGGTTCAATCCTCCACTGTGCCCAATGAAGAAGGCTGGCTGAGGCATTACCTATTATGGGTAAGTTTGCTTTAGGAGGCATTTTATTTTTTATTTTAATTACTACTACTAGCAAACGCACTCTCAAAGCGTGTTAACATAAGGCGCCCCATAAGGCACATTTTAAAGTGCACTGTCCGCCAAGGCACCCTAGAATGTTGCTGATAGGGCGCTTTATAGGGTGCCGTATGAGGTACCGCAAGGTCACAGCAATGTTTTTTATGGCAGCACTGTGCAGTTTCAGGAATGAAAAGCATAAGTAGGTGCACTGACATGCAAGGAGGAGCAGCAGTGTAGCACAATGGGAAGGCACTGACTGCTGATACAGGGGTCATGAGTTTGCTCCCCAGTGTGCCTAATATGTAAGGCTGGCTGTGGCATCAGCTTTGCAATGTACGTATTTTTTCCTGCAGCACTTTAGTTGTATTTTATTAATTGCTTCCAGCAAACAGGCCCTCACATGCCGTAATTGAAGGTGCTGCATAAGGCACCCTATAAGGCACTCCATAGGGCACATTATAAAGTGCACTGTCCGCCACGGCACCCTAAAATGTCCCCTATAGGGCACCCTATAAGTTGCTCCACAGGATAACGTATAGTGCACCTTATATGGACGGTAACCATAAGGTAACCTATAGGGCGCCCTATAAAGCGCCCTCTGAGGCACCTTATGGGTACAGTACGATGAGGGTGTTTATGCTGGCAGCAATAATGTACATTAAAAAGAGATAATGCTTTGGGCAGCCCTATCAAATAACCCCGCTGTGGGTTTGCACCCATGACCTCTAGCTCCACAGGCAGTGAAGTAACCATTGTGCTACAGCTCTATAGCTGCTAGCAAGCCCCTGGCTGGCTGCAGAGGGAGTGCACGTCACCACACAGACAGTCTGCTGTGGTCACCAGGATAGGGTTAGCCCACCCGTACCCATGATGCACTGCACATGCAAATCAGCTGTCCACAGATAAACACAAGATGGGGTATGCACCCCCACAGCACCTCGACCTGGTAGGGGGAAGTGACCATGTGCACCCCCACAGCACCTCGGCCTGGTAGGGGGTACTGACCGTGTGTTTTACTGGCACAGAGTAGCTACACTGTGCAATTAATGAACGGAGTGGAACGGGTAAATGTAGATCGATTGTTTACATTATCAGAATATAGAAAGACTAGGGGACATGCAATGAAGCTACAGGGTAAACTATTTAAGACTAATAAAAGAAAATATTTTTTCACTCAACGTGTAATCAGACTCTGGAATTTGTTACCGGAGGATGTAGTAAAGGCTGTTATTGTAGCTGGGTTTAAAAAAGGTTTGGACAAGTTCCTGGAGGAAAGGTCCATAAACCATTATTAAGAAGTGACCGAAGATATCAATGCTTGACCCAGTACAAGCATTGTGGAACTTGTGTCTCTTGGGGAAACTGCTAGGTACATATGACCTAGATTGGCCACTGTTGGAAACAGAATACTGGGCTTGATGGACCTTGGTCTGACCCAGTATGGCATATCTTATGTTCTTATGTTCTTACACACCGTCACATTGTGCGGGTACTGTGCTCACCCTGAGGGTGCAGTGAGGCGCCCAGCACCAGGTCCACAGCACCTTCCATGGCTGGAAGAGGCCATGCTGGAGGTCCAAAGCAATGTTAATGTGTGAGATAGGTAGTTTCTGCAGAAACACCTTGGATATCTCTGTCTGTCTCAGTCAGGTGTAGCCCCTATGGACCCCTAGGAGGATTATGTACCACCACCCTCCTCCTCCAGGGCTGAGGGTGGCAAACAGGGTCTCCCATCAACAGATCCACATTCTACCTCCCTGCAATGGTGGCAGTAGAGGGGACCATCAACCCCGGTCCTGCTGGGGAACAGACACCCTACAGGGCAGTCAATGCAGCTCTGTACACATCCATAACACAATAGCAGACAGACATTAGGCCTTGATATGCTAAACTGCACCCCAACATTATCTGATATTCTCCTGCAGCAAGCCTTCAGCCGCTGCACCCTGCAAGCCGCTCCATCAAGACACATACCAGCTGCAAACAGTCTGATAGCTAGTCCATAGTGCATGTTCCTGGTGGAAATGCGTGCATCCAGAACTGGGATGTCAGCATACACAACAAGCAGATAAATCAGTGACTGGGCCCCAAAAGGAAACCCATAACTATCACATGAGAGAAATACTAGATAGCACTATGGGGGTGCCTATCCATGCTGTCGTCACTGCACAGTCAGTGTGAGAGTGATCTCCCAGCAGGACATACTGAGGTCACCCTGTCTGTGTAGGTGGTGGCCGGGCACTAAAATGTCCCAGCCAGTGCCCTATGCCCTGTGCAGATGCATCCTGGCCAGGTCACCCTGTCCGGGCTATACCCATGGTACCTTGCTCCTCATTATGCACATTGGCAGGCCAATACTGGCAACAGTGCTGGCAGCGTGGGCTGTGGAAGGTGTTTGCAGCCACCATACACTGTATAGAAAGACACACACTCCCACACCTATGCCAGCATTGTGCTACTATAGAGGAGTTTAGCAGCCCTGCCCACCACACCAGTCCTGGGCACAGTACAGGCATGGATATGCTACGCAATACTGTTGGGGGTCACTCCCCAGGGTGGTAAACACTGTCAGAGACCAGACCTGAAGCACACACCGCAGACATCAGAAAGATTGTTATGATGGAGCTCAATGAGCAAACTGTGCTTAACGTAGGACTTGCTATCTGCCAGTAATCATAGGAAACGTTTGATAGGTGTCTACCCTATACCCAGGTGTAGGGTGGCATTGCTAAGGTATGCAAGTGCTAGTATTGGGAGATGCACGCAGGGCCCAATGTCCTGCCTCTCCAGGAGGCATTAGCCAATGGGGTCTGTGTGTGTGGGTGTGGGTGTGTCTGCCCCTGTTGGCTGCTGCTTTACGGCAGAGGTTCCCAACTCCAGTCCTGGTGTGCCAAACACTGTTCGGGTTTTCATGCTGTCCCTCATGAATATGCATGAGATACATCTGCATACCATTTGGGTGGTGCATAGATATGCAGCACAGGCATCTTTATTAGAGGCAGCATGGAACCTGAATGGTGTTTGGCCCTCCAGGACTGCATTTGGGAGATTCTGCTCTAGGTAATGCCCCTGTTTATGGTGTCTGTGCTCGGTGGGGTAAAATATAGGCGTATTAACCATGCGTATGTTCTCTGCAATAAAGGTTTGTCCTTACTATCACGGTTTAGTTGTGGGAAAAATATGTGGATGGGATTGGAAGTAGCCCCAGCTGGGCTTTGAACCTGTGACCTTTTGTTCTTGCACACACTGTCTGTGTGCACTGCACCACCATGTTGCCACAGATATGCTGCATTCCCTGGCGAGTCCATGGCTGTTTGTCAGACAGGGCCTGTCTTTTGGAGTGCACTGCACCCACGTGAAGGGGGCTAGGCCACCGTCTGCTGTGGGCAGCAGCCACTGCCCCCTCCACCAACGGTACCCCTCCGCCAACATACTGACATGGCCTTATATTGGTGACAGCATCACAGCTAAATGATATGTGGCCCTCCAGGACTGCATTGAGGGGACTGTGGTCTAGGTAATGTGCATGTTTCTGGTGTCTGTGCTCTGTAGGGTAAAATAGAGGTGTTTGGACCATGCTTATGTTATCTGCAAAAAAGGTTGGTCTTTACTATCATGGTTTAGTGGTGGGTAAAATATGGGGATTGGGTTTGCAGGAGCCCCAGCTGGGACTTGAACTGGTGATCTTTGGCTCCTGAACACACTGTCTGTGTTCACTGCACCACACTGTGGCCACAGAGACAGTGCAGTCCCTGCAGATAGGAAACCTGGCCAAAGGAGTCATAAACCCTGATCTGCACAATTTCACTGTGGGAACATTCACCTTGTATGGGGACGGAGCGTAAACATAATAATTATTATTTTTTACGCTCCATCCCCATACAAGGTGAATGAACCCACAGTGAAATTGTGCAGAGCAGGGTTTATGACCCTGCTCTGCACAATTTCACTGTGGGATCATTCACCTTGTATGGGGACGGAGCGTCGACCCTTCTAAAATTCATATTTCTTTTTTGGGGCTTTCTTGGGAGTGAATTTTGATGTTTTCCGTGACTATCACTGTTGCCCAGCTGGATTATAATTTTTTAGAATTTTGTTGTGGTCATTTTCAATTTTTATTTGCTATTTTGTTCTGTGCACATGTATCACACTGCTCACGTTTTCTAGGTTTCCCTGGTTTTGCTGTACATTGCTGACATAAATGGTTTCTCTTCCCTTTAAATCGGCTCTACCGCGAGGTTTTCACTCGCGGTATTTTTTTCATCGAATTTCAGCCCCGTTCCTGTGCGGGGAGCCTCTCCCCTCCCACTCTCCACCCATTGACCCCGTCTCTCCGCCCCTGGGGAGCCTTCCTCCGCCCTCCGGGAGCCTTTCCACGCCTCTATCGCTCATTTGCGCGACGCGCACATGAGCGGGCCTGTTAGTGCGGCGCGCACGTGTGCGGGGCACAAAAACGCATTATTAGCGTGTGCTAAGGTACCTTAGCGCACGCTCAAGTGCGCCCCGCACAGTAGCGCGGTTTAGTAAACATACCCCTAAATTTAAGACATTGATAACCCCGCTAAAATCGCTATTGCCATGTCAGCTGGATTTTAAAAATAGACATATTCACTTCAGCTGTGGTGCACTGCTCAGTGTTATTAGTTATATGTCAGTTTGGCACCAGAGGGAGCTCCAGACAACACAGGAGAACTCAGAGAAAGTGAGCTTATGGACAAATTTGTTCAGTGTGTAGCGGTGGCCAAAAAAAGAGCAAACAGAATGTTAGGAATCATTAGGAAATGAAATGAAAATAAAACAAAGGCTATCATAATGCCTGGAGTGGAGGAGTAGCCTAGTGGTTAGAACACTGACTTGGTAACCAAGCAACCAGGGTTTGATTCCCACTAGCACTCCTAGTGGCCTTGGGCAAGTCACTTTATCCTCCATTGCCTCGGAAGAAAGGCCTGGCAATCTACTTCCAGTGACACTGCCAAGAAAACCCAGGAGCTTCTGGGTCACCAGGAGTCAGGACTGACTCAAAGGCACACATTACTGCATCATAATGCCTTTGTATTGTTTCATGGCATGGCCACACTTTGAGTACTGTGCTCAATTCTGGTTGCCACATCAAAAAAAATATATAAAACGCCATTAGAAAAGCTAGAGAGAAGGGCAATCAAAATGCTAAAGGGGATGGAGTGACGTTCCTATGAGGAAAGGCTGAAGAGAGGTTCTGCTTGGAGAAGAGACAGATGAGGGGAGATATGATAGAGGTCAATAAAATCCGGAGTGGAGTGGAATGGGTAAAAGCGATTGTTTATGTTTTCAAAAAGTGCAACTAGGGGATATGCCATAAAGCTATAAAGTAGTATATTTAAAACAAATAATAGAAAATATTTTTTCTCTCAATGTATAATTATGCTTTGGAACTCATTGCTGAAGGACGTGGTCAAAGCAGGCAGGTAGCTAGGTTTAAAAAAAATGGACAAATTATTATTAAGGTAAACTGAGAAAAATCAACTTCTTATTCCTGGAGATAAGTAGCATGGAACTGGCTACTTTTGGGATATGCGAGATACTTGTGAACTAGATTGGCCACTTTTGGAAACTGGATAGTGGGCTTGATGGACCTTTGATGAATATCAGGCCCTGCATTTTCAGTTATCTAAGCACTGAAAACCAGACGCCTTAACTAGAAGTCCTTTTAGAACTGCCCAGTTCTTGTGTTCTTATGCAATGCTGGGATATGTAGTCGGTGAGAGTCCTGAATTAACAAGAAATGAGCTCACATTAGAGACAGGCAAGCTGAAAGTTCTAGTAGAAACAGTAAAGACTTGGAAAGCAGAAGAAGGTAATGGAGCAACTACATCCAATTAGCACACTGCTGGTGGAAGCTACTGAAAAGCCAGACTCCAGTGAGTCAGAAGCCCAGCAGAGGCAGAGCTGCAAAGTCACAAACAGTTTCAGGGGGAGAAGCACGAGGGTAGGAAATGACGGCTTAGTTATCAGACTCTTAGATGAAGTAGGAACCTGAATGCTTTTCCAGATTGTAGATTAAGGAAGTAAGGAGCCAGAATGTTATACGGTGACAGAAGAGTATTGTGTTTATGTGAAGAGTTCTGACTAGAAACCAAAGAGAAGGATTCATCTGGTGCTTAAAGTGCCTGGGCATATGTAGTCTGTGTTGGGGAATATACAGACAAGCTGCACAAATTAACTCCAGTGTAATTAGAAATAAAGTCTGGTTTAGAGTGTTTCCGGAGGGCTGCATATAGACTGACATTGCTACCAGGAGCCTAGGAAAAATTATCCTCCTGATTAGCATCAAAGCTAAGTTCTGTAATATGTAAAGGCAGACAAAGCAGCTCTATAATTGCTATAGAAGTGAATTGCAATATTGCTGCTTTTAAAGCCCATATACTGTAGTTTGGAGTATGGAGGGCAGCACAGCTGAGTCTAGGGAGTATTAGGGGTATGTTTACTAAACTGCGTTAGTGCAATTCGCGTTAGGAGCCGCGGTAGTGAAAGAAACCCCAAATAAGGACATGGCGGTACATCGTCACCACTACCGCGCGTTAGAAAACTTAACGAGCGTTACCGGGCGCCATGCCGCGTTACTGCGCGTTAATCGTAAGAAGACGTACAGACATAAAGCACTGAAACAGAGCTGTAGCACAATGGTTACGGTACTGACCGCTGTTACAGGCAGCATGGGTTCAAGTCCCCAGTGTGCCTAACGCAGAAGGCTGTCCCAGGCATCACCCTGCACATTACAGAGGGAAAGAGGAGGCATGTTTTTCGTTATGCTGAGTATTGGTGTCAGAAAAACACCCTCGGAGTGTGCCTAGCCACGTGCGAGGTTGCGTGCATTGGTACGTGCGTAGCTGCGCGCGTACAATCGTGCGTGGGTACGTGCGTTTCTACGTGCGTGGGTACGTGTTTGTTTACGTGCGTGGGTACGTGTGTTTTTACCAGTGTGGGCATCTTATATTACAGACCTTGTAGGGTGTCCTGCACCTATGCATTATGCTAACAGATGTACGTGTGATGGCCTATGGTTTATCAGAGCCTGTGAGCAGCTGCTGGAGTTTCACAGGGTAGGATTGGGCCAGTCACACCCATGATGCACTGCACATGCAAATCAGCTGTCCACAGATACACACCATGGGGAATGCACCCCCACAGCACCTCGGCCTGATAGGTGGTACTGACCGTGTGTTGTACTGGCACAGAGTAGTTACACACCGTCACATTGTGCGGGTACTGTGCTCACCCTGAGGGTGCAGTGAGGCGCCCAGCACTAGGTCCACAGCACCGTCTGTGGCTGAAAGAGGCCATGGCGCAGGTCCAAAGCAGTGTTACTGTGTGAGATAGGTAGTTTCTGCAGGAACACCTTGGACATCTCTGTCTGTTTCAGTCAGGTGTACCCCCATGCACCACCCCCCCCCCCCCCTCGGCTGAGGGTGGCAAACAGGGTCTCCTATCAAAAGATCCACAGTCTACCTCCCTGCAAAGATGGCAGTAGAGGGGAACAGTAACCCTAGTCCTGCTGAGGAACAGACACCCCACAGCGCAGTCAATGCAGCTCTGTATACAGCCATAACACAATAGCAAACAGACATTAGGCCTGGATATGCTATGCTGCACCCCACCACTATCTGATATTCCCCTGGTGCAAGCCATCAGCCACTGCACCCTGCAAGCCACTCCATCACAACACCTAACAGCTGCAAACAGTCTGCTAGTGCCCAGTGGAGATGCCTGCACCCAGAACTGGGATGTCAGCATACACAGCAAGCAGATACATCAGTGACTGGGCCCCAAAAGGAAACCCATATTTATCACATGAGAGAAATACTAGATAGCACCATGGGAGTGCCTAGCCATGCTGTGGTCACTGCACAGTCAGGGTGAGAGTGATCTCTCAGCAGGATATACTGAAGTCACCCTGTCTGTGTAGGTGGTGGCCGGGCACTACAATGTGCCTGTCACTGCCCTATGCCCTGTGCAGATGCACCCTGGCCAGGCCACCCTGTCCGGCCTATACCCATGGTACCTTGCTCCTCATTATGCACATTGGCAGCCCAATACTGGCAATATTGCTGGCAGTGTGGGCTGTGGAAGGTGTTTGCAGCCACCACACACTGGATAGACAGACAGCCACCCCCACACCTATGCCAGCATTGTGCTACTATAGAGGTGGTCAGCAGCCATACCCACCACACCAGTCATGGGCATAGTACAGGCATGGGTATGGTACACAAGGCTGTTGGGGGGTCACTCTCCAGGGTGGTGAACACTGTCAGAGACCAGACCTGCAGCACACACCGCAGACATCAGAATGATTGTTATGGTGGAGCTCAATGAGCAAAATGTGCTTAACGTAGGAATTGATATCTGCCAGTTATCATAGGAAACGTTTGATAGCTGTGTACCATATACCCAGGTGTAGGGTGGCATTGCTAAGGTATGCAACTGCTAGTATTGGGAGATACAGGCAGGGCCCAATGTCTTGCCTCTCCAGGAGGCATTGGCCAATGGGGCCTGTGGGTGTGTGTGTGGCCCTGTTGGCTGCTGCTTTACGGCAGAGTTCCCCAACTCCAGTCCTGGTGTTCCAAACACTGTTCGGGTTTTCATGCTGTCCCTCATAAATATGCATGAGCTACATCTGCGTACCATGGGGGTGGTGCATAGCTATGCAGCACAGGCATCTTTATTAGAGGCAGCATGAAGCCGGAATGGTGTGGGGCCCTCCAGGACTGCATTAGCGGGACTCTGCTTTAGGTAATGTGCCTGTTTCTGGTGTCTGTGTTTGGTGTGGTAAAATATAGGCCATGCGTATGTTCTCTGCAATAAAGGAGTGTCTTTACTATCACTGTTTAGTGGTGGGTAAAACTATGGGGACTGGGTTGGCAGGAGCCCCAGCTGGGATTTGAACCTGTGACCCTCTGGTCTTACAGGCACTGGCTGTGTCTGTTGCACCACACTGTGGCCACAGAAACAGTGCAGTCCCTGGAGTTAGTTAAAGCGGCCTGACGAGTCTGAAACCCTGCTCTGCAACAGGTTTACTGTGGCCTCATTTACCTTGTATGCAGACAAAGGTGCACATAAACCTCAGAAAAGACCTCAAAAAAGGGGCACACACCCATAACCAAGCTGGGCAACAATGATATCATTGGGCAACATTACACAACACTCCCAGGACAGCTCCATTACAATGAAATGATCTTTGAAAGGGTCTGCGGAGCGTTGACCCTTCCACACATCATTTCTTTTTTATTTGGTGCTTTCCAGGGAGTGTTGTTCCTTGTTGCCCATTGCTATCACTGTTGCCCAGCTGAATTATGCTTTTTAAAATGTTTCTTGTGGTCATTTTTAACGTTTTATGTGTAATTTTGTTCTGTGCACATGTATCACACTGCTCACGTTTTGTGGGTTTCCCCGGTTTTTCTGTACATTGCTGACGGAAATGGTTTCTCTTCCCTTTAAATGCCTTTAACGACAGGTTTTCATTCGCGTTGGAATTAAGCTCAGGAATTCAGTGCGTTAGTGTGAGGGGAGCCTCTCCCCGCCCACTCTCCGCCCATTGACCCCTTCTCTCCGCCCACTCTCCACCTTCTGCGCTGTTTTAACGCGCCGCGGGACTTTACGATCGTTAACTATGCTTAACGCGCGTAGTAGTACGTTAACGGTCGTTGGTGCGTCGGTACGCGCGTTATACGGCACTTACGGTCGTTAACGTCGTATAACGCGCGTTAGTCACGTTTACCGCACTTTAGTAAACATCCCCCTTAGTGTTTGTAAATGAACTTTGCAGAATTTGTTCAAATGGGCTTTACGTTAGATGTGCAGTTTGCTAATGAGAAGCCCATAATGAAGAATCAATGTTATAAATAAAACATGTAAACTGTACACCAGTGTCCTGCCTCATCTATGAAAAAGCAGGGAACTGCTGTCCTAGTGAGCTGAGTTAAAAGCACCAGTCTGGGAAGCTGTGTGAATAAGGAGGGGCGGCAGAAACTGCAAAAGAGAAGTGCAATGATGAATTAATATGGATGGCTGGAAAAGAATGCGAGAGGTCAAATGGGTGGCTTTGCTTTTTGTTAAACTTAGCATTTTAGTGTAAATACATTCCAAAGCACTTATGCGGGTGGTAGCAGTGCCAGCCACAAAGGTACTTAAAAAAATTATATGGGCTGAAAGAATAATTTTGGATATACACTGTGAAAAATCCCATACAAATACCAGTAGTGAATAAACATCGAAAAACTTTGAAATCTACTAGATAGAGCAAAACATGCAAATTAAATTAATGAACTAAAGTATAGTCATAGAAAAGAAGATGCTAACATTTACATCTTGGGAGCAGGTGTTAATGTGTGAACTATGCATGTACAAATGTATGTTCTAAAAATATATGCATAAATTGTTACTGTGCCCACGCTTTCCCCAAAAATCTTCCCCTGAGCAATGCCCTCTCTACGTCCTCATACCTACTTGCACTGTCCATACTTTTAGGCAGACCTAATATTATAAAGGCTTTTTTGTGAGTGTAAATCAGCAATCGATGCTGAAAATGGTTTGTAAATTATTTTTTTCATGTTTAAATTAAACATTTAGATGGACTTCATAAATAGCAGGGAAAGATCTAATTTGAACATTTCAACTTATACATGGACATGAGGTATGTCTACTAAGAAATGCACCAGTAGCGCTTGTTGGGACTTTTAGGGGACATGTGCATCTGCCCCCCCCCCCCCCCACCACTAGCCCCAAGTGCTCATGCTAACCGTGAAGCACTGTCCATGCCTATGTTCCGCCTACATCCCATTCAGTACCCTCCCAATCACGTTACCTTTCAATCTATCTCCTTTTCAAAACCTTGAAGATTAAGCTGTCTGTTATATAAACTGTTCTGAATAACATTTAGTTATAAAGACGGTATCTAAAACTTTTTAAAATAAATAAATAGTACGGGGCTCTTATCACACACTAAACCCAACACTAATGATTAGCACATATTGGTAAACAAGCTCCTAAATCTATGTATGATTTGAAAATTTCTATGTTAGATGTTTCAAATTATAAATTCTGCCTATGGCTGAATATTAACCTCATTGTATTTTACCTTTGTACACTGCCGTGGTTTGGTTTACTCTGTGAATGGTGATATATAAGTTTTTGAATTATTTTAAAAATTAAATCAAATTTTTGAAACTAAATTCACTGATAACCTTCTGCTATGCACATGGTTTATTAGACGACAGTCCTTTACTAGCAACTGATACCAGGAAATGACTACAAGCATCCCAGGCTATTATGGTCCATCCTAGAAGATGGCTGAATATCGAGATTGTATCTTTTTCTGACTTATGCAGTTTATTAGCATGTGATATGAATGTAACTCATACACATATGTTTCTGGAAATTAAAAATCAAATCCCTTCTAAAAGGCACCATAACGAGAGAGGCTTCAGTTTGTTGTTTTTATGTCATTGGGTAATTTAGTATCAATGGAACTGTTTCTGATCTACAAAAGAAGAATACGGAGCATTCTTACTCACCATCTGTTATCAATGCTCTACTAGTAAGGACCTTCCCCAACATGAACTTTACCGCCGCCAATATTGAGCAAAGGATTCCACTTAAAACGGAGACGCTATAGAGAAAGTCATCCTGAAACAGAAAATTATAAACCTTGTCTTTGTTGCATCTAGAAGTAGATGTGGGAAGCACTGTCACAGAGGGTTAGCTATTTAAACATAATTAAGGGCCCTTTTACTAAAATACAATAAAGTTTTGCACTTACTGCATGCTAAATGCAAAAATTACTGTAGCGCATGGCACGTGCAAAGCCAGCACGCTGTTGGTGCTGTTCTCGTACAGTTACTGCACATAAAAGTTTGTACTGTGTGATAAGTGTAGTGACAATCAGCACAGATGCACTTACCGCTTCTGCATCTGCGCTAATTGCACAAGTGATAGTGCGTGATAAAGTTAAATGTGCAGTCCATGCTCATTCCCCATAACCTGCCCATTTCCAACCCCATAACAGGCTATGTAGTTGCCCCGTGAATCAGCATGTGCCGTCATGTCAATATGATAGCAGTTGCTATGCTTGTGAGCCAACAGCTCGTGTTGAATTACACGCCAACAGCTTAGCACACTTTAGTAAACAGGCCCCTACGGTTCCTTCCTCTCCCTGACTGACCCAGAGCTTTCTCCAGTCCTGAGTCTGCTCCATTGCAAGCGTTCTAATTGCCCTAAGAAAAGGAGAAAACATTTTCATGCATGCAAAAGGGGCAAAACAAGGACCAGATGAACCTTTCAGAGCTGACAAGGATGAGGTGCAATGCTCAGCATATATAGCCCACATGCATCGCTCGGATTAATTTTTATAACATGATCATGTCCAAACTGAAGAACTGGATTCCTGGCTTATGCTGTTAAGTGTAAAACGTCTCAGAATAATGCATCATTTGCTGACAATCTTCACTTAAACGTCTTTGGAGGTTTTAAACAATGAGGCAAATGATTTAATAATGCAGATTGACATAAAAACAACTGTAATGCATTAAACAAAGGCATTTGCAGTAATTTTCTATAATGTTGCAGACTAAGGGGTCTGTTTATTAATATCCGGCTCTGTTTTGCAGATAGTGAAAAGTGCTGAAATCTGCATAGAGTGCTGACCAGTGCCACTGAATGGATAGCACTGGTATTCAATCTGTTATCCATAGAACTACCCAGATAAATTTAGCACAGCCTTTTTTCCAATATAGAGAGTGGATTGCATATTGCTCCTATCCGTATGGTTGCTCCCCCCTTGCTCTGCCCCAGCAGTATCCGGATGGTAGAGAGGTGGCCTGTAAAGATTTTCAGTGGCATTATTTGCATACTGGTGCTGAAAATCCATGGATAGGGCACTTATACGAGTAGCAGAGTGGTTTTGAATATCCAGTTCATAGCATTTTAAAATAAAATCTCCATGGTACACAATAGAAAATATCCCTCCAGGTTTTCACTCTTTGTACTATAGCCATATTTCATCTATGTTTCTGGTGCTGCTAGAATCATGGAAATTAAGGGCTAGAGTTCGCTAAGGTAGGATACAGAAGAAAAACTCTGCCTTTGGCTCTGCCCGATAATAAGCCAAACCACAAGCAGAAGGAACCAGAAAAAGCAGACTGCAGCATCATAGGTCATAGTTTATGTATAGGTCATAGTTTATGTATATAGTTAACCCAGTTATCCAAGTTTTTACTCCTGTTCAATGTAAAACCTGACAGTTTGTCGTTATGGTCGTTTTGTTATGATGTAAACCGCGCTGATTCTAAATAGCGTGGTATATAAGAAACTGTAATAAATAATAAATAATAAACCTCCAGTCGTTACCTTTTCTCATGAAATATTGTTTCCTTTTATAGAGCCATAATTATTGTGAATTTATCTTAATTGGAACATGTCTGCTCTAATGTGATCATCCAAGCACCCAAAGGTAGCTGGTGTTTCGCATTGTCCACTTCATCAGGGGTGCCATAACTTTGGCTCTCTGTTGAGCCGCCCATATTAGAGCAGACCAGTTCCAATTAAGAGAAGTTCAAAATAATTATGGCTCTATAGAAAGAGCTAATATTTTTACTACTAATACTACAGTATGCTATATGTATAGCACTACAAAGCATATGTAGTGCTGTACATATAGATGTACAACACAGTCCCTGCTCATCAGAGCTTACAATCTAATCAAGACAAAAAACAGCAAAACTGAGGACTAGAGGACGGTAAGATACATATACGAGTAAGTAGTAGACAAGAGCGTGAGGAGCATCAGGATCCAAAAAGCGGCTTCAAAGAGGTGGGTTTATTTATTTATTTGTAAATTTTTCTATACCCCCCCTTCCAGAGATCAGGGGTGATTTATAGAGAACAGGAAGATAATAATATTGACATTGAACATTTCTGAAACATAACTATTCACAATAAACAGTAACATAACTATTCACAGTTGGCAGGAAACAGCAAACAAATGAACTATTTACAGGCTTGTATATTATATTAAGTTTCAAGTTGCCCTTGAGAGACTTACATGGCATGATTAAGGATTGACTATGTGGAGGACCGAGTGTCTAGGTAGGGTCGGTTAGGGCTTGATGATCAGCATGCTCCTGTGAGGTCTGGTCAGGGCTGTGCTGTAGATTGTAGAAGTGTTGGATAAAAAGGTATGTTTTTAGCTCCTTTCTAAAGATTTGGAGGTCTTTAATCTCTCTTAGGGGTATGTTTACTAAACCCCGGTAAAGTGCATGCCGCGGTAGTGTGTGTGTGCCATATAAGGAGTGGGCATTCCGTCCTGAAAAAGAAAAGCCAGAATTTACATATGCGCTAAGGTGCGTGGCGCCCATGTGCGCCCTGCACCTTAACGCATGAGATAGCTGCGCGGGAGGCATAAGTGGCGTGCTGAAGTGCAAGAAAAAAAAAGCAGAGCCACAGCACAATGGTTAAGACACTGACCAATGGTGCAGGGATCAGGGGTTCAATCCCCCACAGTGCCCAATGGAGACAGCTGGCTGAGGCATTATTTTAGGAGCCATTTAAATGATGGGCGGCATAAGGCGGCACGCTAATGTTTTAGGAGGCTTTTTAATATTGGGCAGCATAAGGCGGCGCGCTGATGTGCAATCACAGGAACAGAACCACAGCACAATGGTTAAGACACTGACCAATGGTGCAGGGATCAGGGGTTCAATCCCCCAAAGTGCCCAATGAACAAGGCTGGCTGAGGCATAACATATTATGGGGAAGATTGCTTTAGGAGGCATTTTATTCATATTTTAATTATCACTACTAGCAAACGCACTCTCAAAGCGTATTAACATAAGGCGCCCTATAAGGAACATTTTAAAGTGCACTGTCAGCCAAGGCACCCTAGAATGTTGCTTATAGGGCGCTTTAGAGGGTGCTGTATGAGGTACCGCAAGGTCAGTGTACTGTTTTTTATGGCAGCACTGTGCAGTTTAAGGAATGAAAAGCATAAGTAGGTGCACTGACAGGCAAGGAGGAGCAGCAGTGGAGCACAATGGTTAAGGCACTGACTGCTGATACAGGGGTCATGGGTTTGCTCCCCAGTGTGCCTAATACGTAAGGCTGGCTGTGGCATCAGCTTTGCATTGTACATATTTTGTCCTGCAGCACTTTAATTGTATGTTATTAATTGCTGCCAGCAAACACGCCCTCACGTGCCGTAATTGAAGGTGCCGTATAAGGCACCCTATAAGGCACTCCATAGGGCACATTATAAATTGCACTGTCCGCCACAGCACCCTAAAATGTCCCCTATAGGGCACCCTATAGGTTGCGTCACAGGATAATGTATAGTGCACCTTATATGGACGGGAACCATAAGATGCCCTATAGGGCGCCCTATAAAGCACCCTCAGAGGCACCTTATGGGTACAGTACGCTGAGGGTGTTTTTGCTGGCATCAAAATATGTACATTAACAAATGATAATTCATTGGACAACCCTATCAAATAACCCCACTGTGGGTTTGAACCCATGACCTCTGGTTTCAGAGGCAGTGTAGTAACCATTGGGCTACAGCTCTATAGCTACTAGCAAGCCCCTGGCTGGCTGCAGAGAGCATGCATGTCACCACACAGACAGTCTGCTGTGGTCACCAGGATAGGGTTAGCCCACCCATACCCATGATGCACCACAGATTAACACAAGATGGGCAATGCACCCCCACAGCACCTCGGCCTGGTAGGGGGAAGTGACCATGTGCACCCACACAGCACCTCGGCCTGGTAGGGGGTACTGACCATGTGTTTTACTGGCACAGAGTAGCTACACACCGTCACATTGTGTGGGTACTGTGCTCACCCTGAGGGTGCGGTGAGGCGCCCAGGACCATGTCCACAACACCTTCCATGGCTGAAAGAGACCATGCTGGAGGTCCACAGCAGTGTTAATGTGTGAGATAGGTAGTTTCTGCACAAACACCTTGGATATCTCTGTCTGTTTCAGTCAGGTGTAGCCCCTATGGACCCCCAGGTGGGCCATGTACCACCCTCCCCCAGGGCTGAGGGTGGCAAACAGGGTCTCCCATCAATAGATCCACATTCTACTTCCCTGCAAAGGTGGCAGTAGAGAGAACCATCAACCCCGGTCCTGCTGAGGAACAGGCTCCCCACAGGGCAATCAATGCAGCTCTATACACATCCATAACACAATAGCAGACAGACATTAGGCCTGGATATGGTGAGCTGCACCACACCACCATCTGATATTCTACTGCAGCAAGTCATCAGCCACTGCACCCTGCAAGCTGCTCCATCAAGACACATACCAGCTGCAAACAGTGTGCTAGTTAGTCCACAGTGCATGCTCCCAGTGGAGATGCATTACCATTGGTGTAAACGAGTAGAAAATGATAGAGTTTGGGTTCAAAGGAAATCCACATTTTTTGATCAAAAAGATAGTTCTTTAGAGGAATCAGAGGAGCGCTCCCCGGTCGGGCAAAAGAAGAAGAGGATTAGAAGTGCATCAGGAGATGACAGTAGGGCCTCTACCTCTAACGCCTCTACCTCTAATGCCCCTGACCCAAGAGATAAAAGCGAGCAACCAAAAGGAAAATGTAAAGAAAAGAAAAACCATACTTATACACATTTTTTGAACATCAATCAGCTTTGGAAGGGAGGCGGCCGGAATTCCTCCAGGAATCGCCTGCCCTCCCTTCCGAATCAAGACCAAGGACGGGATCCGTATCCAAACAAGTCAGGTTTTGTTCACAGAGGTCGCGGCCGTGGGCGGGGTCGCGGACGGGGGAGAGGCCAGTGGAGAGGGGACTATTCATACGAGAGAGACTTTTGACAGATGACATAGTGGTTAATATTTCAAAATACCAATTGTCAACGGATGAAATATCAGTTTTAAATAAGGGTTTATCATTTGTCCCCACTAAACGATATGACCCCTTTGAAACACGTGTGGATTTATATAAATTTTTTAGGAAAATACGCATTCAGCATTTTTTTAGCACTCAAACAACACCCTCTGCAGATATATCTGTCATTACTAAAAAATCGAAATGGGTGCCACCCCCCCAGACAGACCCTCTTATTGAAGCTTTTGAACGTATTGTTTTGCAACAAATAGAAGCAATAGATGAGAATGGCAAGTTACCATACCACAACCTAACAGTAGGCGAAAAGCGAGCCATCAAATCCTTACAAGAAAATTCCACTATAATTATAAAACCGGCTGATAAGGGAGGCGCCATAGTGGTCTTGGATAAAGATATGTATGTGGAAGAGGTTAATCGACAACTCAGTGATAGAAAGTTCTATCAGAGGCTAGATAGTGATCCCACAGAGGTACTTAAGCGCTATATTGACAATTTGGTTCTCAACGCATATGAAATAGGGCACATCACCAAAAAAGAAAAAGAGTTTCTCATAGTGGATAAACCGGTAATCCCCACAATATACATTATCCCGAAAATACATAAATCTTTAGAAAAACCTCCTGGCAGACCTATTGTGTCTGCGATAGGTTCTCTCCTGGAACCACTCTCACAGTTAATTGATGTCATTCTGCGGCCCTTTGTTATGCAAATGGAGTCATATATACGTGATTCCTCCCACGCTATAGAGATTTTCTCTACCTTTAGTGGTTTGGGAGATGACGTGCTTTTGGTCACACTAGACGTGGAATCATTGTACACGAATATCCCACAAGATGGGGCCTTAAAGGTTATTGAGGACTTTTTAACAGTCAGACAAGATCACAAACGTATTCCTACTAGTTTTCTTTTAACACTTGCGGAACTTGCAATGTGCAAAAATTACTTCTGTTTCCGGGATCTCTTTTATCAGCAGATAAAGGGGGTAGCCATGGGGTCCTCCATGGCTCCTGATATTGCCAATCTTTACATGTATCAGTTTGAGAAAGACTTCTTGAGGCAACACCCATTTATGAATGAGGTACTACTCTGGATCAGGTACATTGATGATATTTTCATCCTGTGGAAGGGCTCGTTTAATTTGCTTTCAGAGTTCAATGGTTGGATTAATAGCCTAGATAACAATCTTAGGTTCCAGCTCACATATGATCCTTCACGGATTTCATTCCTAGACCTCCTTGTTCAAAAAGATGAAGGCCTGCTCACCACATCATTGTATAGAAAACCTACAGACAAAAACCAATTCCTCCATTATACAAGTTTTCACAATCCCTCTCTTAAGACCAATTTACCTGTAGGGCAATTTCTCCGAGTCAAAAGAGTATGCTCCACTGCACAAGATTTTGAACGGCATGCACAAGATCTGTCCCAGCGGTTTTAAAACACGACAATATCCATCCCGTTGCATTGAAGCTGCCTACACGAGAGCACGAAGAGAGCCGCGTGACAATTTACTTCAAACACGAAAGGTCAACCAACAATCCACAATAGTTTGCCCCCTGTTATATTCTCTACAATCGCGGCGGATAGTACACATTCTCAAAAAAGAATGGCACCTTATCCAGTCGCTCCCTGGTTTTCATGACACCTCTCTCATTGTTGCCCACAAAAGGAATGTTAACCTTAGGAATTTGTTGGTCCCGTCAGCTTTTACCGAACGTAAGAGATTATCTAAATTTAAGGGCCAATTTCAGTGTGGTCACTGTTCGGTATGTCTTAATGTTTTGCCCGTAAGGGGTTTTTTTATGCATCCAGATACTCATAAAAAGTTTCACATTAATGATTTTTCAAATTGCGCAACAGCAAATGTAATATATGTGATACAGTGCCCTTGTGGTAAACTTTACGTAGGCAGGACCAACCGTTGCATACGGACACGTATAGTGGAACACAAAAGTTGCGTACGAAGAAAATTAATCGACAAACCCATTGTACAGCATTGGCTAGGTATGGGACATACTTTGGCTGACATAAAATTCTTTGTTTTGAAAAAAATACAATTGAACTGGAGAGGGGGAGATTTAGTCAAAACTACAGCAAGGTTAGAACAAAAATACATTTTCTTGTTAAATTCCATGGCACCACATGGCACCACATGGATTAAACATGGATCAAGATTTATCAGTGTTTTTGTAGTCGGGTTAGGTGTGTTTTTATTCCCCCCTTTTTTTACAATTTTTTATAATAATTTTTTATAATTATAATTTTTTATTTTTTATTTTTTAATATGCTGTTCTTGATATACCTCCAACGTCCAATGAATCCGTAACTTAGAACAAATTTTTGTTTAATTTAACAAATTTTTGTTTTAAATATATATTTTTTAACAAAATGTTTTTTAAGTATTATTTATTATTATTACACTCAGAATTGGAATTATTGATTATTTATTTATTTTTGGATATGTCTACTTCATGTGTTAATAGGTTTCATATTTTAATCAATTAATTATTTAGGTTCAATTTTTGTCTTTTTAGGGGTTCTTAATATTATCGTTTATAATTTTATATATATGTCATCCCCCATTTTTTCAAAATTTCCTTTGGGCAGTGCAAATCTTTTATATAACAAAGAGCTGACAAGTTGAGTTTTAAAAGCCTTTTTCCCGCCAAAAATAGCGCTTTAAAAGAAGCACGCATGTGCAGTCTGACTGTAAGGCTATAATCAGTGCGAGGTGCCTGGTTTCATGACGGTTACGAGTGTACTTCAGGTCTGGATAACCGATTATATGCGGTATGTCTTCAAGGGCCATAGGGGTGTTTTACAATTGTTAATGTATTATTGTTTTTAATTTGTCCCCTAAAAATAACGGGTATACGAGACTAGTACGCTATTTGTTGTAGTAAACTTTTTTAACAGTATTCCCAACATGGTGACTGTCCAGGATTGAATGCCTCCGGTTTTCCCGCCAGAAATGGCGTTTTAAAAGAAGTATATACGTGTAGTTTTAACAACGATATCAGTACTCGGCGTCTGTCTTTTGGCGATTCCTTAGGTGGGACAACTTATCATATGCGATATTTTTATAGGTGACAGGGGCAAGTTATTAGTTTTTTGACTGGCACGGCTTCCCTCAAAACAACGGAGACACGGGGCAAGCACACGCTTTCATTCACATCCATCATTGTGCCTCCAGTGGATGGCGACCCATCTCCTAATGTTTTTCGGTACACAGGGTTCTCACTTTTATATATAATCCTGTCACAAGAACAATGACCTTTATTAGATAGAGCGGGTTTAACATTTTTCTACGCTAAAACATTTCAGCATCGCATGAAAGTTTTTGTTTCCACTGTACTCCGCCGTTGTTGTCACGATCCTGCACTCTTCACGGCAAAAGTTGTTCTCCAACATGTATTCCATTAGTAGCATCTTTAGTGCCAATAATATTACTATAGGTTAGTCTTTAATACATAGAATACGAGAGAAAAATTTTTTCTCATTCCCCACCAATATATATCTCTTTCCCCCTTTTTTTGAATTTTAAAGTGTTGGCTACCTACCTACGGCAGTTTGCACGTTTTAAATAATCAGTTTTGGTAAAACCACCAAACATTTTTGTTTTTATTTAAGGCATTAATAATATTATTTCATTAGGACACATTTTACATTTTTCGCATCACAACTATCAGTCTCTCTAACGACAGCAGAGCACGTAGTGTTGTATTATAGCACCAAATTGGTTGAACACAATCTAGTTAGTTGGATACCGGGCTCTCCCCGTTCTATGATGCTCCTTAGTTTATGATTCCTTTGAAAGATAAATTTAATTTAATTTCATTTATATTGTCTTTGCCAATGTTTAAATTATTTATTGATTTTACTTATTTGTTTATTTGTTTAGTTTTTTCACATACGATCATAATTGCATCGTGCACCAGAGGCCGGTGCTATCCGTGCCTCTGCTCTACAAAAGGTTTCTCTGAATTTAGCTTGGTGCAGTGGTAGGTCGTATCATTATTTATTTATTTATTATGTTTTTAAATTTTCTATTTGTGTAATTCGCTTTTAAAGTTTTTTATAGTATAATTTTATTATACATTGTATGTGTGTAATTTTTATTTATATTTTATATATATATATTTTTTTATATATAAATGTAAGTACATCCATATATATTTTATTTTCATTTTTAATATATTTATTATAAAAAATTTTCTCAAATTATTTTATTTTTATTAAATCAATATTTTTACATTTTAATTTTATTCATTATGTTTTAATTTATTTTGGACATTGGCACTAACAATTTATGTTTTTTGAGTCCTCCTCCTCCTCCTGTTCTCCTTTTTCTCCTTTTATTTTTGTTTTTGTGGTTATAGTCAAGTGGATTTATGAACATATATATAGTTGACCCACCTTCTTTATTATATTTCATTGTTATTATCGTTATTATTAACATCATTATAGATACTCTTAATGTTGTTTTTTAGTTTTAGCAAGTGAGTTATCGCATTATGAGAGTGTTTTTTATGTTTTTTAATTTTTAATTTTTTAAGTTATTTATTATTGGTTCATTATTAAAGTGTTTTAGTTGTATATTTTTATACTCAGTTTATTTTCAAAATTTTTTTAATGGATTATCTTAGTTGTATATATATATATTTTTTAATGTGGTATAATATGATATGTCATGTGGTATCCATGTTTACACAACAATTTCTTTTTGCTGTTGTTTTCATGTGTATGTATATTTGTAGTGAGCCTATAACCCCTGAGGAAGTGGTGTACGAAACACGGCCTGTGTTGGGTTTGGCGCATCTTATCCGTGGATCAATAAAGGTCAATTTGAACCTCCTGCCACGGTTTCTGACTGGTTCCAGTCAGTGCCCTGTGCAGATGCACCCTGGCCAGGCCACCCTGTCCGGCCTATACCCATGATACCTTGCTCCTCATTATGCACATTGGCAGCCCAATACTGGCAACATTGCTGGCAGTGTGGGCTGTGGAAGGTGTTTGCAGCCACCACACACTGGATAGACAGACAGCCACCCCCACACCTATGCCAGCATTGTGCTACTATAGAGGAGTCCAGCAGCCATAACCACCACACCAGTCCTGGGCACAGTACAGGCATGGCTATGGTATGCAGTACTGTTGGGGGTCACTCCCCAGGGTGGTAAACACTGTCAGAGACCAGACCTGCAGCACACACCGCAGACATCACAATGATTGCTATGGTGGAGATCAATGAGCAAAATGTGCTTAACGTAGGAATTGATATCTGCCAGTTATCATGGGCAACGTTTGATAGCTGTGTACCATATACCCAGGTGTAGGGTGGCATTGCTAAGGTATGCAACTGCTAGTATTGGGAGATACAGGCAGGGTCCAATGTCCTGCCTCTCCATGAGGCATTGGCCAATGGGGCCTGTGGGGGTGTGTGTGGGGGTGTCTGGCCCTGTTGGCTGCTGCTTTATGGCAGAGTGTCCCAACTCCAGTCTTGGTGTTCCAACCACTGTTCGGGTTTTCATTCTGTCCCTCATAAATATGCATGAGCTACATCAGCATACCATGGGGGTGGTGCATAGATATGCAGCACAGGCATCTTTATTAGAGGCAGCATGGATCCTGAATGGTGTGGGGCCCTCCAGGACTGCATTTGGGAGACTCTGCTCTAGGTAATGTGGCTGTTTATGGTGTCTGTGTTTGGTGTGGTAAAATATAGGCGTATGAACCATGCGTATGTTCTCAGCAATAAAGGTTTGTCCTTACTATCACGGTTTAGTTGTAGGAAAAATATGTGGACTGGATTGGCAGTAGCCCCAGCTGGGCTTTGAACCTGTGACCTTCTATTCCTGCACACACTGTCTGTGTGTACTGCAGCACCGTGTTGCCACAGATATGCTGTGTTCCCTGGGGAGTCCATGACTGTACATCCGACAGAGCCTGTCTGTTGCGGTGGACGGTGCCAGCCTGCACAGGCTTAAGCCACTGTCTGCTGTGGTTTGCAGCCACTGACCCCTCCACCACCTGTACCCTTCCGCCTACATGCAGACATGTCCCTATCTGGGAAAAAGCATATGACCTGATTGAGTTGTGGCACATGCAATCCTTTAGACTTGGCTCGTGTCCACACTTGTGATGTTTCTCGGTCACATATGCTGGTACTTTATGCCTACTGATAATGCCCAGTTATAAAATAACCCTCCACACGTAGTGACTTGCTTTTTGCCAGAGGGAGTGTTTCCATCGGTATTGAAGTGTGCAGTGATCTGACCCATTTTGAAACAAGAAGTACATGATACAGGAAAGTTGAAAATTATTGTCCAGTCTCACACTTTCCCTTCATAGGGAAATTGATTGAAAAAGCAGTTGTTGGATTGCTTAGACAGGGTCAGGTATTAGATGAACGTCAATCTGGATTTCAGTGTTGCCGTAGTATCGAAACAGCATTACTTTCCGTAATGGATGATCTATATTGGAACTTGAGTTGTGGAAACAATGGAATTATGATTTTCTTAGATATATTGATAGCGTTCAACTCAGTTGATTATGGGTTACTATTGGATAGGCTTCATACAGTGGGATTGAGAGGAACAGACTATGCTTGGTTTGAATCTTTTCTTGTGGATCATCAACAGATATTGGTAAACGAACTATGAGTGAGGTTTCTCAAGGGGGAATACTTTCCCCTTATCTTTTTAATATTTTTGTGGCCCCTTTAGGCCTTATTTTATAATCTTTTGGCGTGCTATAGCAGATATTTGCAGATGATGTGCACATTTTACTTAGGTTGCAGGAAGAGAGACTAGCAGTTAGGTTAGAGAGGATTCAGGAGGTGATGGGTGCAGTTCAACATTGGTTTGTGTGTCTTAACTTATAGTTGAATGTTAAAGAGGTCTTGTGGGTAGGGAATACAGTTCGGGGTTCTGTAACCCAATTAGATTTTGGTTCCAAGCAGATAGTGCTAAAGGATGTAGTGCGGGATTATGTGTGTGGTTAGATGGGTTAACGCTGGAGTCACATGTGGATAAATTGGTACATGCTTGTTTTTGACATCTCCATATGGTGCCAAAATCGTGTCCTTATTTGGAACAAGGAAATGTGTGATTGTTGACTCAGGCTTGGATCCTGGCTTGTTTAGATTAAGTATGCAGGCTGGTCTTCCCCAGAAATTGTGACATTTGCAGTATGTTCGGAATATCGCAGCTAATGTTACTTGGGGGCCTTTTAAAGTTCAATTGGCAGCAGCTCCACTGGGCCCTGATAGAATATTGCATTATGTTTAAAATTGTATTGTTGGTTTTTAAGTTGTGGTCTGGATTGGGCCCTGTATATCTGCATGAGACAGTGCACTCCTAATATGTGGAACCTATTATTCTGGGGCTTTCTCTGTAAAAGAATTGAATGGTGAAATGATTTACTAGTAAAGTTAAGTTAGGAGACAAATTTGATAATTCAGGAAGAAAATAAAAATGCATTTGTTTTGGATTGCTTATTCTTTGGATTTTTGATGTGAGGTTGTATAGAGGGGGGGTTAAATACTTTTCTGATTTATTTAATATGATGTTGATATTATGCTGATTCCACTGTTCTGTTATATAAACCATGATGTGTAATATTGTTATAAGTAACGGTACATAAGGATGTTTATAAATATTCAGTGGCACTGCTTATTTGGATGGCAGCACTGAATATGCAGATCTTTTTAGATACCACAGCTGACCTTTAAAAAAAATTACAATCACTGCCGCTGTTGAATATTGACCCAGTAATTGATAATAAGACATTTATGAATTAGAATGTGAAAACGCTCTATCCGATTTAATTGTATCATAACACCCTTTTCTCTCTTGCCAATTTTCCCCATGCATTATAACAGCAGGTCAGTTCTTGCAAACCTTAGTCAGCCTTGCCTCTGACTTAGCTTTAACATCTTCAAGGACAATGAATCAAGCATAAGCCCAGGTCACGTTTACCCTGCTCTCACACATCCCCAATTCACATTGTTGATGCTGCTTGCTACAAGATACCTCATTCAAGCCACTTAACCCTCCATTGCCTCAGGTACAAAAACATAGATTGTGAGTCCTTCAGGGACAAGGTATATGTGTGTATATATATATATATATATATATATATATATATATATACACACACACACAGTATCTGAATGTATACCATTTTGACTTATAGAAAAGCGGTATATAAGCCTAGTTCAATAAATAAATAAATTCATCATATTTCTAACATCACACAGCTCACTTACTTAGGTTTCATTTCATGTGTTTTTCCTGGCGCAGAAAAAAATTGTCCAGCATTGAGGGAACAGAGCAGAGCTACTAGGACAGTATGACTCCAACTTAATCAGTTCAGCTGCATGGCATAGGAATATGATGGTCACAGATGAGGATACTGTGGTCCATGATATTGAAAGCCATGGCGAGACTGAGCAAAAATAAAATGAAAAAAGATAGAAAACCCCTTATCAGCTGAGCACAGCAATTCTTTCACTAAGACAAACCAAACAGTTCAGTGGAAAGCATCTGTCTAAACTCTGAAAATTCTCAGATATGAGGGAAAAAATCAAAGGACTCAGATTCACTACAAAAGTATTCATTCTATTAGCTTTCAATGCAAAGGGATATTCGCCAAGGGTGGCAATTGTCTAGTTAAACAATTATTTATTTAACTGAGGTGAGGATGAGTTACAATTTAGGCATACATAAATGACCACTTAAAAACACAAAGGGGTATGTTTACTAAACTCCGTTGCTGTGCGGGTCCCCGTTAGTGTGCTGGTGCCATATAAGGAGTGGGCGGGCCAGGCAGAAAAAAGCAAAAAACCGGACCGTACGTGTGTGCGTCACGCTAATGTGCGGGGCCCACATTAGCGCGTGGGAAGGCTAAGTGGGGCGCTGCTGCAAAACCAAACAGCAGAGCCGTAGTACAACAGTGAAGACACCGACCAATGGTGCAGGGGCCAGGGGTTCAAACCCCCATTGCGCTCAACAAAAAAAGACCAGCTGAGGCACCAACATTTATGGGCAAAAGTGCTTAGGAGGCATATTAATTTTGGGCGGCAGAAGGCAGCGCACTGTTATTTTTATTACGGCATGAGGCGGCGCACTGTTTAGTGTGGGCGGCAGATGGCGGCGCATTGGTAAGTTTGGGTGGCAGAAGGCGGTGCGCTGATAAATGTGGGCAACAGAAGGCGGAGAGCCGGTGGGCAGAAGGCGGCGCGCTGATGTGTGAGGGGGCAGTCCAATAGTGGGAGGGAGAAGTGGCGCGCTGATGTGCAAATAACAGGAACGGAGCCATAGCACAATGGTTAAGACACTGACCACTCGTGCCATTAGGGGCATATCCATGTTGTGCGGCATAAGGCGGCGCACTGTTAATTTAGTGCGCCACAAGATGGCGCGCTGATGGCTACAAGGCTGCGTGCGGATGCACAAACACAGGAACAGAGCCACAGCACAATGGTTAGGACACTGACCAATGGTGCAGGGGCCAGGGGTTCAACCTCTCACAGTGCCCAGTGAACAAGGCTGGCTGGGGCAGTATGTATCATGGTGAGGAGTGCTGTAGGAGGCCTTCCATTTATATTTTATTTCCCACCACTAGTAAACCCGCTCTCACAGTGTGTTAACATACGGATGCCCGTAAGGCACATGTTACAGTGCACTGTCCACCAAGGCACCCTAGAATGTCCCCTATAGGGCACCATGTATGTTGCGACACAGGATAATGTATAGTGCACCCTATATGGATGGCAACCATAAGGTGGCCTATAGGGCGCCCTATAAAGCACCCTCAGAGGCACCTAATGGGTATAGTAAGCTGTGTGTGGTTTTGCCGGCATAGGCATATGTACAGTAAATAAAAATAAAGCTGTGGACAGCCCTATCAAAGGGCCCCACTGTGGGTTTGAACCCATGATCTCTGGCTGTACAGGGAGTGACATAACCATTGGGCTACGGCTCTATAGCTGACAGCAAGCCCCTGGCTGGCTGTAGAGAGCCTGCACGTCACCCCACAGACAGTCTGCTGTTGTAGACAGGATAGGGTTAGGCCACCCGTACCCATGATGCACTGCACATGCAAATCAGCTGTCCACAGATGCACACAAGATGGGGAATGCACCCCAACAGCTACCCGGCCTGGTAGGGGGAATTGTCCATGTGCACCCACACAGCACCTCGGCCTGGTAGGGGGTCCTGAGCGGGTGGACTACCAGCAAAGAGTAGCTACACACCGTCACATTGTGCGGGTACTGTGCTCACCCTGAGGGTGTGATGTGGTGGCCAGGACCAGGTCCACAACACCAGCCATGGCTGAATGAGGCCATGACAGAGCTCCACAACAGTACTAACCTGTGAGATAGGAAGGTGCTGCAGAAACATGTTGGATGTCTCAGTTAGTGGAAACCCCCAAGGAGGTCAAAGAACCACCCCCCCCCCCCCAACAGATCCCCATCCCCCCCTGCACCAATGGCAGCAAAGTAGACCATCAAACCCCAGTCCTGCTGGGGAACAGACACCATACAGGGCAGTCCAAGCAGCTCCACACACATCCATAACACAATATCAGACAGACTTTAGGCCTGGATATCCAAAGATGCACCCCAGCACTATCTGATATTCACCTGCAGCAAGCCATTAGCCGCTACACCCTGCAAGGCACTCCATCAAGACACATACCAGCTGTGAACAGTCTGCTGGTTAGCCCTGATGGAAATGCATGCACCCAAAACTGGGTTGGCAGCACACACAAGCAGAGAGTTCTGTGAGAAGGCCCCAACAGGAAACCCATATATATCACAAGAGAGAAACACAATACAGCACTATGGGGGTGCCTAGCCATGCTGTCATCACTGCACACTCAGGGTGAGAGTGCTCCCCCAGCAGCACATACAGAGGTCACCCTGTCTGTGTAGGTGGTGGCCTGGCACTACAATGTCACAGCCAGTGCCCTATGCCCTGTGCAGATGCATCCTGGCCAGCCCACCATGTCTGACCTATACCCATGGTACATTGCTGCTCATTATGCACATTGGCAGGCCAATACTGGCAGTAGTGCTGGCAGAAGTGCTGGCAGTGTGGGTTGGGGAAGGTGTTTGCAGCCAACACACACTGTATAGACAGACACACACTCCCACACCTATGCCAGCATTGTGCTACTATTGAGGGGGTGATTAGCCTTGGCCACCACACCGGTCCTGGGCACGGCACAGGCATGGATATGGTACGCAGTACTGCTGGGGGTCACTCCCCAGGGTGGTGAACATCGTCAGAGGCCAGGCCTGGAGCACGCACCGCAGACACCAAACAGATTGTTCGGATGGGGTCAACTAGCAGTATGTGCGTAACGTAGGGATATCTATCAGCCTGTCCTCTTAGCAAACATTTCAGAGCTGTGTACCTCAGGTGTAGGGTGACATTGCTAAGGTATGCAGGTGCTGATATTGGGAGATGCACGCAGGGTCCAATGTTCTGCCTCTACAGGAGACATTGGCCAATGGGGCCTGTGGGTGTGTCTGCCCCTGTTGGCTGCTGCTTTACGGCAGCGCTTCCCCACTCCAGCCCAGTTTTGCATCACACTGTTCAGGTCTTCCTGCTGTCCCTCATGAATATGCATGAGCTACATCTACATGCCGTGGGGGTGGTGCATACATATACAGCACAGGCATTTGTATGAGTGGCAGCATGGAACCTGACTGGTGTGTGGCCCACCAGGACTGCATTTGGGGGTTTCTGCTGTAGGTTCTGCCCCTGTTCATGGTGTCTGTGCTCAGTGGGGTAAAAGATAGACGTATTACCATTGCATATGTCCTTGTCACCAAAGGTGTGTCCTTACTGTCACTGTTTATTTGTGGGGAAAATATGTGGGTAGGATTGCCGGTAGCCCCAGCTGGTCTTTGAACCTGTGACCTTCTGTTCTTGCATGCACTGTCTGTGTGCACTGCACCACCATGTAGCCACAGCTTGGCTGAATTCCCTGGATAGTCCATGACTGTGGATCCGGCAGGGCCTGTCTGTTGCTGTGGACTGTGCCAGCCTGCACATGGCTAGGCCTCTGTCTTCTGTCGCTAGCAGCCACTGCCCCCTGCACCACATGTACTCATCCGCCAACATGCTGGCATGAGCTTCTCCCATAAAAAGCAGGTGACCTGATTGGAATGTGGCAGTACGGGACTGCATTTGGGGTACTTGGCTGTGGGTAATGCCCATTGTTATGGTGTGTGTGCGTTGTTGGGTAAAATATGGGTGTTTTCCCCATGCTTATGTCCCCTGCAATACAGGGGTGTCTGTGCTATCTGTGTTTAGTGGTGGGTAAAATATGGGGACTGGGCTTTGAGCCTCTGACCCTCGAGGTACTGACTCTGTCCGCTGCACCACACTATGGCCACATAGATAGTGCAGCCCCTGGAGGTAGTAAGCCTGGCAGGATGGAGTCACAAACCCTGCTCTACGCAAATTTACTGTGGGCATATGCACCCTGTCTGGTGACAAACGTGCACATAAACCCCGGAAATGACCATGGGAAATGGGGGACAAAATATCACCACGCTGGGCAACAGTGATATTAATGGGCAACCATAGCAAACACTCCCAGGAAAGCTCCACAAAAGGAAATGTTTTTTGGAAGAGTCTCCACTCCGTAAACCCTTCCAAAATTCATTTCTTTTTTCTGGAGCTTTGCTGGGTGTGTTTTCTGTATTTGCCCATCACTATAACTGTTCCCCAGCTGAGTTACTATTTTTAATAGTTCTGTTGTGGTCATTTTCTATTTTTATTTGCACTTTTGTGCTGTGCACATGTATCACACTGCTCACATTTTGCTGGTTTCCCCGGTTTTCCTGTACATTGCTGACGGAAATGGTTTCTCTTCCCTTTAAATGCTTTCTACCGCGAGTGTTTCCCTCGCGGTAGTTTTTACATGCAAATTCGGGCCCGATACTGTGCGGGGAGCCTCTCCCCTCCCACTCTCCACCCATTGACCCCGTCCCTCCGCCCCTCCGGAGCCTTCCTCCGCCCTTCTTTAGCCGTTCCACGCCTCTTTCGGACATTTGCGGTCCCGCACTTGTACGGGGCCCGTTAGTGTGCCGCGCACCTTTGCGGGGATGACACGCACATGTGCGGGGCGTTTATTAGCGTTTATTAGCGTTTCAGTGCCGTGTTTCCGTGCGCTCTTTTGCGGCGCGCACATTTCCGGTTTTTAGTAAACATCCCCCAAAGAGAGGTGTATAATGATATAAAAGCATCAGTCATATCTTGTAAAATACATCTAATGACATGATGTAATCCCGAAATACACACTAGGACCAACATTAGGTTCTTTCCTACCTTGGTTCTGCTCCTGCCACTTTATTGATTTCTAACTTGCCTCATGCTATGTTAGGGAAGGGAGTTTTCATGAGGAGTGTGATTGTGATGAACTGATAGGAGTTGGGCTCGATAACTGATTATTCCATATTATACATTTCAACTCCAAATAATGGATTTTAGTGATAAACCAAAATGTATGGGTCAGAAATAACTATTTGAGTTAGAGAGCATTGCTTTGTGAAGGCCCCAGGGATCTGCAATTTCCTAAGTTTTGTTTAGTATTTATTTGCGACCCCTGGCAAAATGTTTGACATTAATGGGAGTTCAAATAGCAAGTGAAATCAGAGAAGAAAATAAGGATTCTAAAATTTGTGTCATCTATCTGGGAACAAATGACCTGGCAAGAAGCAACATCCTTTCTTGCAAAGAAAGCTACAAATTTTGGGAAAGAGACTTAAACTCATAGAGGCTGATTCCATTTCCCACACGTACGCCCCCATTGGCAGGGCAAAAAACGGATGTGTGGGAGATGGACCCGATTTTTCCACTATTGGGCTCAGACATACACGCGACGGCAGAATCAGGCATATAGATGTTTGGGTGGGCACCCGATTCCTGTGCAGGGGATGTCCCATGGGCTGCCCATCCACAGCACACAGTTCTCTGGCTGACATGATGGTGCATTGGTGTCCCATCCATGGCACTGGGACATCCAGTTGGAGGCGCTGAATGCATGGTCCTGGTGCAGTCACAGTAGACTGCTGTCTGACCCTTGCGGGGTCCACCAAGGCCAGGGTTGGGCAGCATGAGCTCTCCCACAGTGGCACCATGGGTTTGGAGGGGCTGTAGGACAAGATTGCTCTGCACGGGGAGCACTAAGACAAGAACTGCGTTCTGGAGTTAAGCGCAGACTGAACGTTCAGGCTGTATGTCCAACCCCACTATTCGCTGCTCAGAATAAGCACCATAGTGGAAACTATTGCATTTTCAGAAGTGCTCCTGTTAGTGGTAAAACAGGCTGTGCCATACAATGAAACTCAATATATGACTCAAAACCTGGTGCTAACAAGAAGATTTTAGATACATATGTGGCTGGGGTAATCAACGGAACAAGAGGCTATACTGTAATAAAGGTCTACATATTTCTGTGACAGGATAAAACATCTATTTAACCAAGAGAAAGGGGTGGTGAATGGATGAAACTAAGTTCAGAATGTCAACCCTGTAAAAGAATAACAGTACACAAAGATAACAAGAGATTCCTTATTATCTCACTTACTAGCAACAAAGGGAAACAAGAGATTAGAATAAAAGCTATACAACATGGAAGCATGCTATCCAACAATTTCTGGAAAGCTAAGAGCACAATGCCAACCATCTAACTAATAAAGTTCCAGATCTAGAAGCCCTTATGGTGGAAATGAACTTGGACATTGTGGCCATTATGGAGACATGGTTCAATTATTCTCATGAATAGGATATTTCCATACCAGGCTGTAACCCGTTTAGGAGAGAGAAAGATGGCAGAAAAGGGGGAGGAGTATGTTTTATATTTTGTAGCTGTTGCTAGAGGGGAATTTTTCTGTTTTAAGCAAGACTTTATTTGCTGCTATATTTTTTCACTCTAGCCTTCAAGTTCAAACAGCCACGGTGTTCTTAATTAATTTGCCTAAGAGTCAGGTTGTTGAGTATTATATAAAAGTCTAACCTACCTTTCAAACACTACCATTCCTGGAGGGATTTCATTTCAAGCAAGGTAATTCTGTGACTTTTACTACAAGTTTTCAGTTTGAAAGTTCTTAAAAATGGGCTTTTTTTGTTACATAGCATTTATTGCTGTTTATGTTAACTGGTTTATTTTTATGTAGCTGCTTACATTTCATATGCCTCAAAAAGTGTCATAGTTCAGTCATTCATTCAACATATAAATGCTCTGCCAAATGAATGAACTATAACACCTTTGAAGGCATCTGAACTGAGTATTCAAGGTCTAATCTTTAGACTGGAAAGTGTTATGTACCAACTTTGGACCAGTGATGAGATTTGGTATGTGAAGGCTGTTCTAACCCTCTGCCAATGGACTCCTATTTTTGAGGTCCATAAAAAATATGCATTTGATTTAATAGGTATTGGAGATTCTGTTCTTATATAATACTGGCATTTATCTGACCCCTTAGGGATTAATTTACTAAATGACCTTTATAAAATAGGCTTAAGATAGGTATCTCTTTCTGGGTTTGTCACATAGCAGCCCTGTTAAAAAAAATCAAGCCTTTATGTTTCCTCTTGTCAGCTGAGGTCTTTCTCAAAAGCTTTGATGTCTGTTGCATCATTAAAAATTATGCATTTGGTTGACATGTTTTAAGTCTGTTTCCATTGCTGGTATTTTCTTATCAATTGAACAACTTTTAGATATCTGATAAGTTGAATTTTATCTACTATTTTGGAAGAAGGTGAAAATATGCTTCTTTTCTCTGGCCTTTTGACTGGCTTGAATTGATGACAAACTCATTTATTTGCTGGGGTTTTTTTGTGATAGTCATTATATTATTTGTACTTACATTGTACGTTATAGGGCCAGTCTTGAAAAGCACTTCTCTAGTTAGCAGCGCCTGTTAACCAGGTTCATGATGGCCAGTGAAACATTAAGTGGTACTATCTCTATAGTGCCACTGGATATTTTTATCGGACCATCTTGGCACTATATGGACACTGCCAGAGATGATGAATTTTATTTGGCCAACCATGGCATCCAGTGTTAAAAAAAAAAGATGCTGACCACCGTGGCTGAATATTGACCCCTATGTTTTTATTGTTTGTAATCCAGTTTCAGATGGCCTGAAGCAGGGTTGAATGGTTTCTGAAGACAACCCGAAACGTGTGGCATGTCGCTTTTGATATTCTGGCATATTATCTTTCGGAGATCATCATTTGAGCTAAGTGTGAAGTTTTATTCATATATTTAATAAAAGGGAAATGTCGCGGTGGTGTGTGGTTAATTTCCACTCACTTTGACGACTGACTCCGACAAAAAAGAATAGTTTTAGGGTTCAATATATGTTGGAATTAGGTAGATTGGTGTAATCCAATGAAAACAAGTGTGTTTGGATTGGTGTAATAGAAATGTTGACATGAAAATGAAATGAACAATATTAGGTGATCTACCTGAAGAGCTTCGGCTGAAACTACAGTAAGCTAATCTACTGATCTTATCCGATCTCCAGAGGCTCGGTGGACTACAAAAAACTGCTTAATTTTGCTTTTTACATAAAGAGGTACTTGGAACCTTCTGCCTGCTGCATTTGGATTTCATAAAATGCAAATAATTCTGTGAAATTAAGGGGCATGTTTACTAAAATCCGCAAAATAGCGCGCCGCAAAATAGCGCACGGCAACGCGGCACTGAAACGCGCAGAAACGCATTTAAACGCCCCGCACACGTGCGTGTCACCCCCGCACAGGTACGCGGCTCACTAACGGGCCCCGTACAAGTGCGGGCCCGCAAATGTCCGATAGAGGCGTGGAACGGCGAAAGGAGGGCGGAGGAAGGCTCCGGAGGGGCGGAGGGACGGGGTCAATGGGTGGAGAGTGGGAGGGGAGAGGCTCCCCGCACAGTATCGGGCCCGAATTTGCATGTAAAAACTACCGCGAGTGAAACACTCGCGGTAGAAAGCATTTAAAGGGAAGAGAAACCATTTCCGTCAGCAATGTACAGGAAAACCGGGGAAACCAGCAAAACGTGAGCAGTGTGATATATGTGCACAGCACAAAAGTGAAAATAAAAATAGAAAATGACCACAACAGAACTATTAAAAATAGTAATTCAGCTGGGGAACAGTTATAGTGATGGGCAAATACAGAAATCACACCCAGCAAAGCTCCAGAAAAAAGAAATGAATTTTGGAAGGGTCTACTGAGAGGAGACTCTTCCAAAAAACATTTCCACGTTTTGGAGCTTTCCTGGGAGTGTTTGCTATGGTTGCCCATTAATATCACTGTTGCCCAGCGTGGTGATATTTTGTCCCACATTTCCCGTGGTCATTTCCGGGGTTTATGTGCACGTTTGTCACCAGACAGGGTGCATATGCCCACAGTAGAATTGCGTAGAGCAGGGTTTGTGACTCCATCCTGCCAGGCTTACTGCCTCCAGGGGCTGCACTGTCTCTGTGGCCAAAGTGTGGTACAGCGGACAGAGTCATTAACTCTAGGACCAGAGGGCAGAGGTTCAAAACCCAGCTGGGGCACCTGCCAGCCCAGTCCCTATATTTTACCCACCACTAAATAAAGATAGCGCAGACACCCCTGTATGCATGGGGAAAACACCCATATGTTACCCAACACCGCACACACACCACAACAATGGGCATTACCTACAGCCAAGTCCCCCAAATGCAGTCCCATACTGCCACATTGCAATCAGGTCAACTGCTTTTTCTGAGAGAAGTTCATGCCAGCATGTTGGCGGACAAGTACATGTGGTGCAGGGGGCAGTGGCTGCTAACCACAGAAGACAGAGGCCTAGCCATGTGCAGGCTGGCACAGTCCACTGCAACAGACAGGTCCTGCCGGATCCATAGTCATGGACAGTCCAGGGAATCCAACCAATCTGTGGCTACACAGTGGTGCAGTGCACACAGACAGTGTATACAAGAACAGAAGGTCACAGGTTCAAAGCCCAGCTGGGGCTACTGCCAATCCTGCCCACATATTTTTCCCACAACTAAACAGTGATAGTAAGGACACACCTTTCATGACGGGGACATATGCAATGGTAAGACATCTATCTTTTACCCCACTGAGCACAGACACCATGAACAGGGGCAGTACCTAGAGCAGAATCACCCAAATGCAGTCCTGGTGGGCCACACACCAGTCAGGTTCCATGCTGACACTCATACAAATGCCTGTGCTGTATATCTATGCACCACCCCCATGGCATGTAGATGTAGCCCATGCATATTCATGAGGGATAGCAGGAAAACCCGAACAGTGTGATGCAAACCTGGACTGGAGTTGGGAATCTGTGCCGTAAAGCAGCAGCCATCAAGGGCAGACACACCCACACCCACAGGCCCCATTGGCCAATGTCTCCTGGAAAGGCAGAACATTGGACCGTGCATGCAGCACCCAAAACGAGCACTTGCATAACTTACCAATGTCACCCTACACCTGAGGTATACGGTACACAGCTCGGAGACGTTTGCTAGGAGCACAGGCAGGCAGTTATCCATACGTTACGTACATACTGCTAGTTGACCCCATCCAAACAATCTGTTAGGTGTTTGCGGGGCATGCTCCAGGCCTGGCCTCTGACGGTGCTTACCACCCTGGGGAGTGACCACCAGCTGTAATGCGTACCATATCCATGCCTTGCCGTGCTCAGGACCGGTTTGGTGGGCAAGGCTACTTACCCCCTCAATCGTAGCACCATGATGGCAGAGGTGTGGAAGTGTGTGTCTGTCTATACAGTGGGTGTTGGCTGCAAGCCCCTTCAACAGCCCGCACTGCCAGCACTGTTGCCAGTATTGGCCAGTCAATGTGCATAATGAGGTGCAAGGTACCATGGGTATAGCCAGGGCAGGGTGGCGTGGCCAGGATGCATCTGCACTGGGCATAGGGCCCTGGCAGGGACATTGGCTGGGATATTGTAGTGTCCGGCCACCACCTACACAGACAGGGTGGCCAAAGCATGTCCTTCTGGGGGATCACGCTCACCCTGACTGTGCAGTGACCACAGCATGGCTAGGCCCCCCCATAGTGCTGTATAGTAGTTTTCTCATGTGATAGATATGGGTTTCTCTTTGGGGCCCAGTCACTGATCTATCTGCTTGCTGTGTATGCAGACAGCCCAGTTCTGGGTGCATGCATCTCCATTGGGAACATGCACTATGGACTAACCAGCAGACTGTTTGTAGCTGGTAAATGTCTTGCTATAATGGCTTGCAGGGTGCAGTGGCTGTTGGCTTGCTGCAGGGGAATATCTGGTGGTGGAGTGCAGCTTATCATACCCTGGGCTTATGTCTGTCTGCTATTGTGTTATGGTTGTGTATGGAGCTGCCTGCCTGGGGGGCGGGGGGGGTGTTCCTCAGCAGGACTGGGGTTGATGTTGCCCTCTACTGCCACCTTTGCAGGGAGGTAGAGTGTGGATCCCTTGATGGGGACCATGTTTGGGGGGGGGGTGCCTGATGGCGGCAGACAGGGATATCCATGGTGTTTGTGCAGAAACTAGCTATCTTACACATTAACACTGCTTTGGAACGCCCGCTTGGCCTCCATCAGCCATGGCAGGTGTTGTTGACCTGGTCCTGGCCACCTCATTGCACACTCAGGGTGAGCACAGTACCCACACGATGTAACGGTGTGTGGCTACTCTGTGCCAGTAAAACACCCGGTCAGTGCCCCCTACTAGGCCAAGGTGCTGTGTGGGTGCACCCGGTCACTTCCCCCAACAGGGCCGAGGTGCTGTGGGGGTGCATTCCCCATCTTGTGTCCATCTGCGGACAGCTAATTTGCATGTGCAGTGCATCATGGGTACGGGTGGCCTAACCCTATCCTGTTGACACCAGCAGACTGTCTGTGAGGTGACGTGTAGGCTATCTGCAGCCAGCCAGGGGCCTGCTTACAGCTATGGAGCTGTAGCGCAATGGTTACATCACTGCCTGTACAGCCAGAGGTCATGGGTTCAAACCCACAGTGGGGCCCTTTGGTAGGGCTGTCCACAGCTTTATGTTTATTTACTGTACATATGTCTATGCCGGCAAGACCACCCTCAGCTTACTATACCCATTAGGTGCCTCTGAGGGTGCTTCATAGGGCGCCCTGTAGGCCACCTTATGGTTGCCATCCCTATAGGGTGCACTATACATTATCCTGTGTCGCAACATACATGCTGCCCTATAGGGGTCATTCAAGGGTGCCTTGGCGAACAGTGCACTGTAACATGTGCCTTATGGGCCGCCGTATGTTAACATGCTGGGAGAGTGCGTTTGCTAGTAGTGATAACAAAATAAAATTATACAGCCTCCTACAGCACTCCACAACATAATACATACTGCCTCAGCAGGCATTTTTCACTGGGCATTGTGAGGAGTTGAACCCCTGATCCCTGCACCATTGGTCAGTGTTTTAACCATTGTGCTGTGGCTCTGTTCCTGTGCTTGTGCATCAGCGCGCCGCCTTGTGCCTATCAGCGCGCCGCCTTCTGCCGCCCAAGGGGACCAGTGCACCGCCTTCTGCTGCCCAAAAATAACTGTGCGCCGCCTTATGCCGCCCAAAAAGCACTGTGCGCCGCCTTCTGCTGCCCAAAAATAACTGTGCGCCGCCTTATGCCGTTCCAAATTAATTTGCCTCCTAAAACAATGTTAATCATTACAGTTACTGCCTCAGCTGACCTTTGTCATTGCGCACACTGGGGGATTGAACCCATGGCCCCTGCACCATTGGTCAGTGTCTTCACCGTTGTACCACGGCTCTGTTGTTTTGTATACTCAGCAGCACGCCACTTTGCCTTTCCACGCGCTAATGTCGACCCCGCACATTAGCGCGACGCACACACGTCCGGTTGCTTACTACCGTTTTTTTTCTATTTTCTGCCTGAACCGCCCACTCCTTATATGGCACAGGCACACTAGCACGGCCCCGCACGTTAGGAATGTTTAGTAAACATGCCCCTAAGACTACATTGGACAATTCTAAGAGACAATATCAGGATACTCATCAATTAGTAAATCATAAATTAAGGCACTCTTTTCCTTTATAGTTCTAATATTTAATTACAGGATTTTTAAATTCTTAGTAGTGATGCATTGGATACTAAGGGGAGGGCAGTTATATCTGGTTAAAGTAATCAGATTTTTTTTCTCCAGGAGACAAGTAGGATGGTATCTCTAGTGGATTCCCCTGGTCACATATAACATCACTAGGGTAATTATCTCCATTATTAAAATGATGAAATTCCTCTTCTAAACATATTTCATCAAACAACATAGGTAGGCTACGAGCAGAATTTTGTGTCAAGCCTGAGCAAAATGTACAGATTGGAGATGACATAAATAGTGGGAGGAGCCTCAGTCTGTGGTCTGCCAGAGCATTTTTAGAGAACCAGAGATCTTTTAGTTTGTTCCTTGTAGTAACCGAGGTATCCGGATGCCCAACCCGGCTTGTACCCATCCCCCCCCATCCCCTTTTCTTACCCCCTCCAACACCCCCACCCTCCCCCAATGACAAACCGCAGAGACATCAGAGTTTGGTGCAAACATTGCTTGGTCGCAGCTTTATTGACGGTAAAAACACCGGCCCAACATGGGCCAATTTGTAATCCAAAACAGTAACTGAATAACCGAATACCCCCCCCCCCACCCATCATCCGGATGGTGCCCCCCCACCAGCCGTTAGTAGCAAAGTGGAGCACCATCCAAACCACCCCCCCCCGTGACCCCCCCCCGCGCCCGCCTAGCCGTTATAACAAAGGCCGGCTGAGGGGGTTGCCTATTTCCGGGTAGAGACCCCAGCCGGGACGTCTCCCCCAACCTGACGAGCCGTGCCGCTCACCTGTAAGGCGGCATACGGCTGCACTGAGGCACCGGGTCCACGAGCACCAGCTCGCTACCCCGCTCACCCGACCCAAAGGGGGCCACCCCCCACCAGCTGCAACGACATCCATCTCTCCCCCCCCGCCGCAGACACAGGGAGGGAGGGAGGGAAACCTTTCACCAGCGCGAGCAAGGAGGAAGAGAGGGATCGCCGGCCAGCGAGCCCTCCTTGCTCGCGCTGCCTCCCACGTGTCCGCCTACACGGACCAATCACAAGCCCCCCGGACCGCATGGGGCCGAGCGCGCGGGCACGCGTGCCAGCGCGCCACCCCCACCCCCCCACCCCCCCCAAGCAAGACACGGCCAGCCGCGTAGTCGGGCCCCGGAACCCGGTTACCAGGCCGGCCGCGGGACCGGGGCCCGGCGGCCCAGCCCCTCATTCTTGCAGAGAGGAAGAGAGAGAAGTATCAGGTTCACTCTAAGGGGTATGTTTACTAAGCAGCGGTAGCGGCTGCTGTGCGATATCGGAGCCACGGCCGCTCCAATATCGCACAGCAGCTGCTACCGCTGCTTAGTAAACATACCCCTAAGAGATCACCCATGTGGCTTCCTGATAGTAAGGACGGTTGCTTGCCCTCTGAATTGAAGGCATGGAAAAACAGTTCAAATTAAAATGGAAGAAACTAAGGAAACATAGAACCATCAGACACTGAGGATAAATCACATCCGTAATGCAAAGAAGTTTGAAAACAGCTTAATTTTGGTCAGGATTGCTTGTTGATTTTTTTTCCTGTTAATTAATTTGACTCAGCTTTTAAGTAACTCTTACAGCCAAGACTGACTTGGGTTTCCTAACAGGGTTTTTTGGCTTCCATACTTCTCCTTTACTACCAAAGATTGCTTTGGAAACTTGTTCAGCAGCATACTCTATAGCAGCATTAAAAGTACTATTTTAAAAAATATTACTCATTACACTTCTCTTTTCAAACAAGTAGCCTCAGTGGCTATATTTGGACCATATTTAAAATTTTTAATTTGGAAAAATCCATAAATCAGTAGATGCAAAAACATTCTTCAATTGAAAATCGGTCACAATAAACCTACAAAATAATTTTAAACTAATGATTTATCCTGCCAGTTGTTGGAAGCCTGCAAGCTAACTAATTTAAGATGATGCTGATTTTTCACACACAACTTTTTTTTATTAAATGTCAATACATACTACCACAACACTATTTAAATATCACAGGTGTACCTTGGACTCTGGTATACCTTCCATAGCTTTTATTAACTTATCAAAGCATGAACTGTAAATTCAAATATGCCCCTCCCCCCAACAGCCAGCTTCACAAATATGCTTGTGGAATCTGAAGAATGGGAAAAGAAACTTCTGGAATAGATGTGTAGCACCCTAGTCACGCCAAAAGAATTAATGCTAATAAAACAATTCTCTGGTGAGCACTACTACAAATTTCACTGCAGTGGTTTTGCAACACCATAAAACGTTGCAAATCAGCCAATCAGTGCTACATTTTCAAATGAATTAACTGGTTAATGTTTAACTTTTAAAAATTCCCCCCACTGACCTAGTAACTTGATTTCATAAGATTGCCAAATTTAGCCAGTTGAAAGTGGGGCAGCTTCAGGATTTTGACTTGCCAGCGAGCACTGATTTTCAGCACTAAGGGCCTAATGTTATAAAAGGTTGCCCATGTGAGAATTCAAGAAAGGCATCTATTTTGAGCCTATTTTATAAAAGCCACAACACACAACCAAAGATTCAAACCATGAGGAAGACATCAAATCATTCACACCTAAAGAACCTCACCCAGACAAATCCAAAAGAACTTCATACACTTTAAATAAAGATTATTTGTTGGACCCTTTATCATCCTAGATCCACCAGGTTATTCTAAATGGAACTGAGTATCAGTGGTCTTCTTGAGGTGGCGTGAAGTGTAATCATGCTATCAGCAGTCCTGACAGTGCATGGTAACAATCCACACATTAGATAATCACATGCTATCTTTGCCCATAATCTACCCTGAGTCCACCCCTACCTGCACTAAGCAGTTAGCACAGGTATTTTTAACCACATGGCATAATACCTTTGATTTTGAAGTCATGGCCCACAGTACTGAAAGCAGAAGACAAGTCAAGTAGTACCATTACAGATTCAGTTCCTCTATACAGCTTCCTCCTGAGGTCATCCAAAAGACCTACATACTGTAAGTTTATTTCTTTTATTTCTTTTTATTTAGTAGGTTTTCTATACCGCCTTCTCTTAACATCGAAGCGGTTTACAGTATAACATGCAGTTTTTACATTAAACAATGGGAGAGGGGGCTTGCATGAGCTTGGTTCAACTATTTACAGAATGAGCTATTTACATTATATTACAAACAGATTAATTAGTTGGAATGGGAGCAGGAGTAGAGATGGGTTAAGTGGTGGGTTAGGAGGAAATCACTATGTGGGGTAAGGGCTTGTATTCATTCTGTCATGTAATGTCTCCAAAGTGTTACACATACCGAGTTGTTTTCAGCTTCTTCCGGAAGTCCTTGGAGTCCGAGGTGGCTCTTAGAGAGTCTGGGAATGTATTCCATAGCGCAGGGGCAGCCAGGGAGAAAGCTCTTCTGGATGTGGATTGTTTGGATTTGACATATACACTGGGGGTGATGATGGTGTCAGTGGTATTATATCCCTAACAGAAACCAACTAGACTATGGGCCATAGTCATAGCCTAGTCATTACAATTTTTCCAGAAAAGATACATGTACAGTGGAAAGATAATTCTCAAAATATGAGAATTTAATTCAGGCTTCTTTAAAAGAGGACAGATAATAGATTTTCGCAAGACTCTGAGGATGTCATCACTTAGTGGCATAGGAATAATCAATTATAATAGCTCCTTCTGGCATCTCCAAGGATGGCTATGAGGTTGTATATTTCCCTCTGCATTCCACCTAGTCAGTCCCATGTGTAAGCATTTTAGCCTGTTGTACCTAGGCCTTTTTCTTTCTTCTATTGTGGTAACAGAGTCTACTGTTATTCCAGTACAAATTGGTAATCATTGGACTCTCAATCCAAGACACTCCTTTCTCCCTCCTCGGGTAAGGCACTTAATTACTCTAACTCCAGCCCCCTCTTCATTTACTGTCCCTGCTCCTTCCGCAGGTCTTACATGTGGCCTATTTAACACATGTTCTATGTGTTAGAAATCTGCTCTGGTCAGAGACATTATTGAACACAAGCTCAACTTCCTATGCCTTACAGAAATGAGGATCAAGGAAGGAGAATCCATTCTACACCAGAAGATCTGTCCATCTGGCTAGTCCTTCCTCTCGGCCTGTATGCTTGGCAAGATGAGGTAGGGGAATAGCTTTTCTTTTTAAAGCCCAGCTTTCTCGTCAAACCATTGCTATCCCTCCATTATAGGTCTCCGAATTTCTTCTGGTTTGCTTCTGCTCTACTCCCTCTAATTCTGTCTTGGTTGTTTATCGTCATCCCTTCTCTCATGTGCAAGGCTTTCAAGAACTCTCTCCCTCCTTTCTAGATCCTACTAACTGTTTTCTTTCCTTACTCATCTTATGAGATTTTAATATCCATTTGGATAATCCCATCAAATCACAGGAGAGAGAACTCCAGTCTCATTTAGACTCCCTTGGGTTTTCATAACTCATTTCCATGCCAAGCCACTTGGTTTGTCACATTCTGGATCTTAGCTGTTCTCTATCTCATATCACTCCTTAACCCAACCTTTTAACTCATTCACCTCTTTCTTGATAAGACCATTTCTTCATCGCCTTCTCTTTGCTCCTTCCTCCTCAACCCTCTGCTGCAAAAATGAGCAAATCTATAAGGAACTTCTCTGCCTTTATTGATGACTCTCTTGCCACCATTCCCTCTTTCTTCCCCCCTCCCAGATTTCTTTGCTCAAGATTTTAATACACAAACTACTTAATGGAACTCCAGCCTCAGCATTACTCCTTTAAAAACACTCCAAATTAAACTAGCTCGTGATAATGGTTGGTTTCATCCAGGACATTGTCTTTTAAAACAACAACAAAGGTCATCAGAAAGACAATGGTAAATGCACAAAAGTTCCAGCCTTCATTTATGAAGAGCTAAACACAGAGAATATACAAAGGCCATCATTAAAATCAAGAAAACCTATTACTCTGCTCTTATCTCCACTAATGTCTCTCAGCCCTGGAAACTCATTCAGTTGTTCATAGTAACATAGTATATGATGGCAGATAAAGACCAGCATGGTCCATCTAGTCTGTCCAGCAAGGCAGCAAGCCACTCCTTGCAGGCCATCCCTCCTCATGTCTTTGTTTTAGGGGTGAACCCACCGCCCCGTGTAGGTCACCCTTATTTGTTGAGATATATGAGTTATGTTTATTTTGATTTTATCCTGTTGCTATAAAGGGATCCACTGTGTCTGTCCCATGCCATTTTGAATTCTGTCACTGTATTTGCACCCACTACTTCGATCGGGAAGGCATTCCAAGCATCCACCACCCTTTCATTGAAAAAGTATTTCCTGACATTGCCTTTCAGTTTACCCCCTTGCATCTCTGACCTTCTTCAAATCCAGGCTGAAAACTCACCTCTTCGCTGCTGCTTTTGGATCTTGACTCACCCGATCTCCTTGTATTTCCCTTGTGTTGTCTGTCTTGACTAGATTGTAAGCTTTGATGAGCAGGTACTTTCTCTTACATGTCTGTGCAGCACTGCATAAATCTTGTAGCGCTATTCAAATGCTCAATAGTAGTTGCTCATCTTCATGTTATGCCTTCTAGTTTTACAGCTTGTCCATCTTTGGAAGAGGATTTTTTGTTCATTAATACTCTTGAAGTATTTAAAGATCTGAATCATATCTCCCCTGTCCCTCCTCTCCTCAAGGGTGTAAATATCTTCCTGGTAATTCCTCTCTTTATGCAACCCAGTAACCTTCTGGCTTTTGCCACTGCCTTGTCACACTGTTTTGCCACCTTCAGATCCTCAGAAACAATCACCCTGAGGTCCTTCTTCTGGTCCGTGCACACCAATCTCTCGCCCCCTACTACATACAGTTTCCTTGGATTTCTACTTCCCAAGTGCATGACACAGCACTTCTTCATTAAATCTTAACTGCCAAGCATTAGTAACATAGTAAATGACGGCAGATAAAGACCAACATGGTCCATCTAGTCTGCCCAGCAAGATGGCAAGAGTAGGTGCACCTGTCACTCTGTGCAGGTCACCCCTCCCCATGTCTTTGTTTAGGGGTAAACCCACCACTCCATGTAGGACACCCCTATTTGTTGAGACGTTATATGGTTCAGAAGTTAGATGGTACCGTTTATCTTGTTTTTATCCTATTGCTGTAAAGGGATCCACTGTGTTTGTCCCATGCCTAGACAATTCTTAGACCATTAGACCATTCTTCCAGCTTTCCTTGTTATCCACTCCATCAGTGGAGTCCACTCTGTTGCAAATTTTCGTGTCATCTGCAAAAAGATACACTTTTTCATTCAGTCCTTCAGCAATATTACTCACAAACACATTGAACAGTACCGGTCCCAGAACCGATCCTGGGGCACACCCCTAATCACCTTCCTTTCATCCGAGTGAGTTCCGTTTACCATCACCTGCTGTCGTCTGTCAGTCAACCAATTTCTGATCCAGTTCACCAGCTTGAGATCCATCACCAAACTGTTGAGTTTCTTGATAAGCCTCTTATGAGGAACAGTATCAAAGGCTTTGCTGAAATCTAGGTAGATCACATCCATCGCATGCCCTTGATCTAGTTCTCTGATCAACCAGTCAAAAAACTCAATCACATTTGTTTGGCAAGATCGTCCTTTGGTAAAACCATATTGCCTCAGATCATGCAACCTGTTGGTTTTGAGAAAGTACACTATTTGCTCTTTTAGGAACACCTCCACTATTTTTCCCACCACAGAGGTAAGGGTTACTGGCCTGTAGTTTGTTACGTCTTCCCTATTACCACTTTTGTGAAGAGGTAACCACATTAGCTCTTCTCCAGTCCTGTGGAACGTAGCCAGTTTCCAGGGATCTATTAAAACATCCTTTAATGGTCCTGCAAGAACCTCTCTGAACTTTTTCAGTATCCTGGGATGTATCCCATCCGGTCTCATGCTCGTGTCCATTTTCAGTTTTGCAAACTGTTCTAACACATCATCTTCTGTGAATGGTGTGGTATCTACTCCATTCCCATTTGTATATTTGTCAATCACAGGTGGCCCTTCTCCAGGATTTTCTTTTGTAAAAACAGAACAGAAGTATTTGTTTAACATTTTCGCTTTCTCAAAGTCACTGTCCACAAATCCGTTCCCGGCACTTTTGAGTCCTGCAATGCCACCTCTGATTTTCTTCCTCTCCCAAATATACCTGAAAAATGTTTTGTCGCCACACTTCACGTCTTTAGCCATCTTTTCTTCTGCCTTTGATTTTGCTATCCTTATTTCTCTTTTTGTCTCTTTTAGTTTTATCCTGTATTCTTTTCTGTGTCCTCTGTTTGCGAACTTCTGAATTTTGTGAAAGCTGTGGTTTTTGCCTTTATTTGTGCAGCCACTTCTTTGGAAAACCAAATAGGTTTCCTTTTCCTCTTGTTTTTATCTATTTTCCTTACATATGTATCTTTTTGTCCTTTTATTGCCTCCTTTAGTTTAGCCCATTGCAATTCCACTTCCCTTATCTCCTGCCACCCTGCCAACTCCTCCTTCAGACACTTGGCCATTTTACTGAAGTCCGTGTCTTTGAAGTCTAGGACTTTGAGCTTGCTGTGATTGGACTCCGCTTTGGCTTTTATCTCAAACCACACCGTGTGATGATCACTGCTACTCACATGGGCACCCACCTGGATATTTGACATGCTATCTCCGTTGGTGAGTACTAAATCCAGCATCGAGCTTTCCCTGGTCAGTTCCATCACCATTTGTCTTAGTAATGCATCTTGGAAGGCATTCACAATTGTTTTACTTATTTCCAGATTTGCAGAAGGAATACTCCGATCTACACTAGGTAGATTAAAGCCACCCAATATGATCACTTCCCCCTTCATGGCTATCTTTGCAATATCAATAAATCAATTTGCTATCCATCTTTTCGGGTTGATTTGGTGGCCTGCGGACTACACCAGTATGGATGACTGTGCCATCTCCTCTTTCCAACGCAATCCACAACACTTCTTCTTTTCGCCACATCCCCTGCATTTCAGCAGCTTTAATAATGCTTTTGACACATAGGGCTACTCCTCCTCCTTTTCTACCCTCTCATCTCTTTTAAATAGACTATAGCCAGCTATGGCTATATTCCATTCATGCGACTTTTTAAACCATGTTTCTGTAATGGCCATAATGTCCAAGTCCATTTCCACCATTAGGGCTTTCAGGTCAGGAACTTTGGCTAGGCTTCGAGCATTTGTGCTCATTGCTTTCCAGCATTTGTTAACTGGCTTGCCTGTATTTTGCATGGATTTTGTTTTACCCGCCTCTTCCCACTTGGCATTGATGTGTGGGTTAATACTGCGGCTGTTTCCAATGTTGTTATGTTTTTGCTGGGAGTGATGTCCTGAACTTCTTTTCCATCTGTCACCCCTTTCCCTTAGTTTAAATGCATATCCACATAATGCCTGAATTATTCACTTGGGATCCTTTTCCCTGGAACAAAGAGATGTAGTCCATCGACACAGTATAGCCTCTTGTTGTTCCATCTATTTGCCCAGTCGCCTATATATCTAAATCCTTCTTGTTTGCACCAGGTTTGGAGCCATGTATTAAAGTTGATTATGCAATGCAGCCTTTCTGCCCCTTACCAAGAACAGGTAGAATTTCTGAGAATGCTATAGTGTTAGCAATGGGTTTGAGTTTCTCTCTCCAGAATCTGGATGTCCCTCTGAACTGTAGAGGCACTGTTTTTAGTCAGGTCATTTGTACTCATGAATGATAACATCAGTTTTGGAGTGCTCACTTTCTGCACTAACTAAGCCAGCAATTTGCTTCACATTCCTGCTGGCTGAAGAGCCTGGGAGGCATTTGACCATTTTCTCCCCTTTGAACTGTATTCCCAAGTTAGTGCTTCTGGTGATGTAATCTCCAAGTAGTAGTAGTTTCCTCTTTTGACAATTACTTTATATTTAGAGCATTATCAGTAAATTGGGCATTAACCTTCTTGTTTAAGGGCACTTCAGTTTCCACTAATTGTGCACTCAAATTTTCCAAGGCAGAGAAGGCATTATGCAGGGATATTTATTGATGGCAAGGGTGTCTCCGTGTTACAGGTCACAGCCTACCAGATCCCACTATGATCCATTTGTTCCTGGGCAGCTTAATTCTTTGTGGGAGTCGTGGTGGATTTTTTTTCAATTTGTACCTTAGAGGTGGTGTGTTTAATTGCAGCTAATTCTTCCCTTAATAGAATCCATTTTTTATGCATGGCAGATAACGTGAGACATATAGGGTAAGATCTTAGTCTTCAAATGATTCTTTTTAGAATGAAGGCACCACAACTATTGCATTGAGTACTGTGATGAAGCTGACACTACTGAAGCTATGGAGTTAGAAGAAAACTCAGTTTCTTTTAAAGAAACTGATTTACAGAGAATGCAGTTACCAAGAAGTGCAGCTAGAGGGAGTAGGCATGAGGCTGCAGAAGGTAGGCTGACACACCCAGATTGTAATGATGTAATAGCTAATCAAACACACCTGAGTAGAGGGCCAGAAAGCTCACTAGAGAAACGGCTTTATAAACAGTGCTTGCTCAGGAGAATACAGAGAGGAGCACCAATACAGAGAGGACCTCAAATAGAGAGACGACCACAGGAGCAGAGAGGACCACAAATACAGAGAGCAACAGAAACCCCTGCTATTAAGGAGAGAGAAAGGGGAAAGCTCCAACTACGGAAGGAAAGGCAGTTAAGCTTGCAGTCCTTACAAGGAAGGAACATCTTCCAGGAAGGACAAGCCCATGCTGAAAAGCTCCAGAAAGAAGTCTCCAGGGAAGACAGTGTAAGCAGGAGAGTGCCTGGTAGAGGGAATACCAGCAACGCACGTCTCAGAGAACAAAGGTACATTCACACCTCTTTTCCTGAATGTGTGCCAGGTCCTAGAAAGGCTTGTAATCCAGAGAGCCATAGATATGAGAAACAAAGCTGGGGAAAGCTTTGGAAACCTGTGCAGAAGGTCCTAGATAAAAGCCATATTAATTGTTTGCCAGACCAGGTCCAGCCGGGCTGGAAAGTCTTGGAGAGAACTACTGAAGTTCAACCAGTTTTGCCTAGGGAAAGCTCAGGCTTAGCAGACACCATATCTGAGCAAGAGGATATGCAAACAGACCTTGTAGAACCAGAACATTGCTACCTGAATATCCTATGGACTGTACTCTCTGTGTAGCTGAGAGTATAGAATCTCTCACAGAGTCATAGCATAAGACATTTATTTATTTATTTATTTAACATTCTCTTCTATACCGCGCTATTAAAATCAGCGCGGTGTACATCGAACAAGAATACTGCAATGTATACAAATAACATTGAGTTTACAAAGAACAGGGAATTGAACATGGGAGAGAAAACAGGGAAATTAAATACGTATTAACTCGAACTATGTACAATGCTTTAATGTAAATGGGTGTTGCATTGGTTTTGTGAGGTTGGTAGGGTTTGAGGGGGGACTACCTGTTATCTGTGGTGTTGATGTGCAGGGGTGACTGGTGTGTAGGGGAAGTTGGCAGGTTGTTGGTTGAGCTTCTATCGCTGGAGGTTTCTGAGTAGTATTTTGTGAATAGGTGGAGTTTTAAGGCCTTTCTGAATAGGATGAGGCTTTTTATTCCACGGATTTCGTGGGTGAGTGCATTCCAGCTTAAAGGGGCAAATAAGGAGAAGGCTCTGTTGGAGGTAGCCTTTGTGCACTTAGTCATTAGCTTGGGGACTGCTAATGTGTTCCGTGCAGTAGATCTTCTGTTTCTGTTTTCCAGGGTGCCATGAATTAGCTTGCTGATTGGTGTAGGGGGGTAGTTATTTAGGGCTTTGAAAGTGCCATTGCTTTGTTGAGCTGAAAAGAAGAAGTTTTTGTGTTTATTTAACCTGTCTATATTGAAAAATCCTGCTTGAATGGAAAAGACTGCGAAGCTCTTATAACAGTTTTGGACTTTGTAAATACTTTGGTAGAAACCCTGAATTAAGGTGAATTCTGTTGTCTTCTTGGAGAACCTTAGCGCATCAAGGGAATAAAACCTTATATTTAACCCAGCACAAGGCTCACACAACTATTCTTTATAAAGAAGGGAACTACAAGGACCATAATGCACCTGGTCTAAGTTAGAGTTCCCGGCTTCAACAAACAATAAATGTCCACCCTGACCCTTCAGCATGCTGCCACCGGGAGGGGCTGTGACAGTACACAACATGCTGATTAAGATGGTTATAAAGCTGTTCTAGGACAAGGAGAAAAGGTGGGTGTTACACCTAATTGGAGGACAGATGTTAATCTATATGATGACTATATAGGCAATGCAACCTTGGGGTTGGTGGGTTGGATGGGAATTTAAGTGTCCCTGGCCAGTAGACCATGTATGAACTGAGGGCACACTCAGATCTAAGAGAATATAAACAGGTAATAAATAGGCAAGAAAAATTTATATCAAAACCAGCCAAAACAGTAAATTTAGAAATGTAGCTTTGCAGTTGCTGGATCAGAACTCTGCTGTTCACCTCTATCACAAAGAAATCAAGCTCCTCTTCTTCTGTTGTACCCAATCTCACTCCTGATTCTTGAGCTCTGCCTTTGTCTCAAAGGTTCTAAAATGTAAAGCATCCCTTCTGTCTATACAACTGCTAGCCCCCTCCCCCACTTTGGTTTCAACCTCATCTTTTCTCAGTCATACCTGAACATCCTTCTATCCTGCAACTAAATTTTCCCTGCTCTAACCCTTACCTTTAGAAAATCTTCTATCATCTCTGCAGACTCCTTCCTTGCATGCCTCCTGAAAAAAGAACCCAGGCTTCTTCCTTTACGCCTACAAATAATAAACAGCAGCCTTTCCATTGGAAAGGTGAAGAAAAATAGGGAGGCCCACATGAAATACAAGAGATCACAGAGAAAGGAAGACATGCATCTATATTTGGAAAAACTTAGTGAAGCTAGTAAAGTAGTCAGGAAAGCAAAGATTCAAAAAGAGGAGGAAATAGCCAGTGCAATAAAATGGGGGGATAAGACATTTTTCAGATATGTAAGTGAAAAGAGGAAGGGCAAAAGTGGTATTGTCAGACTCAAGGGTGAAGAGGAGGAATATGTAGAAGCTGATGAGGATAAAGCGGAATTGCTTAACAAATATTTCTGTTCTGTGTTCACAGATGAAGAACCAGGAACAGGACCTCAGAAAATACCCACAAACAGGAACAGAAGCGAGGGGCATCTTGAACAATTTTCAGAAGACTGTGTTTGTGAGAAACTAGCTAAACTTAAAGTAGACAAAGCAATGGGACTGGATGGGATGCACCCTAGAATACTGGGGGAACTTGGGGACGTTCTAGCAGCTCCACTGACTGACCTTTTCAATGCCTCATTGCAGTCGGGAGTGATGCCAAAGGGCTGGAGAGAGGCTCATGGAATGCCTTTACACAAAAGCGGAAGTAAGGATGTGGTTGAAAACTACGGGCTGGATAATTTAACTTCGGTGGTGAGTAAATTATTGGAAACACTGCTGAAAGAGAAAATAATGAGGTTTTTTGGAGACCAGCGGATTACAGGATCCGAGGCAGCATGGATTCACCAGAGGCAGGTCTTGTCAGACAAATCTGATTGATTTCTTTGACTGGGTGACCAGGGAGTTGGATCGAGGGAGAGCCCTAGATGTGGTATATTTAGATTTCAGTAAAGCCTTTGACATCGTTCCTCTCTGGTGACTTATAAACAAACTGAGCACCCTAGGAATGGACCCTAAAGTTACTGCTTGGGTTAGAAATTGGTTGAGTGGGAGGCGACAATGAGTACAGGGAAATGGAGCTCACTCTGAGGAGAAGGAAGTTACCAGTGGTGTGCCCCAGGGATCTGTTCTTGGTCCGATTCTTTTTAACATCTTTGTTAGTGATATAGCGGAAGGGCTGTCGGGTAAGGTTTGCCTCTTTGCGGATGATACCAAAATCTTCAATAGAGTAGACACCCAGGAAGGTGTAGATAACATGAGGAGGGATCTAGCTAAGCTTGAAGAATGGTCTAGAATATGGCAGCTGGGATTTAATGTTAAAAAATGCAAGGTCATGTATTTGTGCTGTAGCAATCCAAGGGAGCAATATAATATAGGGGGTGAAGTACTTTTGTTCACTAAAGAAGAGCAGGACCTAGACGTGGTTGTGTATGATGATCTTAAAGTAGCTAAACAGGTAGAAAAGGTGACAGCAAAATCTAGAAGGATACTTGGGTGCATACGGAGAGGAATGGCTAGCAGAAAAAAAGGAGTTGATAGTGCCTCTGTATAAATCTTTGGTGCGACCTCATTTGGAGTATTGTGTGCAATTCTGAAGACCACACCTTCAAAAGGATATAGACAGGATGGAGTCAGTACAGAGGGTGGCTACTAAAATGGTTAGTGGTCTTTATTATAAAGCATATGAGGACAGACTTAAGGATCTTAATATGTACACCTTAGAGGAAAGGCGGGATAGAGGTGATATGATTGAGATGTTTAAATACTTCTATGGCATAAATGCACAGGGGGAGAGCCTCTTTCAATTGAAAGCAAGTTCTGCTATGAGGGAACATGGGATGAGGGTGAAAGGGGATAGATTCAGGAGTGATATGGGGAAATATTTCTTTATGGAAAGAGTGGTGGATCCGTGGAATAGTCTCCCAGTGGAGGTGGTAGAGATAAGGACAGTATCTGAATTCAAAAAAGCATGGGACAAACACAGAGGATCTCTAAAGGAAAAAAGGGGACTGTTGTAGCTGTTGCTATGGAAGGACAGACTAGATAGGCCATGTGGTCTTTTTCTGTCATCATTTTTCTGTTTCTATATTTCTATGTAACTTTTCCCAATAACTGAAAAGATGTTATAATTCTCCCCCTTCTCAATCAAGCCTCCCTGAAGCTTTCCGTAGCTGAAAACTATCAGCCCATTTTTTATCTTCCCTTTCCCTCCAGGGTTCTAAGAATAAATTGTGCATACAAGCTCAGTTCATTTCTTGAGAAAATAAATGCACCCTACCCCTATCAGTAAGGTTTTCATGCAAGTCATTCTACAGAAACTCTCCCCGTCCTGTCTTCTTAGCAATATCAAATATAGAACTGATGGACAACATTCCACCGTGTTCATCTCTCTTGACCTGAGTGCCACTTTTTACCTGGTAGACCACACCCTTCTCCTTCAACATAGCCTTGATAGTGATATTTCAGGCATAGTACTTTCATGGCCCTCCTCATGCCTTCATAATCATTCTTTTTCAGTGTCTTGGCAGAATACCTTGTCTGACCCTCTTTCTTTCCTGTGGAGCTCCCCTGAGCACTATCCTTCAGCCACTATTCAACCTATTCCTTGTCCCCTTTGCTACCATTATACAAAACATTGGTCTTCATGGTTATCATTTTGGCTGATGATATCCAATTAATTATTATGTGGATCCTTCTTCCCCTAATTTTTATACACCATAATTCTAATCTGAGCTTCTAAAGAAAGCTTAGGTTTGATCTCCTCTAGTACCTACTGGTTTGTTCTTCGGGCAGTCCATGGTATACATAGTATTCGTCGCCAGCAACATAATTCAAAAGCATCAATTTTCTTCCTCTCTATATTTTTCACTGTCCAACTTTCACATCCATATGACATTATTGAAAATGCCATGGCTTGAACAAGTCAAATCTTTGTATGGATAGAGACATCTCTGCTCTTGAGAGTCTTGTCTAGGTCCTTCATAGCTATTCTGCCGAGCAATGCATCATCGGATTCTGAGAGCAATGCATCATCAGATTTCTTGACTGCTTGTCGTTTCTTTATTGATAGTTAATCCAAGTAGGTTAAAGTTGTTCACTATTTCAATTTCTTCTCCAACGATGAAGTTATTGACTTTGCTAGTTATAATGATCTTTGTCTTCTTTACGTTAAGGTGCAGGCCCATTTTAAGACTATGTTCCTTGATCTTGAGAAGAAAATATTTAAGATCATCTTCACTTTCAGCCAGTAATGTGGTATCATCAGCATAGCGAAGGTTGTTGAAGAGTCTTCCACCAATCTTCACACCTCTGTTGTCTTCATACAATGCTGCTTCTCTGATGATTTGTTCTGCATATAAATTAAACAGGTAGGGGGAAAGAATGCAGCCTTGTCATACTCCTCTGATGATTTTAAACCATTGTGTTTCTCCTTCTGTGAAGAAGAGAGATCATTAGAGAAAGACATCATGCTTGGCAAGGTAGAAGGTCAACGCAAAAGAGGAAGACCAGCAGTGAGATGGATCAATACAATAACAGCAGCTACGGGTGTCAGTCTGTTAACAATGAGCCACCTGACTGAAGACTGAACAGAATTTAGGACAACTATCCAGAGGGTCGCCATGAGTCGACACCGACTTGACGGCACTTAACAACAGTTCTAATCTACTGGTTGTCTTGGGCTGACTTGAGAAACACAGCATGAAATTAAACCCTTAAAAATGTTAAGCTATGTGAATTACTCATCATCCCCCTCCCCTTCTGCTTCTGCTTCCATAAACCAACAGTCCATTCATCCTTACGACTGTGTCACAATCTTAGGCTGCAAAATTGACTCTTCCTTTTCCTTTTACATGCACATTTTATCGGTTCCTAAAACGTCATTTTTCTTTCTTAGTAAAATCTAGCTTCCCCTCTGGTCGGTTCATAAACCAGCTGCTCTAAAAAGCACTGGCTATTTCTTCTTCTTTTTGCATCTTTGCTTTCTTGACTACTTTGCTTGCTTCTCTAAGTTTTTCCAAATATACATGCTTGTCTTCCTTTCTCTGTAATCTCTTGTATTTTATGAAGGCCACCCTCTTTTTCTTCACCTTTTCAGTTACTTCTTTTCAGATCCATAGTGGCCTCCTTTTCCTTTTACATTTATTTACCAGTCTAACAAAAAGATTTATTGTCCTTAAAATGTCCCCTTTCAGTTTTGCCCATTGCTTTTCTACATATCCCAGCTGTTCCCATCGCACTAATGATTCATTGAGATATTGTCCCATCTTGGCAAAGTTAGTTTCCTAAAGTCTAAGACCCTCGCTTTCGAATGGATTTTATCAGCCCAGTCCTTATACTGAACCATACCTTCTGGTGATCACTGGATACAAGATGATCTCCCACCATGATATCACAAACAATTTTCCCATTGGTAAGCACCAAGTCCAGTATGGCCCATTCAAGTGTAGGTTCTGTTACATGTTGCCAGAATAGCTCTCCTTGTAGAGAATTTACGACCTCCTTACTTCTATATGATACCGCAGCAGGGATGTGCCAATCAACATCCAGTATATTGAAATCACTTATCAGTAGCATTTTTCCTTTCATGGCAATACTGTGTATGTCTTCTATTAAATCCCCGTCCATCACTTCTCCCTGTGAGGGAGATCTATGTATCATACTAATGCAAATGGATTTCCCTTTCCTGCTTTCTAGTTTAACCCACAGTGCCTCTGCTGCGGAAGACACGTCAACCTTTCTTGGACAGATGGATGCCATCTCTGCTCTGCAGCTCTTGGAACAACATCCCATAGTCCAGGAAACCAAAACATTTTCAATGACACTATCCACGCAGCCATGTATTCATCTCCAGGATACGAGCTTCTCTGCCTCGGCTTTTACCCTCAACAGGGCAGATTGAAGAGAACACCATCTGTGCACTTATCTGCTTCACCATCTGTCCCAGAGCTATGAAGTCATTTTTGATACACTCACAAGAATACCTAGTGGTTTCGTTTGTGTCGACATGGATGAGCAACATCAGTAGGCTTGATGAGTCTTAGCAAACTCTCCATAACATCTCAGATTTTGGCACCTGGCAGACAGCTCACCTTTCTGGACATCAAGTCTGTTCATCAGATGGACACCTCAGTACCCTCAGAAGAGAGTCACCAATCACCACTACCCTTTTCTTCCTTGTGGTCACTGATTCTGCAACTTTGGGGTGCTTAAGCTCTGGTTCTTCCCTTTCCTGTGATATTTTCACTTCCTCCACTTCCAGGGTTACATGCTGGTTCTTCAGTTCAAGGGCTGGTGGAGCTGACTCTTGTCCAACTTAATGGAAAAAGGTGACTAGGGGATTTCCCCAGGGATCTGTGCTGGGTCTGCTGCTTTTTAACATATTATATAAATGACCTGGAAATGGGAATAACTAGTGGGGTGATCAAATTTGCAGATGACACAAAATTATTAAAAGTTGTTAAAACACAAGAGGCTTGTGAAAAATTGCATGAGGACCTTGATAAATTGAAAGACTTGATGTCCAAATGGCAAATGAAATTTAATGTGGACAAGTGCAAAGTTATGCACCTAGGGAAGAACAACTCGAACTATGTTTACACAATGCATTGTTGCACATTAGGGAACCACCACCCAGAAAAAAGATTAAGCTGTCATCTTGAATAATAAGATGAAACCCTCCACCCAGTGTACAGTAGCAGGCAAGAAAGCAAATAGAATGCTAGGAATCATAAGGAAAGGAATGGAGAATAAAACTAAGGATATTATAATGGCTCTGTATCGTGCCATGGTGCGACCGCACCTTGAATATTGTGTGCAATTCTGGTCTCCATATTAAGGATATAGCAGAATTAGAAAAGGTTCAGAGAAGAGCCACCAAATTGGTAAAGGGGATGGAAGGATAACCCCTATGAGGACAGGCTTAAAAGGTTAGGGCTCTTCAACTTGGTAAAGAAAGAGACAGCTGAGGGGAGATATGATAGAGGTCTATAAATTAATGAATGGAGTAGAACGGTAAATGTAGATAGGTTGTTTACTCCATCAAAAAGGAGAAAGACTAGGAGATATGCAATGAACCTACAATGTAACCTATATAAGAGTAATAAGAGAAAATATTTTTACAATCAACAGGTAATCAAACTTTGGAATTCATTACCGGAGGATGTAGTAAAAGCTTTTAGTGTAGCTGAGTTTAAGAAAGGTTTGGACAAGTTCCTGGAGGAAATGTCCATCAACCGTTATTAATGAGGACCCAAGAAATCCACTGCTTACTCTGGGATAAGCATTGTAGAACCTGTGTCTTTTGGGGAAACTGTTAGGTACTTGTGACCTAGATTGGCCAATGTTGGCAACAAGATACTGGGCTTGATGGACCTTGGTCTGACACAGTACGGCATTTCTTATGTTCTTATGTTCCTAAGTAGTGACTTAGTCCTTGGTCCGATTCTTTTTAAACATCTTTATTAGTGATATAGCGGAAGGGTTGTCGGGTAAGGTTTGCCTCCTTGCGGATGATACCAAAATCTGCAATAGAGTAGACACCCAGGAAGGTGCAGATAACATGAGGAGGGATCTGGCTAAGCTTGAAGAATGGTCTAGAATTTGGCAGCTGGGATTTAATGTTAAAAAATGTAAGGTCATGCATTTGGGCTGCAGCAATCCAAGGGAGCAATATAGTATAGGGGCTGAATTACTTTTGTCCATTAAAGAAGAGCGGGACCTAGGCGTGGTTGTGTCTGATGATCTTAAAGTAGCTAAACAGGTAGAAAAGGCGACGGCAAAAGCTAGAAGGATGCTTGGGTGCATACGGAGAGGAATGGCTAGCAGAAAAAAGGAGGTGATAGTGCCTCTGTGTAAGTCTTTGGTGCAACCTCATTTGGAGTATAGTGTGCAATTCTGGAGACCACACCTTCAAAAGGATGTGAACAGGATGGAGTCGGTGCAGAGGGTGGCTACTAAAATGATTAGTGGTCTTCATTATAAAGCATATGAGGACAGCCTTAAGGATTTTAATATGTACATCTTAGAGGAAAGACAGGATAGAGGTGATATATTGAGATGTTTAAATACCTCCATGGCATAAATGTTCATGGAGAGAGCCTCTTTCAATTGAAAGTAAGTTCTGCTATGAGGGGACATGGGATGAGGGTAAAGGGAGATAGATTCAGGAGTGATATAAGGAAATATTTCTTTATGGAAAGAGTAGTGGATCCGTGGAATAGTCTCCCAGTGGAGGTGTTAGAGATGAGGACAGTAACTGAATTCAAAAAAGCATGGGACAAACACAGAGGATCTCTAAGGGTAAAAAGGGGACTGCTGTAGTTGTTGATATGGAAGGACAGACTAGAGAGGCCATGTGGTCTTTTTCTGTCGTCATATTTCTATGTTTCCCCAGGACAGTCAAGAATATATAAGGGAGGACATGTATACAAAAAGGTTTGGAATTGGGTCTGGGTCTGCTGCTGTTTGAGTGCTGAGACCCCAAAAGCTAAAAAGTCCTCCTGCAAAGATAATTTTTGTCCTGGGGAGTTGGAGATGCTGATCAGGGAGGTTCTGGCAAAACATAATATTCTCTTTGTTTCCGCCAGTACTCAGGTTAGTACCCACTATAAGCTATGCCTCTGGAACGGTATCTATGTAAACGTCATTGCCATGAAGAGGAAGTGGTGAAAGATGAGATGCAAGTCAAAGCACAAGGCAGAGGCTACAGCTGCAGATGGGGAGACTCCAGCTCTCATCGAACCGGAACAATGTGTCCTGGCCACTATGGATGAGTCGTCTGTTGGAGGGGGTGGGGTATTCAACAGCTCCAGGTGTTCCATTCTCAAAATGAGTGCTGCATACTTGTAAGACATACTGTATACCTTTCTTTTATAATTTCCTGCAAGTGTCTACACTTATATATGCACCGGCAGTAACTTCCGCTGCCATGCACAGCCACTGCTGACCTATAATAGTGATAGTGTTTCACACTGGCTCCTCTACTCCCTCACAGATCTCATACCTCTACTTGCCACATTAGTGCAGGCCTTCCACGACTGCCATAGCCTGTTCTGCTGTGTCCTGCATAGCTGGGTACCCCACCTCTCTATAGATATGTGTGATTATAAAGCATGGGATGGCTTAGATGGTCACAGTAGACCTGAAGCCATGTAGTCATACTACAGATGATGGCATGGAGCCAGATTATGGGATCATTATGAGCCATGTCTGGTATGGCGTGCAAAGGTTGCCACCCACCCACTCCCTGGACCTTGAGGGTTAAGGGAGGGGCTGGCCTTGAATGCCCTTGAGGGTTAAGGTTGTAGTTGTGTAGGTGCTCAAGTAGTAAGGCAAGGCAAAGAAAATTTCTTTTGTGAGGTTTATTTCTCCCGCTCCGGAGTTCAAATGCAGCAGACGTAAATGAAATAATGTAGCACAAAACAAGGCTGAGAAACTTAACTAAACAAGGCTTTTCACTGCTTGGCTAAATGTCCATTACTGATCCCATTCAGTTGTCATGTGACCTCCTTTCAGTAACGTAACAGAAAACTCTGGTAACAGCAATGCTCCTGAATTGCACACAATATGCTTTCACTTATTCTCTTCACATAAGCTTCTTTAGCATAGCAATCAGTAAGGTAACTTTGTTATATTCTTTCATAAAACATTGGCAAGCATATCACTTAAATGTCCTTTTGAATCACACATGTAGAGCAGTCCATCGGGACTTCCTGCTCTGTAGACGGCAGAGAAATTAAAGGCATTTCTTCCTCAACAGCTGCTCATAGGCTTTGCTACGTCATGAGGAGAAACTGCTCTACTTTTAAGGAACTCCCTGAATTCAGTGAGAAGTAATTCAGCCTGTGTATTTTCTGAGCTAAGCTGAGAATATCCTCCTTCAGGTAAATGCTTGTTTAATGTTCTTATCTCTTGGCAATTATCAGTGCTTTTACTTGGACAACAGTTCAGCGTGTAAGCATTTCCCTTCCCCCACCTATCTCCAAATGAAAGTGCAGGGTAAAACGCTTCAGCTGTGCTTGGAGAGTCTCTCAGAGTGTTAAAAGGAAAACAGTCAGGCTTCTCTTGGCTTAACCAATTACTATCAAACTTTCTGCCTTTGTTCTGTCTTTCACAATTAAAGTTCACTCTTTCTGGCTTCCCACTGTTAAGCTTGCTAGCCGTTCCAAACCCACCAGATACCTTGTGCTGGGGCTTCTTCCAGGGTAATTCTTTCTCCCTCTGCCTCCTGTTCCAAGGTTCTGCTTGGTCCTTTAAACTCCTGAGCTGTAGCCTTGGGTCTCTCAGTGCCTTTGAATTCTTCTGGTAACAGAAGTCTTTCTCTGCCCCTGAGTCTCCCAGGTCCTGTCTGCTCCTTCGTGGATCACAGTTGCTTAGTGGTTCTCTCTCCAACGGTTCCTGTTCCTCTGACCTGTCCTCGTCCAGGTGCTTGTGTCCTGACTCCTCCTCTCCGTCTTGCTCCTGGTGCTCATCTAACTGTTTCTGTTTCTCAGTTCTTAACAAGCTGGCTGAGTACTGTACTGCCCGCCTCCTGCTTGGGCGTGCCCAATCAGGGACTTGGCTTCTCTCCTGCCTTGAGGTGAGGTGTGGTTCCTGATTAGCTCTGTGTTTTTTTTCTCTCATAAGAGAAAATCCTGCATTCCCTTGCAGTACCGGTTCTCTCCACCGGATCACTATCAGTTTCCATTGCTTCATAAGAGTCTCCTACGTCACAAGGTGCACACCAATGCAATGCGTCTTTGGGCACTTGAGGGAACTCCATTATGAAGCTGAGAGCCCTAGCAACTAGGTGCTATAATGGAAAGGCTAGGTGTAGCCAGGTTTCCCTTAAACCTTAAAACAGGTGGAGGAGACAGTTCAACGAGCAGGGCGTAGGCTGCCTATCTGCATAAAAGCTAGAGTTCTGCAAAAGCTCAGAGAGGCCTTGGGAAAGAAGAACAGGCATTTGCCCAGAACCTGTCCTATAGGCAGGTCCGATGCTACCATTAGGTGAACTAGGCAGTAACCTAGAGTGCTGGGCCTCCAGGAGTGCCCACTGCTGCTGCTGCCCCTCTTGGGGCATACAGTGGTGGCAATGGTCGCAAACAGCCCTGCGTCGCTTACCTGTTTGCGGTCATTGCCATCACTGCAGGTTTCAGAGAAGGATGGCGATGGCGGTGGCGGTGGCAGTGGTTGCCACAGAGCGGGTGGGGGCACAAGGGAAGCCCCTCATCTCCTTGCACTGATTTTGCCTATAGGGACAGTAGACCTATTGATTTGCACAGGTAGTGGAAACCTGCAAGATTTTGCTGGCTTTTGCAGCAGAAAGCCCCTCTGGCACATGCTAGTGGAATACTCGCTAAGAGTGGGAAGCTCACAATCTCGAGGTAAGAAGGAGGAGCAGGAAGGCTCAGTGCACCTGGAAAGAAAAGATTTACAGGAATGCTAGGCAGAGGAAAGCCTGTGGTTTGTTGTGGTTCAGAGAAGCCCTGTTACTCAGACACCTGCAGAAAGGAGCTGGGTTTAAATCCCAGGAATGGTGCAAACCTTTGAGAACCAAGTATGTGGAAATTGGGTAACAAATCATTGTGAAATGAATGTGTGAAATTGAGCTGTTACTCATGTTTGCTGAGGACACAAGTTCTGAAACTGGAAGTAGGCTGAAGAGTAGGCTGTTCATGGAAACATTCCTGAAGTAGGTTTCCTTATCTCTATTTGAATTCATTCACTGTTAAAACAAGCCAAAGTAAATTGTAGGGTTGTTACTAACTCTGAGAAAGATCAACAAGCCAAGGTACTGTGTTATGGAGAAGCAGAGAAGGGGGGCCAGCTCTCTGACTTGAAATCAGAGGGAAATCCTGGTCTGGATTCATGCAAATAAGAAGTCTGCTTTGGAGGAGGCTGAAGTGGTTGGTCAAAGAGAGCACAGACAGCAATGTAGCATTGGAGGCTTTGGATAAGTGCTGCACTGCTGTTTTAATGGCATTGCTGCTGCTGTATATCCCGGAGAGGGGCAGCAGTGGGCCACCTAGGAAAGACTGGCACACTTAGTGACCACCTAGTTTGCCTATTGGGTAGCGCAAGCCCTAATCTTAACACTAGGGTTGCCAACTGGCCGGTGTTTACATGGCCAGGCTGGCTGCTTGCAGAGAACTAAAACCAGCTGTTGAAAAACTGTTTTTTAGCTCTGGCCACACCTGATCCCGTGGCCAGAGCAAAACAATAGCTTTTCATCAATCTCTCCTTGTGTCCCTGCAGTCTCACGCTCTCCTGTGATCCAGCTGTGGCTCCTGTGCAACTGCGATAGCAATAATAATTTAAAGTAAAACCCAAACCACTGTGGAGCCTTCCGGCTGCTGCTATGGAAACCCTGCAGCAGTGTTCTGCCCCCAAAAGGATGTTACATTAAAGGGAGCGGGACGCAGCAGCAGGGGTACCATAGCAGAGCCTGGAAGGCTCCGTACCGGTTTTGGTTTTATTTTAAATTATTATCAGTATCACAGCTGCCAGAGCTGGCTGTATGCAAGCAACAGGACAGCTTCAGGCTGCGATCGGACTGTCAGCAGCTGTGATGGGCCCAACTACAGTCCTGGATAGTGGCAGCAGAACTGAAAAAGAAAAGTAAAGCCACATGATTGTGGATGAGTAGAACCACAGGTCTGGGCTCAGGCAACATATTATGGGGTCATGGCAGGCATCGGAGAGAGCCGCGACCACCGTGGCTGCTCCCATTTAAAGCTCATGGCGCTTCTGGCTACTCCTGGTGCTGCTGCCGCAATCATCGCAGCAGTCCAGTGCCCAGGAGTACCACAAGCACCGCGGGCCTTAAACAGGAGCAGCCATGATGCCTGAGCCACCATCATGCGGCTTCACTTTTCTTTTTAAATTCTGCTGTTGCTGGCCAGGGCTGTAGTCGGGCCCACCATGGTTGCTGACAGCCCAAAGCTGTCCTGCTGCCCTGCCTCAACATCCGTGAAAAACTGTGGCTGCATTTTCCTTAAAAAAGACAAAAAAAACAATCAAACCTCTCTGCCATAGCTCTCCAGGATGGTCCAAATGCTGCCGGTTCTCCCTCTTCTGTTGATGCACGTAACCCCAGTAAATACTGGTTTAATGTTTTTTTACATCTTCAGTTACATTAGCACTAGAATAGTACTGGAAATGAGCTGATGCTGGAGGATGGAGGGACTGGAAGAGAGATGATACTGGAGAAAGACTGATGCTGAAGGGGGGGGGGGGCTGGAACTAGAAGTGATGATGCTGGGAAGGACAGGGACTAAAAGGGAGCTCATGCTGGGAAGGACAGGGACTAAAAGAGAGCTCATGCAGGGAAGGACAGGGACTAAAAGGGAGCTCATGCTGGGAAGGACAGGGACTGAAAGGGAGCTCATGCTGGGAAGGACAGGGACCAAAACAGAGCTGATGCTGGGAAGGACAGAGACGGAAAGAGAGCTCATGCTGGGAAGGACAGGGACTGAAAGGGAGCTGATACTGGGAAGGACAGGGACTGAAAGGGAGCTGATGCTGGGAAAGACAGGGACTGAAAGAGAGCTGATGCTGGGAAGGACAGGGACTGAAAGGGAGCTGATGCTGGGAAGGACAGGGACTGAACATAAGAACATAACATATGCCATACTGGGTCAGACCAAGGTTCATCAAGCCCAGTATCCTGTTTCCAACAGTCTAGGTCATATGTACCTAGCAGTTTCCCCAAAAGACACAGGTTCCACAATGCTTGTACTGGGTCAAGCATTGATATCCTGGGTCCCTTATTAATAATGGTTTATGGACCTTTCCTCCAGGAACTTGTCCAAACCTTTTTTAAACCCAGCTACACTAACAGCCTTTACTACATCCTCCGGTAACAAATTCCAGAGTTTGATTACACGTTGAGTGAAAAAATATTTTATTTTATTAGTCTTAAATAGTTTACCCTGTAGCTTCATTGCATGCCCACTAGTCTTCTATATTCTGATAACGTAAACAATCGATCTACGTTTACCCGTTCCACTCCGTTCATTAATTAATAGACTTCTATCATATCTCCCCTCAGCCGTCTCTTTTCCAGGTTAAAGAGCCCTAACCTTTTTAGCCTTTCTTCATAGGGAGTATCCTTCCATCCCCTTTACCATTTTGGTGGCTCTTCTCTGAACCTTTTCTAAAATCGCTATATCCTTTGTAAGATACGGCGACCAGAATTGCACGCAATATTCAAGGCGCGGTCTCACCATGGAACGGTATAGAGGCATTATAATATCTTTTGTTTTATTTTCCATTCCATTCCTTATGATACCTAGCATTCTATTTGCTCTCTTGGCCGCTGCTGCACACTGGGCCGAGGGTTTTAACGTTATCCACAATGACGCCTAAATCTTTTTCCTGGGTGGTGGTTCCTAATGTGGAACCTTGCATCGTGTAACCATAGTTTGGGTTGTTCTTCCCTAGGTGCATAACTTTGCACTTGTCCACATTAAATTTCATCTGCCATTTTGATGCCCAGTATTCCAATTTATCAAGATCCTCTTACAATTTTCCACAATCCTCTTGGGTTTTAACAACTTTAAATAGCTTTGTATCATCAGGAAATTTGATAACCTCACTCGTTCCACTTTCCAGGTCATTTATGAATATGTCAAAAAGCAGCGGACCCAGCACAGATCCCTGGGGTACACCATTATTCACCTTTCTCCATTGGGAAAATTGGCCATTTAGCACTACCCTCTGCTTTCTATCTTTTAGTGCAAATCATTTTTATTAAGTTTTCACAAATACAGAGAGGAACAGGGGTTCACATAGAGAACCAACAGTATAACATTAACAGAAAAAAAAAAAAAAACAGGTCATCCCCGTAGCCCCCATTGAAACAGACAACACAAAACATCTCAAGCGGGAAGCCTGAAATAGTTGTCAATGACAGTGGGGCAGCTCCATCAACCCCCCCCCTCTCCCCAGATCCCTTTTGCAGACAAACCGGAGAAGACCCCAAACTACTCCCCCCTCCCCCATCCCTCCCAGCCCCTCTCTCCCACAGTACAGACATTCAGCCCAGTAATCCCTTTCAAGTCTTAACACACGTACACTCTTTGCAAGTCTTAACACTCGTACACCCAGAGTTCAAGTTTCCCCACACATCACACCCCCTCATTATCTGTCCCTACACCCCCCAGGAGCCCCCGGGCTGAGAAGTGATGCTCCGTGACCCCTCTCCAGATACTCTCACAATGCGCCTTCTGCTTGGCCCCCAGGAGTCTCGCTGTGCGCAGCTCGTGGTCTCTCAGAATTAAAAGAGTTCTGCACCATTCCCGAATCCCCGGGGGGCGGGCGTCCACCCAATGTCGCAGGATACACTGTTTCGCAATCAGGAAGGCTCTAGTATAAAGCTGCCGAGTAGCCACGCCACTGGAGGCAGCGGTACTATCATGTCTGGGTCTTTGCCCACCCCCATTAGACACTGCAGTCAAATCTGGAGAGGATTCCCTGGAAGCTATAGCACACACCCCAAACAAACCCCAGTCATACGTGAGCTCCCCTCTCATAGGTCTGCAGGCGCGCAGCTCAGTGTAAATCTCCCCCCAAAACTGAGTTATCCAGGTGCAGCTCCAAAAACGATGGAGTAAGGTCCCTTTATGAGTGCCACACAGCTGGCAGACATCAGTCGAGAGCAACTTCATCTGGAACGCCCGTGTGTTGGGTACATATGCCCTCCATAACAATTTATACTGGATTTCACGTAATTTAATCGATTCCGAGAGGAGCCTGAGATGCTGGAAAGCAGTCTGGAGTAACTCTACCGTAAGGGACACATCATCAGCGTTGCACCACTGCTGTGCCAGTCGTTCCAACGGAGTCCGGTCCCCCCCCGGCCAACACTCCTCACGCCAGGAGCGGAGCGAAAACTTGCCATCTGCGTCCGCTATGAGATCCCACACCCCTCTATCTCGAAACTGAAAACCCATAGACCGCTGGAGCGACTGTATATAGTGTCGCACTTGCAAATAGAAGTAGAAGGAGTGAGGCGCAAGCTGATAGCGCCGGGATAAAGTTTGAAAGGAGTCCAATGCCTCCTGAGATTGCATACGCAATTGACCCAGATGTCCCAGTCCAGCCGCTGTCCAACTGCCTGGAAGTCCTCCCAGGGCACCCGGCGCAAAATCAGCATTCCCTCTCAAGGGCAAACACTCCGTACTGTTCCAAGGCACTCGCTTCTTCTGACATAGAAAGCGCCACGCCTGTCTCAACGCACTAAGATATACCGAGTGCCGCCAGAAACGCGGTAGGCCCATTGGAGGGCTATGTAGCAAGTAGGCCGGATGATAGGGCGCCGATAGTGTCGCGATCAACCCCCACGGCAGGGCTCCCTCCCCACCCCGGATCAAATTGCGCAAGGGCCGCAACAAAGCAAGAAAATTATAATCCCGGATCGAGAATAGTCCAAGTCCCCCTTCCTCCCTATTACTCATCAAGACCTGGAGCGGGATTCGTGCTCTCCTACCACGCCATAGAAATTGTCTGAGATAGCGCTGAAACAATATGACATCTCGCCGCAACAGCCACAGAGGTAAATGGCGTAAAAGATATATCCAACGGGGCACCTCCATCATCTGAAACAAAGCCAGCCGCCCCATGAGCGAGAGAGGAAGATCTCGCCACCTCTGCAGTACAGCCGCCAATCTCTGCATCATGGGGCGGATATTGACATCATATAATCGGGAGATCTGATCTGGTATCTGAATCCCCAAGTAGCGAAATTCCCCATTCGCCCAACGCAAAGGAAAAAACCCTCGCCATTGTCTCCGCGCCCGGCCCCCTACATCTAACGCGACACATTTACTAAGATTAATCCGGAGCCCTGAGAACGAGCCAAAACTCTGAATCACTCCCAAAGCGTACTCCAGTGAAGGCTGAGGGTCACTTAAACACAAAAGCATATCGTCAGCAAACGCGCTGACCTTGATTCCCCCTTGCGGCCATTCAATCCCGTGTATCTCAGGCTCCGCGATGAGAGCCAGGAGTAAAGGTTCCAACTGCAGAACAAATAAGAGGGGCGACAGCGGGCAACCCTGCCGAGTACCTCTGCGGAGTTCAAATGGTGCCGAGAAAGTTCCCCCACTGGCCACACACGCCAGCGGTCCCGCATATAACGCTCTCACCCACGAAAGAAAGGCACCCTCAAAGCCAAATTTTTTGAGCGTTTCGAACATATAAGCCCACGACACTCTGTCGAAAGCCTTCTCGGCATCAAGGCTCACCAGGAGAAGAGGCGCCCCCTGGTGCAGACAATGTTCCATGCCCAGAAGTACCCTACTAATATTAGTAAAAGCATCCCGGCCTTTAACAAAACCCGATTGATGGGCACCAACGAGCCGGGGCAAAACCTCTTGTAGCCGGGCCGCCAGGACCGAGGCCACCACTTTCATATCATAGTTGATTAAAGAGATGGGGCGATAAGATGCAGGGTCTTCCGGATCTCGGCCCTCTTTTGGAATGATAGTAATGGCTGCCGTTCGCATATCTCGCGGATATGAACCTCGCTCCTGCGCCTCCTGATACACTGCCATCAGAGTAGGCACAATATGGGGCATCAATATCTTGTAGAACTCTGCACCATAGCCGTCGGGGCCCGGAGCTTTATGTGCTTTCCCTTTCTTTATCACAGCTTGGATTTCTGCGCAAGTTATCCCAGCATTTAAAGCCTGAAGTTCAGCCTCCGTCACTCGAGGTAAAGACACGGCTGTAAGAAACGCGCTCTCCTGTTCTCTATTCTCCGCATCTGGGGTATATAAATCCTGATAATATTGACGAAACACCTGCACAATCTTTGGCATGGTAGTCTGCTGCTGCACCCCCTGGCTGTCCCGGATCCGAGTCACCCCCTGGATGCCTCCTCTACGTTTAACTAGTCTCGCCAGTAGACGTCCCGACCGATCACCAAAACGAAATAATTGGTGGCGATAATATTGTAGCGACTGTACTGCACGCTCCTGGAGCACCTCATTAAGAGCTCTCTGCACTTCAAAATATGCCGCGAGGAGCTGCGGTCGAGCCACAGCCGCTCGCTTCGCCTCCTGTAATTGGCGTGATAACTCCATGAGCCGCGCGTCCAATCTCCTCCTCTCCCTTGCAACATACGCTATAATGTGTCCCCGGAGCACTGCTTTCCCAGCCTCCCAGAAGGTCATTACATCCACTTCTCCGGTGTCATTCCGACTAAGATACTCCTCCCACTGGCGGATCAAATAGGTTCGGAAAGCCTCATTTTGCCAAAGATGCCCCGGGAATGCCCAACGGGCTCCACCCTGGGATCCTCCTCTCCAATCCAACACCACCTTAGCATGATCGGACACTACAATAGGATCAATTTCCACTTTGACCACTTTTCCTAAGCTCGCTCTCGAAATCAAGATGTAATCAATCCGGGACCAGGTTTGGTGTGCTCTCGACAGATGTGTATAATCTTTTTCCCCACCATGCAAGACCCTCCAGGAGTCCACCAAGCCCCCCAACTTACACAGGTAATCTACCCCTTTATTACGCCAAGCCCCAGGAGAAACCCCCCCAGCGGATCTATCCAAGAGCGGGTCATGCGGGCAGTTAAAATCCCCCGCCAGTATCAAAGGTATTGTCGGGGCCCCTAACACTTTCCCCAGGAGTAACTGGAAAAAACGGTGATCATATGTATTTGGGGCATAGATGTTTCCCAGGAGTAGCTCTTGTCCCTGAATCTTGGCATGTAGAAAGAGGAACCTCCCATTCGGGTCCGCCTCCTCTCTAATCACCTCCAGTGTTAAACCTTTTTTCACCAAAATCGCCACTCCACGCTTCTTTACCTTCGTAGAAGCGGCGTATACCTGCCCCACCCAATCTTTCTTCAACTTAGTGTGTTCAACCGCAGTTAAATGGGTTTCTTGTAATAAAGCTATATGTGTATGTCCCTTCTTCAGGGCCTGCAGCACTTTCGTCCTTTTTACAGGCGTATTCAGCCCCCCTACGTTCCAAGAAACGACACGTAGATCATCACTCATTCAGCTCACACCATGTACGTCTCATCCCACAGGACTCCCATGCATACCAACGTTCCAAGTCGCCCAGCCTCGACTCAGAACAGTCAAACATCAATCTCTCCCTCCGGGCGCATAAGTGTTTGGATAATAGTCGCTGTTGTTTGCTAATCCATAGCCACCATAGAACACACTCACTCTCTGTCTGTACTGCATACCTACCCCCCCTCTCATATGCCCCCGAACACTCACAGCAATATTCCCCCTGAACCCCCCACACATCCTTCCATACATCCCTCAATTCCCACCCCCCGCCCCCTTCCTCCCCCCTCCCACCCGCCCTCCCCCCCACCCACCCCCAAGGTAAAACATACCCAGCAGCACGCCCGGCTAACTGCGCCAGGCTCGGGGCCCACTTCTTGTGCACAGCAGGGCTATCTCGCCCCCCCCACAAATACACAGCACAACTCTCGATGAGTATACCCCCTCCCCCACCCAAGACAAACTAAAGCCAATACAGTCCCCATTCAAACCAGCGATCCTACAGTGGACTCTGCACCGGATCTCATCTATCTCGCAGCAAAACTACATCTGCTTCACCCCTCTGAAGGACACTGGCACTGATATTCCCCCATTAATGTGATGATAAACCTTCATAAATAAAGATCAACCAAAAAAAAAATATATACAATACAGTCCCCCCACCCACCGCCCACCACACACCTCGTAACAAGCCCCACAATAGCAGAGAAAGTCCCAAACATCAAGTGAGAGGCGTAGGGCCGGGCGCGGCCACGCGGTGTCTCCTCCAGGTTCAGCAATTAGGAAATCACCCAGTTATCAGCATGCCAAAGCCACTGCACTAGCCAAACCTGTCGAACAGGCCAATACAACACTAAGGTAGTGTCAGGTGGCAGATGTCCCTTCAAGTCGAAGACACCGGGCTCCCCAAGGCCTCCACAAACTTCCGGGCTGCTGCCACAGTGCTGAGAACATGATTCCTCCCCTCATGGAACACTCGTAGCGTCGCGGGGAAGGCCAGTGTGAACCGCAGTTGCCGCTGGAATAAAGTAGAGCAAAAGGGGGAGAACTCCTTGCGCTTCGCCGCTACAGAAGCCGAATAGTCCTGAAACATGAGGACTTTGTGATTGTCCAGCAATAGTGACCGCTTCTTGCGATAGGCCTGGAGCAATTGCCACTTGTGTTGAAAATTCAAAATGCGAGCAATCACAACTCGGGGTCGCTGTGAAGCCTCCGACTTAGGCCCAATACGGTGCACCCGCTCAGCTCTTATTTCTCCCACCAGCTGCTCCAACCCAAGCTCTTTGGGCAGCCAAGACTCCACCAGCGCCTGCAGCAAGTTTTCAGTGTGTGCTTCAGGAATGCCCACTAACCGCAGATTATTCCTGCGTGAACGATTTTCTAAATCATCCACTTTTTCCTTCAGGGCCTCAATAGTCTTCTGCATGGCTGTGTGCTCACGTGTCTGCAGCCCCTCGGCCTCCTCAATCGCGGACACCCGATGCTCAAGTTCTTCGACCCGTTGACCAAAATCAGCCAGGGTCTCTCCGACAGCCTCGAGCTTGGTCAGTATGCGGTCAAATTTCGGCTCCAGGAATTTAGCAACCTCCTTCGCTAACTCTTCTCTTCCAAGCTCGAGTCCACGCTCTCCGCATCCGGCGACCGCGGCTGTATCATGGTGGATGCCATCTTGCTCGCGGAGGCCACCCCCGACTTCGCCACCTTTTCCCGCTCCTTCCTGGCCGTGAGAGGCATTGCGGAGAGTAGTAAGTTGCTCTACACCGGCAGCAAATCTTGCGGTATCACCCCCGATGCTCTGGTGGGGTTACAGCCAGGGGGGGGGGGGTCAAAGATCAATAGAAAGGCAAGATAGCCCCGGAGCAAGGAGAGATGCGTCTCACCCGCTCATGCGTCACGTGGTTCCCCTCTGCTTTCTATCTTTTAACCAGTTCCTGATCCCAATAGTACACTGCCTCCTATCCCATGACTCTTTAGTTTTGCCAATAGTCTCTGATGAGGGACCTTGTCAAAGGCTTTCTGAAAGTCCAGATACACTATATCAACTGACTCACCTTTGTCCACACTTTCAAAAAAACATAACAGATTAGTAAGACAAGATCTTCCTTGTCTAAAGCCATGTTGGCTGTCTCCCATTAGGCCATGACTATCTACATGCTGAGCAATTTTATTCTTTATGATGGTTTCTACCATTTTTCCCGGTACTGACGTCAGGCTCACTGGTCTGTAGTTTCCCGGATCACCCCTGGACCCCTTTTTAAAAATTGGTGTTACATTGGTGATCCTCCAATCTTCAGGTATTAGAGATGATTTTAATGATAGTTCACAGATTACTAATAGCAGGTCTGCAATCTCATATTTCAGTTCTTTCAACACCCTTGGATGTATGCCATCCGGCCCAGGTGATTTGCTACTCTTCAGTTTATCTAATAGTTGTACCACAACCTCTTATTTAGACCCATGCCCAGTGTCATGGATAAAAAACACACTGCCAACACTACTATCCTTCATTCTCCCAATAGTCAACCTTTCATTATCCCAAGGTTACCTCCCAAAATCACTCAAACATGCACAAATACGCCCAATCCTAAAGAATGGCAAACTAGCTAAAACATCCCCAGTATCATACAGGCCCATTTCTAGCATACCATTTTTGGCCAAAATAATAGAAAAAGTAGTGCAATTACAGACACAGGAATACATGTGGTTCTTTAGCAAGTTCCGAGAGTTTTCTGGATATGGATGCGGAAACACAAAGTTTGTTTGAACGTGTTTCACTGCGTTTAGGTTTGCATCAGAGCAGCGACCTTGCGGAGCTAGAAAATTAAAGCAGAGTATTATAAAAAACAAGACACACGTTCAGCCTACATTCTTGAAGCCTGATCTGAATGATCTAGACAGTCCAGTATTTGAGTCCTGTTTCCAGGTGCTGCAGTTATCTGATTCAGACTGTCACTTCTCCTTAAGGGACAAAGAGAGAGAGAGTACCCAACAGAAAAGGCAATGGGCTATGGCAAAACCCCCTAATTCAACTGGGCTGGAAAGTTTCAGCATGACCCGAAATGCAAAAGAAGCTGAAGCATATGAGAAGGATCAAATACATGAAGAAAAAGAAAGCAATGTGAGAAAATGGACACAGAAACACAAGCAAAGGTCACTGGGGCTTATGGGGAATGCCTGCAGGCTGCATCCAGTGATGGCAGAGTTCTGATTGGCCCAGTCTCCAAGCTGCAGGAGGAGGTGCACTACCCAGAGGTGGAGGACTAAACTGTCGTCACTCAAGGAACTACAATTACCAGATCCACAATTTCGATATCTGATTCCAGTGATGAGGAATTTGAAACGTCTTCTTGATCCTGCTATCCATGACAACTTTTATGGTTGAACCTATCAATGTGTATTTTATGGTCATTAATAGTATCATTAATGTCATTAGACGCATCTTTTCCAGACACACTTCAATCCCACATAAACTCTTTCACCATGCACAAGGAAAGAGCACTACATGTCAAACACCTATAGACTCCGACAACCTGTAAATATGTACATACATGTGTAATCAATGTCTTGCAATCAAGTGTAAACCTGTAATCTGAATGTTTGTGTCCTGTACTGAATCATTATGTATGTTTTAATCCATGGCCTGTACAGCCATACTGTTATGTATAGCAAACCGCTGCTGATCGCTGGAAGTAGCGGGATATAAGTGTACACTAAATAAATAAATAAATAAATAAACATAGACACATCTTACCCGCTTGACGAGCAACAATATGGATTTCGGCCCCGCCACGGAGTAGAAACACTACTAACAGTATTAACTGATACTCTACTAAGAGGAATCGACAATCATAAACAAGCATTCATCCTCCTCTTCATCGACATATCAGCGGCCTTTGATAGTGTACATCATTCAATAATGCTCAGCAACTTAAGGCAGATAGGCATAAGCTCTACAGTACATAATTGGTTCACTTCCTATTTAAACAACAGAACACAAAATGTACGAATAGGTAATCAAACTTCAACTACATATAACCAAGAAATAGGTTTACCACAGGGATCTGCACTATCAGCCCTACTTTTTAACATTTACATAAAACCGGTTTGTAATATCTTTAAAAAATTTGGAGTACAATATCACCTCTATGCAAACGATATTATGATGTACATACCATTTACTATCCCTAACCTACCGTTACAACTCCTCTCAGACTGCTATAATGAAATCACAATTTGGCTAAAAACTCAAAACCTCCACATAAACCATGCTAAAACCGAAGTCCTAATCATAACAAAAAATCAATCATTTATCCCCCCAACACATATAACACTACAAGATCAAGAAATTAAAATAAAAAATGAAATAAGATATCTAGGTGTTATCCTAGATACACACCTTACAATGGAAACCCACGTTAGAAACACCATAAAGAAAATCTATTTCAAACTTAAAATTCTCAAACAACTACGTCCGCTAGTATTTGTACAATATTTCATTAATATAACACAAGCTATCATAACCCCTCACTTTGATTTCGCCAACCTAATACTTATGGGCATTTCAAAACAGAACATTAAAAGAATACAACTAGGCCAAAATGCAACGGCAAGAATTATACTAAAAATAAACTCACTCCACCACATAACACCAATAATGGCATCCCTTCACTGGTTACCAATACAAAGCAGGATAATATACAAAACAATAATAACCTCATTTAAAGCATTAAATGACATGGCGCCGACAACACTATGTAATCTAATATGCAAAGAAACACCTAAGCCTACTCATAGAAAAGAACATTTAAATAAACTAAAGATTCCGAAGGACTTTATAAAAGCACATAAATTAACCAACAATAGAGCCTTCTCTCACATAGCCCCTACTATCTGGAATTCCTTACCAGAGGATCTACGTTCCCTAACAGATCATGGAATTCCGCAAAAAATTAAAAACGTATCTATTCACTAAACACTACAATACCATGGAAAACCTTGCACTCAACTTAGATAAAGGCTAAACAGGTAACCGTCCACATAAAGCACAAACCCCCACCTATATGGACAACACACTTAGCTCTAACGAAATAACGATCCTATCTCTTATGCCCTAATACCTAAGCATGTATATAGTTGTATCTGTTATGTATTGTCTTATGTATATAGACACTACACTTTGTTGGTTAATTGTTTTAACACGGTTCCAGTTTAAACTCACTTTGTTTAATTTACGATATTTTAAGATGTTCTATGTAAAATTAAGATGTTCTATGTAAAACAAACTTCGCTTTGTTGACTATTGTTATTTGTACACCGCAACTGATCTCTGGAAGATGCGGTATAAAAATGAGTGTTAAATAAAATAAAATAAATACATCTTCCCGATGTATCAATATTTCCTTTAATTCTTCCGCACCTTTAAATACCACTTCAGTCATGGGTTACATCCCTACATCCTCCTCAGTAAAGACCGAAGCAAAGAATTCATTCAGTCTCTCCGCTATCGCCTTGTTGCCTCTTAGAGCCCCTTTAACCCCTCTATCATCTAATGGACCAACTTACTTTCTCACAGGTTTTTTGCTACGAATGTACTTGAAAGTCTTTATTTCGCATTTTTGCTTCTGCAGCAAGCTTCTTCTCAAATTCTCCCTTTGCCTGCCTTATCAATGCTTTGCATTTGAATTGCCAGTGCTTGTGCTGTTTCCAGGTTTCGTCGTTTGATTCTTTGTTCCATTTCCTGAAAGATGTTTTTTTTGGCAACAGCCGCCTCTCTGACCTCACCTTTAAACCATTCTGGCAGTTTTTTGGACTTCCTTCCATATTTCTTAAAGCGTGGAATACAACTGGTCTGGGCTTCCAAGATAGTATTTTTCAACAACACCCAAGCTTTATGTAACTCTTTAACCTTTGCAACTGCTCCTTTTAGTTTTTTCTTAACTATTTTCTTCATTTTATCATAGTCTCCCTTTTGAAAGTTAAAGGTAGTACTGTGGGGGGGCGCTAGTGAGCCCGAGAAGAAATGGCGGCATATTAAACCGGCTCCGATCCAGATCTCCCTAATTTTTGCTATCACAGGCATTCATTGCAAAACAAATTCCCCCTGCTTACTTGATTTGAGTTTGATGTACTATGCGGGTGTCCTCCGGCTACTCAGAGAGGTGATGGGAGGTCTCTGCTGAACTTACTGTGTGGTATAGCTCACCGCGGCTGGAGCTGCTTTCCCCATCTATGCTAGTGCAGCTTGGAGTAAGGCTCCTGCTTATACGGGACTCTTTGTAGATCGAGCAGTGTGTGATGCTGCTTTTCCTCGGGCATCAGGCTGCTTTTCCTCGGGCATCAGAGGAGAGAGAGAAGTTTGATTCCCGTCTGGGATATTGTGCACTGATCAATTGCTTGTTTTTGAGCATCGGAGAAGTGAGAGAAGTCTGATTCCCAGCTGGGACACTGAGAGCTGATCACTTGCTTGTTCTCGGGCATCGGAGCAGTGAGAGAAGTCTGATCCCAGTTGTACCTGCACTCCTCCATTTGGGGGGTAATCCTGAGCTGGCAGGTGAGAGTGCTGTGCGTCAAGGTGCTGTGGTGGCCCGATCCGGGGGTGTAGCGGCCATTAACACGCGATCGTGGAACGCACGACAGTGTCTGCATTTCAATCAATTTGAGCGGGAAACAGTCCTACCAGAAGATGTCAGCAGCTTTGAGACCAGCGTTCTGATCTTGTTCCCAGCGATCGTTGCCTCAGCTGCTGGATCCTTGCCTTAGATCCTTTGCATTAGCCTCTGGTTTGCAGCTTTTCAACTTCACTGAAGCTGGTGTCGTAGTGAATGACTCAGCTTATCTCCAGGAACAAGCAGGAATAAGTCCTCACATATGGGTACGTCGGAACCGATGGAGCCCGCACGGGAAAGCTCCCCAGCTTCCCAGAAAGGAAGCTTTTGGGGCCTCCCACTGCACATGCGCGCTGCCTTCCCGCCTTCCTGACCAGCTCTCCTCAGTTTCTCTTTTTCCACGGAGCCAGCAGGTCGTGTTCCTGTCACCGCTGAAGAAATTCTTATTTTAGTTTGTTTCTTTAGACCGCGTACCTGCCTTCCCCATACCGAAACCGGTACCGCCGGTCTCTCTTTTCTTTTCTTTCAAAAAAAACCCAAAAAACTTTTATTTTAGCAACTTGGTGACTTCGGTTAGGCCTCAGGCCTACACAAATTCTCCTCATGGAGAAACCAGCCCCTGGTTTCAAGAAGTGTACCAAGTGTAGTGCTATTATTTATTTATTTATTTATTTAACATATATTTATAACCCGCAACTTCCAGAGTTCAGTTGCGGTTCACAATAAAACAACATACCACATAGCAAAAAGCTTAGTTTTACATCGAACATTTTTGTAACAATAAAAGTAATGGGTAACAGCTTGAACTAATGCAAAATAGCAAAACTGGCTTATTAAACTATGTACAAAAAACGATATACAGGTACATGTTGGGGGTACTCAGAGTTGGATTATTTCTGTTACAGACACCCATGACTGGTGTCTTAAATGTTTGGGGCCTGACCACTCCATTCCGGACTGCCCATCCTGCTCCCAGATGTCTAAACGTGGTTTGCAGAACTGGGCCAACAAATTCCATGTACTGTTTGCTTCAGATAATCCAGCATCACAGTCATCCAGGTCTTCCTCTCCGGATGGATCTCAGGTAACCAAACCTTCTTCGGGCAGGTCCTCAAAAGGCAAATCTTCTTCAAAGTATCGAGAGGCCCTCAATCTTGAGTCAGAGGACCCTGCTCCAGCCAAACAACCCCGGCGAGAAGCTCTAGCTTCCAAAGCTCCATCTATGGGGTTACAGGTTGACATCGATGGCACGGCCTCGACCGATCACCTGTTAGACTGCTCTGGGGTACCGGCCCATGCCGGTACCGACATCCAAGCAGCAGTGGCGTCTATGGACAATACTGTTCAGACCATGCAGCAGGCCATTCTGGCTTTTATTAAAGCTGCGACGCCCTCGGTACCGCATCCAGCGGTTCCGGGTCCGGTTCCGGTACCGTCCCCCATACCGGAACCGAGACCATCGTCTTCCAAACGCAGATCGGTTCCGCATGCCGGATCCGGGTTTTTGCCCGATACCGATCCCATACCCGGTACACCTGATGTCGATACCGAGCGGTATGCGTATCGTGCGTTGGAAGCAAATAGAGGATACTCTGATTCTTCTGAGGATTTTGACTCCTCTGATGACTCTGATGAGCTGTCTCTTGTTCTTCCTGAAGAGCCTTCTTCCCCAAAGAGGAGAATGTCTCCACCAGAGGATTTGTCCTTTCAAGACTTCATTATAGAAGTAGCTAAAGGACTTTCTATTACTACATCCTCTGAAAAAGAACCTAGATCAAAGAAATTGGATATTTTAGGATACCCTAAGGTTCCTAAAGAGGCAGTCACCCTGCCTATCCATGAAATCCTTCAAGAACACTTGATGGACATGGGAGACTCCTCTTACGTTGTCTCCTCATTCCCGTAGGTTGGACACCATGTACCGGGTCCCTCCTTCTCCTGGTTTTCAAAAGACTCAGCTGCCTCACCATTCCATTGTGGTGAAGTCTGCGCTGAAAAAGATTAAGAGTACCAAAAGGCACTCTTCTACCCCTCCAGGACGAGAATGTAAGACCCTAGACTCTTTTGGTAGGAAAATCTTCCAGGCTAGTATGCTTATAGCCAGGATTAATTCATATAGTCTGTATATGGGCATGTTTCTAAGGGAACTTGCCCTAAAGGTACGGCATTTTGCCCCCTTTATCCCTGAAGATAGAAAGGAGGAGTTCATTTCTCTGGTGAAACAGCTTCTAGATGTTTCTAAGTTCTCCAACAGAGCAGCCTTTGATTCCTTTGAGGGTGCCGGTAGAGCTTTGGGCATTGCTATTGCAGCCCGACGACTTGCTTGGCTCCAGGCCTCTGACCTAGAACCTGGGTCCTGGATGGCTTACGGAATCTGCCCTGTACAGGTGAGAACTTATTTGGTAAAGACTGGCAAATTAAAGCCACTCAAATGGACGCAGAAAATGCTACCTTAGATAGACTTTCTAAGTCTACCTCTACTCCTGCCAAGAAAAAGTCTTTCAAGAGGCCTTACTATAAGAAGGCCAGATTTTCCACAAATACTGGCCAACAATCTTCTCAGCCTCGCTTTGCTGCTAAGCGTCAGCAACCTAAACAGGCAAGGTCAAGGCCTGCAGCGTCTGCCACTCCTCAGCAGGCTCAACCCCCTCAGGGGTTTTGACTTGCCCCTAGAGAACTTAACCTTTCTGGCTCTAGAACAACCAGAGCCCCTCACCATTCCCGGAAGGTTAGCTCACTTTGCTCCCAGATGGGGGCAAATTACATCAGAGCAATGGACCCTCTCTATCATCAGAGAGGGCTACAAACTTCATTTTTCCAGCCTTCCTCCACATACCATGGTGAGGCACTTCAATTCTCCCCCATCTCTCCTGGCCCTCTTGGGTCAGGAAGTGTCTTCCCTCCTTGCCCAAAGGGCAATAGAAGAGGTTCCTCTTCTTCAGCAAGGGTCAGGTTTCTACTCCCCTTATTTTCTCATACCAAAGAAGACAGGGGGATTCAGACCTATCCTAGATCTGAGAGAATTGAACAAATTTCTATACAAGGAGAAATTCAAAATGCTTTCTCTGGGCATTCTCCTTCCATACCTTCAGAGTCAGGATTGGCTTTGTTCTCTAGATCTCAAGGATGCGTACACACATATACTCATCCATCCATCACACAGAAAATATCTTCGATTTCTGTTCCAGGGAAAACATTTCCAGTACAGAGTACTTCCCTTCGGTCTAGCCTCTGCTCCAAGAGTGTTCACCAAATGCATGGCAGTCGTAGCCGCATTTCTAAGAGCCCTGGGAATTTTCGTATTCCCATATCTGGACGACTGGCTCATCCGAGCTCCATCTCAGTCAGAGGCCCAGATTTCCCTGGACCGCACAAGGCGCATTCTGCAGTATCTGGGACGGTAGTAAACCTTCCCAAGTCTCAACTCATCCCTACTCAGTCTCTGGAATTCATAGGGGCCCGGTTGGACACCACCACTGCAAGGGCCTACCTACCTCAAGTCCGGGGCCACCGCCTGGTGTGCTTGGCCTCCCAAGCTCAGTCCAGCAGTCACTTGACAGCCAGGGAAATGCTGCGTCTTCTGGGCCACATGGCCTCCACGGTACACGTGGTGCCCTACGCTCGTCTTCATATGAGAGCAGCTCAATGGACCTTGGCCACCCAGTGGACTCAAGCATCAGGAGCGCTCTCCGACCAAATACTCACCTCAAGACGTCTGTTTTGGTCCCTCCAATGGTGGACATCCACCAAAAATCTGTTGTTGGGGGCCCCCTTCCAACCTTTGTTGCCCCAAGCAACCCTCACAACAGATGCCTCCCAAACAGGGTGGGGAGCCCATCTTCAACACCTCTCCACTCAGGGTACTTGGTCTCCACAAGAGACCACCCTTCACATCAACCTCCTGGAACTGCGAGCAATCTTCTTTGCCCTCAAAGTCTTCCATACCCTCCTTGTCAACCTGACCGTCCTAGTTCATACAGATAATCAGGTGGCCATGTTCTACGTAAACAAACAAGGAGGGACAGGCTCTCTGTCACTCTGCAACGAAGCTCTCAGATTATGGGCCTTCACCAGAGAGCATCAAATTCATCTTCTGGCAGTCTATCTTCCAGGGGTTCAAAACTCTCGGGCAGACAGACTCAGTCAAGTTCTGCTTCCACACGAATGGTCCCTACATATGGACCAGATACGCAGAATCTTTCAGGAATGGGGAACCCCGGACATAGACCTCTTTGCAAGTCCGTGGAATGCCAAACTTCCCCGGTTCTGTTCCAGGACTCCGTGTCAGGGAGCTCAGGCCAACGACGCCTTTCTCCTGCATTGGGGTCAGGAATTCCTATATGCCTTTCCACCCATTCCTTTGATTCCCAAGACTCTGTTCAAACTCCAGAGGGATCATGGATCGATGATCCTCATAGCTCCACGCTGGCCACGCCAAGTGTGGTTCCCTCTTCTTCTGCATCTCTCCCAGGGACCCTCCCTGGACCTGGGAGCTGCGCCAGACCTTCTGTCTCAGGAGGAGGGGACTTTGTGGCACCCAAACCCCAAGTCCCTACACCTCAGAGCTTGGTTACTGAAGGCCTAAGCCTTCATGACTTCAATCTTTCTCAACCAGTGAAAGATATCCTTCATGCCTCTAGGAAACCCTCCACGAGGCATTCCTATGCTTTCAAATGGAAACGCTTTTCCATTTGGTGTGCTCAACAGGGTCTTGACCCTCTAGCACTTCCTTTGAATTCTCTACTAGACTATCTCCTGCATCTTTCTAATGCAGGCCTTAAGACGAATTCAGTAAGAGTCCATTTGAGTGCTATTGCAGCATCCTTAAAACCTATAAATGGACAACCTGTCTCCTCTCATCCGCTTATTGCAAGGTTCATGAGAGGCCTGACTCTAATTAAGCCTCCCATCCGACCTCCTCCGGTAGCATGGGATTTGAACCTAGTTCTAGGTCAGCTTATGAAGCCACCTTTTGAACCGTTGGTTTCTACCTCCTTGAAATTTCTTTCCTGGAAGGTCCTTTTCCTTATTGCAGTCACTTCGGCTCGCCGAATCAGTGAACTACAGGCCTTAGTGGCTCATCCACCTTATACTAGGTTTCATCATGATAAGGTGGTCCTTAGGACGAATCCCCACTTTATGCCCAAAGGGGTCTCGCCTTTTCATCTTAATCAAGAGGTGTATCTACCTGTCTTTTTCCCGGCTCCTCATGCATCCAGTGCAGAGAGGAACCTTCATACTCTAGATTGTAAAAGAGCTCTCGCCTTTTACCTCAACAGGACTCAGCCACATCGAAAGTCTTCCCAACTTTTTGTGGCTTTTGATCCTTCTCATTTGGGACTTCCAGTCTCCAAACGTACACTTTCCAATTGGATTGCTCAGTGTATTTCCTTTGCTTACCAGAGTAAAAACATTTCTCTGGAAGGCCATGTCACAGCTCACAATGTGAGAGCCATGGCCACTTCTATGGCTCATCTTCACTCTGTATCCATAGATCAGATCTGTCGAGCCGCCACCTGGGCCTCGGTTCATACCTTCACAGCCCATTACTGTTTGGACAAGGACTCCCGCCAGGATGCCTTGTATGGTCAGGCTGTCCTCAAACACCTGTTCCATACTTGAACAACTCCTGCCCACCTTCCCAGGATGGATGCCTGAGATCCATACGAAGATGGCGAACCCTTGGAAGGGGATCTCCCAGGCATCTTAGCTAGGGAGTCCCCATATGTGAGGACTTATTCCTGCTTGTTCCTGGAGATAGCACAGTTACTTACCTGTAACAGGTGATCTCTGGGAACAGCAGGAATTAGTCCTCACAACCCACCCACCTCCCCTAGGAGTTGTATCTTCTATCTATCTTCCTTTCCTCTCTCTATTGTCTCAGCTATAAACTCGAACTGAGGAGAGCTGGTCAGGAAGGCGGGAAGGCAGCGCGCATGTGCAGTGGGAGGCCCCAAAAGCTTCCTTTCTGGGAAGCTGGGGAGCTTTCCCGCGCGGGCTCCGTCGGTTCCGACGTACCCATATGTGAGGACTAATTCCTGCTGTTCCCAGAGATCACCTGTTACAGGTAAGTAACTGTGCTTTCTCTGTTTGCTGGGCAGCTTGTCTGGTGTGATCCTGGAGTGCCCTCTGCTGGTCCAAAGTGGAACTTTCCTTTTTTTATGCTGAAAAAGCAGCCTCTCATTAGCTTTAACCAGTTTTTTTTTTTGCATATGCCTGGACTGTAAGGTGCTGAACTCTTTTATTACTGCATAGAGGCTAATTGGAATCCTAGAAGTGCTCTACACTTCTTTGCCTATTCTGGCGGTAGGAGAATTTGGTGTCACATGGCTGCCAAAGCCAAGGTGCTTGAGGCCAAGGAAAAGTTGCGGGCTTCTCAGCGTTTGGTGAGTAAGAGTGGATCCCAGGATAGTCCACCTAGAAGGCTGCCGTCAGAGGGATCCAGTGATGAGACATTGAGTGAGCTTGATCAAGGTCCTGTGACATCATCTACACATGCCCTTTTGCAGCGGGAGCTTCGAAGGGGCTTTGAGGATTTAGCTGGTGAATTCCGCTCCATGCGAGAGGACGTGATGAACACTATTTCGGAACTTCGAGGTGATATAAAAGATTTGGGTTCTCGAGTGGAGTAGGTCAAGACAAAAATAGAAGATCATGCTGGTACTCTGGTGGATCTACAATGCACAGCTGATCGACAGCAATCACAAGCGATGGAGCTGACTTATAAACTTGATGACATAGAAAATAGGACACGTCGCAATAATGTGTGTTTTTGCGGCATTCTAGAGGCTGCGGGGGTTGCAGAGGATCTGGTGGTGGTGCTCAAGACGTTGATGGCTGACTTACAGCAGAAGAATTTGAATCCCGTGGGGCTATGATGGAGATCGAAAGGGTGCATTGTTCCCTGGGAAAACCTCCTAATAATCAACCACGGGATGTTATTGCAAGATTTCTGCGATATGCTGATGTGGAGCTTCTTCTGCAGAGAGGTCGGGAGAAAAAAGTGATCCAGTATCAGGAAGCGGCGGTATCAGTGTATCAAGATCTTTCTGTTTTTACCTTGGCGCGCCGGAGGGAGATGAAGCCGATCATTACGGTGCTGAATAGCAAAGGGTTTCGTTACTCCTGGTCCTTTCCTTTTCGGATGAACTTCCTTTTGGGAAATAAGAAAATTTCAGCAAAAGACCATACGGAAGCATGGCGAGCACTGCGCCAGGCTGGTCTTGTGGAGGACAATGCATTGCCGGTGCTTTCTGTTCCCAAGCCGCAGCAATCGAAGTGGACTCGGGTGGGAAGATCTGCTTAATACTGCCTGGACCCTGAGTCGTGGTTTTCAGGACTCGGGGGAGTTTTTAGTGAATTTTTTGTTAGGGGATCTGCTTCATTATAGGCACACTGTATAAGTTAAGCAATTGTTACTCTTGTACTTAATGTACTAATTGTTCACAGAAATTTTGGGGATTTTGGAAATTGTTAAGTGTCATGTGGAAGATGGGATGGCTGCGGTGGTGATGCTGAGGGGGGACTATTAAGGACAGTAGCTTATTGGGTAAACATTTAAGGGGGATATAATAGCAAATGATACCATAGTACTTCTTTTGCAGGGAGGCCCGGATGGAGCTGGATTTGGGTTCAGTTTTACCGTGTCCTGCCATTTTGGCAGGCAGGTGGTACTGACGGGATGGGAGGATGGATTGATTGGGGGATGTGTGTAAGTGGGTGCGATTTAGGGGGTGAGGGTGGGGGGAATGGTTTGGGGAAGGGTTCTCATATAATTTCATGGGGTGGGGAGCAGTTGAGGTTTTGGGGTGTTTCCACATATAGTCTTCAAGGGATGATGGGAAGGATGACATTATTATTGCTTACAGTTTGTGAACATGTGGGGCTTGGGGGAGGGCTAGACCACACGGGGCAGGGGAGGGCGCAGGGCAGTGGTGGTAAGGTAGTTGTTTATCAATGCTGAAAGTGGTGTCTCTTAATGTAAAGGGCCTTAATTCCCCTGGAAAGCGTTCATTGCTGTTTAAGGAATTGAGATCTTTGAAAGGGGACATTGTGTTTTTGCAGGAGACCCATCTCCGTAGTAGCACTCAGGGATGGTTAAAACATGAGCCTTACTCTGAAGTGTGGGTAGCGTCGGATGCGAATGGAAGGAAAAAGTGTGGAGTGGCCCTGTTGTTTCATCAGGGTTTATCTCTAAGGGTGGAGGAGGTTAGGAGGGATACCTTGGGGAGGTGGCTTCTTATGAATGTTCGTTTAGAGGGCCATTTACTTACGTTAGCTAATGTCTATGCCCCTAATGAAGGCCAAGTGACCTTTTTCGCGCGGCTGAAGATCCTGCTGGCTGAGTTTGCGAAAGGCCCTATTGTATTGGGTGGTGATTGTAATGCGCATATGGTGCCTCATCTGGATTCGACGGGCCGTGCTGGAAGGGTAAATAATGGGATTAGCCAGGCGTTGCGGAGGTTTATGTTAGATTTGGGTTTGCGCGATGTTTGGAGAGATATACATACTGGGGAAAAAAGCTATACCTATTACTCACCCGTCCATCGGGTGCATACCCGTATTGATTATTTTTTGTTGGACCAACGTCTGATGGACGGGAGAGTGGAAGCTGGGCACGGGACATTGACATGGTCAGATCATGCTCCTTGTTGGATTACTCTTACTGCAGATATGTGCGGAGAGCGGCATCGGCTGTGGCGCTTAGACAATTGTTTTTTTCGGTGGCAGCATGCTGTTCAAGAACATGGCCGTTTTATACGCAAATGTTTTGAACTAAATGATTCTGGGGAGGTCTCGCTACCCAAGATTTGGGATGCTTTTAAGGCGACAGCTCGGGGCTGCCTGATAGCCGAGGCAGCTCGCATTCGGAAGGCCTGGACACAGGAATCTTGCCAATTAGTGGCGGATAATAAACGTCTTCAATTGGAACATGCTCGGACGGGCTCTAAATGAGTCTGGTGCCAGTGGCGAGTAGTAAAGGCCAAATCGGATGCATGCACGCAGAGAGAATTGGATAATATGCGTCAAAGGTTACGACAAACCTTTTATGAAAGGGGGAATAAGGCCGGACGCTATCTTGCTTTGCGACTCTGCCAGCAACACACCTCGAGGGTGGTACGTGAAATTCGGGATTCCCGGGGATGCATGCAGGTGGTTTCTCGGGAGATACGTGATGTATTCGCTACTTTTTTGGAACAGCTGTATAAGGCTGAGCCTTTTGATCTGCCCCGTGTGCAGGAATATTTGTGTGCAGTCACATTACCGCGGCTGACCGATTCTGATAGAGAGCAATTGGACGTCAAACTTACTACGGAGGAGGTAGAGATGGCAATCCGACGCTTACGAGCGGGGAGGGCGCCGGGTACTGATGGGTTTCCTGCAGAATATTTTAAAAAATATAGTGCTCTATTAACACCAACTCTGGTGGTGCTCTTCAATGAGGTTTTGCGGGGGGGGGGGGGTCTTTGCCTCCTTCTCAACGAGAGGCCCTTATTACAGTAATTCCTAAGCCGGGTAAGTCATTACAAGAAGCAGCTTCCTACCGTCCTATTCCCTTATTAAATACGGATGTTAAAATATTAGCATCAGTGTTGGCGGCTCGATTGAATCGGGCCCTCCCAGCTTTGGTGCACTTGGATCAGGTTGGTTTTGTGCCGGGTCGCCAGGCGGCGGATAATATTAGGCGAATGTTGCAGGTGATTCATGTTGCACGACAGGACTCTCAACCAGCGTTTTTGCTGGGAGTTGACGCTGAAAAGGCCTTTGACCGAGTCAGTTGGGGCTACCTTTGGTGTGTGTTAGATAAGCTAGGGTTTGGGCCTCATTTTATGTGTTGGGTTCAGTGCCTCTATCAAGGCCCTACAGCTTGTGTCCAGATTAATGGGGGTCAGTCAGGGAGTTTTGCGTTGGAAAGGGGAACCCGGCAAGGGTGTCCATTGTCGCCATTGTTGTTTGCACTGGTGATGGAGCCTCTGGCGCAAAGCTTTCGTGAACATCCGGATATTCTGGGCATACAGGTGGGCCCTTATGATTACAAAATGGCACTTTTCGCGGATGATATCATATTATCGTTGGTGAACCCAGTTACTTCCCTTTCAGTCGCACTGCAGCTCTTTGAGGCCTTTTCGCAGGTTTCTGGGTTCAAAACAAATTATGCTAAATCCGAGATTCTGAATGTTGGGGTTCCGGAGGTGACATGCTTACAGTTGAGGGTTCATTATCCATTTCGCTGGGTGGCGGGCTCTCTCCGGTATTTGGGTGTGAATTTGACAGTTGATCGGGCTGCGCTATTTAAGGCTAATTATGGACCCTTAATCCAACAGGTTAAGCGAGATTTAGAGTCCTGGGCCGGTTTGATGCTCTCCTGGTTTGGGCGCATTGCGGTGGTGAAGATGGTGGTTGTTCCGAGATTTTTGTACCTTTTTCAGGTACTCCCTATACCCCTGTCTCGTGGAGTCTTGGCTACTTGGCAAACGCTGCTTATGAAGTTTATATGGCGGTTTTGTTGTCCTCGCATAGCACGTCGAATTCTCAATACGCACACACGCCATGGGGGTATGGGGGCTCCTAACCTTCACTGGTACTATGCAGCAGCACAGTGTCATGCTGGGGTGGAATGGATGAATACCGCTAGCACAAAACGATGGGTACAAATGGAAATGCACTTTTCGGGGGGGGGGGGGGTGGGATTGGGGGACCAGTTGTGGCTCAGTTCTCAGTTGCGAGGTGGTTTGCGTTCAAGTAACCCTTACATACTACATACTCTCCACTGCTGGGACCAATTTATCTCGCCTCGTGGGGCGGTCTTGACCCCCTTGGCGCCCATCGTGGATAACCTTTCTTTTCCCCCCGGTATGAGTGATCCAGCTTTTCGGCTGTGGGGGCGTAGGGGCCTTAGTCGTGTTGGTCAACTATTTGAGGATGGTAGGTTGCGCTCCTTTAGCTCGCTTCGGGGGGAATTTGATCTTCCCGATTGTCATGTTTATCAATATACACAGGTGGTTCACTGGGTGCGTGCTCGAGCTATTCGGTCTCAGGTTGCACGTGACATGTCTGATGTTGAACGCTTCTGTGAGGCGTGTTCCACCAAGAAAGGTCTTATTGCTGCCCTGTATGCCCATTTGCAAATCCAGCAGATGGGGTTAGGCACGCATAGAGAGCAGTGGAATCAGGAATTGCATCTTGATTATACTGTGCAGCGGTGGGAGCAGATTGAGGGTCGACTTTAGAAGAGTTCGGTTACAGTTAATGCCCGTGAAACTAATTATAAACTACTTTACCGATGGTATATGACATCTGTGCGGGTTGCTCGAGCGTATCCAGGGGTATCGGGTTTGTGCTGGCGGGAATGTGGACAGAAGGGCACTTTGGCACATGTCTGGTGGCTTTGTCCACGTGTTCAGATTTTTTGGAGGGGGATTCAGTACCGATTACAGCAACTGGTCGGGTTGAGCATTCCTTGGGATCCGGGTATTTTCCTTTTAGGTATGAATGTTCCTGGTGCTCGAACTCCTCAGTGCCCTTCTGTCCACATTCCCGCCAGCACAAACCCGATACCCCTGGATACGCTCGAGAAACCCACACAGGTGTCATATACCATCGGTAAAGTAGTTTATAATTAGTTTCACGGGCATTAACTGCAGTGGTTTGAATGCGGCTCGATTGGCCTTGGCTGCTGCTTGGAAGCAGATCATGCCCCCAACCTTTTCTAGCTGGTTGGACCAGATGTGGGATACATACACTATGGAACGTGGGGTGGCGGTTGGAAGAATGCGGTTGCCACACTTTGAGCAAGTGTGGGAAGCTTTAGTTTTAAAGTATGGTTCATAACCCTTGGGATACTACATGTTTCCATTGGAGGTGCTGGTCTTGGGCCTTCCTGTTTGTAGTGTCCTTCGTTTCTTCTTCTTCCCCGTGTGGTCTGGTCTGTTAGATTATCCCCTTCCCCTTTAGAAGGTATAGAGGTTATAGGAGGGGGGGGGGACACTGGGGGAGTTATGCGGGGGGGGGGGTGTGCTGGAGGGAGGAGGGAGTGGGTAGGGTGTTCTGGGAGACTTTTGGGTTATAAGATGGAGGTGGACGGGGGGAAAAACCAAAACCAAAAAAAAAAAGACTTTGATGTTCTCATTCTTTTGATTGCGACTTTTGCATTGTTTTTCTTGTTTATGTATTCTGTATGTAGCATATACAGTCAAACCTCGGTTTTCATGATTAATCCGTTCAAAAAAGTCTGACTATAACCGAAACGGACTAAAACCGAAGCAAGATTTCCCATAAGAAATAATGTAAATTCAATTAATCCGTTCCAGACACCCAAAAATATTGACAAAAAATACATTTTATAGAGAATAACTATCTTTTTACATACAGAAAACAATGAGAAATACATATAAATGACTAATGAAATGGATAAATGAGCATGTAACATCACTTTTACCTTTATTGAAGACTTTTGTTGGCATATGGGACGCACTCCAGCCAGCTCCAGCTGCTCTCCCCTCTGGGGATCGAGCAATCACCACCAGCAGCGGAGGTGGGAACAGCCATCTTGGCCGTCTGCACAATCGGGGCTCCAGCCTGCCTTTTAACTTAGCAGCCATCACACCCAGTTACCAAGCTCACAGTGTCAGGAGAGGTAGTGCCAATGTCAGCAAAAGTAAGGGCACCAGAAAGAGGACAGTGCCCGAAGTCACACCAGCCTGTAGGGCAGCCACTCCTACACAGTGTCGGGAGAGGTGGAGAGGCAGTGTCAGCCAAGCAGCAGGCAGTTGAGAAACAGTGGGACAGAGAGTCTTAGGCTGCCTCCGGCCCCCCTAAGGTAGCAGCCTGACACAGGTGAGAGTCAGAGAACAGCGTGGGGCTGTGCCAGCAGGAGCCTGCAGCTGCAGACTGCAAGGTTTCAAGGAGAGGCCGCGTGTGCAGGCCTGCAGGACACCCAGAATCCAATCGGGAGGGCAGGGGCCCCGGCGGGAGACTGGGCCGCCAAGGAGAAGCAGATTCGGTCACCAGCTCCTGTCCCGGTTCAAGGGATGTGCAGGGGAAGAGGCAGCAGGCAGACGTCAATCGGGGGAGAGTCCGGGGCAGGAAGCAGTTTCGGGCAGGCCACGCTGGAGCGTTGAACTCCTCGGCTCCCCAGAGGTCCCGCAGAATCGCTGGCTCAAGCTCCGTGGGAGATCGCTGGCTCACGCTAATCCATGGCAGGTACGGGGGGGGGGGGTAAAATGCTGTACGAAAACCGAGACAACGTACGAAAACCGAAACACAATCTTGATGAAAAAAATCAACGAAAACCGAATCGTACGAAAACCAGGGCATACGAAAACCGAGGTTTGACTGTATGGCTATAGCTTGTTGTAACTCTGTGCAGCCTTTCAATAAAAAAAAAGGTAGTACTGTGGATTTCCTTACTATCCCTCCTCCACTAATTAAATCAAAGGCGATCATGCTATGATCACTATTTCCAAGTGGCCCCAACATCCTTATCTCTTGCACTAGATCTGGTGTTCCACTAAGGACTAGGTCTAATATGGCTTGCACTCTGGTTGGTTCATGAACCAGCTGCTCCAAGACGCAGTCATTTATGTCATCTAGGAGCTTTATCTCCCTAGCATGTACTGCCGTGACACTGACCCAGTCGATACCGTGGTAATTGAAATCACCCATTATTATTACCGCACTGTAACTTTTGTTAGCTTCCTTGATTTCTTTCAGCATTTCATCATCCATTTGTTCATTCTGGCCAGGCGGTGGATAGTACACCCCCACCGCCATCGCCTTCCCCTTTTTACATGGAATTTCAATCCATAGAGATTCTACAGCAAATTTTGTTTCCTGCAAAACTTTAATCCTTTCTGACTCATTGCCCTCTCTAACATAGAGTGCAACCCCTCCACCAATTTGATCAGCTCTATCATTACGATATAGTTTGTACCCAGGTATCACAGTGTCCCACTGGTTGTCCTCCTTCCACCATGTCTCTGATATTCCAATCACATCTAACCTTTCATTTAGTGCTATATATTCTAACTCTCCCATCTTATTTTTTAGACTTCTAGCATTTGCATACAAGCATTTTAGAGACTATTTTATTCATATTAATTTAGCTATTGGTAGACATGGGTAATTTGGGATCTTTAAGCTCTGTCTGCTCCATACTCGAGGGCATTGGGGCTACTTTACTCTTTTTTTGGAACCTCTCTGCTTTTGGTATTATCCTTCAAGGATACATTCTTCCGAACCGTCTGCTCTTGGGCGACTGTCGGCTTTCCCCTATTATCTAGTTTAAAAGCTGCTCTATCTCCTTTTTAAAGGTTAATGCCAGCAGCCTGGTTCCATCCCGGTTAAGGTGAAGCCCATCCCTTCGGAAGAGCCCCTCCTTTCCCGAGAATGTACACCAATTCCTAACAAATCCAAACCCCTCATCTCTGCACCATTGTCTCATCCACGCATTGAGACTCCGGAGCTCTGCCTGCCTTTTGGGTCCTGCACGTGGAACGGGAAGCATTTCGGAGAACACTACCCTGGAATTTCTGGATTTCAACTTCCTACCTAAAAGCCTAAATTTAGCCTCCAGAACCTCCCTACCACATTTTCCTATGTCATTGGTACCGACATGTACCAAGACATCAGACTCCTCCCCAGCACTATCTAAGACCTTATCTAGTTGGTGCGTGAGGTCCGCTATCTTTGCACCAGGCAGGCATGTTACCAGGCGATCCTCACGTCCACCAGCCACCCAGCTATCTACATGCCTAATGATCGAATCACCAACTATAACGGCTGTCCTAACCCTTCCCTCATGGGCACAAGGCCCTGGAGAAACTTCCTCGGTGCGAGAGGGTTTTACATCACCTGGAGGACAGGTCCTAGTTACAGGATCAGTTCCTGCCACACCAGGGTGATGCTCTCCTGTCACGTGACCTCTCTCCTCCATGGCAACCGGGATGCTGCCAGACTGGATGTGGGACTTCAGGACTATATCCCTGTAGGTCTCGTCTATGTACCTCTCTGTCTGTCTTATGCTTTCCAAGTCTGCTACTCTAGCCTCTAGAGAACGGACTCGTTCCCTGAGAGCAAAGAGCTCCTTGCACCTAGTGCACACGTAAGACCTCTCGCCAACTGCGAGAAAATCGTACATGTGACACTCAATGCAAAAGACTGGAAAGCCCCCATCCCGCTGCTGGACTGCTGTCTGCATCTTAGTTTTAAGTTTGTGTTTAGATCTAAGTTCTTTACTTACTAAGGGTTGCTATGGATATTTATACTAATAAAACTGTACCTAATATGTGTAATATACCTTGTTCACCTGAAGCTTAACTAATCTCAGGTCCTTAATGTATGATTGATTTGGGTAACGAGCTTCACCTGAGAGCACCTCCTGCCTTTTAAGATGTGTAAGTACCTATAAAGCTATGATTATCCCAGGGGAGGGAGGGAGGGAGGGAAATAGCACTTATTAAAAGAGGGCTGCTACACAGTACCCTGTGTTGTGCTGCTGAGGTAAGCTATATTCTGATTTGATTTAAATTATAGCTCTTAGCTGCTGCTAGGCTCTAACGTCTTATGAAATTTAAACTACAAGCTCTCTGCTGGGTTCTAAATTTAACCAGAAAGCTCTCTTCTGTGTTTTAAATTTAAGCTAAAAGTACTTTACTGATGCTAGTTCCTGAGTGACTATTAAATTTAAACTACAAGCTCTCTGCTGGGTATGAAATGTAACCAGAAATTTCTCCTCTGTGTTTTAAAACTAAAAGTACTTTTCTGATTCTAGGCCCTGAGTGACTATTAAATGTAAACTACAAGCTCTCTGCTGGGTTCCAAATGTAACCAGAATGCTCTCTTCTGTGTTTTAAATTTAAACTAAAAGTACTTTGCTGTTACTAGGCTCTGATTGACTATTAAATTTAAACTACAAGCTCTCTGCTGGGTATGAAATGTAACCAGAAAGTTCTCCTCTGTGTTTTAAATTTAAATTTAAACTGCTGCTACTAGGCCCTGACTGATTTAACAAAAAATAGTGGGTTCACAGATTAATTAGCTTTAATACAAAGAATTCCTTTTAGAAAATTCCCAGAAGTATATACTCACAGTTGCAGATCTCTCTCCAGAAGTAACAGTCCCTTTTTCTAGTCCTTCAAGGCTAGCATTACTGAACACATAACCCCAATTCTATATAAACTCCACTGGCTCCCCATACACTGCCGAATTAAATATAAGCTACTAATGATAATCTTCAAATTAATGAGAAACATATCCCTGCCCTTCTTTTCTAGTCTCATCAAAGCAACACCAGATGCCCGGCTCAGGTGTTTTCAAAACACCCTGGTAGTTTCCTCTGAGTTCCGCAAGACAAAAGTCTTTACTAGTAATAGAGATTTTACATTCACAGCTCCAAGCCTATAGAATAAACTCCCAGATAATCTTAGAGCAACTTCAGATCTATCGGCTTTCAGGAAAGGTCTGAAAACCTTTCTTTTTTTGGATCACTTTGGAAACCCTGACATGCATCAAATACTCCCAACATAAATCAACATTCTTCATGCCCTAAAAATATGTACATATCCAGACAGCCTTACTCCTACATATAATAAGATAATTTTCCTGTATATAAGTTAAACAGCCTGTATGTTTATGGCTTTATGTTAATTTCAAGTTTTCACATTATTTTGTACACTATCTCATGTTCCATGTATAATGTTAAATTGTAAACCACTTTGATCTTTGTAAAGGCGGTATTATAAAACCTTTTAAGTAAATACATAAATACATATGCCACTATTTACCTTTCTCCATTGAGAAAACTGGCCATTTAGCCATACTCTCTGCTTCCTATCTTTTAATCAGTTTCTGATCCGCAATAGTACAAGCTGAACAAGCCAATTGTAGCACGCAGCCTCACTCAGGACACAGCAAGCCATAGATAAAAGCACAACTGAGCACAGGTGCTTCTCCAACAGGCCACTGCTGCCCGATTTGATGTTCCACAGTACAGGGGAAGAGAACGCAGGATTTTCCCACCCATGTCTTGCAGCAAACCAATCGGAGCATGCGTCCTCACCCAGGACACAGCAAGCCACAGATAAAAGCGCAACTGAGCATAGGCGCACCTGCGCCCGAGGGCCTCGCCAGAGGGTCCTTTGGCATGGCCTTAGGCGTGGACCGCAGGTGGGGACCAAAAAAAGCACCCAGCAAGGACCTGACAGGAACAATTCAGAACACCCAACCAGCTCCAAAAGGCATAAAATCAACTCGGAAACAAGGTCAAACAACATACTCGGAACGGCCTGCAAAACAAAGGTACAGCAGAACCCATACCTCCCTGAATAGCTACATCCTCTCCTACACAACCCTACACAGGAAACAATGCATACATAACGCACAACCCAAAATGCCCCTTACAAAGCACACATCTGAAACAAATGACACCATATGTCCACAAACCTCACCCCATACAGAGATTCAGACACATTCCACTCACACCAGAACACCTATCAACACCATCACACACACAAACATTCCATATCTTCCTCATAAATGCTCGTTCAGTGAGGAATAAACTCCTACTATTCAGGGACCTCATCACATCTCAACCGATTGATCTCCTCTGTATTTTTTTTTTTTTAGTTCCAATCCTTTCATACAGGAAATACAAAGAAATATAAGGCAATAATACATAATCCAAATCAATTTAAAACAAAATTATTACTCCCAGCCCACAATAAGGAGTGTGAAAAAAAGAAAAATAATCACTAAATCCAAAACTGAGATGGAGACACTTAAAACAAAACCCCTTTATACTAAGCAAAAGCCACCTATCAGCCAGCACTGTGTAAGAAAGTTTCAAGTTGAGTTGAATCAAAAAAAATATAGGATTTGCCCTGATGAGTGACAACACATTTACAAGGATATTTAAGTATAAAGTATTTAAGTATAAAGGAGGTCCCTAAAGCTACTACACGAGGACGAAGCAAAAGAAAGGCCTTCCTCTTCGATTGCGTAGTACGGCACACATCAGGGAAAACCCGTATCAACTTCCCAAAAAACTTTTCCTGTCTATATTTAAAATAAGATCGCAAGATCAACTCCTTGTCTCGCTCTAATGAAAGAAAACGTTACTAACAAAGTAGCACGAGTAGAAATTTCCTCAACAGAGGACTCTAAATAGGCTGACAGACCCAGACTGAACAGATAAACGATCCATTTCCCAGTAGCAGCACCACCTGCCTCCGAATCTGAAACCAGATTCTCTCTGATACCAACTGGCAAATAATACATTTTGGATAAAACTACGGAATCTGGATCAGAGATTTTTAGAACTTCCTTTAAATATTTAGTAAACAATATATTCGGGGAAATTTAACAATCTGAGATTTTTAACCCGTAAAGCATTTTCAAATATTTCATCACGACGATGTAATTGCAAAGAATCCTGAACAAAAGAAGCTAGAGCCCCTTGAATAGAGACTATCTGATTATCCACCTTAACTTTATGAGACTCAAAGGAGCCCAATCTGTCCTGATGATTAGACAAAGAGTTCACAGTTTCCTTCGTAAACGTAGAAATTCTGACCAAAGAGAATTTCAAAGAAAGCTCAGTTCTGGATACAATCCACCAGCGAAACATCTTTAGGGGGTAAAGGATCTTCCGAAGATAGCGAGGAGAAATCAATTGGGCAGGGCACAGAAACATTGTCAACATCAAGCTTCAAAAAAGACTCAGGAAGCATTGTAGAAACAGATAAATTACCATCTGCGCAAGGAGAAGATTCTTTATCCAATACCTGCGGCAATTTGCTGGGTGGGGTTAAAGCACTACGCGGCTCTGGAGACAGATTCAGAGGGACAGGACTTACAGAAACTGATGAATCAGTTGGAGATGACGAAGGAGGGGGTGGGACCTTGGATCAAAGATGACTATCCATGGGCCCCACCACCTTAGCAGATTTTCCAGATGATGTTAAAGATGGAGGGGGGGGGCCTCTTCTTACGTTTCCCCATACAAATACTTCTCCAGTCTGACCTGAACTGCTCCTAGGTGCTCCGAAGGGGCTCCAAAGGGGCGTAACCTGCCTCTTAGGACACGCCCCTTCAGAGCACGCACCCGGGCACGTGCCCACGGTGGGGGCTTGGTCTTATAGCCCGGTCTGCTCATGTGGTCCCCAGTGCTCTCCAGGACAAAGCAGCAGCTCCTCTCAGCTTCAGAAGAAACAAATGTAGCAAGTAAGGCACACACTCCTGATCTCCTCTGTATAACGGAAACATGGCTAGCTGACACAGACACCGTACTAATGAACCAGCTAGCACCAAATGGTTAAAGCCTATATAACTGTTCCTGAGCCCATTCAAGGTGAGGAGGTGTAGCCATAATAGCAAAATCCAACCTCCACCTCTGAAGCTATGCAACAGAAACCACAGAGGAAGCAGACATCCTCACCATCACAAACAAGCACCTTTCAATCTGCCTAATATACAGGACACCTACAGCAACTCATACCTATCAGATATTCTCAGACAGATATCTGGCAGCAAAAACAATACAAAATAACATATAATCCTTGGTGACTTCAGCCTCCCATCCATACAAGAAAAGCATGCCAATACATTCCTGGAAGCAATGGAACTTACTCAAATCATCAACGCACCAACACACGAGAAAGGAAACATCCTGGACCTCATATTCCTAAAACCTCAAAATGCCTCCGTGAACAAGAATCTGAAGATCACACATGTCCCATGGTCTGACCACTATCTCATTACCTTCACCAACTCATTCCAACCCACAACCATCAAGGAAGATACACAACAGATAAGATGATTTAAACCATTTAACAAAGAAGAGTTCATTAACCAAGTCCTCCCGAACATACAAACAGATCAATCCAATCTTGAAGCATTAACCAACAATTAGAACAACATAATAACCACTGCTGCATGATCAACAACAAAACACAAAGGACACAAAGTTAGCTCAACAAGAGCACGTAGGTTCACGCCCACCCTACGGAAATTGAAAACACAACTCAGGAGAACTGAGAGGAAATGAAGAAAAACAAGGAGTAAAACAGAATAAGATAAATGGATGCTCTAAACTATTACCGCACTGAGACAGATGACACAAGAAGAACCTATCTCTCAAAGCTTATAAACTCATCAATCAACAGACCACGCAAACACTTTGATATTGTCAAACAGCTAACCAAAACCCCTAACCACTCGAACCAACTCCCAAACATACTACTGCAACAGCTTGCAGCACAATATAAACAGCTTCAACAGATACCCAATCTACAAGCACCAACCATAAGAGATGGCAACCTTGCCGTCCCTGTCAGTGATTGGACTATGCTTGAGACAATCTCCAAAGAAAGGATCAAAACCACCATATCAGGACTCAACACAACTACCTCCCTCCTTGACTCCTGCCCCGTGAACTGGATAAAAAAGGCAAAACAGGAACTAAGTCCAGTGTTTGTCAACATCGTAAACAAATCCCTCAAGCAAGGTCAGATAAGAACATAAGAACATAAAATATGCCATACTGGGTCAGACCAAGGTCCATCAAGCCAAGTATCCTGTTTCCAACAGTGGCCAATCTAGGTCATACGTACCTAGCAGTTTCCCCAAAAGACACAGGTTCTGCAATGCTTGTACTAGGTCAAGCATTGATATCCTGGGTCCCTTCTTAATAATGGTTTATGGACCTTTCCTCCAGGAACTTGTCCAAACCTTTTTTAAACCCAGCTACACTAACAGCCTTTACTACATCCTCCGGTAACAAATTCCAGAGTTTGATTACACGTTGAGTGAAAAAATATTTTCTTTTATTAGTCTTAAATAGTTTACCCTGTAGGTTCATTGCATTGCATTGCATATAGGGAGGAGTAGCCTAGTGGTTGGGGCAAGGTACTTCAGGCCGGAAGGTCGGGGGTTCAAATCCCACTAGAGGACAGCAACCTTGGGCCGGAAGGACTGGGGTTTCTAGTCCCACAGATGCTCCTTGTGGTGTTGGGCAAGCCACTTAACCCTCCATTGCCCATGTTCCCTGTAAGTATTAGTGTATGTGTCTCATATCCCCGCGTGTTAAATGTATCCCCCAATTGTGTTGTGACCGCTTTGATTGAAAGATAAGGCGGTATACAAAAACTGTCTAAATAAATAAATGTCCCCTAGTCTTTCTATATTCTGATAATGTAAACAATCAATCTACGTTTACCCGTTCCACTCCGTTCATTAATTTATAGACTTCTATCATATCTCCCCTCAGCCGTCTCTTTTCCAGGTTAAAGAGCCCTAACCTTTTTAGCCTTTCTTCATAGGAGTATCCTTCCATCCCCTTTACCATTTTGGTGGTTCTTCTCTGAACCTTTTCTAATAACGCTATATCCTTTTTAAGATACGGCGACCAGAATTGCACACAATATTCAAGGTGCGGTCTCACCATGGAACGGTATAGAGGCATTATAATATCTTTTGTTTTATTTTCCATTCCTTTCCTTATGATACCTAGCGTTCTATTTGCTCTCTTGGCCACCGCTGCACACTGGGCCGAGGGTTTTAACATGTTATCCACAATGACGCCTAAATCTTTTTCCTGGGTGGTGGTTCCTAATGTGGAACCTTGCATCATGTAACCATAGTTTGGGTTGTTCTTCACTAGGTGCATAACTTTGCACTTGTGCACATTAAATTTCATCTGCCATTTTGATGCCCAGTCTTCCAATTTATCAAGATCCTCTTGCAATTTTCCACAATCCTCTTGGGTTTTAACAACTTTAAATAGTTTTGTGTCATCAGGAAATTTGATAACCTCACTCGATATTCCACTTTCCAGGTCATCTATGAATATGTCAAAAAGCAGCGGACCCAGCACAGATCCCTGGGGTACACCACTATTCACCTTTCTCCATTGGGAAAATTGGCCATTTAGCCCAACCCTCTGCTTTCTATCTTTCAACCAGTTCCTGATCCACAGTAGTACACTGCCTCCTATCCCATGACTCTTTAGTTTTGCCAATAGTCTCTGATGAGGGACCTTGTCAAAGGCTTTCTGAAAGTCCAGATACACTATATCAACTGGCTCACCTTTGTCCACCTGTTTATTCACACTTTCAAAAAAACATAACAGATTAGTAAGACAAGATCTTCCTTGTCTAAAGCCATGTTGACTGTCTTCCATTAGGCCATGACTATCTACATGCTGAGTAATTTTATTCTTTATGATGGTTTCTACCATTTTTCCCGGTACTGACGTGAGGCTCACCGGTCTGTAGTTTCCCGGATCACCCCTTGAACCCTTTTTAAAAATTGGTGTTACATTGGCGATCCGCCAATCTTCAGGTATTAGAGATGATTTTAATGATAGTTCACAGATTACTAATAGCAGGTCTGCAATCTCATATTTCAGTTCTTTCAACACCCTTGGATGTATACCATCCGGCCCAGGTGATTTGCTACTCTTCAGTTTATCTAATAGTTGTAATACATCTTCCCGATGTATCGATATTTCCTTCAATTCTTCCGCACCTTTAAATACCACTTCAGTCATGGGTAACATCCCTACATCTTCCTCAGTAAAGACCGAAGCAAAGAATTCATTCAGTCTCTCCGCTATCGCCTTGTTGCCTCTTAGTGCCCCTTTAACTCATCTAATGGTCCAACTGACTCTCTCACAGGTTTTTTGCTACGAATGTACTTGAAAAAAATCTTTATTTCGTGTTTTTGCTTCCGCAGCAAGCTTCTTCTCAAATTCTCTCTTTGCCTTCTTTATCAGTGCCTTGCATTTGACCTGCCAGTGCTTGTGCTGTTTCCAGGTTTCATCGTTTGGCTCTCTTTTCCATTTCCTGAAAGATGCTTTCTTGGCAACAACAGCCTCTCTGATCTCACCTTTAAACCATGCTGGTAGTTTTTTGGACTTCCTTCCACTTTTCTTAAAGCGTGGAATACAGCTGGTCTGGGCTTCCAAGATAGTATTTTTCAACAACATCCAAGCTTGATGTAAGTCTTTAACCTTTGCAACTGCTCCTTTTAGTTTTTTTTAACTATTTTCCTCATTTTATCATAGTCTCCCTTTCGAAAGTTAAAAGGTAGTACTGTGGATTTCCTTAATATCCCTCCTCCACTAATTAAATCAAAGGCGATCATGCTATGATCACTATTGCCAAGTGGCCCCAACACCTTTATTTCTTTCACTAGATCTGGTGTTCCACTAAGGACTAGGTCTAATATGGCTTGCACTCTGGTTGGTTCATGAACCAGCTGCTCCAAGACGCAGTCATTTATGTCATCTAGGAGCTTTATCTCCCTAGCATGTACTGCCGTGACACTGACCCAGTCGATACCGGGGTAATTGAAATCACCCATTATTATTACCGCGCTGTAACTTTTGTTAGCTTCCTTGATTTCTTTCAGCATTTCATTATCCATTTGTTCATTCTGGCCAGGCGGTCGATAGTACACCCCCACCGCCATCGCCTTCCCCTTTTTACATGGAATTTCAATCCATAGAGATTCTACATCATATTTTGTTTCCTGCAAAACTTTAATCCTTTCTGACTCATTGCCCTCTCTAACATAGAGTGCAACCCCTCCACCAATTTGATCAGCTCTATCATTACGATATAGTTTGTACCCAGGTATCACAGTGTCCCACTGGTTGTCCTCCTTCCACCATGTCTCTGATATTCCAATCACATCTAACCTTTCATTTAGTGCTATATATTCTAACTCTCCCATCTTATTTTTTAGACTTCTAGCATTTGCATACAAGCATTTTAGAGACTATTTTATTCATATTAATTTAGCTATTGGTAGACATGGGTAATTTGGGATCTTTAAGCTCTGTCTACTCCATACTCGAGGGCAACAGTCCCTTTTTCTAGTCCTTCAAGACTGAGGATAACAGAGCTCTGGTTGAGCTATTTATGCCTGTGCTGCTGAGGTAAGCTGTGACCAACTTCCTGGATGATTAACAGTCCTTGCTTGGATAGAAGGAGTCTTTCAAAATGGCCTTTGGAACTGCCACCTGGTGTTAACACCTATTGAAAAAGTTTCACAGATCTCTTACCCCTAGGTAGAAGGCTTCTTTGTAAAGGTCTCTAGAAGACTTTATTTGCTGCTCAAAGAGTATTGACCCTGTTTTGCCTTTTGTGCTAATCTGTATTCTTATTTGATTTAAATTATAGCTCTTACATAAACTGTAATATCCAGTAATGTAATGTTTTCTTTGTAATTTTTGTTTCATTTTGGAATACATTTTGGAAATTTAAAAAAAATAAATAAATAAAAAATAAATTATAGCTCTTTGCTGCTGCTAGGCTCTAACGTATTATGAAATTTAAACTACAAGCTCTTTGCTGGGTTCCAAATGTAACCAGAAAGCTCTCTTCTGTGTTTTAAATTTAAACTTAAACTGCTGCTACTAGGCCCTGACTGATTTAACAAAAAATAGTGGGTTCACAGATTAAATAGCTTTAATAGAAAGAATTCCTTTCAGAAAATTCCAAGAAGTATACACTCACAATTGCAGATCTCTCTCCAGAAGTAACAGTCCCTTTTTCTAGTCCTTCAAGATGCCTACTAGCCTGAAGAGGTCCATTATCTGCCTGACCCTCAAGAAGCCTGAACTTGACCCATTGGATCCTGCCTCTTACAGATCAGTAGCAAGCCTCCCATTCATCACAAAAATCATTAAGAAGATAGTCCAACAACTGCAGGGCCATCTGGGCATGAACCACACCCTTGACCCTCAGCAGCACGGATTTCAACCTTCTCATGGGGTCAAAACCCTCATGATTTCACTAATTAGCAACCTAATCAAAGGAATACAGACCAAACATTCTGGATACACCCTGATCTTTTTGGACATATCTGCAGCATTTAATACCGTCTCACACAGCATTCTCCTACGTAGAGTACAAGGAATTGGCATACAAGACAAACTTCTACAATGGTTCAAGTCCTACCTCACAGACAGATACCAACTAATTCAAACCTGCACCACCACTCCCCTCTCCCCCCCCCCCCCCATTTCAACAAACCCAAGGAATACTACAGGGCTATGCACTCTTGGCTATGCTCTTTAACATTTACCTCCAACCACTCTGCTCTATAATAAGGACCCATAATGTCAACTTCCACATATATGCAGATGACATTATGCTTTATGTACCCATCACAACTGCAAATCCAACAAATCTGCAGCTAATAAGCTGCTTCAACAATGTCTCCAAATGGCTCCAGGAAAACAATCTCGCAATAAACATCAAAAAGACAGAAGCTTTATTTGTGACAAAGGACCAAACCTTCACCACTCCAGCACACATCAGCCTGGGAACAACCCAAATAAAAGTCCAAACACCATAAAATACCTAGGGATCATTCTCAATCAAATGCTATCCTTCAAACAACAAATTGCAAGAACAGCAAGGACAATAAAGCCAGGATGTTTCAGCGCCTCAGACCACTTATAGATCCAAAGGACTTCAGATCGGTCATGCAAGCAATGACCCTCCACCACCTGGACCATTGTAATGCAATATACCAAGGACTCCCGACCACCAATCTCAACCCGCTATGGACAACCCCCATTACAATAGCAAGGATCATCCTAAAAGGAAAGAAATATGACCATATTACCCTCATACTAAGAAATTCCACATCCTCCCACTAGAAGCATGGATCAAGTATAAAAACCTGGTACTGGTCCATAAAGCACACCAGCAACAAACTCCACATATGAGTACCCTGCTATCACGACTGAGCTCCGGAAGACCAACACGTCAGGCTACAAGTCATTTATTGACTGTGCTGCATGAAAGGACTAAGTTTAACCAAAAAAACCTGTAACCGCACATTTGATTTATATGTCTCCACTTTATGGAACTCCTTTCCAGCCAAAATCAGGAGCAACAAGGATCTCTCCTCATTTAGGAAACAACTAATGGATCAGAGCAACACCCAATGAAGCCATCCCCATGCTGTCCATTGCTCATTGGACAAACTGACACTGAGAAATGGACAAAGTCTTTGAATAAGATATCACACACTGATGCATGCTTTCTCAAAAATGTAAATATGTTTGAACCTCTCTGGTGATGGTAAACCCCCCCCCCCCCATGTTCTTATGTTATTACCTGTTCTAATGTATCCTCCCTTGTTTTTGTAAACCACTTTGACCCGGTGAAAAGTGGTATATAAACACAGCTAAGTAAATAAATGAGGGTCCTTGTCAAAGGCTTTCTGAAAAGCCAGACACACTATATCAACTGGCTCACCTTTATCTACATGTTGTCTTTCTCCCATTAAACCATGACTATTTACATGTTCAGTAATTTTATTCTTTATAATGGTTTCCACCATTTTGCCTGGTACTGATGTCAGGCCACCGGTTTGTAGTTTCCCAGATCACCTCTGGAACCCTTTTTATAAATTGGTATTACATTAGCCATTCTCCAAGCTTCAGGTACTACAGAATGAAGACAACCAAGGTGGAAGACTCAAGGATCTTCACTGTGCAGATGATATCACATTACTGGCTGAAACTGAGAATGATCTGAGACATCTGCTTATCAAGATCAAAGAACGGACTTGAATGTGCTCGCACCTTAATATGAAGAAAACAAAGATTCTAACAGCAAAATCAATAATTTCATCCTCAATAAAGAGAAAATAGAAATAGTAGGCAACTTTAACCTGCTTGGATCTGTATAATCAAATGAGTAGCAGTCAAGAACTCCGACAACACATTGCTCTTAGAAGAATTACCATTAAGGACCTATACAAGATTTTCAAGTGCAGAGACATATCTCTGCATAGAAAGATTCAACTTGTCCAAGCCATGGCATTTTCAATAACATCATATGAAGGCGAAAGTTGGTCAGTGAAGAAGACAGACAGACAGAAAGAAAATGATGCTTTTGAATTATGGTGTTGGAAAGAACACTGGGCCTGATATTCAAAGGCATTTACATGGTTTACAGAGCTGTAAACCGTGTAAATGTCCCTAAGTAGAATATCCCAGAGTAATGCCTCTACAGTAGACGCCCTGATGCTAACCGCTTAACATCAGGGCATGTCAGTCAGGGGCGGCCCAAGGGGGGTGCGGGGCCATGTGCGGAGACTCGGTGTGGGGCCTCATTTGCATAAGTGGCCTTATTTGCATAAATATTTGCATAATGCTAACATTCATTAAGAGACATGTTTACTAAAAGTTAGTGTGTGTATGGATAAAGACAGACTAAAAGATTTCTACATTACTATAATCCAGTGCCAACCGCCAGGCACATTAGGAACTACTACAAACACTGCCCATTTAGAACCCATAGCAAACCCGCCGTATCCTAACAGCACTACCAGAACTCACAAAGCACCATACCCTACCTATCAAAAGGCAACACTGCAAATATTAAACCAATACATTTCAGAGAAAAACAATACATGACCTACTGGGGAAAGAGAACAAGTGGCAATGTCAAATAGGAATTACATAAACAGAATACCTCAGCTCAGTTACACATGCAGAACATAGACCATCACCAAACAAGGAATCACAATTTTAGAAACAGGAAGGCAATAATTAAACTGGGAACCCCAAAAGCCAAACTTGGAATGTACAACAACTGTAGAAATAAAACTATAAATTAATTTCCTCTTGTACCAAACAAAGCGCAGACGTTAATGATGCACATTTCCCAGAGCTTTCATATTCCAGTTAATAAATTCAAAATAAAGAGATATCTTTCTACCTTTTGTGCATTTTTTTCCGGTTGCAATTGCTCCAGCCACTTTCTTCTGGTTTCTTCATGTTTTCTGCTAACTCTCCATCATCTGCTGTCTCTTCTCTCTTCTAGTTTTTTTTCCATTCTCTCTCTCTACATCTGCTTTAACATACTAATCTTTCTCCTTTTGCTCTTTCCTCATTCCTATTTCATCCACTCACATTTTACCCCTCCATCCTCAATCCCCACTTACTCTCCCAATACCCAGCTAAGTGTAGATTTTTTACCCCTACCACACAAAATATTTTTCCCCTCTCCATTTTACTCTCCCAGCCCCATCCCATTCTAATCCTCCCCTAATGAACCCCCAACATCAGCTCCCTTCAAGTTCCAGTCTCACCCAGCATCCATTCCCTTCTTGTCCCTGCATCAGCCCATTTCCAGTCCTAGCCCCCATCAGCCCATTTCCAGTCCTAGCAACCCCCCCAACACAATACCAGTCCTAGCCCCCCCCCCATCAACCCACTTCCAGTCCTAACCCCCCCATCAGCCCACTTCCAGTCCTAACCCCCCCATCAGCCCATTTCCAGTCAGCCCCCCATAGCCCATTACCAGTCCTAACCCCCCCCCAACAGCCCACAGCCCATTACCAGTCCTAACCCCATCAGCCCACCTCCAGTCTTAATCCCCCCAGCCCATTTCCAGTCCTAGCAACCCCCAACCCATTACCAGTCCTAGCCCCCCATAGCCCACTCCCAGTCCTAATCCCACCAGCCCATTACCAGTCCTAAGCCCATCAGCCCACCTCCAGTGTTAACCCCCCCATCAGCCCATTTCCAGTCCTAGCCCCCCCATAGCCCATTACCAGTCCTAACCCCCCCCCAACAGCCCACAGCCCATTACTAGTCCTAACCCCATCAGCCCACCTCCAGTCTTAATTCCCCCCAGCCCATTTCCAGTCCTAGCAACCCCTCCAACCCATTACCAGTCCTAGCCCCCCAGAGCCCACTCCCAGTCCTAATCCCACCAGCCCACTCCCAGTCCTAATCCCACCAGCCCATTTCCAGTCCTAATCCCCCTCACCCAATTTTCAGTTTAAGCCCTCCCATACCCCATTACCAGTCCTAACCTCCCCATCAACTCACTTTCAGTCCTGATCCCATCAGCCCATATACAGACTTAGCGCCCCCATAGCCCATCACCACTCCTAACCCCCCCAGCCCCCCCATAGCCCATCACCACTCCTAACCCCCCCCCAGGCCCCCCATAGCCCATCACCACTCCTAACCCCCCCAGGCCCCCATAGCCCATCACCACTCCTCACCCCCCCGTCCCCCCTTAGCACATCACCCCTCTTACACCCCCCCAGCCCCCATAGCCCATCACCACTCCTAACCCCCCCAGCCCCCCCATAGCCCATCACCACTCTTAAACCCCCCCCAGCCCCCCCATAGCCCATCACCACTCCTAACCCCCCCCAGGCCCCCAAAGCCCATCACCACTCCTACCCCCCAGTCCTCCCATAGCCCATCACCACTCTTAAACCCCCCAGCCCCCATAGCCCATCACCACTCCTAAACCCCCCCAGCCCCCCCATAGCCCATCACCACTCTTAAACCCCCCCCAGCCCCCCATAGCCCATCACCACTCCTAACCCCCCCAGCCCCCCCATAGCCCATCACCACTCTTAAACCCCCCCAGCCCCCCATAGCCCATCACCACTCCTAACCCCCCAGCCCCCCCATAGCCCATCACCACTCTTAACCCCCCCAGCCCATCACCACTCTTAACCCCCCAGCCCCCCCATAGCCCATCACCACTCTTAACCCCCCCCAGAGCCCCCCCATAGCCCATCACCACTCCTAACGCCCAGCCCAGCCCAGGGAAATTTTTTTAAAAAAAGAAGTTGTCTTCTCCAGCAGCCGGGGCCGCCGCGGCAGAATCGAGTGTGCCGCGGGGCCCCCCCTGCCCAGCAGAGCCTGCCCTCCCGAGCCTGCCCTCCCCTTTATCACCTGTCTTCGCAGCTCTAATCAAACGCGCCGGCTTTCAGAGCGCGAAAGGGCTAGTTTCCCTTTCGCGGCTCTGTTAAGCCCGCGGGGGCTGATGGGAACTTCCCATCAGCCCCCGCGGGCTTAATAGAGCAGCGAGGGAGAAACTCTCCCTCGCGCTCTGAAAGCCGGCGCGTTTGATTAGAGCTGCGAAGACAGGTGATAAAGGGGAGGGCAGGCTCGGGAGGGCAGGCTCTGCTGGGCAGGGGGGGCCCCGCGGCACACTCGATTCTGCCGCGGCGGCCCCGGCTGCCGGAGAAGACAACTTCTTTTTTCTTTTTAAAAATTTTACTTTAGGATTAGAATGTTTTTTGCGCGGGGCCCCCTGAAACGCGGGGCCCTGTGCAAAAAACATTCTCGCTCAATGGACGGGCCGGCCCTGATGTCAGTAGCGGTAGCTAGGGATAACCATGCAGTGGCAATATTCAGCCGCTGCTCAGTTACCCTCAATATCGAAAGTTAGGTGCAGCAAAAGCTGTCCTAACATTTGCCACTGGAGCTAATTGGACAGTGGCTGAATATCACCGCTGCATGGTTAGCTTCTGTGCCATGTGCGGCTTGTGGTAACTCTGGATATTCAATGGCGGTGGCTGGATATGGCCCCAAATTGAAAATTTGGGGTTAAAGGCCGACAGCGATGGCTATGCTATGCACCTTACACAGTTCAAGACAGTATATAGTTATAAATTCTTATGTATCAACTGCATGTTGTATATGAATAGCACGTTATAGAAGAGAAGTTAAATAAATAAAATATAGTTGAAGATTCTGTTACATTATATTTCCCCTCTTGTTCGATGTAAACAGCCTTGACCTGGTGATAGGCAGTATATAAATAGCCATCACAAATGAATATTGGGCCCACTGTGTATAAAATGGATTGCCTGAAGACCAAACCTAAGCTTTCCTTAGAAGCTCAAATGACAAGACTTTGATGCTCATATTTTGGACGCATCTTGTGAAGAGAAAGATCATTTGAGAAAGACATCATGTTTGGCAAAGTTGAAAGTCAATGCAAAAGAGGAAGACCAGCAATGCAATGGATTAATACACTAATAGCAGCTATGGATGCCACCCTATCATTGCCCAACTGAAGCCTGAACACAATTTAGGAAACTATCCACAGGGCCACCATGAGTCAACATCAATTTGACAGCACTTAATAACAGCAATCTCTTCACAGTATAATTTAAAATAGGACTCATAGAAATCCCTAAAAGTCTCTTCTCATACATCACCAAAGACTACCTAAGTGCAACCTTACAAGTTAACGGGATTCTATGCATTACTGGGTGTTTTTACATTTTCATCATTTTTCTTCAAGGCTTGCGGATTACTACTACTACTGAACATTTGTATAACGCTACAAGATGTAAGCAGCACTGCAGACACATGTAAAAGATGGTCCCTGCTCATCAGAGCTTACAATCTAGTCAAGACAGACAACACAGTAGCTGTAGACATGGGATACATCTAGGGGGAATGGTAAGGAAACACAAAGGAGATTAGGTGAGTCAAGATCCAAAAGCAGCAGCGAAGAGGTGAGTTTTCAGCCTAGATTTGAAAAGGGTCAGAGAAGGCGTCTGATGTATGGACTCAGGTAGTTTGTTCCAGGCATAAGGAGCAGCAAGGTGAAAGGAGTGAAGTCTGGAGTTAACAATAGAAGAAAAGGGCACAGATAGAAGCGATTTACCAGAAGAGTGGAGTTCCTGAGGGGGGATGTAGGGAAGAGATAAGAGAAGAAAGGTAGTGAGGAGCTGCAGAGTGAATGCACTTATAGGTCATTAGGAGAAGTTTGAACTGGTTGCAGAAATGGATAGGGAGCCAAAGAAGTGAATTGAGAAAAAGGCAATATGAATATGATGAGGGTGGTGGAAGATTAGCCGTGCAGAAGAGTGTTGAACAGACTGAAGGGGAGAGAGATGATTCTGAGGGAGACCAGCAAAGAGTAGGTTACAATAGTCTAGACTGGAGGTGACTAAGGATGGATAAGGCCCCAATTCTGAGAGGCAAATAGTGGGGCTATATGTCCCCGTGGGATATGCAGCCCCGCAATCTGTCTGGCCCGTATGCCACAACACTCTCTCCCCACATGCACAAAGCCACTGTGCGGGGAGAGCTGGATGGGGAGTGGCATGGGGGCAAAGAGTGGCGGTGTGGGTCAGGCACCCGGACGTACAAGGCTGATTTAGGTCATGGCTGTGTTTGTCCAGTAGCCACCAGAAGGATGCCCAGCTTAGTGTCTGGCACTGCGGCGAGCTGGCCGTGCTGCAGGGTAGACGTCTCATGCGGGGATCCAGGGGCATGCTGGGCCATCTCCATGCCATTCCTGCAGCTGTGGCTCCCGCAGTGTAGAATCGGGTACAACAGACAGGGAAGAGTAGAGAGTTATCCACAGAGACTGAGAAAGGAGGAAGGGGAGAGGAGGGTTTAGGATGAAAAATAAGCTCAATTTCGGCCATGTTCAATTTCAAGTGGCAGTGAGACATCAAACAGCAATGTCAGAAAGGCAGGCAGAGATTCTGGCCTGGATTGTTGCAGAGATTTCAGATGTAGAGAGGTAATGTGGGAATCATCAGCGTAAAGATGGTACCGAAAGGCATGGGAAGAGATGAGTGCAACAAGGGACTGGGTAAAGAGAGAGAGAAAAGGAGTTGGACCCAAGACAGATCCTTGGGGTACATCGACTGAGAATGGGATAGTAGTAGAGAAGGAGTCACCAGAACAAACACTGAAAGAGCGATGGGAGAGATAAGAAGAGAACCAGAATAGCACAGAGCCCTTAAAACCAAGCCAAGGACAAGGTATCAAGGATAAGGTTGTGGTCAACAGTGTCAAAAGCAGCAGAAAGGTCATGAAGGAGGAGCCTTCAGTAACCTCCATCATGTCAGAATTTGAATTTCAAATTTGTGTATGTGGTGTATTTTTCAGAATTTTGATATAGCAGACACTGTTGCCAAACAAGAGGGGCCTGCAGATGGCTAGCAAGACATTATATCATTTAAGTAGTGAGTCAATAAGTTTTTCTTAGCACAAAACTAGACAGTTGGAATTTGTATTAAAAGTGTGTGAAATCCATTGTTAAATTAGGTTCCATAGTATTGTTATTGATAGATCATGAAATCACATTCATACAGATAACAGTTGTGATCAAAAAAGTATCAGGACTTGTACAATAACACAAGAAGTATAACACTGACAGTTATTGCATTCAGTCTCTTTCAAAGTAGTCCCATCTGATAAAACATACTTCCTCCAGCATTCCTGCCACTTCTAGAAACAATTTTGAATTTTTTTTTATGCTGTGAAGCTGCTGTGTCCAATTTTGCTTAATGGTCTCCAAGTCACTGAATCTCCTTCCTTACAGTGGTGGTTTCAGTTTTGGAAACAAGAAAAAGTCACAGGGTATGAAGTCAGGTGAGTATGGAGGCTGATGGACTTGCTCCATTTGATGTTTGGCCAAGAACTGCTGGATAAGATGTGATGCATGAGCTGGGGTGTTATCATGATGAAGCAACCATTCGCCATTCAACTCTGGCCTCTTACAATGAACTGCATCTCTCAAATGAGTCAGAACTTGGACATAGTACTCCTTATTGATGATTTGGCCTTTTGGAGCATACTCGTGATGAACAATACCCTGGTAATCAAAGACAACCGTGAGCATGGCCTTGACGTTGCTCCTCACCTGACAGGCTTTCTTGGATCTGGGAGAGTTTGGAGTCTTCCATTGTGAGGATTGAGCCTTAGTTTCTGGGTCATAATCATAAACCCATGATTCATCACCAGTGATAATCTTTTTGATGAAATATGAGTCATTTTCAATGCATTCCAACAACCTGACTGCAAATAACACAGGTACACTAAAAAAATTTTTTTTAAACTGCCTCTAATGTTTCGATTGATTTTTACGTTTTTTGGTGCACTGAATCCAAATCTGGTAACCAATTTGCTCCATCACGTACAGATTTTTTGCTACATTGGGTTAGCAGTTTGAGGTGAACGTTTCAGATTGAGTGCGATCGAGATAAAAGTTTCTTGGATGAATTCTTTATACTAATTGTTTAGTAGTTATTCAAATAAGAATAAAGAAAATTGTAACAAGGCAGCACATAAGAATAGAGTAATGTCAACAAAACACACTGTGATGGTAGCAAAATTGTCTGCACTTAAAACAGCCACATACATGTGCACAAACATTGAGCATATAAGAGCGAGGTTAGACACAAAGCAAAGCAAAGAAATGTGCAAAAAATGTTGTACAGGTATGTATGTAAGAATAGAAAACGCAAACCGCACCATTGCAATACATGAAGACAAACACCCGATGGTGTGAAAATAAAATTCTAATAAATGAGATCCGACACTGTGGTAATAACTAGCAAATTTTTATTTCAAAGTTTAGTAAAAACACGATATTTGTCAACACAGTTTAGATTTAAAAGTCATTCTTGGGTCAATCAATCTCCTGGTGGGCCCGTTTCTTCTTCCCCCGAATGCTTCTCTTGGTGCGCTGCTTGGCGTATTTTTCATCTGGGGTTTCCCGCAGCAGCAACCAGCAGAAATCAGCCATTATAGTTGTGTTCCATCTTCCTTGGTACCTTCTCTCTGCGTCCTTGATGTCCTGGTGAAACCTTTCACCTTGTTCTTCACTGTACGCCCCCAGGTTTTCGGGAAAGTAGTTCACATGGGAGTGCAAGAAATGGACTTTCAGGCTCATGTTACAGCCTTGTTCTTTGAAGGCATTGAGCATCCTGGCAACAATATCCTTATAGTTCTCATCCCGCCTGTTCCCCAAGAATTTGAGAACAACATCCTTGAAGGAATCCCAGGCTTCTTTTTCCTTCTCAGACATCGTTTCAGCGAATGCTCCATCTGAAATGAGTTTCCTTATATCAGGGCCAACAAACACTCCTTCCTTTAGCTTTGCTTCAGAAAGTCGGGGGAACTTTGAGCAAAGGTACCGAAAGCACTCACCATCTTTTGGAAGGGACTTGATGAATTGCTTAATGAGACCCAACTTAATGTGGAGAGGTGGTAATAGAATTTTATCACGAGGTACCAAGCTCTCATGAAGAACATTTTTCTCACCGGGTTTCAAATACTCCCGAATTGGCCAGTCTTTTTTCCCCCAGTGTAGGTCGCGGGCCCGGCTATCCCACAAGCAAAGGAAGCAGGGATATTTGGTGAAACCGGATTGCTGCCCTAATAGCATGGATAGAATTTTAAAGTCTCCACAAATCATCCACTTATGCTCATCATAACGAATCTTCTGAAGAATCAGGGCCAAATTCTCGTATTTTTCTTGGAGAATAACAGAGTGAGCAATAGGAACTGAAGCGAATGTGTTGCCATTATGAAGAAGAACACCTTTTATGCTGTCTTTTGGGCCTTGTGGTCTTTTTCTGTCATCATGTTTCTATGTTTCTATTGGACTGTTGTAGTTGTTGTTATGGAAGGACAGACTAGATGGGCCTTGTGGTCTTTTTCTGTCATCATGTTTCTATGTTTCTATGTTTGACGAATCAATGAACAGCCGCCATTCAGCAGGATCATACTTGAGTTTAAACTTTTCCATCACTCCGTATATATCGTTGCAAAATACCAAATCTTCCTCTTTGCTGAAATACTTCAAAAATTGTGTCTCGCGGTTGCGGTACCAATAAAAAGTTGTTCCTGGTGACAATAGATTTTTCTGTTTAAGCCGAGAACCTAGCAGTTGGGCAGCATCTTTTGGGAGTCCTAAATCCCGGACTAAATCATTCAATTCAGCTTGAGAGAAAAGTTCAGGTTTCGGATCTGGTTCAGTTTCAAACTCGGAAGTACTGGACTCATCGGGAAAAGCCATCTGATGAGTCTCATCATGATCAGAACCGTCCACACAAATATGATCCAAAGATTTTGGTGGTTCAGGCACAGGTACTTCGTTGCTATGAGGCATAGGCCTAATTGCTGAGGGAAGGTTGGGGTAACTTATTACGTTCTTATTTTTTAAGTTGTATCCCTTCACAATGCAAGAGCAAAAATAGCAGTCACTGCTGTGGTCTCTTTGTTCACGCCACATCATAGGTATTCCGAAACGAAATGCTTGTTTTTTATCTTTCATCCATAAGCGTAGATCTTCCTCACATGTCTTGCACACTTTGTGAGGAGCCCACGGTTTGTCTTGATCGCCTAACTTCAAACCGAAATAGGCGAAATATACTTTTTTAATAAATGCAGAAATGTTCCTCTGCCGCTTTTCACGGTATATTCCCCACAAATAAAACAAAAACTGTCCGGAGAGTTGACGCAACCTCTGGCTCTGTGAGCCATCACAAATACACAGCACTGCAAACTACAACTGTAGTGAACCACTTCGGAATAAAGCTGGATTACGACTGAGCAAACAAAAGGTAATAATGAACTTGCAAGAAACTGAAATTTGACAGGAACGTTCATGTCGCAACCACCGTGTTTGAGCGAGCGAACGAGGCGAGGCGAACAGGAAAGAACATGCGCCAGCGCGAGTACTGGATTTAGCCCCCCGCCTCCCAATTGTCCTGTTAATGTATAAAATGAATACAAAACACTCTAAAATATCATGAGGGAGTGTTTCTAGTTAGTTAACCATTACAACCTCTATTTTGGGCCAAGAAAATAAACTGCAGTCGGCTAAAAAGAAATTATGTGAACATTCCTTATATGGGTAAGAAATCTAATTTTGCAAGAAAACGTGACGTGATGGAACATTTTGGCTATTTTTCCTGGATTCAGCACCCCAAAATCTATAGGAATCAGTTGCAAAACTGGAGGCAGTTTTTTGGTAGTGTACCTGTGTAATCGATCTTCTTTTTGATCAGGGGACAGGAGTTTCAGCACAAATTTTGCAGACACACATTTCATCCCCAAATTGACAGTAAGAATAGACTGTACTGACCCGAAACTGATGTCCATGTCCTCAGCAAGCTTCCTGATAGTCAATTGACAATTTGAGCGTATTGCGGCACGTACTGCTTCAACTTTGTCTTCATTCATGCTCGTGGATGGCCTACCAGAACGTTCGTCAGTCACTTTGGCGGCCCTCTTGGAAATGTTTGTAGCAGTCATAAACTCGAGCACTGCTCATGCATTCATTGCCATACACTTGTCATAAGTCTCTTTGCATGAATCTCCAAATTTCTGGCAGAATTTAGTGCAAATTCGCTGTTTAATTTTTTCACTCATCATAAACCTGACGAACTGCTTTTACACGACACCAAACATCATGTGATTAAAAAAGGAAAAGGTGTGCTACAGCCACGCTCCACTCTGCACATGCAGAGCACATAATTATGTCACTGCATGCTTAATAGCATTGTGGTGTGATGTATTGTTATATAGCTACCCAACAAGTCTCTTTACTTTTTGATCACACCTTGTATGCTATTTATAGTGGAGTGGGGTAGCCTAGCGGTTAGAGCAGTGAATTATGAATCATGAAAGTCAGGGTTCAAATCTCCACTGGCGCTCCTTGTGACTTTGGGAAGTCATTTAACCCTCTATTACCTCAGGTGCATGCTTAAATTGTAAGCCCTCAAGAGACAGAGAAATACCTAGCATATGTGAACATAAGTCACCTCAAGCTACTAGTGAAAAGGCATGAGCTAAATTCAGGTAAAGAAATGTTAGATTTCAATGCCACTTTCCTTGAGCATGGTCGAACCCAAAGCATTTTATGCAAATATAAATAGCAAACACATCATGAAATGGAAAGTAATGAAAACAATAAAATATCATTAAATGCTATAAATATCATATCATATATGTTCTTTCTCTTACACGTTATGATCTGACAGCTTGCATACATTGCAGCTCATTTAATTTTCCTCACTATTGATCTGTATTGCTGTAAATTACATACAGACCATTTCCCCACTGTTTATGACAGTGCATACTCTGCATCTATTAAAGCTACAATTTGCCATTTCTGCTAGCTTTTCTTATTTTTCGATGCATACTGCATTACATTGTCATTTTTTCATGTAGTTAAATTTATGCTAAAACATTCTAAATAGCTCATTTGCATGATCTGAATTTTCAAGTCCAGAGCTAAGACATTTTGTTGGCGTATATAATGCATCTAGGTTAAGGTACTGACTGCAGCATTCTGGTAATGTTTTATTGCTGTCTTCTGTAATGTAGCATGGATATTAATTGTATAAAAAATATGCTTTTGTATAAAATCTGCCTCCTCCCTTAGAGCTGCAGAGACATCCAAAGGCAATTTCAAAAGCTAACATGCAACGCCAGGTACCATTGTTGGAAACAGGATACTGGGCTTCATGGACTTTGGTCTGACCCAGTATGGCAGTTCTTATGTTCTTACCACCAATGCACAATTTAATTTTGTTGAGCCAAGAAAAAAATCTGGCAATAACCATGTTTATTCATTAGTCACTGAAACTCAGAGAGGTCATCACATGCTTAAGACATCAAAGTTAGGGATCAGTAGTCAAAAGGGTTTAGCTGGTTAGCAGGATCTGCTAACCAGCTAAGCCTTTTTTGCCCGATATCACCATAGAGCACCTTAGAAAGGTATAGTCTGTTTCAAAGCAGTCTGAGAGAGGAGCTGAGGAGTCTGTGGTAATACTGAGCCGCTAACCGGATAAGCAAATTGCATAAAATTAGGATGGTCTTCAGTTAGTGGCTGACTATCGCTGCTAACCAGAGAGCAAAACTGTGGGCAGTGAAGCTGGATATTCGGCACCATACAGCAGATAGGCTCTGATGCTGAAGATCCAGCCAGGTGCTTTAACAACTCTGGCTGCTGCCACCGATTATTATTGACCCCCCAAGCTTCCTCTTAAACCCGTAGCAAGTATAGGCTAGCCACAGCATATTATAGATAGAAATGTACACATTCATTGCTAGAAAAATGCCCTTTTAATTTCACAAGAAATTTGACAAGTGATCCACATTATGCACAGCAACAAATATAGTCAGGTTAGATGCATTACTTCCGAAGAAGTACAAGATGACTGGTTGACCTTTAAGAGTTTTATACAAAATAGTAGTTCACAAACTCAGCATTTCTCCAATTATATGCTGTAAATTATGCAAATTAAATTAAAGCAGTAAAACAGTGTGAAAACATTGGCAGCCTTATATGGAGCAAATAAAGAAAAACATCTATGGGCTGAAATACAAGCAGTGGCATAGGCCGAACATAAAAAAAGAAATATGATTCTCTTTCTGTTCTAATTTCAGTTTTAATAGGGAGGGAGTGGTCTAGTGGTTAGGACAAGGTACTTCAGGCCAGAGGGCCAGGGGTTCAAGTCCCACCTGGGGACAGCAATCTCAGGCCAGAGGGACTGGGATTTCTAGTCCTATAGGCACTCCTTGTGGTCTTGGGCAAGCCACTTAACCCTCCATTGCCCATGTTCCCTGTAAGTATTAGCATATGTGTCTCATATCCCCTCATGTTAAATGTATCCCCCAATTGACCACTTTGACCTGGTGAAAAGCAGGATATAAATACAGCTAAATAAAATAAAATAATTCTGAACATATGAGTATTCAAAGATTCTGAAAGTACCTTTTGTTTTATTGCTTTTACCCTTCTAATCTAAGTAGATCCAGGTATTGTTCTGGTGGATTCCACCAGAGGACGTACAACTGCAGTGCAGATTCCACAGATCTTTATACATAAGGAGGATGCCTGTACTGGAAGCTACATATCACTTATTCCAAAAACAAGAAGTATAAAAATTAAGAGACAGACTATTATAAGACATAAAAAAGACCTAAGGGGGACCAAAATAACCAAAAGCAGGAATGGTTATATTTTAAGGGATCCAGCTTATGATTAGAGCCCTTGGGGACATGTTTACTCAGTACACTACCAGTGGAGCGCAGGTTAGTGCACCTTTTTGGTGCCATGCTAAAGAGTAGTGTGGGGCCCTTGTGCTAAAAACTCCTTGCTGTCCTGGCAGCGCTCGTTTGCATGGTGACTGGGCAGGACAGGAGTGTTTCAGGCAGGGGGCAGCTAGTGTGGGCATTAGTTGGCTGTGTTAATCATGCTTCATGCGAGTAGTGGTGCAACTAATGAAACCTGAAAGGGTGGCGTTAGTTGCACTCGCAGCCCATTTGCCATGTTATAGAGTGGCTTCTCTGTGTTAACCGCAGGGGGATGGGTGTGCACACTCACTTACAGTTAGCTCAAAGTCCCTTGCTGGTAACGTGGCTCGCATGCCGCCAGGAGATCAAAGTGCGATCAGCCCTTTAAGCGGCGTGCTCCAGCCGGAGCTCTCATCACACGCCGCCAGGAGATCAAAGGGCGATTGGCCCTTTAAGCAACGTGCTCCAGCCGGAGCTCTCATCACACGCCGCCAGGAGATCAAAGGGCGATTGGCCCTTTAAGCAACGTGCTCCAGCCGGAGCTCTCATCATACGCTGCCAGGAGATCAAAGGGCGATTGGCCCTTTAAGCAGCGTGCTCCAGCTGGAGCTCTCATCACACGCCGCCAGATCAAAGGGCGATCGGCCCTTTAAGCGGCGTGTTCCAGCCAGTGTGCCAGCGCCGGAGGGCCTTGCCAGAGGGCCCTTTGGCGCGTGCCCGGGGGCGCCCTGGTGTGGTCCATCCATCCATCCTGCTCCTCCAATTCACCGCAGCCCCTGGATCTGAGTAAGTACGATTGCTCCTCCACCCATTGTCTGCTTAGAACTGCTACCATTGCCCGCGTAGAACTCCTGCCATTGCCTGCTCAGAACTGCTAACATTGCCCGCATAGAACTGCTATCCATTGTTGCTTAGAACTGCTACCATTGCCCGCGTAGAACTGCTATCCATTGCCTGCTTAAGAACTGCTACCCATTGTCTGCATAGAATCGTTATCCATTGTTGCTTGGAACTGCTGCCATTGCCTGCTTAGAACTACTACCATTGCCCGCTTAGAACTGTTACCCATTGTTGCTTGAACTGCTACCATTGCCCGCATAGAACTGTTATCCATTGTCTGCTTAGAATTGCTACCATTGCCTGTGTAGAACTGCTGCCATTGCCTGCGTAGAACTGCTGCCATTGCCTGCATAGAACTGTTATCCATTGCCTGCTTAGAGCTGCTACCATTGTTGCTTAGAACTGCTACCATTGCTCGCACAGAACTGCTACCCATTGTTTGCTCAGACCTTGCTGCCCACTACCATGGCCCCACATCTCATTGTCATTCTCTTCGTCTTCCTCCCCAACTGCCTCCCCTCCTATCAACATCCTCCCTCCTCTTCCCCCTACCCTCCCCCTACCTACTCACTTCCCCCTCCACTCTGCCTCCTAGCCTAGCACCTGCTCTGGAGCCTCTCCACACTATTCCCCGCATTCAACCTGCCCCCCTCTCCACCTGCCTCATTTCTCCCTCTGTTCTGCCCGCTAGCCTTGCACCTGCTCTTGAGCTTCTTCACACCATCCCCCGCATTCAACCAACCCCCCTCTCTCTTAGACAACCCCAGCCTCACTTCCGCCATACTATCTCCACTTTACCTCACTCTCTAATACTCATTCTCCTTCTCTCATCAGGTAACATCAACCCCAACCCTGCCCCCCCCCCCGATTTCTCTCCCACACTAAAGAAAGTTCCTCACGTACCCTATCTAATCTCATCCGCATCCCACTCCTCCCTCCTTCCGCCATCCCCCCTTCATCCCATAGTCACTCAACCATTGATATCAACTCCAACCCTACCCCCAAATATAATCCCTCACATAACCTATTTGATACCATCAATTTATCCCTCACTTCCCCTCCCTCATATCCCTCTTGGAGAGCACATACACCCAGACATACCCACCCACACCCTACTCCCTCTAAATCTCATTACTACCCTAGAAATAGACCTCCACGCTACTCTGATAAGAAATCTCCCTCTAAATCTTGGTACTACCCTAGAAATAGACCCCCGTGCTATTCTGATAAGGAAGCCACACGTAACTTATCCAATCTTATCCATATCCCTCTCCTCCCCCCCTCTGCTCTCCCGTTTACTTGTGCCCTATGGAAGCATGCTCAGTCATGAAAAAAACTACTTTTATTCACAATCTCTTCATCTCTAATGCCCTACCCCTTCTTGCCCTGACCGAGACCTGGCTCCCCCCAGATGACACCGCATCCATTGCCTCTCTCTGCTATGGGGGCTACCAATTCTCCCATACACCTCAATCTACTGGTCGTGGTGGTGGCGTTGGCCTCCTACTCTCTCCCTCCTGCCAATTCCAACCCCTCCTGCCACCCCAATCACACTCCCCCCCTCTCCTTTGAAGCCTACTCCATTCTCCTCCTCACACTACTTCCCCTCCGTGTAGCTGTTATTTATCGCCCACCCGACAACTCCAAATCAACCTTCCTCACCAACTTCGACTCCTGGCTTTCTGCCTTTATGGATCCCTCCTCACCCACTCTTATTCTTGGTGATTTCAACATTCACGTCGACAACCCCTCCGACCCCCATGCCTCAAAGTTCCTTGCTCTTACCTCCTCATTCAGCCTCCAACTCTGCTCCATTGCCCCCACACACCTACATGGCCACTGCCTTGACCTAATACTCTTCTCCAATTCCTCTCCCTCAAACCTCCGCAAATCAATCCTTCCCTCATCTGACCATTACCTACTAACATTTACTCTTCAGCTCCTGCCATCCCAACCTCGTCCTGTCTCCTCCGACATACTTAGAAACCTTCATAATATTAATCCCCTGACTCTCTCCTCCACCATTTCTCCATCTCTTTCCTCCATTTTATACTCCGAGTACGTTGACAAAGCATTATCCTCATACAATGCTACACAATCCTCAGCCCTTGACACTCTTGCCCCTCCCACCTCATGTCCTGTAAAACGATCTACTCCCCAACCCTGGCTTTCACCCACAATCTGTTACCTACGCATCTGTGCCCGTTCTGCCGAATGAGCCTGGTCCAAATCCCACTCCCTGGAAGACCTTCTGCACTTCAAATTCATGCTTGGCTCCTTCCAGTCAGCCTTAGCACTTGCCAAACAAGATTACTACATCCATCTGACTAATTCCCTTGCCTCTGACCCTCGCCGTCTCTTTAACACCCTCAATTCTCTCCTCAAGGTCCCCCCACCCCCGATCCCGCCCTCCCTCTCTGCCCAAACCCTAGCCAACTACTTCCATGACAAAATCCTCAAAATTACCCTCCAATTCCCTACACCCTCATCTACCTCCCCTCCCCCCCATTTCTCCTCCCCCATCCATACTCTCCCTGCTACCCTCTCCTCCTTTCCCCTGATCTCTGAAGAGGAAACACACTTCTTTCCTCCTCCAAACCCACCACCTGTTCATCAGACCCTATCCCTACCCATCTCCTACGCTCCATCTCCCTCACCATTGTCCCCTCCATCACTCATATCCTCAACCTTTCACTCTCCACTGCAACTGTCCCCACTGACTTCAAACATGCTGTTGTCACACCCCTCCTCAAGAAACCCTCACTTGACCCCACATGCCCTTCTAACTATTGACCCATCTCCCTCCTTCCCTTCATATCCAAACTATTAGAATGAGCAGTCCACCATTGCTGCCTCAACTTCCTCACCTCCCAGGCCCTCCTGGACCCACTATAATCAGGCTTCTGTCCTCTACACTCCACTGAAATGGCACTCACAAAAGTCACCAATGACCTGTTCCTGGCTAAATCTAAGGGCCTCTATTCTATCCTCATCCTTCTTGACCTTTCTGCTACCTTTGACACCGTTGACCATGACCTTCTCCTTACTACCCTCTCCTCGCTTGGCTTCAAGGACTCTGTACTATCCTGGTTCTCCTCCCACCTCTCCCATCGCTCATTCAATGTATGGCGGCTTCTCCTCCTCCCTTACCCTGCTCCATGTAGGTGTACCCCAAGGGATCTGTCTTGGGCCCCCTCCTCTTCTCTCTCTATACCCAAGGCCTTGGCGTGCTTATCTCTTCCCATGGCTTTCAGTACCATCTCTATGCCAATGACTCCTAAATATACCTCTCTACACCTAATATTTCTCCGGCAACCCAGTCCAAGATCTCTGCTTGTCTTTCGGACATCGCTGCCTGGATGTCTCATCGCCGATTGAAACTGAACATGGCCAAGACTGAACTCCTTGTCTTTCCACCCAACTCCTCCCCCTCTCAATTCATGTGGATGGATCTACTATCCTTCCTGTTCCCTCGGCCCGCAATCTAGGGGTCATCTTTGACACCTCTCTCTCTCCTCCGCTCATATCCAGCTTGTAGCTAAGACCTGCTGCTTTTTCCTCTACAACATCAGCAAGATCTGCCCCTTCCTCTCTGAACATACCATCAAAACGCTTATCCACTCCTTAATCTCCTCTCGCCTCGATTACTGCAACCTACTTCTCGCTGGTCTCCCCGTGAGCCACCTCCTTCCCCTCCAATCTATACAAAATCACGCTGCTCGAATAATCTTCTGCCAGCCTCGCCATGCCCACATTACTCCTCTCCTCAAGTCACTTCACTGGCTCCCTGTCCAATTCTGCATCCAATTCAAGCTTCCCTTACTGACCTATAAATGCATTCACTCTATGGCCCCTCAATACCTCATATCTCTTGTCTCTCCCTATGTCCCCTCTCGAAACTTGCGCTCGCTAGCAAATCGCTTCTTTCAATGCCTTTCACCCGCACCGCGAACTCCTGACTGCGCTCCTTTCACCTTGCTGCGCAACACGCCTGGAACAGCCTTCCTGCATCTGTACGCCAGGTGCCCTCCCTGGCCCTCTTCAAATCCAGGTTGAAGACCCACCTTTTCACCGTTGCATTCAGATCCTGACTTCGATCCTCATCCTACCCTAACCCCCATTAACGTCTATGACCAAACTATAGACCAAGCTGTACCATACCGTACCTTCCGCAGAACTGACTAATGCTCTGTACTGTCCTAACTAGATTGTAAGCTCCGATGAGCATGACTCTGACGGGCAGGGACTGTCTCTTGTATGTTAGTCACCTCTTGTAGGCTAGCTGTGCAGCGCTGCGTGTGTGGCGCTTTATAAGTGCTAAATAGTAGTAGTAGTAGTAGCATGCACATTCTCAGCACGAGGTTTAGCGAATCTGCCTCTTGGTTTCTTGTGGCAGATTTTTCAAGATTCTGCAGCAATTATGTGTCACTTTTTCCTAAATTAGAATGGATTTTTTAAATGCAAGTCAGGAAACTTAGAAACGTTTAGTTACCTCATTTTTTCAGATTGGATAGTCTTTCTGAAAGATCAGCCTTACCTCGAGGTATAGTTAACCTTCCAGAAATAATATGACTTATAAATATCAGCACAGTTTTTCCTTTGGCATAATAATGAGCTACTCTGCAAGCGTTTGCATGCAATGTAGCTCATTATTTTTTTTTTAACTCTCATTGTACCACATTTTTGCGGGGCAGTTTCTCCAAATAGGTTTGTTTTGTTCATACATGACAGTCATGAACCTCACTTCTAAGCCAGGGTATGTGGAGTATGATCTCAGTCTCTCAAATTTACTGCTAATGCTCAGTGTAGTACTTGCATCGTGCTAAAGAGAGCCTCCTGCTGGAGTTCGTAAGATGTGCCGTGTATGGGTAGTTTGTCAAGATGTGTTTGGAAATTCTTCTTTATCAAGCCTGTGGCACCCATCACAATGGGAAATATTTCGGTATCTTTCTGCCACATTTTCTTGGTCTCTGACTGCATTTCCTGGTATTTCAGGATCTTCTGCCTCTCCAAGCAATTCACAGAGTAGTCGCTTGGAACTGGCACCTCTATCAATGCCGTTCTAGTGTTTTTCTCCTAAACCACTATATTCGGCTTCCTCGCATCCAGTTTTTTATCAGTCAGAATGGGAGTATCCCAGGTGATCACAACCTCCTCATTCTCTGTGATTCTTTTAGGGTCATGATCCCGGTGCTTTTTGGGCACACTGATGTTGTAGTGCTTTCAGAATTTCCAATTTTCTGCCATCAGAACTTCACAGCCAGCTTTGAGGTGAGTCACCATTTCCAGGTCTTTCTTACAGAATTGACATATGTCGATGTTGCCCTGTATGGTAACATGTGTTCTTTGCTGATTTCCAGTGATACTTGACTTAACTACAGCTTAGTAAACAGGCCCCTTTAAAAATTACACTACAACTTAAACAGAATACTTTTCATATTTCACAGGCAATTAAGGAGAGGCAAGGTGTCACATAAAGAAACCACAATAAAAAAAGAAGGATTATGCATCACACAAGAAACAAAAATGTAATAAAAGGATGAAAAGATAAAAAGTCTTTAACACGTTTATTTATTTAAAATAAGTGGTCATGTAAAAGCCAACATGGCCATGTTTTAGACTACACCACCTAAAGTTATCTGGAAATGTATCCTAATACCAAGTTGAATGTTGCCGCTATCTGGATAGCTCACCGCGCTGTCCTTGTCTGCCAACACACTATCCCTAGCACAATGAGCCTGATTACATAAAATCTTCATCCGGCCCGCGGACACGTTTAAATTGGAAATGGGAAAGATTCCATACCAATTCCACATCAGTGGACATAGATGCACCCGTGTTTACGGAATTGGCACGTAGATGTCTCTGGCACAGCATGGCCAACATGCTGTTCAGCCAGACCGTGCACGTATCCAGCGCGAGGCTCATGCATGGGTGCAGGCACAGGCTATAGATTGAAGCGGAGGAACCCGTCCCTGCTGATATTACAGGACATGGGTAAACATTGCAATAGCTTTGGATGTCTCCATGCTCACTGTATTCTGAAAAGCTGCATGTTTCTGATCCTGCCCATCTCCCCGATATACCCATGGATGCCTCTGACAGTCACGCCTCCTTGGCTAAAATGTGCATCTTCTAAGCTGCTCCTCTCACTGACAGTGTTGTGCTGATGCAAACTAGACATAAATACTGATGATACAAACATGCTGATGCAAACTAGACTACATAAACAAGTCTGTTTCATGCCCAGATCACTGCAAAGTAATCTCAGTGCACGCTAAGATATAATAAGATCAAATAGATATTAACATGCTTGTCATGACATACCTTGCATCAAAACGTACATGGCAGTATAACAACTCCTCAGTTATTCTTGCATTGGTCATTTCTAAAAACTCTCTTTCAAATGCTATGTATGGACCTTTACCAACCTTACAAAAACCTAAACTAACTTTGCAGTTCCCCAAAGGATGCATTGTATTGCTGAGTGACATAACCATGCTCTTCTAATGACTATGGTTGTCTGGCTATGGCATCTGTTTCCCACATATCTGGGTACTGGCATTTCTCACAGTAGCTCCCTACAAGTGGCTACACCTGTCCCATACAATGTCTACTTTGTCCTGGCTTATGTTCATCTGTATACATCTGCTATCTGTGGGGCAACCCTGCTTGCCTTCCCACAGTCAGCATTGTTACAATGCTCCCCTGGTTAGATCTGTGTGAGCATGGGAGGGGGGGGGATCCCTGTACCATTATAACAAGTAGCCAGCCTCCAGATATATCACCACTCTCACAGCTTACATAGATCACGGACTGGGAAAGAATGTAAGCCACATCTGGGGACTGTTGGCGCAACATCAGTCATGTCTCCCAGTGCCTGGCCCAGCTGATGTATGGCTGCTTTGTCACACTGGCATCCATATGGTTCAGATACTGGTTAAGCATTCATGTCCTCCCCGACTTGCAGATCAGCACACCAGTTCCTCCTGTGCAACCCTCAAACCACACACACACAGACACACACTCTCTCACTTTCAGTCACAAAAGACATAGTTCAGGGAAATAGATGCTCAGCACCTATAACTAAAAGCTGGTATACCATGACAGCATGGAGTCCCAGACCTACAAATATGATCCCCCTTTTTCACTTAAACAAGATCATGTTGCAGACTCACTTACATACAGCTCTTATATCAACATTCCCATTTTACATAACACAGGAATTGTTAGAGTTCCCCAGATTTGATCCTTTAGCACAAACAGCAAATGTCAGCATAGCCAGAATAACCACAATTGCTCTTAAAATGTCTTTAAGGGTAGTTATTAATGATTCTTTAGCTTACAAGATTCCCTCACCCCTGATTTCTGTTCATAATAAATGTATCTTGTGGTGTTTTGCAGACAGCATTCACACCAGTTTGCAGTATACTTGACACAACCTCTATACAAACACAGCAGAATAATTTCTAAGTACTGGCCTTATTCCATGTCTCCAGGAAAAATACCAGACATGTCTACAGGGAACACATAAAACGTATACACACCTTTCCTGAATACGCTATATACGTCTCTATAGCAAACCAAGCCCCCGTTCCGCCCCTTCCGGGCACTTTCTGAGATCCCCGCCTTTGCGTCATGGACATGCACAAGAGCCATGTTTCTGAATATGGCAGTAGACGTTTTCAGGAGATATCCATCTCCTGTGCATGTGCAAATGGCCTGTTCGGTGTATGGAATAATCCCCCATCTGGATAGTGTCTATGCGGTCTGTAAGGACAGCACCAGTGACTATACATGTATAGCAGAGGCTAGGGCATTTAGTAGGGGTGTGCAGGCCCAAAACTTTCATTTTCTTTTTGTCTCGTTTAAAACTTTATTTTCGTATCATATCATTTCTGTTCAATAGTGTGCCCTACTGCGCAATAAAGCTTGTTATTGAGCAATAGTGTGCATTGTTATGCACAAGCATGCACTTATTCATACATACATGACTAGAGTGTGCTATTGCTCAATAGTACATGCTGTTGTGCAATAGGATACACTATTGTACAATAGTGTGTCATCTTGCGCAATAGTGCATGCTACTGCTTAATAGGCACTCTATTGACGGAAACCAGGAAATGACAACAGTTTTGTCATTTCTAATTTCACCCACTCTACTGCTTTTATTCCAAATGAAAGCACATTTCTAGCACTTAGAGGAATAGTTACTAACATGCATTATAGAAATAATACACAATATTTCCTCTGTATAGTGCATTAAATTACAATATTGTGTATTATTTTAACATAATGCATGTTAGTTTAAGGCAATGCGCATTACATACTGAGATGCAACGAATGTAAAACACATCATTATTATGCAAATTGAATCACGCAGCTTGCGGTGACCTTTACAAATTGTGTTTATTCATGGAAAAATAACGCCAGTTTTGAGCTGGTATTATTTTTCTTGCCTGGGAGCATTAGGCTACCATTACATAGCCTGATGCTCCCAGGTGCTTGCTAAAAGGCAGGTGGACCGACTTCCCTCAGCAACATTCCCACTAACTAGCTTTGAGCTGCGCTGTAGTCCTCTGCTGGAGTTTCTGCCAGTGGAGAATAATACAACACAACTGTACATTGAATTGCAAAGGACAGGCAGGTCTTGAGGCATAGGCAGATTATCCCTCATTCAATGAGCGATCACGTTGTACTACTCCCCACAGTGGGAATGTTGGAGGAGGACTCCCACACATCTCAACGCTGCTTAATGGGAAGGCAAGTTCTCCCACTCCCTTGAAGTCACCCTTGGATCCTCTTTCCCCAAAGAAATCCCCCCCCCAACTGTGACCCCCCAGAAGAAGACCCTCACCCTTCCCAAAGACACCTGCTTCCCCTTAGTCCTCCTGGGCCTACCTTGCTAATCCCTGGAGGTATATCAGGAACAAGGCAGGAGCAATCCCCAGTCATTCTGCCCCATGTTCCTCAGGGTTCAAATGTGGCTCACACTCGAGTAGAATTTCATAGCACTACCATTAGGGTAGCCCTTTCCACGAATACTGCAGCTTGCAAAGTTCATCAGGCAAAAAGCCCTTTTCAAGTCACTTTAGTGAACCTTCAAAATAAATCCAGTTTTTTTTTTGAATTGTTGAGTGAATCTATTTTGAAGGACTTCACATATCTTAACATATAGGTTACCACTAATGTACGGTAGAATGTTAATTTGTTTTAAAAAGTCAAATAAAAACATTTCATTTTTGTTGCTTGGTTGTTGCCGCTTCATGTCACGTTGACCCTTAGTATGATATACTTGCATTCTTGTGCTTTCCTAAATACAGAACACCTATTGGTAATAGAATATAAATGTCGACAGAGATAATATCTTGAGTAACAAGAGTGACCTTACCACTTCTGGGAGCAGCTTAGTTGCAAGGTCATGGATTGCTTTGCCCACTATACAGATAGCTGAGATGAGAAATATCACACCCAAGATAACACAGGCTCTGAAAAGAAAAAGAGAGAGAGAGAGAAAAAGAGAGAGAGGGCTATTATGAAGCCAAATTGACTATTTGTTTCCAGGATGACCTGGAGTATTTACTCATTATAGCAACGAACACTTTAAGGACAAAAGATATAACCCCCTACAGTTAACAAGTTACCTCGTACACAGCTGTATATAGGTTACGTAATTGTTACAATTATATTATATTATATTTTGTTAACCACTGTTCTATGTAAAGTTAAAGTTCCCTGTTTCATGTAAGCCGCTTTGCTAATACAGCAATCACCTCAGACAGTGTAGATATAGACCACTGAGCACACCATCGCATAGGCAGACTCCTGCAAACAAAGCGAAGTAGTTAGAAAATCTTAAAACTGCTTCAGCAAATTCCCAACCACTTTACTTATCTTTTCAACTGACGATAGCTGACAACTACTGCTCCTGCCCCACAAAGACCTTTGTTTCACCCATATCTTTCAGCTCCAATGGTGGACCATTGCCTGTCTTTTGGTCACTCATTTGAATCGTTGCGGTGGAGGATATTGGATCATGCCCCACATGACCCTCGGGGAGGAGACCGAGAGCAAAAACTACAAATTTTGGAACAACGCTGGATTTATAAATTAAATTCCGTCTCCCCCGGGGGTTTGAACCAACAGATTGACTGGCATACTATAATTTAATGAGTGTACCCGTTGAGGGATTCCCTGATGGTGGGTATTCCCTCTTAAATGAAGGGTCTAGTATCATTGGTGGTTCAGTTCCCATACGTGAAGATGATGTCAGACGTTGAAGGTTTAAATGGCTGACTACATTTCCGATTTGTTAGCTAAACACATCGTTGCCATTGTTTGTACATGGACGCACCTGAAGCAGGGTTTCTCAATCATTATATACCCGAAACGAGCGCTACGTCGACAGTCCTCAACGGCTCTTTGGCAATACGGATGGTATCTGTTACTGAAGCTAAGTAACTTTTTAAGTATATTATTAAAAGGAGATATCACAGTGGTGCCTTGTTATTATACATAGCGCTGGGATGAAATTGTCTCCGACAAAAAAATATTTTTCTAACACGGGGAATTTTATATTATCGGGATTTTAGGTTTTGGATCTTTTGGTAATTCTGATTAGGTTTTATGTCAAATTAAGCATCTGACAACACCATTTTTAAAAGGATTCCCCACCAATTAAAAAGAAGAACCAACCCAATTAAGTGGTAGGAACTAAAAAACAGCTGACATTAGATATGGGGGAGCACGTTATAGAGCCACATAGAACTTTACTAGCAGAATAAATAAACTACCAGAAAACCCCCCATTCTGTTTTACCATTTAAGCCTACAAGTTTAAGAGTGTTTAAAGTGGATATCCAACGCTGTTCTCGTTGCAACAAGATTTCACTATGGTCACCAACCCTCCTACTTAAAGGGACAAACTCTATTGCATACAATGGAGATTCTGAAAACTAAGATCATGTTGCAAGCATTGCAGAACTAGAGGTCCTTCTTCCCGAGATTTTAGAAGATTATTTTTATGTTGCGACAGATGTACTCTCACTTGTCGTACCATTTTCCCAATGTAATATTTATTACAAGGCAGCGAATCAGATAAACCACAAACACAGAAAGGAGAAAGACTAGGGGAAACACAATGAAGCTACAATGTAACCCATTTAAGAGTAATAAGATCAAATATTTTTTCACTCAGTGATTTGGATTAATAAAAACTCAGAATTACAGTGCTTTTGAGGGAGAAGGGAACATGGGAAATACCTAATAATAGTTATTTTCACTGTAATTCTGTGTTTTTATTAATCCAAATCTGTAAAATGACACCTAGGAGGTGACCAGCAGTAGAGAGGAGCATCAGCAGCTACGGGTTCCAGTCTGTCAACAATGAGCCGCCTGACTCAAGACCGAACACAATTTAGGATAGCTATCCAGAGGGTCGCCATGAGTCGACTCCGACTCGACGGCACTTAACAACAACAACAACAACGCGCCTTAACGTTCCCGGCTGCAGTAAGTGCAGAAAAGGGTGGAGAGCGGGCGGAGAGAAGGGGTCAATGGGTGGGGAGTGGGCAGGGAGAGGCCCCTTTCACACTAACGCAGAGGAATTAAGGGCTGAATCCTAATGCAACTGAAAACCTGGCGTTAGCACACATTTGCAAGAGAGAGAAACCAGTTCTGTGTCAGCAATGTACAGCATAGCCAGGGAGCCCCAGAAAAGTGATAGTAGTGATACATTTTTCACAAACAGCATAGTGCCCTGGAATGAAAGGCCACTATGGTGATGGCGCAAATGGGGCATGGGGGCTGCAGGCGGGACATGCAGTGGGGGCTACTGGGGCACAGGGTGGACTAGGCGGTTGCCGAGTTGGCACATAAGAACACAGAAAATGGAAACCAGCAACTGACCAGGGTCAGACATGCCCATGAGTCTGTGGCCCATAGTGTCGCATCCAGGAGACATTACCCAGAAGGCACCCCAAGGGGCGTATAACATTGACAGGTGGTGCCTGGGGAAGTGTGGACATCTATGTAGGCACCCCTACCCCAGAACCCACACCTTAGGCAGCCACCTACCTGCCCCCTGGATGGCCTGGGATGGCGCACCACTGGCACCGACAGCATATGGTCATGGCGGCATGGCAGAGGGGGTGGGTGATTGTGCTGGAGGGAGCAGTGGGACTCGCCTGCAGTGGACCTAGGCCATGCCCTGTACCAGAATGTGGTGTGCAGTGCAACAGAAGAGGTCTGGCCGAGGAATGTAAAGATAGCCCCAGGGACCACTATGTTGTGGCAACAGTGTGGTGCAGTACACTCAGCCAGCATGTCCAAGAGCAGAGGGTCAGAGGTTCAGGTCCCATCTGTGGATCCTGCAGAGCATCTCACCATAGTTTTAGCCCACAATGCAGCCACAACAACAACATGGGCAAACCCCAAAGCAGTGTTGCACAGGGGTACAGACACCCACTCACTAGGGCTCCACTATCCACAGCTTCATGGAGTGTCAGGCTGTTGGCCCCAGCAAAGAGCTGCAGTTATCACCAGAGCACTACTACTACCCCCTGCACAGATTAGCAATGTCGGCACTGTGATCAGGACCAGTGCAGCGGGCAGGGTTGTCAACCACCTCCATCTCTGCACAATGCTGAGATAGGTGTGGAAGTGTGTATATGTCTCCCCATTGTTTTGTGTCTGCCAACACCTCACTGAGCCCACATCGCTCATACTGCTTCCAGCATTAGCCTGCAAATGTGCATAATGAGGAGCAAGGTATTGTGGGTATGGCCCAGACAGGGTGGATTGGCCAGGATGCATCTGCACAGGGTGAAGGGCAATGGCTGGGACACTGTAGTGCTCAACCACCACCTGCTTGGACAGGGTGGCCACAGCATGTCACGCTGGGGGTCACTCTCACTCTGACCGAGCAGTGACCATGGCATGTCTATGTTCCCACATAGCGCCACACATTATTTGTTTCAAGTGATACCTGTGTGTTCCCAGTTTTGGGGCCCAAGCACAGAGATACCTGCTTGGTGTCTGTGTTGTGCATCCCACCTCTGGGTGCACAGGTTTCCCCTGAGAATATGCCCTATGGACTGATTAGTGGGCTGTCTGCAGTTTGCCTGTGCATGGTGGGAACACCTTGTAGGATGCTGCAGGTGCAGTCTGACTGTGCTGTCTGTTGATGAATGGCGACTGTGGCGTGGGGCAGTTGAGCCTAACCCAAACATCACTGCTGGTCTGCAATGGTCACAGGTATGGCACTGGCCCAGCAGCCCTAGAGGGCTGTCATCCGTCAGCAGGACTGTGGTTGCTGGCACTGCAGCCATGCTGCAGGGTGCAAGCACCTGTCCCACCACATCCTCATCTACAGAAGGGGTGATTGAGGCCCCTTGGGATATATAGCACATACCACTTTGACCCATAGTTTCAGTGCTACATTGCCCTCATGCGAGTCTAGACACCCCACTGCCCTGATAACAGGTACCCATGGCAGCCAGACCTAAACACTGGGTACACACTAATCTAGGTGGTGTTTGGTCCCACAGGGCCACATGTGACTGCAGAACACAGTTGGAACAGATGCACCTGCGGTTGCACTGCTGGGAACACCTGTCACACACTAGTAGTGCTGGGGATGTGCAGCAGGACCTATCTCTAGTACCACATATACTGTGGACCTAGTGCTGGGCGCCCATCCTATCCCTCAGGGTGAACACGGAACCTGCACAATGGCATGGTCCGTAGCCTCTGTGCCAGTATCATGCACTGTCAGTCCATCTTACCACGCTGCAGTACCAGAGAGGTGCGGACCCCATTTGGTGGTCAGCTGTAGGCCGCTGTTCTGCATGTGCAATGCATCATGGGTGCTGGTGGGGTTACCCTATTCTGTCTCACAGAGCAGATGGCTTGTGCAGTGACCTGCAGTCCTTCTGTACCCAGCCATTGCTGTGCAACAGGCCATAGAGGTATAGCCTACTGGTTAGTACACTGACATTCTAGGTGGAGGTCATGGGTTCAATTCCTTGTTGTTCCCTCCTGTCCAAGGCAGATATTTTGCTTGCCTGTGACAGTCATATCTTTGCAGATCCGTGCTGCCAGACCATAGTACCCTCACCACAGTTGCCAGCAATCCGAATAAGGCGTTATAAGGCTCCTAATTAGGCACAGTACAAGGCACGTTACAGGGCACCTTATTAGGCATAGTAGTACAAGGCACGTTATAAGATGCGTTATAAGGCACGTAATAAGACACCTTATTAGGCACAGTACAAGGCACGTTAATGCACGTGCCTTGTACTGTGCCTAATAAGGTGCCTTATAACACGCGTTACCTGACAGCTTGCCATACTGATGCCTCGCCCACGCCTTTATATGGGCATCTGTACCTTTACCGCGGAAACTAACGCAAATGACATTACCGCAGTTTAGTAAACATACCCCTTTATTAGAAAACATAAGAGAATGTAATAGGCCTGCATGTCTTTTTAGATACAATCTTTAGGAAAACAAAATATCCATTTGTTTCAAGGAAGTTAATAAACATCAAAAGGGGTTGCTGTAGTACTTCATCTACTCATGACAGGTTCAGTTTGGGTTTTATCCAGAGTTGCCAAGTTACACAGTTCCAGGAATGAGATTTTATGCAGTTCTGAATTTCAGACAAACTCATTCTGATGCATTATGGGACCAGCAACACTAATTACAGTGGGTAAAATTAGTGACTCCTAACACCATGCTACATTGCTATGCAACTTTAGAACCAGATCTAGCAAAAAATCTGCTGGAACTGGGTAACTTGGCAACTCTGTTTTATCCCGCTATCTGCATGAAGGGAGGTATGATAGAGGTCTATAAATTAATGAATGGAGTGGAATGGGTAAACATAGATAGGTTGTTTCCTCCATCAAAAAGTAAAAAGATTAGGGGAAACACAATGAAGCTACAATGTAACCCATCTAAGAGTAATAAGATCAAATATTTTTTCACTCAATGCTTATTCAAACTCTGGAATTCGTTACCAGAAGATTTAGTAATATAGCTGGGTTTAAAAAAGGTTTGGACAAGTTCCCAGAGGAAAAGTCCATAAACCATTATTAAAGAGGGCATAGTAAATCCACAGCTAACCCCGGGACAAGAATTGTGGAACCTGTGTACCTTTTTGGGAACCTGAACTGGCCACTGTTGGAGACATGATACTGGGCTTTATGGACCTTGGTCTGACCCAGTATAGCATTTCTTATATTCTTAACTTGTAGTTCTGGTGCGCTTGTTGAGTTTCCTAAGAAAAGCAAGACTATGATTCCATGCAGGCAGTGAGATAAAACCTGAACTGGCTAAACCTGTCATGAAAAATGGAACACCCATTAAGAAATAACCATTGCAAGGTACTTTTGAAGCAGGGCTGTGCAGTAATCCTGATCTGCTGTAGGTCTGTTGCACTGAGAAGCCTCAGCAAGAAGGCAGCTGCTGCTTACTTAGAGTCTGCTTGCTGGGGTACCAAGTCAGAAACAGAGTCTGTGCAAGAGCATTAGGTACTCTAAGCAAACCTTCTGCCTTACACCCCTTTCAGTCTCATTCCCCTAGGTTACCCACCCTTGAGATTTTAATAATTACATCAGCAGTTATGATCATCACGTAACATTACCCCTCCCAGAATGATCCTGCTAAATGGGTCTTTTAAAATTGCCCACTCTTCCTACAGGTAAAAGTACACATTGAACGTTCTTTGAGTTCATATCGATGTCAGGACCTATTTGTTTGCTTTGACTGCACTGCTCTTAGCCCACACGAAGCTGTCTCCATAGGCGATCACCTAGTTTACTTAAAGGTTAAGCTGGTCCTGATCAGAAATACCCACTGTTCCATAGTGTTCCTCATGCCATCAAACCAACAGGAAAACGAATTAGCTCCTCCCTGGGGCCTTGTGTTATTTTTTTGCATATTATTTTCTTTCTACTGCTTTTTACTTTGAGCTTAATTGGAACAGGCATCCTTTGTTGTCAACTATTTAAAGGTTTGATGTGGAGGAGTAGCCTAATGGTTAGAAAAGCAGGCTAAGAACCAGGGAAGACTGGTTCAATTCCCACTGTTGCTCATTCTGATCTTGGGCAAGTCATTTAACCATTCTATTGCTTTAGTTACAAACTTTATCTGTAAGCCAAGCAAGGGAAAGGAAAAATATTTACTCTTCCTGTAGGTAACTTGTCTTGAGCTGTACCTGAAAAAGGCCTGAGCTAAATCCCAAATTCCTTCCCTCCCTCCATCCCATCTAGCCCTGACTTTTGCTCCTTTATGAAGCTGCTAGGATTGAACTGTGAGGCTGGCGCTGAAATCACGCTGTATCAACTTTTACGCCTATTTTCAGTGCACCGATAGTACATGACTTCAGCGTGGGCATGCAGAAAGGGGCTCATATGCAAATGAACCATGCGTTAAACTGTGTGCAAAATGGCAGCATTAAACTGGGAGATCATGCCAAATATGTGTGCACAAGAAGTCAGCGCAAGTTTGGCTTGCTCTCCTAGAGAAACGGGCACCGTGTGGCTAATTTGCATAGGGAACCCTGACAGTATTTTGATGGCAATGGGGGCTTTCTCTGATGTCTGGCTCATCTGAGGAGAAATACCAAACTCCTCTCAGATGATTCAGACATCAAGGAAAGCTTCTGATGCCATTAAATTAATGTTGGGGACCGATGCCCTTGACAGAAAGCAAATCCCTGGCGGCTCAGCGGCCCCGATCCTGCCACCTGCCCAAGTAAAAATAATCCCTGGTTGCCCAGTGGCCTCAATCCCCCCCCCTCGCCCAACCAAAATAACCCTGGTGGCTTAGCTGCCCTGAACCCTCCACCCACTAAAGTAAAAATACTCCCTAGTGGCCCAGCGGCCCCCAAACCCAACCCCTTGCCCAACCAAAAATAACCTTGATGGCCCAGTGGCCCTGAAACCCCCATCCCCTCTCCTCCCAATACCTTTACAAATGAGCAGGAGCACTGCACACATGCTCCTGCTCCTGCCCCACCATCTTGAAAAATGGTGAGCCTGGCCCCGCATGGCATATTCTACCATATATGGCAGTCTCACTTCTCCTGGTGCATCTCAGGATGCACCGCATGGGGTCAGGCACTGCCATTTTTCAAGATTGCGGGGCAAGAGTGTATCGGCAGCACTCCCGCTTGTTTATGAAGGTACTGGGAGTAGGGAGTGGGGGGGTGGGTGCCGCTGGGCCACCAGTTATTTTTGGTTGGGCGAGGAGTGAGGGGTTCAGGGCCACTGGGCCACCAGAATTATTTTTGGTTGGACAGAGGTTGGGGGTTTCGGAGTCGCTGGGACACCAGGTTTATTTTTAGTTGGTAGGGGTGTAGGGTTCGGGGCTGCTGGGCCATCAGGGACTTGCTTTCTGTTGGGGACACTGTCCCCTGACAGTATTTTGATGGCATCAGGGGATTTCCTTGATGCTTGGACCATCTTTGACATTTCTGCTCAGATGATCCAGGCATCGGGGAAAGCACCCAATGCCATCAATATACCGTTGGGGGCATGCATTAGATGTTTAAGACCAGACGAAGAGATATTGGCGCTAATGCTGGTTGTGCAATCCTCTACGCGTTTCTCTGCATTGGGAGCAGCCAGTATTTGCATACCATTTTATTATGTGCTACTCATTTGCCTGTAATTTAAATATTCTTGTGCGCTAGTTTTTCCTTTGCTGCTTATGCACGCATCTGGCTCTTTTCTGCATTTGCTGTTAGCATGAAGTGTGCTTAAAAGTGGCATTATCTGTGCTTAAAGGCTGCGTTAGTTTTCTGTATCGCCTCCGTGTTTGGCTACTGTGTGAAATGTTAGTCTCCCTTAGGGTTACCAACTTTTTCACCGAGAAAAACCCGACACCTGTGGCTCGCCATGCTCCACCCATTCTCCGCCCCTAGTCCCACCCCTGCCCCGCCCCCAGCCCCACCCACAAAAATTACCGAGGATACGTGTAGGCTAACTTCCTTGGTCATATAATAATTAAACTGGGAACCCCAAAATCCAAACATGAAATGTACAACACTGGAGAAATAAAACTATAAAGTAATTTCCTCTTGCACTAAACAAAAACGCAAAGATGTTAGCAATACACACTTCCCAGACCAAACATATTCCAGCTAATAAATTCAAAATAAAAAGTATTTTTCTACCTTCTGTTTGGGCTTTTTATTTTCAGTTGCAATTGCTCCAGTCACTTTCTTCTGGTTTCTTTGTGTCTTCTGCGAGCTATCCATTTGTCCTTTCTTCTCTTTTAGATGTTTTCCATTCTCTCTCTATTTCTGCTTTAACATACTGATTGTTTCCCTTTTGCTCTTTCCCCCAATTCTTTCCTTATTCCTTTATCATCCGTTTAAATTTCACCCTTCCATTCTCAAGCCCCTCACTCTCCCAATACCCAGCCCATCATAGACTTTTCTTCCACACAAAATATTTTTTCCCCTCTCCATTCTCATTCCCCATCTATTCTAGTCCTCCCCCAAAATCAGTTCCCTTATAGTTCTAGACCCACCCAGCATCCACTCCCTTCTAATCCCATTCTCCCATGCCCCACATCAGCCCATTTCCAGTCCTATTCCAGCTCTTCATCAGCCCATTTCCAGTGCTAGCCCTCACATCACAGACCATTTCCAGTCCTAGCCCCCCCCCATCACAGCCTATTTCCAGTCCTAGGCCCCCCCCCATCCCATCCCATTTGCAGTCCGAGTCCCCCCGCACCATCACAGCCCATTTGCAGTCCTCCCCCCCCCCACCATCACAGTCCATTTGCAGTCCTAGCCCCCCTAATCACAGCCTATTTCCAGTCCAAGTTCCCCCTCCCTCCACCATAGCCCATTTCCAGTCCAGGTTCCCCCCCCCCATAGCCTTTTTCCAGTCCAGGTTCCCCTCCCCATCACAACCCATTTCCAGTCCATGTCCCCCCCCCCATAGCCCTTTTCCAGTCCAGGTCCCCCTCCCCATCAAAACCCATTTCCAGTCCATGTCCCCCCCCCCACATAGCCCTTTTACAGTCCAGGTCCCCCTCCCCATCACAGCCCATTTCTTTCCAGTCCAATGCCCCCCATAGCCCTTTTCCAGTCCAGGTCCGTCCCCCCCCTTCACAACCCATTTCCAGTAAATGTCCCCCTAATCACAGCCTTTTTCCAGTCCAAGTTCCCCCTCCCTCCACCATCGCCAATTTCCAGTCCATGTTCCCCCACCGGTGACCTTTTCAATTCCAAGTTCACTACCCCATTGCCCTTTTCCAGCCCAGGTCCCCCTCCCCATCACAACCCATTTCCAGTCCATGTCCCCCCCCCCCAGCCCTTTTCCAGTCCAGGTCCCCCTCCCCATCAAAACCCAGTTCCAGTCCATGTCCCCCTCCACCCACATAGCCCTTTTACAGTCCAGGTCCCCTCCCATCACAGCCCAGTTCTTTCCAGTCCATGTCCCCCCCCCCCCATAGCCCTTTTCCGGTCCAGGTCCCCCCCCCCCATCACAACCCATTTCCAGTCAAATTCCCCCTCCTAGCCCTTTTCCAGTCCAGGCCCCCTCCCCCCATCACAGCCCAGGCAGTCCTTGGCCTCCCCCCCACAACCGCGGCTGTCTGAGGCTTTAGAGGGAGCCGGGGAAGCCCGCGCGAGGCCCCGGCTCCCTCTGAACAGCTGCCAGCGTGAAGAGCCTTTTCCTTCACGCTGACGGCTGTTCCTGTGAAGCCGCGAATGCTGGGAAAGGTTAAAGGACATTGCCTTTAACCTTTCCCACCAATCGCGGCTTCACAGGAACAGCCGCCAGCGTGAAGGAAAAGGCTCTTCATGCTGGCAGCTGTTCAGAGGGAGCCGGGGCCTCGCGCGGGCTTACCCGGCTCCCTCTGAAGCCCTCCGGGTTGGGAGAAAAGCCATTTTTTTTGCTCTGGCCGCTCCCGATCTTGCGGCCAGAGCAAAAAAACCGGCTTTTCAAGGGCCGGTTTTGCCTCTGCACCGGCAGCCGGCCTGGCCATGGAAAAACCGGCCAGGCCGGCTGAAAACCGGCCAGTTGGCAACCCTAGTCTCCCTCAATAGCATTCCCTAAGCAGCAGAAGCAGGGTTTAGGAACTCAGAACTTTTCTTATATGAATAATTAACTCTTCCCTGGAGCTGTTTCTTATATGAGTACAGTTTGCTCCTGTACAAAGATGTTTTCACCTTCAGACCTGCTGCTACATATTTCTTGGAAGATTTTTGTGTAGAGTTTAAATCCTCAGTGTACAGTCATCTACGAGTGTGCAAGTTAGGCCACCAGTGGCCACAGCATGATATTGATAAGTAGCCCAGTCTCTTCCTAGTATTTTGGCAGACTTTCATTTTATGAACAAACAGTATGCTTGTCCTGTTCTTTGTTATTCCAAAATATAGTTTCAAATCTGCAGTTCCTAATTAACATGCATGGAGCATTGTAAATGAACCTTAGATATTTGTAAAATCAACCCCACGTCATGGTACAATGGCATTCTATAAGGGGCTGGTTTACTAAGCCCCATGCTTGTAACGCAGGTTTAGACCACATTGCTAGCGTGGGGCACTATGCTAGATGCAGGGGGGCAGGGACAGGCATCCTCCTGAATTTAGCACAGCTCGCTGCAGTAGTACTGCTGCAGGAAGCAGCTACCGTCACCCACTGTGCTGGTGGTAGTTGCCCTCTGCCAAGTGCCAGCAGTGTGGGCTTTCAAGGTCTGCCCTAGTGGCACCATGGCTGTAATATCCACACCCAGCCCATGCCCCACCCAGGTGCCAACTAGATGTGTGCTGTCCGGTTAGCATGGGGTTTTTAGCGTAAGTGTGCCACCTCTGCCACTTGGGTAGCGCACTTTAGTAAACTGGCCCCAAAGATTATTTTCCATATCTGTAGTAGGCAACCTTTCACTATTCACTCTATGAACAATACTGTGAGCACTCCACTGTGAGCACTCCCTTTAAAAGCTCAGTGAATAAAAGTAAAAGGAATTGTGCATCTATAAGATTAAAGACAATTGGAATTGGCAGCTACTCTGAATCTATTTTTCTGTTATTGCTTCTCAGTTATGTTTTTGTATATGTAATTAGGGACTTGGAAAGTGTTTGGGAATTAAGAAATGTGTCTTAACTGCTATGAGCTTGATTCTGCCTGATTTGGAAGATGGGTTAATGGACGATTATTATAAGATATTTGCTGTCTGGATTTTTTTTTTGGGGCATCCAAAAAAGAGGCAGGGGCCATTCCTTTTAATGTGTTTCTTCTTAGTCCCTTCCTTTTTCACCCACCCTCTTCTTTTCTTTTACCCTTCCTCATAGCAGGAGTAAAAACCCCACGTCATGGTGGTCACAAATATCCCATCCTTCTTCGTAACTTCCTAAAGCTTCTTTCAGTTCACCCAGTTGCCTCTGAATACTCTCAGTAGAACTCACTATACTTATCACCTGATTATTGGCATTGGGGAATACATCAGATAAACCCCTTTTTAGTCCAGATATGCTCTGTATTTACAGCAGATATGCAAAAGATCCTCTGTCCTTACATTTTATTTATTTATTTAACAGGTTGGTTTTTTTAATATCGCTTTATCCTTCAATCAAAGCGGTTTACATAGAACACGGTAAAAAGGGGGGCATGTGGGAGATTATTCCCAGGCTGATTTATATACTATACGTAGAGATCTATATACTATATATATGTACATAGTGACCTCTGTGACTTTACATCTATAGTAACCTATGTACTTCTATAGGAACTTATATACAGCGATAGAGCACTGGCTTGATAACCACAAGACCAGGGTTTAATTCCTACTAGCACTCCTTGTAGCCTTGGGAGAGTCACTTAACCCTCCACTACCTCAAAAAAAAGGCCTGGTAATCTACTTCTGGTTACGCTGCTAAGAAAACACAGGAGCTGCTGGGCTGTCAGGAGTCAGCGCTGACTCGAAGGCACACATTGCATTTTTGCATGTCAGCACTTTGAGGTACATTTTCAGTAGTGAACCTGTTAGAACATAAGAACATAGGATTTGCCATACTGGATAAGACAAAAGGTCCATCAAGCCCAGTATCCTGTTTCCAACAGCGGTCAAGTAAGAACCTGGCAGGATCCCAAAAGGTACACAAATTCCATGTTGCTTATCCCAGGGTAAGCACAGGATTTCCCCAGTCCATGTTAATAATGGTTTATGGACTTTTCCTCTGGGAACTTGTCCAAACTTTTTTAAACACAGCTAAACTAACAGCTTTTACTATATCTTCTAGCAATGAGTTCCAGAGCTTAATTACAAAATGAGTCAAATAATATTTTCTCCAATTAGTCTTAACTATACTACTTTGTGACTTCATTGCATGGAACCTAGTCTTTGTACTTTTTGAAGGAGTAAGAAACAGATTCACGTTTACTCGTTCCACTCCACTCATTATTTTATACACATAGAAACATAGAAACATGATGACAGAAAAAGACCACATGGCCTATCTAGTCTGTTCTTCCATAACAACAACTACAACAGTCCAGTTTTTACCTTTAGAGATCCTCTGTGTTGGTCCCATGCTTTTTTGAATTCAGTTACTGTCCTCATCTCTACCACCTCCACTGGGAGACTATTCCACGGATCCACTACTCTTTCCGTAAAGAAATATTTCCGCATATCACTCCTGAATCTATCTCCCTTCACCCTCATCCCATGTCCCCTCGTAGCAGAACTTGCTTTCAATTGAAAGAGGCTCTCTCCCTGAACATTTATGCCATGGAGGTATTTAAACATCTCAATCATATCACTTCTATCCCGCCTTTCCTCTAAGGTGTACATATTAAGATCCTTAAGTCTGTCCTCATATGCTTTATAATGAAGCCCATTAATCATTTTAGTAGCAACCCTCTGCACCGACTCCATCCTGTTCACATCCTTTTGAAGGTGCGGTCTCCAGAATTGCACACCATACTCCAAATGAGGTCGCACCAAAGACTTATACAGAGGCATTATCACCTCCTTTTTTCTGCTAGCCATTCCTCTCCGTATGCACCCAAGCATCCTTCTAGCTTTTGCCGTCACCTTTTCTACCTGTTTAGCTACTTTAAGATCATCAGACACAACCACGCCTAGGTCCCACTCTTCTTTAGTGGACAAAAGTACTTCACCTCCTATACTGTATTGCTCCCTTGGATTGCTGCAGCCCAAATGCATGACCTTATATTTTTTAAAACTAAATCCCAGCTGCCAAATTCTAGACCATTCTTCAAGCTTAGCTAGATCCCTCCTCATCTGATCTACACTTTCCTGGGTGTCTACCCTATTGCAGATTTTGGTATCATCTGCAAAGAGGCAAACCTTACCCGACAGCCCTTCCGCTATATCACTAACAAAGATGTTAAAAAGAATCGGACCAAGGACAGATCCCTGGGGCACACCACTGGTAACATCCTTCTCCTCAGAGTGAGCTCCATTTACTTGCACTCTTTGTCGCCTCCCACCCAACCAATTTCTAACCCAAGCAGTAACTTTAGGGTCCATCCCTAGGGTGCTCAGTTTGTTTATAAGTCGCCTGTGAGGAACAGTGTCAAAGGCTTTACTGAAATCTAAATACACCACATCTAGAGCTCTCCCTCGGTCCAACTCCCTGGTCACCCAGTCAAAGAAATCAATCAGATTTGTCTGACAAGACCTGCCTCTGGTGAATCCATGCTGCCTCGGATCCTGTAATTCGCTGGACTCCAGAAATCTCACTATTTTCTCTTTCAGCAGCGTTTCCAATAATTTACTCACCACCGAAGTTAAACTAACCGGCCTGTAGTTTTCAACCACATCCTTACTTCCGCTTTTGTGTAAAGGCACCACATGAGCCTCTCTCCAGTTCTTTGGCACCACTCCCGACTCCAACGAGGCATTGAAAAGGTCAGTCAGTGCAGTTGCTAGAACATCCCCAAGTTCCCTCAGTATTCTAGGGTGTATCCCATCCGGTCCCATCGCTTTGTCTACTTTAAGTTGAACTAGTTTCTCACGAACACAGTCTTCTGAAAATTGTTCAAGATGTCCCTCGCTTCTGTTCTTATTTATGGGTGTTTTCTGAGGTCCTGCTCCTGGTTCTTCATCTGTGAACACAGAACAAAAATATTTGTTAAGCAATTCCGCTTTATCCTTATCAGCTTCTACATATTCCCCCCCCTGCACCCTTGAGTCTGACAATACCACTTTTGCCCTTCCTCTTCTCACTAATATATCTGAAAAATGTCTTATCCCCCCATTTTATTGCATTGGCTATTTCCTCCTCCTTTTGAATCTTTGCCTTCTTGACTACTTTGCTAGCTTCTCTAAGTTTTTCCAAATACAGATGTCTGTCTTCCTCTCTCTGTGATCTCTTGTATTTCATGAAGGCCTCCCTCTTTTTCTTCACTTTTTCAGCTACTTCCTTCGAAAACCATAGCGGTCTCCTGTTCCTTTTGCGTTTATTTACCATTTTAACAAAAAGGTTGGTTGCCTTTAAAATACCCCCTTTCAGTTTTGCCCACTGTTTTTCTACATCCCCCAGCTGTTCCCATCCCACTAACGACTCCCTGAGGTATTGGCCCATCTTCGCAAAGTTAGTCTTCCTAAAGTCTAAGATCCTCACCTTGGAATGGATTCTAACAGCCCTAGTCCTAATACTGAACCACACCATCTGGTGATCACTGGATGCAAAATGATCTCCCACTACAACATCAGAAACACTTTCACCATTGGTAAGCACCAAGTCCAGTATGGCCCCTTCACGTGTGGGGTCTGTTACCAATTGCCTGAATGGTTCTCCCTGTAGAGAATCCAGGATCTCCTTACTTCTAGATGATACTGCAGCAGGAATGTGCCAATCAACATCTGGCATATTGAAATATCCTATCAGTAGCACTTCCCCTTTCCTAGCAATGTTGCGTATGTCTTCAATTAACTCTCTGTCCACCTCTTCCTCTTGTGAGGGAGGTCTGTATATCACACCAATGCAAATAGATTTCTCTTTCCCTCTTTCTAGTTTAACCCACAATGCCTCCTCTCTCCCTTTTAAGATCTGTAATTCCAAAGCTTTAATAGTAGTTTTTACATATGGTGCCACTCCTCCTCCCCTTTTTCCTACCCTGTCCTTTCTGAATAAAGTATAGCCAGGTATAGTTACATCCCAGTCATGGTTTTCTGTGAACCATGTTTCTGTAACTGCCACTAAATCCAAGTCAGCCACTCCCACCAAAGCTTCAACTTCAGGGATCTTATTTCCCATGCTACGGGCATTAATACACACTGCTTTCCATATGTTACCCCTGTTACCCATTTCCATAAAGGTATTTAATGTATCACCTACCTGGGGGCTTTCACTTACCTGGGGGCTTTCTTCACCCATCCCCAACGGATCTAGTTTAAAGCCCTCTTCAGTAGATTAGCCAGTCTACTACCAAAGATGCGTTGACCTTTCTTAGACAGATGGATGCCATCTCTGCTCTGCAACCCTTGGAACAGCATCCCTGGTCTAGGAAACCAAAACGCTCTCGATGACACCATCCACGCAGCCATGCATTCATCTCCAGGATGCGAGCCTCTCTGCCTTGGCCTTTACCCTCAACAGGGAGGATTGAAGAGAACACCACCTGTGCACCTAACTGCTTCACCCTCTGTCCCAGAGCCATGAAGTCACTTTTGATACGTTCTGAGGTATACCTGGCAGTATCATTTGTTCCAACATGAATTAGCAACATTGGGTAATAGTTAGTGGGCTTGATGAATCTCGGCAAACTCTCCGTAACATCTTGGATTTTGGCACCAGGCAGACAGCATACCTCTCTGGACATCAAGTCTGGTCAGCAGATGGATGCCTCAGTACCCCTCAGAAGAGAGTCTCCAACCACCACTACCCTTCGTTTCCTTCTGGTCACTGATTCTGCAACTTTGGGGTACTTGAACTCTGGTTCTTCCCTTTCCAGGGATGCTTTCACCTCCTCCACTTCCAGGGCTGCATAATGGTTCTTCAATTCAAGGGCTGGAGAAGTTGGATTGGTGATTTTGCAGGCCCTGGTGACTTGTGTCCAACCATCGACATTCTGTTGGCACCCATCTTCTCCTGTGCTGGAGAGCCTGGTTGCTGCAAGAAGCATCTCATCAATGTACTTCTCACTGTCTTGAATGCTCCTCAGCCTCGCCACCTCCTCTCTGAGTTCCTCCACTTGTTTCCTCAGAGCTTCAGCATGCAGGCACCCTGCACATGGAACCGGTCCTTCAACTGGCATTAGGATCTCTGTCTGGACCGAGGCAGAAGCTGTAACGGGGGCAACAGCTTTAGCAATACGATTTTTCCCAGCCATTGTTCTGTTTGTGGAGCTTAGGTATCTGTTAAAGCAAAAGAGAGAGATCTACCAAGTACCAGCCGGTTTCACAGCTGTCCTTTCAGAGAAAAAGCAGTTAAATCTCTTTAATTATACAAATGTGCTGGTCCAATTCACTGTGATTTGTTAAAGGGGGAGGTGCCCTATAAAACAAGACTGCTCACTAGGGGTGGGTGGGAGTCGGGGTGGGTAGAGAGGGAACTAACACCTGATTAGGTGCTAGCAGTTTCTAAACCTGAGGAGGTTACTGGAGTTCAGCAACCTACTGTGCTCAAGAAAAGTTCCCCTAAAACAGCAAAAATGAAAGTAACCTTGCTTTAAAAAATATACACAAAACCCTTTTAAGAACTCCCAGTCAGAAAGCTAGCAATGTAATATAATAAAACAAACAAAGAAACCCTCAAAACCTTACTGTTTGATCTGTGGAGCCCTGGTTAGGAAAGCCCCAAAAGGGCAGGACATTGGAGCTTTTTATGCAGGCTTCAACTGCACTCAGGAAACAGGCCCACTAACTCCTGATTAGGTGTTAACAGTTTCTAAACCTGAGGAGGTTACTGGAGTACAGCAACCTACTGTGCTCAAGAAAAGTTCCCCTAAAACAGCAAAAATGAAAGTAACCTTGCTTTAAAAAATATACACAAAACCCTTTTAAGAACTCCCAGTCAGAGAGCTAGCAATGTAATATAATAAAACAAACAAAGAAACCCTCAAAACCTTACTATTTGATCTGTGGAGCCCTGGTTAGGAAAGCCTCAAAAGGGCAGGGCACTGGAGCCTTTTATGCAGGCTTCAACTGCACTCAGGAAACAGACCCACTAACTCCTGATTAGGTGTTAACAGTTTCTAAACCTGAGGAGGTTACTGGAGTTCAGCAACCTACTGTGCTCAAGAAAAGTTCCCCTAAAACAGCAAAAAAACTGAAAGTAACCTTGCTTTAAAAAATATACACAAAACCCTTTTAAGAACTCCCAGTCAGAGAGCTAGCAATGTAATATAATAAAACAAACAAAGAAACCCTCAAAACCTTACTGTTTGATCTGTGGAGCCCTGGTTAGGAAAGCCTCTGTCATATCTCCACTCAGCCATCTCCTTTCCAAGCTGAAGAGCCCTAACTTTTTAAGCCTTCCTCATAGGGGTATCCTTCCTTTCTTTCTATCATTTTAGTTGTCCTTCTCTGTATCTTTTCTAATTCTGCTATATGTTTTTTTAGATGCAGAGAGCAGAACGTCATGCAGTGCTCAAGGTGCTACACTATGGAGATATATAGGGGCATTATGATATCCTTTGTTTTATTCTTCATTCCTGTCCTTATAATTCTTAGCATTCTATTACTTTTCTTGGTTGCCTCCACACCCAGAGCAGAAGATTTCACCAAATTATTCACGCCTAGATCTTTTTTATGGATGGTGACTCCTAGGGGCTTGTTTACAAAGCCGTGGTAGCGGTTTCCGATCATTATCGGAGCCGCTGTCCCATTGATTTCAATTTCAATGGGGCCGCGGCTCCGATAACGATCGGAAATCGCTACCGCGGCTTTGTAAACAAGCCCCCTAATGTGGAACTTTGCTTAGTGTAACTGTAGTTTGGGTTGTTCTTCCCTAATTGCATAACTTTGCATTTGTAGAAGAAACAGAAAGAACACCCCTCCTTCAGCGTCAACAGGAACAGAGAGCAGGACACAATTCGCCCAAACATGCATAACAAGTAATGAATAAAATCGAAGGTACAACCCAACTGCATTGCATTTTTTACAACCCAACTTTACAAGGAGTTCATATGAACTTCTTGGATTAGTTTCAAATGCTTCTCATTGTTTGTTGCTCAGTTTTTTCATGTATATAATTGATTCTTATGGTCAATATAGCTCTGCATGTAGAATTCACACTTCATCTTTTGATGTCTTTTTCATTTTGCACTGGATTTTTAACTACTGTAATGAAGACATATGTTTATTTATGTTCAGCATGCTTTATATATATATATATGTACTGTTTTACCTTGTAACATTAGGTTGTACCTTCAGTTTTATCCATTAATTTTTATGCAGTTATATATGTTTTTTAATTTATTTATATATAATTGATTTACCTATTTATTTATTTATTGTGATGTTTTTTATATATTGATTTGTTATTATCTATTTATAGAGGTCTTGTTCCACTGAAAAAGGCCCACGTTTGGCTGAATAAAGTAGCTCTTCCATGGTGAATTGTGTAACTTTGCATTTGTATACATTAAATTTGATCTGCTATTTGGTCGCTCATTCTCCCAATTTTCAAGGTCCTCTTGTAATTTTTAACAATCCTCTTGTGATTTAACAACTTTGAATACTTTTGTGTCATCTGCATTCCCATTTCCCTTTATGAATATGTTAAAAAAGCATGGTACCAGCACAGGTCCCTAGGGTAATCCACTATTCACCTTTCTCCATTGAGAAAATTGACCATTTAGCCCTACTCTCTGTTTTCCTGTAACCAGTTCTTAGTCTACAATAAGACACTGCCTCCTATCACATGACCTTTTAACTTCCTCCAGAGTTTTGCATGAGGACCTTGTCAAGGCTGTCTGACCAACCAGATACATTAAGTTGGTTATTTTAGAAGTCCTATTCATGAGTCACACTTGTGACTATGACCGCTCATACATGCAAATCATATTCACATCCAAACAGAGATTTTAGAAAGGTCCAATTTTAGATGTTTCTACCCCAATCACATCTAAGTCACACGGGGGCATGCTGAGAGTATGTCAGGGGTGTTGTTTGGACACAGCAATGAGTATACGTATATCTCTGATTTCATATAGGGCTTGCACAAAGGCAATGCATTTATATACAAGATACAACCATCAAATGGTTCTACTCATATTTATCAGACTGCACACAACAAATAGATAGGATCAGAAAACTCCTCTCCATATCCCCTCAACCACTCAACCAAGGAGTCCCTCAGGCTCTGCCCTCTCATTTATAATGTTTAACATTTACATCCAGCTGCTATGTGCAGTCATCTGAAACCTTGACATAATATATGCTGATGACATAACGATCTTCACACCATTCACTCCTGCCACGACAAACTACTCCCCCATATCTAAATGCTTCTCAGCGATAGAGCATTGGCTTCAAAGCCATAACCTTGGCATCAACTACAACAAAACTGACATTCTACACATTACTAGAGATACCAACTTCAAACCCCCAGCTACTATCAAAATTGGTGCTACAGACTTAACATCAAGACTGAGGTCAAATATTTAGGAGTCATCCTCGACTAGGGCCTGCAGCTACAAGCCCAAAAAAAACAAACTACCACAGCTGTCTACCACAAACTTAGAATTCTGAAGAACTTACATCCCCTCCTGGACCCAGGTGACTTCCATACTGTCTGCCAGGCCATCACAACACCCATCCTAGATTACAGCAACTCTTATCTACCAGGGCCTACCCAAAATCACCCTTTACCCCTACAACTCGCACAAAACGTCACTGCCAGGATCATCCAAGGTGCTTTCCTAAAAACACACATCACCCCGATCCTCAGGCAGCTCCACTGGCTTCCGATCCCATCTAGAATCAAATATAAAATTCTGCTCAACATTCACAAAACGTTAAATAAACAATCTTCCAAATCCTTATTTTCTATTCTGCACCAACCCACAGACAACAGACTAAGAAGACACCAGAACCTCAACCTGTTAGAGAACTCCAGTTAAGGTCAAAAGAAACCAACGGACCTGTGCAACAGCATTCTCTTTCTATGCCCTAATGATGTGGAATGCCCTACCCCAACACCTAAGGAGCATTAAATCAATGGGGGAATTCTGAAAGAAGTTAAAAACTCATCTGTTCCTAGAATTTTATGGAGCAGATCCTCACCTCTCAAATGGCCCGACTCCTAACAATATAACCTAGAAATACCTTCCTCACCTCATATTTTTACCATTAATGTACATACAGTAAGTTGTGTTAAAGCCCTGCATTGCTCTCCCCACCTCACACTATATATTAACCCTCCTGCACGTATTCTAATGCTCACCTCATTTCAACTACCCGTGTTTTCTGCAATTCTCAACAATTGTTAAGTTATCTTGTTTGTGAGCACTGAGTTCTCTGTAAAACGTTTTGACTAGTAGAAAGATGGTATAAAGAAAGATGTTAAATAAATAAATAAATAAATAAAATACCTGCTCCCCAGCATGTTTATGTTTTAGAAAGTGCTTGTTACGGCCTGCCCTTTACAGGAGGGCACATGGGGGACATCCCCCTTAATCCCCCAATGTTTATTTCTCTATCCACATGTTACTGGAGAGAAGGGGGCATAGCCTGACTGGCTAGCCAGAAATCCGATGGGGATATTGAGCTGTCCAGGGGGGAATCGGTGCTGCGGAGGCAGACATATTTATTTTTTATATTGTTGGTGCCGCAGATCACAACACTACAACACTGACTATGCTGGGGCGAGGCCCGATTATTGGTAGCGTCAGAGCCTGCGCTATCGGGTCTCATAAGAACATAAGAACATAAGATATGCCATACTGGGTCAGACCAAGGTCCATCAAGCCCAGTGGCCAATCTAGGTCATACGTACCTAGCAGTTTCCCCAAAAGACACAGGTTCTGCAATGCTTGTACTGGGTCAAGCATTGATATCCTGGGTCCCTTCTTAATAATGGTTTATGGACCTTTCCTCCAGGAACTTGTCCAAACCTTTTTTAAACCCAGCTACACTAACAGCCTTTACTACATCCTCCGGTAACAAATTCCAGAGTTTGATTACACGTTGAGTGAAGAAATATTTTCCTTTATTAGTTTTAAATAGTTTAACTATAAAAAACTAATTTAAAACTAATAAACTATAAAAATAGTTTATTAGTTTTAAATAGTTTAACTATTTATAGTTTAAATAGTCTCCCGGCAGATAATGCCTTCTTTAAAGTGCCATTATCTGCCACAGCTATTGGGCATGATTTTGGTAGCCACTGCACAAAATCTTCTTCTTGTGATGGCTGCCAACTATGGCCATCCCCACTCCCCACCCTGACCCCAGTCCAAGAGAGCTGCACCACATAAAAATCAGATATTGTGGGAAATTGCCTGCGATATCTCTGCAATATCTGATTTTTTTAATCCTGAGTTAGCCCCGCAGTAGCAGCTAATGCACTTTAGTAGACATACCCCTTACACATAGTATACAATAACTATACTGTAGGAAACAATATACACTCCCTAAATTTTAATGAGCTTGTTGCGTATCTGTAGCATAATACAACTGGCCAAATTTCAAAGATATCTTCCTTTTATACTCTTGAATATGCATACTTTTTGATGACATTATGCGCATTTGGATAAAGAGGCAAAGAGACCTAATGGAAATTCCTTAACTTCTATCAGCATGGAGTAATGCTAGCAAAATAAAGTAAAATAAATGCCAGTTCATGCTTCTCATTTAATAGAGGGATGTTCTTAAAGTCTTCCTGAAGCCCAGGAACATTTATCACAGGAGACATTCAGCTCAAAACATTACAACTTTTCACACATCCATCTGGTAACTCTTCCTCTGGTCAAATTACCATGGCTGTCCCTCCACATTCATAAATCTCCTCTCAAATTATTTCTTTGGGCAATGTAGAGAGTTTTAATAATAAACAAATTCTGCTCTTTTAATTACATTTTCCTGTTTTCTCAGGCCGAAGAAGTCCCTTACAGGCATTCTCTCACAAATATCCCATCCTTCTTCGTAACTTCCTAAAGCTTCTTTCAGTTCACCCAGCCGCCTCTGAATACTCTCGGTAGAACTCACTACACTTATCACCTGACTACTGAAATCGGGGAGTACATCAGACAAACCCCTTTCTAGTCCAGATATGCTCTGTATTTACAGGAGATATGCACAAGACCCTCTGTTCTTACATTTTATTTATTTATCTATTTATTTAATAGGCTCTTTATTTTAATATACAGTATCACCTTATCCTTCAATCAAAGCGGTTTACATAGAACACAGTGGAAAGGGGAGCATGTGGGAGATTATTCCCAGGCTATTTTATATACTGTACATAGAGATCTATATACTGTACAGTATATATGTATATAGTGACCTCCGTGACCTTACATCTATAGTAACCTATGTACTTCTATCAGAACTTATATACAGTATGTACAAAGAGAGGTTGAAGGCTAGGGGGTTGCAGAGGAATGGAATAATGTTGTAGATGATGCAAGCTTGGAGCACAAAGGCAAATGTGGAGCTCTTTTCTATAGAGGGGACAAATTACCTTTGAGAACCTCTCTTAAGGGGAACAATATACTTTCAGTCTATTTCACACTAACAAAGCAGCTTTATTCTTTCCAAGGACTTATTTATGTACTCAGATAGATGCACCTATTTTATGGCCGAATGAATTGCCTATTTACACTCAATGCTGGTTGTCACTCAACACTTTTGCTCCTCTCCTACTGAACCTCTGTAGTAGAGGAGCCATCACTTATAGGGGTATGTTTACTAAGGTGTGCTAGATCTTGCGGATATTGCATGTTTAGGGTACTTGTGCAAGTGTGAAGCGCTACCTGCTGGAGCATCTACAGCGTGGCCCAAGCAGATACCACACGGATTTGGACCCAGCAGCAACACAAATGCACTTAACATCCCCCATTGAGGTGGCATTAACTAAACCAATCCTAAGTGCAACATTGATGGAAAACGTACATTGTTAACCCCTGTGCTAAGCACTATGTGCGAACATGCCCGAATTCTGCCCCTACCCCAGCCACTTCTCACCCTGTGACGCACTAAGCAATACGGAATTACTGCCATGTCGTCTGTAATTGTAGCCCATTAGCATGCACTCAAGCCCCCATTAACAGTTAGTGCAGTTTGGTAAACACACCCCATTTTCTCAGATGGTCATTTTAGAAGGGTTAGAAGGTATTTGCACCTCAAAAAAGCTCGTTTACATATTTAAATGGGAATACACGTGTAAATAGCTATCTTAGAAAATATGCCACTTACACTGATATATCCGCAATCCACATAAATTTCAAGGGAGCATGTTCTGGGTGTGGTGGGGACAGATTTAAAATATGTGTGTATTTCCCATTTTCAAAAATGTTCTCTGTCAGCATTTACACCTCTCGAATCACACATAAGGGTCAATTAGATGCTTGTTTGGACTTGGAGTTTCAAGGAGTGAGTAAAGTGGCAATTGTGCTTAGCTCTCTGGCTTAAAATTCACCTTAAAAAGCCCAGTCTCCTGTTTCCAACAGTGGCCAATCCACATCAAAAGTACCTGGCAGTATCCCAAAAAAGTAGACAGATTCCATATTACTTATCCCAAGAATAAGCAATGGATTTCTCTAAATCCATTTTAAAATGGTTTATGGACTTTTCCTTGAGGAATGTTTCCAAACCTTTTTTTAAATCTAGCAATAACAGCTTTTACTACATCCTCCGGTAATATATTATATATCATCATCCCGTTTCGCAATGCGTTATACATAAAATAATATACATGGAAGCATGTCCGTTTACAAATGTTAATATATTATTAAGGGGCATGTTTACTAGAGTGTGCTAACAGTTAATATGTGCTTTAGTGCATGCTATGCAGCTACTGTGCAGTAAACAGATTAATGCCCGACAGGGCGGGGAATGGGTGGGTTAGCGGCTACACATTTGCAGTTAGTGCAGGGATAATACATGCTAATTATCAATATTGCAGTTAGCACAGGTTTACTTAATGCCACATTAGTGGGCGGCGTTAAATGCGCCTGCTGAATACTAAGGTCGTTTTCAGTGTGGTTGATGTCAGGAACATGCTGGGCACACCCCCGACAGTTAGCGTAGAGCTGTGGCACTAACCACATGCTGAGGTTTACTCTGAATGCTTGGTAAGTGCAAACCCTTAATGCTAATTTAGTAACCATACGCCTAAGTTCACTAGTGCAAACTATCTAAGGATCAGGTGAGCCAGTCCACAGAGTCACTGTCTGGGGTGATCAGTAACACAACTTCAAAGTAATATGCTAGATGACAAAAGAAAAAAAAAAAAGCAAGCAGCCCATTCAGTCTGCCCAAATCTTCTGCCCATATTGCCAAGGATGTATCCCAGCAGGCAGCCAGAATGTGACTGCCGGCAAGATATTTCTCCTTAGTCAAGAAAGTCTTTTTTTTATTCTTCCTTGATATTCTACCGTCTTTGGTAGGCGAGCATACAAGATCCCATGTTAATTGCCTCCGGCACCCTATTTTTTCCATGTTTAACTACAAGTGGAAGCAGATGCGCCAGAGGAAATTTTAATTTAGACATTTGTGAGAGGATCAGGATCATATGAAATATTTTAAGCTAGCTCAGTATAGGTATTAGAATTCTGCAGAGCTAAGCTGTCCTAGTTTATCCAGTAAAAAGGTCAAAATCCTCTTATAATTTAAAAAGCTCTTTAGATAATGCCAAGAAATAAATTACAGCCTTTGCACCATTTACACTATATTGTCCTGGAAATCGTTTCTGGTAGTATACTACCTAAACAGAAAAATAATCCAAATATCACTGCGTTCCAAGCTTTGTTATGTTGGAAGTTTATAAAATCACGAGTCGGGTGACACGGTTTTTTATTTACACTCATCTAAGCAAGCTTTCTCTCAGAGATTTATGATGAAACGCACATAATTGTAAAAGTTCCAAACAAACTAACAGACAAATGGGGCAAGTTGACTAAAGCACGTTACCTGGTAGTGCAGGGTTTAATGCGCACTTCAGACATCACACTAAAAAAGTGCTACAAACCTCATGCTACTTTGGTACCAAGCATCAGAGTGGTAACTGGGTGGGATGGGGGGGTGCCTGCTATTGCAACTATTCCAGGTGCTTGCAGCCCATGCTACCTGCACTCAGCGTAAGTAGTGTGAGCACAACTAATGTCACCTCAATGGGTGGCTTAGCTGCACCTGTGGCTGTTTTGTCACACTGAAATGCGGAAACTGCAGGGGGATGATGCATCCGTTCACCTGAAGTTAGCTTGCAGCCATTTGCTGTTAACATAGCTTACACATGTGTTACCAGTGCGGAGCTTAGTAAACATGTCCCAGATATAAGGTAAAGTCACCAAAAACCAGAAACCAAATAAACAGTCCAGTATAGCTATAACCTTGCTATTCATAAACAATCTTTAAAAGCTTCTTTTTAAAAAAAAGGCTTTTAACCCTTTATGAAATTCCAAGTACTCAGCCACACTCATCGAGTCTCGTGGCAGTGAATTCTACAATCGGGGTGCCATCCAGGGCTAGTCCATCCACTAGGCAAGTTAGGCAGCTGCCTAGGGCAGCCGGCCCGGATGGGCAGTGGCAGCGGCACACATGATCAGCCGTACCGCTCCCCCCCAGTGCCACCGATTGTGTTTGGGGGGCAGGCAGGCAGGCAGTAGTATTTCCAAAAGCGGTTGCTCTATGCTGTTGCTTTCTTGCCTGCGGCAGGCCATGTCATTCAGTACATAGAAATACTGCTGCTGCCTGCCTGCCCTTCCCGAGATGGAATCGGCAGCAGCTAGGGGCGGCGGGAAGGCCACGGTTCTGCCTATGGTGGCAGAAACCCATGGGCCATCCCTGATGCTACCCATGTGAATGATCTAGCTCTTGTCACTGACAACGTTCTTGTTTTGGGGGAATCTTCTTGAAGAACCTAGACGTCAGAGTGCAGAGATCTTTCAGGAACTGCTGGACCACTGTCTGAAAATAAGTTGATCCTGAACCATATATAGCTTGGTGGGCCACAGACAATGCTTTAAATTTAGGGGGTCTTTTGTTAAAAGATGCTAG